>OU753559.1:7515000-10015000 GCA_916701695.1 Agrochola macilenta | reverse complement strand
CTCATCAATTTCTTTGATTCCAATATTCTCCTCATACATAAATATTATTTTCTATTCCGTCTAATCTCTTAGTTGCGACCACTGCTTTGGGTACAACAAAATTATTATTAAACAATTGATTTGTCTAAAAGTTAATTTTCGTGATTAATATAAAATATATGCAAATGTTCGTGCGTTATCACTACTTATCACGATATTTAACTTTATTGTCACTGAAGGGCGGATTTTTTTATTTATTTAACATCTTACCTACACTGGTAATTGAAATTCAATCTGTTGGAATACTGGGGATAACTCTGCGATTGGCGTGCAGGTTTGTTTTTTTTTTTTAAGTAATCAGATTTCGGAAGGGTCTTTTGTCTCTTCACCAACTTTTATGACGAACAAAAATATACAGGGCTATGAAAAACTATTATTGCTCCATAATACTTATTGTTTTATTTGTATCTATTCTGGGCCGAGCTTGTATGGGATATCTTTATCCATCTCCTTTTAGTTAACAACATAATTTATTGGAATGCTCGAAGGAGTATTTCAAATTCGCGAAAAGGTCCAAATTCGGTATTAGTCAAGCGGGTTCAGATATTGTTGATCACAGACTGTACGTACTATGCTAAGATGCCAGATAACCAATAAATTGATTGGTGCCGTGGAGCATCAAGTTGATGAACGAAAGATGGAAGTAGGTTTTATCAGTGTTTAACTAACATATATTTTTATCATTGTCCAAGCTTCCGGGTGAATGCGAGAAGTACAGGACCATGCAGGATGATGCTTGAGCAAGGCCTATGTCCAGGAGTACCGACACGATAAAAGATAGGGTTAGAGCATAATTTATTAGCATTGAATTTACAGTAAAAAAACCTTCATGAGGAAGGAATTATTTTTAACCTTTCCAACAATGAAACGACTAGGCACGCTTGAAAATCACATATTATTAGAACACATTTATGTAACTGCTGCAATTAGAATTGGGACAGTAAGCCACTGCAGAATCTCCAAACTGCATTTCGTATATATAAAATCTTCAAGTAAAGAACTCGAAATGTCCTTTCGAGTTCTTTACTTGAAGAATTTATATGATGAAGATTTTATGTGTACGGAAACGGTTTTGGGCATGAGCCTATTTTTGTTTCGATTTCAGATATATTTACAAGTCAACAATTATTCCAGACCACAGGTTTTCAAAAGGGTGTTCCTGCTTTTTCGTTTATGAACAAAGGAACTTAACTATTATACAGTTTGTAGGGCTAAACGATTCTTAGTAAAAGATGTAAATACAGATGATTAAAATAATGTAGGTACCAATTTTTTTACCATTTTGCTTATACTCGTATTACGCCAACTGTGAACAGTTGGCGGGATGATCGGAGATTAATTCATTCGTTAAATACCTATTCTTCTTTTCGTGTGGTTAGTGACTAACCTGGTGTCAGAGTATTAAAGCCGCCCATGGGCCTCTGACTTGGCTTCACATGCCGTCGAGAAATATCTCTCAGGCATGCCGGTTTCCTCACGATGTTTTCCTTCACCGTTTTTTAAGCAAGTGATAATTATACAATACGCACATGAATCCGAAACGTCAGAGGTGCGTGCCTTGGATTCGAACTCGAGACCTATGACTTGGCAGTCCGACGGTCACACCACTAGGCTATCACTGCTTCATAAGACGAAAAGTGCTGTCTTGCCTACCTTACTTAGTCGCAAACAAATGAGCAAAGCTTCCACTGCTACGGATCACTAAATACAGAATTTGTATTAAAAGACAAACAGCCAAATCAGAGGCCCATGGGCGGCTGTAAAACTCTGACACCAGGTTAGTTACTAAAAACACGAAAAGAAGAAGAAGATACAAAACAACGTCATGATTTATATTGTTGCGCTGGATGACAGTTAGTTTAAATGGGCACCAAATTCGCAAAGAATGATGCTGCACTGCTTCCTTGCTAATGCCCGCCTATTTTCATGATATCCGGATATCAAGAAGTCTATCGGGCCTAGACTATTTTTTTAAGCTCTGGCGCCACTGTAACGACAGAAATGACGAGACTTTTCGTGCCAGTTTGAACACCTATAGGCTTAGAGTAATCTTTAGTTATTACTCTGAGCCTGTAGGTACAAATTAGTTGACATAATCGGCGCGAGCGAATTTTGTCCCGCATCCCGCACGGGATTCACCTCAGTTTGGCCATAGCTCTAAGTTTTTCAATTATTTGGTAATTGCTACAGATTAACATTGTATTTATTCATTTTAGCGAATGAATTTATTTTTATTTTAAAATGCTATAATATTGTATTACCTACATGGATGCATACCCAGTACATTGCATACGTACTTACACGAGTTTTATTTACAATGGATATTATTCTGGTGCATTTTCCACGCTTGTTTTTTATGCTTTAATGATTTCAAATAATTCGTTACAGATTCGCAGTTTCCCGATAAAATTATATTAACCGCAACTATCTGATATGTGAGTAGGTATATACTTTATGCAACAGCTACTTCTAGTTCAGATATTTTAATGCCTATTAATTGGTTTAGGGAAAACGTGTTAGCCTTGCATTTACAATAAAAAGTCCTTAAACATAGCTGGAGAAATGTGGGTTTACTATAGATACACCTCTGATCCTTCGAGGATTACAGCCATAATGTTATGTTATGTGCTAGCCTTGTCAAAATATGGTGCTTTTATACTTTACCGCGTTAATAGTATTATGAGGTTCAATACCTAAAACCACTGGTAAACAAATAAAAAAAATCGGGCACTTTCACATGAGATAAAACATTAGAACGTCAAAACAAAATCTTGCTGATAAAATCAGAAAACCTGAAATGTTGCAATTGCAATTTAGTGAATCTACTGTTTAGCAATTTTAACTTTGTATTAATAACCGCTTTTCTTTCTTAACCCTGTTACAGTACAATATGAAGCACCAGTTGCGCTAATATCGCACGGTTTTCATGATGCAATCTTACATCCATATAATTTTTGTGTCTCATCACTTGTATGTAAATAAATAAATAAATAAATAAATGATGTACTTGAAAAGTAGCATGCATTGAGTACGTAATTTGAGTCTATGAGTTGAATTTTCGAAATCAATTTGCCAATTTTGATCAATTTTATTCACTGTTTGTGAGAAAGGATTTTTTTTTAAACGAAGTTGTTTGTGATTTGTAAAGTCGGATTCTTCGTCGATAGCTTGATTTTTTTTAATAATTTAAGTAATGCTGGCAAATCACTAACATACGCCACAAATTTTCGAAAATTGATGCGAGAATGACGTTAGATCATCAATTTACAAGAAACGAGTATTGATTGTGAACATTAAAAAATATCATCAACATTTTATATGGCGGTGGTACATGCAGGTGGCTTGACAACTTTTTCAATTTCCATACAAAATATAGCAAAAAACTATGTGGAAAAAATATATTAGTCCAAAAAAAAAAAAACCTATTATTTGGCAAAACTTCCTAAAAAATATCAGAAATTTTTCTTCAGCTATCCGTTTATTATAATCTGAAAATAAAATATCGTCAACACGTAAATCAAAGGCATAATTAACCATAATTTCGAGTTCGCGAAAAGTGATGAAACTATTAATAGGTGCTGTGAGTGACAAGAATGGTTTTGCACCACGAAAACTGTAATTTTACAGTCCACAGTACACAGGCCTATATTTCAATATTTTTTGCATTCTCAAAACGGGTTTTTATTTCGTGCTCGAACCCTTAAGGATATTTTTCATTTGACAATTGAGGTTAATTTTATAACTTCAAGTTTCATCGAAGCTTTTTCAATTAGGTACAATTTTTTAATGTAATTCAAACAATAATAATTGTTGGTAAAAGTGGTGAGATATAATTTAAACTTTTTTAATACAGATGAATGTGTTACTAATTCCCTTTAGAGAGTGACTGCACAAGAATAACCTGAACAGGGTTTGTTTACACTTGCATCAGATTATTTTGAACATACTACGTATAGTCGGTTTCATGCCACAAGTGATAATTCCATTTCAGGTCTATCCGCATCCTTTTCAGCCCTCTGAAATGTACGATTTTTTATCCTTATATTGTATACAGGGTGGCAAGGACACCGAAGCACAACCTTTTACCATGGTTGAAAAGTATAAATAATTCGGCGCTTAAAAAAAAAATTTGCTAGTCCATACAAAAGCTTCGGGAAAAGCATATTTATTGAAATAGAAAGAGCTCAAAGAGCCGTAATTAAAGTGATGATTAGAAAGCCTTTTAGGTTCCCGACAGATCTGCTATACAACCAATTTCCGGTTCTTCGAGTACGTCAACTATACATACTCAGTGCCGCACTGCATGCACACAAATCTACTAAAAACAGACCTGACTACCAAAGCCTGCTTTCAAAACGTATCTTACACGTCCCTCTTCCTAATGCAAACAGTCTTCTGGCCCGACGGTGCCCCTCATACTCACACACTCATATCTACAATAAAATAAGCAAGCGCTATAATACTAAAGGTCTTAACACCCACTCGTTTATAAGAATGATAAAAAGTTGGCTTCTCTCCCTGTCATACAACGACACGGAGGATTTAGTGAGTTAACACCAGAATATACAAGCAAGTAATTCACACAAAACTCACACCTGCAACTCACCACCACACCCACACTCGCACACACACTAACATACACACTCTCACACACGCACACTATAATATTATTTAGAATTATTTTATTTTGTTCAATTTATTTTTATTTGGTAATTCGCTACCCTTATTTAATTAACTATTCTGTCCATTTTCAAACATCCTGAAATAAAATTTAAGCTAACGCAAAAATGTTTCGAATTAAAATTTAAGATCACGCAACTCAGGCCCCCAAGATACAGGTACTGCCTAGTTTGGGGATCACTGTTTTAATACTATGTTAAATGTTCTAGTTACATACAATATCATTACTTATTGAAATTTATTTTGTAACAATGGACCAATAAATTATTCTTATTCTTATACATTTTGACCGCGTACTTTTGTAGGAAACAGCAGATTTAAAATAATAAGCAACGAAGGATTTCAACTCAGAGGGGTCCAGAATCATGTACTGAATCCATGGTAACAGGTTGTGCGTCGATGTCCCTGCCGCCTGTTTAAAATTATTGAAACCTTTTCGTGGATTCGTTGAAAAGCAGTGTAGCTGTCATCGAATCATTTTATATAAATTTTTATGTGATGTAAAAGAAATAGGCTTCTAGTAGCTATAATAGTAATAACTTTATGTGTTTTCATCTTTTTAGTATAATGAATTATTATCATTATTTCACTTTACATATACATATAAGTAACATTTTTAAATATTTGTATAATAAACATTAAGACCCAGTGGTATCGGGAACAGGGTCCAAGCTACCGGCGCGGGCGGTGGGCTCCTGAGAGGGGAACATCCTAGCGATACGCGCGAGTCTCGGTCCAGCTGCGTAACGAGAGCCCCTCAGGTGTTGGTCAAGGCTCTTGGCTATTATGCCATTAGCTGTCACGACTATCTGCACAATTATTATATTAAAAGTAGCTTCGAAGATAAAAACAATACTCATCATCATCATAATTTCAGCCGAAAGACGTCCACTGCAGGTCCTCCAAGCACCGCCACTTCGACCGATTCGGTGCTTCCGCATCCAGCGGTTTCCTGCGGCCTTCACAATGTCATCGGTCCATCTTGTGAGAGGTCTTCCAACGCTACGTCTTCCGGTACGCGGTCGCCTCTCCAGAACTTTTCGGCCCCATCGGCCATCTGTTGTGCGAGCAATGTGCCCTGCCCATTGCCACTTAAGTTTGGCAATTTTTCGGGCTATGTCGGTTATCCTAGTTGTCCTGCGGATCTCTTAATTTCTGATTCGATCACGTAGGGAAACTCCAAGCATAGCCCTCTCCATTGTACTTTGGGTGACTTTTAGCCTTCTGATAAGGCCCATTGTGAGCGACCACAAAACAATATATTAATATTTAAAGAAACAGTACTAACCAGTTTTGTTTTCACCGTTTTCCTTCAGTTTAACAACTGCGCAAAAATGGATAGAACAGCAGCTGTTTGTGAATGATTTACAGTTTGTGATCAATTTTTCAACACATTTTCGGTAACTCGTGAACTTATGTGGTTTTGATTACAATTCACAATATAGAATGGTGTTGCTTTTAGCTAATCTGAGCAAAGCTTTCACGAACGTATCTTAGGTAAAAAGCTCCTTTTCATTAATTCGACTATAGCGGTATTCGTATTTATTTATATGTATGGATTTCAGTGGTATTAGTAGGTAATTTCTCCAATAAGCTATACACACTAGGTATAATGCACCTACTGTTGTTTAATCGCAGCTAACAAGTCATAAGCGAAAGTGCTGTAAAGTATATTTGCATATTATTATCCTGAGATACTGTTGACTTTTGATATAAATTGTTAGTGTAGAAAAAAGTAAGTACGTACTGAGACAATGTTGAGTAGTTTATCTATGTAGCAGGTACAATCATCAAGCGAAATTTTTCTTATGGTAACTTTGATTCGCATGGAAATAGGTAACGTTTTTCGTGGTTTTCACATATTGTTAAACGTCACAATTGCTACTAAAACGAGCGCACGCTCAACGTTTACAAACGCAGCACAGAAAATAGCACACGGAACACTCGCACACATAGGACACAACGTTACGTACATAGGAATACTTCGGGCAAGTGCTCGAGCTGTATCGGTGGCACTCGCATGTCCTCGAGCTCGGCTTCCTCAGCGCCCGGATACATCATGGCCCCCAGCATGGTGACGCGGCCGACCCGGGCCGCTCCGTCCGGCACACTGCCGCCACCCCGCCGCGCAACCCCCAACCCTCTTATCACCAACCTACTCCCATTGGTCGCCGATAACAACCACCACGCCCACCGACCAATCCACACGTACACGGCTACACCCACCGATCGATTGTAAAAAGAATTTTCGCAGCATTTCCCTCCGATATTGAACACTTTACATCGCTCAAGTGTTTACAGATGAGCGCCGCTACAGCACTTTACTTTTTATGCACTATTCTTTTGCATCAATAGAGGATTAAAGGTAAATCGGAATGTAGCTATAAATATTCATAAATTGGATGTTTATTTTACGTGCATGCTAGTACAAATATGAAAATGTTGGTGAAAGCTCAGTCGACCGGCTACGTTGCTCGGCTACGTGCTACGGTGTAGGTAACAGATATCTCTTGCTATGATCGGGCGGCGCGTCGCGTAGCATCTTCGTAGCGTCTCAAGAGCTACGTCTACGTAATTATGAGTTAAGATAGGGTTCAATATTCTTTTGACAGTTTTCATTTTTTTTTATATCATTTTACTGCAATATTTTAAAAGGTTTGTATGTTTGTTTGTATCATGAATTTAAGAAAATATCTCCTTCTGTTCATAAATTTTAATCCGCATTCTTATTAAAAGCTTCTTAAATAAATATTGGTACAAGAATATTAATAGTAATAGTAATCAAGCAATTAATTGAATTAATTATAGGTACATTTAAAGCACTGTAGCAATAGATTTCGTGATTGTGAATTTTTGGATACGATGGTTTTGGGTTATTAAGTTAGGAAATTAATTGAAAAAACTTTTTAATTAAAATAATTCACTCTTTATCGTTCAGATCAACTATAAATAATACCTATGACATTTTTATTTTATATTATCAGAACAAGTACATTACACACTCATCAATTGTATCATATAACTCTATCGTACCCATCACCTGCATCACTTGTTACTCAAGTTTATACCAGGGACAACTTACAAGTTGTAATTTATTCCTTTACGTACTTGTACATAATATATATAATAGTTAGTTGTACATACATAGTTAATGTATAATCAAATATTATTGAAATAAAGTATTCAAAATGTCAAAAAAAAAACTTACATGTTACTTTAACATAATTATTATATACCGGATTTCACTTTTATTGAAAGATTCAGAGTGAATAAATCTGCAGTGAAATAAAATTTACTTGAGACTATTGGTGAACATCTCTAACATGTTACGTACAAGAAGAAATCAATCTCTCAATCCACCACAAGTATTTTATACAAACAACTAAAACAAAAATTGTACGATTTGTAGACTAGTATTAATACAAATCGTACAATTATGTAGGGCGTCGTGACATATAGCCCTCATGCTTTGTGTTACGCTTTTAAAAATGCGAAAAATTTGTTAATCTTTAATATTATAACTACATTTTCTTTTCTGTATTACGTATTTTTTTCTACAATTTAAGTAACAATTTTGTAGAATTGTTCACTTGTAAAGTTTAGTTGTATAGGGCCCAGATTTCTACCCAAACACAGTTGATGCGTACTTACCTTGTGAGAAATCGATCACTCGGAAATTATCCCACGGGAACGTACTATCGGGATAAAAAGTGACCTATGTCCTATGACCTATGTCCTAACCCAGGTCATGGTCTACCCGTGTGTCACATATCATCCAAATCCGTTCACCCGTTTTAGCGTGAAAGCCTAACAAAAAAACTGACTTGTACTTGACTGCCTTTTATACAGTCGAATGTGGAACTGAAGAGAATCATCTTAATAAAACATTACGCCTTAATTCTTCGAAGGATATATTATAAGTAGTTCGCTCATTAGTTCACTGATATTTGCAAGTCATAAGTTTCCAGTAATAGGGAACCAGGCTAGAACTGGGCACAAATTCAGACTCTGGGCAGGGCCACCTTTTTCTATTTATTAGCCTCAGTATGACCTAACACATGCCAGCCCTATAAAATGTTTAACTAGGTACTTATTATAAGTCACACATTAATTTGTAATGATTTCTAAACGAGCTTTCCACAATATGGTCAACTGACACATCCTTTACAAAGATACTTTTTATTTAGGTAGGTACCTACATATCTTATGAGGGACCTGTGGCTAAGTAATAACAGCCGCACGGGTCGATCGATCAGGTTAAGCTACGCTTGCCGCGGTTGGTTTGTGGATGGGTGAGCATCTTTACATACCGAGACCCATACGTGCCTCGGAAAGCACGTTGAGCCGTTGGTCCCGACTGTCATTCTTGGAACCTTGACAGTCGTTACGGGTCGTCAGAAACCCGAAAGTCTGACAACCAGTCTCACCAAGGGGTATAGTAGTACCCAGTAATTGGGTTGTGGAGGTCAGATAGGAAGTCGCTCCATGTGAAATACTGGTATTCAGCTGCATCCGGCTAGACTGGAAGACAACCCTTATATAGATAGGCAAAAGCTAGGCCTATGATGATATCTTATGAACAAAATCAAACGGCACAACTGAAATCAAAACCAGCAAAAAATTTGTAAATTCACTTGTATTACAGAAAATGTAAAGACGGTGAGAGAGAAACATGGCCGTCTGCTTACAAATATAAGCATGGACCGTCGTGTAGTGAGCAGAACTTTGGGAGTATATATCACGCTGACATGTCGCTGAGCCAGCTTAACTTCAGCAAGTTTGGCTTTATTAGTAAGTTCTATTAGCTGTCTGTTTAGTTGAGAATTCGTATAGAAGTGTAGAAAATTACCTACTGCTAGATAGGATGTAAGTTTATTTAATTATGTACTTACCTACAAAAGCCCTCAATAAAGCCGACCCCAACATAGTCGGGAAAAGGCTAGCCAGGTGATGATAAAATACCCCCCAATAGAGAAAATACATAAAGATGACAAAGATTATATCTATCTTCAAAATCTGCTTCCATGTTTTCTTTATAAAACTTTATATAATTTTTATTTAGAGTACCTAAGCTGTATCTGTAAACGCTCGTCACACGAGGACAATTCGTGTTTTTTACGAATCGTCTTTTTTCAAGACTCGTATTAATTTTTAAGGCGGCATTTCTCTTTAAATGCTCGTGTTCACACGTATCACAAATCATGAAAAATTTCTTAAATCACGCATCGTCTTTTAAAAATGAAACAACACGAAAGCTCGTCCAGGACTGAACTCTGAATCACGAATCAAGGTGATCATCTATTCGGATATTTGGACGAATCGGAAAAAGACTCGTTTTCACTCTCGTTACTACTCGTTTTCCGTATGTGAACATGCATCAGTCATGTCGTGTTGTTTTTTTTGACGAAACGTCAATGACGGGTCCCGTGTGAATGAGCTATAAAAAATCGTGTAAGTAATAAACTTATGAAAGGCTCTGGCTCCTGACCCTACAGCATTTTGCCAAGTATGGGATTAAATTAAGACAGAAATGATGGCAGTATTTTTTTTTTTAATTTATGACCTTTCCAGCTGTTTTTTTGTAATAATTTTAATTTTTTGTAACTGTCTACGCTTTGCTCATAATTACATCAACTGATTCAATGTTCAACTGTAGGCACCTACATCAAGTGTGAAGTATGCATGATGTCGAACTTTCGTCATTGTGTACCTACCTACCTAGACATATGTATAATAAAAGTGACTTATGGATGGAGTAGCTTGGTATCCACTATTGACTTGCCAAACATCTATGAACGGTTGTTCATCCAAATGTGTTTGAAGGCAAAACAAAAAAAAAACAGTTAGCCCAAGTCACTAACAAGACTGTGCATAACGAGCTCTCCCTCCATCAAATCTAAATGGGCACGCACATACCCAGCTACCACGACCCATTCGACTATTTTATGGTGGAGCGATACTATAAATACTCAATATGAATCGTCGGCTCAATCCAGCTAGGCCGTGGTCAACCGTGGCCCGTGGTTGCTACGATAAATTATCCAAGTGAACGCGAGGCTAGCCGTGTGCAACTTTACGACGGCATAAATCACGGCTTAGCGTCGCTGGAACCACCCTAAACGCGTGCGCAGACCAGGTTACAAGGTTATACATTATGAAACGTGAGCGAGCCTTGATTCGGTGTGAGCCACGGATGTTATGGACTGCGGCTAGTGGGTCAACACGATGTTTTATTAATAGTCTCGCTGAAAGTCCCGTTGGTAAAGAACGTTTGCTTGTTACACTTGCTGCTGTTCTACATAAAGGAAGTCAAAGTCACAACATAAGATAGATAAAAAAATGAAAAAGTAAATCGTGTTGTTTTCCAGAATTTAATATTTGTTTGAGTACCTACAATCGATGTACCTTGATAGTCAGTTGGTAGGTAGCTAAATAATTAGCAATTTCGGTAAGTACTCTAGGTCAACCAACAGCACCGTAGTATAATATCGCTGATAAGCTGCTTGTTGCGATAAAAGAAATCTTCGGAAAATAAACTGAAAATGACGTCAACGTTTTTTTAAATCCAAAACTTCTTGAAAATCCGAATTTACATTTTTTCTTAGACTATTCTACTCCAGAAAATTCTAGTATAGGGTACCATCAAATTATGATTCATAAAAGGAGCACATTCGAAAAATATTTTTATAAATTTTAAACACACAACCGGGGCGTAGTGATGTATGTACTTTATTTCATAAATTGTGTGGGGCGGTCGTGTGCCACCGGTCCCTGGGGCACCGGCGCGTGCGCGGCCCTACGTAATTGACGGTTACCGAGCACTCCTGGAGCTTCTTTCCCTTCAATCTGCACATCGGATGCGACAGCAACCAACTCGCTCGGAAACACTAGGGAAGCATTAGTGCTTCTTCAAAAGATCCCCTCACTAAATCGTGTAAGTGTGTTGAAAGTGAAACAACAGCCACACTAAACCTTTTTAATGTGAAATAACTTTTGAGAAAGTTTTAATAAGGGAAGTGGTGACTTCAGCCATAAGACCGAAGGAACCTTTCAGTTTGTTACTTAGCACCAACAAGCAATTTTTGGTGCTAGCCTGTTAGCCGATAATTTTAGAGTGAAGTAAATAAAACTTTACGTGACCTACTTATTTACAATAAGTAAGTCAGCAATTACTCTCATTTTCATTCAAATAATAGAATTCACTCACATTGAATATTCGACGGAATTCTTCTCTCACACACTAAACGATCAACAAACTGATCAGATACTGCGTCAGATAAAAATTTGTCCCTATTTGTGCGCGACGTATCCGAACTATTCCGAACGCGTGCCGTGCGACGCGGTGTCCAGTTTCTGTGGGAAACCGCTCCGCAATGGACCTTGACAAGTTCCCATGATCAGCTGACAAATATTGACTACCAATGTTATGTAACTCATAACTTGTAAGTCCTTATTGTGTTTCGTTAAATACAATGCCGCCCATGGGCATGTGACTGCCCGTATTTTTCTGAATATTCATGAGAAATTATCGAAAATTAACTTTAATATCTATTAAAAAAAAAAAAAAAACTTGTAATATTTTTTTCAATACGCCACTATGATTTTATGGACTGGTGTTTTTTTTTTTTTTTAAAACGGGCGGTCACTTGCCCATGGGTGACATTGTATACAGCAAAGCTTTTAGTCAAGGTTTTTTATTGCAATTTGCTTTTAGAATGCGAAGTGAAGTGCGTTATTTCGGAGGCGTTAGTCCTATAGCACGACACCTGAATAACCTAACAGAGACGTACATACACTTAATATCTTGATTGCTACCTATTCCCTAAAAATCTGTAGTTTGTCTATAAGAGGACCCATAAAAAGTAACAATTATATAAGCATTTTAAACATAATCAAATATGGGCTCATAACAGACAGCCAGGCCGCGATCCCGCCCGCTGTAAAGCGCTTTAATTTCATAATGTCTGCTTGATCTGATTATAGCGGAACCGAAAAATTATATCGTTCCCTAATTAGGTTAAAATGCAATTTAGAGATGCGCCGCGGGCGGCACGCGTCCGCCGAACACTTTTATGGTACTTTAGCAGCTGGGGGTTGTGGAGCAACCCTACCCTTACGTGACGTCGGATCATACGATGATAACTAGAGATGCGAGTGATTGCTTATTGTTCTTTTGAGCGGGACACTAGCCGTTTTTATTGTTTAATTATTTATGAGATTCTTTCTAGTGCAGTGTGTCTCCTTTGCGAAAGGTTGCTTTGTGAAAGGCAACGCAGATCGGCGTCGTAGTAACAGATTGTTGTCAGGCGTTATAATTTTTTTTTAAATTTATATTGGTCTTATTTTGGTAATTAGTATAGTATAAGTATATTTATTTTGCCTTCACAAATGTATAGTAGTGGTGCTTAAAACTAGCTTAAGGATAGTTTACATTTGTGAGAGACTGGTGCTTGAAATAGGCATTGCAAGAAAGCCTGTGGTACATGTCACCAGGGCCCCACGACGCTTCATATGGACAAACTAAATATCATAAATCATAAAAATATAATAATCATAAAAATACTCAATGTAGAGTATTTTTATGAAACAGAAGAGAATTAAAGTTAAATAAAAAAATAAAAAAAGATAAAATAATACAACGTAACGTATATAATTAAATAATGTATGGACAATGGATGGACGAATTCACTCTTGGAGGTTTACAAGAGTGAATTTGACTGTGTTGTGTGCATGTGTAAGTGTAAGTGAGTGGATTTGTGTAGGTGTTGTTTGTAATTTTATGTGAAAGAATGTGTAAGTGTTAAGATATAGGAATCAATAATTTTTCAGTTGTTCATAATCCATAGTTTTCAGCCATTTACTCACAGAAGCCTTACAACCAATTTTGGGCTTCTGTTTTCTATTACTTTAAGACATAAAATAGGCTATTAGTTATTTTACTGAAATTATTCCTTTCACAGTAAAGGAATTTATTAATTAAAAATTTCTTAGCTTTACCTACCATCAGATTCAAACTAATATTATTTATTATTATTATTATTTGAGGCTTTGAATACTCGCTCACCTAAGACTATAAGTTGAGCCTAAAATCGGAAAATTTCTTAATTATTTGACTATAATCATAAACCACAAACTAAAAGCACTAACAAAGACCATAAAATCAAACCTAACAAAATAAACCTAGAGGGCTGTCGTCGCCCCTTCAAAACGCGACGAACAAATTAATAAGTGGGCCCTTGCTTGCATTAATGATCGCCTTGTGTCAATAGAGATGTAATATATTTGACAAACAACGTTAACCAGATCGTGGCTAACATTCGCCGGGCGAGAAGTTTGAGGTTCCGTGACGACCACCAGTTTTAGAACTGAGTCGCAAAGTAAGGTTTGGACCAAACATTAAAATAACCTATTTTATAACAGCTTAGCAAATGTAGTCTGAAGGATCTTTTGGCTCGTTTTGGCTCATTACCTGCCTCTTCTCTTGTCTACAACATGAAATAAAATTTTTATTCTAATTCTCTTTTCTTTCTAATATACAACTCCTGGCGTTAATCACAAATTAAGGCACTAGTTTAGTTAAACAATAACTTCAAAACATTAAAAAAACAGGTTACGAAAGATCTAGAGACTTTAGAAAATTTACCAAAATACCAAAATAATTTGACCAAAATAAGAATTCAAAAACACAGGGTTAGTCAATCTTGAGCCTCTATATGTGTATTGAGATACTGAAGAAAGTAAAATACTGGTGTGACATCCTCCTTATCCTATTTTCCAAAGAGAGGAGTATAAAAATGTCCGCATTAATGACTCTTCACTTTGAATTGAAGTGCATACTCTGAGTCTTTGATCCTTGTTTGCTCAACCACTGCAAACCCCACCAAGGGTTACTGGGTAACCAAAGGAAGGGGCACAGTGTTTGCTAAATAAATATTTTTCATAAACGCACTTGCATTACTTGCCTAATAATTCATTATGACAGGATATGTTTGTGAATTCACCACTTTAATTAATTATATGGCATACGGTTGTATGCTTTTGCTCTCAATCCAATCAAATGCGACCTATCTAATTATAACATGAAGTAATTTTTATGGATAACAAAAACAGAAGAAATGAAAAAGTACCCGCAACTATATCCGCATTCTTCCGTTCCCACAACATTTTAATTGTTCGAACTTAAATACCTAGCTAATATAAAATTGCAACTTTATTCGTGGTTCACAGCGCCGCAACATAAGTGCCTATTCTGTTAAGCATTGGGCGTCAGATTGCAAGTAGGAACACGACGCGATGTTATTGTTTACGCGGTTTTGTCGGTTAATGAGGTCGGATTAAAAAAGAAAGCATTATTTTTAACGCTACCTCATTAACCCACAATGCGAGCGTGGCGAAGTCGCCTCGGCCCGGGGCTCCGGTGGCAGAAATTGAATCTCGAGCGCATGCCTGCTGCGACGGCTCGCGTTTAGTTCTGCTTCCATGCCATGCCTCCCACAATATAACTACAACGATCCATTTTTACTGCAGTGTGGTTACTATGAAAATAAATAGTTCACAGTACAGTAGAGGAGGCCAGTTGAAACGAGATTCAGTTAAAACAATGCGAATACCCAAAGAACAATTAAAATAATACCACTTGTTAGAGACATGCTCTATTTTTTTCTCTCCTGTTCATGGTAAGATTGAAATGTTTTTTCTATTTACCTGTCCATGTTAAACAGGATAATAGAATAATTACGAGCATTAACTGAGGCAGATTCGTTTGTAATTAGTTTCTGTGTAAACTCGTCTGGCATTGAGCATTGGACATTTGCTGCTGAGAGATATTTCTCGACGGCTTGTGAAGCTAAGTCTGAGGCCCATGGGCGGAATAAAAACTCTGACACAAGGTTAGTCACTAACCACACGAAAAAGAAAAAAGAAAGTTGCTGCTGAAATTAAAGATGCAGTTCTTTTACGAGAAGGACTCACACAGTCTCTATAAAAGCAACTAGCTTCATAGGGATTTCCTCAACCCACGAAATAAAAAAAATTGATTAATTAGATAGATATTGTGATATACAATTAAATGTAGCACATAAACATAACTCAAAGCTAGAGCTCGTGGCTAAGTAACAACAGCCGCACTGGTCGATCCATCAGGTTAAGCTACGCTTGCCGGGGTTGGTCAGTGGATGGGTGACCATCTTTACATACCGAGAATCCTCCGTGCCTCGGAAAGCACGTTAAGCCGTTGGTCCCGGCTGTCATTCGTGGATCTTTGACAGTCGTTACGAGTCGTCAGAAGCCCGAAAGTCTGCCACCAGTCTTACCAAGGGGTATCGGATTACCCAGTTACTGGGTTGTGGAGGTCAGATAGGCAGTCGCTCCATGTAAAATACTGGTATTCAGCTGCATCTGGTTAGACTGGAGGCCGACCCCAACATAGTTGGGAAAAGGCTAGGCAGATTGATTTTGAAACATAACTCAAAGCTAGCGCCTCAAGAGCGTCCCACTGCGTCCTGCTCTATCCCCGGTGCTGGCTAGACGTTCCATTTGAGTTGTTGTGTAATTACTGATACTTTGGTGGTTTTACTCTAAACCCAAAGTCTTTAACAAGTGATCCAAGTGTACACCACATTGGCGACGAGTAAAACCGCAGTAAGTAAAATGATTGCTCAAATGATGTACTTACCTGCTTACGGAAATTGGTCAGCAAGAAAATGTTAATTTTATTGCACAAGTGTTTTGAAAGAGAAAATAAAATTTGTGACTGTGATCTAAGCGAAATTCATTAATCGTGTTTGTTATAATTTTAATTGTCAAAAATCAATTGGTTAAAAATAAACTAACTGTAGAGAACGGGGTTTGATTAACTCAACATCAAATCTTTATCGTACTTATATTCAATACCAATAAATAAAAAATAAAATAATTTGAAGGTTATATTAATTCGTCGAATCGATCTGAAAATTCTTTTACTACAATAATACTGCTGACGAGGTCCCTCTTACTTGCAGTCCTTGCAGACCGATCATCATGTCCCAATTACAAGTCCCGGCAATGGAACCATTACATTATGAAGGTGATCCAACCTCCATAGGCTGCCATTGGGAAAGATGGAAACGTGCTTTAGGAATATATATATACTTCATAATGACAAACACCAATGATCAAAACAAAAAACGTGCAATGTTTGCTGCTGCATTTCGCAGACATGGCACTACAAGACATGTATTTTAATGTACTCGGAGCTCACGTGACTGATCTTGATGCAACTGACGTGTATGACACTGCAATTAAAAAGTTGGAAGAAGATTTTTCCCCTAAACAAAGTTATTTATTTAAAAGGCATATTTTTCGGTTAATTAAACGAGAACCGCACGAAAACTTTGAAAAATTCTTGGTTAGATTGAGACGTCAAAGCTCAAAATGCAATTTTGCTAAAGAGAACGAAAACCTTATCGACCAAGTAATGTAGCTTGTCTAAATTAAGAAAGAATATTTTGATACTTGGTGACACAGCAACATTTGAAAAAATCATAGCAGAAGCAAACTCTCTTGAAACTGTAGAACGGCGGTTGAACAAGTTCCACGATAGTCAAAGCACAAATGCAACAAATATCACCCTTAATAAAATTTACACTAAAACAACAAAACGTTAAAAAGATTGTTTTCGGTTGGCAATGTGGCAGTAAAAATCACAAAGGTGATAATACTCGTAGTTCCTGCCATAGAAATATAAAAAACAGGAGAAGTGGCATGGGGGCGTGTCTGTGTCCGCGCGTTGTGATCGCGATGCTCATGACTCAGGCAAATGGCCGTCGCCACGAACTAGTCCGCTTTCGATCGCGATCGTGGAATGCCGTGTTGTTACGTCGTTTCTAGTAACAATCGAAGCCAAACTAGAAACTTTATAAATCATAGAACTACTTATCATATATCAGCACAAGTATTTTACTATATTTGTGTTGAAAATCATGAAAAACAACAAATCGTAAAATATTTCTTGCCGTTACTGAGTTATTTTTGTTTTCATAAATCACAGCGACTGTAGTATTTTTGCAGTAAATACATTGATTCTTAACCACTACTTAAAATCACAAAACGATACTTTATTTAAGCGGTTGCATCGCGTAGTAACTAGCTCTAACTTGCGACGAGTTAGTGATGTGCTTGTGCAGATCCACTAACGTAAGTTATCAACAACAATGTCGATTATCATATGAATTGATATTACTATTAAAGTTTATTCTTCAATTTGTTGTCTGGTTGGAAGACCTTTTTTTTTTTTTTTTTTTTATTTAGGGCATCTCGTAGCTGACCACTGAGGTCATGACTACTCAACCGGACAATCCTGTGGCTGCCTTAAGCTTCTACACTCAAAGCCTCCAGCCAGGGGCAAAAACTATGCTAATTAAAACTAGGCGAACGCTCGCTAAGGGCACCCCATGTGGGGTACGAACCTCGGCTTAGGGCGTTCGCTGGGGGGAGGACAGCAAGAGGGACAGGCTGGATCAATGATATATTATTATTATTAATCGGGGAATTTAAAGCTACAGGCTCAGCATCATCGACGCGGGCTGGCGCATCGTCGAGCAAGGGTCGGGGGGGAGTATCATTTACTCGGGAGGGTCGCGATCGCGGACCTCGGCGGCGAGGTCGGAAAGTGTGTCGGTGTGTGTGTTTTCTAACTGTACTGGTTTCCCTATTGCTCTCCTGGAGGAGGGTTATGGGGTCGTCTGGGTCGGAAAGGATTTGCCTCGGGTGGCGGACTGTACTGATTTGACTCGGGAGGTAATTGGCGGCCTCGACAACCAGAGGGTTGCGATGGGTGGCGGCGGAATCAAAGAAACGCTTGGAATTGCGTTTTAGAAACTGGTGGATTGTGGGGAGTCTAAGGTCGAGGTGGAGGGTCTCGTTCCTACAGAACCAAGGGGCTCCCGTGGCCTTACGAAGGAATCTGTTCTGTATTACCTGCAATCTATGGATTTGACGGGGTTTAGCTTGGGCGAATACGGCGCCCGCATAGGTCAGGATGGGGCGAATGCACGTTGTGTAGATTCGCAATTTGCACCTAAGTGACATTTTGCTACGTGCATTCAACATGGAGTGGAGTCTTCCGAGAGCGAAAGCGGCCCGCGCGCGGGCCTGCTTTATGTGGTCTGCGAAAGTGAGGTGTTGGTCGAGGACCACACCTAGATACTTGGCTCGCTTCTCCCAAGGGATCGGCTTGCCGAGCATGGTGATGGGTCGGGGCAAGGGGGGTCTGTATCGAGCCAGCAGTTTGGAAAACATGACTGCTTGGCTTTTGTCGGGGTTGACTTCGATCCTCCATTTCCTAAACCAGGCGCCAAGGTTATTGACTGCGGTTTGGAGAATGCGGGCTATCGAGTCGGGTCCAGCGCCCTTGTAGTAAATGGCCGTATCGTCTGCGAACAGAGCCAACTGTGCCTTTTTACTCTTCGGGATGTCGCTGGTGAATAGAGTGAATATGAGGGGGGCAAGCACAGAGCCCTGAGGGACGCCTGCGCGGATGTGACGGGGAGAGGATATTGCGCCTTCGATGCGATAGCGGAATGTGCGATTCAACAAAAAGTCTCGTAAGATGAGCACGAGACGATCTGGCACACCGAGTTGGTACAGCTTGTATATTAAGCCGTTGTGCCAGACTTTGTCAAACGCTTTCGCTATATCGAAGAATACTGCACCGGTATACAAACCACGCTGGAAGCCAGCGCTTATGTGTTCGATTATCCGGTGGGCCTGATGCACGCTAGAGTGCTGGGTGCGGAACCCAAACTGTTCGTTGGGGATGAGGCCCTTTGTCTCGGCGTAGTCTCTGAGACGCTTATAAATAAGCCTCTCGTAGACCTTGCCGAGGACTTTGAGCAGACTGATGGGGCGGTAACTCGAAGGCTCGGTTTTGGGTTTGCCGGGCTTCGGGATACCGATGACGGTGGCGTCTTTCCACACTTGTGGGAAGAAATTGTTGCTTAAGGCACCATTGAAGATGGTGGTCAATAGCATTATCAGGTGGGCAGGGAATAGCTGAATCACCCTATTAGTGATTCCATCAGAGCCGGGGGCTTTACGGACTTTGAGACCCTTGATGATGTCGTGCACTTCGTCTGGTGTGACGGGGGGCAGAGTATGCGTGTCTTTACAGATCTCTGTAAATAGCGCATATGGACTTTGTTAGCGTGGCAGGGAAAGTTGCTGTATGCACGAATGGCTGCGTTCTTCTCAGTCAATAGGTCACGCACATCGTCAGGTAGTTTCCAGCGGGGGTCTTCCCCCACTGGGACTTCCTTCGAGCAGTCGCTCACGACGGATTGTACGTGATCAGTGAGTGAGTCGATCGCGGCCGTTGTTGCTGCGATAGAGTCGAATTGGTCGGGGATAGAGTCCAATTGGGGGGACGTGTTGGATTTTAGCTGGGTGCTTACTTTCCTCCAGTCCGTTACCCTTTTGGTGGTCGGGGGGCGGTTGGGGTCGGGGAGACCTATGCGGGGGTCTAGTTTTAGTATTACTGGACGGTGATCAGAGTTAAGCTCGTCCACCGTCTCTATCGAATCTAGTTTTAGATTGACGTTCTGAAGGATCGCCACGTCTAGTACGTCTGGGGTGTAGCCTACTATATAGGGATAGTGGGTATTATTCATCGGGGCGATGATGTCGATGCTAAGGGAGTTAGTGAGGTCGAACAAGTGTCGGCCTCTTATGTTGGATCTAGAACTATTCCAGGAGGGATGTTTGGAGTTGAGGTCGCCCGCTATGATAACGGAGTCGCTCAGGGCTAATAGGGATGTGAGATCGTTTTTAATGGGTTGAAAATCCTCTGCACCGGTTGCAGGAGTTATGTAGGCTGATACTATTAAGATCGGCTGATGGCCTGTCATGCCTAGGCGGCAGACTGAGACTTCTAGTCGTGAAAGGGGAGGAGGGTCTATAGGCATACAGTACAGATCCTTTTTATAATATATTAGGGTGCCACCCTTGTGACAGTGAACCCTGTCATTGCGAACTATACGATAGTTCGCTATGCCAGGGTCACGGTTACAGGGTTTGAGAAATGTTTCCTGAACGAGGAGGATGTCAATTTGATGGGTGCGGAGGAAGTCCGCGATCTCATCGCGTTGACCACGAATGCCATCGGCATTGAAAAAACCTAACTTGAGGGATCGGGGTTTGAACCTAGCTATAACGGTGTTAGACATTATGGGTCCTTTGCGCGGCGGAGGACATCAGGGCGTGCGTAATGTCGGGATACGCTTTCCATATAGCCTGGATCCTAGGGAGATCGTAGGCGTTTTGAGCGGCTGTAAGCTCGTTAGCCATTTTGTGAGCGCGAGGGGACAGGAATGTCATGTACGCGGATCTGATTACGTCGTAAGGCGAGTTGGGGGTGGCCACGGGAGTGTTCGTGGGTTGGGGTTGGGTTTGGGGACGCGGTGCTAAAGGAGCAGGTGCGGGTTTAGGGACATTAGGGGCACGGGGGCGCGAGTACGGGGGTCCATTTGACGGGGGGTGGTGGTGGGTGGGGGAGGGGAGGGGTTGGAAGTAACCCAGGGCAGGAAAAGCCTGCTGGTGATGGAGATAGTTCCAGGGACTAGGCCTCTGGGGGCTTAGTCTCTCGGGCATCTGGGACGAGGGGATCTTATACGAGATCGGGGCTTCCCTCTGCTGGCGGGCGTCGAAGCGGTTGGCCAGTTTGGGAGAAGAAGACTTGGGGGCTTTCGGGCAGCCGCGGTAGTTAGCCGGGTGACCTACTTGCCCGCATAGTACGCAACTAGGTGGGTCGGGACAAAGGCTACGGTCCTTGGGACGGGTGCAGTCGGAAGTGCAGTGCTCACCCAGGCACTTGACGCACCTGGGCTTAGCGTGGCAGTTCCGCTGCGAGTGCCCGTATAGCTGGCAATTATGACATTGCCCTACGGCGCCAGTTTTCCATGGCTTTTCGATGGAGAAGCCCGTGAGAGAGCACAGGGACTTCAGCTGGAAGATGGGGTGATGCCCCTCGACGGGGGTGCATACGACGAGTATCATGTTGTATGCTTCCCCGCGTTTTGCGCGGTGCATACGGTGGACCTCGTCTACCGGGACGTTTTGCGACTGAAGGTCGGCTAGAATGTCGGAGGGGGCAATTTCCTTTAGGATCCGTTTGATCACCACTCGGATTTGAAAATGGAAGACCGATGTGAAATCTTGTTTTATACTCATTTGGATTTTCTCATAATGTTAAAAGTTTTTTGTTTTAACTTATTTTTTTAGGTATGTATTATTTATTTATATCATCTTATTATATGTATATAGTTTTTTAGTCATATTTTTTTTTTTTTCAGGATCTCTTTTGTTTGGTTTATTGTGCGCAACGGAACATTTTCAAAAAAAATCATGGAGAAAATGTTATTACCATGCAAAGGAGTTGTACACTTTATTGATGACAAAGTTATTTTTGGATGTGATGGAAAAGAACATGGTGCCAGGCTTGAGCATGTAATAAAAGTGCTCAAAACAAAAATGTTTTACTCAACAAAAATAAATGTGTTTTCAATTCAAAAACTATTCAGTGTCTGGGCTATGAACTTTCATCAAAAACAATACAGTCATTTCGACCACCGGAATCTATAGAAGAAATTCAAAGTTTCTTGGAATTGGAAAGTGGATCCCCAACTAACTTTTCAACCTTAACAGAACCAATTCTACAATTACTTCGACAAAAAATGCACAAAATATATGATGGCGTCTTATTAAGAGGAAACAAATTGGTGGTACCCACTAATTTAGGAAAACAAGTATTAGAAGCAGCTCATTAAAGCCACCCAGGCATTGTCATCATGAAAGCTAGATTACGCGCAAAGGTCTCAATCAATCAATCTGCCTAGCCTTTTCCCAACTATGTTGGGGTCGGCTTCCAGTCTAACCGGATGCAGCTGAATACCAGTATTTTACATGGAGCGACTGCCTATCTGACCTCCACAACCCAGTAACTAGGTAATACGATACCCCTTGGTAAGACTGGTGTCAGACTTTCGGGCTTCTGACGACTCGTAACGACTGTCAAAGATCCACGAATGACAGCCGGGACCAACGGCTTAACGTGCTTTCCGAGGCACGAAGGATTCTCGGTATGTAAAGATGGTCACCCATCCACTGACCAACCCCGGCAAGCGTAGCTTAACCTGATGGATCGACCAGTGCGGCTGTTGTTACTTAGCCACGAGCTCCTCCACGAGCGCAAAGGTCTGGTGGCCAAAAATAGATAAATTCGCCGAAAATATTGTAAAACTACCGCAGAGGGTGTACTTTAGTGTGGTGCCCAAAGCTAACAGTACCGATGAAAAGGCGTGAACTCCTATCGAAAGCCTGGATGGATACTGCTGTTGATTTTTTGGGTCTAAGCAAGTCCTTGCCAAGTGGGGATTAACTTTTCGTGATCATCGATTATTACAGTAGATACAAAGAGATCGAAATCAGGAAATCTATGTTTACACTCGGGAATCTTGCAAGCATAACATCTGACAATGGCAGACAATTCTGTAGTCAAGAATTCAGAACCTTCTCTCTCCTTCTTCGTACTGAACAAGGAATTATGCTTTACGCTTACAAAACGGCGAAGTCGAGAGGGAAAATAGGGATATTATATCCTTAAACGGCTGAGCATCACTCAATGTAAAAAATCAGGCCGGAAAGATGACTTGTTAAAATATTTAATGATGTATAACAGTACATCTCATCCCTCTACAGGAAAGGCCCCATTTTACGGAAGGCCATTCAGAGATAACTTACCTTTTTTAACAGACCTCGAAAATAACTACGACGATTCAGAAGTTAGAGAAAGAGATAAAGAAAAAAAAGAGAAGATCAAATTAAACGAAGACAAGAAAAGAAAAGCTACTGATAGAGAATTAGAATTTGGCGAAAAAGTATAAAAACAACATGATAAAAGAAAACAAATTCATTCCAGAATTTAATCCCACACCGCATACAGTTATAAATGCTCAAGGAAGTGATATAAATATAAGTAATAACAAAACTAGGCAAGACTTCAAGAGTACAGGAGGAACATCGTACACTTAATACGTTCAATAACGGTAGCCCTCCTGGAGGGTTCACCTAGTCGCATATGGGATGCCGGGAGCCCTAGCAGAGGGCTCATTTTAAATGTAGGTTTTTCTTAGCGAATAGAGCATTCTAAACCGTGAAAATAAAATCTGATGTATATGTTCGTTGGTTTTAAAATCTAAGCATTTTAATTTTAAAAATATTTTTTGTTCTCGGTTACAAATATTCACAAAAAATTAAAAGGTTAGAAACTACGTATAGCAACAAGACCCCCTGCACACTTAGCATGACCACAATAGCAACCGGATTTTTCTACGGAAGAATAGACAAAATGACAGATAAACAATCACAATCTGTCATTTTGTATATTCTTCCGTCGACAAAACCCTTAAAAGCTGAAAATACAATTTTACATCGTTTTACAGTGTTTTATAACACGGTTTAAACCTAATGCCGTTGACCTTCCAGCACAAAAGTAATGCCGGTAACCCTCCCGGAGGGTTCACTTCCAATATGTATGGCGTATCCAATATGTACGGCATGGCGTATGAGTTCTATGAAAAGTGGATGGAATCGAAAGTGTTAAAGAAGGTAGAAGGCAAACGGAACGTTAACGATCACGAAGCGTCAGATAAAGGAGTTTAGTTTATATGTTAAATACTATAATTGTAAGTTTAATGCTAAATACTGTATTGTACATACTTAAAACGTAATTATTATCTAAATGCTTAAAATTGTTATCTTCTTTAAAATTTATTGACGTCTAAATGATAAATATTGTGATTGTACTTAAAACTTAATGATGATATAAAAAGGAAGAGATGTGATATAAAGGCTTGTGCAGACCAGCGCGACTTGTCGCGCGACGCGACACCGGTTATTGTTATACTGTGAAGTTTTCTTAGAAATTGTATTCGTGTCGCCCCGCGCGACAAGTCGCGCTGGTCTGCACAAGCCTTAAATGTAGCACATAACTCAAAGGTAGCGCCTCAAGAGCGTCCCGCTGAGTCCCGCTCTATCCCCGGTGCCGACTAGAGGTTCCCTTTGAGTTGTTGTGTACTTACTGATAATTTGGTGGTTTTACTCTAAACCAAAGCCTATAAACAAGTGATCCAAGAGAACACCACAGTTATCATAGTCATAATCACATTAGTAAGAGGATCGGACCGATTTTGTTATTATCCAATGCAATGGATAATAGCCACCAACAATTAAGAGTGTAATTGTATTATTATTAATTATTCTTTAACATAGCCAATAAAATTGACATACATATAAATATTGTACACCCCATGGGTATGTTACAGTGATACAATAATGCTAATTTTAAAAACTCTTTTTTAGCCTGTGAGAACAATAAATAAATGAATATGAATATTTGGTTAACTTTTTTCTTTGACTGTATAGGTACCCCACAAAAAAAAAATGACAGAAATCGGTCCAACCTTTTTTTGAGAAAATATCGCTCATTTACACACACAGGCGAAAAGAAGACCTCCCATATAAGTCGATTAAAAACGGGACAGCCCACGGATGACGTTTGTCCGATGCGGTGCATTAGTTTCAGTAACTAGGCAATGAATTAAAGAGCTAGTACTACAAATTAGCTTTAAATCTGTTGCTTCCTCGTTTTTTGTGAGTGAACTTAACAAAAAAGTGACCGTAACTCATCGTCCAGTTTGTGTAAAAAACGTAGTATTTTTTGTTAGACAAGAACTAGTGCGTTCTGTACCGGGCACCGACAAACAAAAAATGTAAACAAACTTTTATAGAACTCTCGACTTGAACGAGTTGTGGCTAAACAACGCGAAATTGACCTTTTTTACCCGACTGCGACGTAGCCAAGGTTACCTATATTTACATAGAGTCCCCACAGTTAATTTTATTATTTGTATCCTGACTCTTTCTGAGATCCAGGGCTCGTGAATCGCTTATTAAATCTTTAAAAGAAACTCACGTATTTATATCCAACAATAAAAACAAAATACCTTTTTTTGTGGCAGGAAATGATGTTTTATAAGTCTGCAATTTTGATAATATCTTGGACATTGTTTGCTTATTAATTTTATTCTTTAAGGCCAGAGTTAAATAAAATCTATAAATATGAACATCCGTTTCTTATATTCTTTTGCAAAATATTTTTTAAGAACATCTGTAATTCTGTACCTACAAGTTAATTTTCATTATTATCTTAACATTCATCTTCCGTAACTGAACAGCTTCCGTACATAAAAAATCTATTGAACGTGTACCTGGTACCGATTTCATAGTGATTAAGTACATCCGTCTGTGTCGAATTGTGGTAACGATTGGAAACTACCAACTCATTAACTCGGACAGCTTATTTAGAATATTTAGATTACTGGATCAGTTGAAACATAAACCTAGACTCTGCACGAACTTTACGACATTTTGAATAAATGCAATTATTTTTATACGAAGCGAAATTATATAGTTTAATTTTATTTTTATACAAAAAATTAGAACATAATTTACTACTAAATTATACAAAAAATCTGTTGTAATTGGTTGATTACTTTCCGAGAAACAATGCGGTGAAATTTATTGATTTTTATGAAAAATCAATCCATACGTACACAATTTGATCGGCTTCTTACATCTGAATGACTTTATTGCATTTACAATTAATGTGCTACATTATATATTTTACCTTTAACACGTTATTAATTATTTTGCATCCAATTGATACAATATTCTGTATAGCTAAACATGTGGATATTATATCAAAACCAGACTGTAACAACTTTATACTATGTATATGGCAAATAAAAACTTATACTTCTACTTAATTATACTAAAAATCTGTTGAAATTGGTTGATCAGTTTCCGAGAAACAGTGCGGTTTTTATGAAAAATCAAAGCATTGTAGCTATCTCAAATTCAGCTCTAAAAAACCATTTTTTTTGTACAGACTACGCATAAGTACTACTAAATCTTACCAAATTATCAAAAATATCCGTCGACTTGTTTTCGGGTTCTTAGGTGGCTCCTCCTCAATTCAGACGTCTGAATTGAGGAGGCACCTTAAACGTCATGTAACTTTTTAAGTGTTTTACTACAAATTCCAGGATCCGGCCTACAAAATCGGCAAATTTACTACAAAATATTGGTAGTACCCTCGTTTAAATATGAGACATGGCTCCTCGATCCGTACGGACACATCAAATTGACTCACACACTGTCATCATTTGTTTGACCGACTATAATAAAGACACACATTTAATATGCTATAATAAACATGACCTAGAGTGGACACCATGTCCTCGATGGGTTCGTCACAATTACTGTGATCGTCCTGCCCTTGTGCCTGTTGCAGGCGTCGCGTGTTACCACCAGAGTGGTCCATTACAGCTAGATTACAGCTAAGGTTAACGCTTCAGATACATGCCCTAAGATAACGACGTGTAGGAATAACGATAATGTAATCATGCTGTAATCACGGCCTTTGTATCGTCTGACCCTAATTTACCGTGTCTGTCTGAAAATAGGCGACGATCGAGATGTTACGTCGACGTTATGTTCTTGGTATGAGACAAAAACCCTAGTATTAATCTACATAGATGATCAATAGAAGTAGTATTAAGAAGTAATTAAAACCCCTTTTTAGCAAAACAAAGGGCTCTTTTCCTTTAACCTTAGATGGTGTCAACATTAGTACAAGGATAACACTGAACGTTTTTAGAACTGATTGGTTAGAAAATACATCCAATGAAAAATTTATTTAAATTTCGAATAGAACTTTGGTAACCTGATGATGTTAAATTAATTCATCAGTCATATATTCCTATAAATTGGCGGCAATTTGAAAAGTGCAGGTAGCGCGTCAAAATTATTTTAACGCGAGCAAATTTTCGCTATATGATTTATTACGACTTTTGTTGTAGTATTAGTCAACAACAAATTTATGATAGACTTCGATTAGCCCTTCATGACGAAGCCCCATCACGTGCCACTGTTTACAACTGGCTCAATGAGTTTAAGCGTGGTCGTAGGAATCGTACTGATTAACTATGTGGGGGACGTCGTGCAATGGCGACAACTGACGATAACATCATTACTGTGCAGTGCATGATATAGGCTTATAAGAGAGTGACCTACCAAATGTTCGACCATAAGCATTGGTATGAGTCAGGTGCAAAAAATCTTACTGAAGATCAACGACGCCGTGAAATGGCGTGAACGTTTGGTCCGTAGCTCAGTGGTTCCATCGAATGCGACGTTGTTGGTTGTTTAGAAAAGAATGGAGGATATTTCGAAAAACAGTAAAGGTATTAGCAACTTAATGCTGTGTCCCACGTAAGCTTTGGCTCCATTTCGCGTTTTCGTTTTATCATGCCGTAAACAATAAACAACCAATGAATTTAGTCAGAATCGCGGGCTGGACACTTAAAAGAGCTCTGTCAAATGACTTCCTGAACCACACTTGGTACGTATACTTCCTACACTAAACTATAAACTGATTTCGTGCGCGGAAGAGCAGCTTTACTTCGATGAATAATTTAAGTTAGAACTGCCGGTCATCTCGTCACGCGAACTGCGACCGTCAAATATGCCAAAGGTCGCGCTGAAAAATATATTGACCGTTACTACTGTTGTGTTGTTTCTACTGTTTAAGACTTTAATCACAACTTTTACAAAACAATCACTATCACTATTGTTTTATTGTCCTGCCGAAGAGCGAAGGCTTGTAGCATTTTGCAAGAATTTTCAGTTCAGACCTTCAGGTGATAAATCGATTATCGATTATTATTGTAGTCCCGATTACAATCGCTAAATTACTGTCGATTATATAAAGATCTAACAGTTAATGATCGATTGTCACAGGCAAGGTGATCCAGTTAAACGGTTTGGCAGTGAAATGGTCTTGTTGCTGACCAATAATTTTGCATTTAAGGTAAAAACAAGAAACATTGATTGAATAACCCTAACCTTAAACGATTGTTTTATAACAATCAATATTCTGAAAGAGGCATTTGAGTATTTTTTATCATCTGATAGATATTTAGGGCAGTAAGCCAACTGTTGATTAATGACTCCCTCTTTGTTTTCATGATGGTTAGAATAAAATTAGGACACACCCTTGCTATGTATTGGTAGATGACTCAATATTTCCATTCATTGATTATCTGAATTATTTCTTTGCACTCGCTCACGATATCCAATGCGTAAGATTAATATTTCAAAATACATACAAGCACAACACAATCGATATCTAGTACACTCACATACTTTTCATGCGTACCTTATCCTTGATAGTTTGATAGCGGTAATTTGACAGGAGGACAGGAACAGTGGAAGTCAGTAAATCAGTTTGGGTCAGCTGTTGCCGGGAGATGCGGCGTGTGCTATCGAAGCCCTTCCCACCCTGCGGCGCGAGCGCAGGGCTTCGCGTGACGTCAGCGCATCTGCCCGCCAGATGGCGCACCCTCGCTCACCAGATAATATCGCACACCGCACGCACCAACACTTTCCACGAAATCAAAATCACGTATGAACTGGAGTTGTGTGTCATAGA
The DNA here is from genome assembly GCA_916701695.1 of Agrochola macilenta. NCBI lineage: Eukaryota > Metazoa > Arthropoda > Insecta > Lepidoptera > Noctuidae > Agrochola > Agrochola macilenta. The sequence goes on along the minus strand of OU753559.1, from coordinate 9,985,698 downwards.
ACTTTATGTCCGTTTGGTTTTTCGATACACATCCAAAATTGTCATCATAACGTGATTTTAATAATTGTAGAAATAGGTCAGAAACACTCAAGGGATTTTTTAACACGACAAAATCATTTAGCATTGCAGTCACCTACATTAAAATCTCTTATTTGTAAGTTTTTCTAAGGTTGATAATGGATAAATAAGTAAATTGTCAAAATATTTTGAATATTGGAATTACCTCAGCAAAGTTGTTTGTAAAGATATACAATCCTAACTACTCAATTCCTATTATTATATTTCCTCATCATTATATTTAACTTACCTGAAAAAGGAATACCTACTTCATAGAAACCTCTTTGGACCCCACTATCATAAACATACACTGGCCGAAGCTATCAAAAAAATTCTGCAGTCGCCATTTGTCAGAAAAAAAACCATATGAAGAAAAAAATATAATGGCATCAACATTTTTTTTTTGCAAGAAATTCTTCAGCTCTTCCATTTCTACCTACTCGAACAAATTATCAAAGTTAATAAAAAAAAATACAGAAAACTTTTTTCCTAAAGTTAAAAAAAGTACTGAATACTGACTATGTTTCTACTAAATCCGAAAAGGTAGGATTATTAAAAAAAAACATTAAAATAATGCTTATAAAAAATAGCTTTACAAAAATGATTATAAAAAAATAGCTTTACACAAATGTTGTGTTGTGTTTGTTATTTTGTTTTGTTTTAATGATGAGTGCGAAAGAGCCCAATTTTCAAATGCCGTAATATTAACATCACACATGCACGCACCACATACCTAGTTGCGTGTACCACACAACCCCATTGTTTTTATGGCTAAGTAAAACGGTAATTACCGTATAGCATCATCATAATAGTAAGTGATTTGACGTTATGTAGGGCCGCCGTACGCCATATGCCACAACACGCCAGATCCATTACTATATTTAGGTAACTAGCTAATTAAGTGTTTGCTCATTGGATCATGAATTTATTATTATTACATTATGTCTGCGGGCACGTAACTTGCAATATTAATATGCAGATAATGGCAATAAATATGAATGTTCTGAAGGCATTTTATGTCCCCGTGCTAATTGATGAATTCTAGAATAGTTATTTATGCTATAAGTGCGGAAGGTAGGTGATTTCCGATGAGTGTATAAGTCGACACGAGTCGGAAATCATCTTAAGCACGTGTATCATACAACGTTTTACTATGCATTGTGAGAGGAAAAAAAAAACAAAATGAGTGAGCCTTACGATGATGTGTAACATATAACATAATGACGACGTATATAAATGATAAAAACAAACATTCATGACTTTGACTTTCGACTTCGACTTCGACTTCGACTACGACTTCACTTCGACTTCGACTTCGACTTCGATTTCGACTTCGACTTCGACTTCGACTTCGACTTCGGCTTCGACTTCGACTTCGACTTTGACTCCGCCATCGTCATCGCCATCGTCATCGCCATCGTCATCGATATCGTCATCGCCATCGTCATCGCCATCGCCATCGTCATCGTTATCATCATCATCTGATTTGTAAAACTTTTCTCAAATAATAAAAACTCTTTGCAACGGGCTGACGACGGCCACAAAAATTAAAAAAAAAACAGAAAAGTAAAAAGCACTAGTGAAAAAAAGTGACACTTTCCGCACTAATTTACTGCTTGGAAAAGGCTCTTTTCGAGCAAATGCATTGTAAAATATAGTCTTTTACTTCTTTCAGCCGCACATAGATTTCAAATTAAAAAAAAACTGCTCCTGGAACTAGGCGTAGCAAGGGACGGGAAGATCCTTCCCAAACAAACATTTTCATTTTCATCCTATCTACACTTTTTACGGTTCCGTACCCGAAGGGTGCCAAATGGAACCCTATTACTAAGCCTCCGCTGTCCGTCCGTCTGTCTGTCTGTCAGCGGGTTGTATCTCATGAACCGTAATAGGTAGACAGTTGAATTTTTCACAGATTGTGTATTTCTATTGCCTCTATAACAAAACAATATAAAAATGAAATTAAGTTAAAATTTCAATGTTCATGTTTTATGGGACAAAAAACGTGTTTTTTAGACGTTTTTTGCTAAAATTGTACAATGGTACGGAACCCTTCGTGTGCGAGTCCCACTCGCACATGGCCGGTTTTTTTATAACGAGTATTCGCATAAATTTAAGCAGGTACTAGACCTCTCTTATAAATATCAAATTCAAGTTTTAAAAAAACAAGACAAGTAAGTATATGTATATTCAAACCTGTCCTGAATTTATTGAAATCAAAATGATTTTATACCAGAGGTAAGTAAGTTTCCAAGTACTCGTAAGCTTATTATATAGGTACCTTAGCACGCTGCACCAGAAAATTAGATAAAAATATAAAATAGAATCGTTGTCCTCGACCAGCAATAAAATAATTTGCCTATTCAAAGACAATAAATCCAATAATTGCACCGCTTTTATTATCAACAAGTTTAACAATGAAAAATGTCGGATGATAAGTGGTTCTGTCGCTAAATAATTGTACTTACCTACATACCTTGGTAAATAAATAACAACTAGACATAATATGAATCAACGTTAATAAACGGGTGCTAATTTCTGTAGGTACTTTACCTGTAAGTCTTGTACTAAAAATAACATACAACAATGTATCAACCGGCAACAGTTAGGAACTTTTTCTTCCTGACATTGAATGCATTTGTTAATATCCGCGTTCAATACCAAATGTTTTATATTTTTCTTTATTCCTATTTCTTATAAATTAATTAACCGTCTAGTGGTTACATCACCTGTCTTAGACCCGGAAGTTTATGCTTGGTTTAGTTGGTGGTAAGGCTTGTTTTAATTCCGCCAGTCTAGCTACCACCATCTTATCTAAATCTAAGTCTGTCGCCTTAACAACAATATTAACAGCGTTGTTGTGTTTTGGCAGTTAGAGGTAAGATAGCCAGTTCCTCTGTGGTTGAGGATTCCGGATGAAGCTCGCTTCCACCTTCGGCCATCATTTACCAACAGGTGAGATGCAGGCCAAGAGCTTACCAGAAGTTGTATTTTTTTATTTTTTTACTGAATTATTTGACCTTGCCTTTTCTGCAAATAAGTAGGTAATAATAAATAGGTAATTAAAAAAATATGCAATACTTCTAGTGAAGAAGATGGTGCATGACACAATATCAAACTTGTTATAGTTTGATACTACATATATAAGGTGCGTACATATTATCATATCGTTCGATTATTTTATTTAACATGCCATGCTCTGGAAATCGCACCACATTTAGTCTTTTCTTGGCCTTCTCCACCACATTACCACATACCGGATGCGTTTTCCATCCGCCGCGGCCATCCGCCATACCGGGCGAAAACGTAACTACACGTGGTTCAGCGGAATAGCATGACGACTTTACGGTAGAGCCATAAGAACATGGTGGAATGAATGACAGACCCGTATATTAACAGTTCAGTACCGGGAACCCTCCTGGAGGGTTCACTAAAGTCACCTATGAGATGCCGGGAGCCCTCGCGGAGGGCTCACTTTAAAAGTAGGTTTTTCTTAGTGAATTCGGCAAAATAAACTGTGAAACTAAAATCAGTTGTATATTTTACCAAGATTTCAATCCTAATGCCGGTGACACTCCTCGAGGGTGAACTTTAGCGCAAACGTAATGCCGGTGACCCTCCTGGAGTCAACTTGCAATATGTATGGCGGCATGGCGTATGAGCTCTATGGAAATGGGTGGAGTCGAAAGTGTTAAAGACTGGCCTCAAACGACAGATAAGTAGGTAGCGACAAGTGGGAAGAGGGAAAGCCCTGCAAAAAAGCTAATGAAGGAAGCTATAGTTAATAATAAATAAATAATGATTTTATGTCTAACCACTAACTACACCATACAATCTACGTTGAGTGATGCATCTCAACGTAGATTGATAAATGATGCAACGAACAAACTTTTCCACGTTATTCTGCAAAATGTCATTAAGTAGGTAATTTTCCTACTGCATGAAGCAAATTCATTAAACTATCTATAAGTTCTGCCACTTTAGAATTATTGCTATATTAACATTTTGTATTAGTTGTTAAGAAGTTTTTTTGCTGAATTTCGGCAAGGCATGTTAGGCTAATAAGGAAATGGCAACGGTTGATCAATAGGCACGTATCTAATTAAGACTGCTGTTGTATATATTTCCTAGGTTGATTCATTCTGTGCTAAATATAGAATCTATACCAGTAACAATACCTAGGGCTTAAGTTTTGGAATGATTTGCGCAACTAGCTTCAACTTTCTGACTAACTGACGCGACTATTTGACAATTCAAAAGTGCCTGTAAATGGTTTGAAATAAATGGTTTGAGTTTGAAAGTTTTCATTGAAATATTATTAATAACACTGTAACATAAGGTAATTTTTCATTACAGTAAATTCCTGTTTAGATTACCTATATTCATATTAATAAAGCTCAAATTCCCTTTCCTTAAATAAACAAGAGGAATCCATTTCTTTAATTCAGTCTCATTTCAGTTCGTAAGTACTTATTGATTTGTACGTACTACGTCAGTAGGTATAGCGACTGTCTGTCGCAAACGGTACTAAGCAGGTATGATTGGCACTTGGCATAATAGAGGCAAATAGAGCGCCTCCCTTCGCTACCAGTGCGCTACTACTAGTCATGTGTCATGGTGAGCCATGATAATACGACTCATTCCTTTTTTTTCTGGAAGGGGAGCTTCTTTAGTAAAAGTAAGTAAATCTTTAAATAATGAGTTTCATACAAAGAGAGTTCATCATTATTGATTAGCATAATATCAGTTGAAGATGTTTTTAAGTGGGTTTTCTGAACTTTATGCTAAATTACTGTAGGCCTTGTGAAGATTTGATGCTCTCCTTTATAATAATAATAATAATAACCCCACCGTCGTATCTCTACGTTGACGTCGTGGTGGGGCTTGCGCGCTCCAAACTCTAGGTCTGTGCCGGTAGAGTTTACTTTGCCGGAACAGGTCTAGGATAAGGAGCCAGACCAAGAGAGATACAGAAACCCGCAGGGCAGCATGTGGCGAGCTGTTGGGCAGTAGCGACCCCACGGACCCTATCTCCCGGGAGAAATCTTGTTCCTCATCTCTGGCTTGCCTTTATTGGCCGGCTGGAGTGAACACTGACGAGGAACAGAGCTCTCACCTCATTCTTGCCTTAATTGGCCGGCTTGAGTGGAGATTCGCAAGAGCAAACGTGCTCGGAGGAAGGAAGTATTCCAGTAAGTGCTCGTAGGGACCTTGACCATCTTCCGGGCTCTGAGATTGTTCTGAAAGCCTTGGAATACCTCTCCACTCCTCAAGCACCTCAGGACATGTTGGACAGTTTCCTAGGGCCCATTATTGAGTGTGCAAGTCACCCCCTGCCATTTTATCCGTGTACATATGAAACATTGATCAGGCAGGGGCCATAGTCCTTCCATAGTTCCAGGTCACCAGTCAACTTAAGCAACCCAAACACATAGTCCAATATCTTTGTTTCCATATCCTGCAATAGTCTTACACCAACCGGGGGTTGTTCTTGGGTGCACTTGCATAGTGCAAACAGGGATAATCGTCGGTTGGTGCCTCATATTATTAAAACGCCTAAAGGGCCTCTGCGAGTTGGCTTCGGCCCCTCGTACGCCTTCCAAAGGTCCGGGACCCCAGGGTCCCGAGAAATGTCAAAAACCAAAAATAATAATAATAATAAAGCTTTATTTAATTCCATGCAAATGCTCTCCTTTAATATACTCGTACCTTAATTAAAGGCTTTAGGGCTACGGTCTTCGTACAAAGAAAATTAAAGCGTTTTGTACTGGTCCTAAAAATCCGCGAACAGTGACAAACATAGCAATATATACATTGTGTCTTTTGTGCTATTCTTATTCCTAATTATGAAATTTATTCATTATTATTTATTTTTTAAATTAATTAATCACCGTGTTTTAATGCCATAAATTATTAAAAACCATCAAAATACAATCGAAAATATTAAATATGTTTCTTGGTGATCGGTAAAACGTTGTTGGAATTTATCAAGCCCATAATAATATATCACCATCCATTTTTATACCTATAAAGGTATATGGACCGTATGTAGATACCTCTAGGTATCTACACATCTACATACAAATATTTAAACAACAATGTGACAACAAGGCCCTCGGTGTTTTAATACGTATCGCCTCGTTTTCCATCGATCGTGGCAACAGACGCCGTCCATTACTTAATTGCCAAAAGTCATTGAGTCGCTTTAACTGCGCTTGGATAAAAATAAAACTTCTATTGCTTTTCCTTGTTTCCTCTCTAGAGATTTGCATCTTTCCAGTTTTAAACCAAAAGATTTGCTTTTTCGTTTATGAGTAGGGAAAAGAAGAAATAAAAACTTTTCAGCAGTGCTATATATAGAAGTAAATTAGATAAATAGTTTTATTACAAAATGGCCCAGGATAGATGACCAGGATTTCAGGGTGTTTTTGATGAGACAGTGAAAACGGATGTAGACCCAGTCAAATAAGATATTCATGATGTATATGAGTGGTCGAAATAGCTACCTAATCAAAGACTATATATATTTCATTTAAAAATATATTTTTCAAACTTTTTGATGAATCTACTAAATATTCGGACTAAATACGTACCTCTCCTTTTATCTATAAGACCTATGGGGCAAAAAAATCCATGAGTAACATTTTTAAGTCAAATCTAACTATTTAGGTACTTAGGTATCCTAATTACTGCGATGATTTGGTACCTAGCATTTAAGAATGCTAATTGTTCTTTGTGCACTTTTACCCGCATTTTCTGTAATTTAATGTTACTGGGAAAATTGTCTAGTACCTGAAGTATAAACATAGAAGTTACTGTGTTAAGGGCACTATCCATAAATTTCCATAACTTCTAATTAATATTCATAGTTCAATTAACATTAAGTAACTGAAGATCATCATCAGTTACTTAATAGTAATCATTGAGAGACCTAAAGGATAGGTAGTTATCTACTTATACCGATATGTATCCAAGGCTTTGATGTTTCTGAAATCCTGACACATCTTTCCCTCGTATACCCGTCGACCGGCATCCGTAGTAAATACAATAATTTATTTAAAAATACATAGACAACGTAAAGCACGTCCTAAAGTCCTAAATCAGGGTGTAAAGTCTAATAACGTTCACATACGGAATAATCTATAATATTAATCAACAAACATAAACGATCAAAACTGCTTTTTCATAAACCCAGAACAAAATTGATCCATTGCAAGAACCGCTGCGGCAAAGCTCCTACGGACCCTGAAGTGAGCTTGCGTGCCGCAAAGCCGAACACACCGGTGTACATCTCCCGCCTGCATTACACCACTAAGGCGGAGGACATCGTGGAGTACGTGCGCCAAAAGACGAGGTACACGCCGAGGGTGCAGATACTAGAGTCGCACCGGAACGTCAACTTCAAGGCGTTCGTCGTGCGTGTACCGAACTGTTATCTGTCCCTCGTCATGGAAGAAGACTTTTGGCCGCAGGACGTGGTGTTCCGTCGCTACCGCGGACAAGTTCCACACGACAGCACAAATTCGACCTAGTGCAAAGTGAAGTGCTACTAACATTGTCTAAGCCTTATTTATTAACACAAGTTTATTTATTTTTTTTACTTATGTTAAAATATGTATGTTTAGGTTAAGGTATTTTTCTATGGGCCTGTGTCGCCAGAATTAAATGGTATTATTATTATTATTGCATACAGGTGATACAGCCCACACAAGTGCAAGCGTCAGGAGGCTAACATGAAAGCCTACAAAACAAAATAGTGATGAAGAGACATATTTCCCACCACAATGTTCCTCCATATTAAGACAAAAAGAAAAATGTGCGTGGTTTTACGTAAAAACAATGAACTTTCACACGCGTAGGATCCTCGTTGATTTAGTGTAGTTTACTGCAGAATCAAAGGCGAGAAGTCGGCTTGCGGTGGAGTTGTAATTGAATTTGGAGAACAATCAGTTTCCCGCGCCGCGTTCGGATACATTCGCAACACGCACGCCAAGCACGCACCTGTTCACTATTTTATTAGATAAAAGAAACCCAAATCAATTTATGGTCCCGGGTAAACATATAATGAACTCCTCTTTTCACTTCTTTTGGGTCCTGAGTTAGGGTTAGAGTGAGAAAGTGTTCCACGATAATTGAATGCATGAAATTACGATTTACTTGATTTTGTGGTATTCATAAAAAAGAGAAACTATAAAAGTTATTTATTTTTATTGCCGCACGCTAGTTTCAACCATTGCTTTTCTCTTAATTTCCAGAATAATCTTAAAATCTTAATTTATCGGTTAGTTGTTTACCAACTTAATGTATGTACGTACATGTGCATGTAACCAGGTGCGTCAGGTGAGTGCAATAAATTCATGAATTAAAATTTAGTATTACATTTGTTACCAACATAGCTTTTAAGTAGTGTGTATTAATAACATCATATGGACGGAAAGGTCTGAAATAAAGTATTTTTATTTATTTTTATTTATAACGTTCTTCAAAAACATAGTCCAAAGTCAACCATCGTTCTTGTCAAAACGGAGGCACGTGGCAATGCTTTTTAATCACGAGAAAAAACAATAAAGCAATCTCTCACAAGTATCGTTTTCACCCGACAATAGAATGTAAGCCCCGCGTGATAATTGAATCGAGAGGGTCTGACCGACCCCACGGCTCACATTAGTGTTACATTTGATTCGTATGTGACCCACACTACAAAGACAGTGTCTCTATTTTCTGCTGTAAGATTTTTCTCGCATTTATTGTTTGTTTCGCGAAAGTGAGAGCATATTGTATTAAACAATGTTACTTATCTATGAGCTGCATGTATTTTTAGAGACAATGACTGTGTGAGCTTTTATTTTTTATTTACTCTGTATTGTTTTGTTCTACATATTACCTTTTTAGTGGTTCTCCATTCGTTTTAATTATTGTGTGCGTGAAAGTTAACCCTATTAGACGACAGTAACGCCTAGAAGACATAGGTTAATCGGCTTCACACTGTGCTAGGTACGCGACAAATTGAATGCCGATCGGGAAGTGCCTATTGACATAAAACAAGTAGAAACAACAGCAGCATCTCTCAGCGGGCTCCCAGCTTGTTTGTTCTCCTGTGGGAGGGGGTCATTACTAAACTCCATTACACTTTTTGTGCCAAGTGTTTTGGTGGTATAACAAGGGTGAAAACGACCCTACAAAACGAATGACATGCTCTCACTGTTTTTATCGTTTGTGAGAAAGGAAAATATTTTGTAGTGACTTTTTGTTAGCTAAACTTCGTGTTTGGTTGGGTAGATTTTTGGAAGTGTTGAAGTGGTTAGCAACTCTTTTAATTTGATGGATATATCAAAGTTGTTAAAACATTATCTACAGCCAGTTCCTGACTTTTTGTTCCGTAATAACTATATGGTTAAAATATAATTAATTAAATGCCTTACTACAATACCGGCTAAGTATGGTATATCCTCTGAGATCTTTATCTCGACTAAGTTTCGCGGTTTGTAGAAAATATTCAGCAACTTTATTCCCGATTTCTCATTACTAGTTTAAATAATAATCTACTTAACCCACTAACGATCAGAATCCCCTCTTACATTTATTCTACGAACCCAGCAAAAAATATCAGAAACGCTTACTTTTAATATTTTATTGGCGAGCGAGAGAATTTGCGCAGCGAGAGTAAGCTAATGAAGTGAAGTGAAAACCGAATGGTGGTTCAATGACCTGATAACGATCTCCACCTTTGTGATCAAATCGGTGAGAATAATTTAATGAGTCTTTGTGGCCCGAACGGACGAAGATGTGATGTTTTACGTAAAATGTATTTGTTTGTGGTCCTACATTTTTAATTGGATTTTATTTTTAGATTAACAGTTTTCTGACTGTATCACTGATCAACTTTTTTGCAACTAGAAACCTGTTATAGAACTCAATAGTAGTAAGAACGCCTTATTAATCTGTGTCTCTACACAGATAAACAAAGTCCCTATAGTAAGAATTTACGCATAATCCATACTTACGGTATAAACATTTCAAACGAATTTCGCAAGCTATTACACTAAGTGATCGCATAACATTTACATGCCCTAATACGTTTGAATGCAGCAAAGAGAGAATTGTCATCAATCTTGAAGGGGTGTGGAGCGCCATAATGCGCGCCACATATGGCGTCATCGGCCCTAGTCGTTCCGCTCCGGCGGGCCCATCGGACCCACATCGGGCCCAAGTGACCCGCAGCGACCTTAGACCATATCACAGCAGATCTCACTGCACAAGTGGACACTAGCCTTTAAAGCAGCTATTGTAGCCACCCCTTTGTGAAGTTCACGTCAATGACAAATGTTACATTGATGACGAATTCAATGGATGTTATACATCCATTTGCAAATTACCCGCATTTAATCTGTGTAATCTTTTTATACGATATTCTAAACTACAACAAACAAGTGCATGTTTATTTTACTGCACAAAAATCATATCGTAGTGCTACTATGTGATGAACTATGGTAACATACCTATCGCAAATTCGTAACATGAGCTGTACTTTTTTGATTTAATACATGAGCGAGCTTTTTAACAGAAAATTGAGTTTCGTACCAGGAAGCCTTTGAAAGCCTTTGAAGCTTTGGAAGAGGCGGATAAAACGAGAATGAGTAGAGCTACTCCTAGCTTATAATTGAATATGAAACTGAATATCTATCAGATCTGATCTCTATTTCTTGATCGTTTTATTTACCGTTATATATACTAAGAAAATAATAAAGAACTTGTTAAGTTAACGTGTGGTGCATATAAAAATTATGTCATTAACTTTACGTAATGGTCGCAATAAATATTTATGGGTTCGGATTTAGTACGCAGTGTATCATAGCCATAGGTGTACTCGTAGCGCGGGCACGCGAGTGGAGGCAGGGGGTGCTAAGTGCCGGGAGGCCACATGTCACTCTCGTCGTGCTAATCTCCAGGATTTGCCATCCAATGTCCCTCGACATCCCCATCTCACTCGCACCAACGACAAAACCATACATCCATTTCACACAGCTCATTGAATATTATTGCTCCATGGGGATTTTGAAAATATGGAGCCGTTTAGCGAAAGCCGTACATTGTATCCATCTAGTGGAATTATTCATACGCGACCCGTTGCATTTATCACTTAATGGTATTAGCTATTAGATCGTTTAATCGCTCGATTTGCGACTTTATGGCCGAATTCAAGTTTTACAATTCATGTTACTGGAATTATGAAAGTAGGTTATTTCGAATGTAATGTAACGTGACAAGATAAATACTCGTAGATACAGTAATACAAACCATAAACATTTTATCCTCACCTGTGATCCAATTATATTATTTTCCACAGACACTGAAAAACCTGAAAAGCATAATCGACACATCTAATTAAAAACAATTGACAGGTGTGCTATTGTTTGGTGTCACTGCACTTTATTAATTAAAGCGCTGTCACGGCTCTTGGCAGACATTAAAGTCCATTGAAATAAATCAGTAAGTCAATGTCTGTGAGCATAATGATCGCATGGTGCTGTCAGCGCGCCATGCGGCACGGGAAGCACATGGCGGGTTTTTGTTCAAACAAGAAGAAATACTGCATGACAAAAATTGCAAATCGCTCTTCTGACGTTAGAATAAAGTCGTGTTTACCCTGTCGATTTATTCGCTATGTGAAGTGACGCGCTGGTTTTATTGAGTGCATTGCGGGCCCCGGCTTGTCATTGCTTCCCTCCAACCCTAAAATGATTCCATTCTGCCGCCGGACGAGCCGACAGGTTAACTTTTGTTATTCTACAAAAGCCGCGCATTACAGTCCGATTGTTGGCACAAATGTCGGATATTATAGAGCATTTCGTGTTCCCTAACGATTATTTCAAGTGTAAGTGAATACGCGAATCATTCTACATTTTAGGGTAATCTATAGCAAGGTAAACGATTTCACTTTTTGGCTTTGCAGAATGATTTGAACTATTTTCTAATCAAAAATCTAAGAAAGACCAGTGAACGCAAATGTTTTATTTGCGTTCACTGCCCATGACCAAAAAAGTGGCTTTTCCGACAGACCTCAACGACGAACGATCCGGCCATATTATTTTATTAGGTATACGTTGGTTTAGTGGTCGCAAGTGCTACTGCTAAGCATGAGGTCCAGGGTTCGATTCCCAAGTCTGGCAAAATGTTATTGAGTTTTTCCATCAGAAATTCGTCAGTAGCAGCCCGGAGTCTGGATTGGTGCCCGGTTGGCGGTTGATGGCAATAGGCTCGCCCCCTATTACATGGGACGTAAAAAAACAAAACTGGCGAAATGTGGATATACTATAGGTACTGTAATCCCTGTAATCCCCGAAGAAGAAGAATTGAGAGGTGTACACCTCTGCCTAATTCTAATCTTCTAATTAGATTACAGGCGTGGAGTTATATACAGAGTATTCGGCAGACGGTTAAACATACGAAATTGCTGCTACGTGTTTAGGCCCAATAACAAGATCCAGGCCACAGGGATTTTTTTAAATTTAAATGAATTTCGTCGTTGCTCAAACTTCAAACGTCAATAATTTCATTTAAAATAGACAAAACTGGCAGCATTTATTTTTATTTTTTTCTAAAACAATTTTAGAATCTAACATGTAAAAAAAAATTGGTTTGTACTCGTATATTTATTAATTTCCCTTTTCGCAAATGTCCTTCGCAATTCTTTCCGTGAAAAAAGTCCCAGGCAGTTAAAATTGGCGAATTGTTCTTGTTGTTTTAAAAGAAATTGTACATATTGCATACCGTTAGATTGGGCATGAACCAAAGATGTTTTCCTAAAATTAGAACTGCTCTATCACTGTTAGTTTTCTTTTAACGCAAACGTCAAATACGAATTTTATAAGATTCTACAGTTACTTTAGATAAAAATAAAAATAAAATGTTGCCAGTTTTGTTATTTTTAAATGAAATTATTGGCGTTTGAACTTTGAGCAAAGAATAATTTCGATAAAATAATCATTAAAACATCCTTGTGGCCTGGGTCTTGTTATTGGGCCTAAACACGTAGCAGACGGCACCACGGATCCGCCATTTTCGTATGTTCAACCGTCTGCCGAACACCCTGTATATGCAAACAGTTTGGGCAGTTTGACAAGCGTGCTTTATCTTTGTTGCGGTTATTAGAGCTACCGCTTCCTTGACACCTTCCACTTCCATGACAAGATAAGAACCCACAAATCATAAACTCAAGGGAGAGAAACTAGAAAAAGCACACTGACTAAAATCCAGGGTAGGTATATACATATAAGTGGTCATGGTAGTTTCTGTCTTTCCTTTCTTGCGGGTTTTTCGCTAGCCTCGACAAGAAATAGTGGGATTATTAAGATACACCACAGCATCATTCTATGCATCAAAGTAAAGTAACAAGATGCATAAAATACATCAAACCTCTCTGAATATATTTTTCCCTCTTATATAAAACCTCTGTCTGGGGGTATTGACTTTTCATATCAACAAAGAAAACGTGAAAATATTTCTTTACCAAACGGTAAGTCAATAGAGGTTTGAGGCATTGCCCTCGAGGTGGTTAGAGAGGCGCGAGACGGGCGGGGTGCGGGGTGCGGCGGGGGAGGGTAGTACGGTGCGCAGCCTGCGCCAGGGGACGGGGGTACTCTTCTTGATTACAGCGCTCCCTACACCCCCCCCCCTCCGACCGCCACAGTACTCCCCCGCCTTGCTGCAATACACATAAGCCTACACAATGACAGTCGTGTATAACTTTCATTGTTCAGGTTACAGAAAATATTTAATTTTAACTAACATGCTCGCTAGGAATTGTACATGAATAACTTATGTATTTTAGTGGGTTTTAGTTTTTGTATTAGAACGAACATGACTTCGTTAATAGTGGCTTAATTGAGTTGATAACACAAAACATTATCTCTACTTATACCTAAATAGAGCTTACTCGTGTTGACGCATATCCAACTACCTCTGCCTCCAATCAGAATCCACCAAACAATTTCCCCGAACTCAACTACTGAAACAAATCTAGTGAAATACGTGAAGATTCAGCCAGGGTCGCAGGTGGGAGCGCTGAGATTGTCCGCATCAAACATGCACGAGCATTCGCCCCGCTCGCTCGTAAAAATGCATATTCAAGCGGAAGGGCGGATGCTTTTAATACAGCTCCGTAATGAGCAGCCGAGGTCGCCAGACTCCTTAATTTTCTCTTTACCGGCCTATTCAGGTAAATTGTTAGCCCTTATTAATTGCTTTACAACGGGAAGGCGGGCTCACATAAAACTTTATCGTGGGGTGTTACAGACGACGTGTCTACTCGGTAAGTTTGCTAAATTGCCGATTAAAAGTTGACGTAGTTAAGGCGCTACCTTATATTCGTGAATTGTTGCCCAATTCGTTGATTGGTTGTATATCTATATGATAGTATTTGTATGTACATAGAATAAAACAAAGTCGCTTGTCTGTCTGTGTAGTGTGTGACCGCTTAGATCTTCACAATGGATATTGATGCGATTTTCACCATCATTTCGAGAACTTATTCCGGAAGCTGGATAAAATAATATTAAATCTCTCGTAAAAACAATTTCAACAATTCTCTCGTATAATAATTACAAAATTTTATAGTGATTGTGAGAATTAAAAAAATATCCTATTTCAATATCAATACCTATTAGTTCAATAATAATCCCAAAAATGATGCATCAGCACTAATTTATTAAAACACAATTTATTTATTATCGGTCTACTTCAATTTAGGGTAATAGGAATCAAAAAGCCGGCTACCTCATAATTAGCCACGCGAGCCATAAGCCCCCTTCGCCGGTATGTTACGTAAGCGGATGGGCCACATGCTGCGCCCATTTTGTTTTCATTATTATGAATAGGTAATAGGGAAAATATTTGTTTAGATAGAGATCATTAATGGTTAATATTGTAATGCTTAAAGCTTCATTATTATCATGCCAGACGAAAGTGTAGTAAGCACACTAAGGCCTTTTCCTCACTGGTCAGTGCGTCAGCAGTGCGGGATCAGCATGCTCAGTATACCCGGTACCGAAAGCTCACCGAGCGCCTATATTTCAATGAGCGTTTCCTGATTGGCTCGGCGAGCGCGGGAGCGGGGCGGGATCGTTTCGGTATACCGCGTCTCGGTAAAAACATCCTCTCAGTTCTGTACGAAAAGTGTCCGCTTGGTGCTTTGAGGCACGTCACGGGGTTTCACTGTTTTTTTTTTTTTTTTTTTTTTTTTTAACAATTTTCGTTTTTTTCTTAAACGGAGATAAATATAACACGCCACAACATCTTCATCACTCGAAGACGACATTTTCTCGCGAGGAATTAAGCGGTACTGCACAAATTACCTATACTATAAAAATAACGTCAGGACCGTAAATGAATGCAGTGCGGTATCGTTTCGGTATACAGAGCTTACTATACCGAAACCATACCGCACCGACCAATGAGGAAACGGCCTTAATGAAAAATTCACAGACCACGCGCGAATGACGTCACTGAAACGTTATTTATAAAAGTAAGTTGGTGTGTTTTCGTAGAGAGCGTTTTTGACACCGTAAAGTCACACCCCGCTGCCATCATTTCCTCACTGCGGCTGTTATGTGGCACCCACCGCTCTCGGCGAACACCATTCATATAGTGTTAATATCCAGATTCGAATGAAACGCTTGCTCACTTTCACTTAGGTATACGTATATGTACATTTCACGTATAAGAATGTTTATATTCGTATGGAACGCTTACTTTACTTAGTAAATTAAAGTCAAAGTGCGAATTGTGAATCTTGTCCTAAGCACCAATTATTTAATCTCTGCTGTCCTAATTAAATGGATGCCCGTGAGCTCTCTTTATTGTACTTTAAGAGAAAAAAAATCAGAGCAAACTTATGAAACTGTCAAATCAATTCCACCTGATCTACTTTAAGACGCAGATACTGCCAGTGACCTTGAGTGGTTAGCTTGCATGTTCTGTACTGAGCTCACGCAACGCGTCGTAGGTCCAGCCAGTAATAGGACTCGCCCATCAAGGAGCGCTGTCCCCAATTTGACGCATTATTAATTTATTATACATAAAACAAAAGGTATTTTAATAAAACACGAATACTAAAAGATCAATAGTTAATTATCTTTAAATTGGTGAAAGTTTCTGAAAAATACGCTTGATAGATTTTGCGTGATTCTCAGTTTTACATAACTTTACAAATTAATTTCACTATGTAATATAAACATAATCTAAAATATTCGTATATGAAGTTATTAAGAAAATGCTCTAATTTAACATATATTTTTTCCAA
Organism: Agrochola macilenta; assembly: GCA_916701695.1. Lineage (NCBI taxonomy): Eukaryota > Metazoa > Arthropoda > Insecta > Lepidoptera > Noctuidae > Agrochola > Agrochola macilenta. The sequence goes on along the minus strand of OU753559.1, from coordinate 9,969,341 downwards.
ATCAGTAACAGTGCTCGTTGAGACATGATCTGCAGAATAAAATCATTAAAACTCGGGTATCGTCGCCTTAACAGAAAGATCATGATCATGACCTCTAGACAGTTACAAATTAATGGATTATGACAGATCTTTGAAGTCGTCTTCGAGATCTCAACATTTCTACCCACTCATGATCATAAATTCAAATTCATTTATTGGTGTGATTTTTGGTACATTTTTACATGAGATCATAATAATAAACAATTCGTTCCTCAAAAAACTACTTTAAAAGTGTACACTCTTTCACTTTCCATATGAACTTAAAAAAGAGTTTTTGGCAATAGTGTACCTAGATACCATCAAAGAAGTTCATAACTAGATATGAACTTCTTTGATGGTACACCGCCTTTCGGGGAAAACGGGTATGATTTGTTAAGTGAAAGGTGTTTTTTTTTTCCGCAGCGGCGAAGCCCTTGGCCTGCATATCACTTATTTTTTAAGCAGTCTGAAAAATTCAAACCAAAGTTTTTTTTCTTTCTTTTTTTTCCAGTTTCACATTCAGGTAAACCACTTCAAAAGAAATGACAATACTTTGTTATCAGATTATGATTACCAATAACTACTACCTGCCTACTTGAAAACTAAAATCTGAAGATATCAACGTATGTACCCAAAAAGTAAAAGCATAATTTGATCGTCTGAACCGATATCGAATACGCACTAAGCCCTCGGCTCTGAGAGGCGTACCATTTCTCTGATTGATTAAAACGCTAACAAAGGGATAATGCTGATCACTGCGAGCTTTGTACCGAAGCCCTTTATGTACCTACAGCCTCAGAGTAATCAAACCAGCCCTCTATAAAAATCACCCACGGAAATTATAACTTTCCACCGCTCTCCCTTTTGTGAGCAAAGTATTTTGGGATGGAAACGTATTGAGGTTTTCATCTCAACAAAAATAATTATTGTTTGATATTTGACATGTTTCTCTTTCAAATGTTTAAATTGTTTTTTTTCTGAGTTTCTATTTGTGCTTTGGTTTACGGTTTAAATATGTAGTTACATACCAACGATATTTATCTATAATTCTCAGATAATTTTATGGAGATATCGAATTGGTAAAACATATTCAATAAATGGTATTTTAGTTCCTTCCAAGTAGAATTATGGCCACAGTCTAAAACAGTAGTTAGGTATAGGTAACACGAGCAGAGGGGCAATTCCCGTAATTTATAAGAACGTTCGCATTCGCATCTCATTCGCAATCTGTCAAAAATACAGTCTATTTACCAACATTTTTGACAAGTTTGACAGATTGCGACTAGGATGTGAACGTTTTTTAAGTACGAGAATTGGCCTTCTGAGGGGCAATTCCCGTAATTTTTAAGAACATTCACATTCGCATCTCATTCGCAATCTGTCAAAAATACAATCAATTTACCAACATTTTTGACAAGTTTGACAATTTGCGACTAGAATGTGAACGTTTTTTAAGTACGAGAATTGGCCTTCTGATGTCCGCAATAACTCCACGTCAAAGCGCGTATTTTGCGTACATACCTAACAGTAGTTAGTAGCCGACTTGTCTCTGAATTGACACTAATACTGTAGGTATACGGGGTGTCCGGGACATCGACGCGAAGCCGGCTACCATGGATTCAGTACATGATTCTGAAACCCCCTGCGTTAAAAATTTTCGTCGGTTATTAAAAAAAAAACAGCTGCTCCATACATTTTGACCGTGTAGGTATTGGACTTTTCTATGAAACAAAATTTCAACGCATGCGGCTTCAGAATCATGTACTGAATCGATGGTAGCCAGCTTCGCGTCGATGTCCCTGCCACCCTGTATAAAAAGAGTAGCTCATGCTGTAGGAAAAATAAAAGCCAGTCAGTACGGTGGTAGCGGAAGCCGGCCGCCAAAGTAAGCCGAAAGTACCTTCATTTGTAATTCAAATGAAGGTACTTTCGGCTTACTCTAGAAAAAAGACTCAACTGGCCTAAAAATACACACATTGAAAAAAAAAAAAACGAGTGACTTCCAAAAGCAACATCTTTAAGTCTACGAAAATCGTATCCCAATTCCCAAGCGTAGCTATGAAGGCCCGTAGCCCGTAGCCATCCATAGGCCTGTAGCAAAGTAATCATAGCTGATCTAAATCAGGTGAGCTAAGGTAGGCAGAGATCGAGGGGTCACAGCCCGACAGTGCCCGATGCTCAATGGCCGATGCCCGACAGATGTCGACCCCCGCAGCGCGGATGATGATCGGCCCCCAACTAAAGTATGCCTCATAAATTTTGTTGTTATGAATTATTTGATATTTCAGACGCCAATTACGTATTTGATGTATGGTATCTGTTTCCTTGTTCTAACTTAGGTGTTATTATTATATTCATCTTCAGTAAAAAAAAACTATACTCGTACCATTTCCAAAATGGATTGCTGTTTAACCCTGTATGATCAGGCTGACCGCGTGAGGAAGAAAATGTATGTATTCCTATTAATAATTATTTCTTCTGCATTCATTGTTATAGAAAAAAACTGAAAATACTTTTATCAAGAGAACTGAAAATAAATCATAAAAAAACTTTTTACAAAAAAAACCGACCTCGAAATTTTTTTTTGTAAAAAGTTTTAATTTTTTACTTTTTAGTTGTGGTACGTACCCCACACACATTCGAATACCAATAACTGCTATGTAAATAACAGTGACAGGAAGTTATCATCTTATCATCCATATATACTACGAGTAAGTTGGAAAAATACGTATTATTGAAGCTTACTCAAAAACTATCCAAGCAAAGTTAATAAAATTTATATGGGACCAATTTGGGAGCATACCCTTTCATATAAAAAAAGAATTATCAAAATCGATCCACAATTGACGGAGAAATCGGCGGACACACAATACATATGCGATGAACATATAACCTCCTCCTTTTTGGAAGTCGGTTAAAAAGCATGAAGACACTACATATCCGATCACGTCATTTTTTTTTTAAATTATATTATAAAAACAGAGTTCCGAAATCACACAGAATACAAACAAAGACACATTATTAAACGTAATAAGACATTATATCAAAATTAAGTGCAGGTTACATTTGACCAGAAATATCCCACCGAACAATAGCTAGGTGTAGTGGAAACCGGAAAGAGACGATTCGCCGCGCACACGCCGCCACGTGCCCACTTCCGGTTCTAATGCGATAATATAATAGGAGACATCTCCTCCTCGTTTAGTCAAAATACTTTGTAAATATTTACCACGATATTTTCACACACTTTTTTATTAAAGAGTTGATTCACCGAAAAAAAAATGTGACGATTCACACGACTTTTAAAACGTGAGTTTATACTGCAGTCACTTTTGCATTGTTTTCAAAATATGATTTTTAAATATGTAAATGAAATAACGTCAATAAATAACAAGATAATTTGCCTACACATAATTTTTCAACAAACTTGCTCGTAAAGTGGCGCATATTGAACCACTTTTCGGTTCATAATGCAGTGTATTAAACACGGGTTACTTTATATTATCGTACTAGTGCGGTAATGTGCGCCACAAATAACTAATCTGGATTTGGTCGCGACTCGCCAAAAGCAATAACATTGAAATTGCCTGGGAGTTGAACGCGATATCTACGTGTCAGTGACCTTGAAAACATAGTGCAATGGTCCAATGCTAACACGCTTGCCTTGAACCCTACCAAAACCAAGTATATGCTTTTTGAAACCGAAAACCAGTTAGGTAAAATTAAACCCTGTGCCGGCTGTGTGACTGTTATGGGAGAGCCTATCGAACGGGTTTACGAAGCGCGTAATTCAGGTCTCATCATGGACACGGAACTTCGTTTTCACAAACACGTATCTGAGTCTATTCGAAATTGCTATTACAGACTTAAGATTTTATAAAAAGCCCGTCCCTATCTTAGTGAAGAATTGCGAGTCTTGCTTGTGGAGTCTTTGGTTTTATCAAAGTTAAATTATGCGGACACCGTGTATGGCCAACGGCTACTGTCAAAAACTGAAAGGATGATCCAAAGACTTCAAAACGCCTATGCGCGCTTCTGTTTTAAAGTTCCCTTTAGGGGTCATGTTACACCTTTCTTCAATGAGCACAACATTTAAAAAATGAAAGCTAGACGTAAACTCCACTTGGCGAGTCTACTCTTTGGTGTTATTAAGTCTCATTCCCCTTCTTATTTATATGACAGACTTTCATGGACAAGAAGACACAGAATCGGTGAGGGCAGAAAATGTTCTCAACAGCTTTCCACCCCACGGCACAAGTCGGCGGCTTTTAGAGGCAGTTTTCGTTATGCAGCTACCAAATGTTGGAATAATATACCTTCTCCAATAAAGTCCAGTAAAAGTTGCTCAACTTTCAAATTTCAATTGAAAGAATTTTTATTGAACCGTCAAAAGGATGCTGAAAATGTTCGAGCTGACATATCTGCCATTTATTTTATTTTTTAATTAAATTAATCATCTAATATTTCATTTTTATAATTCAATTGTTTATCTTTTTTATTTTTTATTATTTGACTATTTCATTTTATGTTGCACCGGTCGACGAGTTTTTATTCTAAGGGTCGACGTCATGGTGTTCTTGGCGGTTGTTGTCATGATATTAAGAACCCCATCAAAATCCGTTCCGTTTCGTAGTTTCGACTTTTTGCATTGAAGGCGTACGACCTACTTTCTATTTATAGAGGACAGTTTTTTTTTTTTTTTTTTTTTAATGTTGCTACTAAGACACAGATATTGGGTATTTATTTATTTTAGTTTCTCTTTCACAACACACCACACACACTGATCTAAGTCACAACATTTATTTGATTTTGTGAGCTTTTTACTACTTACCTTTAATTTATTCTGTTAATTTAATTTATTACAACGGACACACACTTCCCTGTCTTTATTATTGTAGCGTATGGCACTCGTGGGTTGCAGCTGAAAATCAGCGTCAGCACTTTGTGTTGCCATCTGACATTTATGCTGAGCTGAGACCCTATTGGCATTATAATCATTGTTTGTTGTATTTTTTTTTTTAGTTATAAGGTGTATTTTTCTGCTGTTTGCCAATAAACGCATTTTTCTTCCTTTTCTTTCTTTTTCTAAAAACTAGGATAGGATCATACACGTATTATCACACTCACTTTTAAATCATGTGCGTGTTTCTTAACTTTTATTTTAAGTATTATATTTAACAATAAATGCGAAAACTGGGATGGAATTTGAATTTTTACAAACGTCAAACGACCGACCCTATATGACCGACATCCTTTTTTATCTCGTCTTAATTTATCTAGTCACTGAAATGCCAGTGATTGACATAATAAATATCGACTATTCGTTCAAGGAGCATTTAAAACTCCTTTATTCAAAAAGAAACCAATTTAATGTATTTTTAATTATTATACTGACAACAATTGTGTTTTTTGGCTAGTATTTTCAAAATGCTGTTGGAGCTAGTCCGCGTTTAAAGATGCGGTATTTTTTTCCTTATTAAATAATGTCGTAGGTCTTTAAGTAACATGGTCATGGACCCTTCAAGTTTTAGAACATTAAAAACTGCTTTAGCACTAAATTTGTTACGACTCATAACGAATACCTTCAAAAACAGCACGGGTTGGCGTGAATTCGAACCAACGTATTGCCCAATATCGTCATTTAATACCGAATGTTAAAAGGAAGACTGTTTCTGAGAATTGAAACTCCAATCATATCTGCTTCAAGTGATCTTAAATCCTCCGAGCTAACTAGACAAATACAATATATCGTTACCTACTTGTCGAAATACTCATTATAAAATGTTTTTGTCCTTGACATTGAACATGCATACGAGCAGAGAATATAAGCTGCACCAGGGATCACCAATACAGTTTTATTTAGGGTTCGTAAAAAAAAATATATGACTCGTGGTCCGTTTGGAAGACGTTATCTACTAACAACCAAGAATAAAAGATGTTCAAGGACCTTGCGTATTTTTGTGTTTTCTTGGAAATCGATCATTTCTATCTGTATAGTAACTACCTAGCTCTATTACTCCCGAAAACATTTGCAGCTTCATGCGGTTTGCGTCTCGCGTCGTCCGTTGTCATGTCGACGGCAGAAAATAGAAAGCGTGGGCGTAATTCAATTACAATTTTTTTTTTGATTAGGTTGTTGTTATAATTTTAACTGTTTAGGTACTTGATGTCCGTACAAAATAGGTCGGCGCGCGGTGGTCCGGATCCGGAACGCGGTCCGCCATTTGGTGATTCCTGAGCTACTCCATCTGTAAGCTCGTCTCGTATCATTTGGTAGGTTATTTGGTTAGCATAGCATTTTTTTAATAATCTTTGATATACCAAACGTACGTAAAAAAAATATTACCTATATAAAAAACGTAGGTACACGTGCGTGCTAATGTTTTTTAAGTCTTCAATATTTTTATCATATTTATTTCGATTATAGTTTGTAACTACGCGCTATGCAACGGGTGCATAATTTGGTTGTATTCATATCTTGCTCGTTGTCACGGTTTAATATAGGAACATGCCGCCCATGGGCATGTGACCGCCCATTATTATATATTATTATATTATTTTTCTGAATATTCATGAAAAGTGTCACTACACATACAAAACTTTTTTTTTTTTTTTCTTCCGCATTTTTATTTCTTTCAAAATCCCTATATGGTTTTATGGACTTACAATTGTGTTTTTATAAATAAATACTGTTTTTTTTTTTTTAAAGATTTCTTCACCTCCATTTTTTTTTCATAGTTGACAAATTTTAATAAATAACCTTAAGTAAAGTTATTTATTAAAATTTGTCAATTTGTTATGTAATTAGTAAGTACTATCATGGCAGCTTGGAATGTGTATTTAATTGAAATTGACTTTGAATACATGGAACTAGTATGAACTTGCCTATACTATTAAATGAGCATTCTCTTTTTTCACCCGAGCAGAGATTTGTACTTTTTTGAATTTCATCAAAGAGACTTCTTGCCTTCTATTTTCTATGTTATGGGGTTTGGATTCCGCACTTAGTCCTTCAGGAGGATCACTGTGCGTGGGTACTTCTTGCTTTTTTTATGCCTACTGTGTAAATAAATAAAATATGATGAATTAACATTATATTTCATTAAATTATATATTTTCACTACGTAGTGAAATATATATACTCGTATTTTAATCTTAATTGCGTATTCCAAATATTATTTTTATGTTTAATATATTTTTATATAGGCTGTTCAGCGGTTTTACCAGTGCCTTTATTAACACCTGCGCGCGCATCGCTAGCGGAAAAAACAAAACCAGCGCGCCATTTCCCATAAATATTTGTTATCGTTTTCATTTTGTTATTATCAAAAATACGAAATCTAAAGTATCACCAACCGACATACAAAAGTTATTAAAAGAAGCTCCGGATAGTCAGTACCAACAAAGGTCAGTTGAACTTTATAAATTTAAATGTATCATCTCTATAGTAACTTTATTGTAGCTTAAGTTCTTGCAACAAGTCTGTTTTTTCTTCGGAAGTGTGTTGAAAAACGTCGTATGAAACGCATGTGCATTGATCATTACACACTCGGCTACCTTATCCGCCTTGTGTGTAATGACTAATGACCAACACAGCACACTTGTATCATAATGTACAATGTATTATCACATTGTATAAAACACAAACATATTATGAATCTATAAATAAACCCACAACGATCAGATATTATTTTCTCACGCAAGGGTACCAGCTGATAAACACAATATTTTCTTAGAGTGCGTATAATAACAGAGCTATATTTGTAATAGTCGGAGATTAGTAAAGTTATAATAACTGCGGCCGCCGGCGGCGCCGGTTGCCGTCCCCGGCGGGCCCGACGGCACCCGGCTGGACTCCCTAGCTACGTAATCACAGGCTGCAATGTATTATACAAGGGTTTAGTACAATACCAGTCATTCATAGACCATTTATCGTAGATTAATCTTAAATACGTCTATTATATCGATTAAAATTACTATTGAAAAGATCAAAAGGACGTATGAAAAAGAAATATTTCAGCCATCAAAATGGTTGCTACTGAACTTGGGTCTATCGAAAAATATGTAATTTTTTTTACAGAAAATCATTTCTCTATATATAATATCTTGGTCATAATCAGTATGTAAGTTAGAAGAACAAGGTTTTCTCCTTAGTATAAATAAATGTGTACCTATGTGTATGTGTAAAATTACATGTGTGTGTGTGTATGTAATAAATTAGAAATATAACAAATAAATAAATACCTATGAGCATGTAATTTTAAGTTTTTTAATCGAAGTAATTATCCTTCTGCAATATAAATATGAAAAATTTGCAAAATATCGAAGTACATTTTGATTTTAAAGCTCTGTTTCTATGCAATAATTTATATGTTAAGTTTTGATGCTAGTAGGTATGTGCTCTGCCGGGGTTGCGAGTTGTCCGAAAGGGATATCGTGGCCCCGGCACACAGGCAACGGAAGGAACACGGGTGGGCTTTAGTTAGTAAAAGTCTGACACGCCCTCCCGCTCCGTCCAGAGCGGGAGAATTTATTTGATAATTTCCCACAATAAAAAAGTAAAATAAAAAGTATTTGCTAGGGCACATAAGACGCCCAGAGTTCTCTACTCCTTCCTTTCCAGAATCTTTCCTACTGTATCTATCTACTAACCAACATAAAAAACGGTTCGTTAATTTATTGATATGTTTACAACTAGGTACTTCATAAATAGTGTAGTTGTAGGCTATGCCGTTATGCCCCTCAAAGAAAAGTTAGCATATATTTGGTGTTTCCATCGAAAGTATAAGTAATACTAATAGGAACATGACATGACTGACCAAACCGTCTTTCTCGCTGTAAGACAGTATGGTGGAACAGGCAAATATATCATCCTACTATGGAATTTGTTTTGAAAGTAAATCTAAATACTCAGTCATATGAAGAAGATTGGTCACAACTTAAAATGACAAAAAAGGTCCGTACACAGTACGTGCTCGTCAATTTACTAATAGGTGCGTTATCGGCACAATGGTGCCAGTGTAAGCTCTTGTCTGGTGTTAAAATCAAAAAAAGCCCATCGCCACTCCTGTGTAGAGCACTTAACTTGATTATTCGAAGCCGTATGGCGTGCGTGGGTGAAACCCGTAGGAAACAAGGCCGCCCCTACGCGTGGCGCGTCCTTCACTAAAACCCTAGCACGTGCCTATAGGCCTGTAATTGTAGGCTGTATGCATGTCGTCACATACTCACTGGGCTTTTTTTTGCAATATCTAAATAGACTCGCCCCCTGTTAAATGGGACTTAAACATAACTGGCGAAATGTGGTTGTACGATAGGTAGGTACACCTCTGCCATAACACTTCGGGGAATACGAGCGTGATGTTTTGTTATATACAATTATTTTCTGCTTTGCAAGTCGCTGTGTCTGAGGCTGGCTCATCCATCATAATACCTAGGGAAGTATAATTATAATACCTACTGTCCATTACTCGTGAGTACGCAAAAAGGTAGTTAAAGTATGCAAATATATTTATCATTATTCAAATGTAATCAATAAATACCTATGAGCATGTAATTTTAAGTTTTTTAATCGAAGTAATTATCCTTCTACAATATAAATATGAAATATTTGCAAAATATCGAAGTACATTTTGGTTTTAAAGCTCTGTTTCTATGCAATAATTGATAGGTTTAGTTTTGTTCCTAGTTATTTAATAAAAAAATATTAGGTATTAAATGCGATTATGTCAGCAAACAATATTACAGTGCCTTATTGCTATTTCCGCGTTGCATTAATTTACGACTGCTAGATTTAAATACAGACTTACATCATAAATCTTTCAATCTTGTGCAGTGATTAGTAACTACAAATAAGCTAAAGAAGAAACAAAACACATCAGGCAATTAACAATAAACTATAATGACGGACCGCTTCAGGATCTGTTTCGCTACCCGCTGATCACTTAGCCTAAACCACGGAGGAGAGAAAGAAACTCACTTCATAGCTCATCAGTGATGAGCGCCTACCCCAGTCATGCTGATGAGTCATCCCTATACCTAGGAGTGCACCTTTGCACAATGTGAGAATGTTGAAAAAAACCCAATTTGCACTTCTTTGGCGCCGGATGCCGCTAGTTTTTGAGTCGGAGGAATAATAAAACCGTATCGATTAGCAAGGAGCAAAACTAGCCTTGAGCAGGAAAGGTTCAGCCAGCGTATCTACCTTCGAGGGCTTTGTTTCTGGCGAGCAGCGCCAGCAGCACGTCTGGCGGCGGCGGGTCCAGCTGGTGCATGGGGTCCAGCGTGGCGTCCATGGGCACGTCGCGCCGCGCCTCGCAGCCCGCCACCACCTCGCCGTACGCCGTAACCTCCATCGACCCGACACTAGGTCCCATAAACACACTGTAAACATCCAACGCCACCTTCACGATTTAGCATCCCGCACGAGTCACGTAAACAACGCAGACGAACACCTGTGCCTAGTTCCTCGCGGCGCGCAGGGAGCGGCTGCAGCGGGCGTCGCGACGCGGCTGAGAGCCGGAGCCACGTGGCGGCGCCGCCCACGTCCGCCCCTCGCCGCCGCCGCGCCGCCCTCCTGCCTCCCATTGAGAAGTCATTTTTTACCCCCTGAATCTGATAAACCCTGGGGCAAGCGGGGAGGTGCGGCGGCGAGCGCGGCTCCCCCGCCCCGAACTAATTTGCTGGAGTCGTACGACACACCCCGGGTACTTACATCCATCTACAATATTACTCTAGCACGTTATCCCGTTCACGGGGGCACTTCGTTTCTAGTCATCTAGTCATTGTGATGAAAGAAATTCTGAAATCGTAACCATATTTTCCTTTTTTATATGCTTAGGATTTAGAAAAAGAGTAGTTTCAAAATCACTCAGACCGCCGAGATTTTGACGCTTTGGTTTTTCTTCTCCCAGATCAGTTGACAAACTTTTACCCAACTAAGTATTATAGGTTAGGGTCAGATTCAACAGAAATGCGGCAAAATGCACCAAACCCATAACTAGATTCTAAGTGGTTTTGTAGGGTTTGGTCTTCCAAACCCTACAAAACTACTTTGAATCTAGTTATGAGTACCTTTGTTCTAGACACGTTCTAGACCAGAAACAAATATTTGTTGGAAGAAAAGGCCTTGTATGGTCCCTTACTTTAATAATAACTTCATTGACCCCTGAAAAGTCTATAGCGTTACAAGGTTATTGTGGCGCGTGGCCAAAGTTGTAACTAACGCCGCCATCTTGATTTACGAAAATCGAAAATATTTCAAGTGACATTTCACAAATGTTTACCAACACCACACCACATTTGTTTCCTTGTGTAGCCGCTTTTATCCTTTTATCAGTGTACGTGGAAAGTTGATTAATCTATGCCCTCTCTATGCCCTAGATAAACATTAAAAAAAAAAAACATTTCAGCGTCATTTTGACAATAACTGACATAGATATATGTTTGTTGTTTTCAGGTTTTCTTATTTTAATTTTTTGAGGGATATTTTATAAAGTAGTTGCAAAATGTCGAAATGTAATAATTATAATCCAGACAATGTGTTTAAACGATTCAAGGTGGTTGAGTTCCCGACATCTTTCGTTGGACTGTCGACTACACAAATTCTCGATGTGGACGTGGATCTAAGCAGATCGGCGTATCTTAAGACAATGTGCGAAGGGCGCCTAATGGTACTTTGTGAGACTAGATAATCTTGCTTTAGGGCAGGCTGCAAGCCCCAGGTGACCGTAGAGTCAGGAAATCCAGGAGATTCTTTGGGATGAGCATCACTCATCCCAAGTAGGTATGGTTTAGCCTCGGCGATAAGAAGCAGACGAAGCTACGAGCAGTTCCCAGGAACACGAATACAAATAATATAAATTATGGATATTTCAGTTAAATTGCTTTTTTATTTCAGAATTTTGATGACGCACGTCTCATTACTGCTTCACATAGAGCTTTCAATATAGAAATCAAAGATAAACATACCGTGGAAGTAACATTTCAGCCTAAAAATGATTGCGTATCCAAAGCAAAACGCAACAAGCAGTTTGATAAAAGATTTGTTTTTGACTTACGATTAATACAAGTGGATGAAATAAGGTGTTGTGACCTCGAACTTCATGCAGAAATTGGCCGATATTATATATGTGGGCAATATGAATATTGTAAAATTGCTCATCATCCTAAAATTATTGACTTTGGCGACGTATCAATTAATAGTAAAGTAACGAAATATATCCGTGTACGAAACGAGTCAAGTTTAATCGCTGCTAAAATATGGCTTGATCGAATAACGTGCTTTGAATTTTCACCTATGAAGTTTACGATAGCTCCCAACTCTTCAATACGATTATCAATTTCCGTCAAACCAACGGGCTTAAAGGTTGCAAGGTGTTTCAGTTTAAAAATAAGAAATCCGCATGACTTATTGTTTGATACCCAAGGCGGGGAAACTCCCGTAGACGAAAATTATATTACTTATACAATTGCTAATAAAATTAATATATCATACGATAAAATACCAAAGGTGCAAGTGATTGAATCTTTACATAAATTGCATGAACCACTTACATGCTATACTTATCTAAATGAAGAACTGGAAATACATAACGAACGCAAATCTCAATGTAAAAAGTACCTAGAAGTTTGCAAATCGGCAATTACAAGAAAAACGGTAAAAGAAAATTTTACTACTGGGAGAGACAACTGCTGCACAGACATATTGACCAAAATTCAAAAACTAGACAAAAACTTTTGTAAAAAGAAAAAGGTTAAAATCACAACCTATGACTTGTTTGATGTGTTGATGTTTCCGTATTCTGTGGATTTTGGAAAAGTTGCTGTATCGACGTACGGAGAAAGTGAATTGACAATTATGAATAAAACAAAGTATGACATTACCATAAAAATGATTTACGAAAACTATATTTTTTATACTGAAAATATGCTACCAGACATAGCGATTAAATTGAAATCATTACAAGAAACTAAATTAGTTGTATTTTGTCAAGGTTTCGTAGAAGGATTTTATAAAGGTTCTTTCAATTATATCATTGATGATATTTACCGAGGCAAACACTCATATTCTCTGGAAGTGGGAAATCCCTTGCTAATGATACAAGAGAGATGCTTAAAGTTTGGTATGGTTACATCAGACTGTTTTATCACTTCGGTCCCTGTACGAATATACAATCATTTTAACATTACGGTTGACTTCGAGTGGGAAGAACTACTCCCAGACACTCCATTTAAAATATTGCCAATATCTGGCTCCATACCAAGTCACAGTTGTAAGATATGTAATGTTGGGTATGTTTCTAAACCAACTAAAACAAAAGTCCATGAGGTTGACTTAATTTCTAAAAGTATTACTTCGAGAGCCATACCGATTGAATTAAGCGTCATTACACGAAAGCTTTCCATAAAGTTCTTACAACAAGCAGTCACATTAAAAGATATTCCTTTAAACTTGGAGACTGTGGAAAAAGTAAAATTAGAGAATTCTTCAAGAGAGATTGCTTTTTTTCACGTTGTGGAGCCCTTGATTCCAGGTTTAAGAATGGAACCAATGAGTGGCACAATTCGACCAAAAATGATAATGACCTTCGATATTATAATAAAAATATCATGCGTCATAGAATTCTTCTTTGATATTTGTGTTAAGATTAATAATAAAGAAAACGTTTTTTTGCCAATAACTGGAAACGTTGTTGAACCAAAAATTGTAATACACCCCAAAAACGTTTACATGGCACGTATACCATGCTACATGGTGAGCTACGTCCCCGTCAGTTTCCAAAACCTCGGTCCTGTGCGATCTCATGTGGAGGTTGTAGATACTAACGATGAAAACATATTTGATGTTTATGTTGCAATTGGAAATGAAAAACAAAGAATATACGAATTTAGCATCGAAGCTGGGAGTTCTAAGATTGTTTACATAAAAGTATGCGATATATTTCGTAGAGAGTACGAAATGTATATTCCATTTAAAATCAACGGATTATTAGGGCCTCCTGATGGAAATGTTTTATCTACAGAACTTAACTATTATATAGGCGACTATGAGCAGTAAGAACTACTCTTTTAATATTCATACATATAGTAGTATGGATCTTCTTATTTAAAATCGCGCGCCCCTCCACTGCTTGCTCCGTACACAGTTGAAGTATTTGTATAGGAAATTTTGTAAAGGGGCGCTCAATTTAATATTAGACTACCCTATAACTAAATGGACTCTCCAACTGTATTTCAGGAGCTCGTATTCTATATAGTACTAAAAACGTAAACTCATATCACTGTTCCCCTAGAAATGCTATCCGGAATAACTATTCAGCCGAAAACTGTTTCGGTATGTAATTCTTATTGTATTCGTTCCGAAGTTTGTCGAAGCCACCAATGTACGAGTAATGTGTCTATATAAAATACTCTTTGAATTTCTAGCAATATTTGGAATGCCCTTCTTCTGTTGTACTAATTCATTACGATAGCTTAGACAGTTAGTATTTTATTTTTATGCTCTACCCGAATTCATAGTTACGGGATAGCGTTAATTAGTAGGTATCATAATTTGAAGACGTCATATTATAAGCCTTCCTAAAAAACCATTTCTTTTAGGTATTATGAAAATAATCCAAAAGTTAAGTTAATACCCGTGAAGAAAGATATTAGCTACTGTCGTATTACTGGTGTGATAACTGTATCCTGGATAAACTTTTCTGTTGAAAAATTTGAATTTGATTATGTTCCTGGAATAACTAACAAGATAACATTTCAAATGACGAATGTATCTAAGTATTACTTATATGTAGCCGTTATTACATCAAAATTAGCGCCTCACTTCACTTTAGAGCTGCTACCAGATGGAAACAGAACCGTAGTCATAACAGAAACTACCATAAAATTAGAACTAGATCGAGAAATGAAAGCACAGTTCGCTTTAAAATTCCATCCCAAGGGTCATGGCAGATTTGTATCTACAGCTATCTTGTTTTTGGATAAGCATATGACTACACCTTATTTTAATTTAACATTTATTGGGAGGAGAGAGTCACCTCTAATGACGCCCAGTACTTACAGAATAATATTCCCGCCTTGTCATGTTGGAGTGGAGATCACAAGAATAATAACGATTGATATGGAAGCCGTGTCTGACTTGGATGCATTTAAATGTTTTTTCAAAGAAGATGTTAATCTTACAGTTGATTTCGTTGAACATGAAATAGTGGAAAATGATGAAGTATTTCATACGATTGTAACTGTTACATTGAAAATGTTGGCTACGTCTCCCTGTAGAGGCAATGTAATGCTTCATTTTAACCACGTTAGTGGATCTGCCTGTGATGTAGAAGTACTTTTTTGCATTACTTATTGTTTAATTACTTTACATGCCAATCATCTAGTTCAACCTGAAGAAAATCCTTACCCCTACTTTCCTTTAAGCAGCCAAAGAGATCTTCATCAATACATGGAGAAGTGTTCTACATTTTTAGAAAAATGGATGTTTCAGCAAGGATTTCGTAGAGATTTATATCCGGTTATTCCTGATACATTTCATGCATTATCGTCGGCATTATCAACACAAGCTGGGACAAAAACAAAAGGAATTAATGTATCTTACTTGAATTTCGTCAGAAGGATCGCAGGACCACTCATGAAACACGTTCGAAAAATATCGTAAGTATAATAATGAGTATTAATTAAGATATTACATTCGTAAACTCTTCATTTACTAACCTTTATATTAATTTCAGAGTTCATGATATTAACGATACATTTAAGTTTGTAAAAGAAATTCATGACACTTATAGAGAGATACTAAATTTATTGAGATCTCGTGGTGCTAATGTGTTGGTCTTACAACCGAAATTCCTACTAAGTCATGACCAATTTGTTATTTATTCTGAAAACGTTACCCCGAAATGCAATGCGGACATTGTACTAACACAAAAATTTGTGTCGGATATCAATTTATTCCAAAGATTAAATAAACAAAGTTGGGTTGACTTCATTTTACAAAGTTATAAAGTCTTCGTCATGGATAGCTGCTTCTTTGAATGTGTTTGCGTCAGTTCTCAATCCAGAGACATAACCAAAGTGCTATTAGATTGGTTCAATCAACAGATAAAGAACCAGCATGACAAGCTTTTTGGAAAAAACATACCATTAAAACAAATTACCAACATAACGACAGATTTAACGGATGGCATCGCCCTAGCATCAGCAATAATGACTTATTGTCCATTCCTAATGGAACACTTTTCGTTGTTCTGTGAGATAGGAGAGAAAAGCAGAGAAGGTGACGTCATTAATAACGCTTGTCTCATTATTGAAGCAATGAATCTTCTGAGAATCTTTTTTCCAATATCAACTAAAGATTTCTTTCAGCCTAATAATTTGCAAATGCTATTTTTATCCATACACTTATACGTTGTACTTCCGATGTTTGAAATAAAAGATACAATACAATTTCATCCACCACTTTTAAGAAGTGCTTCGCGGTTAGTTTCAATTTTTCCGACCACTCAAGAAACACTTATTTATTCTTTTTTTATCATTGGTAACAATACGCGGAATAACTTTTTCGTTGAAAAAGCTCCTGCGCCGGACAATGGGAAGAAAATGTTTTTGAGCGTCAAATATACGGCCAATTTTGTAACTGACGAAAGTTGTATTCTTCTAGTACACGGGTACAACAAAACACGAATTTTTGACGCGTACATTGTATTTTTGCTCCGTGGACAAGTTGGCGTATTAAATCCGCTGAGAAAATGCAAAGTGACTGGGCCATTATATCGACCGAATAAGGTTGACGTGCAGGTGTCGTCACCATTTGTAACTCCATCTACGTTTAAAATTTATATCACAGATGTGGAACCATCTGTTCCGGTTCAGTTTGAAGAAATGCCTAAACCGAGGTTTTACTTAAGCCGATTAAACCTAATTGATAAAGAAATCAATTTGATTGGTATCCCAAAGGACCCAAAGGACCAACAAGATATCCCGGATCATAAGCTCTATTTATATATGATTTGTCTTAGCACTCAAGTAGGAAACACATGGATTTGGTTTATGAGCGACGTTGGTCAATTTTTCGTAAGGATAACGACGCAACCTCGCTGGGACTTGCCAATAGACACCCTGCATGCGAGCTTACAGTCGTGGCCGATGGACCCCTGCAGCTGCGGAGAGGCTTGCGAGTGCTACAGAACTGCTATCCTAATGATACCGCATCAAAATGAACTTATGATTAAAGCATTGCGATGTGCTTTGTTTGAACATGCGTCTAGCACCATGATGCAAATATTTGATCGATTAATCGGTATGTATATAACAATTAAAAATTATATGTTTAATAAATGTGGAGGAGCTCGTGGCTAAGTAACAACAGCCGCACTGGTCGATCCATCAGGTTAAGCTACGCTTGCCGGGGTTGGTCAGTGGATGGGTGACCATCTTTACATACCGAGAATCCTCCGTGCCTCGGAGAGTAGGTACGTTAAGCCGTTGGTCCCGGCTGTCATTCGTGGATCTTTGACAGTCGTTACGGGTCGTCAGAAGCCCGAAAGTCTGACACCAGTCTTACCAAGGGGCATCGTATTACCCAGTTACTGGGTTGTGGAGGTCAGATAGGCAGTCGCTCCATGTAAAATACTGGTATTCAGCTGCATCCGGTTAGACTGGAAGCTGACCCCAAAATAGTTGGGAAAAGGCTAGGCAGATTGATTGATGTTTACAAAATGTATAATACCGTACTAAATAAGTAATCAAATTATTGCCAAATTACTTTTTTTTGCAGTGTCCAGGACTGGTAAAATAATTCTAACGATGTTGTTGGAGGAAGGAGGTACCACCATGACAGAAGTGATGCATATTCTTCGTAACAGTAATTCGTACAGGATCACATCGCGGGCTCTACTGCCGCGCATCGACCGTGTGAAGTTGTTTCATCACACCGATAATATATTTCCATTGCCCGTCACTATACCGGCTAAAGAAAAGTTTGAGAAATATTCCGTTACATTTACTTCAGACTGTGGCATGGATATTCGCAATTATAGAATATTCTTCACTCAGATAAGTCGGACTGCAATTGGCGAGTCATGCAGTAGTCAAAAATCCGTTGAATCTTAAATTACGTTGTATGTGATGTGATTATAATGCCTAACAGATTCACTCATCTCATTATATTTACTGTAGAATAATTAATGAACATTAGTTTCACTAACTGAAGTCGAATATTTTAAAATAAATTCCCCTCAAAAATGTGACTTCTTTGTCTAGTCAGCCAGTGCACGTTCATGCAATTTAATATAATCCTACGACAATTTTGTAATAGGTAATTAAAAAGACAATTCAATCATTGCGATACTTGTTCAAATACTTGTTTCAGTGAGGTATAAAAATGTATGTAGACGTGTATTTTTATTACTTGCATGAAACCAGTACAACGGGACAGCAAGCGATCGACGATGTCCGTCGAATGTCTGTAGTTAAGGGGGGTCCGCTGAAATAGCCCGCGAAATTCCAATTTTCTTACGTTATTTGCAATTTGCAGGTAAGTGTCAGGTTGTATCTTGATTAATATATGATTAAAACGTACATTCAAGTACCGTAGTATATGACAAATTCACACAAGTATCAAATGCCACTTGTCAGCAAACTATACGAGGTAATAAAATACATGAACCACAAACTTACATACAGCAAACTATACGAGGTAATAAAATACATGAACCACAAACTTACATACAGCAAACTATACGAGGTAATAAATAAATGAACCACAAACTTACATACAGCAAACTATACGAGGTAATAAATAAATGAACCACAAACTTACATACAGCAAACTATACGAGGTAATAAATAAATGAACCACAAACTTACATACCTACATAAACTCACGCCTTCTTCCCACGGGGGTAAGCAGAAACTACAGACCGGCCCTGCTATGATCCTTCCATACTTCTTTCGCCTCATTAACGTCCATACTTCTGGTCATACACGCACGCCGGTTGCAAGTACTACGCTACTGATCTTTCTGAAGAACATCACCAATAAGTTCAGTATATGTCCTCCTACGGCGTCCCCTCCCGGCGTTTTCACTCACATCTGCCTTGTTAGTCGCCTTTCATTCATCCTGTCACCATGACCAAACCATCTAAGCATACTCTTTTCAATTTTTGTCACTACATCTTCTTTGAAACCGCACCGTTCTCTTACCCCATCATTCCTCAGCCTCATTCATATTCACACCACACATTCTTCGCAAGGAATGCGTTGCCAAAGCAATAATTCTACTTTCATGCTTCTTTTGCCTCAAACTTATTTTGTCATATTAAATAATTAAAACCATTACTTTTTTATTCCAACGTCATTTTTAGGTTCTAACCGTAGTTGTTAACATGGAACAGATACTCCATAGCGTGCTAGGCTGGTTATTATTTGCCAGTTCATTCTCCCATCACGAGTGCCGCGTACGCGAAGCGCTACGAATAGTGATTCAAATTTCTATGCTCGCATCGAGCAGGACCTAAAATATTAGGCATGACCAGATAAGTATGGCGTTTGTAGAAACAATAAACAATAATTACGAAGGATATAAAACGATATGTAGAAACTAAAAACTTCGTTAGCTGACCAGACCGTGGTATATATACGTAGAGTAGTCCAGGAAACTTCTCTTAAAAATAAAATACTTTTCATTCTGCCCGGCAGGACAGGCATAGTATCTTGAAACTCATTCAGTTTTAAGATACTCAGGAGACGGTTAGTGAAAGCTGATCTGAAATATAGAAGCATCATCAAGAACCCGTTCCTTTCGAAGAGAAACTTAAAACAATCCCAAGCCCGCGAGACATGGAGGTCTGGCCCTGTCGGTCGCCGGTCGCTAGCCTGATTGAAAGTGTTTAGGCGTTGACTAAGCTTAAGATTTATAGTATAAGAAAATACGCAAACCCGCCAATCTTAAACGTAACATATAGAACGTCATAGAACCGCAACGTCGCTAAAAATAGTGGAAAAATGCCATACCCTGTGTCCTAACCGAAAGCGACTCGCGCGAATACGCAATTACGCGATCGTTAACACGAATTTTGGCGTACACATGCGACTTGATTGATCGCGAGAGTACGTGATATTCCTTTATACGAAGCGACCGCCGCGCACTCGCGCGACAGTTGATTGCAGGCACTGGAAGAGTCTGGACACCGTTTTGGAAACCATTCAAGTATGAATTCTGAACTACTATCTATAGAAATAATTTTCTAAGTCAATTTTTTTAATTAAATTTGCTATACGCGCTCCTATCGTACATATAGGAAACCGATACGAATCGCGCACTTGGTCGCATAGCAGTGATAGCCAAGTGGTGTGACCGTCGGACTGCCAAGTCTTAGGTCTCGAGTTCGAACTCAAGCCTCAAACCTCTGACTTTTCAGATTCATGTGCGTATTGTATAATTATCAGTTGCTTCAAAAACGGTGAAGGAAATCATCGTGAAGAAACCGGCATGCCTGAGAGATATTTCTCGACGGCATGTGAAGCCAAGTCAGAGGCCCATGGGCGGCAGTTAAAACTCTGACACCAGGTTGCTCACTAACCACACGAAAAGAAGAAGACTTGGTCGCAACGGCCAACGGCCACGTTTCTATAAATTAACTTGTCAATGCGACCACTGGTTGTGGTCATGGCCGCCTAGTGCGCGAGATCCCTAAACTTTAGGTAGTACTATGTTACTTATCTACGGAGCACCTAGACCTACACCTACCTACCCTACTCTGCTAAATTCACATTCATCAAACACGCTAAGTTGGTATCCAACGCGCGAAGTAAAAATAGTCGTTAAGTTTTCTGAAATTTTCCAATTTTCTTTCCGTTAAGAGCGTTTATTCTGAAGGTGGGCAACGTCGCAAATAGATGTCAAATATTTCACTGTTTTGATTAATTTAGCAATATGTGTGGAAATAAAAAATTTAGCTAAGTAGCGAACTGGAATATTGATTATGAAATGCAATAATTAATATCGTAACACCGAATGTTTAGTTTTAGATGTAAAAAAACTATTTGGAAACTTTCCAAATGCGTTTTTTTTACTCCTAAAATGGGTATAGATAGTGCGATCCACGAAGACGCGCCCCACTCCGCGATTACTGTACTGTAAGCTGTATTTTACTACGGAGCGGAGCGGAGTGGGGCGCGTCTTCGTGGATCGCACTATCTGTACAACATCAAATTCAATGTCATAATTGCAATTCATTATTAATATTCTAGTTCGCTAGTTAGCCACATGTCTTATTTCTATTCAGTGATATTGCTATATGAATCAAAACAGGAAAATATTGGACAGTTATTTGCGACGTTGCCAACTTTCAGGATAAACCCTCTTAAACTCTCCTCCTTACAATAAAAAACACAACAAAAAAATAATTCGCGAAATTGGTCCAGCCTCACGCGTGATGCCGTGACCAAGGGAAATAGGGAACAGAGGAAGAAGTTTGTAATCATTAATGAAGCAAATTCATTACTCTCAGAAAGTTACTATCTACAATTTTAACATGATCAGATCAACAACAATCCCTTAATTATTATAGTATCTACCTTCATTATTTTATTAAAGTTGTCGTTAACACATTTCCTGAGAAAGTAACTTAGTCAAGCCCAATATAAATATGTATTTGCAAATACGCCATAGTAATTTAGCCTTAAAACTAAATTATAACTAAACTTAGGTACTTATTATATACTAGCTTTTGCCAGCGGCTTCGCGTACTACCGGGATAAAAAGTATCCAATGAGTAAATCTTGCTTTCTTCTAAAGACAGAAAACAAAAGAACCAGTTGGAACGGGTCGTAAACAATAAGTCTGATTTCAAAGCTGTCCGGGAGACAGCCTAAAAAAATGGTTAGTTAAGCTGAAAAAAATGAAAACTTGAAACATAGAAAATTTAAAAAATACGACCTCCTTGTTAATATTTTATTATTAAGAATATCTCAGTGATTGATACCTCCAAAGAATCTCTATGACTTGGGCAAGTTTTTCTAATACGTTGGCAACTTTCGCTAGTGTAACATTTTCCCATTAAAATCGCTCCAATTAATTTTATTTATTTATTGAATTCAGACACAATGATACATATTTTTGTTAGTATACTTAGCAATTAATATTCAAATACACACCACAGTCATACTGTTATATCTAAAAATTTAATATCAAAA
The DNA here is from genome assembly GCA_916701695.1 of Agrochola macilenta. NCBI lineage: Eukaryota > Metazoa > Arthropoda > Insecta > Lepidoptera > Noctuidae > Agrochola > Agrochola macilenta. The sequence continues at coordinate 9,947,120 of OU753559.1, read as the reverse complement.
GTACATTACTCACATAAACTCATACTCATCTTTAGATTAAAAAACTGTTTAAATTCATCAATATTATTTTAAAATCAGGAAATTCATTAAAATCATTAAAATCTTTAAATTCATACAACAACAAAATAAATATAAATAACGTGGCGTGAAAATAATACCGATTTGTACGCAAGCAACGTACTACCGCGATACCGGGATAAAAAGTAAAATCCTATGATGATATGAAATCCTTTATGATCCTAGATGTGTTAATCCAGTTTATATAAACTATCTGTGTGCCACATTTCATCCAAATCCGTTCAGCCGTTTTTGCGTGAAAGAGTAACCAACATCCATCCAGTGAAAGAGTAATCACATACTTTCGCGTTTCTAATAGTATAGTACTAGCTTTTGCCCGCGACTTCGTCCGCGTAGAAGTCGAAGATGGTTCTAATAGAATTTTTTATTGGTTTTTTACGTTATTAATTTTGTTATAACATATAAATTATTGTTAAAATATTTGAATAATTATAAAATATAACAATCTTTATTATAGTGTAGGGATATAAAGGCTAAATAAACCTGAAAAAAAATTATGACAACGAAATCGAAAAACTACACCTACCGTAGTATTTCTTTGTAAACAATATTTTTTGTTTTTCTTTCGGTTGCTAGAATCACCAGGCTGCTCTGTGCGCTTACTCTGGAGCATGCCACATACAACAGGCCGTGGGAGAAGCAGCTTTCCCTCAAGTCTACTCCCGCTACCTTAAGAGTTTGACCTTGAGCTTTGTTTATAGTCATTGCGCAGCATACTTTGATGGGAAACTGCACTCTCTTGAATTTGATGGTGTTAGAGGAATCCTAGGAATAAATACAGACCTCTGTAAAGCTTAGAAACCTTTAAATGCGGTACTAATATGTATAGTACGGTGACTTTCGAGACATTCCAATTTTAAAGAGTATTTGCATTGCAAGCACCAAGCCTTTAAGTGAGTTCAACCTTTTTTGAATATAATCGGATTGACTTTTCAAACATATGTCAAAATAAAATGTAATTTAAATCTAAAGCACTAAGGAGTATTGATATCAACTTCGAAGCAAATCACTCCCAAAATAACTTTCTACCCCTATTTAACCCCGTTAGGGGATGATTTCAATAAAATACGAAACAGGTCTTCCATTAATTCTGTTAAAGACTGTTAATGCAAAATTTTTAGTAGATTGGACCAAGGAATCACGTTCTCCCATACAAACTTTGCCCGCCTTTTTCACCCCCTTAGGAGTTGAGTTTCGAAAAATCCTATCTTATCGGATGCCTACGTCATACAAAGAACACACCCTCTAAGTTTCAGGTCTCTACGATCAGCGGTTTAGGCTGTGCGTTGATCCGTCAGTCAGTCATTCAGGACAAAGCATTTTATATGTATAGATAGATGATTTACCAATTAAATGTTTACTAGTTAGGTTACCTTCACTTTTTTATCTAGATTTATTCTAATTGATTGTCTAGTTGGTATAGTGCTTGCAAGCTGCTGAACATGAGGTCTTAAACATAACTGGCGAAATGTGGATGTACTATGGATACACCTCTGCCAAACCCTTCGGGGAAACAAGGCGTGATGTTATGTCACATTATTTTTTTTCCCGTATGGTATTTACGGGTCTTATAAAGTATTTCAATTTATGAATTAATAATGACTTATTTATTATTTCATATCTACCATTTATTTAATATCTAGGTATTATATAATTTGGGAGCATTATTTATCTTGAAACAGCGGAAGTTGCACTATACATAATCTATTAAGTATGATTAGTGATTTTATATTGGTCGATATTTCATTGAAATTATACAATTTCTTGAATACCTACTTATTCGAGTGGTCGTGATTGACACTCATTTATTTTCTAATATATAATGTAACATTTGTTTTGAAATAAATTTATTTCTTCGTAACTAAATATATTCGTCTTATTTCCAAATAGCCAACAAGTGCTAAATGTTACCGAATAAAAAAAAAACCTAACTCACATAAGATAATCAGCTGATAAGGTATATCAGCTGATGATATTATGTGAGTGCGAAGAGGTCGGCAGACTTGTTGTACATATGTTACGAAAATTTCGTCACCTAACCTAACCTACTTAAATGGCACAACACATAAGCAGGTTCCGTTCCTCTTGCCACACGGGAGAACTCTCAAAGTACTTGGGAACACCTTCCTTTACAGAATCCTCATGTACAAAAGAATTTGGCAACCAAAAATACATTAACTGCACAAATGAAAGAAAACTAATATTTCGGCTCATAATTTGGATTAAAAATTACCGACACAGAGATATACCTCCTGAAGAGGTATAATCCCATCTGGTAGAATCTAAGTTAGGGAAAGGTGACATTAGCGGAGTAGCCAGGATTCGTTTTAATAGTGATGTGGTGCAAACACCTTGCCCCAGTGGAGGACCTTTCTTTTCCCAACCCTAGGGGGGTTGGAAAAAGAAAGGTCCTCCACTGGGATATCCAGATACACCTACACCGGATTCTGACTCCTTCACCATTACAGGTTGAGAGTTGGTCACAGCTGTTTGCTCCTTCCGAAGCTCCTCCGCTGGCGGCCTCGACGACCTGAGTACTCAGCATCTTAAGTACCTTATCTGTTCAGGCGCCGGGGAAGCTGGCGAGTTGCTCTTGAAGGAACTTACGGCTCTGATTAACCTTATGCTCTCCGGCAAGGTGAACGAGGCCGTCATCGAAGTTCTGTTCGGGGCCCATTTATGCGCCCTGCGCAAGAGGGATGGCGATGGAAGGCTCGTCGTATTGCCATGGGAACTACTTACCGTCGTATGGCAGCCAAGATTTGTTGTAATTCTTAAGAGGCTGATAACAGCTAAAGTGCGGTCCCTGTCGGACTGCAAAGAAAAGAAAGAGAAGCGCGATGACACAACGCTGGTAATTTATTGCAAAATATAAAGCAATTATCTATTTACACAACATCTATTGATTTGACAAAACAATTAAAACACTATTACGTTAATATGTAATAATAATAATAATCTAATAATAATTTAATTTAATGTTCTTTTAATCGTTAAAAGAAATGTATAGAGGTATTTTCGTATTTTCTTACTATCGTATCAAATTAGTCGTATTATGGTTTCAACACACTATATAACTAGCATATATCCTGAAGAATATCATATATTTTTATAATTTTGTTTACTGCAGTGAATCAGTCCTGTAGTCGCCATTTCAAAGTAGTTTTTGCCCGCGGCTTCGCTCGCGTGGATGTTGGAAGATATCCCACAGGAACGTGCTACCGGGATTAAAAGTAGGTACCCTCATACATCCAGACAAACAGACAAGTTATTATTTTATTATTTATGTATAGATCAACTCTCTTTACTGCAATAAAATCAGCGACCCAAAGAGGTGTGAGAGATTGGTAAATAAAGAATGTAGCTACTCGTATTAATCTTTCACGGGCGACAGTGTACCTACTAACCCACTCATCTTACAATTTATTTCACCGAAGCATCCGTATTTGACGGAAGCGTCAACAGGCGATGGCGCGGGCGCTCGCCAATGATGCGCAAACGCATCGGAAGCGTGCAGCAGCGATGCGCCCGCGCCGCCTCGCCTGCCGCCTTGACCGCGCCACTCATCCGGCACGCTGACCGGTCATGGCAGACGCCACATAACACACGGAAACCTTTACCTTACGGAAAATTAGGTCATTTCATTTGTTTTTGCATGTTACCCGGCTTTACGTAAAAGTTAAAGAAGATTAGGAAGTCTGTAATTAAAAAAGAACAGTTATAATGTAATTTTTTTTCGTGGAGTAGATATTACCCATTTCCAAAAATGTTGTCCTTCATTACCTACACACTGGGCCAAGAAATAGGGCAAGAAACATCATCGTTATATACGAGTATCTACTATACTTACAAGATGGTGTTACCATTTATCATAATGATTGATTTCCCATGGCAGTCACGCCTCCTAACCTACAAGAGACCTAACTAATCACAAATAAGGAAGATCGGCAAATTCCTACAATTTGGTTTCAGCTGCCGTTACTTATTCCCATTGCTGAAATTGTTTTTCCTGTTGACTAATTGGATATTTTCGTATTACATAAGAAAACCAATGTAGGTAGTACCATTGTATATAGACCTAGTGTAAATATAGTTATTAGTATAATTTAATAGAATATAAGATGTTGTAATAATATTTGTACATAGTGATGTAAATAAAGTTCTTTCCTTAAATTTAGGTAGTCATATGTACACTCGTAATATGGATCCTTCATAATTCAATAATCACCATGAACCCAGAACTGGTATGCCTGTCTTTATTTCTGTTCAATGCTTTCCTAATTCAGGATTACAGAATAATAATGATTATTTTTAAAAGTTACTTTATGCATAGTTAAGTAAGTAGTTGAATTTGAGAAAAGTGACGAACTGAATCACAGTTAGCTTCAACATTTTATCAAATTTAAGGGTACACTAGTCGACGGCGTGAACTCGTTGGTGGGCAACTAATATGCATGCTAATTAGTCAAATTATTACATTATTTAGTTTTATTTATCTATTTTTTACTGATTTATTTGTACATAAAATTTATTGATTTATTTAGTGAAATAGACAATGATTTATAACGAAAACGAGAAAAATTTAAAATTTAATTAAATGAACAGATCTTTGGGCGTATAGATAGTATGAAAAAACTACTGAATGTATTTAGTACTCATAATAAAATTATTTGAAATAATTTTTACGCCCAAACACTAGTTAAAATTTGTGTTGAAATATGGAAGTTTCGACGCTCATAACTTCCAAACCAATTATTTTTTCCAATTCTGCTTCCGTACAGGGCTATAGATAATGACAAGGCAAATTATTGATATAATTTTTAGTTTTGAACGTACATCGTCAAAAAGACGAGTAATCACCATACTACGATTTTATGGAAGTAGGACCGACTAGCGTACTTACCATTAACTTACGATATCGCTCAGTTCAAGTAATCTTGAACTCGGCTATAATATACCTACTGAATGTTAAAGAGTCGTTATATCGTAACAATAAAATCAGTCTGCGTAAGAATAAAGTTTATCTTTGAACTTGAACGAATATAAGCTAACTAGTCTGTTGAAATATCCAAGTGCAGTAAAAACGCGTGCATTTTGTCCTTCACCTTTTACAATAATTCTGCGCGCATATAGGTCTATAAGGAAGAAAAAATACGACAAATACATTCACTGTTTTGCTTTATAAATCAAGTTGTGGTAGATAAATGGTTAATACGAGTATACTCATTTATTTTTAAATATAAAACTGGCCGGCTGAGACGTTACTGGACACTGTGCGTAAGTGGTACCTACGCGAAATATTAAAAAAAAAAACATTTTTACGTAGGTATTCACTTAAACCTGAACTCCCGGAAGTTATCAATTTAAAATCCAATTAAGAGATGTGAAGCTAAACTATGCGAATCCTTTTAATTGATAACAAAAAACAGGTTTACGATAAATCTATAAATAGGATCGAAAAGGAGAAATGCGAGTTGCATTGCGAAGCATAATTTTTGTTGACTAAGCGAAGTACTTACAATTAATAAAAATAATAAACACAAAATACCTATATCTGTGTCCGTACCTACCTATTTGGTTAACTGAAATCTGCTACAGGCTCTATTCCTTTCATTGTTCATTACAGCGAGCATTGTCAGACCCCTTTGACCCACCCAGCAGCAGTGTAATATAGACATTCACGGGCTGATGATAAAATCCAGTACGTAGCATCACTGTAATTCCCAAAGATGAATGTTTATATAATTTGCAAAGGCTCTTATTAACTTAATTCACACTTTCCGTCTTAATGCGTAATTTAAGTAAAACAAACATCATTAACCCACTGCTAATCATCCCACAAGTTGTAAAAGACGCTGCGAAAACAAGTTATTGTCGTCTTCATAATATGCAAAATTGTCGTGAAACTGTCGCTCTCTACTGCACCGTCGAGATCTTTTATTGTTAACGAGTTTGATAAACAGGAAGTGTATCAGATCAAATGCTTGGAATGTGAATATACATGCGCATAAAAATATCAAATTCTCCACATTCATAATTAAAATTTATCTTGCTGTTGTTCATGACCAAGAAAGGGAAAGATCTGTGGTATATATTTACAAAAGGCATAATAAAGTTGTGTGCATCCTAGAACAATCCGGGCAGATGCACACTAATTCAAGTTTTCATGAAGTTTGACAGATTCAGCACTTGTTTTTTTTCATGCACTTTTAATTACTCGACGAGACATGCACGTAGCAACAAACCAAGTAAATATTGACACCGATCACAAGAATAAACCGGTACTGTTAAAATGTTCGTCCATCTCAGCCGCAGCCGCAACGCCTCACCCGTCTTGTGATACCCAGTACCACAACCGAGTGCGCGGGCGCCTCGGCACTCGGCAGCCGTAGAAAGCTGATCTGTGCCTATAAATCCACCTGACGCCAGCCGCTACCACCATTGTCTCACTGATCGTCCTCTTAACTTCAAGTGTTATTTTATCTTTCAACCTGACCATTGTTATACCCAATTGTTTTAGAATCAAGTTCAATCATACCCATCTTGTATCTTTTATACTTTTTAGTTCGTAATTTTTATGAATTAGAACAAAGTGCCCGTGGTGTAAAATGGACGCGCAGCAGTTTCGGGAATTTGGCAAAGCAGCCATCGATCTGCTGGCCGATTATGTTGAAAACATCAGAGATAAGTAAGTACCGTTTTTATTATCTTAATTTGCAAATAAGAAACTCCCACGTTAATTAAATAAGCAGGTGTAGACAGTTACTTAGTAGGTGCAATGAGGGATTCCATAAGCAGTTTCTATAAACAGCAAAATGATTAGGTTTATTTCAACTAAGTCCTATCCAAACAACAAATAACATTTATAAAAAAAGTTATTTCTTACTGTTTGTATAAACTGCATAGAATCGTGAGCAACATATAGGTACAGTTTATATCTTATAGGTATATATAAAAATCAATTGCCTTGCATTAGTCTCGCAAAAACTCGAAAATGGCTGGACCGATTTGAATAATAACTTTTTTGTTTTGTTCACCACAAACGAGAGGTGATTTAGGAAAAAAAAAATAGGAAAAAGGGAAAAACCCAAAGGAACAGCCGAAAAATCGAAATTTTAATTTTGACGGGACATCGTCTGAATTCGTCTGACGGGTCAGCTAGTATAGAACAAAGATTTTAAATCTTTGATAAAAGAATATATTTTAATTATTAATGAATAATAAATTCAACGACTTCATTTGCCATAATTATCTATCTATGTCCTACCACCTCAAATGCCTTAATAAAAAATAAACATTGTTGGTAAACCATTTGCAGTGCATATTTACGTCATTGTACGTTTTAATTAAGTTACTTCTCGGAAATAATGAAACTATTCAATGTAAGCTAAATATAATCTTTGCATCCTAACTATATATAATATTATAAATGCGAAAGTGAGTTTGTTTGTTTGTTTGTTACGCTTTTGCGCTAAAGCGACTGAACGGATTTGAATGAAATTTGGCACATGGCCAGACCATGACCTAGGTTAGGACATAGGACTTTTTATCCCTATATTCCCACGGGATCGAGACTTATGCGGATGGAACCGCGGGGCGCAGCTAGTATAGCGATAAAACGGCTTACGTCTTCGTAAAGAGCTGACGCGGATTCAATTCCCGGTGTCGTCAGAATCATCAGAAGCCGTATGTTATGGATGAATTTCCTATCAAGTCTAGATATCTTTCATTAACAATAATATACATACATAGCAAAGGTGTAGCTACAGTCACTGATATGTAGATAGGTATACAGACCTACACTGAGTAACTTTTAAAAGTGTATTTTTCCTACAGTACCTAAGTATTTATTTTAATTTTATATGTTGTTACATTGTAGTTTGGAATATACTTATTATCATTATGAAATCTTATCTCGAAGTTGTAATCCACAATAGCAAAATTGAATTTCACGAGAAAATCGCTTTTGTTCATAATAAGTATTAGTAAGTGCTAGCTGTACAATAACCGATAGGTAAACTGTTTATGTGAGATTCAAGTTAACATTTGTATCAGAATCCGTGTTACGTATATTTCGCAAATAAACAATTGAAATTTCGCATAAATACAAAACTCAAAATGCAAAATTTCGCTTTTATTCGTCAAAAAGACTTCAAATTTTAAAATCATGTACTTATGTATTTATTTGCATAATCATTACAAGAACTATCTATTGAAAAAGCTATCATTTCTATCATTTAAGAAAATACGTATATTGTAGGTAGATACTAAAATAGCTTTCAGCGTCTACACTGTTGACTGGGCTGTGGAGGCTTTGTACATCTGCATTTGCAAACCTAGGGTAGGCACCTAGGCGGTAGCTACATTTTGTTACTACTGAATGACGTCGACACGAGTTTCTTGCTGAACTACATTTAGTAGGTGCCTATGGAAATGAGCATATCCATCTAAGAGTTCATCCTCTGGCATCTCATTGAAGACTGGTATTTAGGAGAAGCTCCAAAAAAATATTTTCTTCAAAATTTCGTGGCAAACTAAAGACAACACAACATTTCGTACTAATTAGTAAATTTTGCATGTATCGTACTTATTTAGTAAATTTCGCATTAATCGCATCTATTTCATAAAAACGAAAATTACGTATCCCTACCCATTAGGTAAATCCTATACTTACTATTAAACGAGCAATATTTGTAAAGGGTGGAATTGTTGAACCTCACCTGGATGAAAGTGCTCTAAATACTAGAGATAGCAAATTGTATTCAAAAGAAACAGTCCTAAATTTTCGAAATACTTTTAACCCTTTAAGGGGCTCTGTCGATATATTCGACACCATACTCGTACTTTGTATCGATTTATTTTTAAACTGCTAGGAATCTGGTACTGCGATAGTCGATTCCGACAGCTCATAGCAAAACCGAAACGCAAAAAAAGAAAGAAAGTGTGGCTGACACTTAGAGTAATACTCTGAGGGCTGACATTAACAGCTGATGACATCTCATGTCATTATTTGGCGGTTTTTCTGACGTTCAAATTTTACTTTTTTTCTAAATATTATAAACATTGCAGCTAGGTCACTATTTCAGAAATTATTACGTTTTTCCATACACATTCAACGAAAAATTATGACGTCGATATATTCGACACTGCCCGCCCAGGGCTGGGCTGTAATTTATTGAATTTTTATAATTATTAAAAAGGACCCGCGCAAAAGGGGGCCCCGCGTATCCAAACCCTCCGCCTAAGCGAAACTTATAAGACGTCGTCATATTGAATTTACTTGATGTCACAAAAACGTGAAACGTTACACCTTTTCCGACTAAGACAATCCACGTCAGACAGTCGGTAACCGATTATTTCGTTGGCGAAAATAAAACGCAGAATTTCATAGGGTAAATGCATAAGTTCTGCAAAGAGTCGCTCGTATAAATGTATTGAATTTAAATCGGCCCGATAATCGGCTCTACAATTTATAAAATAAATGTTTTGCTACCGACTTCCGAAATTAAAGTGAAAAATTATTGTTCACTTTCTAGTGTTTTTTTTTTGTATAATGTTTTTATTTTTCACTTTTTAGTTGTGGTACCTACCTCACACAATTCGAATACCACTTGCTTATGTAAATAACAGTGACAGGAACTTATCTTAACATCCATGTAGACTACGTGGGAAAAATATGTATTATTGAAGCCAACTCAAAAACTATCCAAGCAAAGTTAATCAAATTTATACGGGACCACCTCGAGAGCATAGGTATCAAACAAAAAAAAGTACTTTCAAAATCGGTCCACAATTGACGGAGAAATCGGTGGACATACATAAAAAAAAAAACATACGCTACGAACAAAGAAACTCCTCCTTTTTGAAAGTTGGTTAATAAGTAGCTACTACAGTTAGTATTGTTTGAAAAAAGTAATTTACTTGAAGTACCTTCTTGACTGTTTAGACACAGGAAGAGAACGTATTTGTCTAGAACCATTGATTTGACTAGTTTATCTCCTAAACTTTAGATCTTAAAATAAACCAAGTTCTACCATAGGGGGCGTCTATTTTAGTAGAATTTGCTACAGGCCCCATGCTGGCTTAATCCGGCACTGAGTATATAGTAGTAGAAGTAGTAATTTTAAGTCCAGATGGTTAAACCAGACTTAACCATCTGAACGCAATGGCAGTACCTCAATCTGCCTAGCCTTTTCCCAACTATGTTGGGGTCAGCTTCCAGTCTAACCGGATGCAGCTGAATACCAGTATTTTACATAGAGCGACTGCCTATCTGACCTCCACAACCCAGTAACTGGGTAATACGATACCCCTTGGTAAGACTGGTGTCAGACTTTCGGGCTTCTGACGACCCGTAACGACTGTCAAAGATCCACGAATGACAGCCGAGACCAACGGCTTAACGTGCTCTCCGAGGCACGGAGGATTCTCGGTATGTAAAGATGGTGACCCATCCACTGACCAACCCCGGCAAGCGTAGCTTAACCTGATGGATCGACCAGTGCGGCTGTTGTAACTTAGCCACGACCTCCTAAAATGGCAGTACCTATTGGAAAATAATTATGTTTTTTTTTTTTTTCTTTCAATTTCGTTGTGTTTATAAGTAATACCAATACCAATTAATGTTAATTGCTAATTAATACGATGCGCACTGCCGCAATACCTAGTCATCAGTAGATTCTACAAGATAATCGCATAAAAACTACAACAGACACGAAACATTCCATCAATTATACAATTAAACCACAGGTTATGACATAAAAATAAGCCAATGAGAGTAGGAACGTCTCCACAAAGGTAATTTTCCTTCCATTGTTCGGTCACCATCTTCTTTGAATATTATAAACAGGTGCACGAAAGAAAAACTAAACGATCTTTTAGCGTGATTGCATACCTAGTCATTGACTGAAAATTACTATCATTTTTTACTCCTTTTAATAAAATACCTAGATTTAAATCTTAAGGAAAATATTCTTGATGGAAACAATAAGTAGATACTATTATTACATAAATTCAGGAATTATTTAAAACAAGCGACCCGCCCCAGCTTCGCACGGGTATGTATTAAACATATAAACCTTCCTCTTGAATCACTATCTATAGCTGAAAAAAAACTTGAGAGGTGTCAAGGGACACCCGGATGGAACGAAGTTCAGAAAGAGAGAGAGAGAGAGAGACAGACAGAGAAACACGCGCACGCCGCACGGCTTACATTTACAACTATAGCAAAGAAAAAGCGCGGGAAACCTCAAACTTGGCGGACGCGTCCTTTTAAAGATAAAATTGAAAAATTTAAAACGTTGTAATATAAGATCAGTATAACCGTAGTTTTAGTATTCTGTCTTAGTTTTCTTGTAATTTATCTTTAGTTTGTATAGTTTCTTCGGTAGTGGTAAGTTTTTTATTTTTATTTCTTATTAGCGCGGGAAAATGAAAGACCCGCCTGACCCGGGGGACTCCGTTCCCCCGGCAGGCAATTTCGTCACTATAGCATCGAACGAATCGGGCATGGATACCGATGGGTCGGCATCGGCTCGTAATTTAAAAAGAAGCCGTGTTCGTGTGTTGTAAGCACTGCAATAAGCGTCGCCGTACCCGCAAAAGCCATGGTACCGTGTCTTCGGGTTGCGGTTGCACGGATTTTACACCAGAACTTACTGCATCAGAACCTAACAGATCAACAACTACTATAATGACTAACGAACCTATTAACAAAGTACCCGATATTCCTGCTCCACCCTCAGTTGTTCCTACTCAGATAGGTCGTAAAACTTATGACAAAACTGACAGCGCGCCTTTTGTCATTCATGTACAAAAAAACTTAATTTCACCAGATGATGGAACGACACTGCACCCAATCACATTTGGCAAGTTCCTTAAACACAATGCCTTCCAAAACATAGTTAATGGTAGCGTCAAAAAAATTGGGCGCAATAAAATTTCCCTTTCCTTTTCGACTTTCCTGGACGCAAATTCTTTTATTACCCATAATAGTCTAGAATCCTATAATTATAAAGCTTTTATACCTACTTTTAATGTTACCAGAATGGGTTTAGTACGTGGCGTTCCTGCAGATTGGTCTCCGGAGGATATTATTGATAACATTACAGTACCAATTGGTTGCGGTCCAATTTTAAAAATCAGACGCCTTAATTTTAAAACCATTGTTGATGGTTCTACCATTTGGAAACCATCCCAAACCATAGTTGTCACATTTGATGGTCAGGTTCTACCAAAAAGAGTTTTTATGTGCTATAATGCGTTACCTGTAGAATTATATATTTTCCCTACTGTACAATGTTTCAATTGCTGTCGTTTCGGTCACACAAAAATTCAGTGCAGGTCTAAACCTCGTTGTTATAAATGTGGCCAAGGACACACTGGGGACAGTTGTGAAAGAGAACAAGAAAGTGCATCTTGCTGCCTTTGCTCTGGATATCACTATGCTACTAATAAGTCTTGCCCAGAGTTTTCTAGACAAATATTAATAAAAACATACATGGCACAAAGCTCAGTATCCTATGCTGAAGCAGCAAAAGTTTATCCCCTTGTTACTAAATCGTATGCTGATACACTTTCATCTTCTCCTTCCAAAAACTTTGCAGATACTCCATCCATCTCTTCTCCTAATAAAATACCTGCTTCAAGTAGCTATAAAAAGACAGTCTTTCTCAAACCACGTTCCCCTCCCAAATCTGTACAAGGATATAATAAAGAGGCTCACAATGCTATTATTAAAGATTTCAACATTCCCCAACCATCAAATGGTTGTGCTTTTTCTAATAATCATAATAATGAAAAAAATTACACAACGTTTTCTATAAATGATTTTCTTACTGCATTACACAATCTTCTTTCTCAATTTAACATTTCACCGTCCAATGCTGCCCCTTCTTTCAATGTATCTCAATCCCTTCATAATGGACAACACATCCAAAATAATCCAGTGGAACTGCCGCAGTCTAGTAAACAAAAAGAGTGATGTTATACATCTTTTAAACAAATATGAGCCATTTGTCTTTGCCTTAGCAGAGACTTGGCTCAAATCTAACCATATTTTTAAAATTAATGGTTATTTAACCATTAGAGAGGATAGATCTGATGGGTATGGTGGAGTAGCTATACTTATCAAGAATACTATACCTTTCTCTGTCATTACATTACCTCCTCATAGTGAGGAAATTTCAATTGTAGCTATTAAAGTGCATAATACTTGTCTTGTTTCTATTTACATTCCTCACCCTTCTTCTTCTGTTCTTCAAGAGATTAATAGTCTCTTTTCATCTCTTCCAAAGCCATTCTTAATATTAGGGGACTTTAATTGCCATCATCAATCATGGGGTTGTTCAACTTCTAATTGTTATAGCGATGAATTATTAGATATATTGGACTTACATAACTTATGCATCTTGAACACAGGAGCTGTCACTCGTCGTTCAGATCCCAATCAGAACCAAAGTGCAATTGACCTTTCTATCTGTTCTCCAAACTTAGCCTCATCATTAACTTGGCAAACTCTATCCTCTACTTATGGTAGTGATCATTATCCAATAGTTATTTCTTATCCTCTTTCCAAACCAAACGCACCATTAAGGAGATCAACATTAAAACATAAGCTACCTAATAGAAATAATAATGACTGGGACAAATTTAGAAACATTGTTGACAGCAAGCTTTGCTCCTTGCCTGTTATTTCTGATGGCAATGAAAATAGTTGTGCGGAAGCTTTAGCGTTAATTTTAATTTCAGCAGCAGATGAAGTTTTTCCTGTAAAAAATAACAATATTAATACAATTCCCTCGCCTCCGTGGTGGGACTCTGAATGCACAGAAATGGTTCACAACCGTAAAGAGGCTGAATACAATTATAACCTCGATATGTCTGATAGTAATTTTGAAATCGTTACTAACATAATTAACGAAACTTATAAACTTTTTAAGAAGAAAAAATTTGAATCTTGGCGTAACTTTTGCACATCAATTTCACCGAATACTCACCCTACGATTGTCTGGCGCAATATTCGTAGATTTAGGTCCATTTATAAAAACCCTTCTCCTATTCCGGATTCTTTAGCCAACGAATTTTTAGATAAATTAGCTCCACCTTGGGTTCCTGAGGCTATTAACCTTAACCTGTCTCTTGTATCCAGTATCCAAGACACTCATACGACGTTAGATCTCCCATTCACTCTCACTGAATTAAAGGGTGTTATCCATAAAACTAAGGATTCTGCACCAGGCTTTGATGGCATCCCGTATTCCTTTTTCGCTAATTTAAATGATGCCGTCCTCAGTTACTATTTAGAGCTTATTAATTCTATTATGTACACAGGAAACATCCCTGATGAATGGAAACGTCAAATGGGTTGCCATTCCTAAAACCAAATAAAACTCCGTCTGATGCTTCTTCATACCGTCCCATAGTTTTGTCTTCAATTCTGATGAAATTAGCGGAACACCTAATAAAAAATCGTCTTGAATGGTATGTTGAAAGTAAGGGTCTTTTGGCAGATTCACAATATGGCTTTAGAAAAGGTAAAAGTACAACTGACTGTTTAAGTATTTTAACATCCGATATTCGGCTATCCTTCTCTAATAACCATTCCACCGTTGCAGTTTTTCTTGATATTAATGCAGCTTATGATAATGTTGTATTATCAGTTTTACATAATAAACTAAAGGCCTTACAAGTTCCAGTGAATTTGTCGAATTTCATTATTAAAATCCTGACTGAACGCTCTGTTATTATGATAATAGATCATGAGGTATCTCATCTTGTATGGAGAGGTCTCCCGCAGGGTTCTGTGCTCAGTCCCCTCCTATACAATATTTACACTTTTGATTTAGACTCATCCTTAGCTAATCATGTTAAGGTTCTTCAATATGCCGATGATTTAGTATTATATTCTTCAAGCCAATCTGTTGAACAAGCTAGCTATGCTATCAATTCTGCTTTATCTACTTTGGAGTCATGGTTACATCTGAATGGTTTGGATTTATCCACGTCTAAAAGCGCAGCAGTTTTGTTCACCCGGAAGAGAAATATTCCCCTAATAAACATCTTTTATAGGGAAATACCTATTCCAGTTAAAGATAATTTCAAATATCTAGGTATAATACTAGATTGTAAATTAAGTAGTGTTCCTCATTGTGATTATATTGTAAACAAATGTGAAAATCACCTTAACATGCTTAGATGCCTCTCTGGTGTGTGGTGGGGTGCACATCCATTTTCTTTGAAACTTATTTACAATGCAATCATCAGAAGCACTCTGGATTATGGATTGTTCGTTCTAGATCCTGGTAGTGTTATGGCTTTTAAAAAGTTGGATCGCATCCAGTCTAAAGCATTACGCATTATTTCTGGAGCCATGAAGTCTAGTCCCATTAATGCACTCCAAGTTGAATGCGGGGAAGCTCCTTTATACCTTAGAAGACAATTCCTATCTGACAAATATTTGTTCCGGATTCTTCAGTTCTCAACTCACCCTCTCGTTCCTAAACTGGACTCTTTAGTGTTGCAGATTGAATCTTCAGATTACTGGTCCCATAAACGTGCTCCTTGTTTAGTTGAAAGCTATAAAAAATTCCTTTCTCTTTCCTCTCCTATTCACCGTTCCAATAAACTTCCCCTATTTAGCAGTAGTTACGAGAGTTTACAATTCAGCCCCACCATTAAATACTGTGTAAGTAAATCAGGTCCCGATTGCAATTTAAGTTTTAATCATTTTTTGGCTGAACACATAGAGTACCATCACATATTTACGGATGCTGCCAAGCGTTCTCCGACGGGTTATGTTGGGATAGGAACTTACCATTCTCAATACAACATCGTACAAAAAATAAAATTGCCTCCGGAGACTTTTTTTACGGGGGAATGTTTTGGCATTTTAAAAGCTATTGAATATATTCGGGTTCTAAAGCTCAAGAAAACTATAATTTTCACTGATTCTCAAAGTGCTCTTCTAGCCATCAATAAATCCCCTTTCGAACACAAATCGCAGTATCCTATAATCTATTTAATAAGGGAATTTGCGTTCAGAACCATTTCTGAAGGTAATACACTACAATTTGCGTGGATCCCGGCCCATGCTGGAATCCACGGCAATGAAGTGGCAGATACAATCGCCGGTGATGCGGTGCAGTGTGGGGACTTAGTTCCATATCAGAATTTTAGTATAGACCTTGTGATATTACCAAAGACTTTTCTCCGGGACACCTGGAGGGTGGCCTGGGATATCGGAAGCAAATCAAAGGGCCGTTATTTTTCACTTATTCAACCCGACATTCCGGAAAAACCGTGGTTTGGCAGGGCAAAGTTTGGCAAGATGGAGACCTCCGTTCTTATACGGATGAGACTGGGTCATGTTTGCTCCCCAGCCCATCTTGCCAAACTTCATATCATCGACGACCCCATTTGCTCGTGTGGCACAGACGTAGGCGACTTAAATCATATTTTTTTCTCCTGTCCCTTATATGACCGTTCTTCTTTTCTTAGTAACCTCTTGTCCCTTCGTATTCATTTTCCTACCTCAATACTTTCCTTACTTTGTACAAAAAGCTTTCCTGTATATAAATGTATAGTCTCATTCATTACCTTAAATAATATTAAGTTGTAAATATTCGTCATAGTAATTTGCTCATTATTCACTCCTTTGATTCCTCCTTTTTCCTTTTTTTTTTACTGATCTTATATCCGTTCTTTCCTAAATTCCGATCTAATTAATACTAATAATATTTTCGTTTCCCTAACTTTGTCTCTTCAAACTAAAAAACATGACATTGGCTAATGCACAAACCGAGCGAAGCCAAAACAAAAAAAAACAAAAAAAAAACTATAGCAAAAAGTGTCGTTACAACTTTTGGTCTTAATTTTATCCGTCTAGCCCCCTTTCGCAACGCGCAATAAGGAACTTCGTTCCAACTGCATTAAAATCCGTTGAGTAGTCTAAAAGATCTAAGCGAACAGTCAGCGGAAGCGACTTCATTTTATAATATAAAGAAAGAAAGAAAGAAAAAGTATTTATTGAGACTCGCACAGGAAATCACAAAACTAAAAACACATTAAACATAAATAAAAAACAATCAAAAACAAAGTTACATTAAAATTTAAAGAAGGAAGTCCTAATATGTAAATATACTCGTATATAAACTGAACTGAAAAGTTCTAAATTGGAATTGAGTAGCTTACACAGGTTTGGTTGTGGATCATGGTTCTTCTAGATTGTTCTCATGCATTTTCATTTTATTTTACCGTTCTTTTTGTTTGAGCATGTTTCGTGAGTAAGTCGTTGAAGTACCATATCAATAAATAAATTATCATAATCTACGACCACTGGTTTAAATATGAGTATCACAAATTGCCTGTTTACCCTTGATAGTTTAATAACAATATATTTTACTTCCAGAGATGTCCTACCTTCGGTGGAACCTGGCTACTTACTAAACACACTCCCTGAAGATGCTCCGGAGCAGCCGGAAAATTGGCAAGAGATTCTGAAAGACTTCAACCAATCGATAATGCCGGGGGTGAGTACAAGAACCAAGGTTCTGTTTATTCGTCGCATTTATCTCAACATCCATTATACGTAACACCTTTATGCATAATATGGAATGCAAATAAAGATATATGAATAACATGTTCCCACAAAATGACTTAAAGGAAATAGGTACCATCACTATTCACTATGTAACATGCATTAACGCTAATACTTTTCTAGATTACGCACTGGCATTCTCCACGTTTCCACGCGTTTTACCCGACCGGCACATCTTATGCAAGCATCGTAGGAAACATGCTGAGCGATGGTCTGTCTGTCATTGGATTTAGCTGGGTAAGTTTTCACGTTTCTTGACAACATCATTTTAAGGAAGACGACGTTTTTACTCTACAATATCCACCATAAATAACTTGGATTATTTTCTCTAATAGTTATCGAGTCCTGCATGCACAGAACTGGAGGTTCTAACTATGAATTGGTTAGGCAAACTGCTTGGAATCCCTGAAGAATTTCTGCACTGTTCCAGTGGACCCGGTGGAGGTGTTATTCAGGTAAATACTTACTGTTATCAAGAACTTGCCTGTAATGAATAGAAGACTTGTAATCAGTAGTAGGAAGTTTATTATTTTCTAAATCTTACAGGGTTCGGCAAGTGAAGCGACACTGGTGGGACTCTTAGCAGCTAAAGACAAAACGGTTCGTAAGCTTATAAGGAACGACCCAAGCCTGGATGAGGACGAAATAAAACCAAAACTTATAGCATACACGTCTGATCAATGTAACTCGTCAGTGGAGAAAGCTGGCTTGCTAGGATCTATGAAAATGCGATTACTAAAGGCAGACAGTGACGGCAGGCTTCGTGGAGAGACACTCAAAAACGCATTCGAAGAAGACAGGGCTCAAGGTCTAATACCGTGCTATGTCATCGCAAACGTAGGCACCACTGGAACCTGCGCGTTTGACCCCTTATACGAACTAGGACCGGTGTGCAATGAAGCTGATGTGTGGCTGCATGTGGACGCCGCGTATGCAGGCGCAGCGTTCATGTGTCCCGAGTATAGACACCTGATGAGAGGCATCGAATTATCTGATTCTATCGATGTAAATGCACACAAATGGATGCCTGTCAGTTTCGATTGTTCTGCTATGTGGGTGAAAGATGGATACGACCTAGTTAGGGCATTTGATGTTCAGAGGATTTATTTGGACGATGTTAAAACAGAAAACAAGATTCCTGATTATCGCCACTGGCAGATACCACTCGGCCGCAGATTTAGAGCTCTGAAACTATGGACTGTTATGAGGATTTATGGGGCGGAAGGTCTAAGGAAACACGTGAGGGATCAAATATCCTTAGCTCAGTATTTTGCTAAATTGGTTCGTGCTGATGAAAGATTCTTAGTTGAGCCCGAGCCGTCTATGGGTTTAGTGTGCTTTAGACTAAAAGGAGGTGACATTATAACGAAAAAACTACTAGAAATATTAACTGAGAAGAAAAAGGTGTTCATGGTAGCTGGTACTCACAGGGACAGATACATTATTAGGTTTGTTATATGTTCGCGTCTAACGGTGAAGGAAGATGTAGACTACAGCTGGAAACAAATTAAAGACGAAGCCGATTTACTTTGCCCGGGCAAAATACACACTAAAGCACAAATACCAGCTATCGATCAAATAGTAGCGAGAGAGATTTGTGAGAAATCCAAGTAACAGGTTAATACAAGATTAAGAACACTGCAAGATATTGTATGGGAGATACTTGTATACGAATAGGTACCTAGGTACTTAGTTGTTTTAAATCCGTTTTAATTGTTTGGTGCTTAGAACACGGCAAATTTCGATGAATAGAACATTAGGGTTCACAAAAAATCAAGTCGTAATTTAAGGAATTAATTAAGTTTAGATTAATGTTATTGTTAATGAAGCGCTTGTGATAAGACCTATGAAACGATATCCAGGTTCTGTTAGACTAAAAATAAAAAATAAAACACCATATCATGACTACTTAATGTTTTATTTCTAACTTAAAATTATCATTGGCGTCATGCTTATCTACCTATATACTGCTACTAACTACCTATATCTATTTATATGCAACTGCAGGTATGACTAACGCAGATACCGTAAGTGTATCCTTTCGGAAGACAATGCTTCTGACACACCTCGTCCTCGTTGGCTTCTTCGAAATCGCACGGCACTCGACCAGGGATCTTTGATTCTGAAATATAAAATGCAACCAAATTAGCAAAAATACGGGAATCTTCTTTAACACTTTCGACTCCACCCACTTTTCATAGAACTCATACGTCATGCCTCCATACATATTGGAAGTGAACCCTCGGGGAGGGTTGCCGGCATTATGTTTGCGCTAAAGTTAACCATCGCGGACGGTCAACGGCGTTAGACGAAGTAAAATAGTGTTTTCAGGGGGTCTGGTCGCTACACGTAGTTTCCATCCTTTTAATTTTTTTATAAATATTTGTAAACGTGAACAAAAAACTCAAAAATGCTTGGATTTTAAAACCAACGCAACGAACTAATAAATCTTGTTAAAATATAGGTATATCAG
Organism: Agrochola macilenta; assembly: GCA_916701695.1. Classification (NCBI taxonomy): domain Eukaryota; kingdom Metazoa; phylum Arthropoda; class Insecta; order Lepidoptera; family Noctuidae; genus Agrochola; species Agrochola macilenta. Next base: position 9,926,973 of record OU753559.1, on the reverse strand, counting down.
ATTTTATTTTCACGTTTTGTAATGCGTTTTGATGTTTTGTTATGGATGTGTATATCGACGGGACAATATTGACATAATTATCATTTTATTTAATTGTAATGTAATATGCATGTTCGATTTCTAATTTGATTGATTGTTTGACATAATAATTTCTAATACGAGTATTGACATTGAATATTTAATTTAATCTATTTAATTAATATGTATCTTCTTTTCTATTAATGTATCTGCTTTTAATTGAATTATTTTATTTGGTTATTTTTATGTTTGTTTGCTGACTATTTTATAACTATTATGCTTTATGGATTTACTTAATCTGAAATAAACATTTTATTATTATTATTATTAATGCTGTATTCGCCAGGAGAAACCTACATTTAAAATGAGTCCTCGCGAAGGCTTCCGGCCTCCATATGTGAATAGGTGAACCCTCCAGGAGGGCTCCCAGCACTGAACGTGTTAGTACCTACTACGGGTAGGTACTAGGTACCTACCATTGCATATGCAAGTCATTGTCTGACCTACCCCCACCTACTAAAAGTCAAATGTGAAAGTAAGTAAACGTATTTGAATATGAATACAATTAGCTAATTAGGTATTAGCTAATTGTATTCGTATTCAAATACGTTTACTTAGGGATTGATGGCTATTTCTATTAGGTATTTTAATAAGGGAAAATGTAGATACTGAATTAGCACAACCACAGGGTATTTTGCAACCCAGGAAAACCAGGAATAACTCTTTGAACACAGTCGCTGTAGTTAGAAAATTAAAAATACATAAATAACTAAGCAACACTGATACTTAGTTTCAATAGGTAAATTTATAAATAATTTCGTAACTATAAAAACTTATAACTCGTTATCAATCACCTAAAACAATATTTACATGCCTAGGTCCTAATTTAAAACTGATATCACATTTACAAGTTAAATTAAACGCATAAAGTAAATGCATAGGTACCTGTACTAGTCATCGTGGCCTCTGATATCGTCGTGATCTCCTCCTTCGGTGACAAGACCTCGTTATGAATGGGCACAACACTCTGGTCCTCCACCACGGAGCTATCCCTAGGCTTCGGCTTGCCAAACGCAGTTTGTATCAAACAAGCCGATAACGCAATTAGCAGAAACACATTTACAACCTTTAAACCCATTATTTCTTTGTTCGCTTATTATTGCTACAAGGAAATAAACGTCGTTATTGTTCCACGGCTAATTAACAAATAACCGACGTATTACAGCACGAAAATAGACGAACACAATGTGATGGAAGGTCAATAGAAGCGGCCTTATATATTGTGCATTCAAGTTGACAGTGGTCAAGTCAATATTATTAAGTACTCACACAAACGACCCACTCACTCAATGAATAATGCATAATTGCTTCTTTGGTAAAACTGATTCGAGGAAAGATGAATCATGCGACTTTGTTTGTACCAATTTAAGAATACAATAATTAATTCGTCGCAAGTAAGTATGAAATATATAAGGCGGACGTGCTTTGGCACCGCTAGCGCAACTAGCGTTATTTACCTACCTAGTTTTATATTATTACCTACACACATACCTATTTGTCACACTTCTAAGATTTAGGTAATTGATAATTTACCTACTGACGTCGTGACCTTTACTTATAAAAGACTAAGTACTTAGATACATTTTATAAATAAGTATTAAAAGTCCAAAGGCCTCGTTATCATATGAGTCATTTGCTAATTAAATGTAGGGACTTGAACAACAGCGATGGAATCCCGTTTTGTCTATCAGTCTGATTCACACTGGGGAGTTAGCTGTTTTTTGGTTCTCCTACTAAGCTGGACGTAGTAGGTAGGTATACGTATAAAGGGTGGCAATGACATCGACGCGAAAACTGATACCATGGATTCAGTACATGATTCTGAACACAAAAAATCTGCTGTTTCATAGAAAATTGCAATACCCACGCGGTCAAAATGTATGGAACGGTAGATTAAAAAAAAAATAACCGACGAAAAATTTCAACGTAGGGGTGTTCAGAATCATGTACAGAATCCATGGTATCAGTTTTCGCGTCGATGTCGGGATGCCACCCTGTGTTGTGTTACGTTTCCAATATTATCTACTCTGTGGCACCAGTACCTACCTACACGTACGCTGCTTCCACCTTATACGTCGCACAATGCCAAAGAATTGCATTCAATTTAATATTTCAAAACCTGCACTATTATTCAATTACCAACTATAGGAGAGGTAGGTAGGTATAACTAGATATGCAATCAAAGCCAGTTATTTGTATAGATAAACATATTATACTAAGATAAAAAACCTACCCTCAGCTAAACCTATCTCTAATATAACCTACCTACCCTTTTTTTGCGTGTGACCTGAATGTCCACCTCCCTCTAGCAGGTGGAGAGCCGTCAAACTCTTACTAGCTAAAATCACACGGTGTTCTTCAACTACCTTTGGCCGGGACGCTGGAAGACTTGCTCAGTTCGTCACGCTCTGCGTGAAAATTGGTTGGATGGTAGTTATGCGGTCCAAAATCTGGCCAGGTATTGGCACTCATTACTTCTATCCGGATCCCGTCTTAGAACCCCGTCTCCGGACCTCGTCTTCGGACCCCGTCTCCGGACCCCGTCTCCGTACCCATGTCCGCAGAGCACCTGCGTCAGCCGGAAAATAAGGCCGCCATGCCGTCTCCAACCACTCCTTCATAACGGGTCTTGCCGCCGCTATTGCGGCGCCCCCTGTCATATACCTAGCTACGCTCACACGCACACATTTACAACCTTTTACAATGACAATCAAACTACACCACACAAAGTGCACACATGTTTACAAAACCGGCTTCACTTCACTGTTGACAGCGCTCTGTCTTGGTTTTTTATTTGGTCTGAACTTATACTATGTTCTCTTAAATTGTGTGTTCGCATAAACAAGTCGAAAATTAAACGCGTATGCCATTTGGTTGCTACTTTAGGTAGGACCTTTGAATAACCATGCATGAATGCTTGATGGATGAGTTGAATGACATCCGCCTTCTTTATGCTTCGTTCAGATTAGCGCGACGCGACACTGGTTATAGTATAATATATAACCGTACTTTTGGTAACTATCGCTAGGAAGGCTGATTCAGTATTTGGTGGGTGTAGGGCCCTCCTCTGGTGAGTATGGTGACGGTCTGCCCGCATGCGGCTGGCCAAGTTACTATCTATCGCCGCTCAAAGGCGGGTTATTGGTACCAAAAATGTTACCCAATGTTGATATGTGGTGACATAGGATACCAGTCGTATAATTCAACATACATTTTTGGGGTTTTTCCCAGTGGTCAGATTGATAGTCAGACTAGTCTTTCCAATGGGATTTTGTTTTCCCGTTGGTCAGATCAGCTCGTAATTTAGTAAAGTACTGTTGAATACGAAGAGGTTATAAAACTATTAAATAGGTTTTATTTGTGACATTATGGAATTTGTTGACACTGGTTGAAATTTTTTTGCAAGTTGTTTCATGGTTGTTTAAAACAAATATTTCCTGTTTGTTAAGAAATGTCAATCACATCACAACATGTCATGATATGTCTATTTTAACAAGAAGTGGAGTATTGTGCTCGGTCTAAATGGATCTTAATTTTATAAATAGAAAGGGTGGGGTGGTCTTACTATATAATGGGTATCAATTTTATAAAAACAAAACGTACACAAACGGAAACGAATTTTGGCTTTGCGGTAATTTCAAAAGAATGCGATGCTTGGGATCTGTGACGATTCAAGTGAGTAAACTGGTTGTTACCTGAAGGAGTTAGTTCTGTTATTTAGGTCACACCTTGATCACTTTATTGACAAACTCATGTCCATTTCAATGCCCAAGTATTATGTATAGGTATATGTATGTAGATACGGGTCCCGGTCCCGACTGCTAGTAAGTGTATGTTTTGCAGAACCGCAATCAACTTATTAAGTCAAAACATCACACCTGCGTTCAAGATGTTGGCAAGAATGACATAGAAGTTTCATTCCATAACAAGCTTGCAAAGAGTTTCAACCAGTGCCAACAATTTATAAAGAGTGTGTCACAAAATTAAAAGATTCCGGCTTAAACTTAACGAATATACCGTCTTTTCAATCTATTAAAAGTACGGTGTACCGTCAACGAAATAAAGCCGCTAAAGTTACCAAACTATTTCACGACAACCCTATTGAAGTTGAAATCCCTGAAGAATTTCAAAATTTCATTTTGGCAGACTTTATTGACCAAGGAACATGTTTATATGTTTTTTGTACGCCGCAATCGAAAGAATATTTAAAACGAGTAAAACATTTATTTTGTGACGGAACATTTAAGAGCGTGGCCTTTACATCATTTTCACAGTTATATAGCATCCATGGTGATATCGGAAGCAGCATTGACACCACTAATATTATAGGTACCATTAATTATTTATGTATTGATGTCCCATAAATCGGAACAAAGCTACATCAATGTTTTTAGCATGCTACGATCACAACTGCTGTATGTGGAACCAAAACAGTTTACCCTGGATTTTGAAGTTGCTGCTTCTAATGCATTAAACAAAGTATACCCTGGTGCGGAAATAAAAGGTTGCTATTTTCATTTCTCCCATAACGTGTGGAAGCAAGCCAAAAAATTAAAATTGACAAAATCTAAAACATCCAAACGCATTATTGCACTTTCGGGAACTCTGCCATTACTACCGCCACATTTAGTGGACGAAGGTTGGCAATATATAATTAATGATGCTCCTGATTCGGCCAACATACAAAAATTTATAAAATATTTTCAAAAGCAGTGGTTAGAGAAGTCTGATTTTAAGCAAACTTGGTCTGTTTTTGGGCAGAGGCATAGAACTACTAACTGTTTGGAAAGTTGGCATAAAGAACTAAATAAAAAAATAACAAGAAAAGGACCCGGGATAATCAACTTACTGAGAATTTTACTGAAAAGTGATTTTACTAAAATATCAAATAAACGGAAAAAGGAAAATGTAATGAGAGACGAATTCATAATGTATTCACAAATGATGTTAACTAATGGAGAATTGAATGTTGGCCATTTTTTAGAACGCCTAAGATAAAACTGTAAGATAACTACCTATTCAAATGCAAAACAGTTTTTACTTTCATTGTACTTTTTTTCTGTTGTTTTCCCAGCTGCCGAATAAATCTGACCAACGGGAAAAAAAAATCCCATTGGAAAGACTAGTCTGACTGTCAATCTGACCACTGGGAAAAACCCCATTTTTGCTGTTTCTTTTCTTTTCTTTTCAGCTACTCTTTTTTTGTATGTTTCACCTCGAAGTTGCCATGCAAATATCAGAAAATGGTAGTTTTGGCCGGGCCTTAGTGACAGACCCAGATGAAGATAGTAGTATATTTTGCCTTCCTTTTTTTTTTTTTTTTTTGAGTTTGGTAAATTATCATGGTGTTCCTTCCGTTGCCTGTGTGCCGGGGCCGCGATATCTCTTTCAGACAAACCCGCAACCCCGGCAGGCATTGGTCCTTACGGACCCCGTCAGTTTGTGCTGACATCTCTTTGAGGCGCGCGTGGAACACAACGCGCCGTCGATCCGGGTCTGGTCCTTATCGGACGGCGAGCTAACCATTGCTCACCGTCCGCAAGCCCACGCCTACGGTGGCCGGAAGTCGGCTCGCGACTCCCTCGGAGACTAGGGGCACGAGGGCGCGCATCTTGCATCTCCCTCGTGCGCTCCGCCTCCTCCTCATAGTTCCATTTTCAAAATTTTAACTTATTTTTTGGCCAGTTCTAAAAACTTTCAGTGTCGCCCTTGTATAATGTTCGTCGCGATTAGTCGCGAATGTAATTATGGTTTTATTTTTGGAATTTTTTTTTTTTGCTGGAATGGCTCCCAAGTTGGTCCCATAAAAATGTTATTAACATCAACAAAAAAAAAAAAAAGGAAAGCTTCACTGTTATTTACATAGCAGGTAGTGGTATTCGAATTTGTGTGGGGTACCACAACTCAAAAGTGAAAATAAAAACGTTTTTTTTTGTTAATTTTTTTTTAATCTACCCCCTCAACTTGAGAATCATGATTTTCGTTACTGACAGCTGTGTTCCAATTTTTAAAAGTCATAATTTATTGACATTTCCGTGCCTTTACATTTTAGAAATTGCTCTTTTCGTTAAATGTAATCGACATTTATTTTTAAGTTTATCGGAAAGCAGATACCGAGATGTAGCTTTGCGATCTCAATACCAAAACATGCTACGCACAGCTGGATATAGGACTGCTTTGTTGAGGAAAAGTGTTTTTGGTATGGCACCGGCTATTTTTAATCACATTCCTAATGCCATAAAAGACGAACCAGTAACAACTTACAAAAAGAAACTAACTGAACTTCTATTAAATAAATGTTACTACTCCGTATCTGATTTTCTGGCTGATACATTTTAGTTGCGTTTGTATGCTTGACAATGAACTGCATCAATGTTTGCATGCCAAAATGGTAGAATGTACAAGGATTCTCTAATATTATTGTAACCACCTTATTGTAAATACCTACATTCTGAGCAAATAAATATTCTATTCTATTCTATTCTATTCTATTCGTACCGCAAATTTCTAGAAATTGACCTCCTTGCGCCGTCGCGTCGCGCAGTACCCTAATTGCGTCAATCAGAACTATTATTGAAATGTCAAAATGAAACAGATTAGTCGTAATCGTTTACAAAAATATGTTTCATAATTAGATAGCTGGTCTGCACGAGCCTTTAGTCTATGAATAGGTAGGTTAGATACACTGAGAAATGTATTCCTAGAGAGTTAGGTATGAACTTAAGGGTTTCCGGTACTTGAAATTATGAGGTTTTTGTTGTTGTTTTATAGTAATTTTATGATATCGATAGGTACCCATCGCGTCTGTAAAGATTCGCCACCTAATTTTATTTGACCCTGTATACAATGTATATAGGGTCAAATAAAATCTATATATACAGGAAAAGTTTTTATCCACTGCGCAAATTTTGACAAATTAAACTTAAACGAGTTTTATTGAACATACTGTTTTTATTTTGATACGTCATAGTACAAAAAAAAAAGTTATTGTTAACGAAAGATGTTTACTTTAAAAGTGGTTGTATGGCTACCCGGCGGCGCGCGGCGAAGCGGAACGCGCGAAAGTACCTACCTATCAGCTGTGTGATCGCTCGATTCGCCGGCGTAGGTATTTACGTGGGTTACAATACTTACAATGTATTGATCGCTAATTTTATCAGATTCGAACTAGACTTTTTTATGTTTAGGCCGTGACCTGAAGTTATTTGAAGAGTAATTCCAATTTTTCCTTCATACTTTAATGGGCTTAGGACCATCAAAATACAGAAAATAAAGCATTATTATCAATTAAATTTACATTACTTAATACCTTATGCCGCTAAAATGGTCTTTTCCATTCACGGGGTTAAGGATTCCATCGACTCGCATTCGAGGTATGCTCTGTGAGCTGCTCGCAAACTTTCACCACTCAGTACATACACTCGCACCATCTCATAAAACTCGCGGTTAGTGAAGTCTGACAGCGTGACCGGTAGGTCTGTACAAGTACGACACACGTGCAGCGCGGGAAAGCAATTAGACGCGACGTCACACGACAGCGCGTGCCATGAGCGAACTGTCGGTCAGGGTCACAGCGCCCGGCGCGCGGGCGGGAGGGGAGGTTTCACCCCCGTGCAACACCGCCGCTTGGGCCGGCCGCCGCGCGCGCCCATTGATATTATTACGAATAGATTGTGTCCATAATTTGCTGATTTAAAGTAGAAAAAAAAATATTGAATAAATAATGGAAATGTGTTCTATTACTGATTATGAACCACCAAAAAAAATTTGCGCACTGGTTAAAAACTTTTCCTGTATAAAAGAAAGTCGTGTTAGTTACACTATTTATAACTCAAGAACGGCTGAACCGATTTAGCTGAAAATTGGTGGAGAGGTAGCTTAGAACCAGGAGTCTAACATAGGATACTTTTTATCCCGGAAACCACCTTCTAAAGGGGTGAAAAGGGGGTTGAAAGTTTGTATGGGAAATTAAAAACTGTTGACTGGATTTGGATGAAAATTTTCAATTAGATAGGTGAGATACTGAGATAAAGGATAGGATACTTTTTATTAACAGGGGGATGAAAAAGGGTGGGATAGGGATAAAAAATTACGAGTATCGATATTGGTGTCATTTCAGAGGTTCCTGGGTCGTTTATTTAAAAAATGATATCTATTTATAAATCCGAAATGTTAGAAGTAAAATATTATCATCGAAATGTTTAAAAATCAACATTGATGTCGTTTTCATGGCTTTTCCCATACATTGTCTAAGTTCTCAAAAAACTAAATAAATGAATAGGTATATATTTCCTGCTTTCTAAAAAATTACCCTCAGGGGGTGAAAAAGGGGTGTGCTAGGGATAAAAATGTAAAACATCGATATGGGTATCATTTTCGAGGAAATTTGGGTCGTTGATTTCGAAAATGACATCTATTTTAATGAGGGTTGAAAAATGGATGTGATATTGGTAATAAATGTGAATAATTAATATGGGAATCATTTTTGAAGTTTTTGGGGTCGTTTATTTTGAACATTTTTCAACCCTCATTAAAATAGATGACCCTACCTACCTAGGTAGGGTAGGTAGGTAGGGTAGGTAGGGTTTTTTATATTTGATTGAATGCGGAACAAAGTTCGCCGGGTCAGCTAGTTAGCTAATAAAATTAGCTTTAACTACCTATATGTCATATAGGTAGCTAAAGGCTCAAGTTTGTTACTATTTATGCCTAACTAACTAACTAGGTAAAATAGTATGATCAACACCTTTATAGCATAGCCTTAACTAACTAAACATAATTAAAATCATTAGTAATTTTGCAATTTATATTATTTATATTTGTCTATTATTATTGTTCATAAAACCATTGTTGAAAGCATACCTATTATGTTGTAGATGTTGTTCGTGAACGGGCGCCATCAGTTGGGACTGGTCAACTCTTAGCTGCCATGGCTTATTTTATTTTTTCTTTGATTTATCTTTTTATTACGGACGCTTCAAACGTGGCATGCCTTTCTACATTGTTCTCACATGTATAATTTCTACATGAATGATGTATTTAACCAATTTATTGCAACAATTTTTTTATTTAAAAGAGTGTCCATGGAGTTTCATGCCCATTCTTCTCCATAGGTACCTACTACGCTTTGGAATGGGCAACTAGCTTAATATTTCTGACTGACCGACTCCATGACAATTCAAAAGTGCCTGTAAATGGATAATTTGAAATAAATACTTTGAGTTTGAGTTGCTTTGAGTTACAACGGTTCAGGTAGCTACCCTTACTGCCCCATCTCAGAATCCACCCTGTATAGGTTTTTTTTTATACAGTTTTAATATTTAACAATACTTATTGATAGATACAACTGATTACGTATTATGATCCTGACCAGCGACCATACATTGAAAGTGTAATGGGTAGAAATACGATGTGTTGCTTTGAATGACTGGTGTAAGAAATACCTGATATACGATTTAGCAAAAAAAACATAGTAACTTTTGAACTGGATCTACCCAATATATTTTTCACTTACATAATTATTCTATTCATTTAATCCCGTTCATTGGATAATTTAATCAAATATATCGTCGTAAGTCAGCAGAGTCCGCTTGGCGTCTTTAGGCGCCGGCGCGTTGCGTGGCGAGGGGGAAGGGGTCCAACCCGGCGCCTGCGTCGGAGGCCTACCGCGAGCGATTGAGATACGCCACCCGTCCTCCAGGCCATCCAATGATGTGAGAGCTTGAGCAGCTATCTCAGGCGTGTCAAAAGACAGGAATGCTCTGGAAAAAAAGAAGCAATATTATGGAGAAAATCTTATATTCCTTTAAAGTAACAGTGACTTATTGTAGTAACACCGAACATACATACATAAAATATATGCAGTCTGTATTAGGGCCTTAAAAAAGGGAGTATCTAAATAATACAACTGTTCCTACTTAGAATGACCACTTACTTTTCATCATCAGGCTCTTGCGTGAATGAAAAAGGTTCATATGTGGCCAACCGTCTTCTGATAGTTTCCTCTGAGATGCGGGCACCAGCTACAAGCACTACTGAACTCCTGCTCACACCAGTTGCTGGTGGTACTGGGGTTTCTGCACCAGCAGGGAGAGGGGTGCGAGGGGACTTCTCATCTCTTGGACTGGAACAAAATTACGAACTCAAAGCATTTATTTCAAATATACCATTTACAGGCACCTCCTTGACAATTGTTTTCAATTGTCAAGGAGGTGCCTGTAAATGGTCAGGCAGTCAGTCAGAAATAAGAAGCTACTTGCCCTTTCCAAAGCATAGTAGGTTTATTTATTTATTTATTTAATACTTTAAGCACACAAATGTACAGAGACTAGGTAGGCTAGGTTTCTGTGGAGAAGTCTTTTAAATCAAACTATTGTTACAAATTATTGGTTACATTATAATATGTTGAAATTATAGGTACATATTGAGATTATATCCGAATTTATGAAAAAAATATATAATTTTCAAGCAAATGCTGGACCAGGACCCATGTCTAACCCTCTGTAGTAAATAGTCTTTATGGGTAATGCCATAGATACTAAGCTCAGAAAGCAGATTTGCGATCCGTTTGTAATAACTGACATACAAGGGCGAGTGATCTCTATCCTTTTGACATAGTCGACTTATGTGTTAATAAAACCCTCAGGAAGCAACTATTTTGATGAGTTTTGGCATATTTACTGGTGATTGATTCTTCATAGCCTACCATAAGTAAATCAGATGCCTAATGAGCCTAATGCAATAAAGAATTGAGTATTGAGCAAGACGGTCCCATTTGAACAGAAATACTGACTTTTCCCTTGCTGTGACAAATGAGTCGTAGAGATACTTGACTCGAGGACTCTGCTTTTCATCAGGAGGTGGTGGCTCTTGAGAGGCACTAAATGGTTGATAAGAGGCCACACCACCTGCGGCACTCGCTGACCCACTGAGTTTCCTCTCCCTACCTGAAACATTAAAAAACAATGCTATTTCAAAACCAAATTGTAATAATTATAGTATTTTATTTTTTTCAGCAGAACACAAGAATGGAAGAAAATAAGATCCGACATAAAACCTGTATTCTAAGTAAATAATTTAACACATTGTGTATCCAAAAGTAACCATAGCAAAATGTTACCTGCTCTTGGTCGCTTAAATGTAGCATTCTGAGGCTGAGGCGGAGGACTTTTTATCGCTTGAATAGCTCCGCTCTTTATCAACTTGCGAGCAATTTCACGAGCATCGCGTGCTTCCGTTGGCCGCTTCGGTAATATCGGCTTTTCAGGCTCTTGTTTGGGAGCCTTCAATGCTTGTAAGGCCTTCTTTTTCTTTTTCAACTTCTGGTATTTTGCTTGTAACATTAACTCTTCTTCAGTTAAATTAGACGGAAAATGTAGGTAAACCATTTTTGTATGAATCTAAATACTAATATTACACTCTGCAACAACAAGGCAACAGCAACAACACCAAAGACATAGATTATTTATTTAATGAATTAGTAACAACACGCAACAATACAATTTAATTTTTTAATGAAAATGTCAATGTCAACTGTCAACTTTGTTTGACAAAATAGCTGTCCTAATGAAAAGTCATTTTTTTTTTTTTGAGTTCCGTGGATACCTCAAAACAGTGACATCAAAAGGAAAAACGGGCCGTAGATCTAAGGCCCCTTGGACACAGATTACGGACCTGTAAAAAAAGAAACCTAAGTCAACACAATAAAAATTTTGAAGAGTACAGGCAGCAAACTAATAGGTCTATAGGACGTCACTTCGTGGGGCGGCTTTCCTGGCTTGTGTATCATGATGATTTGTGATACTTTCCATAGCAATGGGTAGTATCCAACCCTGAGCATACTATTGAAACTAGTTGTCAGGAAAACGATCGCTTTAGTAGATAGCTCTTCAAGGACCTTTTTGTCTATTAGATCAAACCCTGGGGCCTTTTTATCATCCAATGCCCTGATTACCCGCCTAATTTCCTGAGGTGTTATAAATTTAATTGGCATTTCCATCTGGAAATCCTGCTTCAATATATTATCTATATCGACATCATCTATTCCAGGTTCGGGTTCGTTTGGTACGAAAACGTTAGCTAGGTGTTCAGCGAACGCATTTGCTTTTTCTAGGTTTGTTCTAGCCCAGCTTCTTCCTTCTATTCTAATAGGTGGTTTCGGGTATTTTGGCTGGTTTGTGCTTTTGCATACCTTCCAGAGTGAATAGGCGGTCGCACTGGTTGCAGAAAGGGATTGTAAATGTGCTTCTAGAGTATCATCTTCTGCGTCTTTAAGCACTTGTTTCAGGTCCTGTATAGCCTTATTCAAGGCCCGTTTGTCATCAGTATGGCGACTCATATGGGGGGAGGGGTCTGGATTTATGCTTTCGCGGTTGCACAACGACATGCTTTGCTTCGCTTTGCTTGGTAGTATAGATGCAGCCCTACCCTGCTGCCTCCTTCAGAGGTAGTAGGGGGGCGGGGTCTTGAGGGAGAGCGCTACAGTCGTGTAGATCCTCAAGGCAAGTCTGGCGGATGCACCTTCCCGAGGTTGCCACCCCGTTCTTGGTCTAATTCCTTAAGAAATAGACGTAACTAAAACCACCAGGCGCCATCGCACAAACACCCCATCCCCACTCCATCCTGTTCATTTCCCAACTCCTCCTCCCAATTCCGCTTTCCCAACTTCCCCTCCTTACCGTGACCCCTGTGACTGGGTGGTGGCGGGCTCGACTATCACTAAAATAAGCTGATGGCGAGTAGGAGAGAATAGTCACCTGCGGTAGGATCTGCGCAGTTGAGCGCCGTGAGCGGGGATGAAGGAGTCCTGGGGGGTTGAGCCGAGCGGCTCTGGCTGTTATGTGCCCGTGAGGCAACACGCCCCCTATGGTCCTGATTTCAAGCGAAACGGTTGCCCTACCCAATAGCCAGGGGTAGGGAAATGGCCACAGTGTCCCGTCAGAGGGCCACAGGCGAGGTGCGTGAGGTCTGCTGAGGTCGTCCTCGGACGGTCGAAGCAGTAGGTAAAGGTCATGCTGACGGTGTAAGTGAGGGTTGATCAGTTCGTTGGGGGTGGGCCTTTCGACCCCCTACGCCAACCCGATCAAGCACCCGATGTCGCACTGTAAACCAGCCTTGCGCCCCTATATCTCTCTGGTAGTCCTAACGCTCTTGCTTCTTTTTAATGTAAGACGTTCCCAGGTGCGGGCTCCATGGAGGGTGGGAGCCAGAGATACGAATCCAAACACACACTATAACATGGATTCATTTAGGCCAGTTAAAAAAACCGGAGTGGAGGCGAAAGCCAATGAGACTCCCAAGGGAGGTGCTCGCACTTCCTTCGCCCCTTGTGGCCATGCAGCTAACGCTGCGGGTACCAGCGCGGGCACAGGTCCGGCTGTAGCGAAAACCGCAGCCAAACCAAAACTAAAAATTCCCAAAACAAACAAAGGACGTCGGCGCTGATTGGGACCAGTACCGACCCTTCTGACACAAAGGCGAAGACCAAGGCGACGACTTATACCACTGCCGGTCTGACCCTCCCCATACCGACCCCGGTGCCGGGTAATACTGGTACCGGGCTCCCTGCCAAACAACCTCCTCCTCCTGTGGTTCCTCTAGCCTCCTCTCATCAGACGGTCGTCACCGCTCAAGCGGAGACGGCCAGCTGCACCGAGGACGCGTTCTCACGCGCCTGGCAATTTGTGCCGAAACACAAGGGCAAGGGTAAACGAACTCAACAAGCCCTCTGCCCTTGCACCGACCCTTCAGGTCCAACTGCTGCCCCGGCACAAAGCAAAAAGAGGGACAGATTGACGAGGAAGGAGCGCCAACAAGCACTGCGGAAGACAGGTAAAGGCTCCCGCAATACACAGGCCACTGCCGCCAGGTCGGTAAAAACGACAGGCGGCCAGCTGAACTTCTCCGCCGGGAAGCGGTCACAGGCAGAGGCCGGCACTAGCCGACCAGCGCCCAGTCAACCGCCTACCAGAGCTCCGGAGGGTCCAGCTGTAGGCAACAGGACACATCGACCCGATTGGAAGGATCAGGCCGCGGCTAAGCGAGCTCTCAACGAGACCTTGACACCTCGGGGAGAACATAAGCGGCCGCGTCTTGATCCAATCGGATTGATCAACGAAGCTACTCCCAAGCTGCCAGCGCAACCCTAGACGTCGCGATCACCTGCGACCGCACGGGGATCCTGAGCAAGGTAGTATCGGACCAGGTACTCGCTGCTATCCAGAAGCAGATTATCCTCGAGGCCTGCTCCCCCAAACAGGATACCCCAGGGCCGACCTTTAACGCCAAGCCGATGTTCGCCGGGGGTATCCTCAAACTGTGGTGCGGCAACGACCACACCTTAGCCTGGCTAAGGAAGACAGTCTCCGGCCTGGCTCTCACAACTAGCACCTCGTTAGGCGTCGTGAGCCAGTCGGAAATCCAGAAGCGTGCACGGTGTGGCATCGTGATCCCGGATGAGCAGGGGGTTTACGGAGAGTTGACCAACATTGGACGCACTCTCAGCTACCAGAACCCATGGGTGGACATCAAGAGGTGGGTTCTGCTGCACGCTGACAAACAAGCCTCGGCGTGGTTCGTGGTGATCGGAGTCCCTGTGGACCAAATTCCGACGCTGATGGAGGCCGGACGCCGCCTCTCAATTGGTTTAGGGCCGGTGTACGTGAAATTCCAGGGTCGGAATGGTAGGTTCACCGACGTTCCTCAGGGATGGGACCCCGCCACGAGAACCGTCTGCGAGGCGCTGACTCAGCCACCGCTGGAACCAGCAGGGGAGTCCACTCCCCCTACATACAACCCGCAGGCATCCGCGGCTGAACCTACTGCTGTAGAGTCAGCCGCCCCTGCCGCCGCCACCGTGGGAGCCGTCCCTTCATCGGGTGAGAAGCTGGATGACATGATCCTGTCCCCGGCTTCGGGCCCGGGAGAGGACGGCTTCGACGAGGGCGACCTGTTCGCCGGGCTCAGACTTGGGGGGGAAGACGAGGGCTCGACCAGCGATGGCGTCCCTTTCGTCACCCTGTAAAGTCCTCCAAGCAAACCTCCACCACAGTCAGATCGCGACGGCTCAGCTCCGCAAGTGGCTGGAGGTACAACACACGGCCATAGCCTTAATCCAGGAGCCGTGGATTAGGGCCGGCCGCATACAAGGACTCTCCAATCTTGGCGGTAAGCTCCTAGTCACCTCAGACCACGATTACCCCAGATCGTGCATCTATGTCACAGGTAACCTCAAAACACAGCTCTTAACTGATTTCTGTTGCAGAGATGTCTCTGCAGTTAAGCTGCTTATACAGCGTGTCGATGCCATGGAGATGGTGGTCGTTTTTGCCTCGGCCTACATGCCCGAGGCGGAGCTGCCGCCTCCCACGACCTCGCCCGTCTCGTGAGTCATTGCGAGAGGAGTGGGTTCGAGGTTGTCATCGGGGCCGACGCAAACGCTCACCACCAGCTGTGGGGTATGGACACACCGAACGAGAGGGGTAAGGCCTTGGTTGACTACTTATTCTCGACTAACCTATCTCTACTAAACACTGGCTCTGAACCAACATTCGTAACCAGACGAAGCCGCACAATCATCGACCTCTCTCTGGCAACGGAGAGCGCGGCGGAAATCATCACTGAGTGGCAGGTTTCCGAGGAGGCCTCCTGCTCTGATCACAGGTGGATCCGCTTCGACATCCAGGTCTGTGTGCCACCGACAGCACCACGGCGAAACCAGCGTAACACGGATCGAGCCAACTACACACGCAACCTTGATTGCAAGCTTGTGACGTTAAACATCCAATTGACATTTGTGGACACGATACAGATTGAAACTCAAGTAATTCACCTTACTAACTCAATCATAGACAGCTATCAGTCTGCATGCCCAGAGACCATGCCGCGCAACACACCGGGTAAACAACCCTGGTGGGGCGCTGATCTGGAGCGCAAGCGCAGCAAGGTAAGAACTGCTCTGAATAGAGCCATGAACACATGTGCGGATGAGGACTGGGACAACTATTACGCAGCCAAATCCAGCTACAAAAACTGCATCAGATTTAGGAGCACCTCGGGATGGCGTAAATTCTGTGGCAGCATTGAATCTTGTCAACAAGCTAACAGGGTAAGGAAGGTCCTTGCGCAACAGAATACACCTGGGCCCGTTACCCTCCGCAAACCTGATAACACACTCACGTCGTCCCCTGAAGAAGCAAGACGCGTCCTAATCGAAACCCACTTCCCTGGATGTGTCTTCGCGCAGGTAGTTGACTGGCAAGATGAAACCCAAACACCATCAGACAATGATTGGAGTTACGCACGCAGGGTGATCACGTTAGAGAAACTCCAATGGGCAATCCAGAGCTTCCATCCTTTTAAGGCAGCTGGTCTTGATGGAGTGTTTCCCGCCTTACTACAGTGGGGAGGCGCCTCTGTCGCTATAAGATTGGTGCCTTTATTGAGAGCGTGCCTGGCCTTTCGCTACGTTCCTAAAGGGTGGAGGGAAGTGAAAGTAATATTCATCCCCAAGCCAGGTAAGGGTGACTACACAAACGCCAAATCCCACAGACCAATTAGCCTGACCTCCTTTCTCCTAAAAACTATGGAGAGGCTATGTGATAGGGAGCTGAGGGATGGCGCTCTAAAAACAATACCGCTACATGGTAATCAGCACGCATACAGCTCAGGTAAGTCGACCGAATCTGCTCTTCATCTAGTAGTCAGCCAGATAGAGGACGCGATTCATCAAAAAGGCACCTGCCTGGGCACTTTTATAGACATCGAAGGAGCCTTCGACAGAACCAACTTCTCCAGCATCAG
This sequence comes from Agrochola macilenta, assembly GCA_916701695.1. NCBI lineage: Eukaryota > Metazoa > Arthropoda > Insecta > Lepidoptera > Noctuidae > Agrochola > Agrochola macilenta. The sequence continues at coordinate 9,910,095 of OU753559.1, read as the reverse complement.
CAGCGCCCTCTCCAGACATCCAGTAGAACAGGTACTAACGGACTGGATTACAAACATGTTAAGCAAACGAGTGGTTCGCCTTGAGGATGAGCGGCAGTTGGCCATGATAGCTAGAGGCTGCCCTCAGGGAGGAGTTCTATCACCCCTCCTGTGGAATCTGGTGATTAATGACCTCATCACTAAACTCAACGCCAACCGATATTACACGATAGGTTATGCAGATAACCTCGCAATCCTTGTATCAGGGAAGGTGACGGGAACGATCTGTAACCTCACGCAACAAGCACTTCGTATCGTAGAAAGTTGGTGCAGGGAATTTGAACTATCAGTGAACCCCACTAAAACTGAACTAGTCATGTTTACCCAAAAACGAGCATTAGGCTCCTTCCGCCTACCCAAACTGTTCGATACAGAACTTCAGTTGGCCAACGAGGTCAAGTACCTTGGAGTCATTCTAGACGCTAAGTTGAACTGGAGCAGTCATGTTGACAACAAGCTAAACAGGGCCTGCATCACCTTCTGGCAATGCAGGAAAATGATAGGTAAGAAGTGGGGCCTATCCCCCAAAATCATACTGTGGCTGTACACAGCTGTGATCCGCCCCATGGTCGCTTACGGGGCCGTGGTCTGGTGGCCCCGCACGATGCTGGTTGTGGGTCAACGCATTCAGTGAGCGTATATCCGACCTGCACATCAGGCGGAACACTGGCTGGTGAGAGTCTATGATGACTACCACAAAAAGTATGTCAAACTTACATGTCAATTCGTTGTATAAAAATGATGAGAATTTAGTGTGTAAAATATATTGTATATTGATTCGCAAATTGTTATTTAATGAACACGTATATTAGGTACCCATATTTGGTGACCCCGACGTGATTATTACCGACCATTTACCTGCTCAAGTTCGCGCTGTGTTATCTGTTAACACAGAATCAACGCTCGACACTCTAGCAATGATGGCAGACAAGATGATGGAGCATTCAGACAATACGATTGCGGAACTCAGACAAAACACACCTTCTACAAGCAGCGGTAGTGGTCATAACCTGCATTATCAACTACTATCGAAACAAATAGAGAAGCTTACACTCGAAATTGCTGAACTACAGAAGCACAATTACAATAATTATCGCCGACCTCCTTACCGTCCAAACAATTTTCGCTCAAGATCTCGTTCTCGTTCAAGAACTGGGCTTGGGAAGAAGCCGGGAGATCGAAACTGGGAATGTTATTATCATTACCGATTCGGAGACAAAGCCAAGAAATGTGAATCTCCTTGTTCACGGAAGCCGGCGGAAAACTGAAGACCACATCGACTGTGGCGGACGTCGGTGTTGCGAATACAAATAACCGCCTATGCATAACTGACAGAACCACGAGAGAACGATTCCTAGTTGACACGGGAGCAGAGATATCAGTGCTAGCTACACGAAGTAAGCGAACACCGATATCAACGTCGTTCAAACTATTCGCCGCAAATAACACACCGATCAACACTTATGGAGAAAAAACACTACAATTGAACCTGGGACTTCGCCGCAATTACAAGTGGACATTCATTATGGCCGATGTGAAGATGTCGATCATCGGTGCTGATTTTCTCAAATATCACAGACTGCTTGTGGATCTACATAGCAAGAAACTCATAGACAGCGTGACTGAACTCTCAGTAAACGCTATGGCAATACGAACTGCTCAAGACACAACGCTCTACGTAGTTGAACCAAACCACCGTTACCACACACTATTGCACGAGTTTGCTGATGTACTCAAGCCTCTGACACTTACGAAGGAAATCAAGCATAATGTGAGACACCATATTGAAACTGTTGGACCTCCTCTCTTCGCAAGACCTCGACCGCTACCACCGCAAAAATATAAAGCGGCAAAGGCAGAATTTGAAGAAATGATGGCCAATGGAATTTGTCAACCATCAAAGAGTCCATGGGCCAGCCCGTTACATGTCGTGGGCAAGAAGGATGGTGGTCTGCGCGCCTGTGGGGATCATCGCCGTCTAAACTCAGTAACGCTTCCTGATCGTTACCCAATACCCAGAATTCAAGATTTTACTTACCAATTGAGTGGTATGACGATCTTCTCTAAAATAGACCTGAAAAAAGCATACTTCTGGATTCCAGTCGCAGAACAAGATATAGAAAAAACAGCAATTACAACACCTTTTGGTTTATTCGAGTTTCGTTGCATGCCATTTGGTCTTCGAAATGCACCACAGACATTTCAACGATTTATGCATGAAGTCTTGAGAGGCCTGGACTACTGCTGTTACTGTTTTGTCGACGATATTTTGATATACTCTGACACAGAAGGAAAGCATATCGATCACTTACGTCTTGTTCTGAAACGTTTGTCTGACTACGGAATCGGGATTAATATAGAGAAGTGCATTTTTGGTGAGAAAACACTCAATTTCTTAGGCTACGAAGTCACAAAAGACGGTATCAATCCCACAGCAGAGAAGATAGAAACAATACTTAATTACCCGAAACCAACAACCGTGCAAGACCTTCGACGCTTCCTGGGTATGGTTAATTTTTACCATGATTGCTTACCTAAGCAAGCTGAAATTCAAATAGCATTGAATAACCTCCTACATAATAAGAAGAAGAATGACAAGACGCCTATCATCTGGAACCAGGCAACTGAAGACGCTTTCTATAAATGCCGCCAAAGCATATCGGAGGCTGCTCAGTTGACACATCCAGTGCAAGGAGCCCCACTATGCATTATGACCGACGCTTCGTGTCTTAGTGTAGGCGCAGTCCTACAACAGAAAGTAAACAACATCTGGAAACCGCTTTCATTTTTCTCGAAGAAGCTCAGCTACACACAGGCGAGATACAGCGTATACGATCGCGAGCTCTTAGCGATCTATATGGCTGTCAAGCATTTTAGAAGACTAATAGAAGGGAGCGATGTTGTGGTGTATACGGATCATAAGCCCCTCACCTACGCCATGACTATGTCTGGAAGCTCAAGCGATACACCTAAGCGAGAGAGACAACTTCATTTCATATCTCAATTTTGTAGCAAGATCGAGTACATCCATGGAAGAGATAATGTAGTTGCTGATGCATTATCGCGCATTAGTACCATTGATTGCCCCTCGGTTATCAATTTTAATGACGTGGCTGAGAAGCAAAAGATAAACGAAGAACTAAACCGCCTGTTAAAGCAAGACAACCTTCACTTCGTCAGAATATCGTTACCTGGATCACTAAAAGAAATCTACTGTGAAAACTCAACCAAATTTCCACGTCCGTACTTACCGCAACCATTTCGTGAGATTGCCTTCAAAGCATTACACGAATTGAGTCATCCTGGTATCCGCACGACAAGGAAGATGGTCAGTGAAAAGTACTTCTGGCCTGGAATGAACAAGGACGTTTCATCGTGGACACGATGCTGCACTTCATGTCAACGTGCTAAAATTCACCGTCATACTGTTACACCACTAGTACAGTTTCCCGAGTCGAGAAGGTTCGAACACATACATATGGACATCGTCGGACCTCTCACTCCATCAGAAGGATACCGATATCTAGTCACAATCATCGACCGATTTTCCAGATGGCCCGAAGCAGTACCAGTTAGCGACATAAATGCGGAAACAATTGCCCGAGTCATATACGACACATGGATTTCTCGCTTCGGTTGTCCACTGCGTATCACTACAGACCAAGGACGGCAGTTCGAGTCTACATTATTTCAAAAATTAATGAACAAACTGGGTATATCGAGAATTCGCACGACTGCCTACCACCCTCAAGCGAATGGACTTGTAGAAAGATTGCATCGTACTCTGAAGACAGCAATAACAGCAAGAGGAAATAGTCAACAATGGGTACAAGAATTACCAACAGTATTAATGGGATTACGCACAGCCATTCATAGAGAAACAAACTACAGTCCCGCTACAATGATATACGGCACCTCATTACGATTACCGGCAGATATTTTCGCACCGATAAAGTCAAACACTGAAGACCCGTTATTCTTACGTCATTTAATGGAATCAATGGAATCGCTTAATGAGCATGTCACTGCAGATGCATCAATGCGACACCGCATGACCAACACCTACGTACCGAAACAGCTATCTACATGCACGCATGTCTTTATGCGTGTAGATCGCGTGCGGAAGTCTCTTACACCGCCGTACGAAGGCCCGTATGAAATTATAGAGAAATACGACAAGTATTTCAAGATACGATTACCCAACCGAGAAGCAGTGGTGTCATTGGATCGATTGAAGCCTGCTCACGTATTACAAGTAGCCACAGATGAAAAGATGGAAGATGTCCCATACATTACTCGCTCCGGAAGGACAGTTAAACCTACAAGAAACGTACGGTTTTTTTGAAGGGGGATACTGTGGGTCAACGCATTCAGCGAGCGTATATCCGACCTGCACATCAGGCGGAACACTGGCTGGTGAGAGTCTATGATGACTACCACAAAAAGTATGTCAAACTTACATGTCAATTCGTTGTATAAAAATGATGAGAATTTAGTGTGTAAAATATATTGTATATTGATTCGCAAATTGTTATTTAATGAACACGTATATTAGGTACCCATACTGGTTACAACTTGCAACAAACTACAACGCCTGCAGAGACTGACCTGCGTTGCGACCACTGGCTGCATGAGGACTACTCCGACTGCAGCAATCGAAGCCATGCTGGGTCTAACCCCGCTCCACCTGTTTATACAGCAGGAAGCGACAATGGCGGCGGTGCGTCTTAATGCAATTAATCTCTGGGGTAAGAGAGACACACAACACACCGCGCTGCTTGAGAGACTCAATACTGAGTTCCCTATTACGAAAGCCATAAATGACCGGGTACCCAAACAATTTATCTTCGATAAAAAATACAGGATCCAACTTCACGAGGATTGCCGATGCGAGGGTTTGCGCCCTGCAGAGCTACGAATCACGGATGGATCCAAAACAGGTAGTGGCACAGGTGCTGGAATCTTTACGGAAGACTTCAACATACACATAGCCACACCATTGGGAGTCCATAACACAGTGTTCCAGGCCGAATGCATGGGTATATCTCTTGCCGCGTTAGCCATAATGGCCAGGGAAGTTAAGGACTACTCGATACGTATACTCTCAGACAGCATGGCTGTTCTGCAAGCGCTAAACAGCCACACTATTGACTCTGGGCTGATATACGAGTGCCACCAGCGCCTTAACCAGGTGGGTAGCCTCAATAACATTACCATTCAATGGATTAAAGGACACAGCGGTTCGCGGGGCAATGACGCAGCCGACGAACTTGCCAGAAGGGGGTCGAGCATGGCACCAGTGGGCCCCGAACCCATTGCGCCACTCCCCTTCGGGTACTTACGCACTCTGGTAAGGAAACGAACCAGGGACCAACATCACAAACTATGGTTGGATCACGGAGAGTGTAGGCAGGCTAAGGAGGCACTCCCTACAATTGATGGCCGGCTCACGAAAAAGGTTCTCCGACTAACGAAACAACAGCTGCGTACAGTCACAGCAGCTGTAACTGGCCATGGGTCATTTAATAGACACCTCTTTGTAATAGGAGTCACAGACAGTCCGCTGTGCAGAGCCTGCATGGAGGACGACGAGACAGCAGCTCATGTGCTGTTATACTGCCCGGCGGTCGACGCATACAGGGCAAAGTACTTCGGTAACCCAGGTACCCTACGTGAGATTGTCAGTGACACCAAGGCGTTGCTGGCCTTCTTTGAGGAGCTGGGGTGGATCGAATAACCGATTTTCCCACCCGTACGCAAAATACGCGCTTAGACGTGGAGTTGCGGATACCAGCCCGTATTACCTATTACCTAGGTGGTTTCGGGTATTTTGGCTGGTTTGTGCTTTTGCATACCTTCCAGAGTGAATAGGCGGTCGCACTGGTTGCAGAAAGGGATTGTAAATGTGCTTCTAGAGTATCATCTTCTGCGTCTTTAAGCACTTGTTTCAGGTCCTGTATAGCCTTATTCAAGGCCCGTTTGTCATCAGTATGGCGACTCACATGCCACACACGACGTAATCTTCGCTTTTCTAGAATCATCTGACGAATTTCCAGCGGCACTGTATTATGTCTTGGTTTCTTGTTATTAAATTCGTGAGTGCACTTCCAACATGCCTCTTGAATTGTTCTGGTGAAATCTATTACTGCATTGTCAATATCATTGATATTTTTTAAAGCTATTTTGAGTTTGATTGACCTATCAATGATACTGCGGTACTCTGTCCAGTCTGTTCTACTGTTATATAGTCTGCGACTTTTTTGGTGGTTGAGAACAGTAGCGCCAATTGTTAGAATAACTGGTATATGATTAGACGACCCGTCCAAACAGGATTGGATGTTATAGAACAGTCTGCCGAGTCCTTTCATAATGAAGAAATCCAAAACGTCAGGGAGTTTGTTGGGGTCTGTCGGCCAGTGGGTTGGCTCAGATGTGGAAATTGTGATTAAATTGTTCGTATCAACACACTTTTTTAGCTCTCTCCCTCTCGTCGTGTTTAGTCGCGAGCCCCAATGAACATGTTTAGCGTTCCAGTCCCCCCCTGATATAAAACGAGGTCCTAGACTCTTGACATAGATTGTAAGTGGCTCTTCTTTTAAATTGTGTTTTGGAGGACAATATACAGAAGACAAGATGATATCTCCATTACTGTCATGGACAGCTATTGTGGTTGCCTGTATATACTCCGTGCTGAACTGGGGCAGTTCGTGATGTTTGATGGACTCCCTTATTATGACAGCTGTTCCACCGTGTGCAGTACCATCAGGGTGATTTGTGGTGTAGATGTTGTAGTTTTTTATTTTGATTTGGATGTTAGAGGTGAAATGTGTTTCGGATATAAGTAGGACATCCAGATCATGGAAGTTAATCAGGGTCTCGACTTCGCTTTTGTTGGGAGATAGTCCGTTGATGTTCCAGGTGGCTATTTTGATCGTATTGATCATTTTGACATTTTATTGACGAGTGTAGTTATGAGTCCTAAGAGGGTGCTCATCTGTTATAAGATAACGTCAATCTTTTCACTTTGTTTAAGGAACATCTCTTCCAGTTTGCTGGTGGTGTGTTGTGTGGTTTGTTCATATGTTGTGTACTCTCCAAAATTTTTGAGAAATTGTTGTAGCGCCGGCTTCTAGGTTGAATGTCACTACAGAACAAATTCATAGAGTGTGTCGGGTCATCAGAAATGCCCTAGAAACCAGGAAATACTGTTCCTCAGTCTTCCTTAACGTACAACAGGCCTTCGACAGAGTATGGCATAAGGGACTATTATGTAAAATAAAATCACACTTGCCACACTGCTACTACAACATCCTGGAATCATATCTATCTGATAGAATATTTCAGGTCAAGGAAGACGATAGCACCTCTAGTTTCCATAACATACTAGCAGGAGTTCCTCAGGGCTCTGTTCTTGGACCAGTGTTGTACACTATCTTCACGGCAGACCTACCGCAAAACCCTGGAGTGACAATTGCTACCTACGCAGATGATACCGCAGTCCTGGCATGTAGCAATTGCCCCAACAGAGCGTCGGAAAACCTACAGGAAAGTCTAGACGAAATTCACAACTGGCTTGCCAAATGAAGGATACGAGCCAACACATGTAAATCGGTCCAAGTCATCTTTACGCTTAGACACCAGCAATGTCCACCGGTGAAACTTGGCCAGAATCAACTCCCACAAAGTGACTGCGTCAAATACCTTGGCATGCATCTAGACCAGCGACTGACATGGAGGAAACATATAGAAACGAAACGAAAAGAGCTCGACATTAGGTACAAAGGCATGTACTGTCTCCTGGGTAGAAATTCCAAGCTATCCGTAGACAATAAGATCTTGATCTATAAAGCCATACTAAAACGCAACTGGAGTTACGGCATTCAACTGTGGGGCTCAGCGTGTAACTCCAATATAAACATGATACAGAGAACTCAGAACATCATCTTAAAACAAATAACAAATGCACCATGGTTTATCAGGAACACTGAAATTCACGAACACCTGAACATGAAAACAGTCAAGGAAGAAATTAGTTCATGTTCGCAAAAATACAAGTCCAGACTGAAGAGACACCCCAACCAATTGGCCGCCCAACTCACAATACCAGATTGTGTCAGCAGACTCAAAAGACGCAACATTCTACAATTGGATTAAATGTAGATAGCTGCTGGACTAATAAGAGAGTTGCTCCTGATGAGGAATAGCTCTCCCCTGCCAGATCATCCTACAAATCATCTGCTCATAGTTTTGTAAACTGATCGCAGGTTAAGCAAAAAAAAAAAAAAAAACACAATAAAAATATATTGCCCTAAAACCTCCCTATACACGTGCAGCCTATGGGCATCATACTCACAAGTTGCTTACAGTGCCCTTCGTGTTCAATACAACAACGCGTTCAGGGCAGTGTTGGGGCTGCCCCGCTTCTGCAGCGCCTCGGGCATGTTTGCGGAAGCGCGCACCGACTATTTCCACGCTACCATGCGCAAGCGGTGCGCGTCCTTGGTGCGCAGGGTGCGGGCTAGCTCCAACAATGTCCTGGCGATGATTGCTCAGCGACTGGATTGCCCCTGCGTTGGGCATTGTTGTAGCAGGCATATTACTGGTGCTTGATTTGTAATTTTATGTAAGTGATAACTATGTGTGTATTGTTTGTACTTAATATGGGCCAAGGACCTGAAATAAATGAATTTTATTTTATTTATTTATTTTATTAAAAGCCGCATATTTTGACACTCGCAAATAAACCAATTTTTTTTTTGGCAAATTTTATGTTTCTACTTCGATCAAAATGGCTAATGTAGACCACTTGTAATGACCGATGTGTTTGAACGAGCCGGGGTCATCCCCTTTGTGTTAGGTAGGTTCCTATAGATCCTGCAGACAAAAATAGGAGACGTCCGGTCCGGCGACAACGCCCTATTATTATTGCTTGGAAACTTTAGACCCGCCATGTGATCTTCCCTGGAGAAGCCTTACGAACACTTCCCCTCTGTAAAAGTACAAGAACAAATGTTCTAGTACGTTCATAAAAACTACTTTCAAATCGATTCTAACGCACTTCATAAATCGTTTTAAAGGCGCGCGGAGCTCCGTGAAAATGCCTATTTGTGCTGTTAAATGGCGTAAAAAGTGTTCAAATACGTCAAATTTACATAAAGAACTGAATAACTTTCCATATGCTAAATTTCTTTTCTAAGATTTAGTCATGTTTTTATTGAAATTAAAAAACTAAAATGATAATACAATTCGATTTTTCATTAAATTCAACCATGATTCAATATCGACGACACGGTTGGCGCAGTGGCTGAGCGATCGACTGCTGTTCAACGTGTCGCGGGTTCGATCCCCGCACGGAACAAATATTTGTATGATCTGCAAGTAGTTGTTCCGGGTCTGGGTGTTAGTGAATGTGAGTTTCTATGTTTGTAAACGCACCCACGATACAGGAAGAAATTCTTAGTGTGGGAAAACGTTTAAAAAAAAAAATATATATATATATATATATATATAAAACGTAGCAACGTAGCATGAATCTAGTATTTTCCTCACGTTGCTTCTGTGACGTCACCGAGTCTCGCTACATCTCGTTTTTATGTTCGTAAAGATCAAAATACTTTTCTTTTGCATTACGAAAATATACGTCAAATCAGCAAAACTTACACGCACTTGACATGCGATTATGTCCTCTAGTAAAAAGGTTAACAAGACTACCGTAGTGTTGAGGTCATGTTTGAAACCAAAATTGACATGTCGATAATTTCCTAGTAAAAATTACTTAGGAATTATTTTTGTTCATATTTTTTTTTTATGTTCAATGTTTTATAATTTGTTTATGTCCATTGAAGTGGTGGTTCAGTGAAGTTGTATATAAAAAAAAAAAATTTAACTTGACCTAATTTTTTATTGAGATTACTTACTTATTACAAATTTAGTTACTTTTATTTAATTGAGGTTATTCTATCTTCTTATAAAAATGTAACTATTTTATGCAACAGCTGTTTTATTTCATGGATTCAAGCAAAATTCCGCATGAATATCGATATCGATAAAATAAAAATTAATGATACGGACTTCTCTTTCCGCTACCGCGTCCCCCGCAAAAAGTGACAGACTGTTTTGTTCGGAATATTGTGCTGCCGTCGGGATGTCGCAAGGGGCGTGGCGAGCGGGGTCGGAGCTTCGCCCCTCGCCCGCGGATGCGTTACGGTGACCCGCTAAAACGGACCCCTCAATGTGTTCGCCTCAGGACGGCATCATAGAAATGACGCAATAAATTGCGTCTGTGTGATTGGTTGCTCTAAATTTTCTGTAGGCGCGCCACGACGCTATGTACTATAGCGCCGCTTCTTCACGGCATCTCGGCGGTCTGTCCCCGCCAAGTGAGACCCCCAGTTGCCTGGGGGAGGCCCAACGAAGACAACCAGCGACGGAGATGCCGACTCGACGCTCCTACAGGTAGATATGTAGCTTTCCCTCGCCCCGCTCACAGATCTAGCCGTTTACGGATTGAGGGATAAGCAGTCGTGTTTATGTAAGCGGCTTATATTGTAGTGTACCGCCGCTCAGTGTCAACGTGCTACGCGGCCCGCGTCGCGCTCGCACGTGTTGTGTAGGCATCTGTATTGGTTGTCCGTGATTAGTTACGCAGCATGCCTATATTAACCTAGAACACGCCGCGCAACAGATGTATGTGTACATCTGTAGAGTCTTATTATATCGAGTAAACCACGTGTAACCTGGATGCGGTTTACTCGAGGCGTCATGTCCGGTGGGTGGTGTCACTCGTCCGCTACCAGGTCGCGGGGCAGGGGTAACGCGTCAGGAGGGCGCGCGTGCAATGGCGCTAGCTGCCTGACATGGGGCCAGGCAGATGCGTCGGCACGCGCGAACATCCTTGTCGCGAGTCGCCCGACAAATTTATCCAGGCTCTCAATCCCGAGGGTACCGGTGTAGTACGTCATTCCTCACAAAGGGAGGAGCGTCAACAATGGTCCGCAGCGCAAGGTTTTGTTGCGCGCGGAGCAGCTTGCGGCTCGACTCCCTTGTGAGGGCGAACCACGCGGGGGCGGCGTATGTCAATATTGAGCGCACGTACAGCTTGTACACGCTCAATTTGACACGCGCCGGGATGCGGGATGAGAGCACCGGTTTGAGCAGGTTGCGGGCGACTCTACCCTGTGCGGCGACCGAGCGGACATGTGGCACCATCGAGAGCCGGCGGTCGATGGTCACACCCAGGTACTTAGCCCGGGGCGCCCAATCGATGTCGACTCCGTGAAGTTTCAAGGGCGGTGGGAGGGGCGCGGATCTAGTGGTCAGCGCCTGCGTTTTACCCACGTTAACCGAAAGCCGCCACTTAGACAGCCACTCGGGGAGCAAATTGAGGGCGCGCTGCATCTTGACCGCCGCGTACTTCGCATTAAGCGAGGTAGTAATGTACGTGGCGTCGTCGGCATACAGCGCGAGCATTGAGTCTGAAGTGGTGGGGATGTCATCGGTGTAACGTGAGTAACACGCAGGCGACACGCAGCTGCCTTGTGGGACGCCCGCGAGCACCTGACGGGCGCTAGATAGCGCCCCGTCGACCACCACCCTGAAAGTCCTGTGGGAGAGGAAGCTAGACACCACCTTGACGACGCGACGGGGCGCACCTGAGGTGGCCAACTTATATATCAGGCCGTCGTGCCACACGCGGTCGAAGGCCTTCTCCATGTCGAGGAATACTGCCACCGAGTACTCCTTCTTGTTTTTCGCGGCTGTGAGGTGATGCAGTACCCTCGACAGCTGGAGCGTCGTGCTGTGTTCAGCCCGGAACCCTAATTGCTCCAGACGAGGCTCTATGTGGGTTAGGAGATGTCGCAACTGCGCCAGGCGAGAAGAAGATAGGTTCTTCCTCGGGAGCTATCGGCGGTGCGAAGTAGTCCCTAAGATGTTTCTCTACTGTTGCGACATGCTCGTGGTCGCTAGTCGGGTTCGGCTGGAACTGACGCTCCAGGTGGATGGCGAAGACCTCCGCCCGGTCCTCCGCTACATACTTGAGCGCCCCGTCGCTGTTGAGCAGTGGGCGCACCGGGGCCGGGGTGTTCGCAGCTGACGGCAGAGTTTGTGCACCGACGGCCAACTATCTGTTGTCGCGTCGATGCGTTCCTCCCAGCCCGCGGCGGTGTGAGCCGACAACTCGGCCTTCACTCTCTCCGCGAGACGGTTGAGCTAAGTCTTCAGCGTCGGGCATCTTAGCTGTTGCCACTGCTTGCGTAGGCGCGCTCTTCACGGCTATCATTGACACTAAGTAGGCCGGCAGGGGCGGCAATAGCCCTCTCCCCTGCGGCGTTGTCGTGGTCGCCGTTTCTAAGGCACTTTGAATGCAAGCAGTGACGTCACCCGCCATCTGGTCAACGTCCGCAGAGGTGACGATGGGCCGAGTCGGCGTGGTGGTGTCTAGCTTCTCTCCGAAGGCTGTCCAGTCCGTTAATCGACGTGGCGCTAGTGGCTTCAGTCGTACCGGCATGCCCGATAGGACGACGAGTACCGGTTGGTGGTCCGACTGTAACTCGTCGTCTATCACCTGTTGCGTGATCTGGCAGTGTAGCCCTCGGTGGACTACAACGTCCAGCACATCCGGCATGTAGCAATATTGTGCTTATGGCTTCTCCAGTGTTATATACTCTAAGTCCCCACCCATAATACCCCCACGTACTACTTAGTCTAAGACCCCCACTAACCTACCAATCCCAAAGGAAACTTTGGCATTTTTTTTTTAACCTAAGGTCTTGCTGGCTTTGTGGTTTTCAAAAATACACAGGAAATGGTATATTCTATCCAAATAAAAAATGCTACCTACTATAGAAAAACGCCGGGCCATAAAGTACAGTGCTTCCCGTTAATGTAATTCTAATTATGATAAAGTTTATCATCTATTCTGAAACTAGTCTTCATAGATAGGTGTAACTGCTTGAATTCGATTTTTTTGTTAGTTTTATTTAATAATATAATATTTTGTAATCTTTCTACTGTACGAAGCTATAAATACGGGTTCTTGACGGCCAATTTCACCAACGGCACTGAACGTCATCAGTTCAAGAACTGTTAGTGTCGAATATTCCACACCAATGATGATACATGCAGGTCTTGAACGCGGTTCACATATACTAGAGAGTAGAGTACAACTGTGACGTAGTTTTGTATTACGTTTAGTCCATTGAAATAGAAAATCTATATGTTTATGGGCGATACACGTGTTTTATCTGTATCTGTTGCCTTTTGCCTGTTTGCTTTCTTAGGTCAGATGACAGTTTGTTTGACATCTGTCATCTGTGCAGTGAGCCAATGACAGGAAAATTACAAAATCGATCAAAAAAATTGCAAAATGATTCGTTTATCAAAAACTATTATACCTGCGTTTACGAAAACGTTGAAAAGGACTAACCAAAGCCAAAGCCCCAGTATTTTGATATTCTTGCATGGACAAAGATTATTTTCAGATTCGGGTAGGTAAACAAAACAAAAAGTTATCCGATGTTAGATTTTTGCATCCGGCACACCTACCTATTGATTTATTTTCAGTGACACTAATTGATTTTTCTAGTAATATTCTGTAGAACGTAGTACTTATTTAACTGATTTTATATAGTATAATATAACATATAAACACAGTATTACATTTACCTTCATGAAACTTATGTCGGCCTGTCGTAATTATTATGCAAATTGCTAATTAACACCATCCAATAAAATAAAAGTACGTAGAAACCTATAAACCTTAGAGGAAACATTCTATTCACAATAAGTTTAAACTTGCTAATGTAATTCAAGGATTCTTATTACAGTATTGTAACCTCAAATTGTTTTGTTGTTTTTTCAGCTGCTTCTGGAAAATTCCGTGTAAAACATGAAGACATTGGCCGACCATTATATTTTGATGCTCAAGCCACAACACCAGTTGTAAGTAATTTCTCCCAACTTCTTAAAATAACCTTTTTTTACCCATTAAAAAAAAAAAATATATGTTCTAGGATCCAAGAGTCCTGGATGCTATGTTACCATATTTCGTAAGTTACCATGGTAACCCACACTCCCGTACTCATGCCTACGGATGGGAGAGTGAGGCAGCAATTGAAAAGGCCAGAGAACAAGTAGCAAGTTTGATAGGAGCTGATCCTAAAGAAATAATATTCACTTCGGGGGCAACAGAGTCAAATAACATATCCGTAAAGGGAGTGGCACGGTTTTATGCACCAAGGAAGAAACACGTTGTTACTACTCAAATTGTAAGTGACCTTAATGATAAATAAAAAACAGTAACTGTAATTATGTTAAAAACTAGTAATCAAACTGGTTTGTATATTTTCCAGGAACACAAATGTGTATTGGACTCTTGCAGAGCGCTGGAAGGAGAAGGATTCAAAATTACTTACTTGCCTGTAAAAGAAAATGGAATCATAGATATGAAAGAATTGGAAAAGGCACTAACACCAGAAACTAGCTTAGTTTCCATTATGACTGTGAACAATGAAATAGGTAGTATAGTATTTTACTTTTACTGTAGTTGGCAAGATCTTAATATTTTACTCTGAAATTAGAATTGCTCTTGGCATAAGCTCAAAACTTTAAATATTCAGAAAATTCAAAATATTTTTTGGTAGGTATATACGTATACGCCTTACACATGCCTGATAGCAACCTCTTTGTGGTTGAATAAACACAAGGCCATTTGTGTAAATTCAGTCTTACTTTATAATTATTTTTTACAGTATTATGCATGCCCTGTTACCAATTTATTTTACATTACTAATTATGCTAACTGTTATAAAATAAGAACAAGGATTAACAATTTCAAAAAATTATTTCAGGTGTTGTGCAACCCATTGCTGAAATTGGTGCATTGTGCAAGAGCAAGAAAGTATACTTTCACACTGATGCAGCCCAAGCAGTGGGCAAAATACCCTTAAATGTCAATGAAATGAATATCGACTTGATGTCAATTTCTGGGCACAAGGTATATGGGCCAAAGGGTGTGGGTGCCCTGTACATTAGGCGCAGACCTAGAGTGAGAGTGGAGCCCATCCAAAGTGGAGGTGGGCAGGAGAGAGGCATGCGCAGCGGGACAGTTCCAACCCCAATAGTTGTAGGACTAGGTAATACTCATTATCTACTTTTAAATGCTGTAAATCACATAAGTGCACCACTCATTAATGTTTATTGTTTATATCCAGGTGCAGCATGTGAAATAGCACAACGTGAGATGGCTTATGACCATGCATGGATGGAAAAATTGTCACAAAGATTCTTAGACAAAATATATTCAAAATTAACCCATGTCATAAGAAATGGAGATGCAGAACACACATATTGTGGCTGTCTTAATTTGTCTTTTGCATATGTTGAAGGTATTATAGATAAGATTATTTTTTATATATTCTTTAACAACTTACAGTAATAAATATAAATTCTGATATCATGGTTGATAAGGTCATTTAAAATAAAAATATAACTTTTATCTTTCAGGGGAATCTTTATTGATGGCTCTAAAAGATATTGCATTGTCAAGTGGGTCTGCTTGTACCTCAGCATCATTAGAACCATCTTATGTATTGAGAGCTATTGGATCAGACGAAGATTTGGCACACAGTTCTATCAGGTAAAATATACAGTTAATCCCTAGTCGAACTTCATACTTATAAATAATGACTACTATGTTATCTTTATTTCAATTCCCATAAATCTTGACAGGGATTAATAGTTTTTTATTGACTACATTCTACTCTGTTCATTATGGTTCCTAATGAATGCCAAAATTATTCATTACAGATTTGGATTTGGGAGATTCACAACAATTGAAGAAGTAGATTACACAGCTGAAAAGACAATCAAACACGTAGAGCGCCTGAGGGAAATGAGCCCACTTTGGGAGATGGTCCAAGAGGGGGTAGACATCAAAACGATTCAGTGGTCACAACATTAAAAGGGCTTGTATTTGTTAAGTCAAGTTATTCCAAGATTAGATTTAGGTGATATATTGTCACATGATATAAGGAAAAGATCTGGTGATTATAATGAAATGTTGGTTAATTTATGTGTGGTTGACCATTGAAGTGTAAATTTGTAAA
Organism: Agrochola macilenta; assembly: GCA_916701695.1. Classification (NCBI taxonomy): domain Eukaryota; kingdom Metazoa; phylum Arthropoda; class Insecta; order Lepidoptera; family Noctuidae; genus Agrochola; species Agrochola macilenta. The sequence goes on along the minus strand of OU753559.1, from coordinate 9,893,950 downwards.
TGCTCGACTTAGAAATACTGAATTGTTTCAAGGAATGTCTTTGTAACCATATATCAAACAATGTTGTATAATTTGTAGCCTATCGTATCAAATGAGTATTCAAAGAGGGATTATATCAGAATCACATGTTTTGTTTGTTCTTTGACCTCAATTAAGAGCAATAAAAAGTTTGTTGCCTCATCATTTATTTTTAAACATTAAATTACATGAGTTTATCGAAATAATATTGTGCAACTATAATACTTGCCTTCAACCTCGCTTCTATTGTGAAGGTCTTAAAATAGCCAGGTATATTATTTCCCAATCCACTGAAATGCATCATGGTAGAATGATTACACATTTATTTCAGTAAGAAATAGTTTCAATTAAAGATATATAATTACTGGCATTATACAAGGCTCTATAAGATTGCTATTTGTCCGCATCAATAAAATTATCAATGTATAATTATCAATTTATTTTGGTATACAGATGCACATTCAATATTTAATGTATTAAAAACAAGCATAGCATTGATAGTTAGTTATATTACAGATCAATGTTTAATATCAACATACAGTAATATTGTAATAGAAAGCTGCTTGATAATTTTTTGTCAACGTTAATAAAGTACAATTTATTAAATTTACTGTTTTCATTGTCAGACTGAAGAATGTTTTGCAAAATATTCAATCATTGTCAAGGGGAGTGTAATTAAATAAGACACCTGTAGCAATAACACTAATAAAATTTACTACAATATTGTTATGCCACATAAGTATATTTAAAACTGACTATTAAAGTAAAGACCAAAGGCAATCACCATAATTAACATACATAAATAGAATATTTAACTACTTTTTAGAGCAGCCAATCAAACCACACACATAAAATACATAATACATTTCTTGAGTATCCAAAATTATATACTTGGCTCGGAATGTTCAACCTAATGGTTTAAACTATTAAATACTGCTAGGCCATTTTGCTTTAATTACATTTATAATACTGTAGATGCAGAAATGATAAACAACAAACTTCACATAAGTCAATAATCATTATTAAACAAAGTCTTCTGGTTATAATAATAGAAGATTTTCAATTCACAAATCTTATTCTAATGCTCGTTTGCACCACAAATACCTAAACATTTTAGTGCGAAACATTAAAAAAAACATAATTCTCTGTCTTTGTCATCTTTAAACAATTGACAGACACAGAACAATGTTTTAAATTCACTTAGCACTAAAGACATTTAGTGATCTGTGATGCAAGGGGAGTGATTTGATACAAACATACTTTTTAGAGATTCTTAAATACATAAACTTAGTGACTTAGCAAGGATAGGCGTACAAATGATTGAATAAACTTATTCTACTGCACTTTTTTGCTAACAGTAATCATTTCCAAATTCTATTATGCATAATTATTATAGCTTTAAAATGCTTATAAAATGTACAAATTAAGTTAATTAAAGCAACAAATAATTATATTGAATCAACAACTACATGATGGCTCCTCTACTGGTTCAGGATTTGATATCTTGAAACTGTCGTGATCTAAAGTTTGCAACTCTATTCTTGATCTGTTTGACTCCACCAGTTGTATTGCAATATCCGTAAACATGTCTTCAATACCTTTTCCAGTTTTACATGAAGTTTTATAGGTGGTGCTGATAAGATTGTGACACTGTTCACTGAAACAAATAAAACATAGTTAAAAACTATACAACACAGCATACCAGCAAGAGAATCAATCAATCTGCCTAGCCTTTTTCCCAACTATGTATGTTGGGGTTGGCTTCCAGTCTAACCGGATGCAGCTGAATACCAGTATTTTACATGAAGCAACTGCCTATCTGACCTCCACAACCCAATAACTGAGTAATACGATACCCCTTGGTATGACTGGAGACTTTTGGGCTTCTGACGACTCGTAATGACTGTCAAAGATCCACGAATGACGGCCGGGACCAACACCTTAACGTGCTTTCCGAGGCACGGAGGATTCTCGGTATGTAAAGATAGTCACCCATCCACTGACCAACCCCGGCAAGCGTAGCTTGACCTGATGGATCAAACAGTGCGGCTGTTGTTACTTAGCCACAAGCTCCTTCATACCAGCAAGAGAATCAAATAAAATATTTACCAAAAAGTTTCAATATCTGCATCAGTAACTTGGGGTGAAGAGCCTTCCAAATCAGATTTATTTCCACATAGAAATATTTTAGCATTCTCTGCATATGTTACAATATCTAACAAATGCTGGCTCAGAACATGAAATGAGGATGCATTGTCAAGTGAAAACACAAGGATTGCTGCCTCAGCAAACTTGTAGTAGCTTGAGGTGACTGAAGCAATCCGTTCCATGCCTCCAGTATCCCATAGTTGTAACTGAAATCGAAATATATTTATTAATCTTACAAGTCATTGCATACAATTACGAAACCTGAATAGCGACGTCTATATACAACATAGATCCTGTTTTAGATGTTGGCATATTAAGTAACAGAATTACCTTGACGGTTTTGTCTGTAAGTTGATATGGCTTTTCAAAATGATCCAGTCCTAAAGTTGACCTTCTATCTGCATTAGGAACAAATGTATTGTTGATAAATCGACGAAAAATAGAACTTTTCCCAACACCATATTCTCCACACAATATCACTTTCAACACAGGGGTTTTAACCATAGCCATTTTTGAATAATAATTATAGAATAACAATATCGCTTCAAGTTCAGGAGGTAATCAAATACGAAATCTCATTTAGACATCAAATAAAATAAAATAATTAATGCATTCCGAATACGCAGGTGCACAGTGTACACACCCTTCTGGTTGACTTGACATTAATAGAGATGTACTGTGTTAGTAAACTCAGACAGCTGTGGTTCTTGTTCCACTATTACCCTATAGTTTTTAGCATTTTATCTGTTTTTGTCTGTGATTTTATGTTAGGAAAAAGTTTTCACAAGAACGAGAATCTATAAAAAAAAACAAAATTATTGGCAAAAGACTTAACCAAGCTGCTCGTGTTATTGTAGCACAGTAAGTTTTATTGTAGTCTTTGCAGCGGGTCGCTTGTCGCTTACGAGGTCGCTTTTCAATTAATTATAGGAGTGCACCTCTAAACCATATCAAGTACTTAGTGTTGTGCCTCCTTGTTCCAATTTTAACCGATAAACCTTATAAAATGTACCTAAAACAATCGATTAATTAATATTATAATATGATTAAGTTAATTCCATTTAATTCTTTCAGTCGCAAGCTGGACTGCTACGAGTAAGAGCTAGACATTACTAAAAACTGCAATGCATAAATAAAACTTTAAACTTTTGAACTATGACCTAGACTAGATTAACCCCAAATTAATTGGTTTATAGGGTAAATGCTCTAAGGTTTATAGTATCTAGTTTATGTATATTTTTTGTTACCTACTTCTCTTACCAATTAATCTTGACACGCTTATCAGTATGAAATACTATCTGAACCACTTTTTATATTATTCGAACAACACCTACATAGTTTTGAAAGCGTTAACTCACGTCACGTTTTCAAAACTATTAAATAGAGATGGCTGTCTAGATTAGACCTAGATTTACGCGATAGCTTGTGTAGTCATTAAATATCGACGATTTGTCAATAGAACCCCACTTTACCAGATTGTAACTGCATCTCCCCATTTGTGCTCAGAGTTTTTGTTTGAGTGACTCCTGAAGCTGGGGCCACAGTAAACGTTTGGTCAGTTAGTTATGGAACTAGTTAGAGTAGGTTAATTATTTAAAAAAAGTGGTTAGGTTAGGTTAAAACTGTGACCTCCTACGCACGAGCCGAGCGAGCGGAGCGACTAGCGAGCGGTGCCGCGGTAGCGGCCGGCGAGTGCCAGAAACGACTAGATTATATTTTTAAAAAATATGGAAAAAAAACAGGCTACCCGAAATTGAACTAGTTAGACGAGATTAATTATTTAAAAAAATGATACTTACTAAAAAAAAATTATTTAATTAAAATTAATATTATATAGAATTTAGATTAGATTTATTTTTTAGAATTTGTCCCAAGTGGAAAAAAACCCCTTGTAATAAAACGTATTTATTTTGCGTAAAATGAGTTATTCCAACTGAAATATTTGACTAAATAAAAATTGGTAAAAGTACTAGTTGGTAAACTAGTTATTGTTTAAGCGTTAACTTGCAAAACATTAGGTTTGCGTTACAATTATTTGGGAAGAGATTTTTTGCTAAGTAATAATTTGGCAAATGAAATTATTAATAAAATTGTGATTGTGATTGCTTCTGCGAAGCAGTAATGTCGGGAGTCGCAAGCCGACTTCCGGCCACCGTAGGCGCGGGCTTGCGGACGATGAGCGATGGGTAGCTCGCCGTCCGATACGGACCAGGCCCAGGTCGACAGCGCGTTGTGTTCCACGCGCGCCTCAAAGAGATGTCAGCACCAACTGACGGGGCCGTTAGGGCCAATGCCTGCCAGGGATACGAGTTTGTCCGAAAGGGATATCGTGGCCCCGGCACACAGGCAATGGAAGGAACACGGGTGGGTTTTAGTCAGTAAAAGTCTGACACATCCTCCCACTCCGCCCAGAGCGGGAGAAGTTATTTGACAATTTTCCAACCAAAAAAAAAAAAAAAGGGCGCGCTTGTTTGCAAAGCGGATAAGTTTTGATAGGAATATTTTGAATTAACCACGAGAAACAATTCAATGAGTACCTATCATAAAACTGCGGGGATTAAAAAAAAATATAATATAGATATAACGCCTAGAATCCAAAAAATAGGACTGCTGGCGAGCAGGCAGTCTCTCCCTGTCTCGCATTGATTGCGATAGAGCGAGAGGTGCAGTAGTGAATGATTTTAGTAAAAGCATTGCATATGTACCTTTTGAACCCAAAATGTACCTTTTCAGAGCTGGATATGTACCTTTTGGGAACTCAGTTGCACAGAACATAAATACTCTACGAGCTCGGTGGGCCAACACTGCTCTCTATTATAGGAACAGCTAGCTAGGTAGCAGCATAAATTATAAGAGTATTATCATTAATTCATTTCTTCAAAGAGTTTTAAAACACGGCTTCTTGAATGCAGTTAAAGATTATATTAATTAATGACATTCATTTAAATTGGAATATTAAATTTAATTTTATAATGCAAATATCGTTGTTGTTGTGTTTTTATTAACCGGTCTCCAAAAAGGAGGAGGTTCCATGATCGTAGCGTGTTTTTTCTATATAATTATGTCCCTCGATATTTTCGTCAGTTGTGGACCGATTTTGAAAATTCATTTTATTTGGTAGAGGAAACTTGCGCAGTGGTCCCTATAATATTAACTATGCTTGTGGGTAGTTTTTGAGTTAGCTTCAATAATACGTATTTTTCCCACTTAGTCTGGACGAAGCTATAATAAATTCCGATGGGCATACCCTGTGGGCAGTACAGGGCAGCTGAATGCAAATGACAAAAAACATAAGAAAATTTGAATTTCGCAGGCCACCTTTGCGGTTCTACCTTTCAAATTTCTGATTTGCGCCCCCTGGGCCTTGTAATTTCTGATTTGTTACCCCTGGGCCTTGAAATTTCTGATTTGCCACCCCTGGGCCAAATCTGGGTACGCTCATGGGTACGCTAAGTACGGTAAGTTCCTCATTGTCAGTGTCACTGTTATTTACATTGTTTTGATTCGATATAACATAATTTATTTTCATTTGATTTTATCTTATTTTAATTGATCTTATTTGTTCATTTATGTTTATTTATGTTTGGCTATGGGTATTATCCACCTGAAATAAATGTTTTTAATTATTTTATTTTTTTTGTGCTATTCGAATTTGTGGACTAAAAAGTGAATAAAAACTTTTTACAATAAAAAACAACCGACTTCGTAAAAACACTACAAAGTGAAAAATAACCTTAATTTTGGAAGTTGGTGGCTTAAAACGAAAATCATAACCAAAGACACTGACTTCCGACTTGTATTTCACTTAGTAGGGTTTTTTTTTCGAAGACGGTTGTTTTTTTTTTGGAAAAAGTTTTTTTTTTTTATGGTAGCACTTTAGTCTAACTGTTAATGTCTGTGTTTGTATTGTTTATTAGGGTATAAGTAGTACCTATTTAAGATAGGTTTTATTTATGTACTGAAGCCAGTTAACCACTGGCAATAAAAAAAGATAGCCAATAATAGCCCTGAATATCTTTCAGTGGTGACTAGACTAAAGCCCACAGAACATTATATACTCTACGAGCTGCTGGCGCTGCTGCCTGTTACGGGCCCGGGGTTTCAAAACGAAACCCTCCTCCCCTGCCCAACGTCGAAATATTTAGCACGCTGCCTCAAAAAGGTTAGGTTTCTTTTGATAATAGTTAATAGTTAGAGAAATATGCTTAGAGTATATGAGATACTTTGTCGACAACAGAAAATCTAGAGCTTCAGACGAATAGAGAAGAGGCATTATTATACCATGCATATTTTTATCTGGTGGCATTGGCAACACTTTACCAGTACGTCATGTACATGTAAACTTTAGTAAACGCAATATTAGATTGTTGTATTTGTTGATAAAACAAAAATAGTTGCAAATTTAGAAACCCGAATAAGAATTCATGGTCTGCATGTATGTGAAGCCTACACTTTATAAAATAAGAAGTGTTCATTTTCTAATCCATCATGGATCTTCAAACTTCGCATTTGGCCGCAGCGTTGATGTCCGGCCCAACATTACCCATGTATAATAACACGTCTGCTGAGGCCACAGCAACGGTATCTGCACCACCTAACATTCCAAATGAAGAAGTTAAACGTGAGAAACCGAACGTACCGCCAAAAGACCCGCCTGAGGAGGAAAAAGAAGAAGCAGCAAGTGGAGAGGAGTTCACTGATGAAGTAAGAATAACATAGATATTTTTCTATTTACAATGAACGTCATTCTTATATCTTTGCCTCCGAACCATTACATTGCTCCTAAATATTAAATTAGAATATATGGGAATTTATTGCATATAATTAACAGGAAAGGAAAGACCTTTTGGCTTGTTGCAGTAAATACATGCAATGGCCTCATTTATAAAACCTGTTTTAAATGAAACCCTTGCCTTTTATTCTATTACGTGATTAATAACATATTTTTACCAATTTCTGTAAGGTAAGAGCTGTTACCAAGTCCTATTTTAAAAGCAGAAGTCTTGAAATTTTTCTCAGACTATAGTAGACAGAATAGTAAGTTTGGAACTGGATACATTCTATCTTTTTCAGGAGATGGAAACACAATCAGGCAGCAAGTCAATGCCGGGTAGAGGAGTTACTTTACAGATGCTTTTAGAAGAAAAAATGCTTGAGCCGGGGAATGCAGCTATGACAATTGAGTATCTAGTTAGTATCACTTATAATTTGCCTTTCTGAATAAGTATATTTTGGACCTTGCACTAATGCATGCCCAGGATATCTGTGATTATTGTAACACTATCTTAAACATTTGATTTAGGCCTGTTATAATTTAAAATGTTTCTTTCATAAACCTTATTTTCTTATGAATTTTATGCGGCCTCTAGGATAGACCTTTTCACTGAAATATCATATTATATCTAAATCTGTATTGCTTATTCTAGGGACAAAAGTTTGTTGGAGATTTGCAAGCAGATGGGAAAATAAAGTCTCATGAGACTGAAACAATATTTTGTTCCCCATCAGCATGGGCAATACACTGCAAGCGCATCATAAACCCAGACAAGAGATCTGGGTGTGGTTGGGCCTCTGTCAAATATAGAGGGAAAAAACTAGATACTATTAAAGCTACATATCTTCGAAAAAAGCAGCAACAAAGAGAAAATATGCATTCTGATGGTAAGGACATTTAATTAAATGAAGAACTTTTTTTTAAATAATTGTAGTTGATAAAGTGTTGAACACGAAATGTAATGTTTTCACTAAAATTACAGAAGAAGAGATAGAAATGGAAGTAGAAAACCCTCCAGAACCACCACCACAAAGGATTGTAATGAAACACAACACAGTGCCAAACAGAATGATGCAGCAGTCAGTATTACACACTTTTGCATAACTTTAAGTGTGTGTTTAGTCTCAATAAACTTGGACCTTGAAGACATTGAGTATTGTTAAAATTAATAATAGTTATTGCTTGACTACATTGATGACTTAACCAGTCCTGGGTTCAATCCCCAGGTCAAGCAAGCGTTATTGGGGTTTCTATTTTAGGTTATACATTTTAGTAGTGAGTACCACCCTCCTATAACATGGGACTTAAAATGTAACTGGATAAATGTGGGTACCTCACCTTTGACGTCCCCTTCAGGTAATGCAGGTGTGATTTTGTTAAAACTGAAGACTGGCTCCTTGTTTATTGTTTCTAATGCACCTTGATAACCTTTTAAGAATTTCTATAAAAAAATTAAAGGAACTCCTTTTCTTATTTCAGTGATGCCAACATGTTGATAGAAGCTATATCATTTTCATCAGCTGGCAAAGTGCAGCCGTTTCTGGTGTCAGTCAGTTCCAATGCTAGTCTTGTGCTGGACATCCACTGCCATTTGAAAAAAGAAGAGGTTTATGGATATTTAGCTGGCACTTGGGATTTGAACAGCCACAGTACGTGCCATTTTATTTTAAGCTAATATATCAATATTTATCATCAAAATCACAGCCAAAAGATTTCCTACTACTGCAATTAGGCCTGCTGGAATTCAAACAGAGAATGGAAACATAGGAAGTATATTTATTTATTATATATTTATTTCGCTTCGCTAAGTTTGCACAGGCCTCAAGAGAGGTTCAGATCCCCTTCATAATACATTATAACAATGAATTATTTTGTGGAATGTATACAGGATGTTCGGCAGAAGGTTGAACGTACGAAAATGGCGGATCCGTGGGGCTGTCTACTACGTTTTTAGGCCCAATAACAAGACCCAGGCCACAAGGATTTTTTTTTATGGTATTTTTTTTTTCGGAGTTTGTCCTTGTCTTAAAAAGTCAATCATTTCATTTAAAAACAACAAAACTGGCATAATTTTATTTTTATTTACATCTAAAGTAACTGTAGAATCTTATAAAATTCGTATTTGACGCAGATGATTGCTAGAAAAGTAAATACGAGCTCTTAAACTACAAACAAATCATGAATTAATACCGAAAGTCCGACTTTGAACTGCGTTAAAAAACATCAGTAGTTTCAGTGAAGCAGTTCTAATTTTAGGAAAACATCTTTGGTTCATGCCCAATCTAACGGTATGCAATATGCACAATTTCTTTTAAAACAACTAGAACAATTCGCCAATTTTAACTGCCTGGGACTTTTTACACCGAAAGGATTGCAAAGGAAATTTGCGAAAAGTGAAATTAATTAATATACGAACCAATTTTTTTTTTACATATTAGTTTCTACAATTATTCTAGACAAAAAAAAAAAAAACTTGCCAGTTTTGTTATTTTAAATGAAATTATTGACATTTGAAATTTGAGCAACCACGAATTTCCTTTAAATTAAAAAAAATCCTTGTGGCCTGGGTCTTGTTATTGGACCTAAACAAGTAGTAGACGGGCCCACGGATCCGCCATTTTCGTATGTTCAACCTTCTGCCGAACACCCCGTATATTTAGGGATGGATGATAAAAGGTTTATTTTATTCATTAAATTCCTTGTATGTTTCAGATGTCATGATAACTCACACATTCCCATGCCTAATCAGTAAGAATGACAAAAGACCGCGAGTTCTAGTGGAACTAGAGATTCAAATGGAAATAGAAAAACTGGGACTTACACTTCTGGGCTGGTATCACTCTCATCCAACGAATCCTGCCATGCCAAGTCTTAGGGATTGTGACAATCAGCTGGAATATCAAATTAAAATGCGCGGACCCAGTGAAATATCTTATATACCTTGTATTGGAGTCATTTGCTGTAAGTAAAACATTATCGCATATGATTTAATTGTTCACTTTGTCGAAGCTTTTCAAATAATATTTTAAAATTTTCAGCTCCCTACAACCCAGAGAGTCCAGTTTTGGAATCATCACTAACATTCTTCTGGGTGATGCCTCCACCAGAGCAGAGACCTACAGAATATCCTCGACCATTGCTTCTACAATACAACATGGTACATGACAGCCACCTATCAACACATGCCATGGAGCAAATAAGGAAAAGCATCAAGTACTACTTTTCATTTTCTGATGACACATTCGTCGATTTTAAAGACAATTTTAAGCCGGATATCACATACTTGGACAAATTAAAGTGCACCTTGACTGCCAAATTTCCGAGAGAACAGAGTGATGGCTTGTTGTGGCATTTTATAAGGGATGAGTTAGGCTGCTCTTCTGAACAAGATGATAAAATGGATCTCGATGCTTTATTAGCAGTTCCTCAACCAATACCTGTGTCGAAGCAAAGTCAGGTGACATCTGTCCCCAATTTCCCTTCAGTCAGTACGTTGCAACAGATGGTAAGCCGGCCGGCAGGCGTACCTCCTATAAGTGTATCGTCAAGCATTGGATCAGGCTCGCCTCATAAATTCGAAACACCTCAACTGAACATTCCAGTGTTACCAACGTCTTCTAAATCGTCATCAAAGTCAGCTACCCCTACTCTGCCGTCGTCATATCCTACAGGATTAGATATGCTGACGAGCATGGCTCTCGGATTAGGTTCTCCCAACATGCCGCTACCTATGGGTGCTTCTAGTTTGGAAAGTTTAGCTGCTGCAAACAGCATGCTGACTGGGCTCACTCCGGGCATGTCTTCAAGTCTAGCGGCTAGTTTATCGGGTGGCAAGCTTCCCGATCCACCATCTTACGCTGCTTCTTTGCAGAATTTGACCAGCAGTATTGGAAGCTACGACAAGACGCCGAGCAGCACCGCTACGAGCACCAGCACCGCCACGGGCACGATCCCCGCCAGTCTCGCCTCCAACCTCATGATGAGTTCTGCAGACATTGCCAATGCTTTATTCTCAGCTAGTAAATACTCCAGTGCAGGCATATTGGGAATACCAGATCCAATGTCCAAGTCGACGTTAGCTGCAAATAATATGTTCTTATCTCCATCATTAATGAAAATGCAGGAATCCTTATTGAAACCGCTTTCGACTAGTAGCCCAATATCTACTAAAGCTGGATTAGATCAGAGCATGCTGATGAAATCTCCGCATGATTTATTAAAAGGCAACAAAGATTATTTGCCGCCGGATTTTGGTAGCATTGGAAAAGGAAAATCGGATTCTCTTGATGGTCTGAAATTGAATGAAACAAGTACTTCTTCGAAAATAGAAACTGCCAAATCTGATAGTATGGACGCGCAAGCGACTGACTTTAGTATGCCTTCGCGAGTCGGTGGGGAGTCATTTTTGAATCAGATGTTAGAGTTAACTAAAAAGACTACAATGCCTGACTATTTAACGGATTACAATCAACCTCTAAAGTTAACAAAGGCGGAAGATTTATCAACGTCTGTGCCGCCCTCCAGCCATCCATACATGAATTCGTCAAGTATCGTGGATACTATAGCACAAGTGGCGATGGGAAATTTTTCAAAGCATGATGAACCTAAGGACTATGTGAAGGAGACCGATTACAGTACTAGTAAAGTGGGTTCTTTACCTGGTAATGATAACGAGAACTGATAACAATTTACTCAAGGTAACACTAACAAGAGCAGTCGAAGTAGTTGGAACTTATCGCGTAATACAACCAGTTCGAAGTAACCTATTAACTGTATTAGATGAGCATCTGATAAAAGATCTCTATTTTTTCTGAAATATTTAATATCCACTCGGCCTGTGATTTTATTCATGATGACTTTCTTGAAGTACTTGCGTGGTAGGTACCTTTGTTTGGTTATATTTAAGTTAGCCAGATTGCTTTTATTGTTAAATAGTTTTTCTGATTACAATATTTTGAAGTCTGATAGTAACTATAGAGAAATAAGATTGTCGCTTTGTAGTTGGTTCTGTATAAACTGTGCAGTCATTTATTAGCAGTAAATGTGTACCGTAGTAGGCCGCAGGAATCCGCTGGATGCGGGAAGCACAGAACAGGTCGAAGTGGCGGTGCTTGGGGGAGGTCTATGAACAGCAGTGGACGTCTTTCGGCTGAAATAATGATGATGATGATGACATGTGGTACCTAATATAAACTGCGTTGCAAAACGGTCAAGCACTCATTGGATTTCTTCAATGTTGGAAAAACTTGCTTGTTTGAAAAGGTTTCATCGATTGGTTGGCCACGCAACACGACCATTGCGAACACGAACATTTGGTTCAAATGTATGGACGTTGTTCGATGTTCGATATTCGTTAGTGGTTGGTGGTGGTTTATGAACAGTGATAGCCTAGTGGTGTGGTGTGACTTCGGACTGCCAAGTCGATAGGTCTCGAGTTCGTACCCAAGCCACGCACCTGATTTTTCGGATTCATGTGCGTATTGTATAATTATCACTTGCTTCAAAAACGGTGAAGGAAAACATCGTGAGGAAACCGGCATGCCTGGGAGATATTTCTCGACGGCATGTGAAGCCAAGTCAGAGACCCATGGGTGACTTTTAAACTCTGACACCCAGGTTAGTCACTAACCACACGAAAAGAAGAAGATTCGTTAGTGATGCGTACGCACTTGCAAACAAAGTTGTTGCGTATCATGGAACGCAACTATTATTTCCTGTTTGAACCCAACAGTAGTGCTTTCGAATTTCAAATTCAACGATTTATCTACGGAAAATTACTTTTTGGGATTCCGTTTGTCCTTCAGTCCGGAATCGGAAATTTATAGGCTGTATGCTGTATCACTTGAGCAGGTTTTTTATTACATGTCTATCGTTAAAAGCCAGCAACATATTTCGATCGATGAAACCCGTTCAAACATGTAAAGTGCTCGAACATTTTGCATCATTGTGTATTCAATTTTATTAAGATTAAATAAGAGTAGTGTTGTGATTAATTGTCATTCTCGAATTTTGTGTCGTCTGTATTTAAGAGTATTAATAGATTTACAATACTTATTTATTTTATATTTAGATAATAATAAACTTTTGATTGTGACGCGTCTTATATTGTTTCCTTTGGACCTAGTAAAAGTACATAGATTATTATAATCATTGATTTCGTTATCATTTCTGAAGCCGTGCAAATTGCTCGATTGTAAACTAAAATACACCAATACGAGTACTTGTTGTAAATGTTAAGTGTGAACTCTTGATGTGGACAGTATCTGTATCGATAGATCATCCACGCATGTACTTATGCCATGCAGGAAAGGATATACCTCAGTAATTTCCCACCATGTTTTAAGTATAACTGTGTGCGTTTTTGTGCAGGCACTCAAAATTATTGTGTAAAAACATAGCGATGACTTCAGATAGGAGTCATTGGTTAGTAATGTTAAGTATGATCGTATAATTTGATAATAATTTAAATCAAAGCGCGATTGATCTACGATTTTCGATAATGTACCTAATCAGCCGCGATATCGTAATGACGGCCGTTTGATATGAGGATTATGTTTAAACGGGCCAGTACGACTCAGTGCATTAACCATATCTTCATTTACTTTGGCAAGTTTCCGGTGATAATACAAATATTCTGTTATTGTTTATGGGAAAGAATTAGTTGTGATATAGCCTTCGATCAATAATGCACTAGATTCCCGGTAAGCGCTTCAAAAACGGAACGAAAAATAAGAGCACAGATCGGGTTGTGGTCTTATTTCAAATTAGTATGGTCCAATCATAGCCAACGTTAAGACGTCAAAATGCCGCAGTACGCGTTCAAAAAATTAGTAAATAACCACCGTAACACCAAGATTTTGGAAGGAATATTTTTTTTTTCGGTAAGTTTATTATCAGTAAGTGTTTTTCATAAAATAAAAACAGAATTAAATAGTAAATATAAATCAATTACCAAATATTATGATTGTTTGACCAATGTTTGTGACAACTACCAACTATTGTAACAAACATCGACTGTTCTGGAACAGGGAATGCATGGTGTAGTATTGTTATTTTATATTTTATTATTTTATAAAGAAAGAGGAAAATAAATATATAAGCCTTATAAAAATTCGACAATTTGTTCGATTCATTTTAATAGATTGGACATAACTGGAAACACGCAAAGGCGTAGATTACTAAAAACAGTAAAACAGTAACAATAAGTATTTTTGAACTATAAAAATTACTTTTTATTTTCAAGCGACATGACAAATTTGTTTCTCCGTCGACAGAAAGATTTAATTTAGCCATTGTAATTAAATATTTGTTTCTCCGACGACAGAAAGATTTAATTTTGCCATTGTAATTAAACTTTATGTTTGAGTATCAAGGCTTATAATAAACTGAATTTGTTAGTATAATTTATTTTTTCTGTTTTTCATAGAAAAAAATATAGACACATTTCGACTCCACTCATTCCTTGTCCAAGCGGCGAGCCTCTGTCATAAATTTTTATTGCTTTTATTAGCGCTTTGTAATTCGAACTTTAAAACAAGCGTGTAAGGTTGAATTTGTTTTGATGTATGTTTGACTTTATTGTTTTTTGTACATAGCTTTGTGAATACAACTTTAAGCATTGCATTTAAGGTTGAATTTACATTAAGGTATATTTATTTAAACTAGAATTACGTAAACACAATTGGCGACAGTTTTAAGAGAACTTTTGTATGGGATATTGTATCTAGTGCATTATTGATCGAAGGATATAGCTCTGATAGTGAAAAACTGTGTTAGTGAATATGTGTGTCTAAAAATAATTGTATGAGGTAAGATTATTTTCCTAACCTTCCTTTTAAGCTAGGTTCAGTAACTGTCACAGAGTTTTGAACAGTACTAATAACTGTTCCAGATAATATCGAATGGCGACGAAACCCAAGACTCCTGGATTTACGGGTTTGGGAGACGACAGTGAAGAAGAGTCGGAGTATACTCCACTGTATGATGACATCGACGATTTAGGGTAAATACTATTTTTATTGCGTAGTATAGGTACTATTATAGCTCGGAAGTTAAACGGTCTAATGCTCAAATCAACTCAATTCTGAGTCGCCTTCTATGCTGCCTCTGTTACTTAAAGATGTTGTTCAGCTTTAAACAATGTTAAGAACGTCTTATAGTTTAGTGGCGTTTGAGTACTCGGGTTTGTTGGTACAGTCAACTTCTTGGAGGTGTACCTACTTATGTATTTTAGCGTGCTAGCCCATTTTTTGCGTTGTCAGTGCAGTCCCAAATCTCAGCGTGAAATGCGCGCTGCCACTGGCACGAACGCCGAGTCCTCAAAATTGCACCATATAATGTAGTTACAAGTCCAGTAAAGTACCATAATTACAATCATGATGACATTCATATCAACATTGACGTCGTGATTGTAGTCGTTTGAGATTTAATCAAGTGGTTTTGAGTGCAAGTTGCTCTCGTTAATGCTATTATCACCGTGCAACGCTGTTATATCGATCAACAGGACCTTTAAATAACAAAGGATCTATTTCAGTCTCACTATAGAACCGGATAGGTAGTATACTTATTGTATTTACACTATGCAGTTACATTCTGAATAGACTCACAGACATACTGATTTCTAAATAAGCTGAAGGTTTAGAAATGTCTTTTTTGAATACCTTTTATGCCTCAAATGCTAAAACAGCAGTAGTAAATCGCAAACAATTTCTTCAGACAAAGAACAGCCCAGGAGACGAAAGGATGGAATTTGTTCCGGGAGCTTCCTGTGAAGAAGGAGAGTGGGTCTATGGAATCCACTGCCTGCATAGACACGTGTGTGAAGATCCTTAAATTTCTGTCGTATATATTCATATTTGGCGTTGTGCTTGGATCCGCTGTAGTATCTAAGGGGACTCTGCTTTTCATCACATCACAACTGAAAAAGGGCAAACAAATAAGTCATTGTAACAAAGCTTTAGGTGAGTGTTATACCCTTTTTTTAAACTATTTATCCGAATGATCGTTAGAGTCCTCACGTAACTAATTCTTTTGTATTTTATATGAGCAGCGCTCGATCAGCAGTTCATAACAGTCCACTCGTTGGAAGAACGAGTAACATGGCTGTGGGCAGCTTTCATCGCATTCAGCTTACCAGAGCTAGGCATATTTTTAAGATCACTCAGAATATGCTTCTTCAAGACAGCTGGGAAGCCTACGTTTGTACAGTTTTTGTTGGTAAGACATAAAGTCGTAAATACTAAATAATATTTCTTATTATAGATAGTAATTATTTGGCAAAAACTTAAAACAGACGATGACGGCTTATGGCTGTGTTGTCTGTTTCTACAAAAAAAAATACCAAAACAGAGAGGTTCAGCAGCAGGAATATTATGAGCATCATTGGGCATTTAACATTATCAGAATGAGGTGATTCCCCGAACTCAAGCCTAGTAATCTATCAACGCGATTAGTAGGAATCTTTTATAAGTATAGCAAATTCATAATCCCTTGAACCGAATTTCGCCAATGTAGTCAATAAACCAGAATCGTATTGACATTCTTTTTAAAATATCTAACAGATAAGATAATTTACACCAACAATTATTTCATTATTTTATTTGTGTTTCAAAACAAAGAGTCAATGTTATCTAAAACAATAAAGTGAATGACATGTACCTAGTTATCAATACCATCTCTTTTGTGCCATGCTACCCTGGGCCACGTGCGTCGCTTATACTAGGGTTTTACCAGTTTGCCGACAGCTAACGATTTTTTCGACCAATACATCCTCTCGGGATGACTGCTCACATACTGCTTTTCGCATTTCGTTATGTCTAGGATATAATCGTCTGCCTAATCCAACTGAACCACATTTTTTTATCAGTAAGTAGGTAGCTCTCTCTCAAAATTACACTCCAGTTCCGGTTGTATAAAATAATGATTTAGAACCTTTTTATGGGATACGTGTTATTAACATGGTCGACTAGGGATACTGTGTATCTGCCCATTAGTTTTAGACGTCAAATAGCTAGGCTATTAGCTTTTAATATTAACCCAGACATAATTAGTATGTCTAAGTCATCTAAAATTAGCACCACAATTAGTAATAGTACTAATATTAAGGTGGTTAGTTCAAATAGTTTAAACTAGTTTGTAAGACAACAGAAGGTACCGCTAACAGTATAGTTACACTTAATAACAAAAAGGTATTTTCTAGCACTAACATAATTAACTGTACAAAAGGGGCTAAGCAGAAATCCTTGAAATTATTTCATCAAAATATTCAAGGCTTTTCTTCCAAACAATTGGAAATTGAATTGTTTTTAGAAAAAACAAGGTTTGACATTATTTGTTTAACTGAGCATTGGTTAAAGGATTATGAAATGTTAATTAACTATGAGAATTATAGTGTGGCCAGTTGTTTTAACCGAAAATCTATGCTGCGTGGTGGTTCACTAATATTAATTAAAAATTGTATTAAATCAAAAACCCGTATTGACATAGTTGAACTATCGGTTTAACACAGCATTGAACTGTCTTGTGTTGAGCTAGATAAGCATGTTATAGTGTGCGTTTACAGACCCCCAAATTATCAAAACTACTCTTTATTTGAGTCGGTAATGGAAGATGTTTTGGCAAAACTTGCAACTGGTAATAAATCAGTAATTATCTGTGGTGACTTTAATGTGAATATTTTAGAAAATAATTCAAATACCAGTAGATTTTTAAATCATTCAATTTGTCAAATGTGTTTGTAGAACCAACCCGAGTAACTACGACTACTGCTACATGTATTGATAATGTGTTTTGTTGTTGTGACTATTTAGATAAAGCCATAGTTAATTATCTCCCTTCTGATCACAGTGGTCAATCCGTAACTTTTGAGTCCAACATACCAATAACAAAAGTCCAGATACAATTCAGACCAATAACAGCAGTTAATTTAAATAAATTTAATAGCACTTTAGTTTGTAAGTTAAATAATCAAGACCTTACAATGAACAATGCTAATATTTTGTATGAAGAATTATTTTCGTTAGTCCAGACCGAGTTCAATAAGTCTTTTAAGAAGAACACAAAAACTATCAGCCCTAAGTTTTTTTTTAGTGACTGGGCAACTAAAGGACTCAGGAAAAGTAGGGATAGACTGTTCGAGCTGTATGGCCTTAAGCCTTATATTAACACGGAAACTTTTAATAAGTATGTTGCTACTTACTCTAGAACTTTTAAGAACACTTGTAAGACAGCTAAAGCCTTATACATTAGCAACAAGGTTAAGTCAGCAGACAATAAAATACAGACGGTTTGGAAAATTATCAATAATGAAACGAACCGGAACAAAAAGCATAATTCTGACTACACACTGAAGACGTCATGTGGTGGTCTCGTTCGCGATAGCAAAGAAGTTGCTCAAGAATTTGTAAATTTCTTCACCAGTATCCCACTTAAAACTACTGAAACCTTAAATTCCTCGCCTTCGCTCTCTTTTGATTTAGTAAGGGCGAATGTTTCAGCTTGCCCGATTGAATTTAACTTTAAGCATATTAACCCTTTAACAGTAATAAAAGCTTTTAAGCAAATTAAGATCAAATTAACCGAAGATCTTTGGGGAATGTCCATTAAAGTATGTACTTCCATAATTGAGACCATAGCGCCTTACTTAGCATTAATATTTAATTTGTGTGTGGACCAAGGAGTCTTCCCGGATTTAATGAAATACAGTAAGGTAATACCACTTTTCAAATCCGGGGACAGTAAAGACACTAATAATTATAGACCCGTGTCCGTGTTGCTGGTTTTCAGCAAGGTGTTTGAAAAGGTAATGCTTAATCAAATGCTCAATCATTTTAACACAAATAAAATCCTTCATGATCAACAGTATGGTTTCACCAAAGGACGTTGTACGACCGACGCCGGTGTAACCTTATTAAGACACATTTTTAGCGCGTGGGAAGAGGCCCAAGACGCCATAGGAATCTTTTGTGACCTCTCCAAGGCATTTGATTGCGTCGATCACGAAACCTTGCTCTTGAAACTTGAGCATTACGGACTTGGAAAACTTGCGCTCAATTTAGTAAAATCTTATTTAAATGATAGACAACAGAAAGTCCAAATAAACGGTGTCAATTCACTAGGTTTAAAAGTAAAAATGGGTGTGCCACAAGGCTCGATATTGGGTCCATTCCTCTTTTTAGTTTATGTCAATGATCTACTCCATTTATTAAAAAATCAACTACAAATGGTGTTATTTGCTGACGATACTTCCTTAATTTTTAAGGTAGATAGACGTGCCACAAATTTTGACGACGTAAATAACGCCCTAATGCAGGTCCAAAGTTGGTTCACTGCTAATAATTTAGTATTAAATGGAAAAAAAAACGAAGTGCATAAAATTTTCTTTACCAAATGTCAAAAGTACTGATTGTGAGATAGTATTGAATCAAGAGAAACTAGAATTCGTCGATAAAACTGTTTTCCTGGGGATCACGCTCGACTCAAGGTTACAATGGGGTCCTCATTTAACATCTCTTGCAGGACGGCTAAGTTCAGCAGCATATGCTGTCAGAAAAATCCGTCAATTTACTGATGTAGATACCGCGAGGCTGGTCTATTTTAGTTACTTTCATAGTATCATGTCTTACGGTATTTTACTATGGGGACGAGCTGCAGACATCGAGTCTATTTTTATTCTGCAGAAAAGAGCGATTAGAGCCATATATTATCTCCGCAGGCGTGACTCTCTAAGGGAACTGTTTAAGGATATTAACATCATGACTGTACCTTGTCAATATATCTATGAAAACATCATGCACGTAAGAAAAAATGTACATCTTTTTAGTAAAAGAGGTGATAGACATAATTATAGTACAAGAAATAGGGACTTATTAGTTCAACCAGGTTTCAGACTGGCTAAAGTGGACTCATCTTTCATGGGATACTGTTTAAAATGTTATAACAATTCCTCCCCACATACTTCAACTGAATGAGACGAAATTCAAATCTTGTATAAAACGCACACTATGCAGGCAGGCATATTATAAGTTGGGGGATTACATCGCTGATAAAAATACTTGGCTCAATGCTGGTCCTGCTCCACAACCACAACTATTTGATTAACATTTGAAGACACTGTTGGAGCTGCTGAAGAGTTTAAGACTATTTTTGCATTGTATAAAATCAATTTCCTTTGTATTATATAATTTTAGAGCACAGGTGTGAGTACTATGTACTAAAGAGCTAACATTTACCGGGTAATACGTATTTTATTGACTTGAATGTGCCCTGGCGGCTGTGAGTATGTCATGCTCACTCAGATGTCTCGCTGATGGTGGCGCGTGTGTTGGATCATTTAGCTCCCTTCAAAATGGTTGAGCTGAATGGTGCTAATCCATGCGTCATGTTCGTGAACGGGCGGCGTCAGTTGGGACAGGTCAACTCTTAGCTACCTTGGCTGATTTAAATTTTTGAATTGTTCTTTGTTTTATAGTTTTATTACGGACGCTTCTAACGTGCACGTCTTTCTACATTGTTC
The DNA here is from genome assembly GCA_916701695.1 of Agrochola macilenta. Taxonomy (NCBI): domain Eukaryota; kingdom Metazoa; phylum Arthropoda; class Insecta; order Lepidoptera; family Noctuidae; genus Agrochola; species Agrochola macilenta. The sequence continues at coordinate 9,873,497 of OU753559.1, read as the reverse complement.
TCACATATTTAATTTCAACATGAATGATGTAACAAATACTTTGTAACAATTTATTTAAAAGAGTGTCCGTGGAGTTTCTTGCCCGTTCTTCTCCATAGGTACCTACCTACTACGCTTTGGAATGGGCAACTAGCTTCATATTTCTGACTGACCGATTCCTTGACAATTCAAAAGTGCCTGTAAATGGTTTAATTGAAATAAATGCTTTGAGTTTGAGTTTGAGTTTAACGTCAATAAATTGTTTCAGTCCTTAATAATCGAAACACTGCACACAATTGGAGTTGCGTTACTCGTGCTGATAATTCTACCGGAGCTAGATGTCGTGAAAGGAATAATGTTAATGAACGCGATGTGCTTTGTGCCAGGGGTTCTGAATGCCCTCTCTAGGGATAGCACTGAGCATCGATACATCTTCAAGATAATCTTAGATGTACTCGCTGTTTCTGCTCAAGCTACTGCATTCGTTGTTTGGCCTCTCCTAAAAGGCGATGATGTTTTGTGGACCATTCCGGTAGCATGCGTGTTGATTTCACTCGGCTGGTGGGAAAACTTCGTCGGCTGCTCAGGAAAACAATGGTCAGGTAAACAATGCGTCTTATATTGATACTGATCTATTACATGTGAGCATGGCTATTGGAAACTGACATTTTCATTATCGGATTATAAATCTATTCTTGTAGTTACGATAGTTACGATATTACTCAATGAAAGGCTAATGGGAATGGTAATAAGAACCTAGATGTTACCTATACTTTTATATCTTAATCTGATTTGATGCGGACACTTAACCATATCACTCAATACTTATATCAAAACAGCTTAACATCACTTGATAGAATGATTATAGAGAATCCGTCCTCTTGAAACTATATTTTTAATATAATTCCTACACTTATTTATTACAGTCCTCCAACCATTGCAAGATCTCCGCGACGGTATCAAAAGGGGTCGTTATTATTCGCATAGAGTGGTGTCAATATGGAAGATCTTAATATTCATGTGCTGTATAATGATATCTTTATACACCCAGGACGACGACCCATTAGCTTTCTTCACGAAAGTAAGCAGTGGTTTTAGCGATCGACATTACACCGCTAATGAGGTGAGGAGTTATGTCAGATTGTCAGAATTTTCGCTTATTAATAGTTATCAGGAAATTGATGGTACTATGCTTAAAGTTGGAGACCAATTTGTTACCTATCTCCATTCTGTTCATGTTCTATTTTTTTTTATCAGGTTCAAGCAATTCAGGATGAATTCCAAGGTTTTATGGGTTACGCAGTAATGGGAAATATATATGAAATACCAGCGGCATGGGCTACCCCACTATGGGTGGTACTCATCCAGGTCGGGGCGGCATACGTTTGCTTTGCCGCTAGTAAAACCGCCTGCAAGATCCTCATACAAAACTTCAGCTTTACGTTTGCATTAAGCCTCGTTGGACCGGTCACTGTTAACCTCCTAATTGTTTTATGCGGAATGAGGAATGCGGATCCATGTGCATTTTATCGAACTATACCCGATTATTTGTTCTTCGAGATTCCACCGGGTAAGTTTAACACTTCAATCACATTTTTTAATTAATTTGAATAGTTATAAACTATACTCAATACTCAATATATTTATTGCTTCCACATGTGAACTTAGGTGGTAGGTTTAACAAAATAATATGATCATTGTGGACCCTGTCGGGCACAGCAAAAGTAGGAGAGAGGAAGAGGGCTTTTCATTTTGTTTACTTAGTTAGTACCTATTTATACAGGGTGTTTAGTTCTTCTTCTTTTCGTATGGCTAGTGACTAACCTGGTGTCAGAGTTTAAAAGTCGCCCATGGGCTTCTGACTTGGCTTCACATGCCGTCGAGAAATATTTCTCAGGCATGCTGATTTCCTCACGATGTTTTACTTCACCGTTTTTGAAGCAAGTGATAATTATACAATACGCACATGAACCCAAAAAATCAGAGGTGCGTGCCTTGGGTTCGAACTCGAGACCAATGACTTGAAACCAGAGACATACTTTAAGGGAATGTAGTTCATGAAAATGAACAACTCTTACTACGGGAGCAACCATGAAATATGAAAAAAATAATCCGGCTGTTCCCTACATTTTGGTCGCGTATGTAACAAACAGGTGATATTTTTTTTTTCAAATTTCAGTGTTTCTCCGGTGTGCTTCCATAGTAAAAGTTGTTAATTTTCATGAGTACTACACTCATTTAAAGTATGTCCCTCGTTAAACCTAACACCATGTATAGTTACTCCTTGGCGAATGCACAAACCATCGTAATATTATAAAATTGTTGTGGTTCCGTTGACCGATATATGTATATTTCTATATTTTTCCGCAGTTTACTTCCTGAACGACTTCATAGTGGAGCAGATGTCGTGGATATGGTTGCTGTGGATGGTCTCCCAAGCGTGGGTGACCGCCCACGCGTGGAAGCCGCGCTGTGAACGACTGGCGGCCACAGACAAACTGTTCTCCAAGCCGTGGTACTGCAGCCCCATCATCGACCAGTCCATGCTCCTGAACAGAACTAAAGATGATGATCATGATATATCACTAGAGGTGATGATTTTACTTTTGATGATGATACACTAAGCCTAGTTACAGAAACATTACATTTATAACAATTTATAACACTGAATTTATAAGTCCCATTTCGTAATTGTATTTTAGGAGCTCAAAGATGAAGATGACGCGTCTATGCTTAGCGGAGATAAAATGTCAAAACAAGATATCAAGCCATCTGACAACATCACAAGGTAAATGTTACATGTTTGTGAAGGTCCGGTCATCACGGCTTTGCAAAAAACTGCAACTAACCTTTTTCTTTTTCTTAACCAGGATCTACGTGTGTGCAACAATGTGGCATGAAACAAAAGAAGAAATGGTTGAGTTCTTGAAGTCTATTTTCCGTATGGACGAAGATCAGAGCGCGCGTCGCGTTGCGCAGAAGTATTTGGGGATTGTTGATCCTGACTACTATGAACTGGAAGGTATGTAGCGAAGAAAACAATTATATCCCAACGGTATCAACATACCTACTCAATAATAACCTCATCGTTTGCTTTCTTAAAATATATTTTTTATTCGGTAGTTGGCAAATAATATTCCACAGTAATATCTATGTAAATTGATGCACACTTGGCTCTATCATACTCCAACCGTTACAGTGCACATTTTCATGGATGACGCGTTTGAAGTATCGGACCACAGTTCAGAAGATTCGCAGGTGAATCGTTTCGTGACGTGCCTCTTAGAGACCATCGACGAGGCTGCCTCAGAGGTCCATCTCACAAACGTTAGACTAAGACCGCCCAAAAAATATCCCGCTCCGTACGGAGGCCGCCTAGTTTGGACACTACCAGGAAAAAACAAATTGATATGCCACCTCAAAGACAAGTCCAAAATAAGACACAGGAAAAGATGGTCTCAGGTAAGCCACTGAATTCCGCATTTTATTGTTCTTGAAAAATTATATATTACTTACAAATAATTAGGATATGATAAGTTATCGTGATAATGCAATGTTTCAACCGTTAAGCATACGTATTTATACACTTATCGATCATATTAGATCCGGGAAGATTACGAATAAAACAGGTTGGAAATTAATGGAAGCGAATTAGTTTTTGAATCAACCTTCGCATAATTAATAAACAAAAATAAATTAAACATAACTTTTCTACCGAAATGACTGTAATTCTTTTGCACACCTTCTTATTGGTTAAATTTTCACATTTAATTATAGCTGATTACAACTTCACTTTGAATTATTTTGTGAACTTCACCGACTTGATGTGATATGTTTACTGACTTGAAGGGTATCGTATATTCGTATCTAATCATTGTCTATTGATGGATTTAAATATTCGGCTTTGATTAATAATAATAATAATAATAATAACTTTATTTAAATTTGATTTTGATTGATTGTCTAGCTAGTACGAGGAATCAATAGACTAACAGATAAGGTTCATTATCCTCAAATCAAATCATCTATTACTTTGCAAACATGGGTAATTAGAAAATAGATGTTTTTTTCATAATATAGTCGTCCATGTTCTACCGTCATGCAAATCATAAATATAACAATTCTAAAAGATATTATAATTAAATAAGAATAAGAAAAAAATATAAAATATATTTACATACGAAACAAGTGCATGTCGTGCAATTCATCCCAAGAACAAATGTAACATTGTAGTTGAAAAACATGTTCTCTCATACATTCCAACTGCAAATTTAAGCTATCAGCGACGATACTGGACTCTAACAAAATTGGAACTCTATAGCTTAAAATTTTGCAAACGGATTCCTCAGATTCCTACATCGAAAAATGGTTTTCACACATCCGCAATATTTTTGAACGGCTTTTCCAACGACGACGCCCCAAACAATGAGATAGTCGAGAAAAATATGTCAAAGTCAAAGAATTTATTTCAATTAGGCACATAAAAGGCACTTATGAACGTCAAATTTACAAAAAAATAGAATTGATTCTAGTCGCCCCTTCCAAAAGGTAGTTTTCGTATGGAGAAGAATGGGCAAGAAACTCCACCGTTACTCTTTTAAAATGTTTTTACAATATTTTGTATACATTAATTATATAATTATATGTGAAGACGATGCATCTAGAATAAGATTACTATACCACGATAGGTAAAAAAAAAATAAAAATGAAAAAAAATAAAGCAATTGCAGATAAATTAATTATGATAGATAGATACATGGTGCTCACATATTTACAAACATTGCAAAATTATACGATATTCCTAACATTTTAACAAGTAATACTAATAAGTCAGTGTGTGAGTTCAAGAAATCACAAAATCTGTCATCTCCGCTTTACTTGTAGGTACACTATCTAAATAATGATTTTTTTTCAAGATTTTATATTATGACTTTGTCGGCTTGATTAACATGTATTGTATATCCAAGCCAAATTACAGCTTTTTTTTAATAAGATTCTCTGAGCTAAGCCGCGCACAGACAGACGGATGGACAGTGCGAAACTATAAGGTTTTCTTGTTGATTACGGAACCCTAAAAATGAAATGCTGTTCATTGGTAAGCGCATCACTTGGGAACGGTCGGACCGATTTGGCTGTTTTTTGTTTTAAAAGGTTCTAGTCCGAATTTGGTTTTTATGGAAATAAAAAAATGCGAGTTTCCTGAAAATTTTCTAATTCTAAACCTGAACTTTATAAATCATACAAAAATCCTGTGAGATTCTTGTATGATTTATAACGTCTGTCGGGTCAGCTAGTACCAATAAAAAATTTACGCATTTAGTGCCGGTGACCCTCCAGGAGGGTCCACTAGCAATATGTATGAGGGCATGGCGTATGAGTTCTATGAAAAGTGGGTAGACTCAAATTTGCTCATGTTTAATCGTTTGAATTACAGTAAAAATAAAAATATAATATTTCAACCTGTGGTTATAAGAAAAACTCAGTTCTTAAATTGCTCGTACGGCGTTGATCCCATCAACGCAATGTCGAAACTGTGGGAGTGAAAACAAACTTTCGGGTTAGTCACACAGCCTGATTGCTTGCTCCTGTACAGGTGATGTACATGTACTACTTCCTGGGTCACCGCCTGATGGACCTGCCTATCTCCGTGGACCGCAAGGAGGTGATTGCTGAGAACACATACTTGTTGGCTCTGGACGGCGACATCGACTTCAAGCCAATAGCGGTCACGTTACTTATCGATCTGATGAAGAAGGATAAGAACTTGGGGGCGGCGTGCGGACGTATCCATCCTGTGGGCTCTGGTAGGTGTTCATAGTATTCATGTTTAAAAATATTTTTAGGAGTCATTACCAAAATTGTCATCGTTTTTCATGAGATTCTGTTGTCCACATTTTCGGTGATAACTTAACTTTGACCCTTACCTATTCCTGGTAGTTTTTGCTCTTCTCAGCATGCTTTGAACAAGTGAGAAGTTTAGTACTACTTTTAAAGTTCGAGCTCCCTGATCTTCTCTCCTGCTTGCTCTTATAAAACCGAATGTTCCAGGTTTCATGGCTTGGTATCAAATGTTCGAGTATGCTATCGGTCATTGGCTGCAAAAGGCGACTGAACACATGATTGGCTGCGTACTCTGTAGTCCCGGATGCTTCTCTCTCTTCAGAGGAAAGGCTTTGATGGACGATAACGTCATGAAGAAATACACACTGACTTCGCACGAGGCTCGGCATTATGTGCAGTATGATCAAGGTATGATATAGTCTTACATTGATTACTTTTCCTCAATCTATTAAAGACAATGAAGGCTACGGTATTTTTTATCTATCTAGTACTAACTAGTGGCTTCGACTGCGTGATATATTTATAAATTAAAAATTCTTTCACCAATAGAATGCTATAATATCACTGGTAGCATATACTCAGTGATATTATAGCATTCTACTGGTGAAAGAATTTTTAAAATCGGTCTAGCAGTTTTTGAGTTTATTCATTACAAACAAACTAACAAATCTAGTTAGTAGTAAACGTGAAATCGGTTTTGTAGATTTATATACACGTTTTGGTTTTGTACTGAAAGTTACTTTTAAACCTCAATAAATCTGCAGTGATTTCCTTTTTCTGACATTCTGATTAATACTGAACAGAGTTTGCTGCTTCTTACACTCACACTCATTTATAGCTATTTGACACTGCTCAGTATCAAAACTAATCTATGTATGTTTGGTTCCTAAAGAACCCTCTTTAGGAACCAAACATACATAGAGTTTACTGTTTTGTAAATATAAAAATAGTCGCGCTATAACTTAGAAACGTGACGTCACGGATACCCGTAATACAAGGCAATTTTGATAATAATCGAATAAGTTATTAGAAACAGTGAATTTAATTAACATAGAAACCTACATAGTAATTTACCCCCACACAGGTGAGGATCGTTGGCTGTGCACCCTGTTACTGCAGCGAGGCTACCGCGTAGAATACTCCGCCGCATCTGATGCGTACACGCACTGTCCCGAACATTTCGACGAGTTCTTCAATCAGCGCAGACGATGGGTGCCCTCTACTATGGCCAATATCTTCGACTTATTAGCAGACTCCAAAAGGACTGTTAGCATTAATGATAATATTTCCACGCTGTATATTTGGTATCAGGTGCGTATTTTTTTTTATGTTGAAAAAGTAATGTTTAAATATTAAATGTTTAACTAGTATAAAACCAAATCGTTTAATTGTGTTTTGCTTGATAAATTTTGACGTACTTTTCACACACTCAATCATTAAAGATTTCTTCTTTAGAAACAAGTATTATATTTTCAGGGTCTGTTGATGTTCGGTTCGGTGCTCGGTCCGGGGACTATCTTCCTGATGATGGTGGGCGCGTTGAATGCAATCACTCAGATCAGCAACATGAATGCTATGTTTCTCAATCTGGTGCCTATTGTCGTTTTCATCATCGTCTGTATGACTTGCAAGTCCGAAACTCAGGTAAGAATGCCTTACTGTATTAAAATACTGTAAAAAGTGAGTAAAATAATACGCAAAAGAAAGGATGGCGATAATGTGTGTGCGCTCGAAATAAAACAACGTATGTGCCAAATCAAATTGAAGTCTTTTATAAATAAAAAGTATTATTAAAACTAAAACTGCTTTCAAAAACCTTGATACGATTACTCTTAATGTTTTAAAGAAAACTCCATTGAAAAACACATAAGCATTACACCTTGATACTCAAAAAACATAAAAATAGATGAAACTTTGCATTTATTTTGTATCGAGAAAATTTCATTGTATCGTGTATTCCTTTTCTAGGATACTAGGCCATATAGTCAAAAAACATACACCAAAATATTTAATCCCTATTCCATAAACTTAATAAGGTACACGATACAGAAAAAGCACATTTTTTCAATATATCACCTTAAGAATTCGGTATGCTCGAAGAAAAAAATGGCCTACAAATAATTGTACCGGTTTTGGGTTTCTGTGCGTGTGAGATATGAATGAGTACACACACGATACCCGAGAAATTTCTAGTATGTTTATATTATAATGTAATATAAGATGTAAAACAAATAAATCACTTTAATTTTCAGCTTCTACTGGCCAACCTGATTACATGCTTATACGCCATGGTGATGATGTTCGTGATAGTGGGGATCATTCTCCAGATCGTACAAGACGGCTGGCTGGCTCCATCCAGCATGTTCACGATTCTGATATTCGGCTCGTTCTTCGTCACGGCCGTGCTACATCCCCAGGAAATAATATGCTTACTGTACATAGCTGTATACTATATAACTATCCCCAGTATGTACTTGTTGTTGATTATATACTCGCTGTGTAACTTGAACAATGTGTCGTGGGGAACTAGGGAGGTGGCGCAAAAAAAAACGCGCGCGGTAAGTCCGTTTTTGTTTTCATAACTTTAAAATAACGGCTAACAATTTTAGCAGAATTTTTGCAAAAATGAGTATTTTTACGAAATGTATGAGAAACGTTTTCTTGCGATTTCGGACTTTTCTAGTACTCAAACCTCAGTTGGTCCAGTAGAGTTTTTGATCCTTATAAAAAACAGGATCGATTGGCATCAAAAAAAGTTTTTATGAAAACTGCCCATTTTCTTGCTGACTGTAATGTTTTTTCAAAATCTGGGAATGCAAATCAAAATCTTTCAAAAAGGTAAGGACAGTCTCTAAAGACCGTTTTCCTGTAGCTATAACGTTTAAGGTAACTGTCCTTACTGCCCCATCTCAAAAATCCACCCTGTATATTTTGCGATAGTATTTTTTAGGTACTACAAATCTCATAAATATTTATTAATAGGAGCTTGCAATGGAAAAACAAGAAGCTGTGGAGGCTAAGAAGAAGATGGACGACCAGAGTATAAAGAAGTGGTTCGGTAAGGGCGAGGAGACGAGCGGCTCCGCCGAGTGCAGCGTGGCGGGTCTGTTCCGCTGCATGTGCTGCACCAACCCCAACGACCACAAGGACGACCTGCATCTGCTGCAGATCGCGACCGCTATCGAGAAGATTGAGAAGAGATTGGATTCGCTGTAGATATTTTATTTATTATGTACTATTTGACACGACAGATTCCTGTCCATATTTCAATAATTCACTACAAAGTCTACTATGAAAGTAAACTAGTAAAGTATGATTCTTTTTACCGTTTTTCCTAAGTATAAAAGTGAAATAGTCCAATAGTATGCCAAGCTGGTTAATTGATATTTAAGGTACTTTGAAGGAGAATTTAGTTAGACACCTAAGGGCAGATTTTTCAATACGCGGATATCTTTTATCGGAAGAATAAATATGGCGGTTTGACAGCTTTTGTATGGGAAATATGTCAAAGTGTCATATTTATTCTTCTGATAAAAATTATCCTACTATTGAGAAATTAGCCTTAAGTATCTTTAATCGGCTAGTAGCTCATGCTGGAACTTAAACATACTTGATATTGACTTAACTACTGTCCTTTAGCGGTGCATCTGAAGAAGAGCCATTGAATCGACGCCGCTCATCAGCAGCGGTGCTGCGACGCCAGTCCTTGGATCCTCTCGCCAGGGTGCCCGAGTACGAAGATAGCGAGGTTTCCACCGATATACCCAGGGTAAATAAAATAAAAAAATCTATGCAAGGTTCCTATTCATTTAAACCGGAAAGAATCAAAAACATATTTATCTGTCTGGTAATTCACCGGATCGATAAATATGTTTTTGATTCACTTAGTTCCTGAAAAATATTAAAACAACAATATTTTTAAATGTTGAAGTTGTAATGTTCTATTAGACCCATAACGATAACATCACCAATTAAAATAAAATATGTTGATAACAGGAAGAGCGTGACGACTTGATCAACCCGTACTGGATAGAAGACGTGAACCTTCAGAAAGGAGAGGTCGACTTCCTCACCACGGCGGAGACTGACTTCTGGAAGGACCTTATTGACACCTACTTGTTTCCCATTGATGAGAATCCAGAAGAATTGGTATGTATTCACACACTCCGTGTCTCTACACCTAAAGCAGTCGCCTAGTTGGTCCTGCGCCCGATCTCTCCCCGGTCCTGTCGGATTGCTGTCACATCGGACTATGTGAGTGAACAGAGAGTGAACTTGTGTCTGGGTGCTTGGCTGGTCGGGAAGAGATTATTATTATAAACTGTAACTGTAATCAGGTGGCTCGGAGCGGCATGGTATGGCAAAGGATTTCGTAAGCGGAAATGATTTTGAATCTTATTTTCATAATTTTAGCACTTAAATTTCGTTGAAATCGTCACAGTTGAACATGCAGCGGAAGGCTTCGGCTTCAGGCCATACAAATGTTAATGCTTTGCCGTGCCATGCCGCGTCGTGCCGCCTAGTGAGCCGCTTTAAGGCAGAAATTCCTAACTAAAGCATTAAGTCCGCCTTCGTGCAGTTATATTTTTTGCATTGACGTGGCGGGAAGAAAATGTGATACCCGTTGTGCTGATAGGCCTTTTTACATCCGTTAATCATTCTGTAGTTACCTGACTTTATCACCCTTTTCTCAGAATCGTATCAAAACTGACTTGAAGAACCTACGCGACAAGATGGTGTTTGCTTTCTTGATGGTGAACACGCTGTTCGTGCTGGTCATCTTCATACTGCAATTGAACCAGGACCAGCTGCACTTCAAATGGCCTCTCGGACAGGAGTCCACCATCGAGTATGATGAAGAACTCAATCTGGTATATTTCTTTGTTATTATTTAAATATACATATTTCTAAACTTTAATAATAATACGTTTTTATTATTCAAAAAGAAAATAAAAAAAATTAGTTATTGTAGCATTTTTTTTAACAAAGGACCATTTCATTTTTAGATTAAAAATATATTTAATAAAAATCTGAAACCTACGTCTTTTCCTGAATCTCTCATTTGAATAAAAAATAATATCATGTTAACAAATAAGTTTTTTTTGGTGATTAGTTTTCCAATTATTTTTAGATTAAAAATATATTTAATAAAAATCTGAAACCTACGTCTTTTCCTGAATCTCTCATTTGAATAAAAAATTATATCATGTTAACAAATAAGTTTTTTTTGGTGATTAGTTTTCCAATACATAGTTACTTGTTATGCGCAATAGGGTGCTGCATCATTTTGTCGTAATCACTTATTATTTCAAAACGATTTTGTGTTTTTAATTTCGCGCAAAGATCAGGGTGCATTACCTTTCCCATGACCACGCAACGTCATTTGTCTATTGAACAAATGGCATCGCGTTGCATTTTTGCGTCCACTTCACAATTTAGGCGTTCTATGTTACAAAACATGTGCTACCTGCGTTAAAGCAAGACTCGTTATAGATAACAATCTGCAAACCAATCAATTCACCAGCTCACGGTTACGAAAGCACTAAATGTTTAATTATTACAAACGGCACGCAAGGGCTTCGTTCACAAAATTATCGAAAATCTTACAACAGCCTGTATAATTATGCTGTTCTTTTATGCTGTATAATTACTTAACTATCTTCTTCTATCTTCCGATAAATTGCACAAAAAAAATTACAAATAGCACAACAGATTTATCCCGGACAACAGTTGATCGTATCGTAGTATAATATGTTATCAGCTCCATTTAAATAACGAAACTACGTCACTGAACAGGACGACAATCTGTCGTCCCGACACAGTGGGAGATGGGTCTAATTTTAACCTTATTTTCCCTCGTCAGTTCACCATAAATCAAGAATACCTGAGGCTGGAGCCGATCGGGTCGGTTTTCCTCATATTCTTCGGAACCATAATCATCGTCCAGTTCTCCGCGATGCTGTTCCATCGACTTGGCACGCTCTCTCACGTGCTTTCTACCACGCACCTCAACTGGTACCTTACTAAAAAGGTAGGTAGGAAAATAAAGCCTGATTTCTGTTATTAACGGTTATGAACACCTTTTACGAGGTAGTAAGTTGAATTGTACTCAAGACTCAAGTATGAACGAAGTGAATTATAAGTTTCGTCTTTGACAACATAGGTCGAAATGACATATAAGCCTTTTAATGAGCTCTCAGATGTCATAGTATTTCCCTCACTAATCTCAAAATACATTATTTGTACTGTTAACAGTCGGACGACATGTCAGACAACGCCCTAATAGAGGCTAACGCGTTAATGATCGCCAAAGACCTGCAACGTCTGAACACTGACGACTTGGACAAACGCGACAACAACCAGCACGTATCCAGGAGGAAGACCATACATAACCTGGAGAAAGGGAAGGACACCAAGCAAAGCGTTATCAATCTCGATGCTAACTTTAAGAGGAGGTTGACTATACTGCAGAATGGAGATTCAGGTAGTTAATACTGTCTTATCGATCTTTTACATTATTTTAATAGGGAATCTTACTGCCAATTTCTCCCGCGAGAGTGCACCATTGCACTACCTATATCAAAAAATGTAAAAAGGTTGAATTTACTAATAATTTTAATATATATTTAATGAGACCGTACTATCGCATTAGTCACTGAAACCTGTAATGATAGCTATAGGGGAGACGAATAAATAACGTAAACAGAACAAGAACTTTAGTCATCTTCTCTCATCTATGGTTATAATAAAAATAAATATCTACCGTTAGGTGACTGTTAATGAGATATCCCGTGTTTTTACAATCGACTGTTATATTATTTTACTGATAGCTGTACCTATGTTACATTTCATGTTATGTTTCACATAATCTTGTAAATCCGCCATAAGAATGAAGTGTTTTTTTACAGGTCAGAGTACCTACGGTAAAATCACACATATTTTTAGTGTTTAAAAGTATATTTTAAAGTAATTCAATATTCCAATTAGATTATTATTTTCCGCGCGTCTTTTGTTTGTTTTGTTTACGTGGTGTCTAGGGAATCTTATGCAAAGCTGAGACAGCAAATGCCGCCATTTGCTGTCTCAGCTTTGCATAAGGTTCCCTACGAAGGGAATGCAGGAACTGGACTTTTACACTAAGTTTGCCCAACTTAGAAGATTTTGTTAACCGCCCCCCAGGCCTGATCTCCCGCCTGCCGTCGCTGGGCGGCAGCACGGCGGCGCGGCGCGCCACGCTGCGCGCGCTGGTGGCGCGGCGCGACTCGGTGCTGGCCGAGCGCCGCCGCTCGCAGCTGCAGGCGGCCAGGGATTCCACTAACGACTTCATGTTCGGCACGCCCGGTTCAGTGAGAGTAAGGACGACGTTTTACTTTTTTAAGAAAATATTAATTTGACAGAGACATAAGGTACCTACACAATACAGAGTCAAATTAAATTAATTAACGAAACTCGACAGACGTGATGGTTTCGATATCTCAACATAAAACAAAAAACCGGCATAGTGCGTGTCGGACCACAACACAATGAAGGGTTCCGTAGTTGGGATTAATTTATCCCAAAAACAAACTTAACATTGCAGTTGAATAACATGTTCTCCCATACATTACAACTGCTAATGTAAGTTTGTACGCACAATATTGAGAGATTTACCATGTTATTTTAAGACTTCTTATAATTTTTCTATGAAAATTACAGGAAAAACTATATAAGACGTCTTAAAGGTCTTTATGAGTAAAGAACCATTCTCAGAATTTTTTTCAAATTTTTCTCGTTAGTTGCGGAGATAAGTTAAGTAAATTTACCCGTACCCGTACGGGTAAATTTTCATCTATTTTCACTTCGATCAATAATGCACTAGATTCCCGGTAAGCGCTTCAAAAACGGAACGAAAAATAAGAGCACATATTCGGTTGTGGTCTTATTTCAAATTAGTATGGTCCAATCATAGCCAACGTTAAGACGTCAAAATGCCGCAGCACGCGTTCAAAAAAATTGTAAATAACCACCGTAACACCAAGATTTTGGAAGGAGTATTTTTTTTCGGTAAGTTTATTATCAGTAAGTGTTTTTCATAAAATAATAACAGAATTAAATAGTAAATATAAATCAATTAGCAAATATTATGATTGTTTGGCCAATGTTTGTGACAACTACCAACTATTGTAACAAACATCGACTGTTCTGGAACAGGGAATGCATGGTGTAGTATTGTTATATTTTTATATTTGGTTTCTGTTTGTAGATTTCCTAGCGACTCATTTCGTTATGTAGAATGAATGAGTTTCTGAATGAGAATGGGTATCGCGAAAGAAAGAGGAAAAAAAAATATAAGCCTTATAAAAATTCGACAATTTGTTCGATTCATTTTAATAGATTGGACATAACTGGAAACACGCAAAGGTGTAGATTACTAAAAACAGTATAACAGTAACAATAAGTATTTTTGAACTTATATAAAATTGAATTTTTATTTTCAAGCGACATGACATTATAATTATTTGTTTCTCCGATGAAAGAAAGATTTAATTTTGCCATTGTAATTAAATATTTGTTTCTCCGACGACAGAAAGATTTAATTTTGCCATTGTAATTAAAATAAATATTTGTATCTCCGACGACTGAAAGATTTAATTTTGCCATTGTAATGAAACTTTATGTTTGAGTGTCAAGGCTTATAATAAAATGAATTTGTTAGTAATTTTTTTTTTTCTGTATTTCATAGAAAGAAATAAAAACACATTTCGACTCCACTCATTCCTTGTCCAAGTGGCGAGCCTCTGTCATAAATTTTTATTGCTTTTATTAGCACTTTGTAATTCGAACTTTATTTTAAGCGTGTAAGGCTGAATTTGTTTTGATGTATGTTTGACTTTTTTGTTTTTTGTACATAGCTTTGTGAATACAACTTTAAGCATTGCATTTAAGGTTGAATTTACATTAATGTATATTTATTTAAACTAGAAGTACGTAAACACAATTGGCGACAGTTTTAAGAGAACTTTTGTATGGGATAGTGTATCTAGTGCATTATTGATCGAAGTATTTTCAAGTATTTTTGTAATTTTTATTTTGATTTTGAGATCCTCACAACAAGCCCTACCATTTGATATGTCACACGGTACAGTTAAAAGTGACCCCCATATTCAAAATTCATTTATTTACGTTATATACGTACATTCCTGTTTGGGACACAGAAATTCATATGTGTACCAAATTTCAACTAAATTGGTCCAGTAGATTCGGAGAAAATTGGCTGTGACAGACGGACAGGCAGCCAGCCAGCCTGACAGACAGACACACAAGTGATTCTATAAGGGTTCCGTTTTTTCATACGACCATACGGAATCCTAAAAATATATGATTTGATCATTTTAAATCCCTAAAATTATTAACCTTTCCATCGCTTTATATTCTGGAGGTAGCATTATTTGTTAAAACGAACCGAAATCTTTTTGAAACAATGATAAATCATTCTTCAAGACTTCATTGCTGAGATCCCAAAACAAAGGTCTATTACATACAGGCAGTTTCAAAACAGCATTATTACGAAAGAATATTATGCATATGGGAACAGTTATTTACAATAAAATACCTAATGACATTAAAAATGATACATCTCAGTCTTTCAAAAAGAAATTAACGATTCTACTAGTTGAAAAATGCTATTACGCTGTCAGTGAGTTTTTAAATAACAACACCCTATGACATTGCTCAATAATATTATTTTAATTTTATATACTATGACTATTATTTTGCCGGTGAATTTAACTTTCAAGAAGATGCCATTAAAAACTGATTACCTGACACTTATTCATTAATATAGATTTGCAATAATTATGATTATGATAGTGCTTAATGTTGCATGCCATACGGTAGAATGTACTGGATCTTTTGTTTTTCTTTGCAAATAAATGATTTCTGATTCTGATAAAAAAATTGCAATTACTTGAAGTATGAATTGAGAAAGTTAGTTTATTTTGTTTTATCATGTTTGGATATATTTTTATTTTATTTTTTTATTATTTACGTCTGCGGAGTTTCACTAACTAATTTAATTTGACATTGTATAAACACAAAAACAATTTTTTCACTTTCAGCATACTTTTTTACATTTTGTTCATCTACAGTTCTACACCTACACCATCTTGAAATAAATCAAAGTACCTACACAAAACATTAATTAATTTCTAGTTGGGATATATTGAAAGCATGGGCAACGTAGATGACAGAATGTATGCGTTCGAGTCTGCGGCGTGACCACGTCTGCAGCGCAGAGAAAGAGTGATTGGGCGTAGAGTATGTTACCTCATTTAATTGTGTGTGTGGTTGTTCCTTTTGACGTACAGTTTGCGGTGCAGGCTGTCATCTGCGTGCTATAATATTTAAGCTGATCTTGTGTTTTAAATTGGTTTGACAAATGCTTCAACAAGGTGTAATTGACATAACTCAAAACCTGATACCGAAACAACTTAAAACTCAAACCTGAAAAATATGTCTGAAGTTTAAGTTATTTTGATTACACCTTGTGTACGAGTTTGCCTACGTTGAGTGAGATTAAAGTAGGACATTTACGGTCGACGTAAAAGCATTATTAAGTCATTGCAATATAACTCTTATCTCGGTAAGGTAAGGTAACAATTTTAACGATCGCCGAGAGTTTTATCAAACTCACGGAAATCATTCTAATTTATACTTTATTAAAATGTGATAAGAATTACATTGCAATGACTTATTGGGTTTACGTCATTCAAATCTGCCCGTGAATGTCCTAACGTAGAAAACCAGCATTATCTTCATATTCCGAACGGTTTATTATGCTTTTGTTAGTTGGATGACTTGAGCGGTCGACCATCGACTGCGGGTGCGTACGTGAACCGCGGCTACGAGCCCGCGCTCGACAGCGACGTGGAAGACACGCCGCCGCCGCCGCGACGCTCCACGGTGCGCTTCCATGACCACTACGCGTGACGTAGCACATGGTTATACAGTGGCAGGATTCACAAATACGCGATTAAGAATATTGTGCTTTTTGTATTTATCTCCATTAAGAAGGTACTTAAAAATATTTAAAATTACATTAAACATAAACCCAAAAATGTTCTTCATGTATAGAAACTGTGCCTACTGTGATTTCAATTATATCGAACGTAGCGCAGTACCGTAGTCGTAGACCGAATACTCGCAGTGTGCAGTTCTGAATGGGTTGTACGAAAAATCAAACTTACATAATTTACTATTAACAATATTTTTGAAAATAAAATTGTGTACTCAAAGTAGAATCCGCCACTGCATTGATCATCTGATGTACTCCTGCGGTTTTGCATTTAAACGGAACTTCTTGTAATTAGTGATTGCTGTGCGACACTTTATTCTTGCATTTATTTATTTGTATTTTTCTTTATTTACAACATTTATAAAATATATTATGAATTTAATAAAAAAAAAAAAAAAAATTTTTCAACATTCCTCACCTAATACAAAGGTGATTTCCTTTATAGCGGGTATTTTTCCAGCCACATCCGGATTCTTAATGACATCGTATTTGATCGTATGCAACGCAAAAAATATTTTTGGGAACGAATCCGCTTGCGCTTAGCAAGAGCGTGAACCGTATCCATGACAACAAGAACTCTTTTCTTTGGCTTTAAAGCTCCTTGTCGATTGCAACCGGCATTCTACCAGACACTTTATCATGTAGACCCATGAACCTAGCAAAAAAATATTCTATAAATAATTTGGAAAATCCCTTAAAAAAATGTGAGTTGTCTGTCTTAGGTGAGTCAGTAGTCGTTTTGGTGTGAAGTAAGGGGTCGTTAGCAGGCAGTCCGCCAGTGAGCGCGCGGCCTGCCGACCGAACGCACGCGCGAACCATGCGCAGCGACGCCGTCCCGCGAGTGCACTCCACGCTTTACCTCAACATTGTGAAGTGATACACAGTACACATACGGATTACGACAACGCTAATCTTCTCAGGATACATTCAACGGTAAGTTCAGTTCACAACTCCTATATCGAAGCCATATTCTGACATGGATATGACCTTTCAGCCCTCGAGGCTGTTGAACACGATCAGCTGCGAAAGTGTGTGAGGGTGACAGTAAGGTTCCTTGCATGCACACATGACTGTATCTTATAAATCTACCAACTCCTACAACTTCTCTTGTAGATATCTGCTGTCAGTCCTAACATTCGTGAGACTCTACACTGGTTTCTCTTTCGAAAGTTTCGTAACAACATTTATGTAAAGTGAGGTGAGACTGACCGTTCAAAGAACGTGTCTAATATGATTCATAATGTGTTATTTATTTAAAAATTTGGCGAAGCTGTGGACCGTATGGTGCCCGTACCAAGCTTGTCTCGTAAACAAAAGTGAATGTAGGCGGCATGGGATGGAGAATGGAAAACAAAGACCGCGGTATTTCCTTAGCCAGTCGACAAACGACCTCTAAATAGCAACTGTAATAGATATGCTGAAGTGATACATAATTAAATTACATAAAAAGGTTTAATACATTGTGTAATGTACCTTACATACATTACATAAGGTGAGGTATCATATCTACAGATCTTCACGTAACTTTCTTCGGTAAATTGATATACAAGTAATGTCATTTCGCAGTTTGGTAACTAATAAAAATCTTGTTGGTTCACTGACATCACTATTATCGGTAGACTAATAGTTATAACAATTAGGGCATAATACGATGTTCTACTTATGTTCCATGTGGTGCAGATGCTTTTTTATTTTATGTAGCAACAAAATCCTGATGAATTTCCCTTATAAACTGTCCATTCTTCAAAAAGGACTGGGAGCAGGTTTCTCACATCAAAGTTTTCTCCTCTCGATTTCAACGCCATAAAAAAGGCTATTACAGTACCTATATAAGTCTTAGGTAACCTACGCAGTAGTAAAACTTCGATGGGACGACTCGATTGATTGATATTCTCATACACAAGTAATTACAGCTTCATAACAGTATTAGTAAGTATATAAACACTAAAGCCGAGCGTTCAGGCCTCGCTCACATCCGCTGCTAGAGGGTCGTTCTCACTAGAACAAGAACAATTTGATGGTTTCCGCAATAGTGCCCACTATTACGTTAGCCAAGTGCAATTAACTAATTAATAATAATCTTTGCGTTGCGCAGGCGCTTGCAATACAAAGTGTAATTAAAGGTTTGTTCAAGGAATTTTTGTTTTTGCTCCTACTTATTTACATATGAGAGTTGTGTGACGGGATTTGGCAAGCGGCTGGATATATTTAGAAAGAGTTGCATGCGAAAGTGTAGGCGCATAAAGACCTGCATACTCGTCATGCAAACTTTATGGTAACCAGGTAACCTTTTTAAGGTAACCAGGGTTTGCACGGGTCCTATTTACATGTGAAGACGGATGGTATTCTGTTCTCGACACGTTGTGCACAAATTTGACAAAAAGTACTTGCATAAATTCAAGATAATATTTTGATAATATTATGCTATATATATACGAGTAAATAGCCTAATGTCTATCTGCAATATTGTACCTTTCAAATGGTGAAAGAATTTTTCAACTAGGAGCTGTGGTCCGGAGATTACCCTCCACATATACACAAACTTACAAAACTCGTTCTCTCTCTTTATAATATTAGTATAGAAGTATAGAGTGTCAATAGGTTCATAAAGTACACTATATCGAAATGTGAAGAAATTCGTCAAAAACTATATGAGAAATTGAGAATAGCTCAAGCCGCGGTTAAATAACATTTGTCCTAGTCAGTCGAAATCCCTTGATCATATTTTTTTTAATGTGGTTGACAGTTTGGCATCGTATCTTTGTGTGGGGAAACTTGGTCAAAGCATCGAACGTATCTAGTGCATATAGTCCAATGATAGTCAACGCTTTCAAATGCCTTGTATTCAATAACGCAGAGCTTTACCAAATTCTAAATAAAAACATCGTGCATGACGCAAGTCTCAAGAAACCAAATTACTCAGTCCATTGCGCTCTTGCTGCTACAGTTGTCAACGCATAACTGTAGATATAACACAATGCAACCTAGAACAGAATTGAGCCGCTTTCGTGCACAATCCTTGAGCTGGTTTCCGTATTTGTAATTTCGTTTAATATTTATATCCGACTTATTATTTCCTGATCATAGCTAACAGAACATAAATACCCATTATATAACATAATAAATATATATAACTTCTAAGCATTCCTAAGTATTTCATGGTCGTTAGTAATGGTTAATTGCTAACTTTCATTATCCATTAATAAATTGTCAAACGCAAATGGTTTGCGAGCAGACCTTGACTGCTGTGACCGGAAGAAAGTGGGGTGCGATTAGCATGTCGCTTACGTATCAGAACGGTTTATACCTATGTACGTATGTAACGGTAGATCAGTACGTGAATCTATTGTAGACAGACACCTTTTATCATTGAGTAACTTTGAATGTAAATGAGATATTTGTGTTACTTATATTGATTTTACGTTATCAAGTAATCAATCAAATAAAACAAGTCGCTTGCTTTCCCACCACTTTGCTTTATTTTTCAAAGATTCCGTATTCGCCATAGACACATCCCAAAAAATCACCCTGTATAGTAAATTCTAATAATGTTATCTAGGTGTAATAAAACGTTAATGTCAATAAAAACAACAAAAGCACTAAGCAGTCATATAACAAGCATTTACACAGTAATAATACAAGTATTTTGCAAAGCATGCAATTATTGCAAAGTTGCTCTACAAAAGACATCAACGCACGCCCACTGCTACGAGGAGTGGAAATGTCAGTATCGTAACATAAGTACAGCGTTTAAAGGTATTTATTTAAGTGAACACAACTTTTATGTTATTTATCTATTTAGTTTTACATTATTTATTAAACATGAAATCAATTAAATAAATAGTTATTTTTTTGTAAGTACTTATTTATTTTTAAATCATATTTATATAATGTTTACTTTATTTGACGTCTTATAATTAAAGTTCTGTGTTAAAGTTTTCAGTGTTTAATGGTTAGTGACGTCATTCATACGGTGGTTTCATCCAAGCAGTAAGTAGGTATTGGTCTATAAGAATAGAATGTAAGAAGCGGCAAGCCTGGTAAATGTCAACCATGTTTTTACAACATAAGAATTTAATGAGTACGTATTTTATATATAATTATAGGGCTTTAATTATAGTTAATTGGGCATTAAGTAATCTGCATACAATTATATGGTAAGCTAAATCACTTCACCATAATTTGATGAGTCGGTCTTTTAAGTAGGCTGGGGTGGACACGTCAGCTTTCAGAAAGTAGGTAGGTATACGTATAATAATAGGTCCCCACCTATGAAAAAAGCGTTTTGTATGGAGAATTTTAAAGAAGTTGCACTTTTCATACTAACATTTTCTTAATTTATTTATCAGCCATGACGCGAATGTTTTAAATTTTTATGCATTAATGTTTAAAAACTACGTTAACGAATATGCCACTTAGATTAAGCGACAAAAACAAGTTTTGGCTAAGTTAAAACAAATTGGTGTCATTTCTGCTAACAAAATGAGGAGTAATTTTTAAGGTATTTTTAAGTTAATAAAACTTTAAGTAATAAAGTTTTTTTACTATTGGTTAGTTGTCTATGATGGTCATTATTCGATATAATACCAAGCAATTGATGAATATTTTAAATCAAAGAAGTGACGAGGTTCTCTATTTGTGAGAAAACAACGCCAATTTCATAGGTGGACCCGAATTATTTCTGGATCTTGTTAAATTTCAGCATTTTTCACATGCTTCTACTCCATGACCACTGCGTGATATATCCCAATAATTGGTTTGTTTCAATCCAATTCTTGTTTAGTTTGTTTCTAATGCATACACACATAACCAGCCTTTAACGTTTCCATTGCTGGGCCACAAGCCTCCTCTCTGTGAGATGGAGTGGAGTGATTACTAATGACGAGGGATATATTCTAAAATACATAGGTTCCAAAAGTTGTCTTTTCTTTTATCTGACTAGCCGTGGATATGTTAAACATTCACATAAAACCATTAAGTAATGAGTTGCCACGTGTTCTCGAGACAAAGGTTCTTCATCAATCCAAAGACTGACTGGATTAACGTAATTTTTGTTCAACAGTACAGTAATCATTAGCTGTGAGAAAACGACCTTCTCAAATATGTAGACAGGTACCTGTATGATGGGCTGATTGACCTTCTGAGATAAGTATCATTTACGAATTCACATGTTCAATTCACCTAGTTACAAAAACTTTTCTGTAATTCCCAAATTATCATAAATCTCACATCAAAGAGAAAAAACAAAGAAATCTCTCACAAATATTTACATTGAGTTGACCTCCATTTGGAACAAGTTGCGCTAGCGCAGGCGACTGAAACAAAAAGACAAGTTGCACGGCCTACTACTACATAATAACAATTGCGCTAATAAACCCTGCTTTCTCTTTTTTGTGGAGATTTTCTCGCGTCTGCATCGTTTATTAATACGTGAGTACGTAACGATCGCTTATTGTGTATTATAGAACTCATGTGATTCAATAACATTACGTATATGTATTGTTTATACCTTCGGATTTTTTGTACCAATCAGTATTCTACCTCCACTGTTTGAATGTGCCCAGCAAATAGATTGCTTCATATAATATCTATTATTATATATATTTAACGCCATATTGCGATCGCCAACCCGCCTGCCAAGCGTGGCGATTATGGCAAACCCCCCCATTTGGGGGAGGTTGGACGTGGACGTCTTTCGGCTAAAATGATGATGATGATGAATATCATATTAGCCACGGTAATTCAACAGCAAACGAGTCCTGAAGTGGAAACCGCGTATCGGCAACTATAGCGTAGTGGGTCGCCCCCCAGTTAGATGAACCGATGACCTTAAGGAGGTGGCTGGAACAGACTGGATGCGCAATGCGGAGGACAGTAGGACAGGGTGTTGTGGCGCAGCCTGGGAGAGGCCTATGTCCATTAGTGGACTGCGATAGGCTGAGTGATTGAGCCACGGTAATTAAACTGGTTGTAAGTATCCCGGTTGAGATTACCAGTGTATTGACATCATCCTTTACGCCCGGTTACTGGAACGAAAATCAACACCTAAAAAATTGTCGCGCGTAACCTGCTGTGATTGGTTGCATGAATTATCAACAGCCAATTGCATCACTTGGCTTCCGTTTAATTTTAACGCATCGATAATTTTCGTTCCAGAATCCTGTCGTTAGTCAGGTGTCTCCTTCTTGATTAGTATAGTAGATAACCATTTACTCAATGCTCAGGTTGCATGGTTGCATGAAATGAATGCACACTTGCTTTCGTAATTAAATAATTTGATTGACATGGTTTTTTGGATAAAATCGTGCATGTAACCTTCACTTTGACCTGGAATGTATGACTATGTACAAATATTAATCTAATACAATTAAATTCTTTCATTGATTCGTGATTGAGTTACAAACGAACACAAATCCTATTGGCATCAGATAGGATATAATATTCTCGTCGAGGCTAGCTACACTAAAGTAGGGCAGAAATAAGTTTAGACATAATGCAACGATCGAGCGCTTGTTGCTTGATTTCGTAATAGTTCTGCGATTAAGTTTTTTTTTTTTAAAGTTCATCGGGTATATTTTTAGAAAGAAAAAAGAGTCTTGAAGACTTGACCTTTTTTTTAGGGTTCTGTACCTCAAAAGGAACCCTTATAATAGGATCACTTCGTTGTCCGTCCGGCCGTTTGTCTGTCTGTCTGCCAAGACCCTTTTTCTCAGGAAATATAGAGCGCGTGGAGATATAGAGTTAAAATTAATATCAAATACGTAGGTCTGCGATTCCTTTGGAGCTCTAAAAAATCAACCTCCATTCATCCTTCCACCAAACAACGCAATAAAAAAATACGGCCATATATGCGACATATTTTGATACTCGCAAATAAATCAAAACCTATAGGGTACTTCCCGTTCACCTAGTATCATGAAATTTGGCAAGAAGTAAGGTCTCACAGCACAAGTAAAGGAAAACGTCCGAAAATCGTTAATTTGTAGTTAGTCACATAACATATTTTATTGCTATTACAAACTTACATTTGCAGTTGGAGTATTGACGGTGACGAATATCGGTGTATAGGAGAACATTTTTTTCAAATACATAATACATATTTAAAGTTAAGTTTGTTCTTGAGATAAATTCATCCCAAAAACGGAACCCTTCATTGTGCGTGGACCGACAGGCACTTGTTTCTTTATTAAGCTTACAAAGTTACAGGTTCTTTGCACCTGAGCCAATTCTTAAATCACATCCGGGTTTGTTGGAACTGCAAAAATGTTTCTAGGAATATAGCTCCTTTTCAGTAGATGACAAGTCACTTGGGTGTAGATTGGCTCCGTCGCTGGCTCGAGGTCGCTCCGCCCCACTCTTCCACGCTCCGGTGATCCAGCGTGATACTTACTTACATTAAGATCGTTACGACTTGCTTATTGACTCGGTATAAGAATGATTAAATGATTATTTTATGTCCCTAAAATAATTTGGATCATAAAGCATTTTAGACAACTTCCTGTTGATTCAAATTGTTGATTATTTTGTAGATAAATTAAATTAATCATCGTTTTAAGGCAAGTACCCATTAATAACCTTTTTTATGACCAACAAATTAGCACACACCCATTTAAGACTATTTACAAGATATGAATGAGCTTAGCTATACAAATTTCCAATTTTTTATATTCTGGCCTTCGATCAATAATGCACTAGATACACTATCCCATACAAAAGTTCTCCTAAAACTGTCGCCAATCGTGTTTACGTAATTCTAGTTTAAATAAATATACATTAATGTAAATTCAACCTTAAATGCAATGCTTAAAGTTGTATTCACAAAGCTATGTACAAAAAACAATAAAGTCAAACATACATCAAAACAAATTCAACCTTACACGCATGTTTTAAAGTTCGAATTACAAAGTGCTAACAAAAGCAATAAAAATTTATGACCGAGGCTTGCCGCTTGGACAAGGAATGAGTGGAGTCGAACTGTGTAATATATTTTTGTTTATACCTTCGATCAATAATAGTACTAGAACAAAGATACGTCGCTGAAGTGGCCACGTTTGTACACACTTTAGTACATTTATATTTCTTTATATGAAATACAGAAATAAATCATTTATACTAACAAATTCAGTTTATTATAAGCCATTGACACTCAAACATAAAGTTTAATTACAATGGCAAAATTAAATCTTTCTGTCGTCGGAGAAACAAATATTTAATTACAATGGCAAAATTAAATCTTTCTGTCGTCGGAGAAACAAATATAATGTCATGTGTCATGAAAATTAAAAGTCATTTTTCTATAAGTTCAAAAATATTTATTGTTACTGTTGTACTGTTTTTAGTAATCTACGCCTTTGCGTGTTTCCAGTTATGTCCAATCTATTAAAATGAATCGAACAAATTGTCAATTTTTTATAAGGCTATTACTATTAATATTTCTATTGATATGTATTAATATTTCTTTTCCTCTTTCTTTCGCGGAAATCTACAAACAGAAATAAAATATAAAATAACAATACTACACCATGCATTCCCTGTTCCAGAACAGTCGATGTTTGGTACAATAGTTGGTAGTTGTCACAAACATTGGTCAAACAATCATAATATTTGCTAAATGATTTATATTTACTATTTAATTCTGTTTTTATTTTATGAAAATCACTTATTGATAATAAACTTACGGAAAAAAAAATATTCCTTCCAAAATCTTGGTGTTACGTTGGTTATTTACATATTTTTTGAACGCGTACTGCGGCATTTTGACGTATTAACGTTGGCTATGATTGGACCATACTAATTTGAAATAAGACCACAACCGAATTTGTGCTCTTATTTTTCGTTCCGTTTTTGAAGCGCTTACCGGGAATCTAGTGCATTATTGATCGAAGATTCTGGCGAATGTTTAATTTTGTATGTAGCTAATGTTAAATCGTAAACACGCCAAAAATCAAGAAAATCTTAAAATTCATAGCTGACTCGCATCCAATCATCTTAGAAACTGGTTTCACCAACTCTTGTAATTATCATCAATCGGCACTCCTTAAAAGCTGAAGATTACCTAGGCTCCCATTGGGCTTGTGAATTAGGCTCGCGTTAGGCAAAGCATTCCTGATTGTTAACTCATCATCTTGTGCAAGGCATGTACTTGATAGCGACACTATGTAAAGCTACGAAAGTACGAATATAAGGCAGTGTTGCGCAGCAGTGAGGAGGACGGAGGGGCGGTGCTGGCGGGCGCGGGGGGGAGGGCTGCCAGCTGACGGCCTCTAGCAGTGAAAGTAAACCTGCGGCCCTCGCCACCAGTCCGACCACATTGGTGCTTGTAATACGATTTAAATTATGATTTACTATTGCATTGCTAGTGCTTTGACGTCATTTACAATGTATGAATTTACATTGTATTTTAACAATCAATCGGTTGATTGTTTTTCTCCTAGATATCCTAATCGTAGATTGGTATTCCCAGCCAATCAATACACAGCTAGCTCTATCTCACACTTTCGAAAAAAACACGTAAAAGACGTTAGTTTCTACTGGTATTAAATTATTGACCCAAAAACTCAAACGTTTTACAAATTTATTACCTTTTGTGTACATTCTGGTTATTAACCTTATTTTGGCAAGTAGAATACTACCTACATTAGCTCGTACATAATATTTGATCGTTTCCGCTTATAACGAATTACGTCAGACTTATTTAAACTTAAATTAAGTAAAGCGTAGAATGTTAAGACATCGGTTTAATTAAGTGCATTCTTTGTGAAATACCAACCGTTCGTTTAGTTTTATAAAACATAATTATTTGAGTTATGTTTCACAAAAGAAAAACAGAATAACTAGCATTCCTTGTGTTTTTAGACAATAATCTAGTAGTCGACTCAATTCAACCAAAAACCATTAAGTAAATTGTTATAAGTAGTGAAAATCTGATTTCCAATGGTTAATGATTTTTTAATCATGTATGACTCTCAATAGTCTACTAAAGTTGTTAACTTTCAATTGCATTCCAATACTTACCTAGTCAGATCTTGTAGTCTGTTTCTACGCGACGAGAACAAACAATAACAAAATTGATATTCTCAATACAGATCGTATCCGTTGCGTGCACTATCTTTACGGAGTCCAATAAGTCTTGAGCTACATAGGGTTGCTATTTGCTCTGAAGTGCTTGTAAGGACGGGGTCCATTGTCCAGCTGAGGCCGAAGTCGCTGACCTTGCGGGCCGGCCGGCGCGGGCGCAGTCTGCTGCCCACAGTGCCCACTAGCGCCGTGATCTGATACGATGGACATTGCCTGTTCAATGCAATAACCCAGCCTAACAATGTTTATGACTTCTCTGTGTTGGTACCTTGAAAGTGTTACATACGCGATGCGTGCCAGGTTCTGCCTATTGTTATGTTATATAATCTTATATTTTAGTGTTGCGATATTAAATGAAGAACAATTAGCTAAGACTTCAATAGCTACGAATTCTAACAAAAACTGAGGGGCGTAATCGATAGACTTATGTTGTAACACTTTCCTTAGTAACATATTATGTTGTTTCCTTGTGAAAAGGTTGTTGTACCTACCGATGTCTTCTTTACGGAAACGTGAACTGTTTGAAAGTAGGTATACCTAACAGGAAAACTTGAACTCCATATTAATGACATAAGATGCCTTCCTCATCGTGATTCTGAAAGAAATAAAATCAATGTATTTCTTTAGAAATGCACTGTGTAGATAAACAAAATATGTGGTTAGGTGCATATGAATGAGCAATAAATCACTGGCGGAGGTCCATAACTCTGCGAGGGATGAATGACCGGCAAGGTCGAGGGCTCTCTGTGGAATGCGCGAGAGACTTCTGCTGGACAGGCTGTGATTCACGCACTGAATACATTCTTATTCTCCGAACACCTCCGATAATTTACCTTCAGGGTGTTAAAGAAACAGTCGTTACCTTGAAACATAATTATCTAGGAATTTCTGAATATTTTGGTTACGAATGGTTTTTTATTTTATTCAAAGGTTTACGACCAAACATAAGCCTTGGCCACTAACCAGCTAATTTATTACAACTAAGAAGGTGAAAAGCTATAGCCTCGATTGTTATCAGCGTGCAAAGTTTATTGTTTTACAAGGATTTCCTACATATTTACAAAGAATTTTAAATTATAAAGACTTTATATGTAAGACTAGGCATATTAGCAGGCGATATGAGATAAATAGGACCTGCGGTTAAATACTTAACCTTTAACTGAAAGGTCAGCCGTGCGCTCACTCGAGAGGGCACTATAAATTAGGATCAGTTATAGATCGTTTGAAAGGTTAGCCTTTGAAGTATCTTCGTGCCTTTGTTATTGTCTGCCTTCGCAGCAGGCTAGTTTACTTTTGCTACGAAGGTGCTACGAAAAATGTAGAGCGGTATATTAGATATGATGGACCCTCCAGTTTTTCGGACTACTACCTGATATTGATAATGAAGAAGATGCACTTAAAATAGGTACTAAATTCAAAATAGGTATTTGGTAATAGTATTTTGTAGGCAATTGTGTTTTTTTTTCAAAGTGCAGTCACAATATTGAAAAAACTGAAGCTGATTCATACTAAACTTCAAACTTGTTGATATTCACAGTAGTCACACATTCAGATTCACGAGTCCGTAAAAGCGTGACAGTGGACACAGTTGGAGCCGTCCAAAATGGAAAGTCGTGATGTCGACAATTTCACTGTTAACGGTTCTAATAAGTACGCGAAGACACTGCACATCTGCTAATTACGTTTTCTTGGTCGAATGATGAAAGTCATTTAATATTGGCAAAATTACATATATAAATTTTGATTATTCAATAACATGATAATCGCATTTAAAACTTGATCGTAGTTTAATGGTATCGAATAACTAACTCACAATTCAGCAACCAGATCAACTTTTTTCTATATAATAAGGATATTAGGTACTATGCTCCAAAGATTTAGCCTAGGTTTCATCACCCAGCAATTTTCTTATTACTTTCCTATTGTTTCCAGAAAAATTGTAAAATATGGCGACGTCGGGAGGGAAACCGCGGCGCGAGGAGGCCAGCGACAACTCCGACGATGAGCTTACACCGCTCGCTAACGAGATCTATGGCGGAAGGTGCGTACCAAAGATACCTATTTCCTACCTATACCTATTACCTATTTATTCAATCAATTTATTTTCACTTTATTATAACTATACATACATACATACATCTACTATATATTGTAATATAAATACGAATAAATAAAATTTAAGTGTCGTTTGCAATGTCAAAATAACAGCTTTTTATTAATTGCATATGAATTACAAAAATTAAAAAAAAAACTACAAAAAAAATGCTGTCTGTCTGTTTGTACCGACTAATCTCCGAAAAGGTTGGACCGATTTTGACAGGACTTTCACTGGCATAGCTGATGTTATAAGGAGTAACTTATTTTAGAAAAACAAAGAGTCCACGCGGGCGAAGCCGTGGTCAGCAGCTATTATATACGTAGATACATATAATGCTACTAGGTTCTTTGGGCGCGTGTCCAAAATCTAACAAAAACTAAAGGCCGCCATCTTGTTCTTTCAATATATCTCATAAAACAATTTCACAAATGTTTCCCAACAGCGCCCTCATGTCATCGACATTCCAGCGTCAAAAGATCCCTGCAGCATGTTAGGCAATACTCATGACCGAGTTGTATTTTTGGTAAAAGATGTAATTATGTTTAATGACGCTAAGATTACCTAGAATTTTCAAGAGCTTTCTATTCGAGTCCCTGTCCTTGTCATGGATATTTAGATGAACAATTTCTTCGGAATTTGACTCACACATTAGTTAAATTGGGTCATCACGAAGGGGTTAAAAGCCAAAGACAAAATTCGCAGCACACATTGGTAGCATCGATAAAACAAAAAATATGGAACCATTTATAAGCATATTTTAAAATACAGATAGGTACAAATATAATTCAGTAATACATATTAACTAAAGATACAACTTCATCTCTAATACAAAAGCTCGCCTGAGAGTTACGTTACAACCGGAACAGCCTCCGTAACGATGATATCACTCGCCCCAATCAAAGCGATACGTCATCGGCAATCATTCTCATCAGTGGTAGATCTCATGTATGTGCTAAGTACATACACTTTCACCTTTGCCAAGTAGGTAACCGAGTATATTAGGAAAGAATAACACTCTTTGATTTGCTTTTGAATGCAACTTTTCAGTATTTATAAAAACATTTTAACCTAGTTATTGTTAAAAGCTTTTACAAAGGTATTAATGTTATATCATGTTTTCGTTATTTTCATAAAAGCTTTAAAATTATTGTTATAATGTTTCAAGCCGTCAACTGATTCACACAAGGATCTTTGATTCATGACAATGTCTTGTGAAGGCTATTTAACGAAGTAACATCTCACATCACATTTGTAAGGTCATAATGTTAATATTAGACCGTATTTGGATGTGACTACGAGTACGAGCAGTCACAAATAAACAAATCGAATTTTATAATAAAATGATTCAATTTGCATTACCTGACATTCGATCACTGATGAATTGATTTGATCGCTTGTAATGATGTTAAGCAAGTAACTAGAAATGAAAAATAAAATCAATTAGAGTAGAATGCCGATATAGGTCTCATTAGAGGTACAACGATATTAATATGGTGTTCAACGCATAATTATGTGGTTAGGCATGTGCAAGCGGTGGTCTTATAGCATTATTTTCCCATCATAACTATGTTGAGTAATTCAAAAGCAAATCAGATGAGTCAGATTCGCAATGATGACAATTCTTATATGTATTGCAATTTTCCACCAAGAGATTTAACCTTTACAATCCAGGTATTAGCTTCTTCTGCTCAACTTCAACAAATGAAAAGACTCGTGACTACTCGTATTGAAGCCGCGGATGAAATGATTAGATTTAAAATCCAGTCAAAGTTTGAGATTAAAGATTCGTTAAGTTATTTTTGTGGAAAGTTTTAAATGCCAATACCTATTATTAAAGAATTTGTGGATTTCACAATGGTCGTTAGAAATGCAAACTAAGAGCTTTTTTATTAGAAACGAAACAGTACATATGGTCTAGCTAGATGATAAATAGAAGTAATAATGTAAAAAATCATTGTTTAGTATAAAGTTTTATTTAGTCAGAGGTCGAGTCGCTCGCGCCGATCGGTCACCGCGGCCCGGAACCCGTTCAAATGCCAAGGTTGACAACTCTGACGACACAACTTTCGATCCATCGACTGCGCCACATTTTTGCGCCCCACTTCGCTCTAAGAGGCCTCTACGGACCATATTATAGGAACTTTATTAGATACTTGTGATGGTTTATTTGTTCCATGCTTGCCCAAGTCTAGATCTATGAGAAATTAAGGTCCAACCTTGAGACTTACATCAGATTGTAATTCTTATATCCTGTTTCTACTTCTTAAGTCTCTACATTCTTTGTAGCAGGTATCTGCTTGCCAAAAAACGATTAATATTGTGTTAAGATGCAGTCAGATTTAAAGTTTATTTTTATTTTGTCTGTTCTAGATCTTTCAATTCTTTGCCGACTTGTGTAGCACGTCCAGTAACAGTCTATCGATACTTTGATTCTTAACTTAATCTGAATTTGATGGATGAATCTTGGAGTTCTAAGAAGAATAAATAAAGCTATTTATTCGGTTTAGATTGAACGGTGTCTAGCAGTAAACGCTTTCGTAGGAGGTAGCTGAGACGAGTGGGGTCGACCGTGATCGGAATACTGGATGGCTGACCAATGTGACACTTACTGGTTGTTTTGAACTCAGAACTGCAACCACAAACCTTCCTACCTAAAGAAGACTCGTAACGAAATCTGTGAATTGATAGTAATCGTTAATTTCGTGTTCATTTTATGCAAGGGATTAAGTTTTGCTAGCACATTTTTTAGCATGTTGCAAGAGCGAAGGTGACACAATTTTTAGCATAACATGAAAATATCGTTTTTTAGCACAGGACTGAAAATACATGACACGTGTTACCTTTTCCAGAAAAAAAACGTTAAACGTATCGTCATATTCTGCCAAAATATATCCAGTGACGGTTAGATTTTGACCATACGTATATTTTTAACGACGTGTTATGAGTGTTGACTACCATAACGTCGTAATGACGTAACTGCGGCAAAGCTCAGGTAGGTTTATGACAAACATGGAAGTTAGCAGACGTGCACGTGTGCACAACATAATGCTCCCGTCCACACCATGGTCGATGACCTCCGACTGCGGTGGACATTGGGCATGGCCGGGAGTAGCGGTGCGCATATCAAACAAAACATTACCTTAAGATGGGCACAAGTAAATTGGAAAGTTTGATGTATTCATTGAATGACGGAGAAATATTTTTGATGTGTATCATCTTTCCTCTCGTTTTTCGGCAATCTGTGAGAGTGATTTCGTGAAAAGGGACGGAAGTGTGTAACAAACACCCGGGGAAGTGCGAGCTATTTGATTTGACCAACGACCGCGCGCTGTGCTAGAGTTGGCGGTCAGAAACGACCTTGACGAGGGCCCCGCCCCTTTAATGTTGCTTATTACCTGTGAGCCTCGCTCGTTTTTTATTTATTTATCGGTAAAACTACTTGCTACCCGAGCACTGCAGCCACAACCTCTAAAAAAAAACACTCTAAAGATTACTTTTAGAGGTTGTGGCTGCCTAAAACACAAAGCATTTTTATTAATACGAGAACGGATTTGGACATTGATTTTAAATAGAATATTCATTAACTTGCGAAGTTGCGACATTGAGTCATCGATTTTATAGTAAAAATAATAAAAAAGAAAAAATAATAATAACCTATTCTTGCTACATACATACATACAGAACACATAAATAAAATCAGAATGTTATACAAAATTAAAACAGGATTTAGGTAAACTGTTTCTTAACAGATTTAAACAATCCACTTAATCTAACTACTTGGAACTTGCAGCTATTACTTTGTGAAACACAATAATCGCGGCCAAAGAAATACTTGTTTTATTGTTATGATATTACGGGTTACTGTTATGTTACAATGCCGCGGCACCGGTGCACGTGCACGCGAGACGGGCGAAGGCTTTCGTAAGTTTTCGTGAGGTGTAGCGACATTGAGCGATCTATTGTTCTGACTAGCAAGCTTCGTAGGCTGCGCTCGCGTCGACAAATACCTAATCCATCTAGACGCAGCCAATATGACTGCGGACAGTCTGGATCGTGTGTGGAGGAAGGTCACTACACACGTACATTTGATTTGAATTCCGACCTCGCGTACAAATGTTAGCGACGGTGACTGCTGCTCAGGGTGAAGATAAAATTTGAAATAGGTTACATAGGTATTATTTTGCATGTCGCACAATTTTACACACGAATAATAATAAAAAGACATAAGCTTCGTACATAGTAACCAAAACATACCTTATTCTATGTACAGGGTGCGACGAAAACTTTTACTGATTTTTACCGAGTTTTCTGAAAATACCTTTATCTAACACAGAGGCATCGGTAGAATTCGTAAATCTAAATACATGTAGATAACTTAATTCTCAATACGCAGTTGGTGCACAAATATTGAAACTAAAGAACTGGTTTTGTAGAGCTAAACCTTGTATATTTTTATATTGTTCTTTGGATGTATAATGAAGCGTATAAATATGGAATCTTTTTCACTTCCTCATGTGGATATGAGGACCTGTTTATCAACTAGAATTGGACAGGTTTCAATTGTCAGTTGTCGATCAATTGAATCTTTATGTTTAAAAAAAATATCCTACATGACAAGTCGTTGGTGTACTGAAAAAGTTTGGTTTATATAAGTCTCAAAAGTCACTTCATATAATGATTAGTGCGAAAAGGACGGAGCTATTTATTGAATTATTTCAGGCCACTTTTCATATAATTACGCATTCCACGTCTCCCCTTTTTAAGGGTGCCGTAGTAAACAAGGAACCCTTACAGTTTCGCCATGTCAAACTCAAACTCAAAGCATTTATTTCAATTAAACCATTTACAGGCACTTTTGAATTGTCAAATAGTCGCGTCAGTTAGTCAGAAAGTTGAAGCTAGTTGCCCATTCCAAAACGTAGA
Organism: Agrochola macilenta; assembly: GCA_916701695.1. NCBI lineage: Eukaryota > Metazoa > Arthropoda > Insecta > Lepidoptera > Noctuidae > Agrochola > Agrochola macilenta. Next base: position 9,839,526 of record OU753559.1, on the reverse strand, counting down.
TCTTTATGGAGAAGAACGGGCAAGAAACTCCAAGGACACTCTTTTAAATATAGAAAATTACAAAATCCTGGGTACATTATTCTTGTTGCTTCTATATGTGAGAACAATGTACAAAAAATAATCAAAACAATTCAAAATATAAGATTAAAAATAAGCCATGGCAGATAAGAGATGACCAGTCACAACTGACGGCGCCCGTTCACGAACATGACGCGTGGATCAGCACCATCCAGCTCAACCATTTTGTAGGGAACCGAATGATCTAACACACTCGCCACCATCAGCGAGACATTTAAGTGAGCATGACATACTCTCAACTGCCATGCTCTTTCAAGTCAACATACATCTTAATAACATTAAAACGGCTCCATGGTACTCATATTTACAAAAATTGAAAAAATGCTTCTAAATTATACAAAACTAATTTGCAATGTATTTGAGAGATTAATAGAATGTTACTACCAAAAAGAAAGAAAATCATTATCCATTGGAGTATTCAACAATTAAAACTTGTTTTAAATAAAAAATAAACATTAAGTTTGTAATGTCAGATAAATAAAAAGGGGAAGCAACTCTTCCAAACATATATTTTTTTTAACTAGTGAGCCCAAGTGGCTGTGGAGCAGGACCAGCATTAAGCCAAGCATTTTTATCTATGATATAATCATCCAACTTATAATATGCTTGTCTACATAGTGTGCGTTTAATGCATGTTTTAAATTTCTTCTCATTCAGTTGAAGAATATCGAGTGGTATTTTATTATAACATTTTACGCAGTACCCCATAAAAGTAGTGTGCACTTTAGACAATCTGAAACGTGGTTGATCTAATTTGTTCCTATTTCTAGTGTTAAAATTATGCCTGTCACTTATCTTACTAAAAAGATGTAGATTTTTCCGAACATACATAATGTTTTCATATATATACTGACAAGGTACCGTCATGATGTTAATTTTCTTAAACAGTTCCCTTAGAGATTCGCGTCTGCGGAGGTTATATATGGCTCTGACAGCCCTCTTTTGCAGAATAAAGATAGAATTAATATCTGCAGCCCGTCCCCACAGCAAAATACCGTAAGACATGATGCTATGAAAGTAACTAAAATAGACCAGTCTCGCGGTATCCACGTCTGTTAGTTGGCGGATTTTCCAAACAGCGTAAGCGGCTGAACTTAGCCGCCCTGCAAGTGATGTTAAGTGAGGACCCCACTGTAGTTTTGAGTCAAGCGTGATCCCCAGGAAAACCGTTTTATCGACGAATTCTAGTGTCTCCCTATTCAGTACAACATGACATTCACTACTTCTAACATTTGGTAACGTGAATCTTATGCATTTAGTTTTCTTCTCATTTAATACCAAATTATTTACAGTAAACCAATTATGGACCTTAAGCATAGCATTATTTACTTCGTCAAGCTCCTGTGCATGTCTATTTATCTTAAAAATCAGTGATGTGTCATCAGCAAATAACACCATTTGTGGTCGGTTTTTCAGTAAATGAGGTAAATCATTTATATATACTAAAAAGAGGAAGGGACCCAAAATCGAGCCCTGTGGTACACCCATTTTGACTTTTAAACCCAATGAATTTACACCGTTTATTTGAACTTGCTGCAATCTATCATTCAAATATGATTTTACTAAGCTAAGCGCAAGTTTATCCAGTCCGTAATGCTCCAGTTTCAAGAGCAGTGTTTCGTGATTCACGCAATCAAATGCCTCTTGTGCCTCTTCCCATGCGTTAAAGATGTGTTTTAATAAGGTGACACCGGCGTCGGTTGTGCAACGTCCTTTGGTGAAACCATACTGTTGATCGTGTAGGATATTATTACGATTAAAATGCTTGAGCATTTGATTTAACATTACTTTTTCAAACACCTTGCTGAAAACCGGCAAAACCGATACGGGTCTATAATTATTAGTATCTTTGCTGTCCCCGGATTTGAATAGTGGAATAACTTTACTGTACTTCATTATGTCCGTCTGTCTGTCTGTCCGCGGATTAGCTCAGAGACGGTTAGTACTAGAAAGCTGTAATTTGACGTATGTAATGTATGTATACATATTAATCATGCCGACAAAGTGGTAAAATTAAATAAAGACAAAATGTTTTTTTTTGGGTACCTCCCCTACACGTAAAATACGGATGTTTTTTTTTCTCGTCTAACCTGTTGAATGTTAAGTTTGTTCTTGGGATAAATTTATCCCAACTACGGAACCCTTCATTGTGCGTAGTCCGACACGCACCTGGCCGTTTTTTTTATGTATGGCATCTCGCAGGTCAACCTTAACCGGTTGTCGGCTGCTTAACCGGACTTTCGTGTGGGTGCCTCAATAAATGAAGGCCTCCTGGCAGGGCATAAAACTTATAAACTAAGAGACTACACGATAAGGGCACCCTCTGTGGGGTGAGTACCTCGGCTCAGGGCGTCGCTGGGGGAGGATAGCAATGGACAAGCTGGATCAGATTAACCCACGTTTCCCATACTACCCACTCTTTTTTCTTCCCACCATTTAACGCAGACCACTATAAAGACTTACGCAGACTAAACGCATTTTGTCTTAAATTGACTACAATCATAATATGTTTAGGTGATAGAATTGGAAACAAGTTGTAGTCAACTGATTGGAAAGTGTTGAAACAAGGAGGCGTTACTCATTTGCGGTGCGGTGCCGATGCGATCATATCAATTAGTGAGCGAACGATATAATTTCGCGTGCTCACCATTGCTGAACGAAGAACTCTCCGCACAGCGGGTAGAACTAGGAGCAAGATAGACAAAATGTTCTTTGAAGGTTTTAGAGTAATTTATCATAACGTCACTGTGGTTGTCATTTGATTTGTAGCGATCTCGCGTTTGATCAGCAGCAGATTTAGCGATCACACCAAATGTTATGGGAAATCAGAAATGTTTGGATCTATACTATGAAGATAGCCAATATTATGAAGAGGTAAAATTTGTTTGTTTGTATGTAGGAGGTAATCTCCGGAAGTACCAGTCGAATTTGAAAAAATATTTTTGCATTGGATATCCCAATTAAACAAAATTAATGTAAATGTAATTTTGGATTGTATTCATAACTTAAATAACCCAATGGCGCATTAGGTACTTAATTGACTTACCCTCAGGTAACTCGTGTACTTTAAATATGTAAATATTATTGAAACTTCATGTATTCATTGGCTCAGTGTGAACAGTTTTTCAAATTTTATACCGCTTTCTATCACATTAATTGGTAAACTTATTATTATTTATAGTGATTGGTACACTTTTGTGCAGTATCATGGTGAACATAAAGCATTTGAGAGTTATAGGAATTTGGGAGAAATCAACCAAGAGGCTCTCTAACTGTTACGTACAAACTTTACTTCTTCAATGCTAAACTAAACTATTATATGTATTTTATTAAATACATATAATGGTTTAGTTTAGTGTCGATAATTTGACCTGAGTAAAGAATCGTTTGACTCTACATAGTTCAAAATGATCCCTCAGATCTTAAGTTTTAACACATAATTACGGCACATACCTACCTATTACCTGTTACGACCAAAGTATCTTTGACAAACATTCTCATGCTGCCTACTAATTTGCAAACGAAACCACGAACCGGCAATTTTGTGTAAATAACATACCTATCCCATATATTGAGGAAATTAATATTCATACTTTGTCCAGTACGAGACAATAGCGTATCACTGGGCGACGCGGTGCCCAAGCAGTCGTTATTGCGATCGCACCGTTCGCCGTCCTCATAACAATCGATGAGTTCTACTATACTATTCGAACTGACTGGACATTCCGTTGATAATTTTCTTCTAATTTCCGAAAATAATTTTTATAAACTTTCTATGGTGATGTGATTTTTCTAAAAATGTCAACCCAGTGACGTGTGTAAACATGAGTGACCACGATCGAAAAAGTCATTATGAAAGGGACGATGCCGAAGAACCGCTTTACGCTGTGAATAACAATAATTCAATTTATAGCAATGGGACTTTGCATTATTGTAGCATATACAGGTAAATGATGCATGTGATATCATATTTTTAGTCTGTGGAACTAGGTATATGTAGTTTGAAATTAACGTGTAAATACCTCTCTTCGGGTCGTTTCTTGGGACGTCATCTGAAAGAATCGGGTGATGACACAAGAGACGACTCAATGACTATGGGATTACATCAAGTGGACGTGACACAGCTCCATATCTCATACCCTTACGCTGAAAACATCGTAGTGAGGGAACCTAGTTTTCTTCATGTTGCTGTGGTCAGAGGTAAATGAGGGGGAACTGGTCGTATTGCCACTATTGCGGATGGCCCCATGTATTTATTTATGATCTCCATAGGCAAAAGTTTTTGCATACTTCTTGCCAACTTGCTCTTTTAGGACCAAACGGTCGATCAATGCTTTAAAAAAATACCCTATAGACCACTTTTTGTGTGCCTAGGTACTGAACAGGTTTCGTTATAACAATTCAAATTATAAAAATGCAGCTGTCTCGTACATCTACTTCTTATGAATTCCTTAGATTGTGTGCGTAATGGCGGCGTTACGCATAATTAAACAGTGTTCAATCAACAACTTTCTAATGCCTTACATGGATCACAGATCCGCTTAATCATTTATTGTCATCGAAAGTTTACCGATTAATGGAAAATTCATTTGTTTGGCATGTATGAAAATTGACGAAGAAAATGTTAATTTAATTCCTAACGGGAAAAGTGAAGGACATATCCTTCACTTTTCCCGTCAGCGTTCTTCAAACGTTTGATATCTATTATTAAAACTTATTAGCATATTTCAATCATTTTTATCTCATTCAGATCGGCTACAGTACAGTGGTCAGGTAACAGCATTCAGTTCTGCCAACTCGCCAAGCTAGACGGCCCCAACAGTTAATTGGGTCACCTACCACCTTCGTTGGTTACCTTACGTAAACCCCACTGTCACAACTAGTACAAGTACTATGTGCATATGTGTTGCAATAATAAACGTTGTAATGTAACGGTTTTCTATCCGCGTTAATATGCTGCACACGCGAAGGTCATCATCGCGAAATATTGCCGATCGGAAGGAAGCTGCGTCTGCGCCGGTCGAAATGCAACATTGCTCCAGATTTCTCTCTCAACTGAATAGCGTGTGAAAGTTGTTTTTCTCGCTGCACTGTTGACTCTAGCTTGCGTTATCTAGCAAGTGTAGAATTGTGCACACTCGGCACTAGCTAAAAAAATATTATTCCCTTATAAAGAAATTAGGAGATGGCCAAAAATATTTATGATGTTTTAGGGTGGCGATCTTCACTGGGTTAGTGAAGATCGCCATAGCGAATGAGAATGCAGTGATTAAATTATAAACACAGTAATACTGACTAGTTATTTTATCTTTTCCAGCCAAAGGACAGTACAAGAAACGAAAGGATGGGACGTGTTTCGGGAGTTCCCGCCGAAGCAAGACAGTGGGTCTATGGAGACCCAGAAATGTTTGGAGTTCACGGTGCGGTTATTCAAGGTGGCGGCGTATCTACTCGTCTTCATCGCGGTCCTCGGGTCCGGAGTCGTCGCAAAGGGCACAACGCTTTTCATGACTTCACAGCTAAAGAAGGACAGGCGGATTGCGTATTGTAATAGGAATTTAGGTACGTTGGACTTAACTTTAGTGCGTATTTTCCGATTAAAGCCAAACATGAGAAGCCTATCAAATACCAAACGTTTAAGGAGTCCGCACATTAAACAAGATCCGGTGTGGCGCAGCCGCGCGCGTTCCAGATTAATTTTGGACTTAACAATCTAGTTGCTGTACAGACGTGGCTTGTTTGCCAATAATGTTATTGGATTATTTCATTCCAAACAATAAATATGTATTGCGAGAATTTTATTGACGAAACGCAATTTAAGTCGTGTTTTAACACTTCGACCATTTATTAAGTCATCCGAGGCCAAACTTTCACGTCTGTTATTAATCTTTCGAAAACATTCTGAGTATGGACCAAGAATTTGACTAATATAAATCTTTTTCATGTTTCCAGGTAGGGATAAACAATTTATAGTAAGTCTTCCAGACGAAGAGCGAGTGGCGTGGATGTGGGCTCTCCTAGCAGCGTTTGCCATCCCAGAAATAGGAACACTCATACGTTCACTGAGGATATGTTTCTTCAAAACTTCTAAGAGACCAACTAGCACACAATTTGCTGTGGTAAGTAATTTAATTGAAACCCTACATACGAGTAGTAACGCTTCATTACTCCCATCCGACATCGCCTGTTTTTAAAACCCATCTGTAGACTTGGACAAATTACAAGTTTACATATACTATATCTGCCATGTTTTACCGGCACACATTACCTTATTACATACTTTCTTTGGACTGGTATGAGATTTATAACTTGTATGACACCTCAACTCACGACTTTTATGCATCAATATTGAATATTGCGTGTAAAAACGCACGCTGTTCAGTTATCCGAGAGCTAATATTTTGATAGCAAAAGTTTAAATTTCTTTACACATATTAAATAAAAATCGTCTGACATTGGCTTATAGAAATAATCTCAATGGCATTTTGTATTATTCTGTTTCAGGTGTTCATCGCAGAATCGCTCCACACGGTAGGGATGGGCCTGCTCTTCTTCATGATTCTACCAGAACTAGACGTGGTCAAAGGAGCCATGATCACGAACTGCCTGTGCATTATTCCTGCGATACTCAGCTTTCTCTCGCGAAATTCTCGAGACTCGAAGCGATTCGTGAAAGTGATCGTGGACATTGCGGCGATAGTAGCACAAGTCACCGGCTTCATAGTGTGGCCACTGTTGGAGAACAAGCCTGTCCTGTGGTTGATACCAGTTTCATCGTTATGCATATCTCTGGGGTGGTGGGAGAACTACGTCACACGACAGAGCCCTATAGGTAAGAATGAGAAATACCAAAGATACACGGCTATTGCAATACTATTTAAGCCTTTGATACTTTGTTCACTGTTCTTTTTCCTTTCCAGGTACGATCAAAAGTCTGGCCAGATTAAAAGACGAGCTGAATTTCACGCGCTACTACACATACCGTTTCATATCTGTATGGAAAATCACGTTGTTCCTCATGTGCATCCTGTTCAGCATATGGCTTGATGGTGATGAGCCTGCCATGTTCTTCCAACTGTTCAATACAGGGTTTGGACCACACAGTATCGTCGTTGAAGAGGTTTGTTAAATAAATTGATTACAATTCAGATTTGAATTTAGATGTATCCCATGTTCTCGGTTAAATTCTTTGTTATTATTTCAGGTACAAATCCAACTAGGTGGAACCGTAATTCCTGACTTAGCTAACGTTACTCTAACTGGAGATTCAGTAGAAGTGGCGGCTGCTTACAAATCCGCATTCTACGTGATGCTTATCCAAATATTTGCTGCGTACATCTGTTACATATTCGGAAAGTTCGCGTGCAAGATCCTCATCCAGGGCTTCAGTTATGCATTCCCTATCAACCTCGTCATTCCGTTGGTGGTCAATTTGTTGATAGCTGCGTGTGGTATTAGAAATGGTGATAATTGTTACTTCCATGGAACGGTGCCAGATTATCTTTACTTCGAGAGTCCAGCGGGTAACGTTTCGGAAATTCTTATTTGATGCGATATTTAACGATTGATACGTCTATAATATTAGTGACCCTGTATTATTTTGTTTTCAGCGTTCACACTTAGCGACTTCATATCGCGCCAAATGGCATGGGTATGGTTACTCTGGTTACTGTCACAAACATGGATTACCATACACATCTGGACACCTAAAGCAGAACGTTTGGCGTCTACGGAGAAGCTATTCATAATGCCGATGTATAACGGTTTACTAATAGATCAAAGTATGGCTCTCAATAGAAAGAGGAACGACCAGAGAGATGTAAAAACCGAGGTAAGCCACACAAAATATCGCATAACGTGTTACGTGATCACACAAAGCTAGCTTACAAATGCATTTAATTAACAGACTAAATAAGAAATAACAAACTCAAGTTATTGACAATTCTTTAATTTCTAAATTTCAGGACCTTGCAGAAATAGAAAAAGAAAAAGGCGACGAGTACTATGAAACCATATCAGTTCATACGGATAACACCGGTTCTTCTCCAAAGGCTATCAAATCATCAGACCAGATCACCAGGATATACGCATGCTGTACTATGTGGCACGAAACTAAAGACGAGATGATGGAGTTCTTGAAGTCTATCCTACGGTTGGATGAGGATCAGTGCGCTCGGCGAGTCGCTCAGAAGTATTTACGAGTGGTTGACCCTGACTATTACGAATTCGAAAGTGAGATTTCAAAACTATTTTAAACACACTACACAAGACTGACATACTAGAGTAAACTTAACACATGTATGCAATAAACGATACTTAATTTCCTTTCTATTCCAGCGCACATTTTCTTAGACGACGCCTTCGAAATATCAGATCACAGTGACGATGATTCCCAAGTGAATCGATTCGTGAAACTCCTGGTGGACACTATCGACGAAGCGGCTTCCGAAGTACATCAGACGATCATCCGCGTTCGGCCACCGAAGAGGTTGCCAGCACCTTATGGAGGACGTCTGACGTGGGTGCTGCCGGGAAAGACGAAGATGATTTGTCACTTGAAAGACAAGGCGAAGATCCGTCACAGGAAACGTTGGTCTCAGGTAGAAATATTATCTACAAATTAAGTATTAAGTAAACAGATTTTATGTAAAACACATAAACAACAGGTTCTAGGATCATAACATTGCAACTTATGTCTTGAGTATTCCCCAGGTGATGTACATGTACTACCTTCTCGGTCACCGTCTAATGGAGCTGCCTATATCCGTGGATCGTAAAGAAGTTATGGCTGAGAATACATATCTGCTGACCTTGGATGGTGACATTGATTTCCAACCTCATGCTGTACGATTGCTTATCGATTTGATGAAGAAGAACAAGAATCTAGGAGCTGCCTGTGGCCGTATTCATCCTGTAGGATCTGGTAAGAAAAGATTGATACGAATACTGCTATTTATTTTTTCGACTTAAAAGCAATCGTCTAAAATACAATTTGCCCATATTTCCAGGACCCATGGTGTGGTATCAAATGTTCGAGTACGCTATCGGTCATTGGCTGCAAAAGGCGACTGAACACATGATTGGCTGCGTACTCTGTAGTCCCGGATGCTTCTCTCTCTTCAGAGGAAAGGCTTTGATGGACGATAACGTCATGAAGAAATACACCTTGCGATCTGATGAAGCTCGGCATTACGTGCAGTACGATCAAGGTGAGATAATATTCAAACTAGGACGAACATAGTGGATTTTTGTAAATATAATCAAATCTTATTGGTTTTTTTCTTGTTACAGGGGAGGATCGTTGGTTATGTACGCTGTTACTTCAACGTGGCTATCGAGTAGAGTACTCAGCTGCCTCAGACGCCTACACGCACTGTCCGGAAGGTTTCAACGAGTTCTACAATCAACGTCGTCGCTGGGTGCCTTCCACCATCGCCAACATTATGGACTTGCTCGCCGATTATAAACACACTATCAAGATTAACGATAACATTTCGAGTCCTTACATCGCTTACCAGGTAAGATTTTCTATCCATGTTACGTTACAGGGTTGCTTTAAAAAAAAAAAAAATATTCTATGCTTAGATAATTCGTTCAGTTAGTTTAGGTAACATCTATAATACCATTTTTTTTTAAATGTTTTATTAAATATATTATTTTATGTTTTATTTATATAAAATATTATTTTTTAAACAGATGATGTTGATTGGTGGTACGATCTTGGGTCCCGGAACTATATTCCTTATGTTGGTGGGTGCCTTCGTGGCCGCTTTCCGAATCGACAACTGGACTTCCTTCGAGTATAACTTGTATCCCATCATGATCTTCATGATTGTCTGCTTCACGATGAAATCCGAAATTCAAGTGAGTAGTATCTCTTTTAATCGGGCCCGCATTGACATGGCATGTATTGAAGACATCATTGTTAAAGTGTGTGTGTGTGTGTGTAGATGAGAGAGAGGGTTGGATTGCTTAGCGTCATCCCTTTTTCACAACAATTATGACCCTGCTATCAATATTTTTAAAACTTGCACTATCTCGTTTCAGTTACTGGTGGCTCAGATATTATCGACGGCATACGCCATGATAATGATGGCTGTGATCGTCGGTACGGCGCTCCAGTTAGGCGAGGACGGCATAGGATCTCCATCGGCTATATTCTTGATATCACTCTCAAGCTCATTCTTCATAGCCGCTTGCTTGCATCCGCAGGAGTTTTGGTGTATCGTACCCGGCATCATTTACCTCTTATCTATACCCTCTATGTACTTGCTTTTGATTTTGTATTCTATTATAAATCTGAACGTAGTATCTTGGGGTACTCGAGAAGTGGCTGTCAAGAAAACCAAAAAGGTTTGTATACAACTGGTTCTTTTACGTTTATTTCGTCAATAGCAAATTATTAACACTTTTTATACCATTTTAGGAAATCGAAGCAGAAAAGAAGGAAGCCCAAGAAGCGAAAAAATCAGCAAAAAATAAGTCGCTGCTAGGTTTCCTTCAAGGGGTGAATAGCAATGAAGAAGAAGGCTCGATCGAATTCTCGTTCGCTGGCTTATTCAAATGTCTGTTATGTACGCATCCCAAAGGGAATGAAGACAAAGTGCAACTCTTGCACATTGCGTCTACTCTTGAGAAGTTGGAAAAGAAGTTAGAAACTGTTGAGAGGTTAGTAATTTTCCCTGGCAACTTATTTTTATAATTCTAACTATCCACCTGCTCATGCTCCACACGGTTTTTACGACTTAACAAAACCTCAAAATTTCTTTATCTTATTAAAGTTTAAGATTAATATTTTATACACATAAAGTTTCCGGAATAAATTATCTAAATGATGGTGAAAACTACAACACAATGTTGCTCAGTTTTAACTTTTTTCGACTTTAATTTATAATATTTACAGAATAGATATAACGAACTGAACATGTCTCAATCTCAATTGAATGTTTTAGAGCTGTTGATCCACATGGCATGAGTAGAGGACGTAAACTATCGGTGGGGCCGAGAGGTAGTACCAGTGGAGACCATGGATTGGACGCTCTAGCCGAAGGAGTAGAGGAAGACCACGACTCCGATTCCGAAACCGATACCCTTTCTACTTCACCCAGGGTAAGACGGCCGTTAATCCATTTATTATACATTGTAACAGCGAATTTTCAAGACCCAAGCCAAATATTTTTTGATATTCATATGAAATCTTATTTTGTGATTTCAGGAAAAGAGAGATGATCTTATTAATCCGTATTGGATGGAGGACCCCGAATTGAAGAAGGGTGAAGTAGACTTTTTGACTCCCGCCGAATTATCGTTTTGGAAAGATCTCATTGACAAATATTTGTACCCCATTGATGCTAACAAGGAGGAGCAGGTAAAAAACAATTGAAGGCACGGTGTCAGTAAAATAGTAATAATTCTGTCTATTCCTGACACCGGACATCACTTACCAAGTTATAAAATCATGGCTTACATTGGCTTTTTTTTTCAGTATGGGTAATACCATACTGTTTTCTAGTGTTCATTTTTTTGTAGTATACCGCGTTATTTTTATGCATAACGAAAAATTTAGAGACTTTCAGAATATGAATCAAAACCTTGTGTTTAATGGCATGACATCCATGCAATTACTAGAATTTACAGTCATATTTTAAACAATGTGCATTTTAATAAGCTTTTATTTCAGATGTTTCATTTGATCTCACAGTCATAACTATCATAATATCATACCAAATATTCTTGATGATAATCTTCCCCTAATTTTAGGCCCGTATCTCGAGGGATCTGAAAGAATTGAGAGATTCGTCTGTTTTTTCTTTCTTTATGGTCAATGCCCTCTTTGTATTGATTGTATTCTTGCTACAACTGAACAAGGACAACCTTCACTTTAAGTGGCCCTTCGGAGTTAAAACTAACATAACATACGATGAGGTTACTCAAGAGGTAACGTGAGAGTCCACTACACAGCGATCAGCATTCAACGATGACTCGGGACTGCGCGCTACAACCGAGACTTGAAAGTACCTTACCTTAGCCATGACCCCAGTCACCCTTGAAAGTTGATTCGAATTATTTAAACATATTTGTTTTATTAAATTTTACAGGCTCGCATTGCAGCAGACTTGATTGAACTTCGCAATAAGTCGGTTTTCGCATTTGTTATGTTCAATGCTTTATTCATATTGATAGTATTTTTATTACAACTGAACAAAGATCAACTCCACGTGATTTGGCCTTTGGGAGTTAAGACAAATATTACGTACATCGAGGATACAGGCGAGGTATAGCCAAATATTACCACTCAAGTGTGTCGCTACACAATCCTAACGACCTTCTTCTAACCGGTCTGTCTGGGAGGGCACACCAGCATGGCGTCCCGGTGACACTGAAGACTTAATAACTCAGATGGTGACACGTCTAATCAATATCCAAACCCGGTGTCCTTATGTTTTGGTTTTATGGAAACCCCGTGTTTATCCACAATAACACACGAAAATTCGACTACGGTGTTACGTCAACAGAGCTGAAATACTGACAAACTTTGGTGTTCAATTCCTCAATCCAGTATAGGATATCCATTCCCGAATAGCCTTTAAACTGGACACAAAGACCAATCCAGCAACCTCCTTTTCTCCAATCCAGTTCCGAAAATATGAAACGTAACTTAAATAATACAGATAAAAGTATTTATTTTTCATTCGCCGTAGTCGAATCCGAACCCAAACCATGGAGTTTTTAGATGTGATGACCATTCACTTCCCCAATATGTGCACACTTTCCAATCCAATTCACCGAGGAGTAACTTAATGTTTCTGTTCTGTCTATTAAGGTGGCGGAGTTTCTTTTAATAAACACTAGCAACAGGGACTCTGGTTTCCTTTGTACATACGTAATTGTACACCTTAAAGGGTGTGGTGATTTGCTTAACATGTTTTGTAGTTCTCAGGATAATACGGGAAATACACCTACTGCGAGACAAAATTTTGCATCGAACTGTTTGTGTGATTTTTGTGTAATCCCTGTGTTTCACTATTTCAATGTTCATGTGGATCGGAAGCATCCCAAAATTTAAATGTTTCACATAACGTCAACACTTAAAAATAATGCACTTGTATATAACAAAACGAAAATTCTTCATAACTATTTAATACTTTTGTTTTTAATGATTTGTTGTCAGAGGTGTGCTTTTAAGACTTACGTTTTTGTCAATTTACAAACTATTTTAGTAGCTAAATAATCTTAATCAAATTGGAATTGAAATAGCCTGAAAGCACATGTTTGACTTATTATCATTTAATTTTGTTATTATAACTAATTAATTACTTTTGAATTTGGTTGTATTACATCAAGAGGGCAAATTTAAAGCAAACTTAATATTTTCAGGTTTTAATTTCAAAAGAATATCTTCAATTGGAGCCTATTGGTCTAGTGTTCGTATTCTTCTTCGCCTTGATTTTGGTGATACAGTTTTCTGCTATGTTGTTCCATCGATTTGGAACCCTCGCGCACATATTAGCGTCTACAGAACTGAATTGGTTCCGTTCAAAGAAGGTAAACATCTAGCTCAGAGAAGCAAATCAGCCGTAAAACGATTGTATAGAATGTTTATAAATCTTGTTTTTTATCTGTTTCTAGTCCGATGACTTATCTCAAGACGCGCTGCTAGATAAGAATGCAATAGCAATAGTGAAAGACTTGCAGAAGTTGAATGGTTTGGACGACGATTATGACAATGATTCGGGCTCGGGTCCGCATAACGTCGGCAGAAGAAAGACCATTCACAATTTGGAGAAAGCGAGACAGAAGAAGAGGAATATAGGCACGTTAGATGTGGCCTTCAAGAAGAGATTCTTCAACATGAACGCGAATGATGGACCAGGTATATTATGAACTAAGAATTCGTCTTCACTATTAAATATCTGAAACGTGAGCGCGAATGGTATATATAATTGAAAATTGTTTTATAGGTACGCCAGTACTTAACCGCAAGATGACGTTGCGAAGAGAAACTTTGAAGGCCTTGGAGACGAGAAGAAACTCAGTAATGGCGGAAAGAAGGAAATCACAGATGCAGACACTGGGTGCCCATAACGAATATGGAGTGACTGGAATGGTAATGTTACAAAAATATTCCTATAATGAAGTGCAATGTTCTAGTGCCTAAACGCAGGTGCCGTTCGGATATCGGACAGAGCGTGTTTGGAGATTTTAATTGGCTAAAACCAGGAAGTCCTTTAAATTTTATTAGACCTAATATTTTCTATTCCTATTACAGCTCAATAATAACCTAGGTGTCGTGCCTCGGCACAGAACATCGACTGCCAACATATCAGTGAAGGATGTCTTCGGTGAACCGAACGGAGGTCAAGTCAACCGAGGCTACGAAACCACGCTGGGCGACGAAGACGACAACAACTCAATCAGATTACAGCCTAGACAAAATCAAGTTTCCTTCCAGGGTAGATTTTAATCGAGAGTTGCCAAACTAAAAAAAGTGCCTAGGTTTAAACAAATGTAGATATTAGAAATATAGACTGTAATATTTTTACAATGAAATACTCAACAAATGTTTGTGTGAGTAATGTATTGCTTGTGATATATACTTTTTTTTAAGGTTGTGACAACAGAAAGTGCTGTCATTAAATACCAACATTGGACAATTTACAGCTTTATTGTAAGATAAAACATACGAATTTACACTGCCACTTAACTTTACATTTATTGATCTTTTTATACCTATTAAAATAATATCTTTGTATTAAAGAGATTTTATTTTAGTTTTTATGAATATAAACTTCGAATTAATTAGTGTTGTATGTAATAAATGAGATTAAATTAATATTTTTATTTAACTTTGTATCCCTGGTTTCAGTTTTTCACAATTAGGTACAAAAGGCTTTAAAAAACATTGCGTAATTTAGGAAGAGAAAATGTACTAATTGATAGCTAAACAGTTTATACAAGAAGTATTAAATAAAGACATACATAGGACTTACTTAATTTTCTAAGAAGGAAACAAATTCAGTGAGCTTGAACAGTTGATCTTCACTGGATGTGTGCAGTGGTGCAGGTTGGGTGGGTGGTGATGGGCTGACGGTGACACCATCTTCATTCAGTGTCCACTTGCGGTCTCTGCAGACATGCAACACTGCATCTTTGCTCAAGCCAGTCATTGAGACTACTGTATCCAGTGATATTGAGCTATATGAACGACCCACAAGGTTGAATGTGCGCTCCCTTACTTTATCTGGAATAGCATAACAAAAATAACAAAGTTAGAATATTTATGAAAGAAATAAGAAACAAGTACGTTCTCCACATAATATATCCAACAGACATTTTGTATGATGAGTATGATGAACTGATGAGTTATGTTGATTGGGAAAGAATGAAAGCTTTCACATGTATGCATCCAAACAACTTACCCAGTTCACCCGTATGGTTTACCCCTGTCAATATCTCTTCTTCGGCCATGCAAACCATTATGAAATTAATAAAAGTAAATAATAAACTTTAATGTTTTATATTACCTTCTAAAGCTCGAATGATATTAGCAACAGGTTCAGTCCAATTGAAAGCGGCTAATGCATGGTAAGTTCCAGGGAGGTCTTTCTTCCACAACTTCTGGCCTACGGCCCAAATTGCAGCTATTTCTGGATTACTACTTGTTATGTTCTGAGGGATTCTCTTCCATAAGAATTTTGCATTACACCTGAAGAACATAAAAAAATATTGCAATACATTTTTTGTGAGTTGATTACTTTAAAAAACTAACTTATAATAGTGAATTGAAATTACAGTGGAAGTAATTTTTTCCAACTTCACTAATAGGCACAGGCACACTCTTTGTAGTTGTAATGATCAGAGGATGTAAGGCACCTGATTTATAACCATTAACTAAACTGATTTGATTTAAACTATGTCTTTGTTATATTGTCAATTACTTGTTACTGATAGTACTGCCACTGTATCATCCCATTGTTGGGCAAAGGCCTCTCTCCATAATTTCCAGTGCTTGCGATCTAAGGCTAATGTGGACCACTGGTGTTATGTCTAGCTTGTCTAATTATTCACTAGCAAAGGCAGCAATAAGAAAATTCTTCACATGGAGATATCGAATGTAAACCCTGTAGGCTTTGCATTGTGTTGATACTTGATCAAAAGTAACTCAAATAAATTACTCAAAAGTTTCATTTCAAGTACCAAAGCCCTTTTGGTGAAACAATAAATAATTTAAGTTATACTTACAAATCATTTTGATATAAATATATTGCCAACAGTTGAGCATATGTAGAGGGAGATGCTACACCAGTTGGGGCCTGCAATACAACATTTTTATAAACAACTTTTTAGTTATTTATAACCTATAATTTAACTTTATAACAAAATTATTAGAAATAGGTACCTCTAGTTCTTGTTTTTCTAGTTCACCGCATAGTTTATCAAAGTTAGTAATCATTTTGCAAAATAAAATGTGTGAAAATGTTCGTAAACAGTTTCAGTGACAACAAAACAAGTCTCAAGCCGATTCTGCCGATTCGATGAATTGACAATGTCAGTGACAGCAACACAATGACAAGCCATTTTCGTTATTACCAGTTAGAATAATAATTATAAAGATAAAACTTGAAAATAAAGAAAAAAAATAAAATTGTTTTCATCGCATTGAGGTGCAGTTGACCATACCATATACCCATTATTGCTGAGGCCACATTGTCGCGATAAGGTGAACTACACTTCGCGCGCTCTCTCTCGGTCACCGCTCGAAGTTTCGCTAAACGGAGAGCGCCCGAAATGTAGTTCGCTTTATCCCGACAATGTAGCCGTAGCATAGCTACTGTGGATCCATGAGATGCCCCACAGTGGCGGGCTAAGCTTGTCTGAGGCCCCGGGCAGCAATACTAAATGAGGCGAATGAATGTCGAAATATTTAGCACGCTTGAAAAGGTTAGGTTTTCTTTTGACTATTGATACAGAAGAGAATACTTTGTCGACAACAGAAAATAAAGAGCATCACATCAGACGAATAGAAGATGAAAGAGCGAAAAATTTCGAAATTTTTTGCATCCCGGTTCGGTTAATATTTTTTGAATATTTTATACATAAATAGGAATTACGATGTCATCCTGTACAGTAAAGTGTGAAACGATAGGATGCAAGAGCGAGCAAAGCGAGCTCAAAATTGTAGCAGGCCCACCCCGTAAGGTTTTCTTTCGACTATTTGTACATAATAGGAGTTAGTTTGTCGATTTACGCCGAGAAGGTTTGGAAAAAAGAGAATAAAGGTTGCAAGAGCAAGCGAGAGAAAAATTTAATACCCTACGTTTATATTTAGCATGCGTAGCCCCGCCCCCAACGACACACTGCCTTTTACTAAATGAACATATTATGGTCTTGTTCGGGATTTGGTTAAAAAGTATTTCTGAGTTTTGGAGGACCCCCGGACCCCGGGCGAACCGTACCTGCCACTAGCCAGTGATGCCTTAGTCCGCCAGTGATGCCCCATCGCTCTCGGGGGGCCCATAGCAGGATAGACTTGTAAGTATTGGTAGGTACCTAGCTAATTCATCATAACACAACGATCATAAATCTAAATAATTATTTAGACATTCCACCTTTTTCAGTAGGTACCTACTATATGGACCACATCACAGGGGGGGGGTGCCATGGCAGCGTAGCCATGCAGTTCGCGCTGCCCCAAGGTTGTTTCGTATGGGCGTCGGGGTGAGGTAGGGCTCTAAGTTGTTGGTACAGTAGCAATTTTTAAGAAGAATTCAGAATACCTTAGACGGTAATTTGAGACGGTCGGACAGTCATTTCTGTTTTTGAATATTCTGAGCCTTATCCAGATCAAATAAATTGATTTTCTTTCTTTGTTTTATTTTAATTTGTTACCGGCTAATCAGAACCTGATTAGGTATGAGAATCGGTAAACCTTACATAGGACAAAATCATAAAATCACGTGTGACTGTGAGTGTGGAATTGCGGACTGAACTTTAGCCGCATCTCGTGAGTTTGGAATAAGTTTGTAAGTACGCCAGCTTTAATTGGGATTACTGCTTGATTTCGAATTTCATATGCCCGATGGCTAATTCCCCGAAGTCATCAGATCGAACGTCCGAATTGCCGAAATTCCATAGCATCGATGTACTTACCACAATTTCGAATAGCCATTATAGCGAGCGTAATTAGGTAGGTAGGTACCTACTTTATTTTTAAGTACTGACCTCTTACCTACATATTATAACTTAAAATTTTCGCGTTCTTTTATTTACTTCTCAGTAGTTATTTGTTCAGCAATAAGTAGTCCAACTTCTCGTCGTTGCCGCCATAACTGCTAAAACTCTAATAGAGTAGGTATCTACATACAAATAGCAACAACAATTTGGTTTCCGCGCTTTTTGATCAGTCGTGTACCTACCTAGTTACCTACTACATTAAAAGTTTACGGTTTGCAGGTAAGTACCTAATAGGTAATTAGGTACCTACTTACCTGCAAACCGGTACTGGTATAGCCGGTATAGGATAGGTTGGTACAGCTATAACTATAATGCCATAGATCTTAATCCATGACCAGAATTACCTCGTCTTCTTCCAAATAATAAAAGACTAGGTATGTCAAAGATGAGCGTGGTATCGAGTATCATTTGTATGAATTTTCTGCTAACCTCATTATTTTATGACCAAGTTAGAGATTGAAATTGAAACAAAGTCTGGTGTCGACAATGTTGTACTGTACTTAACTGTAAAAAAACATTACATATGTATGGCGACATTTGAATTTGAATAGCTGTACTGTAAGCTATTCAATAAAGTGAAGGTTTTCTAATTGAAGTTATTCAAAAATTGTAGTTACGTAGAAATACATAAGTACAAACTATAAAACAGTCATTAGGTCCGTGACCTTTTATTTCTTTTTCGAGGTATAGTCCCAATCACAGCTGACTTACCTAGTTAGAACACTATAGTAGTGCTTAAAGGACGGTAGGACCTATTTCTAAATAGATATATAACATAGGGTAAGGTTGCGTAAGCCCCCCCTCGCCCTAAAATAAAACGGCTGTAGTTTTTTTTTAGGGTAATTTATATTAAACGAAAACTTTTGCATCCACTGAATCTTTATTCATTAAGCTACTTATAACCAGTATTCATAAAAACATTTTGTTTTATCATAATGTATTTTTTTTGTGTTTTACGACAATGTTCGTTCTGTACGATTATGGGTAAAAACCTAATTCATACCACTTAGCCCCTAAGTCATAGTCAGAGACGTATCGTCTCTGACTCAAATTCTGACTGTAAATCTAAAGAATAATAAAACGACGACAAAACACAAATTACTTGCAAACAAATAATTTTGGAACTTTAAAACTAATACAAACTTTATAATCTCAGGGGTGATCCTCTTGGGCACGCCACAATTGTGGCGATAAGTCCCCTCTTTGAGGAGTGGATAGAGAGGCGTCACGGCGTCCTCACCTTCCGCCTGACGCAGGTCCTCACCGGACACGGTTGTTTCGGGAGGTTCCTGTTCAGGATAAAGCGGGAGGAAACGCCCGGGTGTCACCATTGTGTGGATCGCCCGGAGGACACGGTGGAGCATACGGTGGAGGTCTGCCCGGCTTGGGCGGGGCACCGCCGTGTCCTCACGGAGGCAATCGGTGGCGGCGATCTCTCGCGTCCGGCCCTGGTTCAGGCCATGGTCCGGAGCGAGAGTGTGGGAGGCCGTCACCTCATTCTGCGAAGCAGTTATGCTCGCGAAGGAGGAGGCGGAGCGCGCGAGGGAGATGCAAGCTGCACGCCCTCGCGCCCCTAGTCGCCGCAGGAGACGCCCCGGGCGTCGGGAGTCACGCGCCGACTTCCGGCCACCGTAGGCGCGGGCCTGCGGACGGTGAGCGATGGGCAGCTCGCCATCCGATAGGGCCAGGCCCGGGTCGACGGCGCGTTGTGTTCCACGCGCGCCTCAAAGAGATGTCAGCACCAACTGACGAGGTCCGTAAGGACCAATGCCTGCTGGGGTTGCGGGTTTGTCCGAAAGGGATATCGCGGCCCCGGCACACAGGCAACGGAAGGAACACGG
This sequence comes from Agrochola macilenta, assembly GCA_916701695.1. Classification (NCBI taxonomy): domain Eukaryota; kingdom Metazoa; phylum Arthropoda; class Insecta; order Lepidoptera; family Noctuidae; genus Agrochola; species Agrochola macilenta. Next base: position 9,819,373 of record OU753559.1, on the reverse strand, counting down.
GTGGGTTTTAGTCAGTAAAAGTCTGACACGCCCTCTCGCTCTGCCCAGAGCGGGAGAAGTCATTTGATGATTTCACACCATCAAAAAAAAAAAAAAAGCGGTGATTATCGTTGCGATAATCGTAGAATCGTAGAGAATTTTGGAACTTTAAAACTAATACAAACTTTATAATCTCAGGGGTGATCCTCTTGGGCACGCCACAATTGTGGCGATAAGTCCCCTCTTTGAGGAGTGGCTAGAGAGGCACCACAGCGTCCTCACCTTCCTCCTGACGCAGGTCCTCACCGGAGACGGTTGTTTCGGGAGGTTCCTGTTCCGCATAAGGCGGGAGGAAACGCCCGGGTGTCACCACTGTGTGGATCGCCCGGAGGACACGGTGGAGCATACGGTGGAGGTCTGCCCGGCTTGGGCGGAGCACCGACGGCGCGTTGTGCTCCACGCGCGCCTCAAAGAGATGTTAGCACCAACTGACGGGGTCCGTTAGGGCCAATGCCTGCCAGGGTTGCGAGTTTGTCCGAAAGGGATATCTCGGCATACAGGCAACGGAAGGAACACGGGTGGGTTTTAGTTAGTAAAAGTCTGACACGCCTTCCCGCTCCACCCAGAGCGGGAAAAGTTATTTGATAATTTACCACACAAAAAAAAAAGGGTTGATCCCCTGAGATTATTTGGAGTGTTTTGATAGTGGAGTTCTAGTCTTTTTGGAGTCATAGGTAGGTACTTGAATAATTTTCCTCAAAATTCCTTAGTTCTGTAAAAGTTAGAAAATAACTAGACTAATTGATAATTTTTTAAATTTATCGTCCATTTCTGCTATATAACTTTTTTGCTATATAGACTCAGCTATATATTTTTCATATTTGAAGTCTTCCAAATATTGTGTTCTCAAGGTACGATTTAATGGCAAAGAGATCTTCAAACTTTAAAACCGAAACTACTGACAAAATTAAATCAAAATAAACGGGTTGATGCTAAAATGAATGTCTGAAAACCACGAAAATAGCTATGAACAAAAATATTATCTTTTTCGTCATATTCTTAATAGAAATAGCTTACAGATGTGCATGAAATGCACAACCCCACTTGTTTCAGTTTACTAACGTGATTTATTAGTACATTTTGCATCATTAGATGTCTGTTTTTATGAACAGGAGCTGGAGAACAGGTTGGGCGCTGTGGTATACCTAACGCAGCCTTACCTTACGTATTCCATTAACACTCTCCTAGATTCAGGCGCTCATACCAATGTCTTTTCTAGTCCAATGATTTTCAGAAAGAAAATATCTGGTGATTTAGGGATTATTTAATTAAATTTTTAATTATAGGTACAGAATGGAGTACCTACTAGGCATCAATGAGTACCTATGACCTACATTCCACTTACTTACTCATGTTTAGTATTTTATGTCGTGATTAGTAGAATTTGATTTATGGTGATTAACCAGCGAGCAACGTCATATACTCATACATACATACCATCAAAGAAGTTCATTTCTAACCAGTTTCAAAACAAAATCCCGTGAACACAATGACCATATCTGTTACCGGCCCGGTTCTATAGACGCCGAGCGCTGCAAGCAACAATAGACCTTACGGTGGTTAGATATGAACTTTTTCTATGGTACATAAACTCACGCATTGGCCCCAGTAGGGTAGGTAGAATCTATAGAACGCCAAATGTTGCGATCCTTGCATACAATTTTTGCTTCATTACGAAATTAACTGCTTATATATATACTATGTTTCATACTAGGTATCTACTTATCCCTCGAGTTACTTATGAAATGTACTTGCCACCAGTGTGGGTAGTTGAATTTTCTTACTGTCACCTTAATTTAATAAGCTTCATGGCCTCGATTTTTATAATCGAATTTCACGGCTATTGATCGAGGGCTTGGGCGGGCTTGCCAGTCGACTTGTCTACTCGCCTTGCTATTACATTGCATCACAATAGGTCGGTGAGCACAACCGGAGCTGATGGGCTGACACGCTGACTCACTCTTCAATATTGTCGCTCATAATGCTAATTTTCTCGTTATGCTTGTATCAATTTGCATCTTAATGCTTTTTGTTGTACATAGTCGGTCTTATTTGTTTATAATAATACCTCAAGGAAATTAGGTTTGTGCTTCAAAAGTAGGTGCCGTCGTCCATTGACATTTGTAAGGTGTATGCTAATTGTAATTATCTAGTTGCCTTATCGTAGTTCGGGCTTGAGATTATGTAAATAAAACCAGGACCACTGAGTTGGGGTCGGCTTATATGGGTACTTGACTTGTAACCCTAGACGTTAAAATTATACAATTTATTGATTTGTTCAATATAAAGTACAAAGTTGTACCGACGCGACTGTATACTTTTTCTCTATTAAGTTTTAAGTGGCGTTCTGAGAAGGTCCATATATATATTCCTCGAAGGGACAAACCGTCTGTCCTGGGCCCCATAATCAGGAGATGCACCTGTGACCACTAGGGTAGTAAGGCTGTCTAGGAGATGACGGAGTACGTAAGTAAGGTACCTACGTGTTTAGGTTCAGTTCTGAAACCTATAAAATCTATTTCAGGTTTCAGTTTTTTTGTAGAAAAAAGTTTTTCGAGGAACCCTTAAGCAAGCCTATTACGAGTAGATAGAACTTTAACTTCTTTTTAAACAATATTTGCCGTTGACACGCTAAGAAGATGATATGTATACGTAGAGCTTAAAATTCCATTTGCAGGTAATCATGTCAGAAAATTATCGGAAATTTTCCTTTACAATGTATAAAGCTTTATTTAAAACGTAGACTTATGTATTTTAATGATAGTTAATAATGTTGGATTAAGGTTTAATAGTGGCCTAATTGTCGTAGTTAATTTTGCCCAAGGTGCTTCGTGCAAGGAGCGTTTCGTCACTTTCACTGTTGGTTGGATTGTCCAATGAAACTTGTCACGCTCTGGCGACGGTAACCAATGGGTATGCTCACCGCCCCCCTCGGAACAGAGGCGTGTGCTGCGGCCGCGGCCCAGATGCCCACAACAATGCCTTTGTCCCACGATGCTAGACATCCACCTGAAATGGCGCGTAACTACTATCTACTACGAGTCGTTGGATAATCAGTGTCCTCGCAATATTCAAATCTGCGATGAAAGTATTAAAATACGTTTGAAGTCGAAGCTCCTCTGCTCTCCGGTGACCTGACTGCAGTCCTGACCATAAATATTGGTGTTATGTGTTCGCAATGAAGTTGTTTTATATTTATGCACTAGGTCGATTGGTAGTGCCCTCTCCCACGTTTAGTATACATACCTAGGGTTGTCACGAATATGAAATAGACGTAGTACTTTTTTTATAATATGTTGTTAAGATTCGTTGAACAGTACCTATTTGCTGATAAAAATTTCTTAGATTTGTTCAATGTTGTCCCTGTCTAAATGTATAATTGTAAACGAAAATAAATGGTCCAACCCTAATATGCTCTCTGCTGTTCGGCATTAACATAGAAAACGTATGATGGACGCTTTTATTACAAGACATTACAACGTTTATTACGCCGTTAATGCTGATGAATTCTTTTGATCGTGTTTAATTTCTCGATTAATTTTATTTTTTAATACCTTCAAGGTGCTTCTGGACCTCTAAGGGTGAATTTCACCCATGAAACTCAACGCGATTAGCACATCTAACTGCGTATAAGAGAGTTTTTCAGAGTCAATTTCCACAGAAATTATGACACTGACAGATCTTGAACGCGGTTTAGATGTGCTGACCGCGTCTAGTTTTATTGGTGGAATGCGAACTTACTATAACTAGGTAAGTGCCTATGCCTACAGTTGACACGAAGATATTATGTAAGTTTTCACTTCAGTAACGCTGCAAGTGGTGCAACCCGGCCGGTTGGGCCCGCGGCCCGCGTGACCCAGGCGCGGGGTCACCGGGCCCATCGCCGCCGCCTGTGCCGACAGCGCTGTGCAAAATCGCTAATTACGTTCAAGACCGGTGCCTTCACGCTGGCGAGCATACACGTGTTTACATTGCTCTACAATCATTAAATCTAAGATTTCTGGGTTTTTGTCAATAAATTGATTAACAGAAGAAAATCATAGTATAAATAAACAGCATTTCTAGAATTGACTATGAATATACTTAAAGTTATGTATGAAGGTATACACACAACATTGTTGTTTTGAACTTTATAGGTAAGATTCTGTCTGTCTGGGTAATCTGGGTATAAAGGTACAATAAATAATGTAGCCTGAACGTAACTACTTAGTTACTATTATATAACTTACTTTTCCTGAATGTTTTTTCAGGGTTGCCACTGGACTTGCCTATCTACAATAGTAGCAGCTAAAATGAACTATCTGGAACTGGATGTTAACACTCACAGAAAGAGTCCGCCTTGTGAAGCACCTTTGTGCAGGTAAATGAAAATGTTGTTAAATTAACTAATGAGAGTTACTACACATACAGTCACACACACACATACTACTACTTATAGGTAGGAATTTCAATCAATCTGCCTAGCTTTTTCTCAACTATGTTGGGGTCGGTTTCTAGGATGTTGCTGAATACCAGTATTTTACATGCAGCGACTGCCTATCTGACCTCCACAACCCAGTAACTGGGTAATACGATACCCCTTGGTAAAACTGGTTGTCAAACTTTTCGACGACCCGTAACGACTGTCAAAGGTACGTGGGTGAGGTGGTCTGGGTATAGGTAGGTATTTATCACGTTAAATTAAACTGACACCAAAGTTTCTTACATAACAGAACGACAGGTGATAATATATGAGGTCCTTGCTGTCTAAAAAGTTCTCCAAACTTGACTAGCTGATTGTCGGTTGTAACTAGAAACATTCTGGAGAGCTTTCTTTTGTAGGTAGGTCCGTCTAGGACATTCGGAGTACCTATAGCAGAAAGTCAAACTGCAACCCGACGAAAGACAACTGAACAACGTGGTCAAATATTAGCGCATGCGCATTGTGTTTATTATTATTATTACTGTGTGCTTGGTCTGAAATAAATACTTTCATTTAATTTCATTAAATTAGGTATAGAGACTCTTAATTAGGTACTTACCTAATGAGATTTAAGTACTTAGTTTAGTTCGACAATTTTGTTAAATTCCTGTAGATATCAAACTATTGCAATTTCAGAAAATCACAAATTACAGAAGGTAGGAAGGAGCTACTGACATTAGAAGCTCATGAATAATCTAATGTTTTGTAAATAAAGTCGTAAATTTTCAAAATTAAATTGACAGTAAGTTAAGTTCTACAGATTAAAGGCTCCTGCACACAGGCACTACGCGACGGTAGAACCATTTCCGTGAAGTTTAAGAAAGAAATTGTTCCGGCGCGACGCGTATCTGACGCGTCGCGCCGTCGCGTCGTGCCTGCCTGAGCCTTAACTTGGCTATCGATAAATAAATAAAACTACGATAAGTTAACTTGCAGTGATAACATTTTAAGTTTAGGGCCAATTAAAGCTTATGGCTAACTTAATAAGCTGTAAAACAAATAAGTATGTACTTGGTTAATCATGTTTTTCACATTCCTTTAAATGCCTGAATGCAAACGGCACGAGGTCAACATTAAGAAAAGAAACAAAACGACATCAGCTTTAACGCATCCAAACTTAATGGACATTAATTAATACAATTAGCCCACGGCAAATTGCACCTAAAGACTGAAATAATGAGCGTAAATTGAGGCAACTTTACACTTCTGATTTATTGTCCTGCACTTGCACGATTTCGTCGAAAGAGAAAACGGACCAGTTCCGACATATATTACGAACAGTATATAAAATTGATAATGAATATTTATAAAAACTTAATCACCGCTTACTGCGTTTTCCAGAGGGGTCAGCAAGAGAAACCATTAATCAGAACATTTCCACTTAATCATGTAAGTGCACTTGTTTTCTCTCTACTTACCCTGATGACTCTGATGTATGTAGGCATTATTAATTTTTGCTTGTAATCTCTTGTTTTTGTAATGCACCAACGAAATCGTTGCATAATTTTGAAACTGGGCTAACATGGAGTATTCAAACATCAGCTCAGATTATATAATCAACTATTCATAAAATGCATGTCATACGAGTAGTGTGATTGTGTGACCAAATATGCATAGATGTGCAATATTGAAAAACAGGTTGAACATCTCTGATTATTATTTATATATTATTTATTCTGTATTTGAATAGTGGGTGGCAGTGCGACAGCTTTTTTGCATGTTTTTAAACACATGTTATTAATGCAAAATTCAAATGTGATAGTGCTTGGCGAAGGAGAGCTCCGCGCTTTAGCTGTGTATTTTGTAAACGCTTGTAGATTCAAGGCCTGCGACATCTCGTTTACCGAAAGTCGTTTAGCTTACATTGTAAAATACCCGTTTGCTCGGTGTTTGAATTTTGTAACTCTAATTTGGGAATAATTTTATAATTTTGTCATGAATAAGGTAATGAGAATGAATTGTCTGCAGCTGTCATGTTTATCTATTTATGTTCATTGCAGCATGAGTACCTACCTACCTTGCGATTAGGTACCTAATGTAGATATACTTGAATATCCGATTGCAGTTAGCAAAGATGGTTTATAATTGGAATAGGTATCTAATTACCAATTAATAATTACACAAATCTAAAGTCTACGTTATTTCTCAACAACAATAAGCTCTACCTTTTTGAACGTGGCATCGTGTCTATAGGTATTGATTTATTATCCTATTTGCTTTAAGTTGAACATTTATTAGTTGGGCGTGTTATAAGCCCTTAACATAAATAACTGGATATTAAAAAGCTTATTAAGTTTAATGATATTGAAGGCCTAGTTAGCTATATGAACAAGGCTTGTGTTTTAGGTTTAAAATATCAACATTAATGTAGTGAAATGAATAGTGTCATCATCTTCGGACAGACCAGTTGGAAAGCGAGAATAATAAAATTGATATACTTGTATGGATCATCAAATCCTCTCAGTTGCACTTATTAAGTAGGACATAATCAGCGAGCACGTGATGAATATGCTTCTTCTTCAAAGTCGACAAATCCACTTGTTCGTAACTGACATTGTTCCACCTTATTTTATACTTAATTCAAATACAAATAATTAATTTTCTCTTCACAAAAACTGGCATCTTATAATTTAGACAAGCTTGAAAAACTATGTGACACTAGTTTGTGAGAGACTGGTGTCTGCACTAGGAATACCTGTATAGCAGATCACCAGGCTCCCAGCACACGGTATGTAAACATAATCAGTTAATGTTTTTTTAATTTATCCATTTTGTCTTGAAAATATAATTTTCCATTTAAGTGCAGCAGTCATATGTGCAGAATATTATTAGACTAATCCAAGTCTTGTTGTTGAATTGTAGATTGAATTCCCATTTTAGTATTTTAAACATTGTTAATCCAATGTTGGGTGTTGAATGTGATTGGTGTGTAATAACACTTATATATTTATGATACTGGGATCAAATATGAGGCTATAAATATAAAGCACGTTTAATGTTATTAGTCTTGGTGTCTGTAATGCGACAATCTTAACACAACGCGTGATGTATGGCCTACACGGTTCGGCTGCACGATTAGCGGCTTATGAGAATCATTTTTCTATTACTATCGGTATAACATAACTGATTGATCGCAGCCGAGGCTCGTTTAACACAATTGATGTTAGTGACAGTGAAAAAGCTAATACAGAAGCGTGTGTTTTAGAGTTAACTAGTGTCGCAATGCAATGGTAGCCGTCGCGGCTATCGGCGAACATTTAATGAAATGAGTGTCGATGATGGAGTGGCTTCAGTAAACGTGCCAAGGGTCCGGCCATTACCACTTGACAGGCGGTGAGCGATCGCCGCCGCGGCTTCCTTCACTCCGCGCCGCCATTGTCACAAAACAATGGACACAGAGCTATCTTTAATCACAACAAAATGGATTCTAATTGGATCCGCAAAACGCGGTACGTTTTTTGTTGTGTTTTTTTGTTTTATCATAGTACCGTATCCGTTATGAATGTTTAATTGAATTTGGCTATGGACGCTACGGAGAAGTAAGTAACATTCGGTTGAAGCAATGCGTACAGGTAAGTGTCGCAATAGTTCAAAAGGTTCATGCATGACGTAGTATACCTGCATTACTAACATTTAAAATATCAAGATTTTCGGGTATTTTGCGCTGCCAATGCATCTGGGGTAAAATGTAAGTAATTCTTGCTTAATTAAAATATACGATGTCTCAAATAACAACTAGCTATGTAGGTTGATACGCTGTATGCCATGATTTTGGCTCATTAACTTTATTTATGTGCATTCGGGTCAATTTATCGATAAATGTTCCGGGACAGAAAAAATTGCGTATTAAGAATTTCACATTGATTACATCGCTGTACTCGTAAACTCGTAACTACCTATGGGTTCGCGTGAATTTAATGTAATACTTAAATGTAATTTTGTATAGATTTCAATATGTCATATGATCCATCAGTTATAGCAATCAATTTTAATTTATCGTTCAAGTAAAGTTAAGAGCGTTTATTCTGAAGGTGGGCAACGTCGTCGCAAATAACTGTCAAATATTTACCTGTTTTGATTCATATAGCAATATTACTGAATAGAAATAAGAAATGTGGCTCACTAGAGGACTAGAATATTAATAATGAATTGCAATTATAACATTGAATCATTTTAGGTGTAAAAAACGCATTTGGAAAGTTCTCAAACTTTTTTTTTACATCTAAAACTAAACATTCGGTGTTACGATATTAATTATTGCATTTCATCATCAATATCTAGTTCGCTAGTTAGCCACATTTTTTATTTCCACACAGTAATATTGCTAAATTAATCAAAACAGTGAGATATTTGACATCTATTTGCGACGTTGCCCACCTTCAGAATAAACGCTTTTAAGTCTCTTTACTTTCAATTATATGTGATATGGCAAGGTTATTCAAGAAACTATATAAAACTGAATATTTTGATCATCATCTGCCTATAGGTTCTAGCTTCGAGTAGGGTGTAGCTACTTCTACTTGCTTGAGAGTGCCCAGACGGACGCAGAACCAAGAACAGACCACTAGCCCGATGGACAAAGAACATCAAGCATTAGACGAAGTTGCCACAACACGAGAGGATGCCCTGACAGAGAGCAACAGTGTAGACCTAGCAACAAGACAGGTGAGCAGATACAGACTGCATGCTGGCTATGAAGCATGGAGCATGAAACATATGACACGAACAAAATACGCTTCAGTTTAAATAAAGAACAGGGCAGCGGCAATCTTCCAGTACGCTTCTCAAACCTTCAATACCTCGAATATATAAAACTTATTGCGTGTGTATGCCATCGGCCGATTCAAAGCATGATCGATCGATGCCCGCGCACTTTCGCACATCGGGACGTAAGTACCTGAGGTGAAATATTTTAATCCGTAATTTAAGTGTAAAGTTGTTGTAACAACTTGGAAGTATATTCATAAATAAAATATATAAACATAAATTGAACATGACGGCGGGCGTAAGGCTGGGTGTTCTGCAGATTTGCTGACTCTACTCAGTTGGATACAAGTGAACAACGGTACAGTGTTTATTAGTAGAACAGAGTTAAAACTTTTGAAAGATCAATGATTTGTTGAACCGATTGTGTGCTATCTTTATTAAAAACGTGTAAATCAATCTAAAAATTAAACAATTTTGTAATCACACTCCCACGGTTCATATTCCGTTATAGACTCGATTTTCTCTAGAAATTTTTTTTTTCACACGTTTCCCACCTCATCGCAAAGGCTCATCGCAAGTAATGTCTGTCTAAAGTGTCTATCTCATCTCACCATCTCCTTTGCGATGACATAACGCATAATGTGTGCCCGTGTGATTCACGGAGTAATAGAATTCATAACTAATAGTCTCAATTGCCAAGTATGTATTTATTTTGCTCTACCTGACTAAACTATTTCAAGAACTTAGGATGCGATTTGTAGAAACTGTTTGTAGATACTTATCTTTTATTAATGGTTAGTGCAATGCGCTTGAAATATAGGATTTGTAAGGACATATTAGATACAAACAATATTTTCATAGAGATAGTTGCAGCAAACGTGGCGTGAAATGGCCAGTTAGTGAGTAATATCATGTTATTTGGAGGCGACGAGGCGAGGGCGGTCGTGACGGTACGTCGGCGGCGCGCGGGCCTCGGTCACGAGTCGCTCTGCTGACCCTACCGCCTGCCTCTCCTATTGAGCCAAAACATACTTTATTTACATAAATGGCTGATTCGTATATGTAATGCCCGTTTAGCTGCTGTTTTATGTTGTTCGTAAGACACTAAAACTAGTTAATTCAGTCTGACAGTTTTTAATACAATTATTTAGTTTTATTAGTGACAGCCCTGCATATCACTGGGCCGTTTATAAACAGGTGTCGCTAAAGGGAATGAAGACTCGGATGTCTTAATATCAGCTAGTTATAAATTAAATGAAACACGAATGTATTAGATGAAACTCTGGCTTCAACAGCTCTAACTGGGCGCATTAAGTAAAATGTCCGTTGAAATCGACGGTAATTTTATTAACATTTTAGTGAGGGCAGCCATGCCTGCGCCCGCGCTGCGAGGCTATACAATCAGCAATCAGCCAGCAAGTAAATTGTATACCTGTAATGTGTTTAAATTACTGAAGTACCAAAAATGTTATTCAAAATTTCTGATAGACGCATTATCTTGATTTTGATAATTTGTTTTACTCACCACTTACATGTTTTACTTGAAGTCGTGTTTCTTTGGATAAGCGCAGCTCGACTGTACCAGCATATCGTTTATTTCAGGTAGTTTAGTGCGGGGCTGCGGTTAGACATTAGGCGATACTACCGTTAATCTCAGCGAGTAATCGGATGCAACATTGGCGTTCTTGATGTATGGATCACTTAATAGGGGCAGGCTGCGCGCAGGCTTTCTTTAGTCTCAATAATAAATTATCACGAAGATCATGTTCCAGTGTTGTAGTCTTGTGCCGGCGTGTAAGTAGCATGGGAACCTAGCGCCCGATAAGTAAAGCTTCTGCTGACTGTAGACTCTATTGTGAATCTTATACAGATACATATAGAGATCAAATCTGAATATCAATATTTATCTGCCTAATAACTGATATAGCTCTCCTACGATTTTATATAATGACACGGACGTTATGCTTTGCTCTAGTAATCTTAATGGCTTTTATAAGTAATAATTAATAGCCATTAAATCGGTGTGTATGCATATGAATTCGTGTCGTTTTATGTTCCTAAACATTTTAGAAAATGATTCTGAGCAAAACGTAATATAAACTATATCTAACACGAACTCATCTACTGCACATCTCTTTAAAATTCAATTTTGGAGGTCGACTTCTACCTAAACGATGTAGTTATGCAAAAATATTGAAAGAAGCGCAATAAATAATATGTTGCTGTATAATTTCCGAAACAAAATTGTATGTCATTCTAGGGCGTGGCAGAGACATGCGTAATTATAATTTGGTGATTTATTATTTGACATTGCCGCAATAAACTCCAGTTTTATGCGCTTTCCTTGTCGAAAATCGGTGCATATTGCGCAACGTTCATGAGTATAATATGTCGTGCGGCTCGTAGCACCGCCACGCGCGTAATCTGTTACAGCTACGCGCGAATCTTGAAAAGCTTTTAAGGGGCGTGCGTTATTTGGGAGCTTTGTAATGCATTTTTGCAAGCGGCCGCGGCCCGCGCTCGGCGGTGTTACGCAAGGATGCTCGGAGAACTGGTCCGACCGGCTCCAGATCTGGGCCAGAGCCATCTCTCCGGTAAGATATTACCGCTAATAGATATTGAACATCCAGCCACTAGACCCGCCGCCTTCTTAGCCACCGATTCGAACGATGACGGTTTCATTTTACTTTTATTTAATGGCTCCAAGCCCTTAAAAGGAGTTTCATTTCAGTTAAGATTTACGTCGATTGGCAAATCTAACAGCATTAGCTGAATTTGTTGTTCTGTCAGATCATCGCGTACTTGCACGCACGTTGCGGCACATTTACTCTTCTCTAATTCGTATCAACCGCCGATTTATGTATTGCCAAATACAATCACAAGTGCTAGAGCAACCATTCCCATTGTTTTGTTTATTTCGTAAACAGATTAATTTTGGAGGGCAGGAGGAGAACTCGGCTCACCTTACACAATACAGATTTCACTAAGTGCTGACATTTCATTAAAATATATTGAAATCGTGAAATGGGGCTTGCATCCCATTGATTGGAAGCGGTGCGGCGGGCGGCGCGTGCGTCGGTCAATACCCGATATTGATTTGCTCCGTGTTTCGAAACAGATTATTATGTTTAATGGTTGTACGTGGTGCTATTGTGAGGAGTCAGGTTAGCAAGCACTGGAATTATGGTTTGCTACGAAAATCGTAAATGTGTACCAGCCACTATACTTTGTGTTTAGATAGATTAGTGATGAAATAATATCTAGGTGCAACTGCAAATACCGGTTCACAAACAGTTTATTTTGTTTGTTTGCCTAAAATAACTTCTTAATTTACCATAACATACTATAACAAAATAATCTGTCTGCTTTGACATAAATATCTTAAAATCTATTTCAAAGAAAATAAGTATCTACGTAGGTAGCTGATAAATCTAATTTATTGGCAGCTCGTGCAATCATGCGCATGTACCCAGTAAACACAGAGTTTATCTCGGTAAATAACTAGACACCGGGGAGATTCATTAGGCGTCGATCCGTGTCGGGCTGTGCTGTAATCGAGCAATTGTTCTCGGGGGGAAATTCAATTATTAGCTCGTAGAAGCCGCGAGCGCGAAATATCGGCCATTGGGCAACCCGCTGCGTCGTTAGGAGTTAGAAATAATTGCTCGCGATTTATCTTGGTGGTACTGACTATAATTAAATGCTTAATAATTGAAGGAGCGCGTCGGTTGGTCCGGCCAATAAATCGCAAGCTTGGGCATCGTTGCGGCTCAGGCGGCGCGGGCGCAGCGCGGTGCTCCGGTGCGATACTGCCGCGGTCGTGCTTCGTGCTCGTTGTAATTTCGATTAGAATGGTCCGTCGAGGGTAGTTCGGTCTCACGCTTCCAATGACTAGTGTAATCGTTTTATGCGACGTGTTGTTGAATTAGTTTAGCCGTCTAATACAGTTAACTAAACATGTAATTACGTGTAAGTTAAATACCAAACTTTATTAATGTTTTAATGAATCTATCATTAGGTATACGTGCAAACATTTCTATCTATGAAATGAGTAAGGCATAACTAGTTTGTAAAGAACTGTATTTTTTTTACCGTATTCAACGTTTTATTTGTATTGCTTGTTATTTTTTACACTTGTCTGAATTCTGTTGCAGAAAAATAAACTTACAAAAAGCGTTAGGAGGTACCAACTGGTAGTTGTCCCAAGTCAAGAGACTACATTTTAACAGAAGCATGCACTGTTCGTGTTTAAGAACGGGGTGGGTAAATATAAAAACTTCGAAAAATAGACCGCTTGTTGATCATGCAAGTTTTAGTTATTAAGTGGATCACTATATATTAATGTTTATTTTTTGTAAATTAAAAATGCTTGAATTTTGACGTAGACACCAACTTCCTTTGTGTTGTAATATTATGATGTTTCCCCTGTCTGTCTGTCTGCAAAAAATACAAGCAAAAAACCTGTTAGCCTATAACAGGTTTAAAATAACGACTAGGGTAACATTTGAAGGGGTTCTTTTCAAACAATATTAACGGTCAGGTAATTGTTGTTAGGGTGAAAAACAATTGAGTTTAATTTTTTACCCCTTGTAATTTTTTACCCCTTGTAATTTCGTATCGTAGCTTGAATATGTAGTCTAGAACGACTAAACAATATAAAATCACCAAGGTCGAAGAGATCCGATGGCGCGTGGCGTGTCGCTGTAGACGCAGTCCGTAAATCCAGAAATTACATGTGTTTGAATATAAAACCTGAAATAATATAAACGACGACTTATTTAAAAAAAGATTTGAGCCTGGCTATGGATGCAAAGATAGATAAGTATCGCGTTATTGTAATAAGAATAATCTAAACGGTTATGTATATAGGGCCGAAGAGGCGAAGACTCTCTCTATTCCTATCTTCCCATTTTGGGCCCACGATAGTACAAATCGATGCATTCTTATCGACATTATGCAAGAACCTATAACAATAAACTGTTAGTATGCAGGTGTCATCTTGAGAACCACTTCCATTGGCTCCATTCTCGAACTCGGTTAACAAATACAATTTCATGAATTTTCTCGTTGAATTATTCGCCCTCGCAAGCGTATAAGGTCATATATGGGCACACTATTTTGCTTATGCCGAGAATCCTACACCTTATTCCCCAATAAAGATCCTCTCGTGGAATACAAAAGAGCCCTAGACGACAGTCTTATTGTAAACAGCCAACAATATGGTAAACGTGATGCTAACTGCAAAATTTATTTGTAACATGTGGAGTTAAACGGTGCGCCTTATAAATAAATTTCAATTGTCTGTTGTCATTAAATATTCGACGTTATAAATCAAAGCTTTATCGGAGCTGGTCGTCGTAACGGTTACATCGCACACGCTCCGGGAATATAATTTAATGATATCGATAGGGATGTCTGCCAGAACACGCGCGGCCTGCCGACGACGTGCGTTAATGAAGTGTCGCTACACTAATCTACTAGCAGTACTAGCCCGTTATTTATTATACTAGGCTTTTTAGTTTGTTAGTTTACTATATCTGATAAACATAAGATACAATAAAAGTTTCGGCCGCCATTTTACCACTGATAATAATTACGATGTGCGAATATTGCGGTTCCTTAGATTATGCTTTGACAAATCACGACTTTGCAATTCCAATGCAGCAGATTTAATGTATGGGCGGCAGTTTGCATTCTAACCGCGACCCGGCAGGCCACCTCTTTCCTAATGCACGCTTATTTGAGCTTTTTAACCTTTCATCTGTTGTTGGGTTTAAGCATTGAGGGACAATAAACACGATGCAGATACTTAATGTAGTTATTGTCCGCCATAAGCGTAGAACAGTGAACACTGGGAACAAACGAAGCTGTGACACATTGTTGATGTTTGTTGGAAGGATAATCAATACAAATTAAAGTTCAAAGAAATGTGAATATATAAATAGTTTTTACAATAAATGAAATAGAGAAGACATGGCACGTCATGCAGCACAAGTCATTTATGTTGAATAAACCCTTAGTTCATGTAGGATTTTCAAAGTGAAGTACCTCGGTTACTAATATAAATCATGACTTAACGTTAAAACAATAACAAAATTTTATAAGAAAACCTATCAGACGATCAGAGAGTTTATCTAATAATACATATTTAAGTTGTATAAATACTTAAATGTTTGGGAAGTTAGATATTTTACATCTAGATATTCATCGTTTTGGAGATTCTAGCCTTGGATTGGTCTGAAAACTAAATTTATATTTAAATTCAATGAATATGGTAGATATTTGTAATACATACCAATCTTTTAGTAAATTAGTTATTTTACGATCCATATAACATTTAATTAAACGCTCATTTTCGTCTCATAGATTTGAATACTTCCAATTATGTAAGTGATGCCATCAAGCGATTCGGAGTTGATTATTTATAAATACCATCTAACTATATAATTACAGACAAATAAGACGCCATTCAATTTAATTACACCGATTTGTAGATAATCATGAAACCTTAGTCGCTGATGCAGTATAAAGTTTAGTTAGGGTTGAAATTGAAAGGTATGGAGTTAGCGATCAGTTGTTTTGTAAGCGTCGTTTTCATTATGAGCACGATGGGGCAAGGCCCGAGGCGAGGCTCTATTCTGGGAACAGCGTGATGTGGTTGTGAAATATTGAGCGGTGTGGTACCCTCATCCGAGGGTAGGACGGAAGGTTGGCGAGGCGGGGCGCCGCGGGCGGGCGGCGGTGAAAGGGCTGGGCGGAGCGGCGTGCCGGGCGCCGCCCACCGCGCATTTCACCACCGCTACACCGCCGCGGCGACGCTCGGCGCCCTACTTCTCTCGACAGGTTCGCTCTTGGTGTTCCATTGTGTGCCAACACTGCCAACCTCTGCGAACAATACTATTGTGAAACGTTTAGATAACATCCCCGCGGCACGTAATTTAGACTGTTAATTCAATTCTGAGTAGAGATTAGGAAAACCCATTTTAGTGTCGGTATGTGCTTGTAACATAATTTGCGAAAGTATTTGAGATTGAGTTACATTGCTTCTAAATGGGGCACTGCAGGTGAAGAAGAAAAGGTGACACAATTCAAGTGCTTAAAAGGGCCAGTATTATGAATAGGTAGGTACGTCACCCTGATAACATATACTACTTTATATAAGCCGACAAGCTCAGTCTAGGTGTGCTTTCGTAGCACTTCTCTTTTTGGATGAAGGCGAACCAGTGAAATTATTAAGTTACTGAAACATTTCATTTGTTTAATAATCTTGAATTGAAAAGATGGAAGTTTTTCACTGTTCATTTTCGTACCTGGCTCATAAGGTTGAGAACATGTTGCCGTAACTATTATACTGCTATTATCTTTCAATAGTTCATGTGCATCAGCAGACTCAATTTTTTTTCAACCGAAATAATTATTGCAAAAAACTACGTAGAGCTAAAATGTATAGTTTTAACTTAAAATCATCTTCGAATAAAAAAATCCCGTTGCCCAATATTATATGAAAGAACGATACAAAAAAAAAAATTGCGAGAAAGTATAATATGTACTACGGAAGAGACAAATAAAACAATAATCGACTAAATTTTGAAATAATGAGGCTATGATTTGTGTAAACGGTACATTCGACGGCCATCAAGCAGCTTGTAGGTGCTATGTTAATGTGAGGAACTTACAGGTTTTGTGCGAAAGGAAGTCCATACTTGATTTGATAGTCGGCTACTAAACGCGCCGTTGCTCGCGGAGGTAATTGCGCTGAAAGGCTTCAATTTGAGCCGCGTTTGTGCCGC
The DNA here is from genome assembly GCA_916701695.1 of Agrochola macilenta. NCBI lineage: Eukaryota > Metazoa > Arthropoda > Insecta > Lepidoptera > Noctuidae > Agrochola > Agrochola macilenta. The sequence continues at coordinate 9,802,375 of OU753559.1, read as the reverse complement.
GTTTGGCTCTAAATAAGACGTCTCTGTACGGAGTGGTAAAGAGGCCGCATTACTCTTATTGAGGCCTGGAGCCTGCATTATCTGCTCGCCGAGGGGGCCGCGCGCCGGGCTGCGGTGTCCGCACGACGCACAGCTCGTAAAACTAAAACCCACTTAACTCTGCAGTGTCTATGCAATGCTATAGAATGTATGTGCCTGTGTACATGTACAACACGAAATCTGTAATGAACTATTGATGTAAAATGAAATGATAAATTGCCACGCGTTAGTAGAATGCAAAGATGACCTCTGAAAACGTACAAAGGTGAGACCTCACCGTACTGATGTACATTTAAATGTATTAAGACAAATGTTATGAATATAAACTCTGTTAAATACTCGAGGATTTATATAAGTGGCTTACGTAAATCTTTCAGTCTTTAGGATACCTATAATTAGAATCACTCGGGTATTTTAGCTTTTAGATGAGTAAGTAGGCAAGTGTATCTTATCTTACATGTAGTAGGAATCTTCTACGGTAATATTACAATATTACGTAGACTACAGTAGTTGTAAGCTTAACTATTGTCTATGACTAATATATAACGTCATTTCAATTTCACAAGTTGTTACTCTCATTAGAAATTCAACACTATTGCCCATTAATCTGAAGGGGCGTAGCGTGGCACGAGCGGCGCGCCGGTCGCGTCATCAACTGCGCGCGCGCCGCTCATCGCTGCGGCGAGTACGCAATGTGCAAGCTGTGCTGTGCTGTGCCCATATTTTCGCGGCGATGTCACAGATCCCAAAAGGTCGGTGAACCGAAACCCCATTGTTTTGAGTTGCGTCAACGTATCGTCTGCCTCTAGCAACGATGAATTGAATTTGTACTCGTACCGTATTATTGTTACCTACAGCAATATGTTGCCCGACTCATAATACTCACTATTATGTTCAAGGTGTAATTTTCGTTTTGTAAAACTAATACGAACTAAAACTTAGTTCGATTTCTAAAGGTACATTAACATAATGACTTTATGTTTTTACTCTCAGTCGTAAATGCCTTAAGGCGCTGAATAATTCGTTTTCATAACCTTTTCAGTCTAGAGAAAGCACACAAACAATACAAAGTTTATAGTCACCTAAGTACCAATGCGGATGCTCCTGGTGTCTTAGTTATAAACATAGGTTAAGTTATTTGCAGAAATTAATGTTCATAACGTTATGTTCTTATTGTATTCCTGCAATTAAACCTGAACATAAGGCGTGAAATCTGGCTATTACGTTTCGCAAGCTAAGCGATTATTATTTTAGTATCAGCTCTGTAGATAGATAAAACGACTCTTGCAATCAGTTATATTATACGTACACTAGCTTTACCCGGCGCGGCTTCGCACGGGTTGCACTAAGTACTTATCTACGGCGCACCTACCTACCCTACATACCTAGCTACTTACCTACTCTACCTACCTACTAACCTACCCTACCCTACCGGTAGGTAGGGTAGGGTAGGTTAGTAGGTAGGTATACCTAGGGTAGGGTAGGTTAGTAGGTAGGTATACCTACCCTACATACTTACTCTACCTACCTACCTACTTACTTACTCTACCTACCTACCTACCCTATATACCTACCTACTTACCTACCCTATATACCTACCTACTTACCTACCCTACCTACATACCTACCTACCTTACCTACCTACCTACATACCTACTTACCTGCATATCTACCTACCTACCCTACCTACATACGTACCTATATACGTACATAACAACTCAAAAAAAAACTAAATATGTCCTAAACCACACAAGTTAGCTACATGAAGTAAAAAAATCTTGAAAACAGTTTTATAGGTGTTTTTTTAAGCGGTATTAAATACACTTGAATGTTGCCTTTTACTTGAAGAAACTATCTTGCGTGATTTCGGAAATATTTCATCAAAACTTTGTGGCTTTTTTATATTACTCGTCGGTGTATACAGATTAATAACATGCAATTTTCAGTAATTTTATAGAATTCTGTTAAAACTTCTCTTGCCAAATAAAAAATTGAGAGAAAAATTGCAAAAATTGTATTTTAAATTTTACAGATACATTATTTGTGTTTGTTTTTTCGTAAATAATATCTGTCAAGCTAAAGCCGTGTCTCCTGCGCGTGTTTTTTCGAAACATTACACAAAAAACCTTACACATAAACATTTGTTTTCATACACAAGCTGTCTCCTGCATAATAAAATATTTTTATATTAATAACACATTTTGTGTAATGTTGTAATGAGTTCCGAAGAGAAAGACGTGTTTAAAAAGTAAAGAACAGTATCTCTATTCCAATTCCAGTACATCGTCAATTTATCACAACTATTACAGGATAATATAACCTCAAAACCAGTGTTGACTGGCAGTGAGAGATGTGCGCGTTGCGCGCGGCGGTTGAAAATGAAACAAACCCTTCCCCTCTTCACCCGCGCGGGGAATGTTTTCCATGCAGCTCGGAAAACAAAAACATCATGTTTGCATACACAAATGTGTATGGCCACGCCTCTTTGTTTCGATATGTTTGTGTAATGTTTCGAAAAAACACGTACAGGAGACACGGCTTCAGAAATTCAAATGTTCGAGAAATACAATTATCGTCACATACCTATCTTTAGAAAACGAAATTCTAAAAATAGATAGATTGTTGACCTGACTCGGGATAACTCTGTTAAACTATAAATCATTAAAATCACATAGAGCTTATTTTTGGTTACAGAATTTAATGAGCCTTTCACTAATACAAACCTTAAGACCTCGGTAACCGGATCGGATATGTATTAGTGCATCATATTACAGATAGCGAAGAACATTTTAATTTAACCCCAAAGGGCAAACCGCAAGTGACGATACGGATACAAGCTAATTAAATTAAAATCGCCATATTATGTGATGTTGGTACACGCAATAAGATCCGGAAAAGTTAATTTACATAAATCTGTGGGCCGAAATTAAATGTAGTATGTACTACGTGTCGGTAACATACGAGCGCATGATGATATAAAAATTCTGAGAAACGCCGCCCCGTAATCGGTTCTCGCTGCAACCAATTGATCCATGATGATTGGCGCCGCACTTTTACTAAAATCACTTATTACGGCGCACGTTGTACTACGCTGCAGAAAATTCTGCAACAAGCAAGAAAAACACATTATCTGAAATCTCAAGTGACAGTTAACATTATTTATTTCATAATTATACTTCGGAATTATTTATTTGTTTGTGTTTTACGCGAGCCAAGAATCTGTCGATTCACGAGAGACTAGACAAAACAATATGATCCGACAAGCCGGATAGCATTGTTCCCGTGTCTCGTATTTCTCGAAGGCATCGTCCCGGCGACAATCACCCTTCGAACAAAGACGTTTATCTCTTGGAGACTTCTTAAATGGGTATAATGTTTAGGAGCGCGACGCACCGGTGAGCACGAATTGACAATAAGAGCAAAGTTCAGCGCGGTTCAGGACTCGAGAGGAATGTGGGGGCGCGGAGGAGCGGGGCGAACGCTTGCGAAGGTGCTACGGTACTAACCTCTCTACAAAATCACGATTAGGCACTATTTATATCGACATTTCTAAAATACCTATACCTGTATCAGACAATATTAAGCACCTAGTATTAGGTACAGTATTAAGCAACTTTATAAGCTTAGCTGCTTGTAAGATACACCTGTATTATAGTTCCTCACAAGAACTTTAAGAATACCCTACATTATGCTAATACTTAAATAACGGTGTTTCGGTAAATATACTCCTTTATGTATGTACATATTTTCTAAGTAATCTACACTTAAAAACGTCATAAAAAGCACGTGTACTTGCTGAATCCATTCAAGAATATAGCGTTAGCATATTCATCAGTTGGAGAAACCGTTTTATAAACGACTGCGGAACTTTTTGAAGTAGATGTAATGAACAAAATGAGTGTCTGGCTCTCTGTTTTGACGTAATTGACAATAAATAAGGGACTCGTTGCCGGGTTAGTGGGTCGGCACAGTACACTAAACGAGATCGTCTTCTAAGAGGCGCGCTGTTGGCGAAAGTAACGGCGGAATGCTACAAACTATGTTCACGCATGACCCGCGGGTCAGCCGCACACATTCTGACACATGTCAATTAAGGGGCTCACCGCCTCGAGGCGCCGATTGAGTGCTTGGACATGTTTGTGGAAAACCTTCGTCAGCCAGATTGATTCATTACTATGTCTATTGAACAAAATTTACTGCTCGCCAAACATTGAGCATCCATAGATATCGTGCTGCTTGTTCATTTTCTAATGAAGATTCATCGACTTTGGGTGTCGTTTGATTGCAAATGTGTAAATAAATAACCGAAGTACATAACTGGCGACAAGTACATGGAATAAAAACAGACAGCACGGAGTGGTAATTTGCATTGACAAACTGACAATTACAGTGTCTGTTGTACAAGTACACGTGTTAGTAGTGAGTATACAATGATATACAGCAGCTTCGTTATTTCCCAAGTATGTCTGCAGTTGGCAATTTACCGCTCCGCAGATCGATCAGCTCCTATTATTGGAAGAGGTCGGACGTGTACAAACATCGATTTCGAGTCGTTAATGTGAGTCTGCGTCCCCGGCGAGGTGAGAGCCGACACTGAGGCTCACCTCACGTACCGCACTCAAGATAACGACATGTAATCATAATGATACACTCTAATCTGCAAAGATATAAACACGGACTGGTGCTTGTTGCATCCTGCCCTAATTGTTCACCATTATGTCGTTAAAGTATAGATCTCACGTCGAATTAAAGTTCGGTGTGTGCAGTTTTATTTTTATGTCTTACTTTGCAAAACAAATTAAGATGTCTATCATGCACGTATATTCGCTGCGATATACTTCCGTGCCAATATTTTAATTAATCTTAAATCAAAATATCCAAATTTTAATAAGCCGGAGATAAAAAGCTGTCACCATTTTGCTCTATAAAATAAGAATAATTGTATATTTCCGGCAACTGAAATGTTAAACACAAATACGAGTATATACATAAATAGTTTATTTATTAATATCCTATACTAATAAATGAGCAATATTTATGTATACAGGGTGTTCGGCAGAAGGTTGAACATACGAAAATGGCGGATCCGTGGGGCCGTCTACTACGTGTTTAGGTCCAATAACAAGACCCAGGCCACAAGGTTTTTTTTTAAAGATTTTTTAAATTTAAAGGAAATTCGTGTTTGCTCAAATTTCAAACGTCAATAATTTCATTTAAAATAACAAAACTGGCAATTTTTTCTAGAATAATTGTAGAATCTAATATGTAAAAAAAAATTTGGTTCGTATATTAATTAATTTCACTTTTTACAAATTTCCTTCGCAATCCTTTCGGTGAAAAAAGTCCCAGGCAGTTAAAATTGGCGATTGGTTCTAGTTGTTTGAAAAAAAATTGGGCATATTGCATATCGTTAGATTGTGCATGAACCAAAGATGTTTTTCTAAAATTAGAACTGCTCTAACACTGTTAGTTTTTTTTTGAACGCAGTTCAAAGTCGGGCTTTTGGTATTTATTTTTGATTTGTTTGTAGTTAAAGGGCTCGTATTTACTTTTCTAGCAATCATCTGCGTCAAATACGAATTTTATAAGATTCTACAGTTACTTTAGATGAAAATAAAAATAAAATGTTGCACGTTTTCTTGTTTTTAAATAAAATTATTGACGTTTGAAGTTTTGGCAACGACAAATTCCGAAAAAAAAATAACAAAAACCATTTAAAAAAATCCTTGTGGTCTTGTTATTGGGCCTAAAAACGAAGTAGGCGCAGAGATCCACCAAACACCCTGTATATATATATATATTTATATTTGTAATCACGTTCTCGAAAACGGCTCTAATGATTTCGATGAAAGTTGCAATGTGGTTTACGGGGGCGAAAAATCGATCAAGCTAGGTCTCATATCTGGAAAAAATCGTTTTCTCTATTTTCATCTGAGCAGAGCTCGGTCGCCCAGGTACTATATATTTAAAACTGCGTAATTTTCACATATTTACAATTTATGAGGTACCTATGACTACAATAATGTTTCATTTGAGTGAATATTAAAATCGGCGACAGTTAACCATAAAATCTTTAGTACCTATAATCATCTTGGCTAATTATCAGAAAATGAAATCTAGAAACTTGATATTATTATACAATTATTCATTATATAATAAGGTAAGTGGAAAAATTAAAATTTTGTTTATCTGCTGCCCTATTGGTACTTAAACTACTGGGTGATCGTTAATAAAATGCCTAGGTACTTAGTAACTAGTATTTTTTGTATTAAATCAGTGTAACAAAATACTTATTAAATTGGCAGTATGAAAACAAAAAACCCTTTATGAAACTAGACACAATTCCATCGAAGGCTCGTAGTAATAACACGCGTTAACTAAGTTACAGTTTTGAAAATACTTTTAAAACATTAAGTAGGTATTAAAGTAAGTTTATCTCTCTATTTCCAAGTTTATCAATACAATTATAAGTTTAACGCTTGGTTAGAGAAAACCATTAATCAAACGCCATGGGCTCCAGAGTCCCGGCACAGCTTCCGCCGAGCGCTCGGGCATAGCTGCTAGAGTGGTGCCCGCCCCGGCACGTTCGCTCATAGCGCGTGATTGCGGCCAATTATTTTCTGTTTATCTCTAATTACGCATGCGCTGCCAACGTCGGCGGCTTATCGCTGATCTGCCCTTCGGCCCGAGATCCGATCGTTTTCTAATCAGCTCCCCATCCGCAATACATGGAACATCACTATAGTGAAGATAAATCGGGTCAAATCTGTCTTTGCAACCACCCAACTGTCGAATTTTACGAAAATATGAGAGATTCGTTCCGTTCGTCATTTTGATTAAATTGGAGATAACGTGGCCTGAGTTAAGTGAATTCCTGGTAGTAAGTTTTTGTCGAGAGCATGAAAGATTGCGGCTTTGCATCTGTCGCTCGGCAGTCGGCAATCGGTAGTCAACGACATGCGCGCGACAGGATGACTTGCGCGAGGATCGTGCGTGTCTTACTCGCGGGAGCAGTCGGACAGTATTAATTTATCGGCAAGTCGTGCAAACAGAATGACGTGCCAGTTTTTTGGTGCGCACTCACGGCGGGCTTGTGGTGAAATTATGTTATATAGGGTGCATTAACGCAACAAGGTCAGGTCGTAGCGGCCGCTGTGTCCTGTCCCTGCGGTCAGCCCAACTTTTTAGAAGTCCGTGAGCATTGCGGTTGATCATTTCCGCATACAATTTAACAACAATGCACCACGCATGGTTTTTACGTCATAATAAGGATAATATTAATAATTATGTACTCGTAGTTAGAAAATTTAATAATACAACAGATAGACTTCAATTACGATTCATGTTGTAACAATTGTATCTCGTTAGTCATCGTCGCCGAGTTATCTGAAGCATTTATCTATTAGCTGTGTGAGAAAAAGCCAATCAAGTGAGCATCGCTGAGCGGCTGAGCGTTGAGCGCGCAGTCATAATCCATCAATGAACACTCGGAGGTGACTAACACCGCAGTTATGAGCGACTGTTTAGCTAGACGAGCGTAGTGATCCGAATACTTATCTGACAGGCATCGACTGCCTATCGTTACCTTGTGCAATTTTAAACAGGGTTGAGGTTTGTACATGATTAGTCTGTAAAAATTGAGTTATTTTATCAGACAGCCTTTATTATTTAGAGCTTTTGTAATAGGTACAAATAATAATAAAAAAAAATTTATTTCAGGTATAACCCAAATGAAAAAATTAACAGAAAATTTAGAAACAACTGGGTTTTTAATTTCAATTATTAAACATATTTTTAACATGCGGTAATCTCTTAATAGCAAGTGATTCTACAATCAATATAAAACATAATCACAAAAACTTAAAATAAAAGAATTTTTAATGGGGAAAGTTGGTCAAAACTATAGATGGCTTGATCATAGGAAGGTCACTACGGCCTACAAAAAAATTGACATTTTGTTTATTCATTCCAATTCGTGGTCATTCATGAGTTTGGTTTTATTTTATTTAGTTATTTTCACGTTGCTTTTGGAGATTTCATGTAAAAAAAAAAGCAAACAAGTATTGAACATGGAAAGAGTCAGAATTTCAAACCTTAAATATTTCCTTGCAATCAATTTCTTCAAAATGTTTCCGACATAACCCCGAACTATGTTAAAAAACTCTACGAATAGCTTTAAGCCACAATCTTCTAATTTCAGGGTCTTTCGGGAAATGGTGGACTACAATTTCGGAGTATTTAGGAACACTAAAACGGGTCATGTTCGCAAAAATAAAAGAAAACCACCTCACGCCTCGTATTACTAGCTTGTGTTGGACAGCGCCATTTTGACAGTTGCCGTCCCAATTTCATGAGTGTCGCGTATTGCGCCGCTACGCCGCTACGCCGCTACGGCGTAGCGGCGTAGCAGCATAGTACGCACTGGACGTTTTAGGCATTTTATTTTTGGTAGATAAATTAAACGGTGTTTTTTAGGCCTGTGTAGCATTTTAATTTTATTCGCCTGTCACGATGACACATTTTCTGAAGTTTCCTTAGTCTATAATAATATTTTCTCGAACATGCTTGGAAATAAGAACATTATTTTGACAACCTTCTTCGAGATAAATCTAAAATGCTGTACAAGGCCGAATACATGCGAGCACCCGCCCGGCAAAGTTTTTATGAAAATCCATAACTGTCGTGTTTAGTGGCCGAATAAATTACTATGAAAACTCATATCTGTCGTGTTATTTAACGAACTTTTTACTTCAACACATGGCAACCAAGGAGGTAACTAATCAAAGATTTGATTTAAATTTCGCTTTAATTTGGCTTACAAATATAACTGTATATAGTAAAGATGAAAAAAAAAAATACATATTGGCGCGTGAAAGTTATCGTTGTTCGTCATTGATTCTAGAATTTATATTAGGTCCTTACCTATGAAATTGCCGATTTTTTATACTAGCTAGTGTGATCGACATATTTCATTCTAAGTTAATTTTATAATACAGCATGACGTAAAATTTTTCAAAATCGGTTGTGCATTTGTTTTCCCACCGTTCCATTTTTTTTGATATCGCTGTTTCTGTAACCATGTAAAAATCGAAATAGCGCGCTATTTTCGAATTCGAGTTCCATCGTAGCACCAACGCAGCACAGACAGCACGCAACAATAACGACGTGTATGGATAAGGTACCGCAAGTCAACGCACGGTGCGTTTTTGTTTGATTGTTTCCGTTCTGGAAATTTTGATTTCAACAATAAGCCCCGTGGTAACGACGAAAGAAAGACGAGAAGCCATAGTGTAAGCAGATTCATCTCAAACCTCGTCGGAACTTGCACTAGCCTTCAACTTAAGTGATAAATCGAGACTGATTCATTTACGTCAAATTGGAAACTCACTGAACAAAAACAACAAAATCGCGTCGAACCTTGTCTTTACTTGTTGGAAGGCCCACAGCTGAGGGGATTCTGAATCGGATTGGCACCTATGATGAAAATTGGATTCTGTGTGTCAATCGAAAACCCGTCTTTCGGACTTTTGATAAATTTTTACAGGGGAAATATTTCAAATCCAACGAGGCGGTGAAAAACGCCTTTAAAGAGTTCATTGGTTCCCTTCCCTAGGATTTCTATAGCAGAGGCATCAATGAACTTCCATTAAAATGCCAAATTGCATTGACACTAATGGCCAATACCTCGATTAAATAAATAAATACTTTTCTTAAAAAAAATATTGTCTGATTTTTTCTATGTAAACGTTGTAAACGACAATTTCATAGGTTAAGGAATACCTAGTTTGAATTTCCGCACATTATTTGAGAAAACTACTGTAATGTACTTTACGAGGTGTATGTATATGCAATGACTGAAAATCTCTTAAGGGGTACTCATCAACCCCGGGGGGGCGGGGGTACTCATCATTATAAAGAACTTTTACTATATAGGGTATCTCAAATTAAGTGGTCCAATGGCAAATGAGGTGGCCACCAATATTTTAGGGTTAACAAATGTAATAGAAATACACAATCTGTGAAAATTTCAACTGTCTATCTATTACGGTTCATGAGATACAGCCCGCTGACAGACAGACAGACGGACGGACGGACGGACAGCGGAGGCTTAGTAATAGGGTTCCGTTTGGCACCCTTCAGATATGGAACCGTAAAAATATCACATTTGTTCAATCTGCTTTTGGAAATGACAACACAAGTTATAAAAGCCTACGCAGGTCAACACGAAAGTAAAAAAAAAAAAAGTATAGAACACATTACCGAAGGTCACGTCTGAAAGTGTTAAATTTAAATACTCAACGCTTTTCAAAGATGTTTTAGTAAAATTAGAGCAAAAAGTTTTTCGGATTTTTCGACCTTGTTATGAAACCCATATTTTTTTAAAGGTTTCTCATTAAGCTATCTTTATGAAATTTTCCGAGTCTAACTATTAATAATTAAGGTACTTTTAAAGGTATGTGCAGGTACTCGGTAGTGATTTTTTTTAAATCTGGGCTTATAAAGTTCCGTTAAAGTTTAATAAAAAGTTAGAAAAGACAAGTAAAAATAACATCTGAAGCATTGCAGAGCCATACTGATCATAAATAGGAACATGATCTGGTACCTACAAGCATCTTCCAGCCAGATCTGAACTCGCTACATCGAAAATTTTGTTCACAGGGTTGAAATTTAAATCTTATATTAAACGCACACTATGCAGCCAAGCATATTATAAGTTGGGATTATATCGCTGATAACAATGCTTGGCTCAACGCTGGTCCTGCTCCACAAGGGCGCATAAACTAATTGCATAGCATTTGATAATTCTGTTGGAGCTGCTGAAGATTAAAAAAAAAACTATCTATGCATTGTATAAATTAAATCTCTTAGCATTGTATAATTGCATAGCACATGTGTGAGTACTATGTACTGACTACGAGTATAAAGCTACCATTTAGGTACTAGGTATATCTTTCATTGACTTGAATGTGCCCTGGCGGCTGAGATTATGTCATGCTCACTCTTATGTCTCGCTGACGGTGGCGCGTGTGTTGGATCATTTAGCTCCCTACAAAATGGTTGAGCTGAATGGTGCTAATCCATGCATCATGTTCGTGAACGGGCGCCGTCAGTAGGTCACCACGGCTACCACGGCTTATTTTAATTTAATTTATGAATTGTAATTTTTCTTGTAAAGTGCCTGTAATTGGTTTATTTGAAATAAATGCTTTGAGTTTGAGTTTGAGTTTGAAGAATCCAAGTGAAAGTGTTTTTTTTTTTATGAATAAATTAGCGAGATTTTCGGAACTGTTGTGAAAATCCCATTTTTTTTATTTTATATGAGTGGTGACCACCTTCACTTTACCCCATTTGCCTTTGGACCCCTACGTTTGAGACACCCGGTAAAAGAATCTGCTGTTCCCTACATTTTTTATTTTCGCATAAGGCCGTTTCCTCATTGGTCTGTGCGGTATCGTTTCGGTATACTCGTAGTAAGCTCGGTATACCAAAACGATACCGCATTGCTTTCATTTACGGACCTGTCGTTATGCTTTCGGTATAATTTGTGCAGTACCGCTTTCTGCATTGAAATATGCTAATCTCGCGCCGCTGACGTACCAACAAGTCAGGAAAGGGCCTTACTCGTCAAAATGTAGGGAACAGCAGATTTTTTTTTCGCGGTTGCATGTTTGTTCCCATAATAAGAGTTTTTCATAATGATGAGTACAATAAAGAGGTAAAGTTTGTTAGTTTGTATGTAGGAGGTAATCTTCGAAACTACTCATCCGGTTTCAAAAAATGTTTCAGTAATAGAAAGCCTTCGCTATTGCCGAGTATACAGGGTGGATTTTTGAGATGGGGCAGTAAAGATAGCTACCTTAAACGTTGTAGTTACAGGAAAACGGTCTTAGGAGACTGTCCTTAACTTTTTGAAAGATTTCGGTCTGTATTCACAGATTTGGAAAAAAATGTACAGTCAGCAAGAAAATGGGCAATTTTCTCAAAAACTTTTTTCCATCCTGTATATTGCATATTGAGCCGAGTGGATATATTTTATGTTAGAATACAAACTGATCCTGACCTCGATAATGTCGGAAACTTTGTCAAAAGGCAGCGATGCGACATGATTCGAGCTCATGCTTTACTCAATTAAGTGTTCAGTAACTAATTATTTCTGTGAATCAAAATGACTATGAATAAATACACTTTTGTCTGTGTGTGTAGTATTGATTATATATTTTTCAACTATGACATTTCAAAACGATAGTAAAATGGAGTTTGGACATCTTCTTTTTATAGCCCATAATAAAATGTGCATTGGCGTTAACTACATAGTTTAGCCTCGAAACTCGAATATAATCCTTAATTTGAAGAAAACTTATAAATTATTTACGAGAAGAATGTTCATCATGTTTAATTTGTATGTAAGTTGTTAAAATATAATTTGCTCGCTGTTTTAGTACGTACTTAATTATAACAATAATCGCGTTAAGTAAGTACACAGTATAAATAAGTAACAATAAAAATAGTTTAAACAATACTAGTGGTAGTGGCAGAGCGGCGGCGCCGGCGGTACGGTGGCGGCACGGTGGCGGCGCGGGGTGTTGGCGCGGTGGCGGCGCGGGGTGTTGGCGCGGTGGCGGTGCGGCAACAATGCCTATACACAGCTTAGAAGTGCGGAGGTGGCGCAGTGGCGGCGCGGCGGCAGCGCGGTGGCGACGCGGTGGCGGCGCCGTGACGGCGTCGTGTCGCCGAGCACTACCAGTACGCTACAGTCTCAAGTACGCGGCAGTTACGCACGGACGCCAAAGGCTTATCAACCGAGCGACCGTAGGTAATTATTTTAAGGACACTGCCGAGACATAATACTGTTACTTTATCATACCGTGGTAATAGTTACCTTCATTAGTTTGTTGTTTATGTCAAAATGGTGGCAGATGACCCCAAAAAAAAAAAACTCCTGTTTACAAATATGATGGCGCTTTTTATTAATAATTTTCGGAAACAACGAAAACTTTATAAATAAATCCAGTTTTACTTAAACTAACAGTTAACAATATTATTCATAGGTCCGATTCAGTCTATAAAACAACTGGGCCAAGTACCTAATGCGCAGTCTAGACACGTATTAGTGCGGCGGTCGATAGATGAGATTAGTAAAATCAATTATTGAGTTCTCACGGCGCGACGCGGGCACAGCGCTACCGGCGCGGCGGAGCTTCTCTGCCGTGGCTGCTTTCAATGTACACGCGTCACGCTTCACACATGTGTGTCTTTTGATATGGGTAAAGGTAAAAAAAAATCTGATAAATCGGTAAAAACTTACGTTCCTTTTAAAGTATGACCAATTATTTTTCTCTGGGTTACGCTAATGTTTTCCTTTCTCGGTTTACGATTTTATTTACTACTTCATTAGCTACTAAAAATGTATTGGCAGCCACGATAACACAGAAGCCATACAGCTGTTTCTAAATTAACATTAATTGCGAGTAATCATGGATTACTGTACTTATCGTAGATATCGGTCTGGCAGTTTATCACTTTACGTACAGTATAACCGCCATCTTTTATATCTTCGCCCGAGGGCCTGTCGCATCGGCGAGAAATAAATGCACAATAAGCCCCATTAACACGAACAACTACACGAATATAAGTCAAATAAATATTCAACGCCTTCTATAAAAAGATTTGCACCTGCGGCGTAGCGTTTAAGTACACAAATCCGTGTCTCGCGTTCAGATGCGCTCATTACGAAAATTACTCATCGCGTATTACTAAAATCTTGTCTGCTAACGTAGTAATCAAACAAGGTATAAAATATGGCAATAGCATAAGGATGGCGTCACCTTCGCCGCGCCGCAGTCTCCGTTTGGGCCGCACACTAACGCAGCGAGCGCGCTCTGTATCGGGATTGTCCGCTCCCACGATACACAGATAAGATTGCGAATGACTGATGCGTAGGACAATATGTAATAGATCAGCTGCAGTTTAGAACGAAACTACTCGCCTCGAATAATAGCTCATTTATAGAGATAAGTGTCAATGTTAACTCCATTTCGTTTCGGAGAAATGACTCGTGTTCTAGGCTTCCTGAGAAAATATTAATGCAATATTGATGTTTGAAGGTAGCATTATCTCGGAACAGATAGAAATAGAACAATCTGCGCACCTAAGGCTGTCACTCAAACTGCAGTCATGTTATGAAATGTGGAACTTTAAATATTTATAAATTGATTGCAATTTTTATTTAAATATAAATGTGTTATTATAATTACGATCATTTCGTAGAGGTTAATTAACTATTGGAACACGGGGAGCTGTGATGACTTTAGTAACTTCTAATTATGAGAATCTCTATAGAGAACTGGAACATAGTTCATCATATAGAAGATACGTGTTTTGGAACCACGCTTAGAAAACTAAAAAACTGAATTAATTGATGTGTTTAGATTGATTATTATTTATATTGATTTAATTATGCAACAGAATGCCTAATTCGCCTATTCGCAGGTATTTTATTCTACCGTATCTTCCTATTAGCATAAAAATTTAAATAATTTAAACAGGATATCATTATGATTTTGTATCTAAACATTTCCATAGAAATAAATTTTAAACGATGTGGGGGCTCAAAGAATTGTAAATTATAAATACTTTCAAAACTCGTGGCTACATGCCACAAACCTTTGTAAACTCCTAGTTAAGAGCTATTACATTTCGGCGCTGCGCTAAAGCATTCTTGCGATACTGAGCGCATATTGCCGGCGCAGTGAAATATATGGTACTTTTATTTTATTCATAAAAAAATAGAAATAGCAATAAAAAAAAAATAAAAAAATTGTTTGTTATTGAGCAAATGTTGGAGATTATTTTAGTATAAATACTACGTACGAAAATGATGTAGAACTTCGGATATTCAGACTTGTTTCCAAACGTTTTTAGTAGAAAATTGAATTAGGTCCAGTAATTTTTTCTTTAAATAAAAGTCATATAACAAAAATGTATTCTATTATTATAAAAGTATCGGATATGTTTAATATGAGAAAAATTTAATTAATTTGTTTTGATGAATTATATTCAACAGAATCCGCAAATTAGAGCTCTCAAATGAGCTCTACATGAGTTTTTACCAAAACATGCATCAGGAGAAAGATTATTTCTAGATAAATAAATAAATAATGAAAAAATCGCTTTATTATTATTGTAGAAGAGAAAACGAACTATTTTTACCAAGTAATTTTTATTTATACTAACCAACGAATAGTATTCAATTTCAACGAGGAAATCATGCATTTACGCGCATTTTTGTAATAGGCCCCTTAAATACTATAAAAGATAGCTATATAAAACTTATAAACTAAGAAGTATGCAGGCTTTCAAGATGCAGCAGTATTTCATCAACATGGATGTTCATGTTCTACTTGTTGTACAATATTACAAGTACTTAATGCAACTGACAATCATCATTAACTCGACTTTGAGAGGGAATAACACGGCTTTGCAGATAAACCCTAAATAAGGCGTTTCATTAGTGATTAGAAACGCCAAGATAATTGGTTCTAAAGTAGTATCTTTGGTAACTGCATACCTGTAGAATCCTGTTGATCCCGTATTTAAGCTGATTATATCACTATACTTGTACTGTCTCTTATCTACACACCAAGCCTCTCCTGTTTCCCGCCATTCGTGGTGAACTGACAGTTGACATTAGCGATAATGACCTCACTGCTGACGTGCATGATAGTGTTTACTTATCTATTTATTAAATACACTGCAATAACTTATTTATGTTTATACGTTTTTGTAGTAGGCTGAAACCCATATAAGTGAAAAAAGCTTACATACGTGCTGAACTCATACTTATACTGATCAGATACTTTTGATTAACCAAAACCAAAAGAAGAACCTTCTAAATATAGATGAATGTCTTACTAATTTCTTTAGTGAGTGGCCTATACTCAGCAGTGAGTGGAACAAGGCTGCCAATGATGATGGTGATGAGGGATTGCGTAAGAATTGAACCTGCACAGAACAGGGTTTGTTTACACTCTCAACAGATAGTTTTGGAACAGACCATAGAAGAATCGACGCTCAGCGGCCACCTTGCGATCACAGGACTAATTAAGTAAAAGCCACACACACACATCACATACATACGTACATCATAGATGCAGGAGTAGGTATTACAACAGTAATAAACAGTGAGTTAATTCAGCGATCGATGTCTACAGCACGCGTAGCATGACGCTTTCTATTTCTACGAAGAATAGACACAGCTCTTTCTATACAAAGTGACATTTCATTTCTCCATTTTTGACATCGCACCGTAGAAATCTTTCTACAATCTGTCATTTTGTCTTTTGTTTTTATCAATCTTTGTCTAGGCCCTTTTCTATGAAGACTCTTGCAGAAGAACGTTTTCTGTCCCAAACTATCAAAATCACACTGACGACTGACAGTTGTCTAAGGTAGTGAAGACAATTTGATTTTGTAATCGCCATTCTAAAGACAGTAGAAAACTTTCTACTCTATAAACGGTTATCTACAAAATCATAATTTTACAGGAGCGTTTTGAACGCAGAACTGTGATAATTAATAGAAGAACAAAGCTATCATCTTCTATTTTACATCATTTAGTTAATCGGGCATTACCAAGGAAATGGTTAAGGCCAATATTACTGTAATATTTTTTTGTTCCAAAATATGGTACTTCGACACTTTGAGAAAAATTGTTTTAGTCTTTATATACGTGACTTAATATCGGTAAAAATTGACAATCAAACAGAAAAAAAAATCTAAGGAATTCTGAGTAAATTTATGTAAAAGAGTGAATTTCGTAAAAAGTTTCTGCTTTGGTGCCGTCGTACTGTCTTCATGGAACTTCACTTTTGTCTAGTCTTCCGTCTTCCGTCGAAAAAACGGTGCTCATGCTACGCGTGCTGGTCAATTCAGGCGTGGGGTAGTACCGTGGGATTTGAGCGGCCGCTTACCGATCTGACATGGTGTGAGTACTTTGCTCAGATTATTTGGAACTATCGGCTGATCAAGCGCTGTCGGCATTTCATGTGACATAAAAAAGCCAGGTCATTGTTACTACACATGTGGTAACTAATGCTGGGTAAGAAACGTTTATAGCTGCAAGCAAACGCTCGTGATTGTGTTAATAATATATCTGCACTGTTTTCCTTGTCCTTCATTGCAACAGATAAACCACAAACGGTTAAATGATACAAATATTGACGAATAATCTATACGATTGGCATCTAAATCTTTTCCTTTTAAAATAATTTCATTATTATAATATTTTATGATTTCTACTGGGTCAATTTGAGAATGGTAACACTTTCTGAAATTACATAAGACAATTTAAAAAATATATATTTTAGATGCATAGGCACAGATTTATGTGAGAGGCATTTTAATATCACAAATGCACGTCGGTTACGTCACTTTATTTCGCAGATGTGAATAAATTTCGCAGATATTAATAATTTTGTGATATATATTTCGTGCTATTTGCATAAATGTATAATTAAGGACACGTTGTGACTGATCTCATAACGAACCAAGTGAAATGTTGCATTCGAGATAGATACGACCGGCATCTTTCTAGTTTTCGGTCATTAGCAAGAATCATTGCTGTAGATATTACTTAAGGTTATAAAGTGAGAGGTTACGTAGTTATTAACGTATTAGTTCATGTAATTAATATGAATTTTGATTATTTTTATAGTATTGGAATGTTAAAAATCAGATTACCTAATGGCAACTTTAAAACTAAGGTTAATGTGCATTGAGACGTTTTTATGTATCACATCCTGTTATTGTTGACACTACCAGCAGCATACAGAGGCGATAAACGACCGATAATAAAATTCACACTTAATTGAAAGTGGATAAAATAAGGAAGACAGTTTCTAGAACATTTGTCGGAAATATTTTTCATGTAAAATGATACCAATAACGAGGATAAAAATAGTATCAAGTTGAAACATTTTACGACTCAGATGGAATAAACCTCAGCTGATAGTAGTTCGATGTCCGTTTTATGTGCAAGCTCGCAAGCCCGTGTGGGGTACATAGCTACCTACACCGTTACTACAATGTTAACCTCGTTGCAGCGGTGCCGATGATGCAAATTTGGCCGAGAAATCGTCTCGTATCGCACACTTTCATAACAATCCGGTGATTGATTATATAAATTTGAATACTGACGCCGTTAAAACCAAATTAAAATCATCTGCGGCATCGGATAAAACACGTCGCGACTGACTGATAAATTACCGAAATGATGATTAAACGACTATTGCGTATGTTCAGTTGCCTGCATCTTCTCGACTGACTATCGTAATCTCAGATCCGCGTTACAAACTTATGCGACTTTAATTGATATTCAATTTATAAGCAAACTTATATACTTTCAATTTATTGTTCGCGTACCGTTTTGATGTAACTTTACTACCAAATTAAAGGGAGGAATGTACCGCGAAGCATTTAACAGGACATCACAAATTAGTGGGAAGCGGTGGAGCGTAGCACGTGGCCACAAAGGGCCCCATATTTTGGTCTTATTATAATAATTAACTGTATATAAAACCGCCTCACAATTATTTTAATGCTTATTAAGCACGTGTGTTGAAGTGGAGCGTGAGTTTCGGTTGCTTTTCGTTGCGAGTACAATTATCGCCATTGATTCTGCGGTTTGACAATACCGCATTGTGAAAAGCTGGCAGGTGGGCCGCTGATACGTTCCCATGATTTTTCGATTTTATAGGCACTATCGAAAAAAGGCGTTTCCGACTCTAATTTAGATTCGTAATTATTTTAGTAGGTACTCACACTTTGTGATACAGTTTGTTACAGGGAAATATAGCGTGTCGTTTGTTACAGGGAAATATAGCGTGTCGTTTTCAGTAGGTTTCCTTGTCATCTTACAATAATAAAATACAGCGCATAAATCTTACAGAATATGGCAGAATCATCTAGAATACGTACCACTTATGTAACTAGTTGACAAAATGGTCTACTTATTGTTAAATCGAATTGAGTAATGTTTAGGAAAGCTTCACAGCTTATTGTTTAAATTATTGCACATTCAAAGTAATGTCTTATTCCAGTAGCATCTGAGAGTTGTGCAAATCGGTACTTGTGCTACTGCACTTGAAGTTAAACAATAACCTACTATTATTTTTTAATAATAGTAGGTTATTGTTTAACTTCAAGTGCAGAAAAAAAAAACATTGTATCTACTACATATTTTTATGTAGTAGATACAATGTTTTTTTTTTAGATAGGTACTATGTTTCTTTGTAGGGGAATTTTTATTATTCACAAGTATATCTTTTTGAATAAAACTTTCAAAATGGTAAATTTTAGACCATGAATATATCGTAAAAGTTTATTCATTTTACGTATGCTGTGGTCCATTAATATTTTGCATTAAAAATACGATCTCGCAATTTTTTATAGAATACAAAATAAACTTTACAAGGTATAACTGCGTACATATTAAGTTATAAAAAAATTACTTAGGTGTTATATTTAACACCTTTGGTTATAAATATAATATAAAATCCTGTCGTTATAAATTTTATACCTTATAGTTTGAAATTGACGAGTATTCGAGATCCGAGATTGGCGTGTTCATTAGCATTGGCACGAATAGCGCTATCGACACAAAGAACCCGTACGATGCGAGTGGCAGCACTGGCAGCGCGCGAGTCGCGACCGATGCGCCGCACCGCCGGCGCCGCTAACACGGGCACAGTATCTATGTTAATTAAACGCCTGTCATTTACTACAATAATGGAGGCTTTGTAGAGCTTTATCACGTTTTAATGTTGTGTAAACTTTGTCTGCACCGACGGCAGAACGACACAGAGCCTTCTTAATTAAGTAAAATGGTACGTTTATTAGCTACATGTACGTTGCAGAGCGCAATGCGCATGCGATTAAAGAAAATTGTATTTATACGATTGGATGTTGTTTAACACGGGCAAATAGAACATCAAGCGAAACTGATTAGTGTAGTGATCATATCTCTTGAATGCACATGCAGGAATAATTTATGGAAGGTATCTCAAGGTGTTCACTACGCGCGGTTCAATTTCAGGGAAGAGACAAAGAGGCAGACTATTATATATTGTTTTTTCAAACAATTCTGCCCATAATAAGAGTCTTGTTAGGTATTTTCTCTCATAGAAAAAAGGTTTTATTGACAAACCGTATCATAAATTAACTTCACTGTTTTATAACTATTATAAACAATACATGTGCCTACTTGTGATTCGGATAGGCGATAAATAAAGAAGTGAACTATTAGATACTGACTCCATTATAATTGGCGCTATAAATAATAGCGTGGTGATAGATGGAATATGGATCATTGCGAAGGCGGGGGCGCACGCGCAGCCTCGGCATGATCGAGCGGTTCGATGTGCTCTTTATATTACGAACCTTTATTGTGTGCTATTTTAATTTAATTAAAGAGCATGTGAATGCTTCTCATGAAGCCACTCAACATTATTATTGGATATGTTTTTGACTTAGGTGCATGTTAAATATGTATTAGAAGCACTTGAATAGTTCAAACATTTTTGGGTTAATATTGAATATTTTTCGTCTTACAAATGACTCAAAATACTACACATTTTGCGAATTTATTGCCTATTAATCGTTTTTATAAATCCCGAATAGCCTAGGCCCAAAAGGCCCTAAGTCATATTACGTCACTATTGTCCATCTATTATCGGAATTAATATCACATTACATCGTGAGAGTAAAATTGTTTTTTAATCTGCAAGTAATAAATAGGCATTATAATTATGTGTGCGTTATTATCGAATAATCAAAGGCGTCAAAGTTGAGCAACGGCTCGGTAATGACGCTCGTCCATAGTGTTGTGAAACTCAGCCCGAGGGCGCTGCAGGCCCGTCGTAAATAATTGGAAGCGCACTGTTTGTACTAATGTACTATCTAAACACATAATACCTCTTTCTGAATTGAGCCATAAATTAGTTTCAGATACAGCATAATTCGAAAACGTTTGTTTCGAACGTGGGCAGAATCGAATTCCAAAATTAACTTATAGATATAATGATATGTACGTAAAATTACATATTTGTGTTAGTCAAGATGTTGCAGAATATTGTCTCATTCGATGCAGGCGTTTAGTAAACCGATAAATGTTGTAAATAATCAAATAGAAGCGTGCCAATAGCCGTGTCGTCCGCCAACGCAATATCTAATATTTTGAAAATATGGTTTTGAGAAATTCTAACGTTTATAGCTGTTTCTTGTTTGTAACAATGTTACAAATGTAAACCTTGTTGTTGTAAATTCAAATTCCTTGTTTTGTAGTATACATTAGACGTGCCCGACCTTAAGTTTCGAGCTTGGCCTAGGTACGTTTAGTTTTTCCGAAGAACAACTAAACGCTTAATATAATTGATATTTCAATTTTCAGTATAATATCTAGGTATAATACCTATACCTACCATAAAATATCTAGAGGTTGTCGACGTGTGGAATGTGTGAGCTCGGGTATTGTCTTGTTTTCCATAAAATTATTTGTACTATTATTGTTTTCCATAATCGTCCCCCCTCATAATATGTATTTACTTGCACTATTATCATTTATACTAATAACGCTTGTCATATCAACTTATTAGTCATAACTTTTATTTGCCATAAAATGAGTTTCCATAATAACATGTGTTATAATCATTAGTTTCTATAAGTAACACATTACATCATCGATACTTGACATAAACAACATTTAATATAATTTAGAAACGTTTATTGTTTTGTACAATTTTTTTTGTCATTATGGATTAGATTTGGTCTGTAATCAAATGATTTATTACAACAAACAATCTTTATATAATAAACAGTTAGAACTGTGACCATGCAACGCGCGAAGGCGAGCGAGCGAAGCGAGCGTGCCGCGGCAGCGGTATCCGAGTGCTAGATTTCCTCTTTTGCAAAGCAAGTATGCATGGTAGATTAGGTTTATTTTTAGGTTTCCTTGTGAATAAAAAAATCTGTATCGTATAGTCATATATTAATCAACTGAACTAGCACTGTTGTGCTAGTATGGGCAAATGAATATTAAGGTGAATAAATGTAATGGAAAACGACATTATTGAAAATGAAAAATATAGCAAATAAATTTATGGATTAAAATTATTATATCACTTGATCGATTATGTCCAATGAAATGAGTGAAAATGATTTTATGTAATTTCTACATTATGGCAACTGAAGCGTTATTTCTAATGAAACTATAGCAAATACAAGTATGGTATATAAAATTATTGTATTTTAAATTATAGCAAACATTAGTAAACCGTGAGCTCGGTTATCATTGTGCCGATTGTCGTAACACCCAATGGCCTGATGGCTGAAAGCCTCGACCAACATCTCTCGAGGCTCTCGTTAGGCGGTTGGATCAAGGGCCTCATTCAGAAGTCAGTACTCCTCGATCCGGCTCGCATTGTGAGGAGGTTCCTGTCTCTGCAGCCCTAACCACCGGTAGCTTGGACCCTGCTCCCGACACCGGTGAACCTATATTTTTATATTTTTTTATGTTTTTTAAAATACTTTGTTTTGTAAGATATATTTTAAAATGTAATTATTTAAGTAAATAAATAAACGAAAAAATAATAATACGAAAGAGAGGTTGTGGCATGTGGAATGTGAGCTTGGCTATCATTGTGCCGATTGTCGTAACGGCCTATGGCCTGATGGCCGAAAGCCTCAACCAACATCTCTCACCGGACTTTTTTATTATTATTGTTTTAAGAATTATTTAAAAATTAATACGAATCGAAATGAATAAACGACATAATACGCGCTATTAAGCGATGCGATTTCAAAAGTGTAACATTAACTTAAACACTAACGTAAAAACTAAGAAAAAACATTATTTTTCTCATATAAATAAATAGCCCGGGGTAGTTACGCTGAATTTTAGGCTAACTTTGCATTAATTTAAAACAGCGATTTTTTTCATTTAACGTGTAGGGTATGGACAATGGAGTATGTTAAACTGTATACCGCGAAAAGTTCACCCCCAGCGTACGTTTTTTTTAAGAAATCATCAAATTTCGATTTTACGTCGTAGAAAAATATTAACACATATTTTTGTATGGAGTGTTTGTCGAAGAGATTAGGTATCACAAGTAGGCCAAAAAAATTAACATTTTCGTCCAATAAATCTCCATAAAAATAAAATCACGTTTTTTTTTAAATTGTACTTCAAGCAAAAATATTAACAGCAGTTTTTTTGCATTAAATTACTTAATTAAATATTTTAATACGCTATTCAACTAAATTAAACATATTGTACTAGCGGAAGATATAAATAAAAGTAAAAAAAAAGTTAAACTAAATTTAAGTTATATGTAGTTATATAGTGTATAAATAAAAGTTAAACTAAATTTAACTCTGTTACATTTTTGCCTGAACCGTTATTGCAAAAAATCTTTTAATAATATCTTGCGCTAGTACAATATGTTTAATTTTTTTGAATAGCATATTCACATATTTAACTAGGTACCTACTTTAATGCAAAAAACAGCTGTTAACATTTTTGCTTAAAGTACAATTAAAAACATTCGTAATTTTATTTTTATTTGAATTTCCGTGGAGGTAAATGTTTAATTCTGAAATAATATATTAGTTTTACGAATTTTTAACATAATATAAGATGCGGTTCTGGAAAATGTTATTTTTTTTAATATTATTTGAAGAGCTAAGTTCAAAAACACGATTCAGAAAAAAAATCGCTGTTAGGATTTAGTGCAGGGTTTAAACCTAATTTCCCCGGCCTAAAACTAAAAGCGTAAAAGTCAGTCATTGTCAAAATACGTAATTTTAAAAATCTTATAGAATGTAACTCTTGGATCTATGATGATTATTGTTTTATAGTTCTGCACAGATAATTAGCACTAGATCCATTGACTTGCCTCACTTTCGGCGTTGTCGCCGCGTAGACGCTACGTCTCTTACCGTCGTATTGTATAATTGCGACGAAAATGTTAAAGGATCAAAATAGCAGAAAATAGTCGAAACCAAAATAGGCATTGTGTTTGCCTTACAATATATCGAAATTGCTCGCGTTCGCTCAGCGTCTACGGTGCGTCAACGACTAAGCTGTAGAAACGGCCGGTTTGAAGACACTCGAAGCCTACTAATTACTGCTACAATGAATAAGTTGTCATAATACTATGATCATAGTCTTCAAAGCCGGTTTGGAGAAATATCGATCTCAGTAATTATCTATTATAGGTGTATGAATTGCCTAAAGTTATGTTTGACCATGATGCAGACTGACCTAGGTAATCAATTCTATTAATTGATCTGTCAAACATTTAATTTTATAATTAAATTAACCTATAGCATATTATTCTTATATGTTTTAATTACAGACCATCTTAGCAGATATTCTTAGTGCATCTTAGTAACAGGATGCGGAATACTGTTAATAAAAACCAATTTCCGTTAAAACCAGAAATAATGTTTTATTGATAACAGTTATATTTTGGTCAGCCTTGGTGATTATTTTGTTTAATCCATTTATATTGGCGTAGCACGACGCTAATAACTATTCTAAATATGTTTTCATCACCTTTATGTCTGGCAAATCGGCTTACATACGCTTCTGCTGTCAGTTCGTGTGTATTCAATATATAACATGGTAGAAGAATAGTACCTTGGGTTTAATGACCTTGATTTATTCATGATGATTCATAGTTTCATCAATACCTTCTAACAAATTGAAAACTACGCTCAAGCATCTGTATAATTTAAATGACAAAATATTGATAAATAGACAGTGATTAAACGGCAACATGTGAAGGTGGTTTTAAGTGAAGCCAACCACATAAACAACACAAACACCTTACAAAAACAGACCAGGCACATCGACACGATCCGATAAATCACCACAGTTTCAGCATAGGTAAGTACCGTACAAAAAAAAAAAACAAAACAATACGAATTTTCGTTAATAACTCTAGAAGTAGGCAACACGAAATTGATGTTTGCGATGCAGCGTCAAGACCAGACACGTCCGACTAAAACAAGTTCCACCGATTCGTTCTTGTAATATCGGTGTAATTTATTTAATGTTAGAAATAGACCTCGCCAGCGCCACAAAGAATATTGGCTTTCACAACGGAACCTGGCAAATTTATGTGCCGCGAGATTTTGCCAACAGTGAGCTCGCAACGGATCACGAGAACAAAGCATTACTACAATCTGCCGGTGTCTCGCCTTGTTTATAACGCGTTAACAACACGACGGACGATCTTAGCTGTCTTAGCGCTGCGCTCCTACTATTAATTACTTATCTGTATCGTATTTGTCATAAAGTCTCAATCAGTCAGACGCTGTTGAGCTCGCAGGAGGAATGCTAATGCAAGATTATGATTGAACTTGTTGCACAAGCTACGATTAGAATTAATAGAACTATAAAGTGAACTAGCAGAATTAACAGTTCTATTTCATAATATTTCTGTGTTTCGGAAATGAAAAAGCTCGTTACAGAAGATTTATCGGTTACGGACTAGAACCGCAGCTGGCATAGATCCACCACGTACCTAGGAAATAATTATTACGACTTGATGGGAATACTGACCGACTTGATTTTTATTGGTATTTAGTAATAGCAAATCTTCTGTTATGTATCATAAAATAAGAATATTGAGACCGCAAGGAAGTGTAAGTAACGGTGACGTTTCCTTGCTAAACTTCAACAAAGAATTTAATAACCGTTAATCGGTAAATACCTAAGTACTGCTCATTTACTTTTTCGATCAAAAACACCTGAGTCAAGCAAATTATTTACTAACGAACATTAAATGGCAAGTTTAAAATCGAAACGCTGACCAGAATATAAACAGTTTCTAGTTAAGCTGTTAAATCCACCTGTAACTACGTCGTTAGATATGAAAATGATTTTCCAAATGCACAATGTATAATTTTTGCTAGTAAAATAGCCGGCCAAAGGTGCTTAGAATTACCCAAGGATCTATTATGGTGAACCAGTAATTTCGCTGCCTAGTAGCACGTTTCCCTAGTATCGCCTTAAGCCAATGCCGTTACTAGGAATTATGAGTGGTCGATGTTTTACACCTGCCCATAGAAACCGTTCTCGTAATTACGCTAATTGTTCCCCTATACCTATATGTACATATATAGAAATATTAGGCGTCGCCTGCGTTTTTATTCAGCAATATTTGAACAATTAATTACGCGTAAAAACATTTTTTCGAACAAGTTAGGTTGAATAATAAACATTTTTTGCAGCTGTTGCATTGTATAAAATGTACCGCGCTAACTGGAAATTGTAACACGGTAATATTGCAACATACGTATACAGGTATCCTAGATATAATTATCGTCTAACAGACATTTATAGTATCTGTAGGTACTAGTGTCTGGTGACGCACTGGGTAGGTAATCATATCCGCATATAACTATTCAACAAAAATTTAAATAATTTATACAATATAATAACTTTGATAGTAATTACGATCTTCATCTTTAAATAGCATCGTTATCGCGTGCCCAGTGGTCTAACTGGTTCCTTAATACCGGCAAGATGCTGTCAGCTAGTTGTAACTAATTGACGACAGACGAGGCGTTACAATTATTGTGTGTCAAGTTGGTAATTGGCATGATCGTGGAGCGATCTTGACCTAAGTCACAAGGCGGGCGGGTGCGCTGCGTCCCTGCGCCTGCGCACGCCGCCGCCGCGCCGCCCGCCGCGCATGCGCGTTTCATCGCGTGCCGCCGTGTAACGGTCCCAGCAGCTGATCCTCACTATTGTCCTTTAATTAAAGTCAATAGCGCAGTATTGCAAATATTTTTAGATGTTTATATGGATGGCGTATATTTACTAAAATAATAAAAGAAAAATGTTTGTAGTAACAAGAAAAATGATGGCATTTATGTTTATTTATTGGGTGGACTAAGTGGCCTTAATATTTCCCATTTTGCATTGATTAAACTAGTCGGTTTCAGATAGTACTTGGGCATTAAGATAATCATGTTCAGGCGGGTGCACGGCGGGCGTCTGTATGGAGCGGCGTGGGGTGCTCGGGGGCAGGCGACGACGTTGCTCTGTCTAATTAAGCGCGGCTTGGGCTAATTTGACGCGTGAGCGCCCTGAGCCCGCGCCGCCTAATGAATGGTATCGCACACGTTCATCGCACCATGTCGCTTGACTCGTGCACTGCGCCCGCGCACACGGAAATCTAACCACTGACCGCCGATAAAAGAAATTATTGCGAAATTAAACAGATTGACAAACGTGCTGTTTAGTTCAATGTGCACCCACGTTATGCACTTACAGGGAAGTATGACACAGCTAGATGTTAGAATAGACCCATTTTGTATGCAGCTGACTCCGGAAAACTGTGGCTAATGCTTATTCAGAGTGCTTGCATCAGTCCGTAATGTTGATTATAGACATCGGTAGAAGCTTTGTGAGTGCAGTTTCTAACGCACTGATGCAGTTGTGCACGCACAAATCATTCTGCAAATTACATAATTGATATGTCGGTACCTATGACACAGGTAGGTACCGGTACAAACACGCTAATGGCATTCGTTTATGAATAACATTCATATTTAGTAGATTGTAAAAACGGATACTGACTTCACCATAAACTTCACCTATAACGATTAGCGACGAATGTGAAATAATAACACCTAAGTGATTAAAAGAAAATTACTGAAGAAAAACTCTGGTACATTTTCTTTTAACGGCTCTAAGTAGTACGTATAAACATAAAAAGTGGTGGAACTACGATATTATGATATGGCTTTAAGCGATAAGACCGCCCATTGTGTCTCCTTATGTAAAAAATTTATGGTATACATATTATAGAGTATTCTATCTATTTATCTATTATTTTAAAAGTATCATAAAACAAGAATTTTAATAAATAGTGAAAACCTCCAATAACTTATAACTTTACTGTTTAACGACTTTCCTACATAACATATGAAAAATCGTGCACGTATTACGTAAATTAATTCTAGCCATAAAATTGTAAGCACGAGTATGTGTGTCGTTATTACACCGTTTAACTTTGTCAGTTTCAAACTAAGTGTTTTAGTTACAATTATAAATGTGGCTCGTATTAAATAAATTACTATTTGTAGATACTACTAACGGTAAAAACTGCCTAATTAACTAGGAAATTTAAAAAAAGAGAACAAAGGACTATCTGTGGTGTAATAATCCGCTGCGTCTGCGCAGGTTCTCCGTCTGAATGCGATGCTATCGCCCTCACAGGCTGCTCCATAGTTTTTTAATTATTATTTCTACTTCATCAATAATTACCACTAAAGACAACTACTGCGAAAGGCCGAGAAATTATATAAGGACTGTTTTTTGTACCACTGTCAGTTGATGTTGTACAGTAGGATGTTGTCATAACCTCTCTGTCATAGGGACAATGAGAAAATAGAGGGTAGTAATTTTACATTGAAAAATATTTCTTGTAATTATTTCTAACTTTATTACGGGTGAATAGTAGGGCGTGTATATCGATAAAAAGCTGAAAAGACAAAAAATAACGAAAAAATTGCGCTTTTCTTTTTCCAATGTATTTAACAATAGAAAACTGATCACGTTGATCTATAACAAAAATAAGGTTAATAATCTTGTGGTATGTCAATAAGTGAAAGAATAATAGACAAGTATTAACGCCTTGGAAATTTTCCACAATGTTAAACATAAGAATATAATCGAACACCTTGCAGACAATTATTTAAATGTATGCATTTCTATGAGATGCTGAGTTTAAACAGCTTGTAGCTAAATTTTATTTATTTATCCATTACTACTCGTCGCTGACCATATTGCTAATTTATCATTTATTTCAACAGTTGATTATATTATAATCAAATTAACATTGCGAAATGCATCATTGAAAGTTTCTTAACTCTTTCACATTGAAATAGTAATAAGTGGTAATGTAACTTGTTTTAAGAGGGCGCCCAATGGACCACTAGCGCCACTCCTTTAAAAAATTATTATCTCGTGATTGAGAGGGAATGATGAATAACGGCTATTAAGGAACCTCGGTAAGTGTATCTAGGATTTTCTAATACCTTTTATAAAGTTTCATATTAGACACGAAGCAACAAAATTCGATCTAAAGAAAAGCGGCCACATTCCTCTAGATCGTATTTTGTTGCTTCGTGTTCTCAGTCACTAGATATTTTTTTTTTTTTTTAATGTCGCTAGTGGACCATTGGGCGCCCTCTTAAGTAACCTGTAAGCCATGTGCATTCATCTGGTTAAAATGATAAAAGTATTATTAATGAGTAGTTAATGTGTAAAGTAAAAAGTATACGGCTTATTACTAAATGAATTTGTTACTACCTTGATCAACGGTTTAATTAACGCGTTCCAGGTAGTAAGAAGTTGCATTTTTTGTTTCGCGTTTCAATTATTTATAACGTTATACTACAAAAAATATAATTCTATTAAAATACTCGCCATAAAACAAAAACAAATATATGTATAAAATCTTATACCTAACGCAGTCGGCCGGTGTCGATGCGCCTACGAATGACGATCGCTAAGCATCGAGTTCAGACAGGTATTGAATACTGAAGGTTTCAATCAATAGGTAGCCAGGTACATAAGTAGGACATAGTAGATAGTACATCTGTCGATCGAGTTTAGCCTTTGGTCAAAACTTTTTGTCTAGTATTCACGAATTACATATCGGAGCCAGCCTGTTATCTTTGTTCAAATAATAACTTACAAAAATTGCAGGTTGCAGATATTGGATGGCCTTGTGCGTCTCGTTTTTACTGCCATACCTAAGTCCTGTTAAATCGTGCACTAGTTTTGTTTTTATTTTTTATATTACTTATGTAAATATAGTCCTACCGGATCTTAGAGCTGTGAGCTGAACATTTGGTTTCGGCAAATGATCCAGTGGTTCGAAATGACGCTGACGTCACAAGTTTTTTTTTTTTTTGGTGGGTAATCAGCAAATGACTCCTCCCGCTCTGGGCGGAGCGAGAGGGAGTGTCAGACTTTTACTGACTAAAACTCACCCGTGTTCCTTCCGTTG
Source organism: Agrochola macilenta (assembly GCA_916701695.1). Classification (NCBI taxonomy): domain Eukaryota; kingdom Metazoa; phylum Arthropoda; class Insecta; order Lepidoptera; family Noctuidae; genus Agrochola; species Agrochola macilenta. The sequence continues at coordinate 9,772,250 of OU753559.1, read as the reverse complement.
CCTGTGTGCCGGGGCCGCGATATCCCTTTCGGACAAACTCGCAACCCTGGCAGGCATTGGCCCTTCCGGACCCCGTCAGTTGGTGCTGACATATCTTTGAGGCGCGCGTGGAACACAACGCGCCGTCGACCCGGGGACGTCACAAGCCTGTGGTGCGACAGATGCGTCTAAGCGACAATCGCATGCAGCAGCACTGCATCTGGTTTACTTGTGACCGATATATTTATCTCACAGGTCCTTATCTTACAATTTGTCACAATACTGACAACGTTTTCGGCTAAATGTCGTCAAAGAATAAGACTGCAATCATGAGTGGGTACAGTCTGTTTATTTGTTCATTTTCATAAAAAGCGCGGCGCATACAAGTTTTATCGTTATGGCGTTATCTTAACAAAAACATTTTGTTTATACTCTTTATTTTCTTTATATATGTATGGTAAGTATTCTAAATGAAAAATTGAAACAAATGTCAACAGTATCTATCAGTATCAGATGCAGCCCGAGGCGTTGTAAGAACTAGCTGTAGGTACTATAACATATTGCAGCTTACTGCTTGTTTGCTATATTTATCAACTTGCTAATTCATAAAACAAGATAATGATATAAACCTGTACGGAAGGCTGCCTATGTTTACATGCTCACACGATGCATGAGACACTGCGCTTGCACTATTTACATCGGCTATGAAGTAACAAAGTCTAAGGCCTGGTTGTGCGATCTATTAAAGATCACACACGAATATAGTATATTTAAAAAAATATTATATACCAATGCGTCATGAATAGGTAAAAGGCTTGAAGAAGCATTAAATATATAGCCCAATCATCGATGGTCAAGTAATAGAGCTTAGTCTACAGCACTAACTCGAAATACGATTAAACTAAGAACACCAAATGTTACAGCGAGCTGTAAATCTGGTCGACTTAATTAAAAACAGCACCTACGGACAGTACGAGTGCTGGCTGGCTGGCTCATTGTCCCGGTACGTCTTACATTACATGTTCTATGGCGCGGCGCGGCCAGCCGCACAAACAACTCCGCGGCTAATTACTCCGGCGACGACTCACGACTCTCACCCCGTTAAAAAGCTTTAAGAGTTTAAGCTGCGTCATTTGTTTGCGACCATAATGGACTGATAACAGATAGGATTGCCGCTTTTGATATCTACGCTCACACCCAAAATTCGGACCCAAGTATTTTTAAAAAAGCGAAATCTTTCCAAGTAACGTGTTGACCTGTTACGTGTTTACTGTGAGTAAATGACGCCTTTCTTGCTAAAAATAATTTATACAAATTTGAAAATTAATTACTTTAATTATTTAAACACTTTTTATCAGAGCGGTGTAGTCGGTTAATGGAGTGTAATTAAAATCAGTACTTTTACAGAAAGGACATTTTTTCTCTCACACATGATTTTCTTGGCAGCAAAAAGGACAAAACTATGCAAAACGATTAATACGCAAGAAATTGTGCATAATAAACATACGACACCATTTAAGTAGACAATCAAAATACCTACCAAATATTTAATGAATTTACGGTTACTTAAGGGCGTGATATTGTGACATCCATTTAATTCTGAAACAGAATTATAATAATTTCACTTAATTACGGCATTTATTCCGCGGCGAGGTCGCGCGGACGCACTCTATCTTGCGCACGAGCATTATCGCTTGTTATACTCACTTCGCTGTTTATATCAACGACAATGAACTTAAAAGAAAAATAAAAGCTTTTCCGTGTTATATTTTTCCGCAAATTATAGTTTAATCAGTCTTAAGATAAAAACGTTAAGCGCAATCTCGCGCTCAATACATAATATGTGAATGGTAATTGTCGAATTATTATCCCATTTACATGAAATCAATAAACTTTTAGCAGACAAAAGACCTCTTGTAACATGTTTAAGAGGCTCGATAACCGAATTATTCGATTGTTTTATTAGACAAGTGATCATAAAGTGTAATGTTTTAGTGTGGGACAGGCAGCGCCTGAGCTCCTCGCCTCAGCGCCCGTGCTCCTCGTAAGAAGTGATTTTTGTGTTCGAACACTTGTAATGTAAGATAATAAACAGCTGATTTTATCGTTGTGTTATGACGATAGGGAAAGGGAAAGGAAGGATAACGCAGACTAGCAAGGTGAGAATGTGAGAAGCATATCATACTTGAAATAGGATACGGCGTGCATGTTTTCACCATCGCTGCCTTTCTCGGACTACGTTCAGATTCTATTTAGAGATATTTATGGTTAAAACATTTGTTTTATTAACTAAAAACGTAGGTATTCTGTCTTATCCATTAATCTGGAAGTATAAAAACGTAGAATGCAGAGCAGCTGCTAATCATGCCACGAACGTAGAAGTCAACTAAAGAAAATAATTATATCTCTATAAACTGACAACTTGTCACTACATTATGCGGTTTTACCACCTTTTACTAGACATATTAAAGCTCGACGAGGTTTTTAGAAACGCCTTGGCATTAATTTTAGCGCTAAGTTTGTTGTAGGGGAAAAAAACATACGTTGAAATGTAATTCAATAAGTAATTAAAATGTTCAGAAACAGTGTCAATGACATGTCCACACACACAGCTATAAGTCGTTAGATCTATTACCCCCAGAAGCTGTTCCATCACTTTATATTATCGCGTCAGCAATCTCATTTCGGAAGCTCACAGAGATTACATCGCCCAATATCGAAGTTATTATTAATTTATTTTTCTTACCGATAGTCATCGAAGTAATCCGGAGTGAATCAATGACGATTCCCACGTTACCAATATAACTGTGCCATACATTTACAGATAAGAAATTGAATAGAAAATTAAATGTACCATTCAATGAGACCGTATCTCGAAAACATTATGTGTAACAACTAATAGGAAGACTAATGCTGTGTGGTATTCGGTTTTATTGAAATGTGATCCTTTAGGGTTTCGTATCTAATAAGTTAGCATACACGTCCTCGTGTGTATTTGCATAATGTCCCCGCTGTATTGCCGACACAAGCAAATATTTAATAGAATAGGTACATTTCAAACGGAATGAGTCGAAAATTCACCCGTTTAGATTTGGCTGAGTTGAGAATATTATGGTGTCTAGATTCATAGTTTTATTTTATAAAAGATCCAATTAAATTAATTATTTTGTTGCAATCTGGTTTCAATTACGTCTTCATCTTATTTTGCAAGTTTCCAATCACTGTTACTGCCTAATTGCATACTGATATGCATATGCAATATTTGGTAGACCTTGGTTTAAAAGTATAGATCCGAGTAATAGATCTCAATTAGCAGTTGAGCTACCTATTCATTAAATCGTTTGTTGGCCAAAATCACACACGTATGGTTATCTACGAATAGGTTTCATAATTACGGTTACAATCAATCTCCAACAGTAGAATCACCGATACCTTTGTGCGCCCGCGGCTATTAAACACATAATTCTTTAAAACCTCTCAGTCATCGGTTATAATTTATAAACTCGGTACTTCCTATTTACCTCGATATTTTTAACGCCCCAACTGCACTGTTTCGGTGTGTGAAAACTACTTAAGTGCATGATTGAATAACTAAAAAAAAAAAAAAAAAAAAAAAACATATTAAGTTATACTAAATATGAAGAGCACATGACTGATTTTAATAACTTTTATCGTGCGTATTATTAAAGCTACACCATAAAGTCCATACGTTACTGTTCTCAGCGGGAACACATGTACGGTCTGTAGACATGCGTCGCAATATTTCGACTGCTGTACATTTTTCAGCTGCCCCGCTGCACATTCTTTTCACCGAAAAAGTAATGGAGTCGGGGTAAAATGTGAATCATACTCACTGTCGACAACCCACTTAATCGTCGGGTAACTTAATACGCCCGTCTTCCGTATACACTCATACACACGTATCTACTTAAATGCAATAAAGTGGAATTTTTATTTGCAGAAGTATACTTTGTCGTACAGACACATATGTACACAATAAAACTGTAACGAGGCTATGTATTTATATTCAGATAAAGTTGAGTATATATAGAAGCAAGAATAGCGGCTTTTGTTTTTGTCAACAATATGTACCGAGCAGGATCACTAGGTACCGTTTATCTGATGGACCGTAAAGGAACATGCAGTTACCCGATAGAAAATGAGAAAAACTCATGTATAGTTCTTCACTCATGTAGTACCTACACTCGGAATAGGTTCGGGCATTATACTTGGATTTATCTAAGTAACGTTACATCGAACTAGTGTCGTCGATGTAACAAGGCATCGCAGTAAGATAATATCTGGGTAATGTGTTTGAAGTAATCAAATTCGAACAAACAAGTTTTGCTGTAGAATAATTATAGGACACGCTTATTTTTCAGGAGTTCAAGCAATTTGGCTGAAAAACTCACACAGTGTAATTTGTGATCAGCCTGAGCTACTATCATTTTTCTGCTTGCACGGACTGCGATTTGAGTTGTGATCTATCTTTGGTTATTCAGTTTTCTGTGTTATTTTTCAAGTTTTTTTTTAACATTGATATGTAATTACTGTGTACTCATGTCACTCTAGCAAAACTCAAGACGTATACGTTCTAATTAGTGATGTCATGGAGCTGAACTCGTGACCACGCGGAGATCTTCTGGCTTTTCCAGAATTTTCTATGCCTTTCCATATGTTAAATATTGACTACTCAGCAGTATCATTACTTTTTTTGAAAGATACATAACAATCCAACGGAATTAAATAAACCAAATTATAACTACAACGTTCTCCAAACAAGTTTGTTGATGTATTTACTATACAATATGTAAGGAAATAAGCTCCGATAAAAGCTTCGTTGTATTTTGTTCACTCAAACACACTCGTCAAAGAAACAGATAACAATTAAATTGAAGTCATGTCGTACAATCGAATTGAATAATAGAACATGGCAGACAACATGTTACAAGGCCAGGTCGGCGTCGCATCGTGTAACGAGCACGGATCTGCACTCACCTGCGAATCCTTGACCCATCCAGAAGAGGCTACTCAAACAGAATGCACCTCGGTCCTGTCGCCGTACCTAGATAAATAGGTATTTAAAATACCACTCGGCGTGGGAACCGTGACGGGCGCCCGAACCGCGATAACCCTGCGCCTGCGCCGCGCCGCTCGCCGCGCCGAAACGCGCCCGCGCTCATGAAAACAACGTGAATCAAACAATGAACACAGATATCGAAAGCCATTTGGTTGCTTAATTTCGTAACGAGGTACCTCTATCTGTATTTTTTATCTACGCTTTTATTTTAAATAACTATAATAGAAATAAAGTCTAAAGTACTGTAGGATGTACAGTACGAGTATGCAGACAATGCAAATTGAACTCTGCGTGGAAGGCCGAAGGGCAGTCGGCGAGTGCGATTAGAACGGAGCGCATAGAGTGAGACTGCACGCTGCGAGATGTCATCTGGACCCCCGCTGCGCCGCGCGAACAATATTGTCTCTGCTATAAACGCGTTGTGAATTTTAAAATCAATTCATATTCACTGCAGCGAATTGTTATATACTGATATAAAATAAAACCTTGCATATATTTGAATAATGTGTGTGTTTAAAATCTATTAAATAACGTGTTATGCCCAAATAAGAGGCGATTATCCAACAAGCTCGTTAAATAAAATAATATATTAGACTGGTTCTACTTTGTTTTGCCTTTGAATATTATAATTTTAAACAACATACCAAGATTACTTTAAATACGATTTAAATTAGATTTTTCGCAACAATTATGTTAATTTGTGTCACATTCTATGTACATGTAACGTGTGTTTTGGATAAACAAACCATTGAACGCTTAAATACGAACATAACAGGATAATATATTACTAAATACCTAAGCAAATCTACATCGTTCCGACGCCGCGTGACAACTTGAAAATTGACGCCTGTACAGTCTTATAAACATGTCAAAATAGGTATTATAATAGGATTATGCATCATCTCGCATGAATACGGAGGGAATTATTTGGGTTATATTAGTGCCAAAACTGGTATCATATCTACCTATAGACTAGACCAAAGTAAGTTTGTGTGAATTAATATGCTGATTTAAACATGAGCATATAATTTGTTAGAAAAAATTGCAAGATATCGGTCCCTGTCAGTAGTCTAGTGTATCCTGGTAATTTAAATCAGAAATAAAAAGAGAAAAACACGATAAACAAGAAAAAAGCATATTAAAAGATTTTTATACTGTCTGAAAAGTTGACACCGTTGTTGGATTATGATAATAGCCCGAGCTCTTAAGTGAAAAATTACCCAATAGGTAATTTTCACTACCAAAAGTGTGGTAGGTGACGCATATATTAACTGGTCATCGTTGATGTTAAATACTCACACAAAAAACACTTTGAATGTTATAGTTCAATAGGGCACTAGCTGTACACAAAATAATATATTTCTCTTGATTAGTTGCATAATAAACAGACTAACCTACCTGATAGAGTTATAAAAATAAGACTGGTTTACTCTTGAAAGTTCGAAACAGGTTATCTATCCGAGCAATTACAATTTAACAACAACGTAATTTGACGCAAATGGCTATCGACGCTTGATTTGCGCTTTATTGTTTTCCTGCAAGAAAATTGCAACCAACAAATTGTGTGTATGAGGCAACCACCAACACATCCTCTTTGATGTGTGTATGTGTGTCAACGAGATACTGGTATCGAGCAACTTTGTGCCGCGGGGAAATAGGAAAATTGACTCTTAATAGACTTGTTAGCATACCTACTAATTTTCGTGTGGTTACTTGGAATAGGCAAGTTTATAACGTCTTAGCTACTGGCATAGCAACTGAATGTTATAAATTATTTTTTTAATTGCGATTTTTGGCTCATAGTCCTTTATGTTGCGAAAGCATTACAACAGTAATAAACTCTCATTATACGTTATTACGAAACTTATTAAACGTGTTGTCTCGATTTGCCTGTTTAAACTTTGTCTCTCAAATAAAGTTATTTACCTAAAAAAGAATTATTCTAAACCATTAATAGGTATAAAAATCTAATTGTATAGCTAAACAGGTCAGACTCACAGTCAGGATTAACGGAACGAAGTGAGAGATGCAACATAAAGATATGGCACCATCATATCATAAAGCAACTCATAAACGTTTTTAATGCGTTCCAACGATTGTTATCTACGATTTTTATGGCATTGCAAATGGATTTTTGAAAGTAATATCTGTATTAAAAAGCTAAACTAAACTGTACCATTAATCAACCGGCACAATAGAAAATATAGGGTCTTTCACCACCTCGTTTTTGAAGATAACGCCTACTGATTATTTTCATATAATTTTGTTTAACTGTTGGTATATTTTGTCCGCCTTATTTTCTATTTAACGATCGAAACACGATTGCTTACATTGTTAGCGTTGTTATCTAAATACCTTTCAATTCGCGGCATCTTTTGTGTAAGCATTATTAAGATAAAGAATTTACAATAATCATTAATTAAAGGATCGCATTTATACCGCATTAAAGATATAGTAGGTATTGAAGTTTAACAAATCATTTGAAACAGTTATATCAACTAGCGTTTAAAAGTAGCTTTAAAGTTGTGAAAATATAAATATAAATTTGGACATAAAAATAAAATTCCTAATAGATTTAAAAGTGATCGTTTTATAATAAAGCTGGCCGTTAAGCTAGAGTAACTCATCAAAATAGCCGTTCACCTGCGCTATCCCACGATCGTTCGTCTCGATTTATAGATATCTCAGAATCGAAAGGCGCTTCGTATTTTGCATAACGCTTATAAGTTGTAGCACAATAGCCCGTGGCGCACAACTAATGTGCCCCTGCGATGGACCAAGTTCACTCAAGGGACGCTCACTCACAAACATCCCTACCCACGCAATTACTCACTCATGTCCGTTACGAAATGATAATAATACCCGCAAATTAATATTTTAACATTAATATCTTAACGTGTGTAAAACTAACTGATTAATTGCAGATATTAATTTCCTACTTCGATATATGCAATTGCTGTAGGTTAATGTACCAACAGTGAACATTGTAGGTACCTATTTATTACTAAAAAAACATATTATCGAAATTATTATGTAAATATGTGACTATTTATTACATATAAACTAAACTTTAAGTATGCAGCCTCACTACCTCTCGCAAAAAACGTAATGACCGATATGGAACTTTAAAAAGGTATTCGAAAAACACATAAATCTTATTGTTGTCCAATTGGTTTAACTTCCTGTACCAACCAGTCTCGGTGAGCTCGCCACTTCCAAATAGGTGTTCTGATATTCTTTTTCTTCGTGAATAAAAATAGAGCAAAAACACAAGTCGCGAGTTTGTTTTTTGTACCCGGCGACCTTGCAGCTGAGTGGCTTACTGATTGTGATACACAGTTACTAAAAAACGAAGAGTGTGATAAATCGTTGCTATTAAAACGATGATCTCTGGAGCGAGATTGAAGGCGCCGCGCCGCCGCAACGCGGGTGGACCACATGCTTGCGTTTGTTTTGCAGTTCTTGGACGATTGTGCTCGAAAACTACTTTTTGTGGCTGCTTTAAATTCGCACGACCAGTCAGAGACCACTTTTTGTGACCTCTGACTTTATACTTCACACGAGGTCCTGGACGCGGCCTAAAAAACCATCAATAATTAATTTGAATGTGCACTTCCTAGACATGTGTGGTAGCTCGTCTATCAATCAACAGTCCTCTTTAAGCCTTTGAGGATTCACTTTTACTTTTATTCAATAACATACCTATTGAATATTTATGAGAGAGCTGCGGTTAATAACGTCATTCGTTATTGGATGTTTCGACATTATTATTTTGTTCATCAAGTGTCTGTCAGTGGGAATCAGTGTGCGGAGTACATCGCGATTACTTACTCAGGTTCGGATGGACATGTTCGACTTGCTCTCATGACGCAGCATGTAAATAAAATAATTGAGCCAAAATTATAAGTCCGTCAGCAGTTTCTCCAAATGGAGTTGATATTTATGTAAGTTCTATACAAATTAGGTACAAGATGAAAGATAAGTTCTTCAAGTCAGTGTCTAAAATATTTTTGCATCAGGTGACGTAAAGGTAGTATTAATAGAAAACAAAGAAGTATGTACAAATAAGCTTCCTGTTTAAAATGGAGTCGTCTATCCAAATAGAATTCTAATGTTTATATGGACATCAAAATACAATGAAACAAGACACAAATAATAGAATAAAGATAAGTACAGGTAGTATTTAATAACGGCATCATCTGTGTGAACCGAAAGCGTGTTACGTCACTAGAACAAGAAAGCTGGTAGCGTTTATAATTTTTGTTGATTACCGTCAGTCAATCATCTATAGTTAAACAATCAACAAATATGTTAAACTTTCTTTTTTAAGAACAATATAAAAGATTTTCCGTCGGTAGTGTCTTTAACTGATTAAAAATTTTGCAAGGTGTCAACGTCCAATTGTCGTACCGTGTCGGTCGTAAACCGTTAACTTCGTAAGGAATGTTGTTCCAAGAAAATGTTTAATAGCTGATCATATATAAGATTTCCAAAGAATTTAATTTACTTTGGTATGTTGCAACCGCCTACGTGCCTAGGTACTCGTAGGTATGGGCATGAAAAGTCTTCCTCGAGAAAAAGCAACCTCAAAAACATTGACTACCTAGTATTAAAATAAAAAACCACAGAAAATAATAAAAAGACCTATTGGATTAAAAACTGTACAATTACATAAGTGATTTAATTAATTACAAGTAGCTAGTCCATCGCTTACAAGCTCTGTAATTTCACTTAATTATCTCGCACAATTGCAAGGCTTAAAATTATATTGCGAATCGTATTCTCAGATTTCGGCCGTATAATTTTAATACCAATTACCTTCCAATAATATAAGCATAATATGAAGTGAACGAAAAACAGAGTGTCATTGAGGCTTTCTCCTCATTTTCTGAAAGAGTATGAATGATCGATGAATAAGTTGTTTATTTCGGCTATTGTCATAGATCTGCAGTTTTGTATGCGCGGGCGCTATAAAGCGCGAAATGGACAATGTAGCCTTCATCGAGTTTGTAATGATTTTATCGAGTTAATTAGCTAATAGCAACACGTGATTTATAGATTAAACGTGTATTGATAAACAAAAAGTGCTTGTGCTTTTTGTGTTTTTATATGTACCTATTTTATTTAGAAATTGTGTTAATTAACAATCAATAATAGGTTTCATTTGCACAACAGATTAATAGTATTTTCACTCATTTGTTATGGTGAGCCTCATTTTGGCTTAGCTAGAGAGATGTAAACGCCCAATGAGCCGTAGCTTCCCACTCACAATTACTTCTGTAATTCCAACAGGGGCAATTTCACAAGGTGTGTAACAATAACAAGGATATCTGTTTACCTGGTAACTCATAAACTTGTAAACCGGTAACAGAACGTATTTAAGCAAAAACAACGACTACGTTTAGAAAACAAAGGGTTTAATCACAGAGAAGAAAATTTGCAACGGTTGCTAAATACGACTTAGAAGAATGATTATTGTTTAGGTAAAAATTATGCCTTTATGACTGCTAACATTAATAATCTAAAACGAATGTAGTTTTATATAAATACTTCAAGTACTTGTTCCATTTTAAACAGGTCAGTTTTCATTAGGATTTTTTCAGTAAGTAGTATGGATTTGTGCTAGGTTGATGACTAATATTACTATTAGTACCGTCAACTGCCCTAACTTCGCCTGGCGTCCTAAGTTTGCCTATAATGAAAAATATGTAATATCTTTTTCATGTTACTTGTATGGCAATCGAAACTTTGAGTTTTCATAGAGAGCTTTAAGTTTCGATTACCATACAAGTAAAATGAACAAGTATAGGCAAACATAGGATGCCAGGCAAAGTTAGGGCAGTTTACCGGTACCTACACCCATATTTTTCAAGTATAATTTCAAGTAAAATATGAGCAGGCACATCTCTTCCTAACCTGTCGGATAATGCGTAATATTATATGTTTCAGTTTAAATCCTAAAAGCACGTATTGAGGATTATCTCGGTCACCACTGGGCACTAACTAACGAAGCTCTATTTTAAAGGCAGAAAGCAGGCTCCTGAACATAAAGAAAAACATCGTGAGTAAATCTGGATTAATAGTTTGGAATCGCCAACAAGAGCAAGCGAGCAAGCGAGTTTATTTATGCTCTTTCCTTCTCTGTATGAGAAGCAGCCTTTGCCTAGTGGATCAGTATCATGGCTCAGGCTGATATATCAAATGTGTTTTTTATTTTTTTTCTAATGCGTCCTTACTAAGAAAGATCTTTAAAAATTAATGGACGAGTTTGCGTCAAAGCAGATGCTGTTCGTATTATTGCATCATAAAAAAATTAATGGATGTACATTATAAATTTTTTCAGTCAGTCTGTAATTTAATTCATAGAGTACATTAGTCGGTGCTATCCCGTAGTTCGTATTCACTGAACGGTTCGATACTGCACAATGGCTCGGCTAGAAAGTCGCTTATCAATTCAATTGTCTGGCCCCGCCCGCGCGCGTCACCGGCACATGCCTATCTCATTGTGCCGATAATTCGAAACGCCTATAATGTAATGCTGTGTAAAGATACTGTTACTACAAGGTTCGGTAGACTCACAAAATATTTTTCTATTAAAATGTCATTTTCGTTTTCAGGTTTCTCCATGTTTGGGTTTTACGATACCTCCAGAATAGGTTTCGAGAAATGTTGTAAGTTGTAACTGTTGGTTGGTTAGTGTGGTTTGTTTTAGAGAGAAATGTACAGAAAATGTTGATTAACTTGATGATTTATAGTTAATGATTTATAGTCCGTTGCATACCTTTCGTGTTTACGGCAAAAAACATAAAGGATAGGTAATTAATAGGTAAGTACGCTTGTATGAATTAGTAATTATAATGTTGCATTTCTCTTTTTATCAAAACACATATATATTCATATACCTAAGTAGCTACACGTACGTACATACATTATCGAAATTAAAATGTGTCCCACATCGCGGAAGTTAAGGACAGTAAGAGGGAAATGATCTGTAGTCTATATGTCGACTGATTAACCTTAATGGAGAAAATCGGATTGATTGATTGATGCTACATATTGTACGAGTAATAAATAAAAGCTCAAAACAAGTGCATTAACAATGAAACAGTAAATCATCGTTTCTGATTTCTTATCTGGTATCAAAACTGTTTTTATTTCCTGCTTCGTTTCAATGTTCTAGTGTTGCGCCGACTTGATTCCTAAACCAAAAAACAATGCAAATACTAACATCCTGATAGTCAACGATAATTCAAGGTGGTAACAGAGAAGCCACTCGAAATGATGTCTGTATTGACAAGGCCAGGAAACACGAGGCCGCCATGTAAATACTTATAACAAAAATCAAATAATTACCGTTTCAAATAAAGCACGCCGTTACAGGTTACGAAATGGAAGGTACTTATTGTGAAGTGACGTACTTACAACGATTGGGCTGTACTGTCTGCCATACTCGGGGAAATACAACGAAGCTAAACCGGAAGATGAGGTACTTGATTCAAGGATGCGCTCAATTTAATACATTTATTTATATATGAATGATATCTGCCTGTCAGTTTATTAGACCAAGTAAATTATATTTTATGTCTAAGGTACGCATCGTTTAGTTACTCAACGAAGAACATTAAAATACATTTTGCTGGTTTATAAGTAAACCGAAAGCATTAATACCACAGAACATGAAACCACAAGTGCGTTGATGTCTTTTGTACTGAACAATGAAAAAAGTAGTAAAACTAAAATTTTGCCACTTTGCTGTCTTATATAAATGAGTATCATAAAACGTTAAGTTTTCATTGAAATCGATAAAATTAAATTGAGTTTCGTTGAGTCATGCCCTTGTCTAGGAGTCATTTCGTGCGAATGTGAATTAATGAGCTTGTTTTAAAATTGCTATGCAGCACACCCATGTTGATATCGGAACCTGTCCGCGAGCAGTCCGTTGCAGGAGCGACCGTTCTTTGTCCGAGTCGTCCTAGACAGCCGCCGCGCGCTGCATTCATGCATAGTAAATAATTACAGTGATCAGCGGCAGGTGGAGGCGCACGCGCGCGCATAGAAATAGAAAGGCACATTGCAGTAATTATTTAGTACAGTTATCCGTAATGGGCCGTTTTGCGAAAGCTGTTAAGTAAATAAGCAGCGTCCTGCGGTTCCTGCCGGGTGTGCGCGCGCGCCGCACGCCACATGCGCGGCCCTCCGCTCCACATTAATCGCAAATGCTTCATAATAAGAATTCCATACGTTAAGCGGCTCATTTATACTTAACTAGCCCACGTTCCATGGGCTTTCGCGTTATTCTAGTTTTTTGTTCCGTTAAAAAATACCTATTGCATTTTTTATTACAGGTCTTTAATTTGTACTTATATCTAATAGCGGTGCATCATATTTTACTATTATTAAATTCATGTTTTTCTTTTTATTAGGGTTGAAGTCGAGTTTCAGAAACGAAGTGAAAAACATCATTCTAACAAATATTACGGTATAGCTGGTGGCCGCTGCCGAATAATTGGCATGTTGTGTTATAGTGAGGGAATTCGTCACGTTCGCTGGAGTGAGCTGAGCGACGAGTGTCAGCGCGATGGAACCTCTCGGGCAGTGCAGGGCAGCGCGGGCGCAGCGCTCCCGGGTGCGGTGCGGCGGCGGCTCGCGGTGGGTCAGGGGTTAAGCGATACTTTATTTTGAATAATTTATATGTCGTAGCGCGATAGACGGCGTGCCCTCCGCCTTGTACTGTTTATGGTAATGCGGGATATCTCGCATTGCAAATGCGCTGAATGTGTCGCCACCCGAAGCGGCCGCTCGCGATAAGCACCGTTTGGAACGTATTTCTCTCGGAAAATATCCATGTTTCGGGACAAATACACAACGCACGGTCTATATTTCGTTGAAATATAGTGTTGAGACCTTTGCGATTTAAATTCATTTTTGTTTGCATGCACAACAGAATTACAGAACCAGTATACTAGAAGCTGTGAGTAATAAATGTTACGAAAGGAAAAGTTTATGAAATATGATATACATACGTTAGCAGTAAACGGCAACTGGTTTTTATTTAAATCGCAATCGAAACAAGAACAATCGGTCAGAGAGCATCGAGTTAATTAAAATGTAGAAGGTTCGGCCATCGACGGCAAGACAGGTCGCGCTCGGAGATAGCAAGTCAAAAATTCACTTTTAAGAAATTGTCATTAATCAAAATTAATGGAGTTATTATCGCACTGGAACTTTCAAAAAAATTTATTACAGACATAAATCAGTCTTAAGGGCCGTAACGAAGCAGTGCGGTGAGCTTTCTAGGACGAGGTTGGCGATACAGGAGCGCGGCGCGGGCGCAGCGCAATTACCGGCGCGCTCCCTCATAGCCTGACGCATAGCCTCGTGCGCTCCATAAAAAGTTTCCTTATGCCTTCCTACGTCCACCTAAATTACTTGCCTCACGTAACAAGTAGGCAGATATACGCAAAAAGTATAATAAGCTGTGTACGGGTATACAGGTAATACATAAGTGTCATGAGACCGGTCCAATTGTTCTCCTATATATGACGGCTTATTAACTTCCAGCACGTTGTTAAGGAAGGAATACTGTTTCTTATCATGTTTAATGTAGGTAACATAAATATTCTTTTGTATGTATGAAGGGTAGTTCTCATAATGTTCTTTGAAACAACATTTTTAAACAAAGCAAGCCTACGGCTCCCCACACAAAACTGCGAATTCGCATCGCATTGTAAAAATCTGCGAGCTCCTAAAACACAAAGCTCCTCTAAAAACCTGCTATACGACGTCGTATCGCATCGCATCGCAGTTTTGTGTGGGAGCCCTAAACTGGATTTTGTTTCATAAAACGGAAACATATCTTCTAAGTTATTCGTTTAGGAAATGACAAATTAACTATTAACTAATTTTATTTCGATAACTATGTTTATGGTACCATAAAACATTGTATACTATGTATATAAATCAAAGCACCAACTCCATTTAAATATCTTGCCAGAAGATTAGAGCTAACTCGTAGCAAAGCGTAGCGTAGCGTAGAATAGCGTAGCGCAGCTTAACACAATTTTTGTTCTAATCTACTATAAGGTAGCAACGAAATAACTTGAAAGTTCTGGAAATCTAAACTGAAATAAACTGATAGTTTAGATAAAAAGACAACCATTTATTTATGCAAAAGAGCACCGTTATAGTGCTCGAATCATTTTGCAAGAGAGCCGAACACGTGAGAGTTGAGAGTTTCATAATTACTATTGTTGTGATTTATAGGTGTTTCGAGATCTTCCCCGATAACGAGACGAAGCCAACGCGGAAAGTAACTTTATACAAAATAGCGAACAATATGACGTGATATTTTTAATAGATAATGATGTTGATGGACGACAGCGCCCCACCACGGCCGCGCGCGCACCGTGGGAACTATATTTCGGCTCTACGATCTTTACGTTTTGCAATCACTCGCTATACTCTGATACTTTCTTATTGTAAACATTAACTATTTTGTACACAATCATTGTTAAGACGTTACTATGGAAAATTATTCAATCGTGTAATTAATATTTTGACGCACCAAATATGGAGGTACTTTTGTAATAAAATCAGATATTTATGTACGAATTACGAAATTTACAAATAACAAACTAAATCATAAAAATACAAACACCTCCAAGGTTCGCGTAAATGATCTCTGCAGATATACGGAAACGAAGAAATCTGGTTGATTTAAAAAGATTAAGAAATCGATATCGTAGCGACTGGCAAGTGCACGTACTTTGATTATAATTGGCAGTATATTAACAAACAAAGTAGTGCCGGGGGCGGGGCGCCGACATGTTTATGTGACCCGCAGTTCAAGTGACCCGCCGAGTTGCCAAATTAACGAAAGCTCACGCAGGTCGAGACACTTTCTACTGGCCTGCATGCGTACCAACATTTTCATTATCGATCGCTTTCATAATTCAACTGACATTTTTGTTCCATTCAATTGCATCGCTGGAAAAAAAATACTACAGGCACATTTATTAAGAGTTTTAATCGTCGCTGAGGAACCCGTATTTTTTATCTCGCGTTACAAAATACGGGCAGCACTGTGTACTGTAACGACCCAATATATTAAGGATAAATAATGTCTTCTGGGTACATTTGAATTATAATCTCGTACGTAATTGATTCATAGAAACACTTCGTTCTGAATGTGTCTACTATTGCAAAATTTTATTTTTGGTACCTATCCGACTACTTCGATTTGCATTTTTCTGTAATGACATCAATGTCTTGACTTATACATATTTATTAGTATAATTTATTATACCATTTATTTTAAATTATTGAAAGTCTGAGTGATTTAAATGTACGTTTATATAAAGCGGCTATTGTGTTTTCATTTCACTAAAGAATAATTGCAGGCAAGTAACTGGACCACGACTTTGTATTTTATTTTCAGTGATCAATTTCTACGCTTACGGCGTTCTGTGGTGATTTCCGTGACGTGGTGATTTATTAGTCAGCGGACCTGTCCTTAATGTAATACCTTAACAACGACCATTAAGATTTCAGCTTGGAGTTTTATTTACTTTGTTGAATCTCGTCATTAATTATAACTGCGAGAGAACAAAAGGTAACTAAATATGTTGTCTGTGGTCTTTAGTGTCTGTGGAAATACTCGTAGCTGGTTGATACAGACATGTTAAGCTAGCGTTTGTTGGTGTGTTAAGAAATACTAAAACAATCTATCCGATTGTTGCAAATATATGGTAGGTATGCACATAGAACAATATCTTGTGATTTTCAGATAACGGCAGTTTCATCAACGAATCAATGCACGTAATTTCGCAGAAATCGTCTAATCCTTCCTAGAGCTATCTGCATATGATCCAAGGTTATTATAATCTGAGAATTCCCCACAGCTTGCAGCGAATAGTTTCGGATCTGAGGTGTCGCTTCCACCTCGCCGGTAACATGGCCGGCCTGAACGTCAGCACAAAGCAGACCTCGCACGAAATCACTTTTAGTTTCTTTATTTGTCTCACCGCACCTACACGATATTATAAATAAAGACAACGTCTTTTTATTTCATTTTTATAACTATCCTGACATTTATAACTGCCACCTTCCTATGACAATTCATTATTACTTGATTATGACGGTGACATAATTCGTATAATAATGTTAGATACTTAATAATAATATGTCATGTGCAGTTCCTAAAGATGTCAACCATTTTATCGTATAAATAAATAGTTTAATAAGCGGATTAGATGGCTATCACTGAGTACTTGGCAGTCATATGTATGTGTAAGTAATGTGCTGTGAAACATCTATCAGTTCAGATCCTGAGGCTGAATTAGCACCCAATAAATTTAAAAAAAGGGCAGTTCACCCAATTTTTTTACAATATGTCTAAATATTATCTTAAAACAAACCAAACCCTCAAAAATATAAGATAGGTACTGTAGTTTATTATACAAGCGAGTAAAGTATTTCGACAACGTGCGAATGGCCAAAGTATTCCAATAAAATTTAACGCACCTTTTAACTCGCGAATATCCACCCCATCAAAATGTTTCTGTCTCTTTATGAAGAATGTTTGTTTACCCGCCATTACCGCGGCGTGTACGGCGAGCTCATAATTACGATTATAGTGGTCACAAATACTAACGACAATATTTCCTCGAAGGGAGAAAGTAGGAGGAGTATGAAGGAATAAATCATCGCAAGGTACAGCGACAAGGCTGAGATAAGGCCATCGATGAAATAGCATCGATTGTGCGAACATGAGCCAACAACATGTGACATGGTGGCAGCGTCGTACGTTGTGACGGAGCCAGCCTGCTGCGCTTACAATCACCTCCATGATATGTTATGATAGTATATAACCCGCCTTTATGCGGTCGTGGCGTTGTATGGAACTGCTCACATATTTTCTATACATCGCTTTACGCACGCTCTACACCCGCTACTGAGAAAACGCGGCAATATAACGGCGCAACCAAATATGTAGCTACCTCTTTCACGTTTAATCGGTTTTCTATAGCAGTTTTAGTATCAATAAAATCGGTAGTATCTCCAAGATTAAATTACGACCAATTTGGACTTCTTAGACGTTTAATTGGCTCCACCGTAAACTTAAGAAAATTAAGTAGTGTGTTGAAAAATATTTTATATCAGTAGAAATGCTACTTACTTACATCACTCCCCATTATGTCTTAAAACGTGAATATGTGTAAGTGCCAAATCATTCCAATTGGAAATGATCTTTAGTATAGCTTGACAATGGGCCTTATGAGATGGCTAAAAGTCACCCAAAGGGAAATCGAAAGGGCTATGCTTGGAGTTTCCCTACGTGATCGAATCAGATAAGAAGAGATCCGCAGGGCAACCAAGGCAACCGACTTAGCCCGAAGAATTGTCAAACTTAAGTGGCAATGGGCAGGGCACATTGATCGCAAAACAGATGGGCTATGGGACCGCAAGGTTCTGGAGTGGCGACCACGTACCGCAAGACGTAGCGTTGAAAGATCTCCCACAAGTTGGATATCCTTATGAAGGCCGCAGGAATCCGCTGGACGCTGGAAGCCTGTGCTTCCAGCGTCGAAGTGGTGATGCTTGGGGGAGGCCTATGTCCAGCAATGGCCGTTTTTCGGCTGGATGATGATAGCTTGACTGGGTACTAACGAAAACTATTACTTTAAATCTGTCCAGAAATATATCGGCCACTTTATTCGCACCAGTGAGTTTGGAAAGGTGTCCACGGCATTGGCAGCATTATAAATTCTCCTGTCGGCTATTGACTGCAAACGGTGGACTATTCATTGAGGCGGTCATTGAAAGGCCCATCCCATATTGAACCATCGGCGCGATAAAGAAGGACAAGAAAAGCCCTATGTTCAGCGGAGTACGTCTTCAGGCTGATGGTGAAGACTAGGCCCCAGAGGATCAGACTTTTTGTTGTAAAAACATAGCCGGTCTGCCCGTCTCTTGTGGGCTCTTTTATTCATTTATATTATTATTTATTATTATATATATTATTATTTATATTACATATTATAAACTAAAGTCGCTTTTCGTGTCTGTCTGTGTGATCGTGTTGTTCTTCTAAACTACGCAACGGATTTTGATACGGTTATCACCATCAAATAGAAAATTTATTCCGAAAGGTTTATGGGCTACACTAATATTAATCGTATATATGTATAATAAACAAATCTCTATGTTTTGTTAAGTTGCGAAGTGCGAAGCAGGTGCGGGTCACTAGTCTATTTATATTTTAAAGACTAGTCTTTAAATGTTCGTAACCTAAATTTAGCTTCAACGTCATATCCAATCAGCCTCTCAATTGCCAGGCGTTAAGCGCACCGATTACGGCGGTACCTCACTACGGTAGGATTGTTCATTCGCTGCAAACATTACCAGTTGATTCGATGTTAATTGCCGTGTTCAGAGAAGATGATTTTGATTTTGTTGTGGTTATTTGGTTTTTCTATGTTATATTCTAAGTTAGGTATTCTGTTGTAGGTATCCCTGTTTCCAAAGGCTTTTATTGGGTATTTCGGTCTGATGGCGGTCGTTTCTTAAGGAAGTTCGGAAATTAACCCTAAATAAAATCACGGGTCGTCATACCGGATGTGTGAGCGAGTTGACTAACGATCTGTTTACACAGACAGACCGTTAGTCAAGTCGCTGACACACCTTTATGTACTTTATTGTAAAAGCTCCAGCTATTGCACGTGAAGATTTACGCACGAAACTCATAATTTACGGATAGTTCGTGATTAACAAATTAAATCGTAATAACTTTGACTGTTGGGCTATTATCTGTCAGACGTGAATGGTTTATATCCAGCCTATGAGAGCGCCGAACACTTCGACGTTGCGTCCACTTGGTCAAACGTCAATAAAACAAATAAAATACATGTGATTTTTGCGAATAGCTCAATATCAAAGTTTAGATTAGGTCAATAGTGTAATAATGATATTATTCAAAGAATTTTTTAACTAAATGGGTCAAACAAATCAAAGCTTTTAAATGTGCTAAAGCTTACAGCACATGCTGCTGAAAGCTTTCAGATTTCACTCAAGTTTCCATGCACAATATTTTCAATACCAACCTTAATAGTAGGTCTTTAAAATAACATGCGACATTATTTAAATTAATAATGATTACGTAACAAAATGAACCGTTGACATTGTGGAGTACAATTTTTCAGTTGATTACTTGGAATACGCTCACGAGTAGGTAAAAATAATTAAGCACTTCTCGTTAACGATCGGTTAACAGATATTATGCACAAAACGAAATTCAGTTTCCACAAACAAAATGAAGTAGGTCAATCTGATATAAAATGGCTATTGAAAAACGAAACCATAGCAATAATCTGAGCAGCGCAAGAAGGTCGAGTGTTGCGGCAGTTGCGACAGCCGACAGGCCCGACAGGCCGCCATATTGTATTCACAGGGACCGTTTGCAAAGAAATGATCAATAAATTTGTGCCGTCAATAAAGATATCGATCAAAATTACAGGGTTCTGATGATTTAACAAATATGAGTGGATCGCCTGCGCGCGCGCACAGGGTGGCCGCGTGGCTCTTCCGTGAAATTGTAATGTTATGGCCCTTAACAACAATTTAGCTTACCCACGAAAGCTGCACCAATTTCTTTAATTACCAGCCGAATTGAGCTGTTCGAGTCACTTAATTAAACATAAGAACCTCTTTATTTGCAAACAGATTTTATGACGCTATTCGGTTTACAGCAAAGCGTTTATTAAGTTCGCAAGTAAATACAATCAGGGTTAATGACTCCAACAACGCTTTGAAAGTGTAGTATGAAGGAAAACAAATAAAAAGTCATAAAATCACCTGTACGAACGTAAATAAATATTTTATTATAGCCAACATTCGTTTTACACATTCGTATTTTACGATAAATAAAAATGTGAGTTCGTGCCGAATCAATCAACTGTTGAGTCACAAGCTAGACAGTGTCTGTGTGCAATCATTTTAATATGAGATGTATACGCAGTAGCGGCATAATAGAGTATTGCGCGGAGTCGGGTTGATAGGCTCGGGAGTCGGGCGGGAGCCACAATGATCTGGGGCCACCCTAGCCGCGTGCGGTACTCCCAATAAAAAGTTGAGTGCGTCTCATTAACGCCTTGCGCAAGCTCGAAAGCGGCCCTTGGGGCACTCGTTGCCAGAGACAAGCAACGCAAATTACTTTGGCACCGTTTGACGGCGGGAAATTTCATTACCACGAGCACATATCATTATTATCTTGCCGGCAATCTACATATTTTACTCGGTAATAAATGCGCGGGTAGTTTCACTTTCGGACACTGGTTTTCGAAAATGACCCGACTTTATAAATTTTCTGCGGTTCGGTTCTTGTGAAGGGCGTGTTACAGTTTTAAGTGAATTTCTTTTTGACCTCTTGCTCCAAGGTGTTGTCCGTAATTACTTGGACACTGCTATATAATTTGGTGTAAACAACGTAAACTGATATTTAAATATGTGACAACAGCTGCACAAAGATACAAAATCTTATTAAATATTAATTAGTAGACATTCGAGTAATAGCAAGAGTATTTTCTATCTCATTATTACATTCATAAAACTCTCGGTTGTTCAATTGTAGGTAGAATGTTTTAAGTTAACAAGTTAATATTTCCCAAAGTACATGTGCAGAAACATTTCTGCAGAGAAATATAAATTGCATAATTCGAAGTTAAAGTCAGTTATGTTAAAAAATTGGTTCCAAATCGATAATATAATTACAAATTCAGAAATATCGCCGCTTATCTAGATGATAGTAAGTGGCCCTACGCCCCTACATGAAACGAATGTTAGACTGTGCGTCGAGGAATTCGTTCAGGCGAGTGGGGGCTCGTTAGCCAACCGCCGAACACCGACAGCGTAATGACAGAACACGCCTCTTGTAATCACTGTGCGTGATTTTACTCCACATCGCACTTCTGAGACGTTTTGCGAATTTAATTTTTGGAGGTTATCAAAATCCTCACACGTCTCACCTCGCCGCCCGCTAAGCGTATCATTACGTGAACTGAAGCCTGCAATTACTCACTTGCGTTGGTGTAAAAGTTTTCACAAAGTAGCACACGTTCTTTAAGATTAAAGGATTGATTGATTATTACTATGTGCGTGATATGTTCGGAAAGTACACCCTGAACAATTTTAACGAGTCTCTTGATTCGATCTCTGTAATGTAAGTACGCGGCGGCAGGTGGCTTAACAAGGCTTATGAAGCCTGAAATAGGTTCTTGTAGCATTAATATAAGCAAAAAAATACCAGGGAATAAATAAGTGAATAAACACATTTACAAGCAGCTTGAAAAGAGTCCAGAGTAAAATAACTTCGGCTAGGTAGGTAACGGTTCATTCGAAAGATATATCTATCAAATTATATTAACATGGAACAAAAATAAAGAATGCTAACAGCAGCTCGCAGTCGGTACAGATGGCCATATCATTCCTTATATCCGCTGTATCAGATAGGCAGCGATGCAGCTGTCATCGCCGGGTTGCCGCGTGAACAGTTTCAAGATGCCGTCAGTAATTATTCCACGTCGCCGAAAAATTAAAGCAAGGATACGATAAACCTTAAGTACAACGCGAATAAAAAATCTGCCAGTGAGAACACATCGAGCGAAATGGAACGTCAACGCGAAGGTTGATGTCGTGTCGCCGAGGGCGCGGAGAAATGACGGCTCAGTCCGTTGTGCAAACCCGTACTTGTACAAATCGATTACACCCGTGTTCTGTAGGTACAGAGATCGCGTGACGTGCATTAATTACAGGAGGTGTCGATTCGAAAAACGGTGTTCAGAAAACCACTTCGAAATTGGAACAGATCATAGTCATTATACCAATTTGCTGAGTAAAGGCTTTTTATCCGTAACCCTCATACATTGTATGTAGGTGCTCTGTGTCAATTAAGTAATCATAGAGTTCAGTATTATAAACACAGGCTTTATTCTTATATAAACACTTCCTAGATGGCGTGGAACTGATGGCTTATATTGTCACAGCCTCTCAGTCTCAGTCGAAACACAAATAGCTAATTATTATTCGAGTAGTTAAAACAATAATTAGAATGTTTTGATTTATAACCATGCTTATTATATTCAACATTCCTAAGTGTTTTTTTATTATAATGAACGATCATTTTACTAATCCGTACGCTTGCTATAACTGAATATAATAAATTTATATATGACTGAATATAATTACAACAGACAGACAACATTTCAACATTGTCGATGAGGAGAAGAATATTAATAAGACATCACTTTAGGGTTTTCTAAACACATTGAGCAAAACGTAAAATTTACGTAGAAATGTGATTCATGAGTCTGGGTTAGATTCCCGCGTTGAATAAAAACATTTTTTGATTAAGTAGAGCAATTTCAGTTAGTCTAGCTAGAGGCATGTGCTCGCTAAATGGTAAAAGGCTAAGTCTGTTACGGTAAGTTTCGGATCATCCGTATGTGATCCGATGTGCCGTAGTGCTTTTTCCTTAAGCTTCGAAGTTAACATGACCATGGATGGTTATGTTCTGTGCTATTAAATTCGTACGGAAACTTTTTTAAAGTTACTACTTGGTTGATATTCTTAATCAACCAAGTAGTAACTTTAAAAAAGTTTCCTGTGTCCTACATAAGGAGTACAGTTGGATTACATTGGTTAGTAGGTTGGCGGGGTGCTGGGTGCTGGCCCGCGCGGACGGTATCGGGCGCGCTATCTCACGCCCTGTTGCCACGCTTCTCACCTCGGGACGCCACCTCCGCGCACTTCGCCCGCCTTGATGCTTTATCGCCCGCAATCGCACCACTCATCTATTACACGAACCTTACCCACTAAACTGAATGTCGATGACCCACTCGACCTCATCCCTCCTTATGAGGAGTTACGAGTGACAGCGCCGTGCGAGCTTGCTCATGTGCATTTCTTCATTATTTTTATCGATGAAATATCAGTAATTGCAAACTTTTATATGTATTTACTAACTTCATAGAGAAGCAATTTAATAAACGAGTTAATATGTTCTTTAATATACTCCATAACCGATAAACGTATTGAATTTCACAAGAAAATTGTTTAAGATAATTACAAAAGTGGTATTGATGTCTCAAATTCGAAGTAACAGTGAATGATAAGTTCCTTTAATCCATTCATTATTATAAATTTATCGGACCCGGTCCCTGGGAAACTGGCATTTAATTTAGTTGGCTATCTAGGCTGATCAGTCAAGCAGTAACATCTAGATTGAAAGGTTTTATTAGTCTAATCCTAATTCAATAACGCTTTTTGCTTGACGCGACTGCGGCTGCTGCGTTGCATCCTGTTCAGCTGAGACGTGCAGACACTGAACACTTTCACGACTAATTGTTATGAATGCAACGTGATCTAGTTCCATACTGTAATGTCAACGTGTCTGCCCACATTTCGTGCATTAGCTTTAGCGCTGATTATTACACATCAGCGATGCAAGTTTGGCGACTGCATTAGCCCGTTTTGCATTTGATTATATTTTTAGATGGCTTTTAAACATAAGCTAGCTAGTGTCGTAACAAAATTTAGCGCTTGAATTCAGACAATATATTTGTGAATATATAATAAAACTTGTATATTTATTATTTTTGTTGCAATTTTATCACACGTCTTTGAATGATTTACACAGGCTTCGATTGGTGTCTGGTAATTTATATCTCCTAAGTATCATGATGAAACTCCATCAGAGTTCATGTTGCGACACCCAATGAAAAATCTTTTCATAACGACTGCGTTCCAGATTCATCAACCTTATGAATAATACGAGTATTTATTCTCCTCTTAAATTAATTGTCTTGGAGAAGAGAGAAAACCAACCTTGGTTTTGAATATAGTTATTTTTCATGCTGCTGTTGAAATTATAAGCACTTTGTGTTATTTAAATGCTTGCTGCGTTATCATATCAAACACTTGACTATTTGTGTGCTATGAAAATCCATTGTTAAACTCTAACCATTTAGTATCGAATTGAGTATTCAGCTCAGCTGTCTACATTAGTTTGACTACTTCTCAAGTGATCCTATTTGAGCGTGCTCAAGCAGCCGACTTGAATTCATACGGTCTGAATACAGCGGCCATCACAATGCATCAGCGCCTGCGCAAGTGAAGGGCACTTGGAATTCTCGGATTATTTTAACTTGTCTTTTTCAATGTCAGCGTTTAAAATAATTGCATCACAATTTTAAAATGCGAGGCTTTTGCTTTTAAGACGGTTTAAAGCGTCGTATAATAAGATTATTTCCTGGAAGTCATGAGACACTTCTTTGTCGGGCGCTGTCTTAATGTATGTATAACTATGACCATGTCTGCTGATCGTTGACACTAATCTACAGATTTATTAGTCTAATAGAATAATTTGTATTTGATCCTGCATATTTTTTGACACTAAATACATAACAACTTAATAAAAGGTCCTGTAGATTTACTCGTACCTATTACCTACTCGACACCTTATTTTTTGTGTCTAATTAGGAACTAGTTTCGAATGTAACAAAGCGACAGTGGAGTATACATCCCAAAAATAACAAGCCAAGTAAGAAAATAACGCTTAACGCAAACTGCAATAACTACAAAATCAAAACAAGTTGATGTAATACGAAGAGACAATTCTGCGTATCGAATAATAAGGAGTGCAAGACAAGAGGACGCACGCTCGTGACCGGCCGAAGGCCTTCCACTCTAGCGGTCCGCAATTATTTATATTAAAATTACGGAAAATCACTCTCTCCCGACTAGCGAGCTTATCGACCATTGTTTCATGTCGGAACTATTTTGACAATTGATGGTCGGCCAACCCGCGCGGTTAAGTGCGCAGTGAGGCAGTGAGGCACTCGCGTGGGCCGTTCTCTATTGTAATTCGATTTAAACATAGGTACCATCGTTCCGGCGACATTGAATGCTTCTCGGAATTAGATTCAGCTCTAGATAGTTACGGATGTTGTTTCGATACAGTTTTGAAATACCAATCTCCCGAAGCAACGTAGGTTATGAAACATTAAATATTTCACCGATTGCCCAATATAGGCTGAATATCGTAAGATGACATTACTTAGCAATTTACTTATTTCGGTCTTTTATTGAGAGCTTATCAACGTATTAAACTGTAATTGTATATTACTTTGGATAAACTCTATCTCAACAGTCAGCCCGTTCACTCGGCGGTATCTTAAATGCAAATACAATTAACTATTCATCAAGAACCTCTTTCTACCATATCAGGTAACATTTAACACGTTTTATTACAAAAAGAGAAACCAAACTAGAACACAAATTGTGCACATTTTTAAGTTTCCACCAGCTGAAGAGGTGTTCAAAATCTCTTAAAATAATGTGGGTGAGGCATTTTATTGTCAATAAACCACGATATTTTCGCTATATTACCAAGACTAGATATAGATTTTCCAATCACTTCTTTAATTTGAGTGGTTTGTTTGTTAAGCAGCAGTTGACGAGGTGTCGGTGTCTGTGGGAATCGCCTGCGGCCGACATGCCTAGCTCATTTGTACAAATGAGTATAGATAATTTGTTGCAATATGACCGGCCATCATCACGTCGCTGAGCGCGGAGGAGGCGAGCCGTCTCAGCCGGCCGTCATTATCCGCGCATCGACAGATCTTGGCGATGACCGACACCGTTAAACTCGCAACAGCCACACTGATGCTGATAAA
Source organism: Agrochola macilenta (assembly GCA_916701695.1). NCBI lineage: Eukaryota > Metazoa > Arthropoda > Insecta > Lepidoptera > Noctuidae > Agrochola > Agrochola macilenta. The sequence goes on along the minus strand of OU753559.1, from coordinate 9,745,463 downwards.
ACTACAAAATATGTAACAATTGCGTAAACATCTTATCTTAAGCTATATTTTGAACTACTTTTCATAACATTCACATATTTAGCGACCAACATTTCTAAAGCGTCGTGATTGTTATTCGACATGCATATTAGGTACTGAAATGTGGACTGAATAAAATTGCACAAGCGTTATAAAACAAACAAAACTCAGAATTTAACTTTCATAATAAAATTCAGATGTGCATACATATTGATCACGTTTAAAATTGCATTCTTGATAACCATGTATTAAAATCGAGTGAAATCTGTAATTCGTTGGAGAGTTTGTCTGAGTATGACTTGACACAAAGTGAGCACAAAAAGCGGTCGGACACGGGTCATTCAATTCATCGTTATGTAAGGACAATATTTCGTTGTTCTTTTTAACTCTTATTCAATAACAACGATAAATACATTGGGTCTAAATAAAAGTATATCATAAACGTTTCTTTGCTTACACTTAATATGAAAGCGGAAACAGTAAGAGACAATGATATATTATAATATGAATAAATAATGTTAAGGATTTCCAATTTTTAAAGAAATTTCTAGTTTAAGAAGATGAAGCTAAATATGTGTTTCTCCCACGAGACGACTATTCTTCGACCTCTTCAAAGCAATTACTCGGACATACCGATGTGGATATAGTATAATTTTATCCGGATAAATTCCATCATTAACGAAAATATTAACAATATCCGTGGGTCCGCTAACATTAAGTATGAAATTCCCGGATGAAAAATACCTAGGTAAGCCATATCTTTTCCGCGGTAGGTTACATCTACCAAGTTAACTTTCAGATAAAATCTATCGAAATTTCTCTGTTTGGTTATCTTTAGTCACGTAGGAAATAGACAAATCGGAAAACTTAGGCATAATCACAAATATTATTATGGCCTCGAAATACTTAGAGGCAGGATTCCTATGGACAGCCGGATGTGGTACCTATCGCATTTAGGAAGAGCTTAAATTATCAAGGATGGATTCTAATCATAGCTATTTTCAACTTCAAATATATATTAAGATTAAATATGCATTATTTACCATAAAAACGCTACTCCAACCAACTCATTACAAATTCAATTTATCAGCTCCCGTTCATCTGTTATCTTAAGTAATTTTTAAATGTAAATGATTGATTCTTTCTTAGTCAATGAATAGGTATATTTTTTTCTAATTAATTATCAACGACTTAAGTATCCGCATATAACTTAACTCTGGCAAAGACAAATGTTTATGTCAGATACATAAAATGTATGCCTACTACATAAAACGGCAAAACAATGAGTGAGCGGCAAGTGGTGGCACATTATCTTTGTTAGATATTTGACGAATGCCAAATACAGGTATTACCTACATGTAGCCTGAGGCTACGACTAGTGTAAAATAAGCTTTCGAAATAACGAGCTGTATTTGCGATTTGAAGGAGCGCCTAAGCTAATACTTTCCGGGAAATCTGTGTCAGAGGTCGCGCAGAACACGCAAGATTCGCGTGTAACTCGCCGCTGCCATACAAGGTAATTAATATAGTGTTTAAGGGGAACGCCAATTAAAGGACTTTCATTAATTAAGTGAGATTAACATCTAATTGAATAATAAATTAATTTACACTGTTAAACTCTCTTATTACTGTCTGCTTAGGATAGTTAGCGATGAGATTATTTATGGTTCCCGCCGTTCTGATAGCCTTGTCTTGATTTGATATCAAGACAAGGTTTGGTCTTTGTATTTATATTTGTGTTGATTTGTAAATATTACTAATTCGCGGAAATGGTAGCATTTCAGTGTTTGAATACTAATTTATACAAAATGATCTACAAATACAACTTGATTTTCCTGTTTATAAATGTTTGGTTACTTATTTGTCAACTCCATTTGCCAATTTGCTTTATCGTGGACGTTTTCGTGATCATAAATTTACAAAATCGCCAGATTTGGCAAACCATCGGTGATGGCAGCATTAGTAGAGGGCTGCAATTCTCTTGAGACAATATAAATATATTACTTAACCTTGTTCTTCAGCAATGAGTGACTTTCTTGATTTTAATCTAAATTTCTAATTCCATATAGGGGGAAAATTTATAAAGTTCTGTTTGGCAATTTTGTCTTTGTTTTATTCTAAGATCAAATAAGCCAACCAGTTCCTAAATTATGTCGGTGTCTAAAGTAGCTAACTACACGATGATACCGACTGGCAGAAGTGTCCAGTGTTCACACGGATGCCATATGTAACATCACACTTAGGGTTGAGAGGTCAGACGGTAGTCGCTCCTTGTAAAACCAGAAACTCTCCATATCAATATTGAATGAACTGGTCGTGTGTATATAGTTACTGCACAACCAATTACTTCTCGTAAGTACTTCGAACAAAGTGGACTCCGGCGATAGGCAGAGAAATGTTACAATGACTAATGCTCGGCTCCTATATCTGATTACGAACCGTTTTCTTTACAATGGGTAAAAAACAGTTCGTTTTATGTATGCGGCCGTTATATAAACACATTTGTTTATGGTAAGTTTAGTTTTGGATTTTAACAGATAGAAAGGGTCTAGTAAGATGAACCAGAAATAGATTTTTTATTGATAGTATCATACGTAATAGCTGGTAAAATATAGCAAGTGGTCGATTATGATGACATACGAGTACTCTTAGCACAGTTTCAAAACTATGATTTTGTAAATTGAACTGTTTCTCACCATACGAATACCGGTCGGTAATGACGGACATGCACCGGTCACGAGGAAAGGTAAACAAATATTTAGAACATATAAAACAATCGCACACGATAGCCATGACAAATGAGGGTACCCTTCCGCTAATCGTCGTGCTCATCGCCAGCCATCAATCTTCATTACCGTGTAAGAGGCGCCTTGCGATTCATTCTACCAACATGTAACGTACGTGAAAGTTGCGTCATTACTGTTTCATGTGTTATGTGAACACGTCTTACAATGTTATTTGTTTCCTATTATACTGGTCAGTTTTAGATGCTTGTTTCTTGCAACTGTAGACGTTTTCATTTGCAATTTTCCTCATTGTTTTTGCAAATTAAATAGTGTTACACGAATATATTTCCTGCTGTCAATAACTCTGAAAGGCTATTTTTAATTCCTGAAACCATTAACGAATACCAAATTGGGGACAAGTGTGTAATCAGTAACAGTCATTAAAAAGAAATTACTTCAATTAATAACAATGCATTTCATGAGAAATTGTATTTTGTTTGCGAGAAATGATTTTCCTCTTGGTAATTATTCTTAACATTGCAGGTAGTAAAAGTTTCCAGGGTCAATTCTTTCCGACGAAAGCGATGGCAAGTCGAAGTACCTTCAAGATAATGACATTTCGTGCTTCGCAGCAAAAATATGTCGGCTTATAATTGGTTACATACTCACAATAAAAAAACTGAAAATGGTTCAGTATAATTAATTTAAGTTGACAGTTACATAATTTAAATTCCAATAAGATATCATGCATCGACATCGTTAAAAGTCTACCTATATTTCAGTACAGTCAACTGCTGGAAATAGGCAGGCTTCTTCTGTATAGGGGAATCCCTAAGCTTTTGGCGGCCGAACAGGTACAGTTCAGGTGTTTTGACTGCCCAGTTGAACGGTTGCTACAGTCGCCAGATCAGACACCTAATTGATAGAGATGCAGGGTGGATCTCCAAAAGGCGGGATAGCTGTGTGGATGCTGTAGATACGTCTGTACGGCTTTACGCCATACGAAAAAATGCATTTAAATTAATAAAGTATCATACTTACTCGTATTTATATGGACTCACAAAAGTTCATAAATTACTTTAATGTCAAGACCACACCGTATGCTCACCAAAAACAAGAAGGAGAAAAAAAAACTTATTAAAAAATTTCAATCATAACGAAACAAGATCACTGTTTTGGGTCATTGTTTTTGTTCGTAAATCCGGTCATTCTGCGCATGCGAAACAGCCCGATGCTATGTCGTCGGCGCGGCGCGGCCCGTGCCCGCGCGGGCGCCTTTCACCGCAGGTCGTAGGTCAGGGCGCGCTCAGGTGCTCCGCCCTCGGCACCCCCCCCCCCGCCCCCGCGCCCCCTGTCCACCCGCGCCGCACTAACGGCCCGCCACCATTGCCCTATTCAGCTGTCGTCGCGAGAACAACAACACTTATGAATTATTCCGCCGCTCTGTACTGCTTAGAAACAATTACAAAACAATACGAATTCATAACATAACTTTCACAATGCTCTTTGTGTGCCTTCAGCGCTCCATGCTCTCGTTTGCTGCATTATGGCAGGCGAGCGGTACGCGGACCATCTTCGCCGTTCTCTTAGATAAATCGTGTAATATGCATGCATGTATAATACGAAACACTAGAAAGTCGCATCAGCGGTACAAAAATGTAGGTGGCAATGTTTTGCGGCATCAACACGATAATTTCCTGTTGCTAAGATGACGGTCGAATCAATTTGGCGTGGAGTGTGCAGCGCGTTGCGTATGGTTGCGGTGGCGTGCGAGATGCATCGTTAAGTTAATGCGGCCGTAACGGCGGAAGCTGCGCATAGCGTTAGCGAGCTTTCGGCGGTTCCCACGGCGCCCCTCCCGCGAGCGCGCGGTTACACAATGCGAGGTGAACGCGGATCTAAGCAATCGCTTAACCTCGCCCACTGCGCGCGCGCCGCACCGCCGCACCGCTTCACCGCCGCACCGAGATGCACCTCCACTCCGACACCAGTTTCATAAAACACCGACAACTATTACACTATCAGACTGTTACACAAGTTATCGTATTAAACATACTTATTTGATGTTTTAAATATTCACAATATTGTGCTAAAGGTACATGTTTATGTTTTTGTAATGTGTTATTTAAAATTAATGTGTTATATAAATCTATTTGAATTTAAATAAACATTGTTTCTTAATATAAACAAAAGAAAACTTGCTTATTAAGCTATGTTAAAATGTATTGCATTTTATTGGTATTTACCTACCTACTTTTGGTTTTTCCTTTGTTTATTCAGGATGTGCAACATAGACATAACTTCTGTCAACTCTTAAATACGTACCAATGTTTCCATGAAGTACTTTAGAATGGAAAAATTGCTAACAGTCTCACGATAATAGCGTATAAAATTTTTCGACTTATGACACTCGATGACGGACGTAACGCAGGCCGGAAGATTGCAATGAGTACTTTCTTTACATCCGGCAGTTCAGGCGGGGTCACGACCGATCTTTTTGTCCAGCCTCCAGGCTGAATGCACGCGACCCGTGCGTGATTATGTTCGACGCGCTTAATTATGCTGTCACACCGTCACTTGATGGGCTATAGTGAAAGCGAACGATACTTGCTGTAATAATAGACGAAAAATATAGCCTTATATGAGCGTGGACAGCTCGCAGATACAACCTCGCCGAGTCGCCATGCCATCACAAACCGGTGATTTCTTAACGACATTAAAAGTTGTATCACGTTGTTAGCACGTGCATATAAATTAATGTGTTTTCGGCATAATATTCAGTCTAGTCGTTATACATACATATGCGACGGAAAAAAACCTACTTAAGTTAGTATTCGATCACATTATTTTAACGAAGATAAATCACGTAAAATCGAATAGAAGCGGTGACAGCCTCGGGTGTGGGGGGTGTCGGACAGAAACGAGATACTGTGATGTTGCAAATTCAATCCCGGCCATGTATCTATATGTTTTTTCAATATATTTACAGAATTTACGACTGACTTCAACGGTAAAGGAATATATTGTTCAGCTTACACATCCTTAATAATACGGTGACATGTACTGTCATAATTTTTACCGACTTTTTATGCATACTTTGGACACACAAAATGGTTTAAAGTGTGGTTAAAATCGGAATCCAATTTCGATTAACAATAGTGATTTTCTTGTAAGAAATATATGTATCTAAATATGCTAATAACTTAGCTGTGATTTAGCTAAACTTGTGGCTGACCTTCACAAGTTGTTATGGCGGAAAAAAAAAAAAACTTATTTAGGTACGTCGTTTTACATTTTACGTGAAAGGCTTGGTGCCTAACAATACATTGCAATTGTATTTCAATAAGTTTCTTTTTAAGCTTAATTGCTTGCTATATTTATTTTTATATGCAGCAAACTTACAAACGGGTTCTGGTTTACTGTAAGTGCGTCATTGTTTTGTCGGCCGACTGTACTCGACTCATACACATAATTTTCGAATAATTTCTTACTGAATTTAAATTTTGATATGAAATTACGGAAGCTTAATCTCGAAAGTTGGAACCGTATCATAATTTACTGAAACTGTAGACAAAAAACGATCAGCCTACAGTAATTCAGATTTTCCTCTCTGTTTGATGCCTTTGCAAAAAAGAGACAAAGTATATTCGCTCTTGATTTAAGTATTAAAAAGAACAGTTCTCGATACAGTCGATGTGAGCGCAGAATTTCCATGTGCGGGTTCGGTTCCGGCTTCGAAATAGTCCGGTCCTCCTTGAGAGCGCCGCAGAATCCGACGGGCTCGACCGCAATCTTTTAGATCATCGTCTATATACGTACTTACCTACTATAACACATTTTATTATTTACGACAAAGCAGGTTTGAATAACGGAGAACAAATTCGATTTCAACCAATATTGTTTGCGGTTTATAGTTTTACACATGTCCGACGTCTGTCCATCTTTTTCCTTTCGGTTACGCTTGTGAGCTTGTGAGAAATCGTCTCTCTAATTAGGAAACGTTATGTAAACAGAGATGTTATGTAATTATTTAGTGTAGCCGAAGGTCCTCGACCCGCGACAAAAGCTCCGCTACATCGATGCTGAATTGTGTAAGCAAAAGTTTTTACCAATGTTGAGGAGATGACAGAGTGACGGCGAGGCGCGAGGCGTGGGTGACGAGCGCGTCAAGTGTGCAATATGCTTCATTTATTCATAAGTACCTTCATACAAATGAAACTAATACATATTATGTTTCAATGCGACGCGTAACAGAATAAATTGTTCGGAATAATTATGTTAATTGAGAAACGACATTCGATCTAACTTGTGACAGTCTATTTATTTTGCGGCTTTAAGTTTTTTATCACTTTCAGATAGCGCAATAATATGTAGTTTGCTCACAACAATGGCTTTATTTTATGATCGTGCAATATTTTACAGAGCAATAAACTGCGCTTTAACTTTACCAAACACTTAACATAAAATATTCAGTGATTTATGAACTCTTTGTAAAAGAATCTCTGTGCTTTTAACATTATGGATTTTATTAAATTAATGTTTACTTTTAAGATTGCAGTATAATGTTGAACTATTTCATTGTTAAGGTTCGGTAATTATTTATTATTTTTTATGACGGCTCATCAAGTCATCACAGTTACATTTGAGTTTTATACTGAAAGATACATTCTCTGAGTTGCCTGCATGTCTACATCCGGATAGCAATGAGTAGTCATTAAATAAATAGTTCCATTGAGGATTACGCACGCCATTTACCTTGTAGGCTGCCACTATTCTAACTGGAGATCAGGCCCCATCACTGTAATGATATAAATACCGACTACGACTACTCTACTATTGAGTTTATAAATGTGCAATTTAAAGTTTCCAAGTACAGGAACTATGGAAGAACTGTAGCTAAAAAGATAAGCATGAAAGTACTTGATTAAACTTTATGTTACACAACTTATTAAAAATGAGTCAGCGTCGCCATTATGTAGTTATCGATAAGTTTTAGGAATTAGGTACAATGTTTTTCCCTATACCTACAATTAGGTACAATGTTTTTCCCTATACCTACAATTAGGTACAATGTTTTTCCCTATACCTACAATTAGGTACAATGTTTTTCCCTATACCTACAATTAGGTACAATGTTTTTCCCTATACCTACAATTAGGTACAATGTTTTTCCCTATACCTACAATTAGGTACAATGCTTTTCCCTATACTTACAATTTCTGAACTTCAATAAAAATATTATCAAGATGCTACTTATAAAGACGCTTGAGGGAAATACCATTATAGTCCCCTTGAGTTGGAAAAAAATTGGTTGAAGAAAATAATCCTGATTTTAGCACTTGCTTGCAAGAGATAATGTCGTCATCTCGGTGAGGCTTTAAACTTAATAAAACACTATTTTATGAGTCAGCTACCTACAGGTGCTTGTGGAAATTAATGTAGTACAGAATCACCAGGATACAGGATCTAGAAAATTATTATTGTAATTTCAAGCAATTAAATGTATAACCGGAGCTTGTGGAATAATTGAGCTTTTGAAAGCTCAACTAGATTGTTTTTTCAATTTGCTCGCTCGGATATACTTTGGGACATGCCTTACTAGGTTAACAAAGCACATATCAAAATCGTGAACTTTCCAAATAGGTAGGTAAAGTTTAGGTACCCACTGTGAAAAATTAACACATATGATTTCTATTTTATTCTACAGTTTAATTTCATTTTTTTTTCAAACTACAAGTTTATTTTCTTTTATTGTGGAAATACATAACCATTAAGAACATAATATTTTACTATAGCTACAGCTCACTAAGCTTAAAACAAACACTAATTCAAAGCGACGAATTCCGAAGATAGATAAGTAAAGCTCACCTCAAAGAAACTTGAACACAAAGACGAGATCATTATCTAAGTTCATGGTTCACATTACTCATTGTTCGCTTTGTGTCGCAAATACTCAGTGCGTATACACTGACTATAATATACTCGGACCTACTTATACTTGAGCTGTCAATTTCCAGATCCTATTCATACATCACACGGAAGTTATCGCCGATCGCATATGATGATATTTAACGTGATTTGATTGAACACCGCATCCGCATTTAGTCCTAATGATATCTCTAAATCTCCTTTTGAACCGAGTAAGGGTTGATTTATCTATTTGAAAACAAATATGTAGTTATAATATGATAAAAGCTAGCCGAAGTGGACAGTTTGTTTGATGAAGTGACGACGTCATAACATCAACGCCGGCTGTCGCTAAAAACCAGCGCTGGGGCTCTGTCTCGCATAGGGTCGCAGCATTATGTTGAGCGATGGCCCATTTGCGTGGACGTGACGCATATTTTCCCTCAACTTGTTATTTTTTTTTGTGTTCTTTCTTTTGCGTCATGTTTACTGCAAATTAACGTATTTTCTTTATTTTTCTTTTTTAAATGGTAAACGGGCAATCTGAGTGAATGAGAAAGACAAATTTAAAATCATATCCTTGTAATTTTGTCCAAAAACTGAAATACTGCTTAAACTTATAAAAAGGTCGATTTTACCAGGGTTGACCCTTTAAAGTAGTCTTTTTAGATTCTCAGCAAAGTAAGCGAGGGCTTTCTCGACCTGTTTAGATAACCCTAAATAATGGCTTTCTGGTCGTCAATAAACCGTTTGGCAACGATCACAGCAACTTTCTGTAAATAAAGACTTCTACTTTATATTAAAGGGATGTAGGTACTTTTTAATACATATTATAAAACCAACTCATAAATAGAAAATGCGTTCGTAACACAATGTAAATAATGGTGTAGTCACATGCCCACTGTGACACTTCCATACATAAAATATTGCACACTTATTGTGTCTGTACTCATACATTTTGAGCTTGGTACTATTAAAATGGAAAACAACAATCGATACATGGAAATAAAGTCGGTATTCTTACTCGATTTAATATTCGAGTCGAAGACAATGGGTAGAAGTATTATGTATTCGTTCGATTTATATGTTGTCACATTAGTGCTGTGGAAATGTTGTAGAGTTACCGCTTCTGGTCACAAGAAATATTGCACGTCAGCCAACATGGCGGACGCCTTGCGACGGGCACACACACACACAAACGGCCTATCTATTATGTAAAAATGGCATTCATAAATCATCTATGTGATCAATTTACAGTGTACGGCCTCACAGTGTGGGCAGAATGAGTTTAGGCGATAAATTTGAATAAAAATAACAGGCGGCCCATGTTCTCGTTCCTTTCGCAATAACAATCGGTCACATATGCATATATTTTAATATAATAATTTGTTATCATTACTATATTGAAAGTTTCTCTGCCTGTCCAACAATAGACCGTTTTTGTATTTAAATATCATTCTCTAATAGAGACAAACAATTTAATTATCTGTTTAAAGATAACTTTTGTTATTGTGAAGTGTTGCTAGGTTGTGTACATAACAATCCTCTCGGCACTTTCAGCGTTCAACAAACATCAAGGAAGTCTCTATTAGGTATTAGAATATTAAATATGCCTTTCTATATAACTGCAATGAAAGTAAACAAGCAAAGTGTAAATAATAACGAATATTTAAACATCGGTAACCGCCGTATGGTGACGCAACCCCAATAACTTCCGCGCATAAAATACAAAACATACTGAGGTTAGAAAACTTTTGTACTTTTTACTTCAGCGTATACAAATTGTCATAGTTGATTACGGTATTTATGTACGGTTGTGAGTAGCCGCGGTGCGAGGCGCAGCAGTGAGAGGCCACCGAGCCTATCAAACCGATACATCATTCATTAATACCGAACTGTCATGGGAAGTGTTGCCCAAGACAATTTGTGGACAGAGTTAGGATTGATGAGCCGCCTGAGTCGAACCTAACAATATCTCGCGGATGAGCAGATTAACATAACGTTACTAAACAATGATGCTAAACGAATAATGAAATTCGTGAAATTGCAGCGCGATGATTGTTTAACATTTGTTTATTTTGCGGTTTATTCTGTGATTCAGAACATTTCAAGTTACGTAATGTTGCCAACAATTTGTCTGGCGTCCCAAAATTCACCAATTCTGTAGTAATAACCTGTCTTGAAGAGTCAATCATTTACATGAGTAATGCTGTTTGTCGTCTGCTTGATTTGCATTTTTTATGTGTGCATGTTCAAATCAGTAGTTTAATAGCGTAAGACAATCTAAAGTTAATAGGCTCTAAAGTTACCTCCATTACGGAGATGCATACACGTTTCGTCACCGCAACTTGTTTCTAAGCGGCTAAGTTAATATAAGTTATTAGTCTTTCTTGTTTATATTTTCTTACCACACACATATTCTCACTCATTGACCAACACGTGATTCATCACGTTAGCTGTACTTACAATGTGCATGCATGAATAAACCTATATAGTTTAATATATAAGTACTGAGCTCTATTTTCAGTACTTACACGCAAAGATTTATTTGGTTTACTCATAAATCACACATTATCTTACATCGATTTTGGTTATTTAGTATCAGTTAATTTATTAACTAGTTGACGTTCTGGGAACTTAGGATAGGTCATATCGTGCGCTCACTATGAGAGCGCGAACTAGTCTTTGAGCGTAGCGGACTACACAATGGACCGGAAATCGTTCTAATAGGGAAGAGTTGTCACACTCACTCGCACGAGCGTATGAGTTAATCTGATGTACTCGAGTGTTGTCAGTCATCGTTGGTAATCATAACTTCTACGATATGTCGGTGATTCAGCAGTTCGCGTCACCATTCTAGGAACATGTTTGAGAAGTATTACGAATACAATCACAGGTTATTTAGCCTGAAACGAATCCTTACTATAATCCAAACTAATATTATAAATGCGAAAGCGAGTTTATTTGTTTGTTTGTTACGCTTTCACGCTAACACGGCTGAACGGATTTTAATTAAATTTGGCACATGGGTAGACCATGATCTGGGTTACGGCATAGGATATTTATCGAGATATTATGCTTCCTTGGGATAATTTCCGACATCCACGCGTGCAAAGCCGCGGGCAAATGCTAATTTTTCAATAAAATACGTTAGGTATGATTTTCGGTCAGACCATTCCCAGGATTCTTATTCTAAACTATTAGTCCTTGGATACTTCATCTCAAAGATAAGATGAATGATTAAAATCTGTAAAATGAAGTTATTAAGAGGCCCCGACAAACCTATATCTTTAAGTTTGTTTTTGACATTTTATTTCTTAACCTGTTATCATTTCTGCTGAAATATCAGAAGCCCATTTAAAAGATCGTATCTCAGCACAGCCCAATAACAGTTTTGTAAGCGTGGCGTTAGAAATCTACCCACATAGGTATCTTTATAAAGTAAATGCAAACCACTGTATAATTTATTCTAAACTAATAAGCGATAAACTATTGATCGCTTTGATAGACGATTAGTGTTATAACAGGTGGTGTTACAAGCTACCCGATGCAATGCCACTGCTGATTATAATGCGTTGGCTTCCAAATCTCTGTAAATGAGTAGGCCAGAGTAGTCATTTATAATAATTTATTTAACAATAAATTATGTGACGTGTAATCTAACCAGAGCTAAATTAAGTGACATGAATATCGTTGCTTGTCGTAGCCGTAGCATCGCGTAGCTCGCGCTACGAACAGACAGTGGGATTGTTGCTTGTTACGTATAAGTAAAAGAATAGGATGGAAACAATTAATCATATTTTCACTGCACTAGGTAATAATTTTCCACCTTCGAAGTGTAGAGATCAACCCCTAGGGTTGTGCGTAGCACATCCGCGTAGTAAATCTCGTAGCGCGCTACGATTACACAAATTAACAACAACAAAGATTCGCCTAACTAATGATCACCGAACTTATACGTTACCCTCTTTGGCTCAGAATCACTATTGGTAAGTCCTGTAATCAATCAAATCCCATTTGTTCAGCGACTAGACTTATCTAATGTTAGTTATACACATCTAATTCTTAGTATAAGGTTTCCACTAGAACTGTAAATTCCAGCTTCGTCAGATCTCCACCCATGATATATATTAAATTTAATTAAGCTCTGTAAGTAAAGGAATGATAAATTCCCTTGGTATTACAATTCCTTTACGTACAGAGCTTAATTTAGAAATTACTGATTTTACGTGAAGTATCTCTCAGATCAGCATGGAAAAAAATATAATAAAGCATGAATGGCTGACGAGTTACGTAAGCCTATCACTTGATTTCATTCCCAACTCGTGACTATAATGAAAATGTGCGTAACTATTCCATAATAACTATATAATCGTCAGTTAAAGACAGCGTCACACTGCATCATGTGGGAAATATTCCGCCCCATGTAAGGAAACATATATGTACGCTTGATTGTCAATATTCACTGTATCTAATTGTTAAACGTTAATATAGGAATTAGCGTGCAACTTGTTTGTCATAAAATATGTCTTTGTAAACGAATGTGATTATGTCGGTGATTAAAACATAGAGTATGCCGCAATATGGCGGTATTATTTATCGGCGTGTTTTTTCATAGTGAGAATGTGTGTCAGCACATTATAAAAGTACTTATTTATGTATTAACTTAGTATGTGTCCAGGTAATAACATTAGTTCATTACTCAGAGTCAGAACGAAGCTGAGTCGTCTTTTAGTCGTAGACATAAACTATGTATAATTGCGTGGATTACGATTCGGATGTACGTGGATTAAATAAAACTATTAAATTAACAAACCAATGGATGGCTACATTTTACGTAGTTCACTATGAGCCAGTACCAAATAATTACCAAATAAGAACCTATTTTCTTAAATGGTTTCAGTAATGAAGTTCGTAAAACCCTACATTCATGTTTGAATGGATGAATTGCTTACTGTTGTTTCAGCATTATAATCATCAAAAGTGATTCCTAACAGCCCTTTAGCCAATATACCTACATTGTATTCTGTTTATCCACCCAAAAGTAACCTTTAAGAGTTAATTTTTCATCATTGTTCGAGACGACATCTATTGTTCAGTGTGAGTTCGTCGGTGCATAGTGTGAGTTCACCTCTCATGCACAATTGTTATGACGGTTGAAAGGTTAATTAAATAATCAATTTTAGACTCGCCATTATTTCCAGTAAATAATTAAATACCTCTTTTCCTAATGATCTCATAAAACGTTTGTCGTATACCTAATAGTGTTTATGGGAGAGCTGTTACATGTCAAATAAATATTTAACTGTAATCACTCATTTTCATAACCAGAATATTCCATCTAAATTATGAAAATTTCATCATTATAAATGTCTAACAGCAACATTACATCTATTGAAAAATGAAATAAGAAACAGACTGAAACACCATGAATGAAATGGACCGATCCCAGCGTGGTTTAACCAGACTCGATAAATCGAATGAACCCCAAGATTTGCACTAGTCCCTGGAGCCTCATGTTGCATGGTACTACAGAGGCCATTGCATATCAGGGAGTAGACCGGGTGGCACGATAATGGTAAGAAGAACGTGCCCTTACGATATGGAAGCATTTGCCAGCCATACCGGATATGCATCCTCTAGTAGGCAATGGACTAGTGGAGAGACGGATGATATTTATCTATGGATGGGCATCTTTTAACGACGTCGCTAGCAGATAGTATTATGTCCAGCTTCACCGGTGCGGTGAAGCTGGACATAATGCAATCTTTTGGCGGGATTAGCTGCTTTCTCGACTCTTTTCTATGTCACCGCTATGCCGTGTTACATGTTGCTGTTGCCATTGTCTTCGTCTGGCTACTATCTGTTTCAGGTTTCTTGTAAATTTCGCTAGCAGCCTTCAGACTCAGATTCAGATTAAGATAACTTTATTTGCTCAAACATGTGTGTACATACAATACAGTGCATGCAAGGTGTTATAAAAGTACATAGAGTTGTGCTACATGTTTACCTTAATGTCATGGTGTACAAATATTAATAAAAATTATAATTTAAACAAAATAATAACAACATTCATTAACATTGACAATGCTGACGTAAGTAAATAAATTAAATTAAATTGATTGATGACATAATTAATTAATATAAAATAAAATACAGGAGTTACATCCACAATTGTCAAATATTCAATTATCAAAAATAAAAATAATGTCAACGTAGATCCAAAATATTCAATACAAACGTCATTATCAAAATCATTATTACATTACATAAATTTCAGATTAAATTAATATAAAAAAGAGCATGTCAATTTAAAATGATTAATCTTATTTCGGTCTTCGGATGTCTTCAACTTCACAAATATTTCAATATGTAAACTTCTTCACAAAAATAACTTTACCACCCAACTAAACACAAAACTACACTTGGTTTCGAAGTTATAGGGTTTAAAATCCAATGTCAGAGTCCATTTTGGATCACTGCACTACACAAATAATCACACACGTAATTGTAAATACAGCATACAAGGACCAATGCCTGCTAGGGTTGCGGGTTTGTCCGAAAGGGATATCGCGGCCCCGGCACACAGGCAACGGAAGGAACACGGGTGGGTTTTAGCATATAAGATGTATGGATTTATAATGACATCCACTCATGACTTTAGGCGGACCTCTTTAGCAGATCGCTGAAAGAAATGGAAAGATCTCACCAGATGAGACCTCAGACCTGAGCTCATCTGGTGAGACCTTTCCATCCATCTGGCAGTTATTTAGACTGCTCGTCTGATATCAGGAACGCTTAGTCCACCCACTTTTGTACTGTTTTAATGTAAATCCTAATAAGTACCGAATAATAAATTAGGTATAGGATTCGACGACACGCTTTTTTTGGAGCGGTTTAATGTGACCTGTTTTTCTATAATTATACTAACAGCCGTCATCTCTGTTTTCACACCCTTCTATTCAGCCATATCAAGCTTCACAGAGTGCACATTGTAAATATAGTTAGGTACCGAAGGAGTTTTGTAAAAGGATGCTAACGACCGTGCCTCATAGGTGTTGAGCGCCGTTATTATATCATCACTAGACGTTTCACTATGTTGTTAAACAAAATTACATTATGCAATCGAGTATTGACTATCTTCACATGCCTACACTTTTTACTTCCTCAAAGCGTCTGTAAATCTTTTATATTTTCTTAAGTAGCCGAAAAATTATATAATTTACATAATGATTGCCTAATTATTTGTAATTACTCACACAGCATGTTGAGTCTACCGTTGTACTAAGTACATACACAAAGTGATTATAAACATATGCATTACAAGTTGGCTCTGCGATAAAGTTATCGTTTTTTATTTGTAAACATGTGATCTATAAATAGAATATTCATATGACCTTTAATTATCGTGAAATAACTGGATCAGTTAATAATTCAAGCTCATTAGTGACGGGCGGCGCGTGCGCTGGTATCTGTCATTGTCTGATTTAGGTATTTTTAGTAGTCGTGTCAAGGGGTCATCGACTGGCTCCCAAACGCTATGACATCAACTTCACTACTTAGGATTACAAAACACTAACTCTCACTCACGTAACAACACAACTGCGCTAGGCTTTACTGTAAGAGTTTCAATAAATTTTGTAACCTCATTATACCCTGGCAGCATCATTGTGATGCCTGATGAGACATGACTTTCATATTTAAAGTATTTTGTGTTTTATCAGCACTTTTCAATGGACACCCACTACAGATAGCTACGAGATGTTTATTACGGACTGTGTTGCATAATAAAGAGCATATTTCTATTTGGTCCTTTAGAAGTAGAGGAATTTCCTGTTTGTATTGCCTACCTACCTACTTACAAATATATACTCTTCCATTATATATAAGAATTGCCGAATCTACTGAACCAAGTATTATGTCGTATAACATGTACCATTTTGTTTGCAATAAACTCCCAAAAAGTCCCCGGACCTCGTGTTTTTCCAAACTTTTCTTAGTATTCGGCCAACTATAAACTATGTAAGTAGTATCGTATTTGACAAGAGTGTATCGTAGAAATCCCCGAATCTTTGTTGAGAGCGTACATAACTACGCTGTTACTACCGAATTTGACACATCTAATTTTAGATCAAGCCATAATACAGGTAGCCACTTATCGATAGTTAAAGTGTCATCTATTAGGTGCTTGAGTACCACTTAGGATTTTTCCTGTTCTTCGAAGTACAACCCAGATTTTTTTAAAGGCCACTGGTCATGAAACTATTGCTGTTATCAAATTACTTTCAAAGATATATTTCAGTCCGTAGTTACGTAGTACAAACATAAGCTAGGACTTTTTTTTGCAAGATCGTCTGTCCAAATCTCTGTTCACCAGCCTCACGTTTTTTTAATAGGCCCCTACAGAAACCGGAGGTGCTTATGAGCTTTGAACACAGTCCGATGTTAAATAGCAAAAGATTATGAGAGAAATTAGGACCTAATCTTTGATACACAAATAAAAAATTTTTCTTTATTTATTTTATCTCAAAATGGTTTTGTAGTCCAACAGTTTTGAACTATATAAATTCACATTGAGAGCTGGTGCCCGATGTAGGTTTTAGAAAAAACCTGAGCTACAGGTCACAAAACTCCTCTTCAAAAACCAATAGAATCTACGTAAAAATCATAAATGATTCATTACCCATGTAAATTGATATTATAATCACAAATAAACAAAATATCTACATGCGTGAATAATTTATCAACTTCTTCATACAGATCTGAACGAAACATTATTATACTTGATAAGTGTGATGTCTCAAAAATAATGACGAACATTAATAAAAGACGAGATAACTCGAAACCTAGCCTTAGGCATAGTTACAAACATAATCATAAGAGTTAAAAAGTAATCAATCCATTCTCTTTGGCAACGTTTACAAATGTCTTCAATGACTCGTAAAATCTCATGACTCTCACTCAGAAAATATTGTGAAATGTTTTAAAGATTCGCCGGACGGCCATAATGCGCGTTTACTTTATAACAATACACATTATAATTTGAAAATAGTTATTTATGCTACAAGTGCGGAAGGGATTTCCGACGAGTGTATAAGTCGACACAAGTCAGAAATCATCTTACGCACGTGTATCATATAACGGTTTACTATGCATTGTGCGAGGCAATAAAAAAAACGAGCAAGCCTTACGGTAGTCGCCTATGAAGTGTAACATCTGACATATGAATGTTGTTTTTATCGTTTTTAAACTAACATATATAAAATACTGACGTACCTATGTAATTAATAAAAACAACATTCATGACTTTGACTTTGACTTTTTGACTTTGAATTTTTGACTTTGAATTTTTTGACTTTGACTTTTTGACTTTGACTTTTTGATTTTGACATTCGTCATAGTCATCGCCATCGCCATCGCCATTGTTATCCCGCCATCGTCATCTCCATCGCCGTCGCGTCGCCGTCGTCACCGTTATCATCTGATTTTTTAAACTTTTCTCAAAGAATAAAAACTCTTTGCGACGGGATGACGACGGCAACAAAAATTTCAAAAAAAACAGAAAAGTAAAAAGAACTACCTAGTGAAAACAGTGACACTTTCCGCACAAATTGACTGCTTGGAAAACGCTATCATCGAACAAATGCATTGTAAAATAACATTTTATTAATGATTTACCTGAGGGGCAATTCCCGTAATTTATAAGAACATTCACATTCGCATTTCATTCGCAATCTGTCAAAAATACAATCAATTTACCAACATTTTTGACAAGTTTGACAGATTGCGACTTGAATGTGAACGTTTTTTAAGTACGAGAATTGGCCTTCTGATACTGCTGCTTAAAGAACGAATGTAAAGTTTTATCAAGAGAGCGTAAAAAAAAATGTCAAACACAAATAATGTCTATTAAATTATTTTTGACTAGCAATCGAGTTAAGTCTGTGGATATGTTTGCCGTCACTAATAGAATATAATGTTTGAGATGCCAACTAACAACAAACACACAAGTCACGAAAAGGCCGTCGTGTTACCATAATTTACATCTGTGAACACCGTTCAGTAAAAACCGATTTTTGATCAATACAATATTTGTTCATGTGCAGTAACGAAGTACAAAATAAATATTATAAAAGAATCCTGCGCTGTAGTTCAAGGGTCATCCGCCCTTGTATCTGACTTTTCAGGCTTATTTAGTACTTAGGTACTTAACTCCTCAATCAGACTTAAATAAGTAGTTCTTCCTAGATAACGTTTGAGAAGGCTGTAACGTCGGAATATCTTTATAGCTGCTAGATATCGGCAGATATTTGTGTTCTCTTACACCTTTAGCCGCATTAACAGTAAATCTTGTCTTTTAAAATTAAAACAACAGTTCCACATAATCACCATAAAGTTTTAATGCTATTTTAAACGCTATTTCCAAGTGACAATTATATTAATTAGATAAACATGAATGTTAAGCTCATCTTAATGGGCAATTTTCACCCATAAAATGCCACGTACTTAATCTAAAAGTTTCGTTTGTTGTCTTTTCTATACTTGAACCTACGTACGGGTTTATATGTGGATAGTTAAAGTTGTAGTTGTAGTGAAAAAGTTGTTTAATTTTTAATCAAGTTAGGACAACAAGTTGATGATTGGAGCCTCCTTTTAAGCAAAAAATGCCTGTATTAGGAGACTCCGCTCTTCCATAATAAGATAATTTTACAGAAACAACAGAATTACATTAATACATTTATTCACGTGATTGTGTATATGTAATAAGGGTGCAGGTTGACGGTGTTTTCGCACTGGGCGTTTTTCCAGCGTTGACCAGCCTCGTAGAAGCTGCATAGACGCGTGTAGAGGATGCGTAGAGGCCGCGTAGCAGCTACGTTCCGATGCTTAATAAATTAACAAAATTGATTCCAGGCAGAAAACTACTGCACTCTTTGTTACGAAATTATTACCAAGACGAACGATGATATCAAAAGTTTTGGGAGTCCCTAATTACCGTGACTGTGAAACTTTCGGTCAACTGAGTAACATAAATATTTTGCTTCTTCTTATACAGATCAAATGGATCCTTTTCTGTGTAAAACTGGAATTACACCCAACAATTGCGGGAAAAACTTAACAGATAAAAATAACCTCATGCAAAGATAAGATTTGATAGAAGCTCATCACTAGACAATGAAGTTAAAAGATTCATCCTTGAAATATTTTGCAACGTCGGACCACCTGAACAGGTATCAACGCGATTGTCCACAATGTGACCTCCACTTGATCGATTAATATGCTAATTTAGATTATTTATTAGGCAACAACCGACCAATATTTAGAACTGTTTTGCTCATTCTAGTTTTTTTATGTATTTTTGTATTTTTGATGGTCTTCCTTTCCATTTTGAATTGAGAACAGTTAATCTTTGAAGAGACCAAGGCTTATAGATTGTTAAAGCATATTGAAAACATTAAAAAAGATAAGTGCATTCGTCAAATCAGAGCACCCGGAATACACGTGGTCAGACTTCGCCCTACCTCTTTATTTTAAAGCGGCAAGCTAGAACCTTGCGAACGTCTCCCACCCTTAGTAGAACAATCGTTGGTAGCAAATGGATAAAGTGCATCCAGCCAGACGTGACTACCGAAGTTAACGCCAACTAAGTCAATTTCTATCCATAAATAAAGGCACCCAATTCATTATGCTAAAAATAGAACAAATAATAAATCTAATTTCTCCTTATATCGGAATTTATATTTATATTGGCCTTCAAAACCCTGCAAAAACCTCCCTTCATTTTAAAGAAATAAAATCGTGTTAAATCCAAACTACGAAAGATTCACAATAACCAAAAGATTATCTGAAATTTTTAATAATATTGACAAAAATTTAAATCATTGTGTATACTTACTTACCTACAATTTAGATTGTCGCTCTAAACATAAAATTATATGCGATAACAAATGATATGGGATTATTTTTTAAACGCCAAACGATGTTTATCGAAGTACTTAGTAATCAATTCAGATTGTGCATATTCAACTATAGTTTCTCAAGACCTATTGACCTACAAGCTCTGAGCTAAAAACATAGATTGGTTATACTTATTTAACGTAATATTGATCCATATATAACGGAGTGTGGAACACGACGTCATCGGCCGGGGCGCGACGCAGTGCCGCCGGTGCAGCGCCGGACGGCTAGCGACACGGCGCGACCGAGCGACGCCGACCGAAACGGACGACCATTGAAGACCGGTGTGATGTGTAGGCAGATTCGTCGCACGATACCGCGACAAGCTTCCATATTTACTTATCCAGTGCCAAGTAACTTACCGGTTTCACACGAGTGGGTGCTACTAGTTCTTTTTCGTATGCTAATTGGACCAGTATCTATTACTATCACATTATAATATCCTCGACAATCGATGAATTTCTGTTGTGCCATATACCTATCCTTTACACGTATACACGTCTGAACAACAACGACAGATACACCGAATATAGGTCCACGTCTGCTCAACTGTTGCTACACATAAATACGTATAGGAACCGCAATGCCGTTCTAATTTTACATGGATGATGTTCCTGTAATAACAGTAAACAACGCTTGCATTATACTGCTGTACTAGGCATGACTATCAACGCAGTACAGCGCATACGATAACTAAAAATACTGCCAGATATCGTGCTAGTTACTTACTTGGAAATAATTTTCCATTGCGGATAATCTAATCTTACATTATAGGTACATCCATTAACAAATAACCCTTTCCGAGACGCGTATCGTAATAGATACTGGTACAAGCATGCTCAATGTAATTAGTTCTAAGGCGTCAAGAAATCGGTTTTGGGACGAGATAAAATTAAATTGACGGCTAAAAGTAAGAGATACTGCGCGACCTTGGGGCCGAGTGGTTTGTTCCGGGTTCGGTCCTCCACCCACCGACCGGTCGCTGCGCCTGCGCCTCTCCGTTGCACTCACCTGTATCTACCTACTAAACATAAATGTGTCGGACTTAAATTGATTGCAACTGAATGCATTATAGACAACATGGTAGATAGTTAGATATCATTAAATTTGTAGGTAGTCTGAGTGCCAATTTGGTGGTATAAAATACCGCTTAGGATACCTACAAACGGAAATCATAATTACAAAAGAAAAACGAACTCAGATAAAAAAAAAATAACTAGAATTCATTGGTTACTTTACTCTAACAAGAATCTAGGTGATGTCAACACAGTATGTGGTGAGTAGTCCGTTCACGTGCTAGCTCATATAACATAGCTATCGGATGTAAATATTAACAATAATGCGCAAATAGCGAGGTTGCTGGCCCATCGCGCATAAACACGCGTTACGTAACCTTCTTACTTGACTAACGAGTTAATAACTCAAGTGAGAGGACACCCACTGTTCTTAATTACCAAACAATGTTTTAAAAGATATCACGTAAGTACTTTGAATTAGGACACTTTGACGTCTGCATATCACTGCAATAATCCCTAACTGGTTGGCCATTAAACTTATGCAAATGAACTAAAATCTTAAAAACAGACGTGACGTCAAGTGCTAAAGAATGATGTGCTAAAGAATATGTTTCCTACAGTCCTATTTTACGAGTACCTATTCGTTTAAAATACGAACTTCAGTTGTTATAAATCTCCACAGTCTGGAACTGACCTAGATCACCAAGGAAATACATCTAAGTAAAGGATCTATTTAACAAATAGAAGAATACGAAAACGAAAAATACTGCTAAAATAATTTATTAAGTTTTAGCAATGTTTTAATGAATTAAATAATAAGGCAATCACGTGGTATTTGATGCAACTATTAATGAGTATGATGTTAAATTACAATATCAATACAAGCAAAAGCTGAGATTAATATACCGATTCGGCGTTTTCACCTATCACAATTTCTTTGGAATAAAAACGTACTACTTATTCGTTAGCACTCGACTCTTCAATTGTAGTCATAGTCGGGTCTATGGCAAGGTCTAAGTGCGATTTGTTAATGTGACTATTTGTTAAAGAATTAGTATTTGTATCTACATCCGAATCAACACCTTCTTCTTTAGTTTCAGGTTCGTTCGAGGTTTGTTCTGTAGCAGTGGCGCTGGACTCACTCAGTGCAGTGGCGCCTTCCTCAACTTCAGGTACAGTTTGTGCAATCGTTGGAACTTCGATTGTTATAATCTCATTTTCAGTTTCTTTGGGTGATTCTGCTACTTTATTCTCTTCGAGTGGTCTAAATATTTCTTGTAGCGATGAAACTTTCTTTTCCGTGGGAATTATTCTATTTAAATATACTAATATGTCTGATAGAGAAACAATTCCTACTAGTTTATCTTCTTTATTTACTAACAATAATCGATGACTTTCAGTTCTAACTATAACTTCTAAGGCCTCATATAAAGTAATACTTGAACGACATTTTTGTAACTTTTCTTCCCAGTCTTTCTTTTTATTTCTTACTTCAGCTATCGTCAACGACAAATTCGAATATAATTTTTCACTCACTAGATTTAACACTTCATATTTTGCATAAACGTCAATAAGCATACCGCTGTCGTCTAAAATTGGCAAAGCCGAAACATCTTTCTCTAACAACAACTGAAATGCTGTTTTAATACTTGTGTCTTCAGTTACGGACACGATATCTTCGTATGTCCCGATTTTCAACTCTGAAAGTGTCTTGTGAAAGAAAGTTAATTCAGGAAATTCATTAAGATATACAAATAAAAATCTTAATATTCTTTTGTGAGACAAGATGTATAGAACATCACCGTTAAAAGGATCAATCATTAATAGACGATGGACGCGGTTTTTATGAAGTAAATTAATGGCGTCATGTAGTGATTGATCGGGTCCAGCACTACATAAAGGCTTACGCGTTGATCGTAACAACTTCCTCCAAGTATGAAGTGTGTGTCGCTCTAAATCTTCAACTGATAGGTTTTCTTTATCAAGATACAGAAGAATCCTTATAAAATCTGTAACAGTTATCATACCTACGAGTAGCTTTTTAGTAGCATCCCAAAGCGGTGCAGAGCGAATACCATGTGATATAAGAGTGGGAAATGTTTTCCTGACGAAAAATTGTGTATCAAATATAATAACTTTTGCAGACTTTGGTAAAATTTCATAACATTTATGATATTTAAAGAAGTTCAGTAAAAGCCTAGTTTTATCTCTACCTCCTATAGATATTTGCACAATTGATAAATAAGGATCATATTTAGGAAGACCCCGAACCTCTCTAAACATTTGTTTTGCTTGTGATGGATCTAAAGAAGCGTATGAGTTTTTATGGTAAGTAGGTGAAGTCGTCTCAATAGAAGAACGACGGACTTGTTTCGTAGGTTTCTTCTTCACTGGATCTGCTGTAGATTGACTGCTTTCAGGATGAGGCTTGCTGCGAAATATATCCATTACCCTAGTAATGGGACTGTACTTTCGAGAAGATGCACCAGTCACCGTATGGTAATACTTCTTATGAGAATCTTTGTTGTCAGCATATTGTTGGTCATCTTGAGTTTCAGGGGCTTCTTGGCTTTCCGTCGTTTTCGCCTGTTTCGGTGCATATTTCTTAGCATCACTTTTTCTTCTTAAACGGAATATATCAAAAATAGAGCTCCGTGGACTAGACGACGTTCCATGAAAAGTTTCGTATCCTTTTTCAGGTGCCGATTGGCGTTCAGCACTCGATGCTCTGGATGTGTCAGCATTTCTATCCCTAAATATTGATCTTACATGGGGCCTTTGTGACTCGACTCCACGCGTTCCAAAATGGACCGTATGTACATTACTATCTGCTACTCTAGAAGGAACTTTATCTTCTGTGTTGGGTAATGTGGTAACAACAAATTTCTTTCGCTCACCAACAACTGTTTGATTTTGCGCGTCCGATTGTTTCTTCTTTTTATTTTTATGTTTTGCCTTACCATGTTTACTCGGTGATTCGGTCGTCGCAGATTCATTTTCTAGAATTGGATCCATATCCAAATATATATGCAAATGAATGTTTTATACCTTTATCTTGTAGCATAATCCAGGAAATTCTTTACCATTACCTGTTAAAGAAAATAAGAATATTAAAAACATGAAATAACCAGCCTACTGTAACATTTACGATGGGAATATAAAAATCAAATTGTTTTAGGAAATTGTGAAATTAAATACGAATTTGTTTTAACGTCAATTGTTGAATATTGTTCTAGAATACGGGAACATAACTTAATTTATTTAAACTATATTAATTGTGAACACATTCAATGAGACTGATGGACGTAATGTAACATTTTTGAAATACCACTGTGTGAAGAGGCCATAATCTGATTATATTATTTACATACCTAGCACCTCAATGCAACACCAACATAAAATTAATTCCTTTATAATTATTCTTTAAAGAAAAAAAAAACTTGTCCCGTGCACCTACACATACGCCGACTATTTAACTATTGTGTCTGCTTCACGAAAAGTTAATATGTGAAGATTATTCAATAATTTCTGTTATAAATTAGGCCAACCAATAAGTTCACTTATCTCCAGTGGATAGTTAGATTAGTGATAGCGATATCGCCATACCCAGGCGGCTTGTTCAATGCTTGCCCCGCCACTCTTACTTCAAGCCGAACTATCTAATCACGTATTCTTATTCTAGGTCATCATTCGGAGTTTTCTTTACCAAGAAATACACCTAATTTAAATATACACACGTAGCTATAGCTAGCTATCCACCAGCTCCATTAGAAACACGGTTTGAAGGAGCAAGCATAGAAACATTTCCATAATTTATTGGCGAACAATTGTAGTCATAAATAGCATAACCGAGCATTGCATTTATAATCACATGTATTGACACATGTAGAAATAATACTGTTTGCGTGTACTTGAAAAATCGATGATTTTATGAGTCATTAGCGTACATCACCATAAGTTGACGTGGGCTATCAGCTATGTGCCTTCGCGTTATAACTGCAGCATAAAATACTCCTATAACACCTTATTTCGTTGCTAGGCAACGCAATGCGCCAAATGCACCCATTTCACTACATGCGTTAGCTATTTGCTGTTGCATTGCGTAATCTACAGACTACGTCCTCGTTGCAGTCTCTAAAGACCATCTCAATAATTTTGATCAATCTTTCCAACGCTAAACACTAACATATTTTATTTTAACATTCGACACTTTAACACGCGTAGCTAAGTCTATATTTGACACCGTTTCGCTGATCAATACTTTTGTAGTCCGAAAAATATGTGGTATTGAATGAACTCAAAACATACCTGGCTGCACCGAGAGCTTCATCTTTTTATTCCAATGATTTTCACGCACTGATTTGTAACGAGACGGTTAGTATTGTGTTTTGTTCGGAGTGAGCACTATTTTACTGGGGTCGCGTGTTATTCCCGACGATATTGTGTGCGGCCATGTTGGTTGTCAAATTACGCGAGGGTTTGTGGGGCGACATCTGCCGTCGGGCGAGGGGATTGCTTCGCAGGGCGGCCCGCCAGCCAAATCGGAACGGGTGGGAATGCTATCATTGTCTGTAGCTCGCAGTTAGACTTTCAATTCGTGAGATGTCACGGCGAACTGATTTCAGATTAGAGTCGTCAGGTATTTATTTTGTAAAAGATGCAATAGGGTAGGGACGTTAGTAATTAAATGGATAGATAGTATACTTTTGTAACACATTCCATTCACTTAGAAAAAATAGAACTATTTAATGTTCGATCGAAATTATCTACAAATAAAACATTGTTTTTTCTTAATCCTTGTATTTCCCCTATACCGGGTTTACACGGATCTATTTAAATATGAAATTGCCTTTTTGTACTGAAAAATTCAAATAATTTATTTTCTAAGATTAAATATATTTATTTAATCAAAGTATGTATTTACCCTCATTGTCTATACATTTCTGCCATCTCATGGGAAGGTTATTTATGCATTTGCGGTAGAACTCTGAGGACCTGGACTCAACAAACTGTGTGAAGGCATTTTGTATTGCATCCTGGGAAGAGCATTGTTGCGGCGTTTGACCAAGAGTCAGCCAAAGCGTTGTTCGCTTGCGATTATTGTAAAGAATCCACTTTTCATCACACGTCAGAATTCACCCTAAAATCCCTTTATTTCTGTACCGGTTCAACAAGATAAGACAAGCTTCAACGCGCACTTCTCTCTGCAGATCAGTCAAATGGGGCACCCATTTTTTCAAGCTTTTTCTATCTTACCGATTTGATGCAAATGGGTAAATCAATATTGTGGGTATGCTAACATCAAACCATGCCGCTAATTCTTTGGTAGATTGATACGGGTCAGCTTCCACCATCGCATTCAATTCATCGTTATTTACATAAGTAGCTGGTCTTCCTCGTGGTTAATTCTGCAAGTCGAAGTTTCGACTATGAAAGCGATTACACCAAAAACACACGGTGCGTTCATTATTTGTAATTATATGTAAATATGTGTGTATTGTTGTCATTGTTGTTTGTAGTTAATATGGGTCAAAGACCTGAAATAAATGAATTTTATTTTATTTTATTTATTAGCCTTATCCTCTCCAAACACAACATTGATATTGCGAACTGCTTCTGCTGCGTAAGTTCCACGTCGGAACTCGTATTTAAAAGTTACTCTAATTTTCAATGTATCCATCTTTACTTTAGAAGCTGAATGAAAAAACAATTGAAACTCAAACAATCGAATATTGTACATTTTTCAAGTTTAGAATGTTGTAGTTTCATTCTGGAATCTCACACCATGCAGTTTAGTTTCCATTCAAAGTGTCCAGTTCGTTAAAACGGCAATTTCATATTTAAGCCCCTATTACTTTGAATTTGAAATTCTATTTTATTCAAAGTCAGTTCAGACGGTTCAAATCGCTTTGGACTTAACAGTCGATCAACTAAAATCGAACCGTGTGAACCCGATATTATAGGCCAGTTACCGTAGACATAACCATTACGTCAGGTCGCAAAAAATTGCACTTTATTGATGTTTTGGGATATTATTAGAATAGATACCAGGTCGCGTAAAGCTGCTGCTAATGTGCTAACTGCGTGGTTCTCGAAAAACCTCGAAATTTTCGGACTTCTTTCAGTTTTTGACAACTTCTGAAAGGTGCATCCTTTAATGGAAAAAGTCATCATTACATTTTTAAAGTATACAATATTTCATACAATTTGAGCGCAGCCATCTCTGTTGGTCAAAAAAAAACCCGAGATACAGCACTTTAATGCAACATGGGCCATTTTTCACAATAAGTTCGAAATTATAGTTTTAGCTGTCTTCCGAGCCGTACCATAATTATTCTGTAGGAATGTTGGGTTACAACCTCAAAGGTTGGGGTTAGACGAGCGCGGTCGACTTTGGCGTTGGCAACAGATCGGACAAATACCCCGTAACGCAGGAGAATCGACTTTTTCCCCACATATAGTATTACCATAATTGTATCAAATTTTTTATACTTTAAAAATGCAATGATGACTTTTCCGTAGGATGCACCATAAGTTAATAAAAAACTGAAAGAAGTCCGAAAATTTCGAGGTTTTTCGTGCACCACACAGTTACCTCAGTTGTCAGTTAGTTCTGGTGACCTGTAACACAGGTTTTTCTCAAAACCTATATCAGGCACCAGTCTCTCACAAAGGTGGAATACAGCTGAGACATTTCTTTTGTACAGAATAACTTTAAGCCAGCTTTGTGAACAGAGAATAAATAAATAAATTATTATTATTATTTTTACCTCAGGTCTTTCGAAGCTGCAAACTTGGAAATTTACAGTATTGATCCTAACAACATCCCAAAAAGTCAGTACAGTGCAATTTTTTGCGACCTACGATGTTTGATAGGACTGGCCTATTAGAGGTAATTATACTAACTAGCTATTTCCCGGGCTCTGCTCGCTTGAAAGTCGGAAATTATCCCATGGAAACGTACTACCGGGATAAAAAGTATCCTATGTGTTAATCCAGGTTATAAACTATCTGTCTGCCTCATCCAAATCCTATTAATAGCACGTAATTATTGAATACTATCGTGAATTCATGCAAGCCTAGTACTTTTTGTTAGGTTACTGCTCAGAAATTGTGCACAACGTCTAATTATTGAAATACTATAACGTGACGTCATGCAAGCCTCTAACTTTTTGTTAGGTTAGGTTAGGTATTGCTCAGAAATTGTGCTCGAGTCATGAACAGAATACCGATTTGAACCTCGATTGCAGCGCCACCTACCGGGCCCAATTGAGAATAGTAAATTCAAAATAAAATATGTCGTTGCGTGTATCTTGATAGGTCATTGCGATGCAAATAAAATATTTTAACCCTTTTCACCACGATGTTCTTTATTTTCGGTTTTAAGTATAAATACTGAGTTTTGACTTAATCGGACCTCGCGTAAAAAATCTTTCATACAAACTTTGACACCAATCCCCTCTTAGGGCGTAGTTTAGGAAATCTAAAAATGACAAACTTTATGATTTACTTAGATAAGTATTCGTGCTAAGTTTCAAGTCTATTAACCCAAGGAATAAGATTTTTCATACAAATTAAATCCCCGTTTTCACCCCCTTAAAGGTCGAATTTTTAAAAACCTCTCTTAATGCTCCCCTACATTATAAAAGGAAGCTGTGTGCAAAATTTCACGCTCCTAGTCCCAGTAGTTTCGGCTCTGCGTAGATATATCAGTCAGTCAGTCAGTTACTCCTTTTATATATACAGGGTGGCAGGGACATCGACGTGAAAACTGTTACCATGGATTCAGTACATGATTCTGAACATCCCTGCGTTGAAAGTCTTCGTCGGTTATTTAAAAAAAATCTGTTGTTTCATAGAAAAGTGCAATAATACCTACGCGGTCAAAATGTATTGAATAGTTGTTTTTTTTTTTAATAACCGACGAAAAATTTCAACGCATGGCGTTCAGAATCATCCTCCAAAAACTTATCAATATTACTACTAACTCTACAGCATTGCTTCGTATCTTAGAAACATCTAGAAGGTATTGTAACCTAAAGCCTAAATGGTCAAACAAGGCTAATTTAACAATTCGAGAGTAAAAGAAAAGCAAATGACATTGTAGACCCTAGCACTGTAGCTGAATGAACAAAATTAACCTTAAAAAGAGAGACGAGAGAAGAAGAAGAAGAAGCCAAACAGATGCGTAAAATAGAGAAAATCTAAGGAAATTTCCATCGTTTTAAAAACATAGATTTTCTTTCAATACTTAATCAAATGTGCTGTTGTATCTAAGGAGTAAGGACCAAAAAGCAGTTTTAGCCGAATCAAAAACTACTTTTCTAAAATCAAGTTACAAAAGTGGCTTGAAGCTATTAGTACACTATGGATATCACTTTCAAGTATTCAAATTTAATTGCATAGTGTACTATGCAAATGCAGCAAATATACATCATCTATTAAAAAATGTAATGAGTAAAATTGCTTGAAGGGCAAAACAAATGAATTTTATTGGATGGATAGTACCTACATACGTACAGTCGTACGTAGGTATTTGTAATAAACCCAATGTTATGTTATGGAACATCGTGACGAATTTCGCGTCATTGAAGAATCGTGCGTATGAAAACAATCGTTTTGTAAGCCGCTAAATATACATTCAGGCAAAATTAAACATTTTGCTGGGTCACATATTATTGCGATTTTAGACATAATACGAGTACACAACGACAGATAACAAAATAAATGACAATGTGACTCATAGTTACTGAGAGTTACCAGTCTAGGTTCAGTTCAATCAAGTGAATATTGATGCATAGGTAATGGCAACCTGTTTATGTGGAACTAGCTGAAATATGTCCAGGATTCTCCTGCTGAATAGGGCTTTTTCGAAGACAATTTAAATTCTTGGGGAAAATACCATCATAGTCATGCCTGATGAGCAGAATGGTGATGACAGGTGTGGCGTCAATGAGACACACAGTATAGATGAACACTACTCTACCCCTAATCTAATATTAATATTCTTACTCGACTCGAGACCCACGTAAAAGAGGCGTTTCACTCTGAGCCTTAATTTTATCAATGAAGCAAGGTACCGCGAAAATTCTGCACCCACGCACGTAGAAGTATTTTTAAACCTTTAGAAATAAGAAAATATTTTCTGCGATATTACAGAAACTAGATACAAGGTAGTCGAACCAAATAAGACTTTTAGTGGAAATTTTGCAAATTCATTTATGCAAATCCAAGATCCGCAATCCGCTCTGCAAGAAATAAGTGAGAGTGAGTATCAAGTTATGCTACATAGCAACAAAGTACTTCCACTTATCTCGGTATGACGGCATCGCAGTCTAAATTTAGGTAAAATTTGCCCAACCGAATGCGCATGCGGGGAAAACGGTGACGTAGGGTTTCGTCATGAATGAGTGACGTCACCGTTACAGAGGTACGAGGCAAATGATGACGTAGCTAGCGGGGAGGAGGGCGGTGGCTGGCGAAGCGATCAATACCCACCCGCTGATAATGATATTCCTGTAGTTCAGTGACGCTCGACTAGCGGCACGGGAGTAGAAACAAACAGCCTTTCGATAAAGCACGGGTCGGTAGCTCACGTGCTACATCGCCTTGCACTAGTCACATTAAATAATACAGGTCAGTCGTTTGATCGAACAGTGCACAAGATGCGCTCACATGACATTCCAATGGACCATGAACCACTGAACCGTTGAAGCTGTGAACGGCTTCCTAATTACTTTACATTTCATGGCTAAGCTTCATGTGATGTCTGAATGCGACGTTCTTAATATTCCTTTCATTATCACCTTACGCATTATAAAACTCTTTATAAAGAAATGCTTAGTTATCAAGTCTCCTAGCAAATTATTGACTTAAAAATCTACCAATTATAATTCCGTAATCAAATCTATTTCTGAATTTTAACATGTTCCAAAAATTGCTGGGAATATTTACCGGTTTCTAAACAAATCTTATCTCAAGTAGGTAACTTCGGATAAACATCTAAAGAAATATGAGTATTGGTGACGCTCAGATTAACTCAGCGATCGGTTTGTGATACAGTTCTATTATTAGACAATTGACGCGTTTACCAGATCTCGTAACTGAACTTTTATATTCGAATAAATGTATATGTGCCATATACTTAATGTTGACTAAGGATATGATCACTACATGATTGCTTTGATTATTCTATAAGGTGACCCAGGTAAAGCGATGTGATGGTGTTTTATATGGATCACCGATTCTATAAAATTATAGTAATATTATACGGTATCGGCACCATGTTTATGTAGGAGCAGTCCCTATACTAATAATGTACCTCGAGGCTAATTGTTGTAGATAGACTATTGATACGATAACAGATAAGGTAATAAATCTAAGTACTTTATTCAACGGTTCTACAATCCGGTTACTTAAAATGTTAGTCAAGTATTGAATAGCCTGACAACCAAACAGAAATCTAAAGTGTAAAATATTAAAATCCAGTCTATAAACAATGTAGGTAGGTAATATAATCTTGTAAACATGTTCTCAATACATTACGCTAAGCTAATTGCCGTAGTCAGGCACAATTTGTAGTATAAAATTAAAATCGGCGCTTATCTACAGCTGATCTACGGAATAAATGAAGCAATCATGCTGGTGTAAGTGATTAAGCTGTAATCTGAATTGATAAACTGGCTCTGTCACGCCGCGTGGTTCCGACTATGATAGATTTGGACCACATCGCGAGCAGTCACCAATCCCAGTCCATATCCTAAATGTTTATAGACTCAAGTCATCTGTGGGCATCAAGATTTCTCGATAATATAATAAAATATTTCTCGTTGAATAAAAAGCCAGCTCTTTATTTATTTATAACGAGAAATCTTTATGATATTAATGATTATTGGATACGCGGTGGTAATAACAATAAGAATAATTCAGCCAGAAAAGTATCAATATTCGTTTCCAATGTGTGTATATATGTTATTAATTCAATGATACTACCTCGACCTCGTCACCATTTTTTCATCTAATAGATAAATGCACTTCTAGTGCGCCCGTATCACGTATATATAAGACTGTAGGTACAACATCTACATGCAATGCACTGTCAAACTATAAAAAGATTAAGATAACCAGTTCTGCAGACTCTTAAGATATTAAGAAACCGTTGGTCTCATTTGCTCAAATCTCGACTAATCCCGACATCTATCAGCGACTGATAAAGTGATAACGTACTTACCTCACGAGTGCGTCAGTTTATAAGTAGGCACTTACTGATAATGATAAATCATGAATTGATAAATGAATAATCTTTGAATAAGTGGAAAATATTCGGCAATTAACTAATCAAAGATTCCTTTAAACAATTAAACGTTTTAGTTTTTTATATTGATCGAAGTATAGAGAACATCGTGTGGCTTGACTAGAACCAAGTAATTAACATCTCAGAAAACCCAAAGACCATTTTTGATTAATTTTAAATTGAAGCAAATCCGATGAGAGTAACCTGTTTTAAATAAGAAACAACCACGCAAGGCAATTTTGGAGCACCGAGGTCTAATCGGTGTAGTTACATCCATAAAAAAACATACGAATGGTAAATCTCTTGTTTTTTGTGGACAGATAAAAACGTACTAGGTATCTTTCCACTTTTAATGCTTATGAAAACATTATAATCAAAGCAATATAAACCTTCTGTGCACCTTTTTAAACTCTTTCCTTAACTGTCTAGTTCCTCAATCACATGGTGATTAGACCTAAACAACAATATACGCACTTGGCCATGTGGCATACATTTGTAAATTTGTCTAAATATACGGGCTCTCATCTGTACCCAGTGGTATTTTCGTGACGAGCACTTTTAAACATAACCTCAAAATGTTACACAATATACGACCGTCCGATTTTATTATTTTAATTATATTAGTTTAATAATTGATGCAGATAGTATACTCACAACACAGAGATCATTACGCTGAACCCCTCTAGCACTGACTATTTATGATCACTTCACACACACACTCGCAATATGCATAATGCATCCAATACTAGCGAATAGTTTCATATGCGTCGTGTTCGCGTTAAATCGAACACAGGTAGTTCACTGGTCGATTATGCGGACGTTGTATAACATGGACACTGGGACAGGAATTGATGGATCCACTGTTTTGTCAGCGGAGACCGCCATGCCCAATTAGTACAATTTACAATCGAGCCACAGAGTGTTCCAACAACGCGCTGACGGCATCGAAACAAGCGAGTCGCGTTCACGGTATGGAATTCTCTCGCGGCCGCGGGCCGTTGATGCGGCTGCGTTCGCGCACCGATATGTGCCCGCACCCACACATGCGCGCGCGTATCGCCTAAACACACACAGCCCTACGCATCAAATGTATTATAGATGACGCTACCGACAGCTAACTAACCGTAACTACTGATAAAATATGATGTCACTTATCAGTCAACTGGCACACGTAAACATTGCTTTATAAATATAAAATCGTATAAAAAATTGAAATAATACCAATAAAATGACAATAAAAATCAAAATGAAAAAGTAACTGTCATGGTGATGACAGATTTTTTATTTATTAATTAGAGACATGAATGCAG
This sequence comes from Agrochola macilenta, assembly GCA_916701695.1. NCBI lineage: Eukaryota > Metazoa > Arthropoda > Insecta > Lepidoptera > Noctuidae > Agrochola > Agrochola macilenta. The sequence goes on along the minus strand of OU753559.1, from coordinate 9,711,235 downwards.
ATTAAAGATTTAACTTCATGGATCATAAAAATAGTGAAACCTCTTAGGTATTATCTCAAAATATAATTTATTTCAAAATATTTCAGTGTCAAGTTTTCCACCGCAGACTACCTAGTTTCTTACATTTTATTTGTAATTCTATTAACTACATATAACAAAAATTCTTGTGTTAAAGGTACTGGAAGGCTGAATTTGTTATTGATTATTGTACTAGCTATTGCCCGCGACTCCGTCTGCAATACAGGATGAAAAGTAGCCTATGTCGTTCTCCAGGTCATAGTTTACCCATGTGACAAAAATTTATCCAAATCCGTTCAGCCGTTTATGGTGAAAGCGTAACAAACATACAAACAAACAAACTCACTTTCGCATATAAAATATTAGTCAGAATTTTACCAGTGTACATTTGAAAAATATTGTTCTTGCAGATACCTGTCTCAATTAACTTACATTTGGCTGTAGAAGTCTTGCGTAACTACTTATACATTTTTTGAATATTATAGCTATTATTACTAGAGAAGACCAAACTCTTTATTTTTTAATAAAAATAAATTATACTTATTGGAGTAATAACGTACATATAAATAAAATTTAATAGTGTAATAAAACAAATATAATTAGCTACCTAGGTGGCTAATATTATATGTGTTCAAATAATTTTCCCTGGCACAAAAAAATGGACGGAAAAATACTCAAAACTGTAATACAAACATGTATCTAGATAACAACATTATAGGAATCAAGTAGTAAGTTCATATCTATGACTACTTCCTCTATTTGACCTTTGCATAATGCGTGGGACACTAACTAAAACACACTAACTGTGTATGTATATTCTGTTATAACTAGGAATATAAACTACCTAAGATGATAATTTACGAAAAAATTATACGACTTTTTGATCACTCGCTCTCAAAACTGTACTATCATATCATTACTTCAGTCAACTCATCACCAAGCGTCTTAGTCTATGGTTCTATATATTTTCTCATAACATACAATGATTTTCATGGCCTATTGCCATCCACGACTGGATTTCCCTAACATCGTGAAAGATTTTTATCCGTAGATACCTTTACAATATTTTTTTAGTTTTCACACAAAAATAGCCGCCTACTGATAACTCGTATTATATTCTGTTATAACTAGGAATATAAACTACCTACGAGTAACATGAGAATTTACGAAAAAGAAATATACGACTTTTTGATCACTCGCTCTCAAAAATGTACTATCATATCATTACTTCAGTCAACTCATCATCAAGCGTTTAGTCTATGGTTCTATATATTTTCACATATCATACAATGATTTTCTTGGCCTATTGCCATCCACGATTGGATTTCCCTAACATCGTGGATGTTTTTTTATCCATAGATACCTTTACAAAAGATTTTTTAGTTTTCACACAAAAATAGCCGTCTACTGATAACTCGTATTATATTCTGTTATAACTAGGAATATAAACTACCTACGAGTAACATGAGAATTTACGAAAAAGAAATATACGACTTTTTGATAACTCGCTCTCAAAAATGTACTATCATATCATTACTTCAGTCAACTCATCACCAAGCGTTTAGTCTATGGTTCTATATATTTTCACATATCATACAATGATTTTCTTGGCCTATTGCCATCCACGATTGGATTTCCCTAACATCGTGGATGTTCTTTTATCCATAGATACCTTTACAAAAGATTTTTTAGTTTTCACACAAAAATAGCCGTCTACTGATGACTCTCAGAGAAAATGGATTTTTGTGTGAAGTCACCAGTGTATGACGTGTGGGCGTGCCTATCCACTTGATGGAATTCATTAGTCGCCTTTGCGACACCCACGGGTAGGTTCGGTTATGGGAAGCCTATTCTTAGCGGGGCCCTACGGCCCGATGTCACATTACCTACATCTGTATAGGCATTGAAATATTAGATATATCATGTCTTATACACGACTACGTAAATGTTAAATCATATAATTTACAGGGGCGATACGGAATACGTGTTTGATGTTAACTTTTTCCTACATAGATCCAGATTGATAGGTATTTCAGTAATTCATTTCATTCATTCATTTATTTTCAGTAATTTCTACGTTATTGCAAGAAAATTAAACCTAGTCTTGCATCTCTAAATACTGGAGTATGGTTAAAAGATAATTAAAACTTCAATAGGCATCACAAACTGCCTATTTGACATGCTGTGCGATTTTAACAGTAGTTAGTAGCATCACGTGATTTTTAGCAATACTTGTTAGTAACAAACCCGTACTTTTCTAGAATTCCGTAGCCATATGGCGAAGATGGAACCCTTATAATTTCGTCATATCCGTCCATCCGGATTTTACAGTCATTTTACTCGGAGACTCAAATAGTCTCACTAGGTATATCGATGAAAATTTATGAAAATTAAGGGTAGCTGTCTATATGGTATGGTATACATGTAACGGCGATAAAAAAAAAAATCAACTCAAACAAGCGTCGAATGCAAGCTATCGTTGGAACTCAAAGAAAGATTAAGATATTTCTAAGTGACTTTTTTATTTAACACTTTCACTCCACCCACTTTTCAAAGAACTCATACGCCATGCCGCCATACGGCAATTGAAATGAAATTGTTTATTCTGTAAATAGGATATCGGAATCACTTTTACACGTCATATTAAAAACTAATAAAATAATCTAGATGAGGTCGGCGTTTTCTATCTAACTACTCTGAGAAGAAAGGCCGAAACAAACTCAGAGGTCGCAGTCTCTTTTAAAGTCCAGACATAATCTTGGTCAGGCCATGTGAGGACCATGTAGATTAGTGTCTGAAATGGCCTTTTGAGAAGAGAACCACACAGATTTGAGTGGACGTGTCTAGTCAGTGCAAGCATTTGTCAGTAATCGTGGAGCTCTACTCAGAACTTAAGGAGCTCAACTCGACGAACAATACCAAAGATAGGACATTTGGGTAGACCGCATCAACTACTCAAACTGCCAGACCATCATTAAAACTGACAGAAATAAAATATAAACGAAAGAGAAAAAAAAAGCATAGTCCACAAATTTTAAATAATGTAATACTTTACAAAGTAATCATGTTATTTTATATATAATTTTCAACAATCTCAATGTGTATTTAAAACTGGTTTATTTTGATGATTTTACATAATAAATAGGCAACGGCATTAGGTTTAGAACACTATTTTATTTCGTTTGTTTCTTCGAACGAATCGACGAATATTGATAACCGTGAACAAAAGATTAAAATGCTTAGATTTGAAAACCGATACGCATATACTACCTAATAAATCTTGTTAAAATATACATCAGACTTTATTTTCACGGTTTATAATGCTGTATTCGCTAAGAAAAACCTACATTTAAAATGAACCCTCCGCGAGGGTTCCCGGCATCCTATATACGACTAGGTGAACCCTACAGGAGGGCGCCCGGCACTGAACGTGTTAAGTCAATATTTTTTGAGATAGGTACTTATGAAATCTTTTCGGTAACAACCTCGGCGATAACTTTGTTTTTCATAGATTTTTCGAGAAATAGTATGAAATATAAACTTATTTTTTCTGTACTATATAAATCGATACTGTGCATGCGTAAATATTCATCCCAACTACGGAATCCTTTACTGTGCATGGTCCGACACGCAACCGAAATGGCTGGTTTTTTTATACACCTATAACAGCTCAGTTTGCAAATATAAAGAGTAAATGTATGACGTTTGAAATTTAAGCTGAAAAACTGAAAACGTAAAAGCAAATGAATATTTTTTATATAATCTTTTATTTTAAGCAACATCCTAATATTCTCTAACTTTCCCTTGAAATACTGTATTTATATTTTCCTCTTGTGTAAAAATTTATCTCAACCTTGTTCTAAAAAAAAAGGCGTAAGGCGAAATGTGTCCTTGGAAAAAGTCATTGGACCGTTAATTTGATCTCACACACTGCTGATACTACCTTGACCAAAAAGTCTTAAGTTTGTTTTCTGAGTGAACACCTCTGAATTATTAAATAAAACAACTGTTTTATTTTTATTGATACAAAGAATGCTATAATGTGAATTATCTACCTACAACCAAGAAAAATGGCCTACACACAGTGCCGACGGCCATGCCGCCGGCACTGCCCGGAGCCTTGCCGCTAAGCAAGCCGCGGCGCGTCCGGGCCTGCCACACAAAGGATCGCAAAGGAAAAGGAGGCGCAAAAGACGGTGGCACGTGCCGCTCGGCAAAAGCCGGCGACAATGCCGCTGGCACTGTGTGCAGGAGCTTTAACCCTTACAAAGCTAGGTGCCCTTTTTTCACCATCACGACTCATGGTAAATATCTAAGTATCTTGGTCACCACGTGTTGTCAGTTCCGACCGTGACCTTATTGATTAATGTCAATATTTTATTCATAGCTAGCTTACCGGACAAACGTTATCCTGTTTCCTAGAACTCTATCGCAGCGCCACCTACGGGGTCCAATTGTGAAACTAAACCATCCAGGGGCCCACGCAAACACACACAAAAAATGACATCAAAATAGGTCCAGCCGTTTAGGAGAAGCTCAGTGACATACACACATACAATAGAATAAAAGATAAAACAATGAGACCATTGAGAAAATTTAAGACTATAATAAATAATGTACCATATTCTGGCAAATAAAATAATAATTAAGTTATTATGATTAATCTGTAAATTATAACTAATTAATGGGGTCCGACTTACTGCTAACATATCGCTATCTATAAGAATTCTAGAATAAACCAATGCTTATTATTTTATTAGTTGTAAAAACGTTGTGTGAACTTGATCCTGAAAAGGTTTTCCCTTGCTATTTTTGTTTATCGCCAGTAATGGACTCGACTCTTATCGGAAAGGCGTGTCTTGCCTCTTGCGTCCTCTTATCTATTTATATTTACGTGAAAGATTGAACTTAAAAAAATATCTTGAAGAAGTTATTAGGTAAATCATAATTGAATATGAATTTGAATTTAAAATGCTATGAATTTCCTCGGATTGTGCTCATTGAATGTGATTGAGTGTGTTACGCAATTAGGGTCAATTATCAATTTGCATGGAACCTGTATCCGGAACTTGCTCTCCATCAAATATTTTCTCCAACTTTTCTAACACATTCAAGTAAACCAGTGAAAACTTCCGTATATCTCGACTGCGACCTTGATCGTTTATATGTAATTTTCACAATAAACCACGATCTATTACTCGATCTAATTGCACAGCTGTAGAATCCATTGTTTTATAATTCATCAATGAATCACAGTTTCCGCGTTATCATTGCGATATTGTATGTGAATAGTGAATCAACAGAGCAAACAATGTAACCATTGTATTTAACTTATAACTTTAATTAAATAGATACAGATTCCAATATAACATTGCTTGACGGAAAATAATAATTTAAATTGGCAGGAAAATTTAAGAAAACTTATCCAGACAAAACAAAGTTTTATAACTGACAATCCTCATATAGGAACTCTCAGTTATGAAGTTCAATCTCATTTATGTGACATAACATAATAATACGTACCTACATTCATAAGTAAAGTTCATAAGTAACTTAGCTCACAAATGAGTAAAATTTGTGAGCTAAGTAACAAATTATACACACATAAGTAATCAAAATCTGTCATTCTAAACTTTGTCGCTTTTATGACACAAGTGGTAATTTTCTTCTTGCGACATAGGTTACTTGGGTGTTATATTAGCAAATGAGCGGCGGCAGTAACTCCTACTGCGGATAGGTATAAATAGATAAATAGCAATAAATTAGATTCACAAGTTTTATTACAGGTAAATAAAACAATATTATTTAAAAACTTATTTGACGGATGGATAAGTCTTTTGTGGATGAGTCGACGATACGACGACATCGATTATAATGTAAAATTAGAATAACTGGACGGTTGCCCGTTCTGCGAGCAGCAAATAGTACTGGGGCATGCGACCAATCGTAACAGCCGCAAATACATGCACCGCGCTGAATGCGGACACACCGCGGAAGACAACAACCCCCCACAGCCACACCCCACCGCTGCACGTCGGTAATAAAGTAGTCGCAGGCTCGCGCGCCACCGCCGCGCCGCCTCCCGCTGGTGCCGTCAGCACAACGCCAGCTTGCGTAATCACCAGCCTCACGCAAACCCCCTTTATCTCATACTAACCATAGACTACAAACTTACATTGTTTTCAAACCTAAGCAAATAGTCCTGTTAAATCTGTTATACTAACGAAGCGTCATATTGTGCGTGCAATTCAAACAAATAAAAGCTCATACATCACGCTGGACACGAGCTACCGATAACTTAATTTACATGAATCGGTGTACGAAATACAACACAAATGTTTACCTGCGCTAACTGAACAACGCGGCAGATTTCTTGTTCACACACAGTCAAGTTTGAAGCGTACAAAAATGACATAATGTAGACAGTAATGCCTCATCAGTTACGCATACATAAGATGAGAAAAGTTGTTCCATGGTTGCCGTATTTTTGTGAATAAATTGGTAGAATTTAAAGTGCGAGCTCTAAAGACAGCTTTTACAAGCATACCTATCTTAATATTGAAAGACTTTGATGCTTTTTAGTGGATCACGGGGACACCTTTCATTCAATCTATCAACTCAGCTCACTCACCAGCTACTGGCACAGACCTACCCAAGTTGCACCCCCTGGTTTTCTAACCAGTCCGAAGAAAAAATATATTGCTTAGTTATCTAACATGAGACACCAATTTTTCTTGCATGAATGGCTTTTTTCAAATACATTCTGGTGATCCTAGAGGCAGACAATGTTAGACCTAGTACTTTATGAGATGGACCAGAAAGGACATGGGAGTGTTTCTACATGCAATCACCTTCCTGGTCCATCACAAATGCCGGAAAAGGAGCCGGAAAATCTGACTACTATGATTTCCCGGCACAAAATCCGTTTTTTGAACCATTTTGGCCTCTAGATAGCACCAGTACATAGCTGGAAGTGTCCCAAAGAACGCCAAACACTTTAGTGATACTTCCGTCCAACTAATCAAAAGAAAATTTAAGGATTAGGATTGCAGATGGTATCTAGAGCAACGGTTGCAAATTTAATCTCGGCGACACACCAATGCAAGTCTGCAACAAGTGTTCGAACTGCGCTATAAGTGTCCTCCGTGTGACGACGGCTACAATCAATGCGGAAACGTTCGCCAGTCTGCCCCGAATGGGAGCACGGGATGCGACGCGATGGACGTCGCCGGCGCAACCCCGCGCCCCCCGCGCCTCGCCGCACCCCCCCGCCGGCCCGGATCAGAGTCACCGACACATTTGTCTCCACGCACCACAATAAACACTATATCTACTTACTTATTGTAATAGCTCCTTTCTGGAGCACTTATACATAGAAAGCAACGCAGTAATCCATTCTAATGAAGGATGGCCTACAGATACTCGTAGGTACTTTTGCTCGTACATGGATGTTGTATAGTAGCTCCATAGCGAAATCTAGATCTGTCTATAATTGTGTATAATTGTGTCTTTAATCTATAATTGTATAGTGAGAAAGAAAGAAGTAATCTCCATTGGAAAGAAAATAATATAACAAGTAGGTAAATATATCGATTATGGTCTGACGTATTGTCGGACGAAAATTATGAAACAAAACACGAGACGAGACTGAGGGTTGCCACGGGAGAAAAGGGGCTTGCACGCAGAAGTTGGTTACGGTACGATTTTTGCCATCGTCATTCCCATGACGATGGCAAAAATATGGTTTAGGATTGAACAACAAACCTACCACCTCCTTATGGAAAAGGACAATGACCAAGTGACTAAGGAACCTAGTATCGGTATGAAACATGCAGTGGCTCAAAGATTTAAGGTTTAATTAAAAGGCAAATTTTAGGGCTTTAAAATGTAATTTACCATTTTACCATAATTCTCGGCATTACACGGTAATTAGGTCTCAAAATCTAGGTTTAGAATCGAATCTCTAGATTTTTTGTCACAATGTATGCTGTTAAATTCAAAATACGAATTAGTCAAAATGACGTTTGAGAATTTTCAATGCTCGTCAATTCCGACAATCATAAAAAGTTCACGTTAATGGTACCTATACGTTACACCATGGTTACAACCATAAGATCAAAGTGCTGAACATTTTTTAGTAATCTATGACATATAAACTTATAGACATAGCTAATAACTGGAAGGGACACGTAAACAGCGTCTGTGGTAGAATTAATAAATTCGTATACGCTTTGAAGCAAGTCAAAAATGTAACAAACATAAAAACTGCTATTATATCTTACTATGCATATGTTGAATCGTTACTACGATATGGTCTTATAATGTGGGGTAATAGCACTGATCTAAATAGAGCGTTCATCGCCCAAAAGAAGTGCCTAAGATCAATTTATAGACTTCAGCCGGATGATAAATGTCGGCCAATATTTAAAAAACTTGGTTTGTTACCGCTTCCATCTCTCTATATTTACGAAATATGTGTGTTTGTGACCAAGAATAAACAACTATTCAAGACAGCAAGCGATGTATGTCCTCGGAGCAGACGTGATGCTTATGGACTGGTGTTAAATGATTTACCAAAGCTAACCAAATATAATAAAAGCTGTCTAGCAATGTGTGTACGTACTTATAATAAAATACCAAATAATTTAAAACTATTAAATGTAAGATTATTTAAAAACAAATTATACAAATGGCTAAATGAATGTAGCTTTTATAGTTTGAAAGAATTTATGGACAAAAAATATTGACATTCTATTCTAACATTAATGTACTTAATTATAATTACCCTGTGACATTAAATTTTTGCATGCTATGTTTTATCGTAGCTAAACATGTTTGTGCCACTCTAACCCATGCTAAACACCATTGTATACCATGTTTTACGCAAATAAATTATTTTATTATTAATTAAATTTATTCCAAATTGCAAAATAATAATGGCCTAGTAGTAGAGATTAAAACAAAACATGTAAATGAAACCATTCAATTAATTATACAATAATAATAAACTACATGTATTATTAAAAGTAAATACCTACCGGTCGAGACTGTACCTACTTAAAACTAAACGAATGGGACGTGCATATATGCTAGAAAGAGAAAGCCCGCCGTTCTGTCATAGAATCGCATAGAATCTTAAGCATAGAATCCTATGGTCGAATCGCATTGAATCGTTTTTTCTGTTTTCAAAGAGTTTCTATTGATGAATGAAACAGGCAAAGGTCTCTAAAACATTCTGCCTTTCGTATAACCAAAAGGTTTGCTGATGTACTTTTAACATCTTAACAGATTATTATTACATTGTAATAATAATAATTAGTTGTTATTAATATCTGTTGTTACTAATTATTCACCTATAATTTAAATAATTGGATGCATAAATTAATTATTTTGCGTAATCAAGAAGGTTTTATTGTTTACATACTCTTTGAAGCAAATGACATGTGACATTACTTGCGTGAAAAAAACAATGTACAGGTAAAATAGGAAATCGAAATAAAAACTAATACTTTTATGGTGTTTTTTATGCGGAGAATTTAAGGATTCGCATTACTAGATAAAATTATTATATTTAAAAACAAGATTAAGAAGATTAAGAAGAACAAATAGCGATACCAAGTCTGGTCAATCTCTTTTAGGGCATATTGTATTTAGGGATTTCAATTTTATGGCATGTGATATTATGTGACATTAAGTTCGGGCAAGTTATCATTCGGACAAATGATGATTAGGAGAAAAAAAATTATGGCACTTTAGATTATGGATAAAAAAGTTAGGAAACACAATAGAGAACCAGTATTAACAGGTGGTTCGGACAAAAGTAAAACAACTTAACTCATAAATAAATATAAATAGCTGGTTATGATTGAAATAAAATTATCGCCACCCTGAATATTAATTTACGTGCAGATAAATGTGAAAATAATTATGATACCGGATCGAAAGCCTTGACTGAGTAAATCTGTACCGTATAATATACTGCAATGAAAATCATTGCCGAAATTATTCGACCTGGCTTCCGAGCTATCATGATCATTATTGTAGAATTAACATCAACACGCCTTTTTTGTTGCACCTCGCACAATGAGGTTACTGGTACTACTCGACGGTGTCATAAAACTTAATCGTAAAACAAGTTAAAATGGCGATTTAAAAACCGCTGTACATATCTGTTATATTAAGTATAATCTGCTCTCGTCCGAAAATAAATAGGTTTAAATACGAACTGTAGTGCCAATATTAAAAAGCCTTACTGCCAAGCTTTACTAAAAAGAATGAAGAAATTGAAGAACTCTTACTTTCAACGATAATTTAAGAATTGATGATCTTCTACAAACATTATCTATCTACTCATTTTCCTATCACATACATACTTCATCTGCTTCAGGCTTAGAAAGGTACCTGTCTACTCTACCTCTCTATTGAAAAAGTTATATGTATTTTACAAAAATATAATTTAGGCTACATAGAATTATGTCGGCAGTCGTAGAATCCCTTCAAGTTTTCCTTCAATAAAATAATAATGTGTAGAGCACACAGAATATTTTCCTTACAATTTGTAAGGAAAATATTCTTATAAAGTGATTCTGCAACCTACACGAGTAAGTTTTGCTTTCATAAATATCATTGTGAGCCCAAATAGATAAATTATATTTAAGAATACTCTAGAACCCGTGTTACGATCGAGTTATTATAATTAATGATACCTATTAATTATTACATGAACAACTTTACATTAGGTAGTATATTGTTTCAATTAACCCCAACCAAAAAGGAATAAAGGAGCGCAACCCGAAGCTCTATATTTAGTTTTTCCTGTAACATCTTATAACGTCATAAAAACAACAATTGGTATTGTGAGATGTTCTCGATTTGCACAGAAAGTATTTATTGAATGACGTACATTTGTAATAGTAAACGCTAATACAAGTGGAGGCGCGAGTTCGGTCGTGGAAAGCTCACACACAGTGAGGCAGGAACAAAGTAGCGGCCGGGCGCGGGCGGCGCGGCCGTATGAAAGCTCCGTCTCGTACTAGCGATGCCGTTAGCGCAGGCTCGGGCGGGCGGCCGCGGCGAGGCGGCGGCGGGCGGGCCGTGGGAGGTACCGTTAATGACGTCGCATCCGTGACGTCGCCGTCGTGACGTCAGACGGCGCGATATAGCCACCAGCCTCGGCGGCGGCGGCCTCAGTAACGCACCGCCCGTTCGCCAGCGCGTACCTCCGCGCGCCCTCTCGCGACCTGCCCGCCGCAGCCGACTGACTGAGTGAGTGAGTGCGCGTGCAGTGAGTGGAATGTGCCCGGCCGCATGAGGATTCTGCTGAGTGAGCTGGGACTGTCCGGCGCTTGCTTCGGTCTGACGCTGGAGCCGCGCGCCTCCTCGCTGGACACTGCCAAGCCTGCGCCAGGTCAGCGCCCGCACGACCATCCGACAACCACTTCTGTGTTTATTTTCGCTTTCGTTGTGTAGAACCTTTGGGTGTAGTAGACTGTGTGGAACTGTTGTGACGATGGCCATCGGCTAGAATGCGAGGTGCGTTGCTGACGCCCTCCAGCCAACACTGTGGCCTTAGACAATTCCAACACACACGTACGTACCTCCCTTTTTGTTTTATTTTTTATTTTTATTTTATTATAATTTAATTTAAGAACTTTATTATATTTTATTTGGTCCTGAATGTTTACCCAGTGCTTTCTTTATATCCCTATACCAAAACATGCCTATAGAACAACTGTCAAAACTTTTATTGTATCGGAGCTTTTGATTATTTTGTTAAACTGAAACTTACAAAGAGGTATTTCTTAGTTACTATTATGATAAGAAATAATAGGCCGTTTATTTTAAAGCCTAGGTCATGACCTGCCGGTAACAGTGGGTGGTGGAAATTGACCAAAGAAAACTTTAAAGAAAAGCTCCTTTAGTCAATTGTATCGCTGGGAATAATATGTCAGTATAGGTACAGTCAACTTATGATTATTATTTTAATAAGGTTTTCACACGTTTTAACAATTGTACCTATAAATATAATTGAAAATTTTAATAAAAGTTTTCGAAAACTTATGAGTGGTCGAAATAGTTGCAGTTCAATCTCTTTTTTTGATATAGCGGTTAATTCCAGTTCCTTATGATTCGTTTTATTTATACAATTCGGTATTATTTATTATTCCATAACCTATGATTACTTTTTATATAAGTATTAACTATGAAAAAGTATATTAAAAAATAAGGAAGGAATCAAGGAAAATTATATACATCGAAACTGGTCTCTTTTGAACAGCAATAAAACATAGTGTACAACAAATAATACAGATTACCGGTTATATTAGCTCGCTAATAGAATAGTTATATATGTTTTAGATTCTCGGAGTCGTGTTAATCGAACTTGTCAATGTTTTTAAGACAGCCAGTGAATAATTAGAATTTAGGTGAAACAAGTACCTAAATGGTTAAATATATTTCCACACCGGTAAGGCCGGTTTAGGATGACACATGCCGGTTTGCTAGCATATATTAAATTATACTTATCGCGGAATTTGTCCTAACAGCCATCATCTGTATCCAAAACTGTTCGGAGAGCATTACCGAGTTAGCTAAACTACTCGATAATTGTTATTAAGTCGATTCCTTAAATTTGTTTGAGTGGAGGCGCGTTAGGTAACTTCGAGTATAATGTGAGATGTTTATGTCGCGATCGGCTGCGTCCGATGGCCTCAGCCGATGCCTGCTGCCACTTGCCCAATCGGTTGTCGCAACCGGCAGACGTTGCACCTGTCGAGATGCGAGCCTGTGCAAATTGCCGACGCACATCTGATAGCTACTATTGTACCTACCGTACAAACCCCACATATTATCAACTACGTAATCAACTTGAATTCTTGACGGTCTGTTCATAGTTCCAAGTTTCTTGCACATTTTAACAACGTTCCTAACATAAACGCTGAGGTGCCAATGAATTATCTAAATTGATGCTAAAATAGAATAACAAACTTTCACTTTTTGTTTTCATAAGCGTGTGCTTATATTGGACAAAAGCGGCTCTATAAATAATACGATAGGTAACGTTTTTGGTCAAAGTGGGTCTTGGATTTTTGGTCGAAATGCAAACTCGAAAAGCCTTTGAAAAGTTTATCATACTGTCAATTCGTCAATTAATTGAATGAAATTATGACGTAGGGAAGGTAGGTTGACACCCGTCGGAGTATCGATAAACCCGCTATCAGCCGCCAGCTGACGTGACGTCACGACAAGCCCGACCCGGAGCGCGTCACTCTCACTGCCCCCGAGCCTCAGGCCGACCCACCCTTGCCCTCCAATATAAAGATACTGCGATTCCCCCTTCCATCCGCACAGCGGGAGAGCTGTTCCGTTGATGTTTCTAATGGATGATTTAATCACCATTATGGCTTTAATATACTGCAACATAAAAACATAAGTAGGTATCCAGTGTATATATTTAAACATTAAATTCAACTATAATATGTAGTGTCGTTATCACTCAGTTGCTCTAAAAACGTGAGGCAAGGAGGTGGCGCTATAACGTCTACCTCATTCCTCCAAGGCGCTATTTTTCAGACGCTTAATGCTTTCCGTTTAATATCGCAGTTGCGTCACGAGTCTAAAAATATGAGGGTGGTGTTCGAAGCGGCAGTGTGGGGTGGTCGGCAGAGCGTCAGGTGGCGCGGTGGGTCTCGGTCGGCCTCGGCCTCCGAATCGACCGAGCCTGTGACGTCATGGAGGCGTGACGTCACGCATCGACCGCGCGCCTCGCTTCAAGGACGCCCTTGCTTGCCGCCCAACCGGCTACCGACTTCCTCCTAACTTAGAATCACTTTACGCAAACAACAAATATTAAAACATGAGTAGTCGGTAAAACAAAAATTTGCATCCGATAATATTGACCCGCAATGTCAATATACTCAACATGATAAGCAGTAGACTGGGCATCTAATGTGCGCGTTTATATAACCGACCTAGTAAGCTTTGACAACCGATAAAACGATTCAAAACAGGGCAGTTCAAGGAAATCTAGCAAATATATAGGAATTAAAGCTCTGACAATAACGCTAGGATATTTCACCATCTTGCCCACGACAGGGGTTTGACCAGTTCAGGGGCACCACAACATACACATAGGTGATACATGAAACGATAATGATATATTTTTCACTCTCGAAGCTACTCATGTCCTGCGGATTTTATTTGTAGATATTGTATAGTAGTTTGTACTATTGTTTCTATTAAATAGTTTAAGTACGTACCTTAGTTTTGAATACCGAAAAGTTTAAATGTTGTCTTCTACTTCGTTGTTAAGTACTTACTTGTTTATATAGACCGGTACTATAGTTGTTATAATACTACGTTAATTCTCGAAGTTTGTGAATTAGCGCTATACCGTAAGGAAAAGGATGCGTTTGAAGTTTCGTCACCATTTTATATTAGCATCGCTATACAACGAATTGATTTATATAGAAGTAATAAATATTTCGACGTCTTAGAATCACTTAATTACATGGTTACTAACCAAGGCCAAAAAAGAACGTATGTTCGTAACATAATATTCCGAACTATGTACAAATGATCCTAGCTATATCGAACCTAATATATTTTCAAAAACTGAAAATAGATGTTTCTCAATCTAATACCTATTGCTGATGAGAGCACGTTGTTGATCTAAATATCTGCATCAATTTATGAGTAAGTCACTAAATAACGCTGTTATTGTGCTATTATGGTCATTTTAGAGACGAAAATAGATATATTCCTACAATATTTAATATAGAAAAACCTATCTATGAAAGTAAAATTCTTAACAAAAGAAAAAGCTTGTGCGTATAATCTTTACACTTCTATACCAGTTCAGAAAAAACCTAATATTTATATCAATGCATATCTATAAAAATAACTAGGGGTAATGTAGGTATCAATATTCGCTTATCTGTACCAATGTAAATTAAACTATTAAAAGTATCTGATAAAAACAAGGAAACTAAAGTTGTCTTGTATTTATTCTCGTCTGCGTCGCTAATAATCATAATTTATTCAGAGGAATTAAATTAAGCACCTACAAAAACTAATTGACTTAATAAATGCGAAAAACTAGATTTTCCACAACTTAACCTAGATGATAAGGAATAATCGCATGGTTTCCGGTAAATAAAAACGTGACCACCTAACTATCTCAGTGTCGTACAAGCAACTAAGGGTAAAACAGCTTAAGCACCATAACCCAGTCTGAACTTAAAAACAAAGAGCGATCGCTAGGCACCAGGCGAACGTGGTGAGCACGACAATTTGTCCCGAGGTAGATGGTGGAAGGCAAACAATAGGCGAAGAGTTTATAAAAATGTATTTTAGGCAGGGACACGCTGAATTTCTAATAACCCCTTTAAATATATTCCAAACTATCTTAAAAAAGTAAAGAAAAACAAACTCAGTCCTTTAACTCTTAAAGGAATATTTCATCACATTATTTGCGCAATACCTGTCCCAAGAAAATCGGTTAGGGCGGAACGCTGTCATAATCACCACGCTTACAAATGGGTGATTGCAACATGTTCATCCTCTTCATAATATTACCTACCCTTTTGATCATTTTCAATACCCACAGTAAGAGCAGCGGTCTAATCTGTGCCGAGAATCATACAACGTGAATAACAGTCTCGTAATGGAACTCAACAGTTGCGCTGAGGAAATCAAATGTCCGTAGCGGAAGCAATGTTTTCGTAGCAAGAACTGATGCTAGCAGTGGGCAGCTGCAGAATTATCAATAAAATTATGCAGAAAACTGCTCCTTTATACACCTACTTTAGTGTATTATTTCTGTATAAATAACTTTCCCAGTAGACTATAAATAAAAACCCGTTTAGCAAAACTTATACTTTCGTAGTAATTCGTAGCTATTAGACAACTAACAAAAACTTTCAAGTTTATCTAATCACCGCTTTATCAAATTTGGTTGCTTTATAGTATACACTTTACTCATTAGCGCAATTTCAATATTTCAGCATTCGATAAATCAAATTAGACGCGGAATAGGGGCGGTATATTCAATAACGCTTTACCTGCAGACGTGAGAGGTGGCGGCGGAGGGTGGCTGTGACGTAGATCCCGATGACGTCACCGGTAAGCCTCTCCCGCCCACGCCGCCGCAACAGCTGATAATTCCACCGAAATCACGTTTATTTGATAAAACACACGCGAGTGACGTCCGCTGCCCTTACGACCAATTGCTACCAGACTAGACGCTGTTACGTAGACAGAACTTTATATCTATTTTGTAGTATATATTGTATAATTCTGGTGTTAGCACCAGGGTTAGCACAATGGACATGAATTGAAAACGAAAAGTTGAAAGCTACTCAGTTACTTTGTGTCAACAATATTATAGACTGCTACACGAAACTTTAAGCTGTGTTGTTCTAACACTCCGAGCTTCTGAAATTAATCAATCTAACACGTGTATTGAAGTGTAAGAGTGTAAGTCTCAACTAGTTTCTGTTAGCTATGATAATTTATCTAAGTTAGGAATAATATGAAGGTAACTTGAACAGGTCTGCAGTGGACCGGAGTAGCTGTAGTAGTACATATATTTCCCGGGCAGACAATTTGTGGCGGAAAAAGTAAACCACGCTATTTAACTGTATGAAGAGAATCTAAAAAGAATCCTTCAAAAGGGACAACGAAAACAATATTTTCAGCCAGCAGGATAAATCATAAGTGCCCTCTTTCCATTTGACCTGGTCCATTGCGATGGTGACTCTAATACTTATTTAGAAAATATTTAATCGTCCATCGTGCATAAAACTGTTACGCATGTTTAATAGATGACCATACTTTGCACAACAGCTAATCTGTGTACACTCGTCACTGACGTGTTTACGCGCAACTATTACGCTTATAGCTACGCGCAAAAACGTCATGTAATGAGAAAGCTCATAAAGCTTGTTTGCCGATAACGTACGTCTCGTACGTACGTCTACTTCAAACTGAATCGATGACGAATGACGTAGCTCGTCACACTAACACAAACTCTAAATAATCGATATCCATGCTCACGCTATCCTACCGCCATCTGTCGGATAGTTTGTGATACGATTAGACAGAATGAAACCTCCTTTCCAGCGAGGTTCCATGGTTTGTGCGTATCTTTCTCGAGATTGTAACTCTTGTAAAGTCTAACAGAGGGCATAGAGCTTTCCATCAAATGGTTTCAAAGATATCTTTAATTGGAGTTTCGGCTAATGGAATGTTAGAAAAATAGACAGTTTTACTACCACTTATTTTTACTTTCAAAACCTTGCAGTAAAGGCAAATCCAAAACAAAAACATATGGATAATATGTGGCATGAATGACTAATACTCAATAAATTAAAAATATAGCAGTAGATAAAACTAATATTACAGCTTTGGCATTTGTGTCGTAGGGTCTACGACGAAGCCCCTACGTAGCCCTAGCGTAGGCCTAACGTAGGCTAGTGCAATTTTCTATGAAACCTCAAAACTGACTGACTCTCTCTCTGATGACTGTGCTACGTGAGGTTTAATTTGTACTACACTTCGTTTCTTCACGAATACTTATATCGTGAGATTTTCTGCACATTTCATGTTTACTGATATTAAGTGATGACAGAAGCGCCATTGCTTCTGTTATTAAAATTATTTATTTCAGCATAATTAACATGAATGGTTATTTACTCTTTAATACTCTTCTTTTTACAATTTAGTCATGCTTAATAATTATTTTACTGATTTCGGCGGGTTTTTTTTTAACATTTAGGTATACAACACTATAAATATTTCCAGATTCAATAATTATTCTTAGTAACCATCAATATTTAAAATAAGAACTAATTGAATCACAAATGTCTGTATTTAGAGTGCAATGACTTTGCACACTTTGAATATTGATTGAATCGCGAATAGAAGAAGTCTAAGTTCATAGTTTTTACTCACTAGGTACTTTAATAAAGATAGGTACCGGATGTATCGTTTAATTCTGTTACATTTATTGATTAAAATAGTTAAAATAGGTAAAAATATTAAAAAAAAACAAAAAAGGTAAAAATATTTTCATATATTTTTAGAAACGATTACTGAAACAACAACATTTTGTAGAGATACCAAATGTTTTCACAAAGCTCTTAATTTTGATTTCGTTTATCAAAACTATAGGTACCTAAGTATAAGCAACGACATTACGAACCACATTACATTACATTACATCACATAACTTAACATAACATCACGCCCTGTTTCCACGAATGGTTGGACAGAGGTGTACCTATAGTAAACCTACATTTCGCCAGTTATGTTTAAGTCCCATGTAATAGGGAGCGAGCCTATTGTCATCAACCGGGCACAAATCTATACACCGGGCTGCTACCGAGAAATTCCATAAAGTAAAACCCAATAACACTTTTCACAACCTGGGAATCGAACCCAGGACCTCATGCTCAGCAGTAGCGCTTGCAACCACTAGACCAACCAGGCAGTTGGCAGTACGAACCATTTATCTCAAATAAAAAAGTTATCTGTTTTTAAGTAAAACTTTCCTCTAAAAAGGATGCTACGCTACGCTAGTTACCTTAGCTAATTTGTGGTCAAAATTACTGTACGAGTACGAGGTACTACCTACAGTATTTTTTCTTAAACGAACGAGGCATCGATATCCATTAAGGCGTAAAAAGATACAGACACAGACCTACTGTCGAATTTATCATTAAAGTAGATAAGATAGAAAAGATATTTTTTATTTGCATAAAACATGGTATACAAGGTGTTATTACAAAAATATAGATCGAACATGTTTTGCTTAAAACTAAAGCATGCAAACTTACTTATTAAAATACATTATGAAATTACAGACACAACACATTGATACACACATTGATACGCACATTGATTGAAACAGATTGATAGAGACGATGTTAATCTAAATGATTACTCCAATACGAGAGGAAGGTACCTTCTGGACACACTTTTGTTACAAGGAATTTAATTCAAAGCGGTTTATTGTAGTCGGCTGAAATAATTATAATTATCAAAAAATATGTAATTTGATCAACAAAAACACACACATGAGTGGCGAAGCCACTTTTCTTTGGTTTTGCAGCTAGGTTTTGGTTTTGAAGCCACTTTTCTTTGGTTTTGCAGCTAGGTTTTGGTTTTGAAGCCACTTTTCTTTGGTTTTGCAGCTAGGTTTTGGTTTTAAGGCACTTTTCTTGATTCCCATAAAACGATTGGTATTACAGGTTTATCGAATAGTCGGGAAAACCGACTATCTGGCTATATGTTGTCGCCGGCAAAAAAGCCGACTAGTCTTAAAGCTCTTTACTTTATTCATTACTAGCTGCGCCCCGTGGTTTCACCCGTATAAGTCTCGATCCCGTGGGAATATTAGGATAAAAAGTATTTTATGGCCTAAGTCATGGTCTAGGTCACCCATGTGCCAAATTTCATTCAAATCTGTTCAGCCGTTTTAGCGTGAAAGCGTTACAAACAAACAAGCTCAATTTCGCAATTTTATTATTAATTAGAATTTCTATGCTTATTAAAAATAGGGTGATTGAAATGAAATCATAACCGTTATTGTCATTAATTTTTATTTTAGAATTAGCCTTACAGTTTGTTAAATTTATAGGAATAGGAACTATTCCCTTGGTAGTCAATAATTGCACTTAAATGAAAAAAAACACAATTTTAACAAAAACAAATCTAATCGAAAGCTTCTACAGCGCTGAATAAACACCGGTTTCGGATTTGTAACATACATTAAATATTTATTCTTATTTTAAATATTATCTAGGACTCTTCTTTTATGAAGCAATGATCGGTTTGACCACAGAACAGAAAATTTCTGTTCTGTGGGTTTGACAATTGTCGGTCTCTTTGGAAGCGATTAGTCGGTCAGTCAGAGAGTTCAATAAAATCTAAGTACTAAGGCACACAAATATTTCGGTAACAGTAAAGAGAATCAACTTTAGTGATCAAGCATACCTATATGTTCAATACCTATACTAACGTTGTTAGTCAAAAATATTAAAAATTGAAAACTTTGGGTGTACTATAGTACCGTACCGTACTATCTACTATACGTACTCCTCTGCCTTACCCTTCGGAGAGTACAAGCGTGATGATATGTTATATTATTGAAAACCTTTAAACTTTGTTGATATGTGTTAACTTGCTAAGATAACCAATGAAAAAAAAAGTATACTAGGAAACTATATTTGCCAATAATTTTTTCTTAAAATTCAAAATGCGCCAATATACGTACCTATATCTGGAGTTGTCGATTCGCCCACAAATAAATTAACTTCGTGCGAATTATTATAAAAATAAAAAACGTGACGAACGAATCGATCAATAAACCGCCAAGTTTCATACAAATCCGTTCAGCGGTTCATAAGGCTTGATTGAATAACACACATCTTCACAAACTTTCACATTTTTTATATAAATAGTTAGTAGGATGACATCTCTGAGTGCGACAGTAAAGTAGTCTGGTGAGCTTTATAACCGTCTGCAGTATCTATAGATATATCCAGAAAGCTTTGTCGCTTTGTCGATATACCTTACTAAATTTGTAAATACTTAATTTATTATGGCTTTGAATTTAATTTTAATGTTATTTTACCTACCTACTGTAATTATAAAATTTGTACGCCAATGGCAAAACGTAGAGAGCCAACTGAATTTTAACTGAAGGCCAAAAAGGGATATCGCGGTCCCAGCACATAGGCAACGGAAGGAACACGGGTGGGTTTTAGTCAGTAAAAGTCTGACACTCCCTCTCGCTCCGCCCAGAGCGGGAGGAGTCATTTGATGATTTCCCACCCAAAAAAAAAAAAAAAGGCCAAATGTATGTACCTGTTTAACAAAAAAAAACATTCATTCGGTGTGACCGCGTGGTTTTTCTAAACTACACAACGGATTTTGACGCGGTTTTCACCATCATTTAGAGAATTTATTCTGGATGGTTTATGTGTATAAAACATTAATATTAAAGAAATTTTGATGTTTTATCAAGACGTAAAAACCGTGCGAAGCAGGTGCGGGTCGCTAGTGTACACTCTCACCGTAAGATTGTGAGAGGCGTTAGTTTATAATGTATCGGTATTATTTCCGATAGATTATGAACTGTCGAAAAATTGTGAACTCGGTGAAATGGGTTAGGTTAGTTTAGAACTGGAACCAACCGCGCGCGAGCCGAGCGAGCGCTACTTCCAAGCTTCTCGCAGTTAGGCAGGCTATTTAGTATTCGTGCAAGGTACAGTGGGCTCCAGAGAAATCTAAACCCCTATAAATGTAAAAAACAATGCAAGAGGGTGAGGTTTCTCTGGAGCCCACTGTACGCAAGCAAGTTTGATACGAGTTCACAATTTTTCGGTTTCTAACGGAATGAATAACGATAGATTAAAAACTAAAGAAGTTCATAATTAAACAGTGACATATCTACTAATATAATAAAGCTGAAGAGTTTGTTTGTTTGTTTGCACGCGCTAATCTCTGGAACTACCAGTCGGTTTAGAAAAAGAAAGAAAATCTTTTTGCATTTGGTGGCCCAGTTCTAGAGGAAGGTTAATTAAGAAGTAGAAGCGCGGGCGGCCTGTTATTTTAGTATACGGTGTACCTTACAACTTTTACGCGAGCCAAGTCGCGGGCAGAAGCTAGTTAAGTATAGGTATATGTACTCGTATTATGTTTACGTGACACCCTAATAGTGTGCTACTTGTTCTCGCTGTTGAATCAGTTATTTATTAGGTAAACCTGTGAAACTTTTCTTAATTTTGTTATCTATCTTTATCTATAAAAATCGATGCCACTTTTCGTTGTAATTTTATAACTCAAGAACGGCTGGGCCGATTTAGCTGATTTTGGTTTTGAAATGTTTATCATAGTCCAGGGAAGGTGTAAACGGTGAGAAAATTAGGGTAGGGTAGGTAGGGTAGGTAGGGTAAGTAGGGTAGGTAGGGTAGGTAGGGTAAGTAGGGTAGGTAGGGTAGGTAGGGTTTAAAGCTACCCGTGCGAAGTCGGGGCGAGTAAAGCTAACTAGCTTTACTCGCCCCGACTTCGCACGGGTTATTCATACGGGGCATCTGCATTTGATTTGCTATAAGGAAACTCTCGTCTCGATCTTTATCTAGGAATTTCCACTTATCACGAGTTATTATTAATAAGAGTTTTTTTCTATATAGCAAACTACATAATATATAAATAATATAGAGAATGGACATTTCCAATCTTAATCTGTGTGTTTTTTACCTTTGTTTTTATTAATAGGTAAACTAAATATTTACCTAATGACCAATATTTTTGATACAATTTCCATTGTACCTACACAATGGAAATTGTAACTAAATAGTAGCTTAGTAGTAAGGTACGCTATATATTATAAGGTCTAAAAAAACAATGATCAATAGATAAAATCAGCATCAAGTAAGCGCGACTCCGTATAACTTGTATTTTCCCATTTTGGAAAATTAAATAGAGAAGCAAATCTTATTATTGCAAATCAGCTTTCTCAAACACGACACGATACCTATCACATTTGAGAATTATTATTTTATCATTTTTGGTCTAGAAATGTTCAAAACAAACTTACGGTAACAAAAGCTTGTTTTGTTTATAGCTTAATAAGACTGGAATTAATGGTTCTTAACATAATAGAAACTGCAAATGCCACTGATTTCATAACCTCCCAAGGGACCCATCGCCTTTTCGCCCTAAAAATTTTCAAGCCATTGTGCTACGCCGATGTAAACTCTAGTACCTTACATTAGAAGGGAAAATAAAGTTTTTATTGTTGCTTGTTTGCGACGTTGTTTTAATAGACCTAGGTGAGGTGTATACATAGAATTCAATTTTCTGGGCGTGGCGAATCAAGCACCGTGACACAATGTATTCAAAACGCCAATATTTGGTTGGCGAAACTGCAGTATAAAACGGGAGACCTTTCCTACCCATCTTCACTGTTAGTCGTACAAGTGAAGCGATCAGCGCTGATCAGGGTTCCGATACCAAGCTAGAGTACTTAGGCAGATATCGATTAGTTCGTAACGAGTGCTTGTGGTGAAGGAAGAATCAAAGTATGTTCGCCGAGGGTAAATATAAATGATGCATGGCTCGAATAGCGTGATAGTTCAAAGGATGGTGCCGTCAATATCATGTCCACCGCCTCCGCGACGCATTCACCATCGGC
This sequence comes from Agrochola macilenta, assembly GCA_916701695.1. Taxonomy (NCBI): domain Eukaryota; kingdom Metazoa; phylum Arthropoda; class Insecta; order Lepidoptera; family Noctuidae; genus Agrochola; species Agrochola macilenta. Next base: position 9,688,017 of record OU753559.1, on the reverse strand, counting down.
CTTTCGTCTTGGTTGACCGTTTCACGTTGGAGTAACGGTTGATTTAGTATTTCGGACTTCGTTTACGCTAAAAAATATCAATGTTTTAAATTATAGTAATACATATAATAAAATAGTTGTGTTTATTGGCTCATACTGAAGTGATAATGTCTGATTGTTGCAGGGCCGAGCGCCATAGAGTCGCGCTCGCCAAGCGCCTTCACACCCAACTCCTCCAGCATGCTACTGCTGCAGACACACGTGAGTTTTACATTTATTCTTCTCATCAGAGACGTTTATGCTACATTTCAAGATGCTATCTTACAGAAAATGTCATCGGTATCTTTCCCTGATCGCATTTTTTCAATGAACTTCATTCAAATGTACATTATTGATTAGAACATCGTGGAACACCTGCATCGATTGACAAACAGGCGGCTACTCAAAGCCCCTATAGATACAAGTAGACAATTGAATAAGCACGCCATTGGACAGTCACGGCCGCCCCTGACGGCCATCCGCCGCCTACCACTACTGCGACGCCTCCATTATTGATTGTTATTTCTATTTCAGAGCAACTACGGTTCGTCCTTCACTGATCTATTGTCGCCCCAATATCAAGAAGATTCTACTGAAATCTTAGAAGAAAATTTAGACCCGTTCCCGGACGTCGAGTTTCACGCGCCGATCCCGCCGGAAGTTAAATCACATCGCACTACGCCTATTAGTGAGGCTTCATCGCCAACCCTAGGCCCAGCGTTGCCTAGTTTTGAAGAAACTTATTCAGTCCGTTATCCTAAACAAGAAATGGCGGAATTTGGAATAAAAATGGACGAAGACTGCTATAATGTTAGCGCATATCAAGGACACACGTCCACCCAACTACTTTATCAATACCATCAACCATCAATTCCTTATGTGCCGTCAACATATTACGCACCGTCGCAACAGTGCAGCCCGACGTTTGACACCGGTGGTGTTACACCCAACCAAGACTCATACTCCTTACCTCCGTTCCCAAGTTCAGTGGACCTACACATATCTACGGACCAAAGTTCCCGGCAACGACGCGCTTCCTTGCCGGTGCAGCGGTCAGAATCTACCAGTTCTAATGACAGCCCCAAAGTTCCTGGTGGCAGAGTACACTGCATGCAAGCATCTGCGCCCAGCTCCGCATCGAGCTCGCCGGGCGTCGCTCCGGAGGGTGCCGGACCCCGCGCGGCCCCGTCGTCACCGAGCCAGCTGTGTGCTGTGTGCGGAGACACCGCGGCTTGCCAACACTATGGAGTCAGGACTTGTGAAGGATGCAAAGGATTTTTTAAAAGGACTGTGCAGAAGGGTTCTAAATACGTTTGCTTAGCTGAAAAATCATGTCCAGTAGACAAAAGAAGACGGAATAGATGCCAGTTTTGTCGCTTCCAGAAATGTCTCAATGTCGGAATGGTCAAGGAAGTAGTAAGAACTGATTCCTTGAAAGGTAGACGTGGTAGATTGCCCTCCAAACCGAAATGTCCACAGGAATCACCTCCAAGCCCTCCTATATCACTAATCACAGCGCTTGTGAGAGCTCATGTCGACACTTCTCCGGACTTTGCCAATCTTGATTATTCTCAATATCGAGAGCCAAGTCCCATGGAGTTACCGATGTCTGACTTAGAAGTGATTCAACAATTTTACTCTCTGTTGACAACATCAATCGACATGATTAAAGTATTCGCTGATAAAGTTCCCGGTTATATCGATTTGTGCCCTGAAGACCGTGAGCAGCTGTTCGCATCAGCTCGTCTCGAACTATTTGTATTGCGACTCGCATACCGCACACGTCCAGAAGACACCAAGTTGACCTTCTGCAGTGGCGTCGTGCTCGACAAGCGACAATGCCAGCGCTCGTTTGGAGACTGGCTTCATGCTGTGCTGGACTTCAGCAACACCCTACATTCAATGGATATCGACATATCTACCTTTGCGTGTCTTTGCGCATTAACTTTGATAACAGGTGTGTATAAGTACCTACTTGTTAATTTCATTTTATTGTTTTTGACGATTAATTTTATTTTGAAGATACCTACAATTAACCAAAGTATTAAAACCTTTAGGGTGAATTTCACCAATGAATCCATTGAGAAAATATTATAAATGAATATTATATAAATTTAACACTTATCCGCGTTCAAGAACAGTCAGGTGTTATAATATAAATGTTTTGGAATAATAATGCTGACAGCTCTTCAACGCGGTTAAGATGTACTGATTTCAGTTTTATTGGTGAAATTCGGCCATAGAACTTTTACCGTTGCATTAGAAAAGAAAAAGTAATTAGCGATTTTATGTTTCCTGTCATATTTTACAAATGAGATTTTATTTTTGTTAACAGATCGACACGGTCTCAAGGAGCCTCACCGTGTGGAGCAATTACAAATGAAGATAATAGGCTGCCTGCGCGCGCACATGCCGGGCGGCGGGGGCGCGGCCGGCGGGGGCGCGCCGCACTTCAGCCGCGTGCTGGGCGCGCTGCCCGAGCTTCGCTCGCTGTCAGTACAGGGCTTGCAGCGCATCTTCTATCTGAAGCTCGAGGACCTGGTGCCGGCGCCGCCGCTCATCGAGAACATGTTCCGCTCCAGCCTGCCCTTCTGAACGCCCCGGGCCCCACCCCTGAGGACCACTCCCGCCTTCGAAACTTGTTCTCCTTCTGTTTTAGAGCCGACTCCGTTATTTTTTTAAGTGTTTAGATTGTATAAAATATTTTTCTAGAGATTAGATGGACGTTAGTTAGGACGCGATCTCCCACGGAATCGGTTCGTGCTATACTCGTATGAATTTAATATTAAGTATCTACTTAATGGAGACAATCTTACCATGTAAGTCTAAGTTAAGATTAATTTATTGAAAATGTTTAGGAATTTGTATTTTGGGTGTGATTTCGTTTAATCTTACAAAGTTGTGTATTTAGTAGTCTGCATTTGAGTTACCGCTCGTGATCGATGGCATCTTGTCGTACAAATATTCCTATGTTATTTACTTACGTATTACTTAGATAGGGAAAATCTAGTCACAAGACTTAGAAATGTTATAAAATTTGCTCGTAAAATTCGGGCTTTTTATTATAATTAATATAATTAAAGTTAATTTAAGATCGGTAAGGCATTTAATGTCCTTTTGTACGAATGTGAGCGACGGGCGGCGCGACGGCGGATCACCAACCGCGCCGACGGGCTCGGCCGAACCGGCCACCCGAGCGCAGCCGAAGCGCCCCCGTCTGAGTGATGTTGAGCCGATGTTAGTTAGCATCACAACGACACGATTGTTGGAAGTTACCTTTTAGTTTTAAATTATTTTGTAATATTTTTAGACGCTAGGACACTAATGTAATTTGTTATGATAATTATACCTAAGGCCTGAGAAAAAGTTCAGCATGTTTGACGTCCCCAATGTAAATCCTTAATACAACGTGTCTTAAAGAGTACCTTTATAGGTAGATAGCGTAGATTTTTCTTATGTGGACCTTTTATATGCTTACTATAATACATATTATATATGTATTGAGTAAATATTTAAACATATCACGATATTATTTCAAAATTGTGATTGCACTTTGTATTAATTGATATCCTTTGCATCTCATTTGAGCTAGGCCATTTTAAACAAATTTACATTAAATTAAATTGCTATTAAAGTCACTGTGTATTTTTGCTCGTAAGTATATCTATTGGAAAACTACTGATATAATCAGGTTAGATGTCTGTATTTTTATCTACTGCATTTAGCGTAAAATTTGAATGGACTATATAAAAAAATTCACTGGACCAAATAGGTGATAACAAAAGTCCTGGTGCGGTTTATCTGAAAGAAGCTGTGCTAAGATCCTATATTCCATAATCTATCAATCGTCTTATGGTGGATATTTTTTATGTATCTGCCGGCGTGGAAACTATTACAGTGTAGCTGAAAATTGCCTTGTATCTCCTAAAAGACTAGATACCTGCAGCAGCACTGTAGGTATAAAATTATTACGGAAAGTATGCACTTACCTTTTGTACCACTGGGTGCTCTGTCCAACCTTAAACTACGGTTATAACTTAGGTAGGTACATTGTATAGATAGGTCAAGGAATTTAAGATTCATATCTGACATAACTAGTAGATGGGTGAATAAATGTTACTTAAGTACCTAAGCAACATTTATTCTACATAGAGAGAGTGATTGTTGAAGTTGATGTCCTTTAAAATGGAGTTAGTGATAAACGTTGTCTATTACATCGTAGAGTTTAAGAAATTCGAGACGCATGGAAATAAATAATTTTATACAAAGAATTGATAGTACCTAACTTTAATTATTATAATGCTGGACTTTTTACTCGAATGCCGCCACTCCCTTCTAATATTATTAATTTTATAGATTTATAAATCGTAGTCAAGGAAATTATTTTGTCGTTAATTTTTTTAAATTGTGACTTATTTCGTAATGAATGAACCTTAATATTGTACTTACCTATTTAACACTTCGGTTGTGCTTGAAATATTGTTACCTACCCTTCATCCAAACCGATATAATTAACATTTTCCACGTAACAAACTATATGTATCTGCAAGTGACATTCCTACATTACAAGCCTGTTATGCCTACTAACTAATTGATCATAAACAGCGTAAATTTGTATAAGACTAGATATTACCCGACAGTCGGATAACGTCGTCGTCACATGTGAGCACCTCTAATGAATAAATGAAGAACCGCACGTAAAACAAACCTGGGCTGCATTAGTACAAGCTAGCCATTTAATATTTATACCCCTTGCAAGCCTTGTTATTGTTATAGGTCATTTTCAATCGACATTTCCAGAGCTCTTGCCTGCTTTTCCACACACATTTATGACGACGTACGTGCGTATTGGTTGAGACAGTTTTTCATTTCTATATAGGTACCATCGCGGACACTGGTGGTTGACCTAGGTCGAGAAGTGGTCAACCACAAGTGTCCGCGATAGTACCTACTTCCAATACGCTGAATATTTTTAAGTCCTACAGAATAGGTACCAACAGAAAAAAGCTAATAAAGAGCTTTAAGACACCCTGCCCCTACAATAAAAAAATTATAATGGAGGCATTAAAATGATTCTCGTCAACATTTATTTCCCTCCATAGCGTAGGTGTGTACCTACCTGTACCTAATACCTAAGTCACAAATGTTAATATAATATTATCTTTTCTTCTGTAAGGTTTGTAATGAACTGCATTTCTTAAATCTCAACATAGAAACATAAATGTGCTTTTGTTATGATATGTTATACATTTTCTTTGTAAATATTTCGTGAAAATAATATGGATGCAAATGCGTCAATGAAAATATGTCTCTTTTATTTATTTTCAAACAAAATAATCGTTGTACGTATTTACTTACTATATTTGGAAGACCTACAGCATGAAATGACCAAGTAGGACATACATATTTTATAGTTGCATCATGCAATTAATGGGTCACCTCTCCACCGTATCCACGCTCAAAACAAACACGCCTAAATAAATGCACAGAACTCATGGTCCCATGACCTTACGGCGCATTGAAAATGACTTTATTTATTTCATGAAGGCAGTTAAAAATCAGGGGTGTTTAAAAATCCACAGAACTGTGTCTCCGAAAGGGGTCAAACTAGCCTTAATTATAATTATCGAAACCAAAATGTATCATTTTGAAGCCCTTTAAATTCTGCAATATCTTTATTTAAATTTTTTCGGAATATCTTTTCATTTTTGAGATGTCTAAGATTGTTTGAAAAAAGTCTCAAAAGAAAAGATAAAAAACTGGCGTTTAAAAAAAATTATAAACATTTTATATTTTTTGCAGTATTGTAGCCCTTTCAGTAACGCAGCTTTTGATACCATTTTTATTCCTCTATCTTAATAATTGACGCTAGGACGCTGGACGCTAGCCACCGGTCGCACTTTTCTTATTTAAAACGGGTACCTACTCTCCTACTGAAGCGATTGAAAACGGCAAAACTTGGCGACTTTTTTAAATGAAAAAAATATAAGTTCCTATAGACATTAAAAAAAATGCTGTATTTTCGTTCCTCTATCTTAATATGTACAATTATTAAAATAGAGAAAAGAAAAGAAAAAAAATAAGACAGAGAAATGAAATTAAATAAGAAAAGTGCGACCGCGGGTCCTCAACAGAACGCTAACCCGCGGGGCCCTACTGAAGCGATCTAAATAGTAAATTATTATACAAGGGTCGAAAGGAATCAATTCTGAGTAGAAATTGATGACATTCATCCGTGTTAAACAGTCTACTCTTCATTTCGAATATAAGGAAAGTAAAAAATTATAATTTTTCTAAAATATTTATTGATAATAATAACATGAGTACCTAGTACCTATTTGAAATTAATTGAGAAGTTAGAGCAATTTGTGTTTTTTTATTTAAAAAAAAAACATTTTTTTTATGAGTGTGGGAAATTATGAAATTAATTCTCCCGCTCTGGGCGGAGCGGGAGGGCGTGTCAGACGTTTACTGTCTAAAACCCACCCGTGTTCCTTCCGTTGCCTGTGTGCCGGGGCCACGATATCCCTTTCGGACAACTCGCAACCCCGGCAGGCATTGGCCCTAGACGACCCCGGCAGTTGGTGACATCCCTTTGAGGCGCGCGTGGAACACAACGCGCCGTCGACCCGGGCCCGGTCCTAATCGGACGGCGAGCTACCCATCGCTCACCGTCCGCAAGCCCGCGCCTACGGTGGCCGGAAATCGGCTTGCTACTCCCGACGCCCGGTGCGTCTCCTGCGGCGACTAGGGGCGCGAGGGCGCGAACCTTGCCACTCCCTCACGCGTTCCGCCTCCTCCTTCGCGAGCATTACTGCTTCGCAGAAGGAAGTGACGGCCTCCCTTGCGCTCTCGCTCCGAACCATTGCCTGAACCAGGGCCGGACGCGAGAGATCGCCGCCGCCGATCGCCTCCGTGAGGACACGGCGACGGTGCCCCGCTCAAGCCGGGCAGACCTCCACTGTATGCTCTACCATGTATGTAAACATACCTAAGGCGGAGGCCCGCGGCGTAGATGCGGTGTCTAAGCCGCGGGCGTCACACAAGGTTTTTAATTCTCACTGGCTGTTTATACACTCACAAGACTGCAGCATTTTATTTTAATCGATATTTTTCTAAATTATGTAAATATTTTTCGTAGCCGATTACGTAACCTTTAGTTCTATTTTTAAAATTCATTCCCGCCCTAGAGAGGGAAGCAATTACTATAAGTCTTTCCCGCCCAAAGATCAGCAGCGTCTTCCACTCGCTACACGGATCAAACAAACACTACTTTCCGAGTATGAGAAATGAAAAAGCATTTTCAATGTTACAAAAGTGTACGAAACAGCAGATTTTTTTTCAAATAACCGACGAAATATATCAACACCGGGGTTCAGAAATACGAGTAAGTATCGAATCCATGGTATCAGTTTCCGCGTGGATGTCCCTGCCACCCTGTATAACAAAAATGCGAACTTCTTAGTCCAAACAAAGCGGCGGCGGGCGCCGGCGACGAATCGAGACTCTGATTATACAATCATCCCAGGGGGTCCTGTTACGAGTATATGACACCCGTAGGTCAAAAATAATGAAATTTTCAAAGACAATTTCTTATTTTTTTACCTAGGCTACCTAGTTTTTGAGGTATTTGCGAAAAACTACAAAAAGAAGATTACAATTCTAAGTAGATAAGTACAGTTTTATGGTCCTATATTAATAAAATAAGTAAATCAAACTTACAAGCTCTCGGCAGCCATCATGTCCCCCGTTACCATACCCTCTCCCTGGAACCACGCATTGTAGATAGCTATGTTCGGCAAAACGTTTTGTTTTTCTATGAAAGTTCGGAATAGATAGCTGTGTAACCTTACATTATGCTACTTATTAATTTAAATGTGGGAAGTTTGTTTGGCGAACATGGTACAGAGGCGGCAGACGGCAGACTTTGCGACCGAATTCGGTTGTATAGTGATCGCTATCAATGTCGAGACTCCGCAAAGGAACGACTTTCACGGTCGTTCCTCTGCGGATCCTCTACTATAATATTTTAAGGTTAACTCAACCCAAAAGGAAACAGCTTTTCTGTGGCGGACTAACAGGGGGGCGGAAGGGGCGGCCCGCCCCGGGCCTCCAGTCTTGGGGGGCCCCCAAATACCTCCGCGTTCCCCTGATCATGAGGTCTCAACTCGAACCAATTATAATTAGTCTTGAAGAAAATTCAATAGATGGCAGCATAGGTAACAATTATGAAATTAACAATAATTAAAAGCGTTAAACGGCAGATTATGGCTGAATACTAAAGCTCCGGCGTGATTTTTTCCGACATCTCCAACAATCATCGTCATAGATTTTTCTAAGTATGACAATGACATGTAAGAATGTAGGTACGATTCTAGCCACGATTTCAATTGCAAATTGACTAGTAGGTAATATGTGATCAACAACAACTTTTTTAGGCTAAACACGCTTTAGAGAAAAACCCAGAGGCGGCTTTTCCTATGGTGCAGGGTATGCAGCGCACACGGGCGCAGAGTCTTAGGGGGCGCCGAGCGCTGATCGCGACAACTTTTTCATCAAATTCCAAACAAGACCAAAACATATTCTGTAAAAAGGCAGTTTGTAGTTGGAGATTTTTGTTAGTTAGTTTATTAGTTTTTAAAATTTCGAGCTCGTTCCGCTCGCTCTTGCAACCTGACATTCTTTTTTTATTAGAATTCTCTGCGTAAATCGACAATGTATTTCCTATTTATTTAAGAATGGTCAAAAGAAAAACTGACTTATCCGAGACGGGGTGTTAAATTTTCGAGCTCGCTTCGCTCTTGCATACTACATTTTCAAAATATTCTGTCATAAGTCATTTATTTCTTAACAAAATACATTGTGTTGAAAATATTACAGTGATAATAAATAAAATAATAACAATTTAAAAGAACATTACAATAATAATTATTTAAAATTCATTACGCATTTAAAATGTGTCAATATCACTAATACATAATTTTATGTCAATAATTTAGTACCAATAATTTAAATAATCACCAACATTGTATTTACATTCAAAATTCATCCAGTTCCCACTAAAATAACAAAAATAAAAAATAATTTAAAACATACACTACAATCCACATTGGTCACAATATTAATCATAATAATTTAACTTAATAATTCAAACTCAATATAAATTCAATTTAAAGAAATGTAGGTATGTCAATAAAACTCATTATAATATGTAATGTCATGATATAATGTTGGGTAAAATATTACTTAAAGCCACTAAAATATAATCACATTTTAGTTCGAACTACTATTATCTTTGAGAAACTCTTCAATACTGTAATAACATTTCTTCAATAACAATGACTTTAATTCTCTCTTGAATACGTTTGGATTTGGATTCATAGAGTTTTTAAATTGTACAGGCAATTTATTGTACATATTTACTGATTGTACTCTTGAGGCATGTATAACGACATTAAGCTTAGGCTGTATAAAATTAGGTAGATCCTTTCTTCGCGTTTTTATTCTGATATGTCTCTGTTCTTCTGTCTCAAACTTATGGATATTTTTAATAAAATGACCAAGCAGCACCAGAATATAGAGGCATGGTACAGTAAGAATGTGCAGATTCTTAAAATGATCTCTACAAGACTCCGTTTGTTTAATGCGAAGCATAGTTCTCAAGGCTCTTTTCTGCATAACGAAAGCAGCATTCATATTGTATTGGTAGCTGTTGCCCCAGAACTTTATGCTATATTTAAGTTTAGACTCTATTGAGTGCAAAATACACCATTCTGAGGTGAGCAATGGTTAATTCATCTCTAAGACTCCTGAGAGCATAGCAAGCATTACTCATAGTGTTAGTGACTGCTTCTAATTCCTTCTTCCAATTTAAAACTGCATCTATTTGTACCCCCAAAAATTTTACATTGTCTACAATGTCTACTTTATTTCCTTATAAATGTACTTTGACAGTATCTTTGCTTTTCACGGTCGATTTATATAATAAATAATGCGTTTTTTTAATATTTAATTTTAAGTCATTCATATTGAACCATTTCTCAAGAGCACATAGGATAAAATTAATCTTGTTTTCTAACACACAAGTTTAGTATCATTTGAAATACTTTTCATGTAGGCTATCAGATCATTTATAAATATTATAAAGAAGACAGGGCCTAGAACTGATCCTTGTGGTACGCCTCTATTTATCATAACGGTGTTTGATTTGTGTAGTTTTTCATTCCCATCTTGAACTGTTTTAAGTTCCACATATTGCGTTCTATTATGTAAATAGGATCTGAATAAGTTCAACACATTTCCCCTAATACCATAGAAACCTTACTTATTAAGAAGAATACAATGTTCCACTGTATCGAACGCAGAACTTAGGTCGAGGAAAAGTCCTGCTACTTTTAGTTTAGCATTCAACTTACCCACCACATCATCAATCAACAGGTCAATAGCATCTATTGTTCCTACATTATTTTGATAACCAAATTGTTGGTCGGTTATAATTTTGTGATTATTCAAATGACAAACAAGCCTCACCTTCATAATTTTTTCAAATATTTTTTTTAATGTACTTGCGCACCAATTTTCTTGTGGCAACTTTTGCCTAAAACAAGATTTGTTCCTATCATTATATAATCTTCTTTCTATGTACATACAACTTTGCTCTTCTCTATAAGCCACTTTTTCCAGTGATAATGTACAGAAACGGCCCGCATGCCCATCAGATAGACCATTGTGGTCCGTGTCTATACTTTTAATAATTGTCTCATCAATATTAGTCAATATTTATTATCTATACACGAACTTGAATTATTGCGTCGAAATGTATCTGAATAAATTAAATGTCGAAAGTTGTAACATGTCAGGAGTGATAGAAAAGAATGTCGTTTTGAGTAATTTTTTGATAAATTAATATTAAAATCACCACAAATTATACACTGTTTATTGATGAAATGTTGTAACAGCTGTTCAAGTCTCTGCATAAAACTATCTATATTACTATTCTGAGGAATTCTGTCGCAACAAATAATATAAGTATTTGTCTCCAAATCCTTTACACCACAAACCTCAAAACAGTTAATTTTATAAAGTTGTTTACAAATTTGTAGGTCTTCAACTTTCTTGCCATTTAATGTCAAGATCAAAGTACCTCCACGTTTTTTATATAATCTAGTGTTATAGGAACTCAAATTATAATTAATTAAACTAAACTGTGCTGCTAATGATTGATTTAAAAAATGTTCACTAATACAGATAAAATCTATTTCTTGGTTCAATTCGCACAAATATATTTCAAGGTCATCCTTTTTGCTGTTTACTCCACATAGATTTTGATGATAGATAGTCAATGTTTTATGTATATTGCTTGCACAGTTCTCCCGAGATGATACAATTTGTTCATTACATGAATGACTACTCACGAAAAAAATTCAATGGATTATCTTGTTCAGAAACACTTTCCAAAGTTCGTTCAATAGTGGTGGTATTAAGTAGATCAATATATATATTATCTAAAATAGTCTTATAAACATTTTTAATTCCATTTATGTTAATTTTCCCTGTTTTATTTGAGAATGTATAGGTCAACAAAGTAATTCCTGTTTCTGTATAAATGTTCAAAAGATTTTTTTTACAATTTCAGAGTGTAATAATCTTTGACCTCGCTCCGCTCGCTCTACCATCCCTGATCATCTAGCTTTTCTATTGTCGACAAAGTATTTCTGTATCAATGGTCAACAGAAAACCTAACCTTTTCGCAGTGTGCAGTGTGCTAAATATTTCAACGTTCATTCCTGAGTTGGGGGGCCCCCATTTAGTTTTACCGCCCCGGGCCCCCGACAGGCTTAGTCGACCACTGCAGCTTTTATGGCTCAAAAAAGGTGCACGTTGACTAAAGCTTTGGATAAACTCAAAAACTCAAACTCAAAGCATTTATTTCAATTAAACCATTTACAGGCACTTTTGAATTGTCAAGGAATCGGTCAGACAGAAATATGAAGCTAGTTGCCCATTCCAAAGCGTAGTAGGTACCAATGGAGAAGATCGGGCAAGAAACTCCACGGACACTCTTTTAAATAAATTGTTACAAAATATCGGTTAAATACATCTTTCATTTTGAAATTAAACATGTGAGAACAATGTAGAAAGACGTGCACGTTAGAACCGTCCGTAATAAAAAAATAAATCAAATAACAATTCAAAAATTTAAATCAGCCAAGGCAGCTAAGAATTGACCAGTCCCAACTGACGGTGCCCGTTCACGAACATGACGCATGGATTAGCACCATTCAGCCATTTTCCAACCATTTTGAAGGGAGCTAAATGATCCAACACACGCGCCACCATCAGCGAGACATCTGAGTGAGCATGACATACTCACAGCCGCCAGGGACCAGGGGCCAGAGCCGCCACAATCAATTCAATAAAAAACGTATTACCCGGTAAATGTTAGCTCTTTAGTACATAGTACTCACACCCAGAAGCTTGACGAGTCCGTTACAAAATCCACAAAAAAGTCAAAGAATGAAGTTGAATCCTCAAGTAAACCCACTCAAGTAACACCACGTCAAAGTAGTAGTCAACCTACAATAAGTCTACAAAATATAACGACAGACCAGACGCCACAATATATCCAGAGCACACCCGAAACAGCAAGTGCTCCTGCACCATCAAGCATCACACAACATACTACTCTACAAAAAAAACTTAAATTAAAAGCAGGACATCACAAGCTATGTATTATAAGTGATAACAAAACAAATAAGATTCTCGCAAAAGTAATGGATGTATTCCCAAATTATAAAACATGTCATTTCTTGATGCCTAATTGTGGAATTGAAACGTTGTTAACGGGACTTAAATCTAAATTGCAACATTACACTATGGAGGACTATTGTGTTATTTTGATTGGCCCTGAGGATTTTATAATGACGAAAGACTACTTTAAAATGATTGTCTTTATACGAAATAGCCTCAAAGAAATAAATAATACAAACATTATTTTAAGTCTCCCTACGTATAAATGTATTGATCATACAAACATGTTTAACTGTAGAATTGAAAATTTTAACAACTTACTCTGCTTAGATGTTATGTCGCATGAGTATGCGTATACACTTGACTCAAATTTAAATTTAGAATGGGACTACAATATGTTCCACAAGCGGACAGGATGTATTAGCAACAACGGCATTTACGTAATACTGAATGATGTACAGAAACTTATTCTTGAGATAAAAATATTCAATGATGATATTATGTTACAACCATACTCTGACATGTCCTCGTCTGGTAGTTTTAAGTTAGAAAACCAGAATATAGGTAGTAACAAAGATTTTTTTCGTGTATAACAATTTGGTTGTGATGCATCAAAATGTGAATGGATTGATAAGTAAATCGGACGTATTATGTGTAAATATTGAATATCTGAAGAACTCGGGGAAGGATGTTGATATTATTTGTATTACAGAACATAATATGATTACCTCTGACCTCATGTACCTAACGCTTCCGAACTATACTTTGGCAGCATCCTATAATAGGCACAATAGAAAAGGAGGATCGTGTATACTTGTAAAAAACATTCATAAATACAAAGTACTACAAGATATGGTCGGCCTTAGTGTTTCTAATGTAACAGAATGTTCAGCTATTGAACTGCTGGAACATGATATTGTAATCATATGTATATACAGACCGCCAAAATGCACCCAAGATGAACTTAATACATTCTTCAACGTTTTAAATGCTATACATTATAAATTGCGTAATCGGAAGCTAACAAAAACTATTATGTGTGGTGATTACAACATCGATTTGTTAAAAAGAAATCCTAGTTCCCTAAAATTTATACATACAATTTCAAGCTTTGATATGAAAATTGGCACGCGCAATCCGACCCGGCCAAAGAGTAACACGTGCATTGACAACATTTTTCACAATATTAGAGGTAGCAAATGCGAAATCATTGACCTGGGTATGTCAGACCACACGGCTCAATTACTAAAATGTCCGGTAAAAAAAACTTGCACCCTAAAATTTTGGTACACAAAAAAGCGAGACTTCAGTAAAGAAAACGTAATTAAATTCAGGGAATCCCTAATGAGCCTAAGTTTTCAAGATGTATACTCTACTGATGATCCAGAACAAGCTTATAACTCATTTTTGAAATATTATAAACTTTTTTGTGACCTTTGCTTTCCAATTATAAGAATAAAAAACACTATTTCTAAAAAACCTAAATGGCTATCTAAGGGAATTAGTCTGTGTTGTCGGCACAAAAGAAATCTTCTATGGAAATATAGAATCAATCCCAGTGAAGACAAAAAAAATACTCTTAAGCAATACAGCACTCGGCTAAAAAAGATAGTAAAACTTACGCAAAAGTCTCAAAACAATTATCTCATATCTAATGCAGAAAACAAATCAAAAGCCACATGGAAAATAATCAAATCAAACAAAATCCAACTACCAAAAGAAAATATTAAACAAATAATAGTAAACAATCAAACTATATCTAGCCCTCAAATGATTGCTGAAGAGTTTAATACATATTTTGTTAATATAATCAAACCAGTAAATGTATTTAAGCAATCCAATATCAATTTATCATGTGACAATACGCTAATTAATGATTCTGTAATAAACTTGACATCTCATAATAATAAGTTAATTAATAACAATAATTTGACATTGACATCTCACAATAATACTAATAATAGTTTAAATAATAGCAATAATTTGACAACGCACAATAACTCCTATAAATCCTTATTCTTATACCCTGTAATTCCACATGACATATACAAAATAATTAAATCCTTAAAAAACACTAAAAGTACTGGATATGATGACATTACAACCTCTTCAATCAAAGAGGTAGCGCATGTTATCAGCCCAGTACTCAGTCATATCATCAATTTGTGTATTGAGCACGGTGTTTTCCCGAGCAAACTGAAAATGTCTGTAGTGAAGCCGCTATACAAGAAAAATAACAAGGATGACATGGCATCCTATAGGCCTATAGCACTTATCCCTATTTTTTCTAAGATACTAGAAAAAGTTATTTATCATGCAATCAGTACGCATTTTGAAAAACAAAATCTGTTTGCAAAGGAACAAAAAGGCTTTAGGAAAAATAAATCAATTGACTTAGCAATTTATGATCTTTTAAAACCAATTTATACTAATATTGACAAACTTATTCCCGTGACTGCAATGTTTATGGACATGACCAAAGCGTTTGACTACGTACACCATGAAACACTTTTGAATAAACTGTACAACTATGGAATAAGGGGCAATGTCTATAGTTTATTTGAATCTTATTTAAGTGATAGACATCAGGTTGTAGAAATAAATGACATCAGCTCTTCAAATGGCACAGAACAAAAACATCAATCTAAACCTAAAAAAGTACTATACGGTGTACCACAAGGTAGCGTGCTAGGGCCACCCCTATTCTTAATTTACATTAACGATCTGCCAAACGTCACACAACACCCTATGATTCTTTTCGCTGACGACAGCACAGCTATTTTTACTGGTGAAAATTTGGATACTTTAGAAGCAGACGTAAATAATACCCTTAATGTAATAATTAACTGGCTCACAAATAATAACCTGGTCATCAATTTAGAAAAAACTAAATTAGTCACATTCCCGCGAAAGAACAAAAACAACCTTATAATTCAACATGATGGTACAGTAATTGAACAAGTTAGTTGCGTAAAATTTTTAGGACTATGGATAGATAATAATATGTCGTGGCAAACACACATTGACACAGTATGCAGTAAACTGAACCAGTACTCTTATGCTCTACATAAATTATCTAAAATTGTCGATCTATCAGCTCTATTAACTGCCTATCATGCCTACGTATCATCAACCCTAAAATACGCTATTATATTCTGGGGTAACGCCACCAATAAAGAATCAGTGTTTAAAGCGCAAAAAAGATGCGTTCGCGCAATGGCTGGTATCTTTGTTCCTGAATCATGCGAACCATATTTTAAAAAGTTTAAAATTTTGACCTTTCCATCAGTATATATCTATGAAGTTACAGTATTTGTTAAAATAAATAAAAATCTATTTGGTGAACTAAAATCAAAAAGATATATACTCAAAATATCTAGTATACCACATAAAACTGCTCTTCTGGGTAAAAGTTTTTTTGGAATGGCATCTAAAATTTACAATAGGATACCTGTGGACATTTTAAACACCAAGGATCTCCCACTATTCAAATATAAATTGCGTAACTTTTTAATTGACAAAGCTTACTACACGATCCAAGATTTTCTTAATAATTAGTATCTACTACAATCTGTCACCATACACCTAATTGTTATTCTATGTATATGAAATGTTTTATATGTCATACCTAAGAATTGTTTTATACTGCATGTTGACATAATTAATTATTGTATGCCTATTAGGCAGGACATAATGGAACTGTAATTTATCTAACATCTGTCTGTATTACCTATGCCCACAATAAAAAGATTTGATTTGATTTGATTTGATTTGACCTGTTTTCTGAAATTATATAATACAAAGGAAATTGATTTTATACAATGCAAAGATGGTCTTAAAATCTTCGTATTTTCAAATGTTAATCAAATAGTTGTGGTTGTGGAGCAGGACCAGCATTGAGCGAAGCATTTTTATCAGC
Organism: Agrochola macilenta; assembly: GCA_916701695.1. Classification (NCBI taxonomy): domain Eukaryota; kingdom Metazoa; phylum Arthropoda; class Insecta; order Lepidoptera; family Noctuidae; genus Agrochola; species Agrochola macilenta. Next base: position 9,671,330 of record OU753559.1, on the reverse strand, counting down.
GATGTAATCCCCCAACTTATAATATGCCTGCCGGCATAGTGTGCGTTTTATACAAGATTTGAATTTCGTCTCATTTAGTTCAAGTATGTGGGGAGGAATTTTATTGTAACACTTTAAACAGTATCCCATAAAAGATATTTTTATTAATCATGGTCTGGCTAGGATTTTTTTAGCTAAGCCACTAGCGATATATTTTTAACATACTAAATTTGTTATAAAATACTTTTCATTCAGTAAACAGATGGATGAAGGTAGTTCATCTGCGGATCTTAGGATATTCCATAACGTAGGAAGGATTGCATCCGTGTATATTATTTACGATAGTGTTAGTGTACGAGTATGTACAGCATAAGCGCGATTTAACTACTCATTTTCTTACAATAAGGGGTTTAATTATAAACGTCGCTTAAAGTTAAGTAATGATTAGCGACAGTTTAGACATACATATTTGACGTTTGCACGTCACTAAACTTTAAGCAAAGTTTTTATATAAACCCCAGTCCAAAATATTAAAGTGTAACGAGACCCAGGAATTCTGTAGTTTCCACTTCTTCCACAACACCATTATTGTTGTGTAGGTACCTACATTAAGGCTCATGCTAGGAATCCGTTAACTGAAATGTATAACTTTTGTTTTAGGTACCTACTCAAGTTTATTTTTAAATTGTTTTCGTCTAGCCAGTTTTCAATTAATTTTAAAGACTTATTAAGTCACTTTCATAGGTCTCTACACTTTTACAAGGTATTGTCACAGTACTATCATCCGCAAACAGTGTTACTGGTTGTTCAATGCATTAAGGTAAGTCATTATTATGCAATATAAATATAAAAGAACCCAGTACACTCCCTGTGGTACTCCAAATTTAACTTCACATTGTAACGATCCAAATATCACTTCCTTCTTATTTGCTGTATTAATTTTGTTAATTTTATTCTATTTCTAAGGCCCACTTGCGCGTTATCAGCTAACTCGGAGTTAACAGCTGTTCATCATTTCAGCCCGGAATCACCCACTGGTATAGGCATCCACCTTTTTCCGCCATACTTCCCGGTTCCGTGAGTCTCTCATCCAGGGAAACACCCACGAATTCGACGATATCATCGACCCAACTCGCTTTTGGACGACTCTGGTACCTTTTGCCTAAACATGGCCACCACTCGGTCACAGCTTTACTCCATCGGACATCTAGTCAGAAGCGGAGATGGCCGATGGAGTAAAGCGGCCATCTCCGCTTCAGACTAGATGTCCTGCCCAACTCCACTTGAGGCGCATTCCCGTGTCTCCGACGTCGTAGACTTTCGACCGGTGACGGATTTCGGTGTTACGCACTCGGTCTAGTAAGGTTATGCCAAGCATGGCTCGCTCCATGGCCCTTTGTGCTACTCGTATGCGGTGGACAGTTTCCTTTGTGAGCGTCCATGTCTCGGCACCGTAGGTCATTGTTGGCAGGAAATAGCCTTCCGCAAGAATAGGGCTATCTAATGCAAAAATATTTTTCCAAATCCGACTGGTAGTTTCAGAGATTAGCGCGTTCAAACAAACAAACTCTTCAGCTTTATTATTAGTATAGATTATAATAGTAAGAAATATGATGTCTAAATATCGTCGCATTAAGGTAAAACCCTAAAACCTCGGTAAAACGAAAAGAAACGACTATTGATTATCCGACGAAAGGATCATCATCATCATTCAAGTCTCGAACATTTTGTACCCAAAAATTAAAGAGCCGGAAAAAAAACACTGTTTTCTTATGGACAATGAGAGTATACAATTAACCCTTCCGCTGCTATTTAAGTTTGAAAATACTAAAATCATATTTTGACTTCAATGTTTCGAGCATTACATTATGTTATTATTACATTATATTAACATTAAATTACATTATATTAACGGGAAACAACCTAGCTACCTCTTCATCATCATCATTTCACTGAAAATAATCGCAAGTTGCATTTTTTTTTAATACCGATACTAGTTAATTAATGTATAGAGGGGCCCACAGGCGTGGATTGCTTATGGCATCAAGTAGTCTTAATCCGGCACTGATGATGTCCTTTAGTTATTATGTTCCTCAGCCACTGGCTAGGGTTCATAATTGTCAATGTTAGTCTCTTTCCTGCGATATGTCCGATAAAATGGTTTATAATTATGGGGCAGATAAGTATGTTGCTGTTTGTACTTGTTATCATTCCAGTGGGGCAATTCTCGTATTTTAAGAATGTTCGCATTCTAATCTGTTTCAATCTGTCAAAAATACCTCTAATTTAGAATTCTGACGTGTTTTTGAATTTGAACTTTTTTAAGTACGAGAAATTGGCCTTCAGTAATTGTACTATATTGTACGTTTATAGTTTATACAAATTCCATACGTAGGGACCTACTAATTTTAATGGTTGTAAAGCTGGGAACAAACTATCGGACGCGTCCGTAAGCCGCGACTGACAGTCGCGACCGATGAGTGTGCACGGTCTTCGGACGCGTCCGTAAGCCGCGAATGACAGTCGACGTTGCGTACCTCTTGCGTAACTACTTAGCGAACAAATTTGTTACCATCGTCGGTTTGCTTATGACTTGACTCCCGAATCGTCCACGGACGCGTCCGAACCCCGTTCACCCTGTCCGCGGATGTCCGCGGCTGAAACAAACATCCAGCCGGCCAGATTTCTATGAGACGTCCGAACGCTCAAGGACGGACCAAGGTTACGTCCGCAACTTACGACCCATAGTTTGCACAGTGTACTGTTAAATGTACTATCCAAATACAATTATGCCGCGACTATCAGTCGCGGCTTACGGACGCGTCCGATAATTTGTTCCCAGCTTAAAGAACCTGGGTTGCCACGTCTGTAGTTCTGTACGCCCCTCAGCGCCCGGCGGTGCGCAGCACTGACAAGTGCTGTCGGCTGTCGCAGTCAGTGTCAAACGTCAAACGTCAAACGTCGCTGTCAAGCGCTAAGTAAAAATAAAAATACTCTGCCAAGAGCTACGAAGAATTATTATTTACTTCGTGTTCAAAACAAGCAATTTTTACATTCAGTTAATCATTATTAGTCACCGTCTTGTATATTTGTGTTCATTGATCTATATTTGAAGTTAATTTTCCATATTAGAATGAAGAAAACCTGAACCGTTATATTTTTCCAACGTAATCAAACCAACTTTATAATTTTGTTACTCGTAAGTTACTGCACCAGCTAATACAACATGTCGGAATCTACGGATATTAAAGACGTACTGGACAAAAATCTTGAAGACTTTGAAATACAAGAAGTTCTACGAAATGGAACAGACTTACGAGAATATGCATTACAGCTGGATAAAGGTATTAAGGATGCCGAAAAAACCTCTGTGGCGGATTACTTAAAAGAAAGTGAAAATATAGCCTCTCTACACAATCAAATTGAAGATTGTGATGGGATCCTCGCGAAAATGGAGAGCATGCTTATGGTGTTCCAAGTAAGTAATTTAGCTGCTTGATGACCACACCTACTTTTAAGTACTTATGTTTTGTTAGCAGGCTAACAGTTGACATTATTTTACAGAATGACTTGGGTAGTATCAGCAATGAAATTATAAGTTTGCAAAAGCGTTCAGTGAACATGTCAGTGCAACTCTCTAACAGGCAGGTCCTGAAGGGACCCCTCTCTACGTTTATAGAAGATATGGCAGTTTCTGAAACACTGATATTGTAAGTAGACTTACTCTTCTGATTTTTAAGTTATACTTATAATCAATTTACGTGTATAATAAGAACACATTAACTGTTTCAGTGGCATCAATAATGTTCCTGTAACTGATAAGGAATTTATGGTCCAATTGGCAATTTTGAATCAAAAACTCAACTTTGTTAAGGAACAAGATTTTAAAGAAACAAAAGCTTGTCATGATGTCAAAGATGTTTTGGAAAAACTTAAAATAAAAGCAGTATCTAAAATAAGAGCATATATTCTGGAACATATTTATAAGTTTCGCAAACCTATGGCGAATTATCAGATACCACAAAATGCTATGCTTAAATATAAGTTTTTCTTTGAGTTTATATTAGCCAATGAGAGAAATGTTGCTCAAGAAATATGCAATGAATACATTGACACCTTGAGCAAAGTATATTACTCATATTTTAAATCATATGCCTCAAGACTAGACAAATTAAAATATGAAGAGACTCCTACAAAAGACGATCTAATGGGGATTGAAGATGGCTCTAAAGGAGGCTTCTTTCAAAAATCAAACTTAAAAAATAAAAGTACAATATTCACAATTGGTAATAGAGGAGATGTGCTCGCACAGCAACTTGAAGCCCCTATTATAGTTCCTCATGTGCAGCAAAAAACTAAGGTAACACTCCCATTTTGTATGTTAATCCAATTACAACACACTAAATCATCAAGAACAGTGGTGGCCCTGTGGCAAGGCGCAGTGGTGGCCCAGTGGCAAGTGTGGTAACGGCCCCATATTAAGAGGTTGTGGGTTGGAACCTAGGCGGGCACTTTACTGTGTGTATTTTATTTCATCACCACTGCTCTCAAAAAGTAGGAAGAAACCAGCATGTCCTAGAACAAAAAATTCGATAACCCGTGACATTCACCAAGCCGCACCATGCCCGAATGGTGGATTATGGTCTGCTCCCCTCTCATAGAGAGGTCCCAGCAGTGGGATTATTATAGGCTCATTATGTTATACTATATTTTTTGTTTTTTGTTTCAGTACTCCTATGAAGCCCTATTTCGGAGTCTTCAATATGCACTTGTGGACAATGGTTGCAGAGAATATTTATTCACAACAGAATTCTTCCATGTAAAGGGAAATCATGCTCAGGAACTCTTTGACAGGATCCTAGGAAAAACTTTATCATTACTTGTGGTATGGAAAAATAATTTATTATTTGCAGTTTATATTTTGAGTAATACCAAAACTGAGATTATTTACTTTTATTTTTCAGAAAAATGTTGAGAACTATGTGCTTGAGTGTTTTGACTGCCTGGCATTGTACCTTTGCATACAACTTATAAACAGATACAGATGGATGTGCCACAAAAGAGCTGTTGCTGCTTTAGATAAGTATGTATACTTACCAGTATCTGTCAGCTAGTGCCTTATTTATTTCATTATAATCATAACTTTATAAGTAACTTGCTAGCTCTTCGTCTTTGTCGAAATTAAATTAATCTTTCATATTTACCTAGTAACTATTTGTGCCAAGTTTCAATTTTTTAAACCTAAGGGAGAGATTTAAAAACAAAACAGCTGCTCCATACATTTTGATCGCGTAGGTATTGCACTTTTGTATGAAACAGCTGTTTTTTATTTTAATAACCGACGAAAAATTTCAACGCAGTGGGGTTCAGAATCATGTACTGAATCCATGGTAGCCGGCTTCGCGTCGATGTCCCTGCCACCCTGTATATACATCATAGAAATATAAATAACAGGAGAAGTGGTATGGGGGCGTGTCTGTGTCCGCGCGTCTTGATCACAATGCTCATGCCTCAGGCAAATGGCCGTCTCCGCTAACTAGTGCGCTTTCGAGCGCGATCGTGATAACATTTAAGAATACCGTGTTGTTCAGTGGTTTCTTGTAAAAATCGAAGCTAAACTATAAACTTTATAAATCGTAGAACCACTTTTCATAAATCAGCACAAGTATTTTGCTATATTTGTGTTGAAAATCATGAAAAACAACAAATCGTAAAATATTTCTTGCCTTTACTACGTTATTTTTGTTTTCATATATCACAGCGACTGTACTTTTATTGTAGTAAATACATTGCTTCTTTACCACTACCAAAGTATGTCGCTAAGTAACTGGACAAGCAATGAAAAAATTACAAAACGATATTTACTTTAAGCGGTTGCATCGTTAGTACGGCCGCAGCGTCTTGTGACGGATTAGTGATGTGGTTGTGCAGATCCACTAACGTAGGCTATCGACAATAATGTCGATTGTCGTATGAATTTATATTACTATTAAAGTTTATTCTTCAATTTGTCAACAGTTATAGCCTGATTGGAAGACCGATGTGAAATCTTGTTTTATACTCATTTAGATTTTCTCATAATGTTGTTATTTTTTTGGTTTACTTAATATTTCTTTTTTTTACTTACTTATTGTTTATTTATATCATCTTATTATATGTATATCGTTTTTTATTTATAATTTTTTCAGCAACTTCCAAAAATTTTAATACAATAATAAATGGGAGAATCGATAAGTTTCCGATTTAGTCAATCACTAGCGTATATGTAAAATAAATGGCTTTTGCACAGCACAACGATAGCGAACGATGTTTTGGTGTGGGTGAGTTGTACGGTGCATGGTAAATGCACGCTGTGTTTGATGGGATAAGGTTTATAATTGATTATGTAGTACGTTCTGATTTGTAAATTGCAAGTGTGAGCGGGCCCTCGTATTTATTGGGTTTACTGATCGCATGTGTGATCGCAGGCTAGAGAGTAGGGATAGATAGAAGACATTGGGTTTCGATACATTTTCAACTACCGGGCATATCTCCTTCTTTCTTATATCTATGATATACATCCATCATCATCTTTTACCCTTATACTTTAGCCTTTAAAAATATATTATTGTCACTTTCAGTTACTGGGATTCATTGCAAGGAACACTATGGCCAAGGTTAGAATATGTGTTGAAACTAAACATACAGAGTGTGCGAGAGTGTGATCCAGCAAAATTATCAAACAAAGAATTAGGACCTCACTATGTATGTATTCTGTTGTTACATAGCTTAGCTAAACACGTAATATTATTAAGACGTATCATCATAATTTAACTCGTTGGTGTATTGGTTGCAAGCGCAACTGCTGAGCACCAGGGCCTGGGTTCGATTGGCAGATCAGGCAGTGTTATTGGATTTTCCCATCTGAAAGCAGAAGCAGAAGTACCAGTCCGGAGTCTTGGATTTGTGCCCGGTTGATGGCAATAGGCTCGCCCCCTATTACATGGGACTTAAACATGACTAGCTAGGCTATAAGAAGGGAGATCACCAACAAAATAAACATTCTTGAGAATCAGCATGGGACATTGTTGTCTCTGGCACAGAGAGCTCAACCTCTCCCCCCTCCCCAAACTGAATTCCTGGCTACGGCCTTGATGACTGGCGATATGTGGGTGTACTATTATAGGTACACTTTGCCGAGCCATCCAGGGAGCACAGGTGTGGCGTTTTGTTTCATAATTTGACTTTATTTTTTGCAGATTACTCGTAGATATGCAGAATTCTCTGCTGCTATGCTGAGCTTGAGTGAACAATTTCCTTCAGAAGAACTTAGCAATATTCTGCTTGTTCTACAAGATGAAGTTCATTGCTTCTTACTTAAAATGGCAGCTGAATTTCCACAAAGAATACAACAATTAATTTTTCTCATTAATAACTATGACATGGTCTTAAGTATACTAATGGAAAGGACAAGAGACAATACTAAAGAAGCAGAAAGTTTTAGAGAGCAGCTTCAAGCTAGGAGCTCAGAATACGTTGAAGAGATTTTGAGTCCACATTTTGGAGGAATGATACAGTTTGTTAAGGAAGGAGAGCAATTACTTGACTCTGACAAGAAAACAGAATTAGCAAATTTAGAAAGAAAGTCTCTTACTTTGGTAGCCTCATTTAGTTCTGGATGGAAACAAAGCCTTGAAGAAATTCATAGAGAAGTTCTAATTTCCTTTCCAAATCTCGTAACTGGATCTGGTCTACTACAAATGGCTCTTACCAACTTCGTACAATATTACCACAAATTTGCTAAATTGCTTACTCCTAATTCGCGGACGCAATTAGTCAATATTCATGTTATTATGGTAGAAATAAAAAAATATAAAACGAATTATTAACATTAAAAAAACTAACAGTACTTATATGTATTATATCTTTCTTAATTCGGAAATGCTAAGATAGTTTAAGAGATTGATTGTTTATTAATTATCTAGTAGTAATTATAATAACACAGCTGTATAAAAAATATATTTATATTTTAAATTATAAAATACTTATTCACAAAAAATATAAATTTGACGCGCTGAGTACAGAGTATTTCTTTTACGTATCAATTTATTTTTTTCGAATATTTTATTCATTTTTTTTATCGTTTTTAATTTTCAGCATTTATGGACGCTATACTATTGCGGGTAAACGGGAATGCCCTCAATTAGTTAACATTCTGTATACATTTATATATAATAGTAATTAGTATCTTGAAGCCTATACAATGTATATTTAAATAATGAATAGGTTTCAATTACTTGCTTCCTTATTGGCTTTTTATAAGTCGTTGTGGTAATATAAATAAATGAATACTTAAATGAAGCAGCATATTTTTTTTCTGGATCATCCCACTTGGACCATGTTAGTTAGTGGGACAAGAATGTTAAAATGTTTGAGGTCTACTGTGTCCCACTCAGCTGTGTGCAAAGCTTGCGCCGCCGCACGCGGGCGCCCTCTCACCCCCAGCCAGTACCCACATTTCTTAACATACGATCAATCACAATCTGTTTCATTTTGACAGTTCAACAACATTTTTTTTCGAACTTATGAAGCAACGGATTAGCAATCGGTTTCAAAATGATTCAGATTCTCGATTGATCGTGTATTACGCAATTAGGGTACAGGTTCGTACAAACCGGAGTTCGTGCTCGACGACCCCGATGTAAATTATGCGCAACATTCATTACGCTCGTTTATGCTCATCCGGATGGTTTATTTATGCTAGACCGAGCCCGAATCGTCTCGATTTGTAAGAAAGCTCAGACGAAACGCAACCGCCTCATGATTTATTTCATAATCAAATGTTCTTACACTTCAAGCCCGTGCGCCGTCTGTGCAGCTTTCTATAAAAATCAATGCCACTTTTCGTTGTAATTTTATAACTCAAGAACGGCTGGGCCGATTTAGCTGATTTTGGTTTTGAAATGTTTGTCATAGTCCAGGGAAGGTTTAAACGGTGAGAAAATTAGGGTAGGGTAGGTAAGGTAGGTAGGGTAAGTAGGGTAGGTAGGGTTTAAGGCTACCCGTGCGAAGTCGGGGCGGGTAAAGCTAGTCTGTTATAAGTTATTTAGGTGCATACTCAAATAAGATTTTTACGCGTACGTCATTTTTTTAAGAGCAAAATAGTGAGTATAATTCATGACCTAAATATAATATTTATGAAATAGGATCTGGAAGTCCTAAAATTGTAGTCACTGCAACTGCATCTTATATAAATATAAGTAGGTAGATATGTCCAATAAAAGTCTGCATTCAAAACAATTAATATTAGGTTTTATTTAGGTAGTTTCATTAATTTAAGTTTAGACATGGTATTTATAAGTAGATAGGTATGTACACAGTGCTAATCACTCACTTTACGATAACATTACAATACAACATTATTCTAGTTGCTGCAAAAAAAAATGTACCGCCATGTTTTTACTTTTATCATCACAGCAAGATCCGCGTTTCATACAAAATTTTAAGGCGGACCCCGTCATATCGCCAGACGTACCTCGGGCAAACATGGCGTTCTCCCGTCTCCGCGTTGCTTACTAATAACAGATTATTTCTTAAAGCTTTAATAAATGACACAATTATCCCTAATTTTTACACGTGCCGCGCTGTAACTCAGATACGACTAGGCCTTAAGTCTCCTTAAATTAGCACTAAGGTGCAGAACCTTAATTCTTAAATTTTCATACATGTTGAGATCAAAAATTATTATCTTATCTATGTACATATTTTAACTAAAGTACACACAAAAATGGAATATTGTCCATAATGAGCGATAATACCCTTAATGAATGTCTCTTACTAAGTATGAGGTGAGATTAAAATATTAAATAGTACACTATACTAAAATTTTGTAACTACTAAGAAATCAATCCAAAGCTGCTCTTATGGGGTACTAGCTTCTGCCCGCGACTTCTTCCGCGTGAAATTTTGTCCCCGACGCACCGCGTCGCATCCCATCGCCCGCCCGCCGCGCGCCGTCGCTATTACTTCGTTTTCGCTTGGCGTTCTTTCGTACTTTTTTCTTTTTGCTCGGCTTCTAGGGTCGTAGCGTGATGGTATATAGCCTTATGGTGTTATTTAACCTTACTCAAGAATTCGGCTACCCAATGCAAAAAGAAAATTTCATATCCGACAGGTACTTCTGGATATTACCCCCCTACGTACAAACTTACAAACAGACAAATTTACCTCTTTATAAAATCAGTATGGGAAAAAAAGTATTATAATATTATATGTATAGATAAGAGCAGTTTTAATACGTTATTTTATAGGTATATATGTTCCTAAACTATTCATATCACAAAAATTAACCTCCACTTTTTAAGGGGAGGAAACTTACTCTACAGTATTAGTTATTCTTTACAGAATACCGCATCAGTCACTGCTTAAAAAAGACGGCCTTAATATAAAAAATCGTTTTCTGGAAAAAAAACGACTACAAAGTGAAAAATTATTTTAGTTTCGGAAGTCGCTGGTTTTAGTTATGTTTGTTTTTCAGAAACTAAAGATAATAGTTGTTGTAGTACCCACAACAAATTCATGTACCACTGACGAACTGGATTAAAAACTTATTTTTGAACCTCACTAAAAAAATTCTGAAGCAAAGTTAAATATACGGGACCACGGGCATCATAAACCAAAAGTAAAAAAAAAAACACGTAAATCGTCAACTGTATATCAATAGGCAATCGGAACACTTCGTAGATTTTTGTTCCAGAAACCGGGTGTTAGGGCTACACTAATGTTAGTTTGGCTTTTTTTCGGGCAATAGGGAATATGCACGTAACTCAAAACTTATTCAAGAAACAAATTTCTCCTTTTTTTTTAATGTTTTAATTATTTTACAATTCAGTAGTTTTGTGGTAGAACTAACGCAAACTCAAAACGCGTCATCTTCGGCAACGCTAAAAAACTATGTGAATAAAAAAAGCTATTCTTTGCAAAGTGCTTGACAGTCTTACTAAGGTAAGTAAATGCGATTTCTGCTTGAATAAAGCACAACAAATACTTTAATTTATATGATTTGGGGCTTTAAAAGCAGATGTAAACAAAGCAGTATCGTGGTTAATGACGTCACATCCTGACCTTGACAGAACCGCTTCTGTTTGAACTGCAGTAGATTTTTTTTTGTTCATAATTTTTCTGAGCAACAAGCAGTAGTTGAATTTAACTTTTAAAGCTCTCTGCCCATTATATCGTATCACTGTGCTATGAACTTATTAAGCACGGAAAGAATCATGACGCAGACTACTATGCCCACTATGACGTATCAACAGCGTATTATACCCGTGCATATCGGTTTTAGTGACCGTAGCATCCCTGCGTATCATCCGCATGTCATATCCGTACGGTTCCCGTTCTCTCGGTTGTAGTAGTTCACCTGTTTTCGCGTGAGGCAGACGCGTTAGGAAGAGCGAGTAAATATTTTTATTGAGAAAATTATTTCCTATGCCTATACGATGGGTTTTATAAAATTTACCGTTTATTACCTGTTTAGAACGGTCATCATACGCGATTATAACCCGTATGCTCATCGTTTCGCCGCCTGCACGCACCAGTTTGACAACAGTATCAGCACCGGCAAAATATTCTCGCCGAAAACTGTTGGCGCTCCGCTCCGTGCTTGACACGCGACATCTCATACTTTTCAATACAAAGTTTTTTTTTGCCTGATATGTTGCTAGCACGGTCATGGTATGGTACGGTGTATTGGTCGACTTTTTAATACTTTTCTTGGGTTTAAATTACTGTCTTTTACATACATATTCCCTATTGAGTAAAATTGTCTTCCATATTTTCAATGGCTTTGCTTTTACGTAATCGCAAATTGATTTTTCAAGCGCTAAGGACATAGGTTTCATTTTACGCGACAAAAGCGTTCTGTTGATACTTCGTTGATCGTGTCTGTTGATGTACATCATACTCGTGATGGCCGCTTCTTCCATTTCAGGCGATGCTAAAAAAGATAAAACAATCATTAATAAAAAAAAATAACATACACCTCGTGAAAATACTTTTTTTTTAATAATTGTCTTTTCATGTAGTCCGGGAAATTAAGTGTTCAACAAATTGAGTACCAACTCGTCTGTCCGTATATTCAAATCACCGCTGTAATTTTTGACAGTTGAATCAAATGGCAATAGCCCGGCAAATTGACGTAAATTTTATAAACAGTCAATTTCGCTGACTGTACTTACGGTTATTGTTAAGAATATCCACGAGTTGAATAATTGCTATTTCGCAATGAACTTTCATATCAACTGGATAAGGTTTCATCAGCGGTCCAATCATAGATACACAAAACTCCTTCACGTAGTTTGGTATGTTCTCCTTCTCTATCATTGGTTGAAGTAAATTTTTGATTATGTGATTTTGACACCACTTCGGCCCGTTTCGTTTTGCAAGAATAATCAGAGCCAATCTTAGCATTTTCTTTTCAATGGAAATGTCTGAAACAACCAAATTGTTAATTGAGAAGTAAATAATCAATAAAATGTAACCCCAAAGGGAGTATTATCGGCTCCTTTTGCTCGCCATAATGCTTACGGCCCGGCTAAATGACGACGGCCCGTATTTAACAGCGTCGTATCCTAGAAATTGACGGCGCTGTGCCGTTAAGATTGGCGGTGCAATGTGTGAAACATAATTAATATTCAGACGAAAATATTCGTTTAGTTTGACCGATATTTGGAATATTTTGTAGAATAAGTTTGCAGACGAAAAAGCAATGACCAAAGTGTATTGAGCAATGGTGCCTTTTTTTTCTTGCCAATAATTCTTAAACTTACAAGACTTTACTTACGAAATATTATTGTATTGCGGAAAATCAAGAAACGCCGAAGTTATTTCAGTTTATACAACAATATTGTAAGACATAAAAGGCACAATCTTACTACTTAGCATTTGGAACACTTAAGTTTTCGAGAATAAAAAATATAATATCTCATTGAAAATGTAGAAGTTAAGTAATTTAGCCCAGCGTGTCATCGCAAAAATCACCCTGTATAAACTGAAATAACTCAATTCGGACTGCTTTTCTTCATTTTCCGTACTACAATAATAATAATTCGTTAGTAGTACCATATTCATATCTGTATTGTACCTCTTTTTTAAAGGAAAAAAAGCACCAGTTTAATCAATGTCTTTTGAAATAATCGAAAACCTAAAAAAGGGTTATTGCCTGACAAATTATGTATGGAAATGGAAGACCAGATTTCATTCACGATTTCAGGTTTAGTTCCATTGTAGTTGTGTTTTCAAGTTTTCGTCACGCCATCGTGTTATGGCCGAGCCTTTAGGGCTGACTCAGACCTGGCGAAGCGCAGCGCGGTTTTCGCTGGTTTTCGTACAAATATCAGCCTTGCACTTTTCGAAATAAAGTTGAAAATAAATAAACTTCCATTACTTCGAGAGAGCATCGACATGGACGGTACGCGGTTAAGGGGTTATTTTCGACTTTATTGATATTTGAAATGCAGTGTTGATATTTGTTCGGCAGGATATACTGCGCTTTGCATAGCCAGATCTACAAACATAGAGTGCCTGTTTAGCAGTAAGCTAATTTGCTTCTCATTGATTATATTGAGGAAACAAACAATGCTGTGCTGCGCTTTGTTTAAGTATAAAAATTTAAATACCTTTTAGTTCCTTGACATAATTTTTAAACATTTCCAGGATTTTCGTTTCATTCCAATTTGTGATTTGATAGTTATAACGCTGGCGTAATATGTTTCTTATTTCTTGCACCCTATTTAATTTATCATCGCACTTATAGAAATGAAGAAGATATACTAAACATGTCACCATTGGGCTTTTTGCTGTAACAAAAACAAAACGTTATAACATTAAAGCACCAAAATACGTTATGATGCTAAAACCATTTAAAATCGTTACGATTAGTTATATGATCCTGAAACCTACTAGGTGGGCAATAACGGTTTAAGGTTGCTTTTGCACCAGAGATGTGCTGCTGTGCTACGTTGCTATGGATGCGTGTGACATCCACCAATCATATTCATTCGCATTCGCATCCATAGCAACGTAGCATAGTACATCTCTGGTGGAAAGGCACCCTAATGGTCTGATAAATAACACTGGCAAAAGCGGCCGTCCACACGGCGAGCTATCCTGTACAATATTTTATGGTAATAATTGGGATCACATTTTAACATCCCAGTGTACATATGGTTAAAAACTACCCAACATGGCAACGTAATTTTATGCGTAAGCAGCCTATAATGTTCCCGCTGCACACACAGGGCTACAGGCTGCCTTTCAGTGAGAGGGAGTGGGCCGTATTCCACCACACGGGCCCAGTGCGGGTTGGTACATGTCACATGTCTTCGAATTTTTGATTCTAGGACACGCCGGTTTCCTCACGATGTTTTCCTTCACCGTTTTGAGAGCAGTGGTGATAAAATAATTTACACCAAGTAAAGCACCGGGCTGGGTTCGAACATACGACTACAACTAGTAAGCCGTGGACATTACCACTGGGCCACCACTGCTCTCTGAAATTAGAGGGAAAACTTATATAAAATATTATGATTGAATGATATGATTACTTACCAATTCTCTTATGTGGAAATGGTATTAATTCCTTCCAAACGTCTAGACACTGCTTAATTAAGGGCACAGATTTAAATTGAATACAATACATGGCATCTAACATAAAAAGCCTCAAACGATTTTTTGCTTTATAATTTTTACAAAGGAGCGCATAGAAATGGGATGTACTTTCAACAACATCAAATTCTGGTGTTCTATTCAATTTGAAAAGTGTGAATTCTATGCTCCCCAGGACACCGTCAACAACAGAGGGCCAGAGACTCTCCAGTTGTGTTATGGCATAAAGAAGAATTTGTTCAGCTTTAGTCATAGCTGAAAATTTAGAAAATAAGGTCACTTTTCCTAATAATTCAAACTTTCTTTCTGGCTTCGCTAAATACTTCATCAAGCCCTCTACAAAAAGTTTGTAGTTAAGTTTTCGCAAATCTGCAACGAAATTATTCATGGCATGTTTTCTGTCGTTTGTTTCTGCTATTGTTGTTATATGTTGTTCTATTTTTTCGCAAATTTGGTTGAGTTTATTATCTGAAAGAATAAGCGTAAATCGTTAGTAATCATAATAGTCAAGTGGCGATAATTTAACTCAAGTATTTCAAGTGTAACACAATATTATCTTGAATTAGACATATAAAAGATGGTTTGCTCAAAGAGAGAAATCCCAACAGGAGGCTAGGTACAGGGGACTTCGAGCCATGTCTGCTCTGAAGTAGGTGCTTGGCAATGGTTTTAAACGGTTTTCTGTAGACATTATATATCGTACGATTTCGTTTGAAATAGTTTGTCTTACAATATTATAACATGACCATGATGAAGCCACACAATTTCTATGACAATTCAGATAGACGATCTCACTGACATGACGAAATAATTAAGCCGATGTTCACCAAGTTTGCCTTAGTTTAGTTCACTTATCGTCGATCAAGTGCTAACACATCGTATGTAAAAACCGGCCAAGATCGAGTTGGACGCACAATAGTGCTGACTGGGAAAAAACTACATGGTCAGATAAAAAAAAAACATGTATTCTTTGCTTTATCATAATAAAAAAAGG
The DNA here is from genome assembly GCA_916701695.1 of Agrochola macilenta. Taxonomy (NCBI): domain Eukaryota; kingdom Metazoa; phylum Arthropoda; class Insecta; order Lepidoptera; family Noctuidae; genus Agrochola; species Agrochola macilenta. The sequence goes on along the minus strand of OU753559.1, from coordinate 9,655,714 downwards.
TTTAGATAAAACGCATTAAAGTTGGGGAGCTGGAGGGGGCTCGCTACGGCACAAGACGGTATAAAATCTACCGGGGAGTGACGTCATGCCACATTTTAACGTATTGCCTACTCAATGTATAGCCGTTATCTTTTGGTTACGTAAAAAAAAAAAAAAATTTCCAATATTTTTTAATAATATACCTGACGGACAAAAAAAAAATTGTCAACATCCGTATTAGGGTTCCGAACCAAGCTACACTGAGCAGTCTATAGAGCAGCTGCAAAATTCAAGTTTCTAGATTCGTACGTTGCTTTTTGAGAAAAAACCTGTATGACAGACGGACAAAAAACTGATCACCTAAAGGTACCTTTTTACCTTTTAAGGTTGGAAACCTAAAAATGTCCAGTTAAGCTAACTAAGTTTAGCTCTCAGTCAATAACCTAAACTTGAGGAAAGACAGTCGGAAAAGTATGGAAAAATGATCATAGAGAACACAAACTCCGAAACTTCAAACAGCCTGGAAGCCATTATATAACCGAAAATCAAATGCGTAGTGTTTTCGAGCAAAATGTGCGATGTTCGGTCCAACAATATTCGGTGTCTGTGTAACAATATTTTTCCGCTAATTGGGAAAATTTTAAACATACCTGGTATTTTCTTTCCATATGGTCTCACAACTTCCCTGGCGTCTTTCTCTATCATATAACACAAAATACTTTCTTCTGGATTACAAACTGCCGCGTCCGTATTTACTTCTCTTAGTGGACCCGAAATGTTCTTATGTTGTATGTCTTTAGAAAATACATCCAAATCTCCATAGCTAATAACATTATCGTCGTTACGATCAAGTTGCAAGCATTGTAGGTTATTTTCATTATTGAATTGCGTGCCACTTTCATTTACACTTTGGCCCATTACTGATTTCCTATTACTTTCATCTTGTGAATTTGATAGTTCAATACTGTCTTCCGTGCTCCATCTTGTATGTATAGGAGCACTACGTAATACTCTCTTATTAAGTGGTTGGTTAGACGAATGCCTGCGTCTTTTCCTTAATGGTTCATCAAATGATTTGTTTTCCCCTGCTCCCTTATGAATTATGGAATTGTTATCTTCTTCTGCAATAAGAGTTGTGAAATTGTTATCTTCTTTTATTATTACTGGAGGCGACATTTTCTTATCAAGTTGTATGTCTTCAGAAAATCCATCCAAATCTCCATAGCTAATAACATTATCGTCGTTACGATCAAGTTGCAAGCATTGTAGGTTATTTTCATTATTGAATTGCGTGCCACTTTCATTTGTACTTAGGTCCATTATTGATTTCATATTACTTTCACCTTTTGACTTAGATAATTCAATATTGTCTTCTGTGCTCAATCTTGAATGTATAGTAGCACTACGTAAGACTCTTTTATACTGTATTAGTGGTTCGTTAGAAGAACGCCTGCGTCTTTTCCTTGATGAAAGCTCATCAGATGATTCGTTGTCCTCTTCGCCCTCATGAGTCATGGAATTGTTATCTTCTTTTGCAATATGAGTTGTGAAATTGTTATCTTTTTTTGCCCCAAGAGTTGTGGAATTGTAATCTTCTTTTAATCTATGAGTCGTAGCATTGTTATCTTCTTTTACTCTATGAGTCGTGGAATTGTTATCTTCTTTTGCTCTATGAATCATGGCATTGTTATCTTCTTTTGCTCTATGAGTCATTGTATTGTTATCTTCTTTGGCTCTATGAGTAGTGGAATTGTTATCTTCTTTTGCTCTATGAGTCGAGGAATTGTTATCTTCTTTTGCTCTGTGAGTTATGGAATTGTTATCTTCTTTTGCTCTATTAGTCGTGGAATTGTTATCTTCTTTTGCTCTATGAATTGTGGAATTGTTATCTTCTTCAGCTTCATGAGTCGTGGAATTTTCAGCTTTGCGAGGTGATGATAATAATGGATCTTTTACTAATACCACAGCACAAGTGTCGAATAATTCAGAAAACTTTCTTTTACTTCGAGTTGTGATGGGGCAATCTTGAAGTACCTGGTTATCACTACTGCTGTTAATATCTTTTCCCAAACAAGCCGTACGTGTTGGAGACATTAAAACTGTAGTGTGTTTAGTTGATTTTGCTTTGGCAGCCTGTTGCGACTTCATTTCTGCCATAAATTTCACGGCTTTTTCATAAGCATCTTTGTCATTGAGGGATGCAGATGTATCATTTACTGATTCCTTCTTTTTAATAGGGAATTTTCGTTTAGGTTTAATCCGCAAGTTCTCTGACTTTTCCATTATAATTTTATACTTTGGTTTTAACTTCTTTTTAAGCTTTTCCAATTTGGTAATTTTTCTGTGTTTAGCTTTTTTCCCAACACTATTATTGATGGGTGGTTGGTTGATCTCTACAATATCTCGTGAACATCTAACACTATCAGTGACTTTAGATATTTCACTGTCCATCGCCAGTTCCTCAGAAACAGAATGGTTAAGTAAGTGTTTTTGGTTTTCTACCTGTTTATTTCTTAATGGACTCGATATTGTTACTACTGAATTGTTATCATCACGAAGTGATTGATTTAGGTTTCCATTTTGTAACATGGACATACAAACATTTTGTGATAAACAGATTTCGCCTTTTGTGTTTTGGAAAATCTCTTTCGTAGTTTCTTTTTCTGATGATGTTGTTGATTCTGGGTTCGATATTGATTCAAAATTGTTATCATCATGCGACAATACACAATCTGATATATCCATGTTAGAATTTGATATATGTATAGAATTTTTGGACAGGATTTGTTCAGACTTTAAGATAGTTTCGAAAGACGCAATTAACTGGTCGCATTCATTTATTATAAAGCTATTATCATCGCGACCCCGGCTGAGTACCAATCCCATAAGTATTCGCATAAAATCAACAGTTTTATAACACAAGACACTGCACCTTTTAAACTTCTCATCGAGTACACTAGAACTGGATGAAGAATCTACCTCGTGCACCAATATTGGCGTTCTTGGAATAGGAGATACAGCATTGTAATTAAGTTTCATTGTACTAAATATATTTTCTAACTCCAGTTCAGTGTGGCTTTCACATTGCAACCTATTATTCATTTCCAGGCATTCTTTTTCTTGTACACTCTGAATGCGTTTTTTGGGACTGACATTGTCAAAAGTATCAACACTATTGGAAACTTCCCTAGCAGCATTGGTCTGATTAACAGTACTCATTAACTTCGAATGGCTCTTTCTGTGAGACGCACTCTTAGCTTCGCAGACATTTTGGTTTTCAATGTGTTTAACAATTGTAATAGTTGGAGATTCAATTTCTTCTAACAAAATTGGTCTTATTGTCGTAGTAGCATCTTTGGTTTTTTCTTTATTTTCAATGTTTTCGACATTTGAAGGACTGTAATTTAAGAAGTATTCTGGGCTGTGTAGGCCCTTGTCAGTATCAGAGTTAGCAAGAGAGGATCCTCGGCCGGTATCAACGCTAGCGACTTCATTACTATTATCATTGTCGGTTTCACATGTCACTGCAATATCTTTATCAGCAATCGGACATTTCTTCGCCTACAGAACAGAGATAACATAATTAAGGATACATACTGCATATCTGTAAAATTTAATACAGAATCTTTCTAATTTTGGAAATGCAAACTATGTCATACCTACATGTCAAAATTAAAATTACATAGCAACCAAAATTTATTTATAGACCTTATTACAAAATATAATCTTAAATGCTTTCTGTCTTTAAAAAATTAAACTTTAGACTTAAACGTTAGACATAAAGGTTATTTTGCTTTACCGATGGACTTACGAAAAGAATGGTCTTGAAAATGAGGACACTGATATGTAGTGTGTCCCTGTCGCACTATTCATTAATCTCCTGAATTAGTAGCTTTCAGTCATTTGTGAAAGTAAGGTAAAAATTCTGAAATTGAAATCCTATCTACGACTGCCAAACTAAACATTAATACAAATCATTATTTGTCTCATTTGTTTTTTTTTTTTGGTCGCGTTTCATTTATACATTTAAACGATGTTAATTTAAGACTGCCAAATGTTTTAATATTCCGACGAGAGTAATTAATTAAGTTTGTGTGCGAGTAGCACTGACACATGGGCGATTTGTTTGAATTTAACAACGTCATTGTCATTCATTGTGAAATTAGTATTTTATAGATATTCTAGTGCGACATCCTCTGCCTCTCTGTCTGTCTGACCATCTGCCACAGCTACTTATATCTGTGTCTATTTGAGTGACTACAAGCATTACCTACTGTTTGAAAAATTGTGTTGCTAGCAACACACAAATACGTTATTTGGCAAAAAGTTGATAGTTTTTTTTTTCAGAATCCCAATTACTATCGGAGATTTTTATGAATGTCGTAGGATGATTTGATAATTCGAATTTTCGCGAAAACCTAGCAACCTCGCTAGTTTGGCTCGCGCGCGGTTGGCCACAGTTCTAACCTAACCTATTTCACCCAGTTCAATATGACGAGTCATACAATCTGCCTGCGACTAGATAATTAGACAATGGTGAAAACATTTCTGCGGCAGATTGTATGATTCGTCATTTTGAACTGGGTGATATAGGTTAGGTTAGGCGATCCGAGCGAGCGAAGCGAAAGGTGCCGCGGCAGTGTGGAGTGGTGTTTTTGTTTTATTTCATAAAAACCGTTAATGATGTAACATACAAACGACCATATTATTTCCATCTGAAATTTTCACCTAGACACGGTTCAGTATTAACGTATCTATCCGTTGCCGCATTGTTACTATATTTTCTATTTACTTGCTTGGTAAATGAAAATTTAAATAACTTTTCCACCGGGTCCTCCTTTTCCAGTAAATATATGGTAATCATCATCATCATTTCAGCCGAGAGACATCCACTGTTGGACATAGGCCTCCCCCATTTGGCCCTTTCGGCTGAAATGATAATAGTTGGCGATCGCAGTATGGTGTTAAAATGCATAGAGAACGCTGCTGCCCATTCTCTAATAAGTCCCTCAGTCGCCTTTTACGACACCCACGGGAAGAAATGCGATGGTACTATTCTTTACGTCTGGCACCACACGGAACTATATATGGGAAATATATGGTCACCTTATTCGAAAAGGACACACTACACTTCAGTTTTCTCTTTCAAGACTGACTTTTCCGTGCTTGTATTTAACATTCCAATTGTAGTATACATACTAATTCCATGCCATACATAACATAAAAACTGGAAATAAATGTAAGTTATCTAAAATTCTGTACTTACAATAATGGTATCATTTCGAGTAAGCGTCACCAAAGGATCTTCAAATACGTTATTTTCCGCTTCACTGTTGTCGCTCCATTCGCCTTTTCTATCGGGCAATGACTTATATTTTCGTGTTAGATTATTCAACTTCGGTCGTAATTTACCTGTAAGTTATAAGTACTTATAATATACCTGCGGGGGCATAGAACCGAAGTGGCATATTCACCCCGTCGCCATTTTGAATTTACTTCAAAGTTGCGGCGCACGGTGAAACTGATATATAGTTGCTGAGATATTTGGAGGCAAAGATTGCTATATGACAACTTTAACTCCATATATGTCGACATAGTGACACTTTAGGGTACTATATACCGGACATTTTTTGTCGGTGTCCTCTGCCCACATGAACCAGTACTATTATCGTGCACCACATGGACATTTTTTTTATAACTCACGGCGCATGGTTATGCTGTATTATATTGGTACTGGGTAGAGGACACTTGAGCAAATAAATATGACCGAGGATATGGTGCTCTATAGCGTCAAGTTACTAAATGAGATGTTTACATGCAACAATCTCGGCAATGTGTATAAGTGTCATCTACCCATACACACACTAGTTTGAGACGTATACCAGTTTCATAATACGCCACAAGTTTGCTGAAAAACAAAATGGCGATGGGGCGACGTGCCAGCTTTCATAGAAAAAAGATCAAACCCCTTTTAAAGCTTGTGCAGACCAGCGCGACTTGTCGCGCGACGCGACACCGGTTATTGTTATACTGTGAAGTTTTCTTAGAAATTGTATTGTTCGTGTCGCGTCGCGCGACAAGTCGCGCTGGTCTGCACAGGCCTTTATGAGTTGTATATACAGGAAAAGTTTTTATCCACTGCACAAATTTTGATAAATTAAACTTAAACGAGTTTTATTGAACATACTTTTTTTATTTTGATACGTCATAGTACAAAAAAAAAAAGTTATCGTTAACGAAAGATGTTTACTTTAAAAGTGGTTGCATGGCTACCCGGCGGCGAGCGGCGAAGCGGAACGCGCGAAAGTACCTACCTATCAGCTGAGTGATCGCTCGATTCGCCGGCGTAGGTATTTACGTGGGTTACAATCAGCGGCGTGCCATAGCGTCAAAATTAGGGCAAGCCAACAGATTTTTCATATGTTGTTCATGGTACAACATTATTAGAAAACCTTTATAAAATGCGAAGAGTTCTAAATAAGTATTATCAAGCATTAGTATGTAATTTTCATAAGCGCCATCTATATGAATGAATGCGCGTAAACACACCGTTTAGCCGAATCTTTTTACCTTATTTCATATGCACTTGTCACATGCTAAAAATTTCAATCAAAATCCACTAGATGGCTCCCAACAAATGATCGATTTGTTGTTCTATTGCCGTACGCATAATTTTATGAGTTTAATTGAAAATGTTAACATGAGATAATACCAAAATAACTTTTTATAATTTATCATAATGACAATAGCCAACTCTTATCTTTATTTCAAAACACCTATGAAGAATCTCTTTGATAAGAAAATTATTGTGTTTTGTGATCTCAATGAGAACTTATTGTTATTATAATAATAGGACATAGGTGTTTTTCAGTGGTTTACCAAAACTACAAATGCCATACAAACAACACTAATTATGTGTTTTCATGGCACCAGCTACCTACCTAAAGTTGTCTAATAAACAATCGAATGCCTATTTCAATCTATTTTTCGACTGACAAAAATACTTGTTTTTATTTCCGAGAAACAAGTATCTACAGTAATTTGAGGTTGGTTACGGTAAAGTAAAGAGTTACTTATTGTCGAAATACTCAAGTTACATACCTTTTCGAACACAGTTTCCGAATTCCCATTTTGATGATAAAATAACACTATAATCACTAACAAAAGCGCGGAATGAAATCGCCACAATAACTATCGAGATTATATTTGTCTGTAAAACTCAAAGTATTTACCTTTCCGAGTAAGGATTGCACACTTTAGTCCTTCACTAGGAACAATTGCATGCGTTTCCGAATTCATTTCAATGATAAGAAACTTTTTAATCACTTCAAAACGAATCACAACACTTAAATTCACAGAAAATGAAAAAATATCAAAGCGAAAAAAAGTGCACCAGGTACCTAGCCGCTCAAAACAAATTTGAACAAATTTGCCACGTCATTACTCCTACTATTCATAATCAAACGCACGATTCGTTCCATTCATAAAAAAATCAGAAGCCGGGCTTAATATTTAGAACATTTTGCGAAATAGGTACATACTAATGGTATCAACAAACTTAACTATTTCTATGCGAAAGAAGAGTGGTAAAAAAGCCTCATAAAAGCCAACACAAGTGCGAGCGAGAAAGAATAAAAAATTTGTTTTCATTTACGATGCGATCTCGCGTCCTACTTATCGCTATAGTGTTAGAGCGAGATCGCAACTGCATCCGAGATAGTTGGCAACGGTGCGTGATGCAAAACGGCGCGGAATTTAAAAATTATTCTTTGAGTACGTAAACCTGGCATCGTAGCTTATAAAGCGCGCGGCTGACACAGTGCAGCGCGGAGTTTAATGTTAGGTATTATTCTTATCAATTCTTGCGAGATGATTATTGACTTGGTTGCTTTTATAATTTTTTTTATTTTATTGGTGGGCTCACTTTTTAAGGCAAGCCGGGCTTTTCGGCTTCTATAGGGGGACCGCCACTGGTTACAATACTTACAATGTATTGATCGCTAATTTTATCAGATTCGAACTAGACTTTTTTATGTTTAGGTCGTGACCTGAAGTTATTTGAAGAGTAATTCCAATTTTTCCTTCATACTTTAATGGGCTTAGGACCATCAAAATACAGAAAATAAAGCATTATTATCAATTAAATTTACATTACTTAATACCTTATGCCGCTAAAATTGTATTTTCCTTTCACGGGGTTAAGGATTCCATGGGCTCGCATTCGAGGTATGCTCTGTGAGCTGCTAGCAAACTTTCACCACTCAGTACATACACTCGCACCATCTCATAAAACTCGCGGTTAGTGAAGTCTGACATCGTGACCGGTAGGTCTGTACAAGTACGACACACGTGTAGCGCGGGAAAGCGATTAGACGCGACGTCACACGACAGCGCGTGCGATGAGCGAACTGTCGGTCACAGCACCCGGCGCGCGGCCGTCGCCTTGCCGCCCGGGGAGGGAGGGGTGGTTCAACACCGCCGCTTGGGCCGGCCGCCGCGCCGCGCGCGCCCATTGATATTATTACGAATAGATTGTGTCCATATTTTGCTGATTTAAAGTAGGATAAAAAAATAAAATAAAATATTGAATAAATAATGGAAATGTGTTCTATTACTGATTTTGAACCACCAAAAAAAATTTGCGCACTGGTTAAAAACTTTTCCTGTATATTGTTCAATTGATAAATAGCGAAACGGTTTCGACATTTGTGTGGGGGTTAGGGATGGGCCGAAATTCGTTTCACATTCGGTTAAACGAAACAGTCACACCACTAGGCTATCACTGCTCTAGCCGACAGTTGTGATAATTTTTCTTTTACCTTCGTCATATATACTACCATCGTAAATACTTATATATATACCTAAAACCAATGGTTTAACAAAAATTACCACTTTAGAACATATTATAGTAGAAATGTTGTGTAACATGAACATCATATTGATACCTGTCGGTGAAATTTGCAGAAACATCAATACACATCTCAAGTAGTAAGAATGATTAAATAAAAACGCCAAGTTTAGGCAATTTTATGCAATAAACAAAATTTTCATCATTTAACAATATTAACCACATCTCGATTCATTCATTCCAAATTTGCCCAGTCTCCTTTATTCCATACAACTTTTAGAAAACGTCAGGAGAAGCTAGTTAATTATTAAAACAACCACGGTAGTAAAAGCTACTGTCTTCTATTTACCCATTCAAGCAAAAATAGAACTGCTGTCTAAATGAAAACTGAATGAAAATCATACCTTTTTCTTTTGTTGTTGAGGTGCAATCAGTTAGTGGAGTTTCAATATCTTCCCCCTTATTTGGGATTTTGACGATCTCTTTGCTAAGAGCTTTGTCTATCTCGAGTTTTGCGTTCTTGATACGAAGGGTTTCAATGTCTTTCTCCAAGTTTGAGATTTTTACATTTTGTTTGAAAACAGTTTCATCCAAATTCCCAAACTTTGTGATTTTGGCATTCTCTTTGCGAAGGCTTTCTATTTCTTTCACTAACTTTGGAATTTTGGAATTTTCTTTCTGAAGGTTGTCTATTTCTTTCACCAACTTCGGGATTATGGCATTTTCTTTCTGAAGGTTTTTTATTTGTTCCGTCAAGTTGGGGATTTTGGTATTTTCTTTTTGAAGGTTTTCTATTTCTCTCTCCAAATTTGGGATTTTGACATTTTCTTTATAAAGATTTTCTATTTCTTTTTCTAGTTTTTGGATTCTGGCAATCTCGTTGTGAGAAACCGAGTCCGATTTTGAAAGTAAGATGTTCTTTTTGCGAAGATTTTCAATTTCTTTCTCAAAGTTTGGAATTCTGGAATTCTCTTTGCGAAGTTTTTCATTTTCTTTTTCCAAGTTTAAAATATTGGAATTATCTTTGCGAAGAGTTTCTACTCCTTTCTTTGCATTATTGGCAATACCAGCTTTGCCTTTTTTTATTTCAACTTTGACAGGTGTTGATTCTGTTTTGTTCTTCTCTTTATCTAGAATCTAAAATGCATAGCATAAATAATTATTTTAACCAAGATAAACAATATAATTTACAATGAGTTGACGAGTCTACGAGAGACGATTATAATAATTGAAAAATCTAAAACACACAAAACTAAATTGATTTCTTATATTTTAGCTCACAACCATTCTACAATACAAAATTCACGAGTTATTTATTTTTCTTACTGTCAATTCGCCTATTAAAATTAAAGTGTTTTAAAAATTATTATTTTTATTTAATGTTAGTATTTTCCTGAAATATTCATATTCTGTGTTAAATCCACAAGGAACATAAAAATCGTTTTTTTTTTTATCAACTAGCATATTATTTATTATATAGGGTGGATTTTTGAGATACGGCAGTAAGGGCAGCTACGAGTACCTTTACCGTTGTAGCTACAGGAAAACGGTCTTAAGAGGTCCCAATCGGGTCGGGTTTATTTTTGGCCAGTCTATCCCTCGTGAAAAGTAGGTTGGAGTCTCATTTGCAACGAAATATGTAGGAAATGTTTTTTCGATTTCCGACTTTTCTAATACTCAAACCTCAGTTGGTCCAATAAAGTTTATTGATCCTTATAAGAAACAGGATCGATTGGGATCACAAAAAGGTTCTTGGGAGAACTGCCTATTTTCTTACTGACTGTATTTTTTTCAAAATCTGTGAATGCAGATCAAAATGTCTCCAATAGGAAAGGACAGTCGTCTAAGAACGTTTGCCTGTAGCTACAACGGTTAAGGTAGCTGTCCTTACTGCCCCATCTCAAAAATTCACACTGTATATATCGCAGGCAAATTGTATGATTCGTCATTATACAAACGGCGGCGTCCGTTTACAAATGCTGGCAATTATGCAAAATGCCCAAGGCAAAATGTTAATTGCCTAGTCACTATACAATATGCCACATCATTTGATGGACAATTTAAACGCCGTTTACAAAATGCTGCGGCAAATTGAAGTATTTCGTTCTTTTTCTTACACGCGCGTCGCTGCTAATCAAAACAAGAAAAATGGCTTCGAGAAGCGTGCATAGGACTTTCGTATTATTATTTACTCTTATTTTAAGTCTTCATAGGTACCTGATTGATGGAATAAAGTCTGATTTGTCCCACCAGTGTTTTATGATGGTTTTATAATTTTCGTCATTGATTGTTATTGTAGGGTGTACAATAACAATCAATGACGAAAATTATATCAATTGAACGAGTTGGCAATTTGCCTTCTGCATTTTGCATAACTGCGGGCGTTTGTTATTTTTTTTTTTTATATAGGGCATCTCGCAGTTAACCTCTGAGGAGGTCGTAGCTGCTTAACCGGACTTTCCTATGGCTGCCTTAAGCTTCTACACTTAAAGCCTCCAGCCAGGGGCATAAACTATTCTAATTAAAATTAGGCGAACGCTCGCTAAGGGCACCCCCTGTGGGGTACGGACCTCGGCTTAGGGCGTCGCTGGGGGGAGGACAGCAAGATGGGACAGGCTGGATCAAACATCGATTATTATTATTCGGGGAATTTAAGACTACGGGCTCAGCTTCGACGCGGGCTGGCGCATCGTCGAGCAAGGGTCGGGGGGGAAAGTAACATTTACTCGGGAGGGACGCGGTCGCGGACCTCTGCGGCGAGGTCGGAACGTGTGTCGGTGTGTGTGTTTCTTTACTGTACTGGTGGCCCTATTGCTCTCCTGGAGGAAGGTTATGGGGTCATCTGGGTCGTTGAGAACATGCCTTGGACGGCGGATTTTACTTATTCAAGAGGGAATATAACTGGCGGCCTTCACAACCAGAGAGAGATTGCGGCTTTATCAAAATAACGCGTTGCGTTTTAGAAATTGGGCTATTGTGGGGATTTTTAGGTCGAGATGGAGGATCTCGTTCCTAACATACCAGGGGGAAGCCGTCGCCATTCGAAGGAAACGGTTTTGGAGGGTCTGCATCTTATGGAGATGATAGGGTTTGGCTTGTGCCCAGGCGGCACACGCATAGGTCAAAATGGGTCTAATACACGCCGTGTAGGTACGCAATTTGCACCTGAGTGACAATTTGCTTCGTGCATTGAGAACGGAGTGGAGCCTACCGAGAGCGAAAGCGGCTCGCGAGCGTGCCTGCTTTATGCTTTATGTGCTCGGAGAATGAGAGTTTAAAATCGAGGACCACACCTAGATATTTGGCTCGCTTCTCCCAGGGGTCGGCTTGTCAAACATGGTGATTGGTCGGGGGAGCGTGTTAATAAGTTTTTTGAGTCTCGGTTTCTTGAAGAGAACCGCTTGACTGTTATCGGGATTGACCTCGATTCTCCACTTTCTGAACCACGTGCCGAGCTTGTCGACTGCGGTTTGGAGAGTTAGAGCTATCGCGTCGGGGCGGGCGTTTGTAAACGAACGGCGCCCTATAAATAATGATGACGAATCATAAAATCTACATGCGAGATATTAGCCGCACCTGTAGCTTAAGTGTATTTAATTATGAGCACACTACCTTTAACTGATTGATAACTGTTTCTAGGGCTAAGATCTTGTTTTCCAATTCACAAATTGTTTCGATCTTTTCTCTTTCCCGAGTTTCTACTGCTTGAATTTCCTGAAACATACAAAAAACGTGTAAAAGTGAAAAAAATACTGGATATAAATCGGCCTTTTAAATGTAATTGAGCAATAAGGATTTTAAAAAAAATTGCCTACAAAAACCTCTTCCTTCGCACCTGCTATACTGTATAATCTTAAGACTGGGACATTATGGCGAGATATGGGGAAACTGTCTACAGTACAATTTGTTCTGGATTAAATATTACCAATTTACTTTATTGCTCATCGAGTCAGTTTTAAGTCAGGATCTTTTCATTGTATCGTAAAAAAAAATATCTCGGTGAATCAAATTTAATCAAATAGCTTTCATGCGCCACTTGCCGTGTTCTGTAACATACCTAGCTGCGGGTACCTGCATACAGCAAGATGAAGGACTGCATTTATTTGACGCAATAGTTTTATAAGGGTACCATAATACTTTTAAATTGGGTTGTGTTTTTGGACGAAGACATTGGCGGACCACACAGGTGTGGTCAATATTTAATAACTTTAATTGAGAAGTGTTTGTTAATGTCGTTAGACCTTAAGCCATAACTCGGGTGGCCTTTTTTCGACACATTTGTTTTATGCACGGTGATTGAATAACACTTCAAAGCGAGTTGGCAGTTTTTTACGCCATCATTGGGTCGTAGTTTGGCTCAGTTAATAACATGAGCATTAACGCAGGTATAGCAGGAGCATTATGAACTACGTTTTTTACTTTTTTTTTTGCGAAATAGAATTTAGTGAAAAAAATATTGTTATCCGATACATTTTGTTGACACATAACAAACATAAAAGAGCATGCCCAATCCCTTCTTGGCTTCAGGGAACAAGCTTTTTCATTTCTAACATAATATTTAATTTATTGCTGAAAGATTACGAATATGCAATAAAAACATTTTACAGTAACATTACCAGACTTTACCATTATATTTAGTGGGGGCGTCGATATGCTAGAGGCATATGTATTACATTGTTCTTCCATAACATTAAAAAGTTACTCACATTCTCTAATCTGGTTACTTTTCCGATAAAAAAGCTTATTTCCATAAGATGCTGACCGCATTGTTGTTTAAGTTGCATATGACTATTACCCAAATCTTCCTTTTCTTTTTTTGCAGTTTTACAAGCAATCGTTAGTTTGCTGAAAAAGAAAAAAACTAGTTTTATAGAAAATGGCTAAATATGTTATCTACAATATTATAGAAACTAAGCCATCATGAAAATAACAACCAACTTCCAAACAAAACACTACAAAGTGGAAAATTTGTTTATTATTTATGAATAAGTTTTATTTCAGTTGTGGTACCCCACAAATTAGTGTACCACTATTAGCTATGAAAACATTATAACATCTTCGAGTTAAGGACTCTCATGCATGGAGTGGTGGGTTCAAATTAATATGACTTTTTCAATCCATATGTACTTTCTAAAGTTTATCCTGGACATCACTGACATTGGAGGAAAACATTGTGAGGAAACCTGGACTTATAGTCAGTATAATTCTAAAATTGCGAACCCACTCATGCCTTCTCTGTATGCAGTGTCGGATTTGCAGGCTTGGCAACCCTAGGAAAGCCCTAGAAAGGGGTTGCTAGCCACCCCTTTCTCAGCACCCATCATATAGAATACGAAATGAATTTACTTTATTGCCAACTTTTATCAAAATTGGTACAGAAATTTAGTTAACTATGAGTCAGGTTGATACTGCAAAATTCTATGACGCCTTTCAACTAGTTATTTGGACATATTTTGAAATGGATTAAAATTATTTATTGATAAACAGTGCGGTGCATTGCGACCCAGCATAATTTGCGTGAATGTTTAGAATATATAGGTACTTTTGAGTTATTTCTTAAAACGTCAGCGAATTTTTTGTCATGTGTGACTGGGCCTAATATCTGGCCACCTTAGGCCTGGGCCTACTGGGCCTTACGGCAAATCCACCACTGTCTGTATGAGAAGATGCCTTTGCCCTGTATTGGGAAAAGAATAGGCTGTTATTATAAATCAACATAGATGAAGTGGATTGAGTGAGATATACAGGATGTATGGCACCATTACTTTTTCACAATGAAACAATGATGATTTAACACTGCATCAGCACCTGCTAGCCTAAAGGAATTGATATTGATGCTTTGATACTTACTCTATACAAGTAATTCTTTGTTTCAAGTAAATAATTGATTTTCTCAATCTATTAGCCTTTGCTTGAAGATCGGGCTCCTGAAATAAAACAAACACAATCCTTTTATAAAGTGAATTTTCTACTTTACCGGTATGGGGTGTTACATCATAAGAATAGAGGTCATTTTGCTCCAGATAAGGATGAACTTCTTAGATCACAAAGCATTTTCTTTTTGTTTCTTCTAAACCAATTCTTAATTCATGATAGTACTTTGAAAACAAATGATATTGTTTTACGATAGTTAAGTTGTTAATAATCCAGTAGACGCTATATTTATTTTGCATTATTTAGTTTAAAAGATATAAGCATTAACAAAACCTAATAAACTTTCAAATAATTATTTATAACCTAACCTAAACACTCACCGCGTTATTAGTTGAAGGATGATTAAGAAAATCTAAATCAAAATCAAACACTGTATTCTCATATGAAGAACTCATTTTCTACACTCAAAAAACACATCAATTGCTAAAAGAATAATGTATCAAACACATTTTAGCACAATTTTCACCGGCGCGGCATAATTATCAATCACCGAATTTCTGTGTCAGAAAATTGATTGATTTCGAGCAATGTTACCACATTGAGATAGAAAATATGTCTATGGTCAAGGTTCATCAGTGTTGCCAACTCTAAATAATGGATTACGGTGTTCCCAGTTTATAAATACGGTAGATTTAAAAAAAATACGGAAGATTTTAAAATGGGGTGTAATTTACATTATTGTTTGAAAAAAAAACGCATACATTAGTCTGAATTTGACAAAATAACTGTGTGATCATGATCATTTTTATACATTTCAGTAATCCTCATAAAAGTCTCCTAATGCATGTCTTCTGATGGCAAAAAGTCGATGTAATTTTTTCGACTTCTTTAATTGTCTGTTGCGCCAATAAATTTACATCACCTATTTTTAAAGAAAGTTGGTAATTAAAAAGGGTTAAAAAGTATGTCAACTAAGCAACTCTTTAATTTGTACGTATTAAATGGGGAAGAAAACTGACAACTTTTGCCGAGGGTGTCGCTAGTAACGCTTGGCTCACAGAAAATGACATTAGCTGTCAAACTACATACAAAACTTGTATACAAAAAACTTTGGACGGCATCTGACAAAAAAATGCCGCGCTTTAACACATAATAAATATAATACACGTTTATTAATCTCATCTTAGGTACATACTTATTCATTGTATTAAAGATGAATATGTTGCTTTGGTAAGGATGGAAGCTTTGTGCTGCTATTTTATGTCATGATAACTGTCTGGAAGTGGAAGATCCATCTTGGTATCATCAGTTTCATGCTGCTGAGGTATCCCAAAATTCAAATTTCTATCAAATGATTCCATTCAGTAACAAATTTCAAATTCAGATTTTAATTTCTAGGTTATGTTATGTTATGATAAACTGTGTAAGTACGTAAAAGTTTATAATTACTACGATAATAAATGAACGACATGTTGCTATTTATAAAATTGGGTTATTTACTTCTATTATTAACAATAAAATTGGCTGTAAATACCTGCTGACCAAATCCGCTTTTCGGTCTCTTAATGAAGCTCCTCGGTTCTGCAGTTCAACTTTTAACTGAGGTACAGTCCCACGTTGAATACATAGTTCGTTCAATCAATCTGCCTAGCCTTTTCCCAACTATGTTGGGGTCGGCTTCCAGTCTAACCGGATGCAGCTGAATACCAGTATTTTACATGGAGCGAGTGCCTATCTGACCTCCACAACCCAGTAACTAGGTAATACGATACCCCTTGGTAAGACTGGTGTCAGACTTTCGGGCTTCTGACGACTCGTAACGTCTGTCAAAGATCCACGAATGACAGCCGGGACCAACGGCTTAACGTGCTTTCCGAGGCACGGAGGATTCTCGGTATGTAAAGATGGTCACCCATCCACTGACCAACCCCGGCAAGCGTAGCTTAACCTGATGGATCGACCAGTGCGGCTGTTGTTACTTAGCCACGAGCTCCTCCAAAATACATAGTTCGTTAAATTATCAAAAAACACACGCTAGATCTATGCTTGGGGAATTTCTCCTAGTCCACTGTCCACTGCTATTTAGAATGTTGCCATGTTATGGCAAAAAAATACGCTCGATATTCCATCTGCCCTATTAGGGTGTTTTTTTAAGCTTTTATTTAACTTGCAATGTATGTATATATGTTTGTTCTGGTGGAATCTTGCTACTCAATTTTGAAGCAGATATCTTGAACCGATTGAGCTGAAATTTTGTATACACGTTTAGTTTGGATGACAATACACGATAAGCTGTGTGATGTCATTCTAAATCCAATATGGCGGAACATTCAAGATGGCGGTATAGTAATTTTTTATGCACTTCTGCAATATGGGTATCAAATGAAAGGGCTTGCCGAGAATAATTAGAAAAATATTCTGACATCACTCTTAATCCAATATGGCGGACTTTTGAAGTTTTTTATGCTTTCCTATAGTATGGGTATTAAATTAAAGGGTTCGCTGAGAATAAAAATGCAGGTTAAAAAAAGATGGTGATTATAAGCTCGGTTGCTCTAATCCACCTGAAATTTGGAGAAGAGACCTCGATTATTCTTGAAGTAGAATTTTAGTAGTAGCCTGTAACATCGGTTGATTAACTTTGACTTATTGAAAATGAAATTATTTGAACGATGAATGAGATGAACAGACTCAGAAACCTAGCCAGCGAACTAAAAAGTAAAAAATAAATTAAAAGCAAAAAAACCTTATTTAACAAAAGCTTTTATTTATGAGGTTTATAGTTAAAATTTTAACTATAAACCTCATTATAAGTATTTAATTAAACTGAAATTTAAAATAAAAATTAGCAGATTAAGTTACTCAATTAAATAGGTACTAGTTTATTTACAGAAGTAAATCGCGCGACAAGCTTATATGATCATTTATACTGTGTATAATGTATTACTTTGAGGTATAATGAGGTTATAATTTGATAGATAAAATTTTAAAAGAAAATTTTATTTTCTTCTTTTTAGAGCATTTATATAAGCTGAAATTGTAATGGTTGTTTTTCCGCAGTGAAATGATTCTGTCCTGATAGTACAATAGATTTATAAAAAAATTAAAATAAAGGATTCATAAATGGCAGATTTAGAATTGTGAAAAACAAAACTTGAAAGCGACTTAGAACCAATAGTAGTAGCCGCGCGAACGACCGACCGCGACTGCACGCGGCTGGCGCGAGCGACGACCGGTCGTTGATACGCTACAGCTGATGTGTTTACCTACTCCTGAGTTAAGGAAACACAATAGTACAATACTACCTAAGAGTTATTAAAAATTTCCCTTCATACTTTTACAGGCATAGGACCGTCATAAATACTTTATTACCTACAACCTACTAAACACGAAACTGAAAAACAATTTTACTATCCTACATAAAATTATTTTTTAAATTAATTATGTAATTAAGTATTTAGAGCGTATTTCAAAAATTGTAATTGTCGACTTATTTACCTACAATGATTTTAATAACTAACCTACTTTTAACTGTTTGCTATTTACAAATGTACGAATAGGTACTTACACCTAGTTCCCGGTAATAATTTTCTATCAACAACTGACAAAACGCAATTCTGGCCGCGGTGCTTGAAGCTACGAAAATGATATCCCGAATAGGGATGCACAATACACACTTCACAGTTGAGTACTTTTCAGACGTATGTACGGCTTTCGTCAAACTTAGCCGCAGCCATACGCGTACTTCGATGAGGATCCCATTCGAACGCGGCGGCGCGCGGCGGTCCGGCTCCGCGTAAAGTCATCACTAGCCCTCATGTTACCGGCAACATACCACATATCGATTAGCATACCGACGTACTCCAAATTGCAAGAACTGTAATTTCGATCCATTTTACAAATCACGATAACGCATTACGCATGCGGCGATCGCGGGTCAACTTTCAGTGTGTTATAATGTACTCTGTGGGGTCAACTGAGAGAAGCGGCGCTGGCGCGACGGCGCGGGACGGGGATGCCTTTGAAGATGCTTGCCGCCGCGCTGCTGTGTGCGTGTGGACTAGCAAACTAGATTATGCCGTATTACTACGCGCGACAAATTATTATGGTCTGCACATTTATGAATTGCTGTTAGCTTTGTCGGCACCGCACAGCCGCGCATGGCGGTTCGTTTGATAACGTAGCTACCTACGTTATTTCTATACGACTATATTGTTGCTCACGCTTTTGAGTTTATGCATTTTTTTAAATTATAATTTTAGTAAGACACATAAATCATTCAAGCTCTCTATAGCTTGAATGAGTTTGGGGGGGTCATGACCCCCAGGACCCCCCCTCCCGGGACCGCGCCTGGCCGTTGGTGACACACGTGAATTGTCTGAACGAAACTACACAAACATTACACAAATGTAAAAAAAAAATGGCGGCCGCGACTCGCGGCGATGACAGACGTACGAAACTACAAATGAAGGCGGGCTACGAGCAAAATTTCAAACCTGTTGGATCGCCGACGAACTTACTCAGCGGATTTAAAGTGCGCGTACTTAGTATAACACACGAGTGAGTAAGATCGCCGAGCCATAAGTACGCGTACTTGCTCGCACGTCTATCACCCCTTTAAAGAAAATATGACCAGGGGCAGTATGTACCTCTGAGGGCAGTACGCTATGACGTGAAAGCCATAAATTGTTCCAGTGTCAGAGAGAGATGGCGCTATACAGCACGATTAGCGTTATCCTTTTTTCACAAAGGAATAATGATAGCTCACGTCTAATTCTAATAAGGCCCCAGAACTATCGTTTCGAGTGGGAGAAGGATCCAATGCTTTCATATTGGTTATTGCGTTTTTATATTTTTGCGTTTTTTCTTATAAATTAATATTCCTTCTAATGTCCAATTATGATTTCATTCATTTGCAGAATTTTGGCATTTATTACAAAAAGACTAGCAGAATTTAGGCGAGCAACTGGCATAATGTTCAATTTAAATCTGGTCACACTGCAAAAATGTCAAAGTCAAACAAAACTTTGTTTGCAAACATTTTGTTTGATTTGTTTTATCTACCAGTACTAGTCTTGCTAAATGCTGGTGTTGTCAATTTAACAGTAATTTAATAAAGCTTGAAAGTACCGTAATCTATAGAAGGGTTTCCTCCTACATTAATTGAAAATAATTATATTGTTGATTCTTTTGAGGATAATTAGGAAGGTATAAAGCAAAGTTTGTTTCGCATCAATCGCATCCCTACCAGTCGCGTGATCACCGATCATCTCAAGTTCAAGGTTAAATAATTGGATTTGAAAATAAAACTGTGCTGAAATAAGGTATGCCATCTTTGTGTAAATATAATTACGAACTCAAATTCATTAATTCTCAGGGGGTTTAAACGCCCAAAAGAAAAGTTAAAATGTGGCCCACATAACTGTATTATTAAAATTAGGTCTTTGACCCTACATACTATGTTGCACGGCCTCATAAAAATTAAGTGCTTCAGAAGTGTGTGCTTGTTATTAGATAAATAAAATACATATTTCAAGTACAAACTGCGAAATATAGTATGATCTTGGTTATAACTAGAAAACCTGTTCTGTCAGTGCTTGCTTCAAAATAAGGAATAAAAACTAAAGCAGCCTATGTGTAGCAAAAAACGAAGTCATTTTAATAGCCTTTTATTTTTTGCAGATGGGCTACCTGAAGGCTGATCAATCCACATATAACCAAACAAGTTTATATGACCGTGTTAAGAAGCTGTTGGTATCATATGAATGGAGTGACTGCAGTTTCTCTGTGGCAGGAAAAAACATCAAAGCACATAAGTTGATCCTGGGCATTAGTAGCCCTGTATTTGAAGCTATGTTTTATGGACCATTATCATCTGATGATGATATTCTGATAACAGACATTCAACCTGATATTTTTCAATTGATACTTAATTACATTTATACTGATACTGTTGAAATTAATACCATAGATCAAGCCTTTGAATTATTATATGCCTCAAGGAAATACATGCTGGAACACCTAATTGAGATGTGTATTGCATATATTCTAGCAAATATCAGTGTTGACAATGTGGTTGAGGTCTTGAATTATCCAGACTATTTGCAAGACAAACAGCTTATCACCTTCTCATTAAAGTTATTCTGTGAACATGCCAATTATTTATTGCAAGAGAAAAAAAACTTGATTACCTATTCTTGTCTGAAAACTTTTCTTGAAAGTGACCAAATGAATATAACAGAAAAGGATCTTATCAAACATGTTTTTGAGTGGTCTACATATTGCTGCAAACAGAATAACATTCTGGACACATTTGAAAACAGACGTGATGTACTTAAAAATAATGGTTTATTGCAATTGTTGAGGTTTTTGACACTAACTGTCAATGAACTTGAGGAAATTGTTACTGATATGAGTAATCTCCTATTGCCATATGAATATGAGGCTATAAAAAAATTGATTAAAAGTTCGAATATGGATGTAAAAGATATGATTGAGTCTATTGGCTTGACTGATATGCCAAGAAATCTATTAAAACTACAATGGCACCTATGTTACCGGAGCCCTATAAGATCTGTGGCTCCCATAGTGATTGATTCAAATAATTACGTCATACATTCTCAAATAAAAGTTAACAAGTCTATATTTATCAATTCACTTTGTGTACCAACAAGGATGGCACCGGCAGTACACTTCCGCAACCATACAGCTAATGTTTACTCAGAGCAGATGTCTGTATCTATAGAGTGTGAATCAGATAATAGTGATTTTAAACTGACAAACTTTATAAAAACAGTTGAATATGATTCAATGGTTGATATAGAGCTCACAGAACCTTGCTTTATAAAGAAAGATAAATGGTACAAAATCAGTTTTATGTGGCCCCGTAATAGGCTTCACACATATTCATATCTTGTAGAATTTAGACACAGACATTTTACTGGGCTTAAAGTGTCTTTTGAATTTGATGATCTTTCATTTAGTGCTGGAAATGGTGGTAGTTTTCTAGGTGGGTTAAAGTTTTGTTTGTGAAGCTGTGTCCATCACTGTTTAACCGAAACCGCCGTACGTTCCGCGCCTAGGAATGCGCGGCTAGGCGGAGGACGGGACGCCGCCCGTGAGCATTTACGAATGAGCGGCGGGACGCCGGCGCCGTGAGCGTTGTAGAATGAGCGGTCTGCACTGTCCTCCCGTCTGATGATGTGCTGCGCACATACCTAATAGCTCCTACACACTATGTCGGCGGCCTGGCCGCCGGGCAAGCCACGGCGCGCCCGGCCCTACCGCACAAAGCCGCACAAAGGAAATGAAGGCGAAAAAGCCGGGTATACGTGCCGCGTGGCAAAAGCCGGCGGCCATGCTGCCGGCATAGTGTGTAGGGGCCATGACGTACGGTACAACGGTTTCGGCCAAACTATACCTAAGTATAATATTACCTCATTCATGCTGAACAATATTATTTTTCTTTCAAAAATATTTGTTCTTCAAGGTTGGTCATATTTTATTATGAAGTGTATTACATTATTATATTTGAATATTTAAACTAAATGAGGCGTAACTAATAAAAATAAACTGGTATTAATTTAAGTACTTAATGAACTTTAATTTATTTAATAACCCTCACACACTTCTGCATTAACATTGGTGCCGATTCTCTTGTACAGACGCCAGCACAAGCTACTACAATCTGTCAAATTTATTTAATAGATTTTCAACTTTAGTACTACAGCATAAGGTTCAAGGTTGATTGCGAAAATTTGACAGTTTCGGGTAGCTTGACCTGCTGGCCTCTGTACAACGAACTAAACTAACTAAACTATCACTAAAATTCCTTACTTTAGGCTATGAGAATCTTAGAGCTATTCTGTAAATAAAATTCTCTAAACTAAAAAATAATTTTGACACAACTAAAATAGAATTTGACAATCGCGAAACCACGTGGTACCCGTGGTTTGCCCTCACCCGTGATTTTTTTTAGAGCCGGAGGCGCGTATGGGCTGCCCCGCCTCGACGTGTTTTATATGGAATTTTTCACTTTTTGTACGGAAAACATGAAAAAATATTACCTACATGTTCAGGTTTAGGGGTTTAAGGGTTTTATAAAGGGGGTCGGAATTTTCATTATTTTTGCGATAGGACGCACCATTTTCGAGATATAAGCAAAAGAAAAAATAAATACAGTACTGTTTTTGCACGTGAAGTCGAGATGTTGGTGTGAATTTTAGTTCCTGACAACTTATTTTACACCACACCTTTTTAATCGCGATTAAAAATTGTCAGAATTAGTCTGGTTTGGTATTTTACAATCAAAATTTTAGGTGAAAAATGTCATATTCAGAATAGCAAAATTGCCATTTTCACTAAACTAAAAACTCAGTACTATCTTAGTGCTGTCAAACTAAAACATAGTTTAATTGTGTTACTTTAGTCTATTTCAGAATGGGAAATCGTCGTTTGACAGGATTAAACTTAATTTTAGTGATTTTTAGTCTAGTTTAGAGAGGCATTTGTGACAAGAGAATCAGCACCACTATCTACTTAGAACATTTTCAAGTAGTTAGGTACAAATTAATTTCCTAAAGCAATAAAGGTGGATCCGCAGTTGTAACCCGCGAAATTCATATTATATTACTTTTTTTTAAATTTACAGGTCATGGTCAGTGTCAAATTGTAGCTATCTTGATCAAAATATGATTCGCGACTTTAACAGATATATGTTTACAGAATTATAATCATTGGAATCATTAATATATCTTTCCAAGTTAGATTTGCTCCATAAGAACTTTTCCATAAAAGATTTGTTCGTATGGAACAAAATAATCTTAGACTCTAAAGAGGTGTATAATGATTTTAATGTTTATCTTCTTTATTATCATTATAAATATGTATATAATTTTTCTGTACGTGTGTTTGTCACCTAACTCGTAAACGGCTGGACCGATTTGGATGAAATATTGTGTGTATATTTGAGTGCGTCCCTGGATGGTTTGAAAATTGGACCCGGTAGGTGGCGCTGTTCGGACAGGACAACGTCTGTAAGGTCCGCTAGTAACTCTAAATACGTATCTGAAAAAATCGCGAATCATATTTTGATCAAGATTCAACCTGACACTGACCTGCAACTTGCAAAAACCTGCGGGCTACAACTGCTGCTGCGCTAGATTTGCCCTCACCGTACTTAGTCACGCTAAAAAGTGTCCATCCATACTATTCTGTGCACACTGAGAAGAGTGAGCTCGCACATTATTATTAGCGTTTCCATGACAATAGTCAACTCATTGCGTCATTGTGTCCCCGAGGTGTCAAAACGAAACGGAAACACGAGTATCTTTTTGACGCGATATGACGAATCTATTGAAATATTTGGTTATTTATATTTGTTTTGGTAAATAAATACGTTGTAAACCTATGCTTGACGTTGACATAGAATTAAAGCCGTGATTCCGTTATCATCGCCGCCTTGTTTTTAACTGCTTTAGTCATCCTCACCACCAAAAACATTTCATTTATGTAAAGCAGGATGCCAAGAATTACTTAACACTTTCACTGTTAAAAAGTTATCAGATCTAATGTAGACCCAAGCCCCTATCTTTACAAGGCCTAACTATACAAACCTTACATTTTGGTCAAAATTTAGGTATGGGTTGGCCCTTCCATTGAATTAATGCATGACACAACAATAAAGACCAGTGAGTTGCTGTTTTTAAGGCGGATCATACGGTCTGTTCCAGGCCATTATCCCGCTAGATGGCGCACTGCTTCAGAGTCATCCTAATCTTGTACGAGCAGTTTCAATTTGTGTTTTTTTTAAGTAACTGTGTTTATTTTCCCATAGATAACATTATTAAAATTAAAACAACAACAAAACATCACGCGTGTATTTCCCGAAGGGTTAGGCAGAGGTACCTATAGTATACACCGACATTTCGCCGGTTATTTTCAAGTCCCGTAAAAGACGGGGGCGAGCCTATAGCCATCAACCGGACGCCAATCCAGACTCCGGGCTGCTACGGAGAAATTCCAAATGGATAAACTCAATAACACTAGCCGACCCGCTCAGTAGCGCTTTGGACCGCTAGACCGACGAGGCAATATAACATTTTCACAGATTGTTTGTTTCTATTACCGCTATAAAAACCAATCGCCAAGCGGTCGGTCGACTCTTCACGTGACCAGAGGGCTGGCCAATTCTTAGGCCAAAGAATCAGCATTGCCATCCAACGTGGCAATGCTGCCAGCCTTTTGGGCACTTTTCCCGCTGACAGCGATGCGGACGAATTTTTTGATGCCCAATGAGCTCTTCCCTTTATTTTATTTTCTTATTGTTTTTCTTTACATTCTTGTTGTAAAAGAAATTGTATTATAACTTAAGTAAATAAAAATGTATTTAAACAATTAATAAAAAATATAAATTATTTAAAATTTAAAGGGGATCCCCTTATTTTTTTTAATAATTTTTAAATTTCCATACAAGAAACGTTATTTTCTGCGTTTTTGCAGTGAAACTTCTATATAGACGGGGGGTATTAGGATTTTTCGGTCACGAAAAAGCGTTACGGCCGCGTGGAGGGGGTAGACGATATATCGCGTGGTGAGAAGCGGCAGCGGCGGACGGAGAGAATAGATTGGAATC
Source organism: Agrochola macilenta (assembly GCA_916701695.1). Classification (NCBI taxonomy): domain Eukaryota; kingdom Metazoa; phylum Arthropoda; class Insecta; order Lepidoptera; family Noctuidae; genus Agrochola; species Agrochola macilenta. Next base: position 9,630,380 of record OU753559.1, on the reverse strand, counting down.
TCAAGTTTTTATATTGAACCGATTTGAAAAATTCTTTCACTGTTGCGAAGCTACACTATCCCCAGGTGACAGGCACAGGCTATATTATATTTTCAAAACAAAATGGGATCTCCAACCATAACCATAACCAGTAACCCATTGTGTTAAAAAATTACCTAAAATATTATTTACATCGCGTGCGCTGCGAAAACTATTGATGATAGAATAAAATAATGTACTACGACTTTGCAGAACACATCATTATTTACAAAAAGTGTCGCGGCAGTATATGTCTTATGCCACAATAAGGGCTCCTTTATTTAAAAAAAATAATTGAAATGCCGCCGCTAGACAAGGCTCTTTATTTGTATCTTGGTTTAATAATCCTTATCAAAATAAATTACTTCATATTCAAGACTGCTTCAATACCTTTAAATAACTTTTTGAATTATTCAATTCGGACATTCCATTCGAAACATACCTATCACGAGTTTAAAAATGTAAGTATTAGTAAAAGTGGTAGCCGCTCACCCTGCTCGGCTAGCTAGGCAGCACCATAGGTTTCACTGGGGTACGGGCCGTACGGGAGGGGAGTCAATGTCAAGAAATGAAGTGCTGTAGGTAGTATAGAAAGCACAAGCAAAGCGAGCCGTCTCTGGCACGGAGTGGACTTTAAACATGAGCGAGTGGAGCGAGTCCCTTCTTTCTTATATCTATGGTGCTAGCCTAGGGACTCGGTCTCAACTATTCACTCACCAGGTATTTTTAGGGTTCCATAGTAAACAAGGAACCCTTATAGTTTCGCCATGTCCGTCTGTCTGTCTGTCCGCGGCTTAGCTCAGAGACGGTTAGTACTAGAAAGCTGTAATTTGGCATGGGTATACATATCAATAACGCTGTCAAAGTGCTAAAATAAAATCAACTAAAATATTTTTAAGCTATTGCATAGCTTCTATCGCGGGCCTTGAGCGTGGAGACCGAATCCAGAAATTCCGTAACGAAAATAACGTAACACCCCCCACTCCGACCGGCACAGCGGTGATACTTTTTTTGAAGTTATACTTCTTTAGGCGCGTTATGAAAAAATGATGAGAGAGAAATTTTAAGATGCGCGCGCATCACTGTGACACAAATTGCATAAGTTGATAAAAAATGCTATGCAATAGCTTTACCGCGGCAGTCTCCGAGTGCCACACGTCTTTTTTTTTGTAGGGTAGCTCCCCTACATGTTAAGTGGGGATGTTTTTTTTTTCGTCTATCCCATAGTGTGGGGTGTCGTTGGAAAGGTCGTTCAAAAATACTGAGTGTTTGTGAAAATAATTTTTCAATTCAGGGATCCGTTTGCGAAATATTAAGCTTTAAAGTGCTAATTTATTGTTAGAGTCGTGTCCCCCCCCAGCTTAATGGTTGTACTTGGATTTGTGAAAAAAATCACAGCAGTAGTATATATAGCGAAATTAAAAGGAAAACTATCACAGCTAACTAGGCTTTACAGGTTATCGAGTAATAATCGTCCAACTGAAAAACATGATCTCCCATACATTCCGCATGGGAGAAAATGTTTTTCAACTATAATAAATAAGTTTAGTAAATAAGTTTGTTCTTGGGATAAATTCATCCCAAATACGGAACCCTTCATTGTACGTGGTCTGACACGCACTCGCCCGTTTTTTTTAAATAAATATTTAACAACGTACAAATGCAGCAAGTAGGTCAACCTCATTTAATAAAAACGAGTCTTCGAAATTAACAGCATCATTCAAACGGATAACAACATAATTATAGACAAAACAATAGAAATACAATATCTAAAATTAATACCTTTTACGCAGCAAGTTTTGGAGGACCGTCGAATTTTTTCGTTAGTAGTATAATACGTTCGGCTTCCCGAATACCACTCAATCGCGCTCCGTGTGCTGTGGCGAAATATCCGGGCACTGTAGCTTCACCCGCAAATAGCAGGATGGGTGGCATCGGGTCACACGGACCTGGGACTGGCGTTCCTAATTCGCATTGGTGACTGACCGTAGAACAACAACCCATGTAAGAATATGCCCCGCAGAAATGTGGATCCGAAGCCCATCGAGACCGTAACATCATTTGTGGATAAGGAAGGCACGGGTTACCAGTAAACCTGCGCAGTGTCGTGGTCAGTCCTTCAGCGACGTCGTTATCTGCCATTGATTCCATGAAAGCCGCTTCTTGACCTGATATTATAGCGCATAGTACATGTTTACTGCCTGGTAGTTCATCTATTGCACACACTCCTCGTGTCCAATCAGTTCTGCATTGTAATTCTTCTGCCGACCAAGCGAGTTTTAGGTTACCTTCCTGGCACACCCAAAAAGGTTCGGCATATTCTAGAAATATTTTATCACTTAGACCAAAACCTAAATTACATATCGCGTTTAATTTACAGCATGGTAGCGGTGGAGCAAATAATTTATCGGCTTGACATTTAAGACATCCAAGAGATACTGTAATTATAACATAATCAGAGTACAATTCTTCTCCGTCACAACATTTAACCATTGCACGTCCTTCGCCAGTTGCACCTTGTCCCCATCGAATTACGCTCACAGCCTTATTATAGCGTGTACAATTGTCTGGAAGGCCGCGCAATAATGGTGCCATCACTCCGACATATCCTAGAGGCACTCGCACGCAGCCACCAGGGAGCTCAATATAACTGCCGTACTGATCAGCACTGACTAGGGACAGATCATCTCCGCATTTGTTCCTTAAAATATTAGTCAATCCAAACATGACGCGTGCGGCATCATACCTTTGATCTTCTGGAAAATTGTGTAATTCTTGTTGTATACGTAAACCGATAAAATTTAAAAGAGTTCCATGCTGTCTTTCTCCACCGAGTCGAAATAAACTAGCTGCTTGTTGTTCTATTTGCCTAAACGTATGATAAGCCGTAATCGTTACTGGCAAGTCAACTGCTCGTCCTTCGCTGGTACAGAATAGGCCTCTTGATGCATCCAAGCGAGGTAGCGGTTGTTGTAAAAGCCTATCTTGCGATGCTAGCGTGTATACAGAGTTCGGTAAACATGCACCAAAAATCCACTCGGCTCCCATTTCGATTACCGCATCTCCAAGCCAACACGAATGAATTCGTCCTCCAGGTCTGTAAAATTAATTATTATTAGTAGTAAAGATTGGGATTTTATTGGATTCGACTGCTTAACTACAGGATTCACGGTACGTATGACCGATGTTAGTAGAAGGTTTGACAGATTTTGATATTCCCGACATTATTAATGAACCGGTCTCACTTCATGTTGCTGCCGGAGGGATAAACTGGCATTTTTTATTTTATTTTTATCAGGTTGGAAATCCTCATGGATGTCCTCCGCCTTGGGGCGGGCGGAGGGGTCTGTCACACTCTTACTGACTAAAAACCACCCCGGTGTTCCAACTCACACCTACGCCGGGGGTCGCGGTAACTTAAAAATCTTCCGCAACCTCCGGCTGGTGCCGCCCCGCTGCCGCAGGCCTCCTCGGCTCAGGGTGAGGTGAGGTGTTTGATTCCCCCGCGACGTCTAAGAGGGGCGCGCGTGGAACACTACGCGCCACCACCTCGGGTCCTGATGTGTGGGAGCGAGGGACGTCCCGGAGTCCGTCACCCCTGGACGAGTGAGGTGACCTAACCTAACCTTTTTACTCAAAATTATAATTATGTCGTATCTGTACGTATTTTACTACGTGTACATAAATAATAAAGTAAATAAATACATTCATAACCAAATTGGGCTCATAGCTATTACATTACCTACCTCGGTATATAGCTAGGTACTACAACAAAAATAATATTTGGGTATCTATCTTTTGTGTTCTAAAATATTAACTTACATAATATAGCATACCTTTCTTTAGCTTCGAGAACCAGGTAATTGTTTATACCGCATTGTGAGAGGCGATGTGCTGCTGACAGGCCTGCCATTCCGGCACCCACAATGATGACACGTGGTTCCCGACAGTTGGGATTGATGCTGCACGAGTCTAGAATACATTGTTCTCGGGCCGCTTTGCTCACCGCGCTACCAAACTGTCGTTGACCAATCGTCAACGCTCTATTTAATCCGTGCCCCGTCCTACACGTGAGATTCTTTATAAAATTCCAAATATCCCTATTCCACATTAGTTTCATACGTGACAATTTCATTATGATATTGCAGATATAAATGCCATCTAAAACTTTTAAAAATTACATATCACTCTTCAATTTGAAAACTTTTGCATATTATGATGACATTTGGAACACCATAGTGACAGAAGCGAAAAGAATAATTTTCTTCTTTATTTTAGTTTAAACAGCTTTTGCAAGACCTACATGAAGGCTGAGTTACATATGTTCAGCGTTTTTAGGGTTCAGTACCCGAACGAAGGGTACCAAACGGAACCCTATTATTATGCCTCCGCTGTCCGTCCGTCCGTGCGTCTGTCAGCGGGCTGTATCTCATGAAACGTATTATGTAGACAATTGAATTTTTTACAAAGTATGTCTATTGCCGCTATAACAACAAATAATAAAATTTAAATAAAATAAAAAATTTAAGTACATCATGTTGATATTGCAGAAAACATTGGCCTGGCATGTCATATTATCATCATTACATATCATATAATTTTCTAGAACTCATCGAGTAGAGTATTTTATATTTTTTTTATTTCCAAAAATTCAGAAATAGGGGGCTGTAAAAGTTGTCAGTTTTAGGCCATTTTTGTACGAGCTCTATCGCAACAACTTAAATAGTTCGGAATTTTTAACTTAGGTATATCATGTACCATGCAATATATAACCAACAAGTATTAACAACACAGAACACTGTTTTTTCTGTTCTGTGATTAACAACATCGATTCATAAGGTATTTTATTTAAATATATTGGCGATTTTGTGCAACAGCAACTTTGTAATTCACAGTTTTACAGTGTTTACAGTGTGTTACAGTGTGTTTTCAAACCTAATGCCGTTACCCGCCCGCAAAAGTTAACTTTCGCGCAAACGTAACGTGCCGGTGACCCTCCCGGAGTGTTCACTATATGTATGACGGCATGGCGTCTGAGCTCTATGAAAACTTTTTACAAAAAAAAAAAAAAAACCGACTTTAAATAAAAAACACTACGTTTTTTTTTATTTGAAGTTGGTTGTTTTTTTAAATAAAAAGTTAGATTTACGGTCCCTCGGGATTTTTAACGAAAATCAAACTTCCAAGACAACGCAATAAAAATAACCCGCAAATCATGGCGCATATTTTTTATTATTCCGCTTATTTTTATTTAAGTAAATGTAAGTAATTATTTTTTTTTTTTTTTTTTTTTTCAAATTCAAAAGTCATTTATTCAAACTAGGCTGAGAATCAGCACTTTTCGAACGTCAAAATTACATAAGACAGTCCCCCAAAACGCCCACCCTTCACCACTTCCTAGTGCATTAGCTGGGAAGAAGAAGTGGCGCAACAAACTCCCCAGCAGCACAGCTGTCTGTTCAGTTAGAAGAACCAAAAAAAAAGATTCTATATAATAGTATTCAAAATAATTTACATTACGCAACACAAAACATAATTCAAATTATTAGCCATATGTTAGCTAGCGCACGCCAATATACCAAACAAAATCATCGAGAACTCAACCAATCAATCATCGATACTCAGGCCGAAATAAAAAAACTAAACGTAAACAGAATTAATATCTAAATAAAAAAGCCTCCAGGCATAAAGGGCGTGCCCGCTTACATATAGTTGTAACTGGAAGTTATAAATAATAAACTAGGACCATCGATGTAAAATAAATAAACAAAGAGTTAATTACTAATAACAGTAAATAATATGATCAATTGTCGAGGTCACTAGCTAACCACATATTGCAATACAACTCATAAAAAAACAGTGTGATGAGTAGATATTGTTAAAAATAAATTGAAGTTAAATTAAAATAACTTGACTTAAAAAGTCAAATAAAATAAACAATTATATAAACTCATACAACTTGTCAGTACGTAAGCTGGAGAAAGAACATAAACATTGTCTTGAGTTAATCACAGCGACCAACTATTCTTATCATTTAAGTAGTCGTTGATAGAATAGTATGCCTTTGAACAAAGATTGGATTTTACTTTCGTTTTAAACGCATTAAAAGGCAAATCTAGCAAAGAAGAGGGTAGCTTGTTATAAAAGGTTATACCAAGCCCAACAAATGAGTTATGAACCTTATGAAGCCGGTGAAAGGGAGCTCGTAGTTTGTCCTTATTTCTAGTGTTAACATTGTGAAAATCACTGTTTTTAGTGTATAAGTGTATATTTTGCCTAATATATAAGATATTGGCGAAGATGAATTGAGATGCCACCGTGAGGATACCAATATCTTTGAAAAAATCTCTCAGAGAAACTCTGGCACCAAGCTGGTAAATAGCGCGAACAGCTCGTTTTTGAAGAACAAATATATTTTGAATATCAGCAGCTTTGCCCCACAGCAGAAGACCGTAGGACATAACGCTATGAAAATAACTAAAATAGACTAACCGAGCTGTATCGACGTCAGTGTATTGTCTTACTTTCCTGACGGCGTAGGCGGCTGAACTGAGCCTTCCCGCTAGGCTCGATATATGTGGGCCCCACTGAAGTTTGGCATCTACTGTTATGCCCAGAAAAACCGCCGAGTTTACAGATTCAAGCACCTCTTTATCTAAGACGATGTTGGGACCTAGATTTCTAACATTTGGTAGGGCAAACTTTACACATTTCGTTTTCTTAGTATTTAGAACTAGGTTATTTGTCGTAAACCAATCCGTAACCATTGAGAGTGCACTGTCTACATCGTCAAAATCTTGTCTATTCCTGTCTACTTTAAAAATAAGAGAGGTATCATCTGCGAACAGTACAACTTCACAGATACCCTTTAAATAGAATGGTAAGTCATTGATATACACTAAGAACAAGAATGGACCCAGTATTGAGCCTTGAGGTACACCTAACTGAACTGGTAGCCCAGAAGATTTCACACCATCAACATCTACACATTGGGACCTATTATGTAAATACGAATTTAAAACGTTGAGAGCTTCGTTTTGCACACCGTAATGACGTAGTTTACGCAAAAGCGTGTCATGGTGCACGCAATCAAAGGCTTTGGAGAGATCACAGAAAACCCCAATAGCATTTTGAGAGTTCTCCCATGCGTTAAATATGTGTTTCAGCAAAGCAACACCCGCATCTGTAGTCGAACGACCTTTTGTAAAGCCATATTGTTCATTATGAAGGAGGCTATTTAAATTAAAATGTCTAAGCAACTGCTTGAGTATTAACTTTTCAAATATTTTGCTAAATGCTGGTAAGATAGAAATAGGCCTGAAATTGCCAACGTCACTTTGCATTAGGTATACCTACTTAATATTTTGTGTTTTTCGAAAATGGACACCTAACGGAGCAAAAAGGGGTAAGTAATTAAGTTTTTTAAGGGTGGATTTCACTGCGTGACATGATTAACTCGATTGAATATTCTTGAAGAGTTGATGATCTTTAACTCAAACATGGAAACATCGCAAACGGTTTTTCATAATTACTTTAGGGGTACCTACTATCATGGCAGCATGGAATTAGTATGTAGTATTCTATACGCTTATAATGAGCATTCTCTATTTTCATCCGAGCAGAGCTCGGTCGAGCAGGTACTAATAATAAACGGTGTTATGAGTAAGTAGGTAGGTAGGTACTTTCACGAGTTCGAAATAATAATCTTGATAAATGTTTATGATATTGTTTATTACGCAGTAAATATAATAAATAACAAACAGCTATATTTTAAATAGACACATAATTAGTTTTAATAAGTAATTTAAACATTACACACCGACAATTTATAAATAAGGGTTGGTAGGTATCTATTTTTTAATAAATAAAAATAAATATATCTAACAATAAGTAGGAATGGGGGCTAACGAGGGGTCGTTAGCCGAATAAAAAGTAGAAGGTACCTTTATTTGGTGAATAAAACCGCTAAGAACAAACAACTAAATAAAAATTGGTACAGTATTTTATTTCACGAAGTGACGCGCGCTTTATTTATGGTAACCAAGTGTACAAACACGGTGTGAATGTGTGCGTGCAGCGGGTAGCTTCAGCATATAATACACACACATACCCCTCTGCGACCGCGCATACGCGGGCGCCCGTGTTTCGGATGACGCGACGACGGTACCGAGAGCTCTTGAACTTACACACACATTCACAGCGTGTATGTACACTTGTTTACCACAAGTAAAGCGCGCGTCGCTTCGTGAGATATAAATACTGTATCAAAGAATTTTTGCGGCACCTTAAGGAGGTACAGTCAGCCGCACATCAGTAGTAACACTGTCACTGTGAAACTCGGGCTAAAGCTACGATATAAAGCTGCTGTCAATGTCAAATTGTTACCACTGATTTGTGGTTGACTTTACCTTCCTATGCTTGCGAACGACTTGAGTTTATTCAAAGGCCCCGTCGTCGTGCTTCGATAATAATACCATTTGTACACCATTTCTGAATTATTTTTTAAGTAAGAGTATGCAAGGTTCCGACACCTGATAAGAACAACATTGGTGCCGATTCTCTTGTCACAAATGCCTCTAAACTAGACTAAAAATCACTAAAATTAAGTTTAATCCTGTCAAACGACGATTTCCCATTCTGAAATAGACTAGTGACACAATTAAACTATATTTTAGTTTGACAGCACTAAGATAGTACTGAGTTTTTAGTTTAGTGAAAATGGCAATTTTGCTATTCTGATTATGACATTTTTCACCTAAAATTTTGGTTGTAAAATACCAAACCAGACTAATTCTGACAATTTTTAATCGCGATTAAAAAGGTGTGGGATAAAATAAGTTGTCATGAACTAAAATTCACACCAACATCTCGACTTTACGTGCAAAAACAGTACTGTATTTATTTTTTCTTTTGCTTATATCTCGAAAATGGTGCGTCCTATCGCAAAAATAATGAAAATTTCGACCCCCTTTGAAACTTTCAAACCCCTAAACCTGAACATGTAGGTAATATTTTTTCATGTTTTCCATACAAAAAGTGAAAAATTCCATATACGTCGAAGCGGCACCCCCGCGCCTCTGGCTCTAAAAAAAATCACGGGTGAGGGTAAACCACGGGTACCACGTGGTTTCGCGATTGTCAAATTCTACTTTAGTTGTGTCAAAATTATTTTTTAGTTTAGAGAATTTTATTTACAGAATAGCTCTAAGATTCTCATAGCCTAAAGTAAGGAATTTTAGTGATAGTTTAGTTAGTTTAGTTCGTTGTACAAGAGAATTGGCACCATTGTATCTATTTTTTACAGGAGAGTTAATTACATATGTTTTTGGTTTTAATACCGTCCTACTGCTTTTAAATAAAACAAAGTAGACGTGTTATAAATATTTTTTGCGTTCTTTAAAAAGAAAATAACCATGTTTACGTACATTAAACAGAAACCTGTTTTGGTCAAGATACAATGTTTGAATAAGTGATTATTTTAAAACAACAACATTGTATGTAGTTATAGTTATGGTCGTGTGAGTACAAAATTGTAATATTTTTTTTTTTCGGTATGATTTGATTTTAAGTCATTAACATGGTATTTATTTTTACATGTTTATTGTTATTTGAAATAAAACAGTTTTAAGACACAACCGATTTATTTCGAATTACAATGATTTTTTTTGCCATTCATAAATCGCTCTCATAGTCGTAGGAATACGGTTCCAGGACTGGAAGATTTCCGAAAGGGATATCGCGGCCCCGGCACACAGGCAACGGAAGGAACACGGGTGGGTTTTAGTCAGTAAAAGTCTGACACTCCCTCTCGCTCCGCCCAGAGCGGGAGGAGTCATTTGATGATTTCCCACACAAAAAAAAAAGAGGACTGGAAGATTTTTTTTTTCAATTAATGCATTTATGGTATATTTCGAATACATTGCAACTTGAGTTACAATGTTGTTCAAATCGGGCTTCTTATCAGGTGTCGATTTGGTCGCCTTGGTCTTTCAATAAGGAATCAATTAAGTATTCAATCATTAACTTATCACAACTCACTCCATCGATAGGCAACAATCGACACTATCCTACTAACTATAACTAATACGTATATGAATGTGATGATCTATAAAATTCTGTTGCTTTTATACAATTTGGGGCGATAATACGATATTAATTTAAACTTCGTCCCTATATTTAATGACGTTCCAAGTATGCATACAAAAAAAAACTGTCAAATATATCCAATAAAGTTTAGAGTGCGTTTCATTAAATAGTTCCTCTGCCGTAATGTTGGCTCCACTGTTGTAGGACCAATACGAATTCAGTTTAGCTACGCCGCACGGCGCTACCTAATAGTTTCGTTTTTTTTTAATTTAACAGTGGAGCTAACATAACGGTAAAAAAACTATTTGATGAAACGCACTCTAGTCAATATAGCTAGTCAAAGATCGGCAAAATCCATAGTCGGTCCATCAAAACAATTTAGTTAAAAAAAATCAATAAATAAAATAAAAAATAGGTTTTATTTAATAGTTTCATAATACTTCTATGACCTAGTATTGCCAGTATTTATTTTTCATTTATTGCCGTATTGTTGTTTCCATATTGTACAAAGCCTCCTCTGCGCCATGTTTTCGTGTTTTAAAAACACCAAATACTGTTAGCTAAACGATTTCGGGGCGTGGTCTAACAATTGGCGATCATTATGGCATAATGGGTCAGCAACAAAAATCTATTAGCACTGTTTATTTTAAATATCAATTAAAATAGACATAAAATTATTCGATACTGTTTCCCAGCATAATGTAGGTTATTAATACTGGGCCCGATAATATTATGATTGGAAAAATTAAGTGTGAATCGACTTTCGTTGCTAACCATACTTTATGTGAACCTGTTTTATGTACACGTAGGACCTGATAATGATAGGTAGTTAAAAAAAAGTGGCGACCGGTATGCTTTACCTAAGCCTCTGATAACATCCGAAGTTAGGGCAAGGTTCACAACCGCACTTCGACTTTACTTTGCTAACTAAAGTAAGCAATTCATCCATGTGTACATGTGTGGGTGGACTATCCTAACCCTTCAGGGAAAACAGGCGTGACGTTATGTTTAGGTATAATGTTAACATTCGTTTATGCGAATCTGAGCAAGCGTTTCCTACGAAAATTAACATTAATTATACAAATAAAGTTCATATTCGTATGAGACGCTTACTTTACTTGTAAAGTTTATTCTAAGTGCGGTCTGTGGTTCTTGCCCTTAAAAGTCACATACATCAGCCATAATAATATTAATTTCCTAACGAACTTATTGTCTTTTACGGCAATTTTATATTTTATTAAACACTCCTAACACAGCTATTATAGATAAACTGTGCTTCTAATATATTAAAGTCTACATAAATATTTCAATAACTTTCATTTATAGGTGAGTACATTAACAATTGTTGTGACGGCTGCACTAATTAGTTACCCGCTTTCCTTAAGTAATTATTGTTTGAGTGAGGGGTGCTCAGTTAATGCAGGCATCTGTACCTATAGGTTTTTTTGGAAATAGGTTATACATCTGAACATTGACTTGTCTTGAGCATTCTAGCGAATGTTACATTAAGTAAAACAAATGCTCGTGTTGTGTGAGCATTTTTAACACGACATGAGCATTTGGTCAAACAGGAGCATTCTAGTAAATCAACAACAGCCTACTTCAGTTTTTTTAACGTTAGCTGTTAATGATCGACGGTATGCACGTATCGTCGTTTGGCTCTATTCGTTGTTCTTATAAACGAATGCTCATTGTTCTGTTACCTAAGCATTCTCGTCGAGCATGTCCAGTGTCCACAAGATCCGTTTCACAACGCGTACATCCTGCCCCACATCGTTGTATGGACAGACAGTAAGTAGGTACTTACATTTTTTTTTTAACAGACTATATGGAAAATTTATTTTATTCGAAGTAGTAGCGTTTTTAAAATCAGAGTTATTGATGAATGTTCAAATGAAAATATTTTTAACGGCCTTTGAGTAATTCATCGGCAGCAGCCTTTACCTCCTCCCAAGATATGTGAATGTCACTCTCTTCGCTGTAGCGAGAGCAAATCGCTACCCTGAGGAAATAAGTGTCATCAATTTTAGATGGAACTAAATGAATTTTGCCTCTACCGTTTATACGCCGAAGTAATTCTTCGTTCTGCTCGTTACCGCCTTTCAGTCTAAAGCAGACCAGTCCCATTGTAACTTCCTCGTAAATTTCGAACCTTTCGTCGGCACTGCACAGTTTTTCAAAAAGATGAGCCAATGCAATGTGTTTTCTAATGTGTTTCTGAAGATTTTCAACACCGTACAGACGTAAGACAAACCACAACTTGAGCGCTCTGAAACGACGTCCTAATGGTATTTGCCAGTGACGGTAGTCAGGGGCTGATCCCTGCTGATCGTGTTTCAAATATAATGGGTCAACGTTGAAAGCATCGACAATCCAACGCGGCTCTTTAAGCCACATGGCGGAACAATCGAAGTTTACCAATAACCATTTGTGCGGATTAAAATTAAAGGAATCCGCTTTATCAACGCCCTTCATGAGGTATCTATATTCAGGACAGATGAATGCGGAGCCGGCATAGGCTGCGTCCACGTGCAGCCAAATGTTCTTCGAGGAGCACACCTCGCCGATTTCTTCTAAGGCGTCAAACGCACATGAGGATGTTGTACCCAATGTAGCCACGACCTGCAATAATGATGTTACGGGTATAACGTAAGTATAATTATTATTTTAGTCTTATTGTTTGACAATTCAAAGCAATAAAAAACATACATAGAAGGGAATGAGGCCGTTGCGAACATCTTCATCTATGGCATCCTTAAGTGTATCACCACGAAGGCTCCTCTTGCCGTCGGGCTGTAAAGCACGAAGCTTCACACCGCCCAAGAGACCAGCACGTTCCACAGAAGAATGGGCTTGCTCTGTGAATAAAAGTAAAAAATAAATATGTAGGTACCTACATGTTGCCAGACTGACTGATCAATGTTTTCGTTGACTTTTGGGGATCTCGTTATTTACTATGTACTTTACAATAATATTATATTACAAGAGGGGCTAGTGGCTAACTAATAATAGCCGGTTCATGGATGGATGACCATCCATTATACGAGTATACCGAGTCCCCTCCGTGCCTCTGACTCCTGGCTGTCATTCGTAGATCTTTGACAGCTGTACGGGATAGTCATAACAGAAACCCAAAAGTCCAAGGGGTATCATGTTACCCAGTAACTTACTCGCTCCATGTAAAGTACAGTTAGACTGGAAGCCGACCCCAACAAAGTTGGGAAAAGTCTAGTCAGAAGATGATGATTTATTTGATTGCAATGGACGACTTACTGTTACAATAACCGACGAGTTTTGATATAATCTCGGTGTCGGTCCATTCAGGATGTTGTTCTTTGACGCGTAACATGGTGCGCGTCTTGGCTCCCAGTAAAGCGACCAGCGTGGCTTCGCTGGCGGTGCCTTGGATGACGCCGCCGGCCTCCCCTCCGGAGCGGGCCAGGAACGACTCGGGCAGACCCAACATCTGGCCCAGCCAGTCGAGCATCACTACCTCTAACTCTGTACACGCTGGACTCGCAATCTGTAATTTTCGAATTCTTATTATTACGTATAGGTAACATTACATGACACGGTCATGCCTTTACTTCCCGAAGGAGAGTGCAGAGGTCTAGATGTACACCCTCATATCACCAGTTACATACTTATCTAAAAGGGGGGAAGCCTATTGCCATCAACCGGGCACAAATTCAGACCCCAGGCTGCTACAGACTACTTCCTAATATAAAACTCCAATAACACTTAATTTCCCGACCTGGATATTGAATTGAATTCAGGACCACATGCTTAACAGTCGCCTTTGTGAACACTTGACCAACAAAGCAGTCATTATGATAATGTTTGAAATTATATCATGCACAACATTGTATTCTAAGTGTATGGTAGGAGCATGCGTAGCGTAACTACTACGGTGCAAAGTGGTGAGGGGCACCAGGGCTAGCGGTGTTTGAGGCCTCCACTCAACTTAGTGTCCGGACCGGGAGGCTTGGTGCCTGTTGAACATATTAAGATTAAGCTAAGCAGAAAGTGCACTGTAATACTAACTGTGGTACTAAACGTTACGAGCTCGTTTTGTTTGTTGCATAAGTCGACAAAGTAGTTCCCATTTCTGCATGGCCCTAAAGAAAATTTAAGCTATCCAAGGCGGGGTGATGAAGTTATTGAAATTCGATTAGCTCGCTTTAGATGTATTCTAAAGCCATATAGAGCAGCGACGGCATTATGTTATAGGTACTATTATCAATTAATCATATTAAAGTTCCACATAAATCTATACATATAAAATGCTATGTCCTGAATGACTGACTGACGGATCAACGCACAGCCTAAACTGCTGATCGTAGAGACCTGAAACTAAGAGGATGTGTTCTTTGTATGACGTAGGCATCCGATAAGAAAGGATTTTTCGAAATTCTACCCCTAAGGGGGTGAAAAAGGCGGGCAAAGTTTGTATGGGAGAACATGATTCCTCGGTCCAATCTACTTCAAATTTTGTATAAACATTCTTTAACAGAATTAATGAAAGACGTGTTTCGTATTTTATTGAAATTCATCCCCTAACGGGGTTAAATAGGGGTAGAAAGTTATTTTGGGAGCGATTTGCTTCGAAGTTGATATCAATACTCCTTAGTGCTTTAGATTTAAATTACATTTCATTTTGACACATGTTTGAAGAGTCAATCCGATTTTATTCAAAAAAGGTTGAACTCACATAATAGCTTGGTGCAATGCAAATACTCTTTAACATTGGAATGTCTCGAAAGTCACCGTACTATATTAGTACCGCATTTGAAGGTTTCTAAGCTTTACAGAGGTTTGTATTTATTCCTAGGATTCCCTTAACACCACCAAATTACTCCTTCGAATTCAAGAGAGTGCAGTTTCCCATCAAAGTCTGCTTCGCAATGACCATAAACAAAGCTCAAGGTCAAACTCTTAAGGTAGCGGGAGTAGACTTGAGGGAAAGCTGCTTCTCCCACGGCCAGTTGTACTCGTATGTGGCATGCTCCAGAGTAAGCGCACAGAGTAGCCTGGTGATGATAGCACCCGAAGGAAAAACAAAAAATATTGTTTACAAAGAAATGCTGCGGTAGGTGTAGTATTTCGATTTCGTTGTAAAAAGATAATACCCCCGTGTAACTTTCATCAGATCGAAGGCCGAGCTTCGTGTTCATAAAATATATTTACTTAACAAAAATTTATTTTATTTTCATGTTTATATAACCTTTAAATCCCTACACTATAATAAAGATTGTTGTATTTTATAAATACCTATTCAAACATTTTAACATAATAATTTATATGCTATAACAAAATTAATATCTAACGTAAAAACCAATAAAAATCCTGTTAGAACCATTTTCGACTTCTACGCGGACGAAGTCGCGGGCAAAAGCTAGTAATAAATATTATCCGAAGAAAACAACATTAGGTTGAAAACTTGAATTTGAAAAAAAAACATCACGCTGGCAGATGGGTTATGGGGGCCTAATTTCCTTTTTGCACCAGGGTCTCTGATCTGAAGTTACGCCACTGGGACCAGTGGGTAAGAATGATTTTGGAAAAAGCCTTACCTACGAGTAGGTACCTACTTATTCTGTTTACGCAAAAAATTGCCACGAGCGAATATAGTCATACAACCGGTTTTCCTTGTTCGAATTACCTACCTATGTGCTGTATGTGACATTGACTCTGGCTTCGCTACTAGTACCAACGCAGAATTGTATGCCAGTATAATATGTGCACAGTAAACTTAAAAATTGTAGGGACTACAGGTGTACTCCGATACCATCTTATTGGTCTAAATTCAAGCTTGAGTATGAATTAAAACATACCCAAGTAAATCCAATGCAGGCGATGGCCCCGCTCAGCATGTCAGCCACGATGGCAGGGTACGAGTTAGCGGTGGGGAAGTACGCGTGGAAGCGCGGCGAGTGCCAGTGTGTGACCCCGGACATGACCACGCGCTCGATGTCGGCCATCACCGCGGTCCAGGGCTCCGCCTTCTCAGGAGCCTGCTCCGGCACCAGCGGGCGTAAGTATCCCGGTTTCACCGACGGGACTACTTGCCTGAAACACAGATGATAGAAAATAAATAACGACTCTTAAATCCTTCAATGCTATGTCTAGTCAATGCTCAGGGGCTAAATAAGGTACTGATTTAATTTAGTCTGAGACGTTGCCCTGTCCAAATATCAATTCCGATAGAAAAAAGCCCTTTTAGTTGTTCCGGATAATCCAATATTCCGGGCAACATTTCTTATTTTTCTTTCCATAAAAACGAAATTTGGCCATTACGATCATAAATAAAAATAAATAAATTGAAAGGACAACGCACCGGCTGGACCGATCAGCCGTTGCGTTTACCAACGAACAGAATCTCATTTTTATTTTTAAAGATACTAGCTACCCGGCGGCCGTTGTCCTGTCCAAATTTTAATAATTCATACAACATTCCCATAGAAAATGCACTTTCAGTATTCCGGCGGGTCTAGCCGTTCTGAAGTGATGTGCTTACTTACCAACGAACAGCATTTAATTTTTATTTATGTACTTAAGTAGATATAGATTTAGGGTACTTAGTAGACTAGTTAGGTATATCATATACTTTAAACTCCATTTGGTTACCTACCTATAGTTGTTTGAATAAAAAGAAAAAAATACCTGTCTCTGATGTTTTCCAAATATTCGGCAATGTAATCAGTCATCGCCTTCGCGAAATCTTTGAAATCTCCGGACTCCATCGTTTCTGAAATAATTAAAATAAACAATTATAAGTGACTGCGTTAACTCTAGCATACAATCCCTATTTTAGGCGACTTTGAGACAGTAAGATAAACACGGAATGTGATCCTGGTGGAATCTTTGCTAACGACCTTGGTCAATCAGCTATAGAACACATAACTACTAGGTACTTTGTTCGTGTTGACATGAATATTTTTACATTATGTGGTAGATATAAGTAATAAAAGCTTATGTAGTCAATGCGGGAAATAGGGGTTAGGTACCTTAATTGCCTTACCATAACACAGAATTAAAAAAGTAATACGAAGCGTTAAAAAAATTAACACAACGCTATCAGGCAAATTGAAGTGTTTCATGCATTATTCCTATTATAATGGGGACGATTTTCTTTTAGAGCTGAAATTTTAATAGGCATAAGAAAATAAAGACAGAGTTAGCCGGAGTGACAGAGTATAAGTTCAATAAAATAAAACCCGGTGGGTTAAGGTAGGAATGAGTCTAAGAACCTAGGTGCTAAGCCTGGAATGTACTAAGTCCACCTAGCATTACAAAATATACTACCTTCGATATAATTCTGACAAGGAGCATAGGGTAGTTGTTCTAAGTGCATAGATATTCAAAGTACTTAGAGGGAAAGTACATAGTGCGGACATTTTAGGGCACATAGGTCTGAGTGTTGGTACGTGTGGCGACGACGACGACAGCCACGGCTGCTGGCGGAGCCGCGCGCTAGGACCAATATTTTAAGTGAGGCATAGCTAATGACACAGACCTATTCTGTTGTTCTCTGAGTGAGTTCACAAATAATGCTATATTTGTAATAAATAAGTTACATCATTTAATTATAATTATAAGTTAGAATAAGAATTCGTTATGTACGCTATCGCAATAGCCCTGTAATTATAGGTAAATGTAAGCTGGAAATAAATAAACAAAATGTTACGTACAGGCAGCACATGTAATAAAAACTTAGCTAGGAGTCATTTAAGTGTTTGTATTACAAGCAAGTCGTTTTGAAGCATGTGTACAATTTAAGTACCTATCGTAACAATACGTCGCGTATCTACCATTTACGTTACACTTATCGCATGAACAATTACCGTATTGTAAAATAAACAGAATCGAAATTGCAAATAAAGATATGCAAATTAAATAAAAGATAGCAATATTTAAAACATTTAGGTACTCAATGTATATTTTTTTTACACAAACCGAATTTCAGTTTTGTATCCTGATCCGACATTGTGGCAGCTTGAAAGAGAAAATCATGTTGAAGTTATTATGGGAAAGCTAAGTAAAATTTATCAGTACCTATATTATATTAGTATCTATAGGACAAGACAGTGGACTAAGCCTTAAGGCGGTATTGAAATATTATGAGGAATTCTAGTCTTGAGACATAACATGTTATGTACCTATGTTTACATAACATCATGCCTGCTAATTCCCGAATGGTTAGACAGAGGTATACCATCCATGTATCGACAATTGGTCAGGCACCAGTGTCCGCGATAGTACTTATATAACACTGACATTAAAATTTCCATTTGGCTTTTAGACGTCACACTCACACGTAAACTACAAAAGTATATGTGTCTTTGGAGATTGGCTCTATGTCTATATATCTCATCTACCTGTTGGTATGTTATCCTAGATTTTAAGATAGGCTAAGTATAACTAATAAAATAGGCATCGTGTGGTAATCTTTTACAGAGGTGAATTGAGTAATCAAGATCAATCAGAAAAACATTAATAAACAAGTTGTAGGTAAGCCTCAAATATTGCTCCTGAAATTTGACTATTTTTAAAGACAGGACAACACAACAATTATGCTCATTTAGCTGATCGATGACAGTAATTATTAAGAACTAAATTATGACACTGATCTATTATCTTGTCCTACCAGTCTGCTGGTGACATTGACCGCATCAATATCACATATTACATCAGACTAATTATGTCACACGTTCAATGTCAGTGTGAAATGCTACCGGTTGTCAGGTAAATAATGCGTGTAGACTTGAGTTGGTGGTCCTTGTTCAATGCCGAGAGAGCGGCGCAGGCGCAGGCGCTCCGTGCGCTCGGCCGCTTGCGCAAGCAGCGAGCGTGCGCCGGCGAGCAAGTGGTGCGAGGTTATGCATGGACCTCGTTGCCTCCACTGGCCACTGTGTTTACTAACAGTTTTTGACTCAAACCTTACTGAAATGTTTTGACTTTATCGCTGAGAATAGTTGTCCTTTCCTGAAGGTGACACCAACTCTACTACTTATAATGTCTTGCGCATAGGCATGTTGATTGAAAAGTTTATTCCATAAATAATTACGTATAGGTAATACATAATTGAACTCCACGTAGCTGATTCGATGTTCAAGAACAATAACCTACTTAATATTTAATTTTTTTCGGTGACTCCAAGTGCCCGAGCGAATGCAGGCAATGAAACTAAAAAAAAAAAAAAAAACTTCATAATTATGAGAGCTGACTGTTGATACCTACCTAATGCAACTATAAGGTGTCTAGGTACTATTTGTACCTAATTTTAATCTAAAATTCGAATCGCATAATTCGATTCGGCAGTTAAGATAGATTTTAATTTCACGGAAACGTAATACTTATAACTACTATATATACTTATAGAGAATACTCTAATAAAAATTCTGTATTTAAGACTGCTCTACAAAAAGACAAACGGTTACCGCATGTCTAGTACTATAGGTACTCCATAGGTTTAGGTAGATAAAGGTAAACAAAAAAAACTACGTGACGAGACAGCTGTCAAGTAACCGACTAAACGTAATACCTGTCACTTCAGTTATCATGCTACGTCACAGTTGTACTCTTCAATTTAGCAACGTTATAATTCATTGACGTTTAGAGTGTGGGCTCTTTACAATAGACAGCTTACAAAAATATAATATTATTTTCAAAAGTCAAATTAAAAAATTGTGCTCAAGCAGTTACATCTACGAATAATCATAAAGCTTGACTATATAACATTATTAGAAGTGAAAATTATTGTAAAAATCTAAAATAAATTTAATTTGGTTTTGTCGTACTTTTAAACAAGAAAGTGCCATCTATAAAAACCCTTTTTACGATTTGTTTACCTTTATTTACCTACCTAAACCTTAGAGTAAGAAACCTATTCTTAGTCTAAGACCTAAACCTATAAAGGTCGATTCATATTCATAACCGTGATAAAGACGAATGTCATAAACTAAGTATAGACTTTCCGCAGTATCCGGATGCCCTGACGCTAGGTCAGCTTCTTATAAAATAATACACATTACTTAGATCCTACACTACGTGGATACTTAAGCCGATTCATAAAATAAGAGAGAAAAATAGAATAGTCAACAGAAGTACCTATTTGCAAAACAGAACGTGTGAATACCCAACGCTAGAATTTATTTAGCTAGTCAATGGGATTGTGGCCATAATTCACTACTCCACTAGTTTTATCTTTTCTCCGGTCTGAGGGCTCCCACAACAGCATGTTTAATTCATCGAAATGTATTAGATTCACGGCATCGATCGGTAGGTTTAGGGCCAAGGCAAGCCGACACTCACGCGATCGCTGAAAAAGTTAGCGAAGCGGGCGCTTCACTCATTACCACTGATTCCGCTAAGGTCATTTATTTTGTGCGGTAACTCTATTATAGGTTGAGTCCATTCATTATATTACATACCTACCACTTAGATACGGTTGTATGACGAGTAGATAAGAAACCATTAAGTATATTGCAAAAATAAATAAAACTGCTGTAGTAGTTACTTATTCGAAGTTTGGAAAATGCGTTCGATGGACTTGATTTTTTATTCATCCTTCCTACTAATATTACTCGTATACTCGTAAACGCGAAAGTTTCTGAGGATGGATGGACGGATGTTTGTTACTCTTTCACGTAAAAACTACTGATCGGATTTGGATGAAATTTGGCACACAGGTAGTTTATAACCTGGATTAACACAAATAACTTCTTTTTCCCGATATTCCAACGGGATCGAGACCTATGCGGGTGAACCCGACGGGCCTGCTAGTCTTGAATATTTTCAGCGGGTCTACCGAAAACGACTGGCCGCTGGTTTATTTGAATCCAGAAAACTGCAATAGAGTTTACTAGCCTAGCTCCAAGGGCTTTTAGTGAAACACTAGGGAACCCCAAAGTAAAATCAATGTAAGACTGAGACATTTCCAAGATCTCGATGTCTGCGGTTTAATATGATTCAATTATTCATTATCACAATAAAATTATTGACACAGTAAACGCGTTTATAGCTCGAGGTCACATCTGTCACGTATTGAAAACAAAATAATATTTTATAAAGTAAGAGGAAGTATTGTGTAGAAATAGGATGTTACGGTTCTAAACCTCATAATTATGTTTAATTAGTTTATATTATTAATTGAGTTTTAATTGCCCTTAAATTATTAAAAGTCACTAATAGGCTCGATGTGTGGTGCATTTAACAAATAGCCTAATATGAGTACCTATTTAATGTTAACTTTTTATGAATACTTAGGTAATTATGTACCTATTACTCGTACCTTTTCGTGATTAAATCGAAACTACCTAATTAAACTACCTACTTAATAAAAATGTAGAGACAAATCAAAACAAATAACAATTTAGTATATAAGTACCACTGCTGAGCTCAGGGTCCAGGTTAGATCCCCAGCTTGGGTAAAGTGTGGATTTTTTCGTAACAAACTCAGTAGCACTTCGAAGCCTAGATTGATGCGCGGTTTATCATGATATATAAACGTAAATAACTGGTTAAACGTTTAAAATAGTAGCCCACCAGCATCGGTAACAGATTCACAGGCATATAATAATATTGAATAATATACCTGCTTGTACACAGCGATCATACTTAGGTAAATTGAATAGAACCGTTTCATCTGATTATTTTGCGTATACTTAGTACAGAAAATTCAAATTCGAATTCTATACCTATTACCTAACTTATTAACGCCGCCGGGTGACAAGTTTCTGCCGGCGGGAATGGATTGTGTTTTGTTTTCGTCGTGTTTGATGAGAGAGGTAAGGGTTGCGCGGGTGATATTTGATTTTTTGCTGGCTTTATGCGCCCTCTTAATACTGCCTACATGGGGGCATGACGTGAAAGCAACATCCAAGATAAAAACGTTAATAGCGCACTTGGGTCCTCAGCAATGAGAACAAATAAGAAGGACCGACTAAGAAGTCTACGTTGTTAGCGATCAGTTTGAGACAACAACCTGTGCTGAAGGTCACAATGGCGATCTGTAACAAAAGCTCATTATTTGCTATATGGTTGCAAGTCATTCTGAAGCAAACACGTAAAGTCAATCAGCTGCATTGTCTTCGTGAACCACTTGGCAGTAATCAACGGAATTTAATGTCACATTGCGAGGATTGAAGTCCTTGACTTTGTACAAACAAAAACAATTTTAAAAAATCGAGACCTCGTGACTTTCGTCACAATTTCGGTGACGTCAATGCTGCTTCTGACCTCTCTCTAATAAGTGCAGTTAGGCATTATACATACTAGATAATTTATTTAGATATGAGATATATATTCAACTTTCCTCTTTTAAAGTTTATGATAAATATTGCGTATTCTGTATGAGGAAAAACCCTCTCTGTGACGCTGGGTACCGGTTAGTTCCCAAACGGGTAATCCCTGATTTTGTGGCAGCAGGTAACTGACGAAGCATACTTAGAATGAATGAATCAGCTGAACGTCGTCGATGGATTTTTCCGGTGTATGGAAAGTTAATTGACAATATAAAAGCCGTGACAAATTAAAAATTTAAAACGATTTTTTTTTAAATCATATCTCTATTTTTGTCAAGAATCTAGAACCTTTTTTTGATTTATTGTATTTTGGAATGGACAGAGGTATTATTTTCGTATTCAATTGACCTCCCTCAACGCAAGTGGTAAACTATTATTCAATTTTACATATTTTGTAAGTACTTAGATCAATTAAATTTAGTCATATAATATAGGTTGCTCTTGAAAGAATTGATAGAAATGTGCACGCTTTAATCGTATCATACAAATCGCAATGCGAAAATGTCAAGTGTGGTTCGAACTCAGGTCTCCATCAAATTGGAGTGTCATGTAGAGCTCTCCAATTGCATACCCTCGGATCGCCAATGTCCGAACCAACCGAATACGAATTAAACATTATAGACAACAGTCCAAATCATTGCTTAAAAATCCTGTCATTGACGTGATGTTTTAGCAGAGTCGATAATGGAAATGATAACGAACCCATAATGGACTTTTAATATTGTCTTTGTTATAAGTAACTATGTTTAGGGAGTTGCTCTTTGCTCCAGTTACTGAGCTCGATGTAGGTCGAACTCGGCACTCGAATCAAAGGGTTCATTAATGACCACACAGAGTTATGATGAAACGCTAAGCTCATTATGCTAATTAATATCAGCAACCCCAACCAGAGAGACATTGAACAAGATAATTGGCTAAATCATAGAAATTACAATAGAAAGGTAAGTGAGGCAGGAAGTATAATATGATAATAAAGCAACTCCTTTGAAAAATTATGCAAATGAAGTATCTTTAGTCGTAAGGGACAGAATAACTAATAGCCTAAGGTTTGTCCTAACTTGCTATTGGTAGGTATTTCTAAGGTAAAGTTACACAATCACCGTTCACTATTTTATCAACAACCTAATTTCGGTTATCAGTTATTTAATAAATTACTAACCATTAGATAAAAACCAAGAGCCATGTAAAATACTGGTATTCAGCTTCATTCGATTAGACTGGAAGCCGACCCCTCAAACTTGGGAAAAAGCTAATAGATGACTATGAGATAAAAACCAAGAGCTCTAGATTATTTTTTGAAAATCTTCATGCAACCTAAAAAGAATATGTGGTTTACGGTTTTTCCAACTTAATCAACTAGGGACCGGAACAAGGTAACTTCGAACTCTTGCATTCAGGGAAGTTGCACTGTGAAGAAATTACAGAAGGTAATTCAATCAATGGGCTGGGGAAACACCAGAAAGATGACGAATAGTGCAATTAATTCAACCCGTAGTTCCACAGGTCCTTATTTTAACGAGAAATAATTAAAGTTTGTTGACCTGTCCTGATGCAACAAAGAACTTATATTGTCCTTATATATCGTCGTCTTAGAGTGAAAACCTCTTATATGCGAAAAACTTGTGGGCAACTGGGAAGTTATCTAAATGCTGATCGCGCTGTAAAATCTGCTTACGCGATGCAGGATTTTGCGTGACATCATGAAGATGCATAGGTCGCATGTGGCGATATAGATGCCGCCACAAAAGTAGGGCTTGCATTGCGAGGTTCTTTTTTCCAAAAATGTAATTAAATCAAAAGTCAAAGTTGCAATACCGACCTTTCACTCTAAGGCGACGATATAGGACTTACTATCACAGCGGGAGAGCAGTATACTCTTAACATCGATAAAACTGGATTTATTTAAATAACCACCTTTTGAGTTCTTTGCTTCTTCGGCTCTCCCACTGAATTTAAATGGAGTGGGTAGTTCTAGTTGGTTTTTAACAAGCAGTTAGACTCAGTTAGAACTGAAACTTGTTTTAGAAAAGGTAGCCCGTTGTTGGGTTTGACTATGATAGCTATTTTACGCTAGATTCCAAATAGTAGGTACGTGGGCATTTTGAAATATTCTCTAATAACTTAAATATTTAGTAATGGTTTTGCAGTCGCTAATGGAATACTTGTCTTGCAAAATCACTTCAGATCGATCCACAACTCATTTACAGATGTAGCAAAAAAAAAAAAAAACCCGTTAAGTGCCTACAGTGCCTATTGAATCTTTTGGAACATTTAGCTTGCTATTTACGAACTAACATTAATAATTATATCCATTTGTAATGGTCGTGATTGTAAGAGGTGGTCGAGATTGAAGAAAAGATACTTTAATATTTGCACTATTGACATAACCTTGATATCATGCGAATGTCATGGCGGGGTTAGAAAAGTTGTATCATACCAAGGCTATTAACAAAGGACAATTGCTTACCAATTAACTTTATTTATTTAATGAGTATTCAATAAGTATATCGCCTATTTAATTTATTTATTAAATGAACTAATACTTACTTAATTATTTATGTGTAATAAATAATTAAGTAAGTATTAGTTCATTTAGATCGTTTGAAAAAATTACAATGAAGGTATATTTAAAAAAATCGTGTTTACGATATTATCGAATTTTGTTATTGATGATATAATTGATAATATTGCGTTATTTAACACTTCAAGATAACAATTATTAGGTGTTCCCGATATGACACATTTTTCGTATCAAATAAGTTAAGCGGTTGGTTGTAATGAAGGAACTAGTTGATTCTTATGCGTATTTAGGAAGATTCATAGAGCGGAGTAATAAGTAAATACATGGGTTAAACTTAGTGTATGTAGGTAAGTAGGCACCATAGCACACCGTACCAATTATATAGTTAAATTGTATTTCTGATAATGATTACGTTGTGCCACCAAGAAAACCCAATATTAGTAATGCAATCATTGTTCAAAAAACTTAAACTTAAAATAATTTCAGACCATGGTCGTTTCAAACACTTACCAAATGTGTCAGGATAAAAAAGCTTAAAACACAAAAACAGCAGACGTTCAACAAAAACACAGCGTCACCTACTTAATTGTTACTAATTTTCTTTCGGATCGTGTCCGTGAATTTACGCGATACTGTGTGGTCGCGACAACGCGGTGCGCTCAAATCACTGCCTGCGTCGGACTACGCCCGCCGCCGCTCTCGCTACCTTTATATACTCGTAGCTATGATACGAGGGTACTGTTCACTATGTAGCTGACTCCATTTAGAAGATTAGCCGCGGCGCATGAGCCGTCAAGTCGAATGCTAATAGAAGAATTGAACTTTTGAAGTACTTCGTATACTCAGGAGACTTTACAAATTACAAGAGCTTCCCAATTTGTAAGAGCGACATCGAGTTATTAAAACTGAGTTATTAAAACTTTTTGTATTGACAGAGTAACTGAGGAGTTCCGTGGCAATTCTGCTCTATTGAATTAAATTCATCTTGAGTAGTCTTGATTGATTGATTATAATGGATTCTTAGTTATTTATATACGTTCATGACGCTACCAAGTGTCTTCATCAATAGGTACGTACGTGATACCCACATGAAAAATATATCTTTTGTTAAAGTTTTATAGTTTACAGTTAAACTAAGTTATACTTGTTGCAATAGTAGGTATTATAAAAACGGTAACAACCAATCATTGTTAGACCCTGATTTAATCAGATTAGACGTGAAACACTCCTTGACCTAGGTTTGATTTAAGTTGTGGACCACGATCGGTTGTTTTTTCAATGTTAATCAAGTTGATATAATTAAATGCATAAGTATCAAACTTACGCAGATAATAATAATATAATCAACCTGATTAATTTTAACATGAATTCGCACATCATTCCAACGTCACGCGTAAGATACGAGAATCCCGTCGCGTCGTCGTTAGCGGTACAAGTAGGTCTGTGGTCCCTAATTGTCGAGAAAATCCTGCCCTTAGTGATCCAGCAGATCACTAAGGGCAGGATTTTCTCGACAATTAGGGACCACAGACAATTACCCGATTTAGTTTTTACGATGTAATTTTTACTCCATACCGTACCGTATCAACTTATTAAAAGAAGCACCAATTATTCTTCCAAACAATACTTTCATGACGTAGTTCTCTAAGTCTTGAAAACGGAGAACGAGAGCATTTAGGCAAGGAAAGGTGAAATTTCGTCAGCTACATTTTTAGGCGTTCAAAGGCTTCAAAGTTTGCCAAGCAATATAGCACTCCTATCAAAGTGCCGAGTTTCTGAAAATGTGAAAAATGGCAGGTACCTACAAGATAAAAAATACATCGTCAGCGATATTGAAGGAATTTGTGACGTGTTCTCTTAAGAAATAACTGGGTAGTTGACATTGAGTTTAAGACAGAATCAGTAACCGGAATCGGTAGTAATTACTACATAAGCAGGCTTTGTCTGCCAAACATCGAGCATGACAGCCTCGTCGAGTTACAGCTCGCAAGCGCAACTGCTGAACGTGGGGTCCTGGGTTAGATTCCCAGCGTGGTCAAATTGTTAATGCATTTTTCCATCAAGAATTTCTACGGAGTCTGTATTTGTGCCCCGGTTAATGGCTGGCCTTATTACAAATTGGCGAAATGTTTGTTACCCCTGGCTAAACTAGCTACCCTTTCGGTGAATACAGCGTTTATAGGATAGAATAGAAAATACAATTAAACGGCTTAAACAACACAACAATGAAAAGCAGTAAAAGGAAAGAATAGGTACAGTACAACTATTTTCTCAATGTCCTTCGGCAAATTTCGTGTTTCAGTAAGGTCGTCGGACGCTCTCGACCAACATCTCGACTTGGAATATACTTCCAAGTCGAGAGCGTCCGGTCTGCACCAAGTGCAAAGAGCAACCGGGCAACTGAAAGAAATCCGACGACTGACGAAACACGAAGTATACCGAGGGACATTAAGATTTTTTTTGTTTTGTACTATGATGATTTAACTGATGTAATGAATCCTGTCATTCGAACCTTACGGAGATTGTCAATAACGGGAATAGCGGGTCAGCTAGCAAAACTTGGAAGCTATTAATAGCCGTCGCAATAAATAGGAAAAGAGAATGATGGCGTGAAATATGGTTATTAAAAGGGAATTTATATGCCAATGACACCCAGGATAAAAAGCCCTTAACGATAGGTTCCGTGGGTGAAAAGGCGTGAAAAGGTAACAGACCGACAGACAGACTTACTTTGCATTTATAATATTACGTCGCCCTGCTTCGTTTGTCTAGTCAAGAATGAAATAGTCCGAATGAATGGAAATAGTCCTGAATGCGATTCCCAAGTCGAGCAAGATGTTATTGGATTTTTCTATCTGGAAATACCAGTTAGTAAAACCCAATAGCCTGGTACTAATCCAGACTCCGGAGTCTAGATTTGTGCCTGGTTGATGGAAATAGGCTCGTTCCGTATTACATGGGACTGGCGAAATGTGGGTGCAGGTAGGTACTATAGGTATATCTCTGCCTTACCCTTCGGGGAAACAGGGCGTGATGATATGCTAAGTTACAATATTATTAACAAAGTTACTTTCGCATTTATAATATTAGTATGGATAGGTATACCTACCAAAGATTTCTGCAAATCATACAAACCATACAAAATGTGATAATTCGATTTAATTGCCCAAGTTATCAAATATTTCGTAATTAACGTGGGCTGATTCGTTTTCTCGTATTTTTTTATAAATATTTTTGTTATTATTACCTACAGATAAACCACAAAAGATTTTTTTATAACTATTAAAGAAAGCAAAAGAGCACGAGGAAACCCGTTTTACATAATGGCATAATGTTTATGCCGTATTACATAAAATTGGTTTTAAAGCTTGAATGAGGTAAGATAAATGTGCATAAACATGACTATAACTGTTCCGGAATCGTAGAAACCCACAGAAGCAATAGTAAGTTTATGAAGAGTATTAATAATATTGCACATGTTAAAGTCCAAATTCGATGTGAATTTTATTCATGTTGTTAGGAATTGGAAAAAAAATGTCATTTCAGTCAGTGCAGGTGGTCCGAAAAGTAGACAATGTGTAGCATCATAGTATTTAATTTTTCTTTCGTCGTAGTTATAATCTTCTCAAAAGATACAAAGATAGATAACGGCAACAAAAAAATATAATTAAGTATGTAGTTCTTCGTCAAATCAATATTTTGCTGTTTATGATTGTAATGAATTGGCTAAGGTTGCCTGGAAGAGATCGCAGTAAGCGATAAGGCCGCCCATTGTATATTTTGTAGTGTATAACTTTTTCTTTATCTAATTTATAATCTGGTGTACAATAAACTACATATAAATAAATAAATACAGTGCGCACGCGCAGAGCTGTGGTGGCCCAGTAGTAACGGCCTTATACATACAACTGTATAAGTAGTGGGTTCGAACCCAGGCATTCATGTACTTTACTTTGTGCAATTTGTTTAATTAAAATTGCTTCCAAAACGGTAAAGACAAACATCGCAAGGAAATAGGCATGTCCGAAGAATTGAATCAATCCTACGCACCGTAACGCGCCCGTTACGCATCTGCTACGACGCGCCTACGCAGCGTAGCGCAGCTATCACGCATAGGACAACGCGCCTACGCAACGTAGCACTGCTGGTACGGACCTCCTACGACGCGACTACGCAGCGTAGCGCAGCTACTATGCATCTCCTACGACGCGCTTATGCAGCGTAACGCGACAGCTATGCATCTGCTACGACGCGCCTACGCAGCGTAGCACAGCTGCTACGCATCTCCTATGATGCGTCCCTGCGCAGCATAACGTTTTCGCTGTCCAAAAAGTGCACCCACAGGCGCAGACGACTCACCAAATGAGTCCACAAACCTCAGTACAGGACCTATACTTTTGTACATTGTATAAAGAAACATAAATCTGGGAGAAGGTACATACAATTATATAATTGTATCGTGGACCCTCAAACAGAAAATATAATAATTTATAGAACGTTCAAGTTACTGCTTTTGAACGAGGACCTAGTTAGTAAGTATCTAAGGTAGTGTTTATGTATGACTCATTGAGACGACTTGAGGACGGCAGGCGACAATCACTTATTGCTTATTGTTAATACAACCAATAGGTATCGCAAACTCAATAAATACCTGGGTACATTGTTCATAATAAAGGTAATAAACCGATCCGTACTGCAATAGTCTTTATCTTTTACAGTTAGTTTGTGTAAGTTGTGTACGAAAAATAAGATTTTCGTATGTCAGTAACGTGATTAGAAAATTAAAATGCATGAAATTCATTGAAATTACATGCACAGTCACCTACATCTATACAAACATTCTTTTTTTATTTCACAGGAGACACAATATCCAATAATATCTAAGTTACATACATGTTGTCGACAGTTAGATTTATTACGACCTCTCTCGGTTCTAAGCCAAGTTTCAATGTCGGATATCCGGTTCTGTTGCGTACCTACATAGCCTTTAATTGTCATTGGTTTAATGTACCTAAGTACCTACATACTTTTGGTTGTAATTAGTCGTTACATTCGCCAAATAGGCACCAAGTGTGCATAATATTATGTAAACGTCACTGATTTACTGATTTAACCGGATATTACCGATATGTATGGGGTTTAGGCTAAAGTATGCCACTTTCTGCACTTTCAGTTCATGTTTTTTTTTACGATAGTTCAAAATAAATGTGAGCAAGTGGAGCTGGCCTTTGCCTGTGGCTCACATCAACCTTGGTCCTCCACCCGTTTTGACCACGAACGGAGAGCGTTCCCATGCAGATGCACGCATGTTTGTTTTATTGATTAATATATTTAATTTGTCAAGTCCAGATGAGGTAAATTGTTAACGAAATAATTAAGAATATATTCTATTGATTCTTTTCAAGGTTACAGGAAGATTATTAATTTAGTTGGAACTAAGGTCTAAAAGGTGCACTATAAGAGTGTTAACTAAAATGCTCAAGGTACACACCTTGAGCATTTTAGTTAACACTCTTATAGTGCACCTTTTAGACCTTAGTTGCAATAAAAATAAATGGTCACGAACGAACCGAGATCGCACAATTAGGGTTCTGCTTCAAACCAAAACCTACAAGTCAGATAAGCACCGAACATTGCTTAACAAAAAATGCCAAACTTAACTTTGCCGTCGAATAAAAATGTTCTCAGATATAACGATCAATACTCCAACTGCCAATGTAAATTTGTGATCACAAAAAGCAGTATTTTTATGTGATATACCTAACTACAAATTTTATTATTCAGCCACTTATGTCATGAGGCCTTGCTTCCTGCTAAATTTCATTATGCTAGGTCAGCGGCAAATACCTACCAGTCTCAGAGTTATAACGCTTTAGTTATTACTCTGAGCTACCAGTAGATACCCTTACGATGTTGTCAAAGTGACATAAATAACCGTATCTTTTGATTACGTTGGCTAGAAGCTTGAATTTTTTACCCGTCCAAGGGATCGCAGGCTCAATAGATCGTATTTGATATTAATTTCAACTTGATATTTTTACACACAAACAACAAAGTGATCCTGGGCTACCTACGTTTTTTACATTTGAGGTACGAAACCCTAAAAAGAAGTAGCTTCTATAAAAATGCAAGTAGTAGGGGCTACTCGAGGAACCCACCCAATCCATTCTCGCTCGCTGGGACCGAGCACTGAATTGATTCAATTCCTTTTAACCCCGACGAGAGGACTCGACTAAATCCGCTCTGCTGGAAAAGTGTCCCATTTATTGAAAGGTTATAGCGAAGATAATAGGACAACATTCGATATTTTAAATTGTCGACGAATTCGAAAAATTCTTTCTTCCATTCATGTTGTTAGTATGCGCGCTTGTTGACTCGGGTTTTTTTACCCGACTACGCCAAAGCCAAAAGGAAGTGTTGTGTTTTATACAAAACAAATTTCTTTGATGTTTCTGTATCTTATCGAATATCTATATATTAGTAATATAAAGACATTCCTGCACCCAAAAGTTATAGGAGTATGCAAAAGCTTGTGGTCATTTTAGAATTTAGACCAAGACCATTACATATGCGCGATCCGTATCCTGGGAAACCCGCTGTAAGAAACTTTACGCGTATCTAATGTTCATTATTTTTCAACCTATACGAATGAAATTATTGATTATTTTTGTTTTTTTTGGGTTCTGTACGTCAAAAGGAAAAAACGGAACCCTTGTAGGTTCACTCGTGTGTCGGTCTGGCTGGCTGTCCGTCTGTAACAGTCAATTTGCTCCGAATCTACTGGACCAATTTTGTTGAAATTTGGTACACATATGAATTTGTGTGACCCAAACACAAACATGTAACGTAAATAAATGAATTTTGTATACAGGGATTTGTATAAAAGACATGAATAAATAAATATTATACGCCTTGCCGAAATTATACATTATCCAAAAAAACAAGTACTTAGAAGTGATAGATAATGTAGATAAGTAGATATTTAATCGATCTGGGTATGACCTAAACTCAATAAAAACAAAATGATCTGCTTCACTAAACGCTTTCTCTGTTGATTTAGTCAACCACAGTATTGTTATAACAATTATACAGATAGTAAAAACAAAACAGTTCAATAGGAATCTGCAGTACTTACCTATCGTAATCGATACCTACCTAAATAAGTTGACGAAAAAATGATTGGCCGATGAAACGTTTCGCCGAAAATATTATTCATCGACGGTTGGTAGTCCGAATGATTGAAACATAGATCTAAATGTTTGTTTGTTTGATATCATTAAAACTAAAGAATGAATCATCGGCCAATAATTTTTTCGTTCAACAAACCGTCGGAGTAGAGTGTTATCGGAAAACCGTCCTTTCGGTGAGCGGTATTTCGGAATACCATACGTAGATCGTTGAAACGTACCTACCACAGTCATGTTATTCTTGTAATCGTTACATCGATTGACACGAATCCCAATAATTTCTAGTACTTTTTTCACAATCTTTATCATTTAACTCGGCATGACGTCCATGCCTTCGATAATCTGACAACCTCGGTATCCTTCTAGAAACCAGTAGACTGGTAGTGTGTGTGTTGTCTGTCGTTTTGTGCATGGTATAATAAAACAAGGTATGGCACTCCGAAACACAATGGTCACGTGGGAGACACAAGACTACGTCATCACCGCTATCCATGGTTCTCAAACTTTTTAGTTTGGGGAAATTTTATAAAACATTGACATAATTATTAAATTACTTCTAGCTTTTGCCTGTAGCTCTACCCGCGCGTTGTAGGTTTCACTAGACAAAAAAAAAACAAATTAGATAAATTTACTTTAGCATTCATAATATAAGTGTATATTCATTCTTAATAATAAGTGGATTCTAGGGATTACTAAAATAATACTCAAACACATTGTTAAACTCGTCTACTTACGAAGTTTTATTCAAAATCAAAAAACAAAAAATATTTTAACCATTTTGATATTGTGGTCAAAGAAAAAAATGTATCAAACCAACTTGTTAGACGTCCACAAATAAATGTTTGAGAATCACTGTTTTTTAATTAAAAATTACGTTGGTATATGTTTGTTTCGTTTGATAAGACAAACGAAACGACAATTTCACTGCTTTGTATATATTTTTTAACAAAATGGTGAGTGAAAATCTTTCCTTAAATTCGAGTTCTGTTGCAATAAAGTGGCAACTGAATAGTGACGTAGGCATGTGTCGCTCCCGGAATGCCATACCTTGTTTTATTATACCATGGTTTTGTGTACCTTAACTATCATCTTCTTCTTCTTTACTAAAACAGTAGAATCCGGCGTGTCTTTATGAACCTACATTGAAGAAAAGCAATAAAAATATAAAGGGGTGTTACACCTTTCTATTTTATATAAAAAGGTGCACACTGGCGGACGGAACGGCAGAGGAATTTTAAAGGAGATCATTCACGATTCATACATTTTTGGTCCAAAAAACGAAAAGCCATTAAAAAAAAAAAAATTGTTGTCACATGCGAGTTTAGCAGCATAAAATGTCAACTAAAATGTTTTAAAAACATATTTCAAATGTAATGAATTCTATGCGCCGCACAGATAAAATATTGTAGTAGCCTATAACAAGTCTGCAACCAGCTAAAAGTGTAGTACAGACGCCAGCACATCAAGCTACTACAATCTGTCAAATTTATTTAATAGATTTTCAACTTTAGCACTACAGCATAAGGTTCAAGGTTGATTGCGAAAATTTGACAGTTTCGGGTAGCTTGACCTGCTGGCCTCTGTACTTAAATAAAATATTTTTACTCATGTTTTTTTAACTAAACGGTTTTTGAAACAGCGCCAACAAACGGCATGAACTGTTTAGGGTTTTTAAATATAATTAAAAACGAAACAACTTCCAATTATTATAAAACAATAATGTTTATTAAAAAATATATTAAACCTGGCCTAGCCTTACAAAAACATTATCTAATGTAATAACATTAGATAATGTTTTTGTAAGGCTCCATCAATAGCTGGTGGAGTGAGATTAGAGTCATGTCTCGCATTACCCATGTACCAGATTTAGTCATGATATGGGAGCAGCATCCGATGGTCCTCTTGCAGATATTGCGCGTGCAATAGTAATGAGCTATTGCTCGGCGTCCGTTTGCTGCTCTATCTATTGCAACGTATATTTAGTATTTTGAGGGTGGGAAGTTATCAAATTAATTCTCCCGCTCTGGACGGAGCGGGAGGGCATGTGAGACTTTTACTGACTAAAACCCACCCGTGTCCCGGTACACAGGCAACGGAAGGGTCCGTTGCCTGTGTGCCGGGGCCGCGATATCCCTTTCGGACAAACTCGCAACCCTAGCAGGCATTGGCCTTAACGGACCCCGTCAGTTGGTGCTGACATCTCTTTGAGGCGGGCGTGGAACACAACGCGTCGTCGACCCGGGCCCGGTCCTTATCGGGCGGCGAGCTACTCATTGCTCACCGTCCGCAAGCTCGCGCCTACGGTGGCCAGAAGTTGGCTCGCGACTCACGACGCCCGGGGCGTCTCCTGCGGCGACTAGGGGCGCGAGGACGCAAATCTTGCCTCTCCCTCGCGCGCTCCGCCTCCTCCTTCGCGCGCATTACTGCTTCGCAGAAGGAAATGACGGCCTCCCATGCACTCTCGCTCCGAACCATGGCCTGAACCAGGGCCGGACGCGAGAGATCGCCGCCGCCGATCGCCTCCGTGAGGACACGGCGGCGGCGGTGCGGGGGTCCAAGCCGGGCAGACCTCCACCGTATGCTCCACCGTGTCCTCCGGGCGATCCACACAGTGATGACACCCGGGCATTTCCTCCTGCCTTATGCGGAACAGGAACCTCCCGATACATACCGGCACCTGAACGTGCCTAGATTGTATTCTCCCTCTTATCATCCTAATGTTCAAGGGGAATTCCACTAGCGAGCTCAATAATAAATCCATTCATTCATTAGGTGTTCCCCGTAGTAGCTTCTCGCTTGTTTGATTTGATATATTCCTAGGCTGAACAATATTAAATCTTGTTCTGTCAGCCTTAGAAACTCATCAAAGATTCGAAGTAATAAAACTCGAGAATGCAAAAGTCACGAATACAACGTACGACGTTTTTTTTATTTTTATGATGTCTTTCAGGTCCACCTAGGAGGTTGTCAGCTGCTTAACCGAACTTTTTCAATCAATTAAGTGGCTGCCTCAATAAATTAATGCCTTCAGCCAGGGCATTGTATTTTATTTTGTTTTACTAGTGTGTAACAACATAACCAATAGGTGTGCGGGTTTGGTGTCATAGTAAAAAAATTTAGGAAGCCACTTTAATTTTTTGGACCAATTTGAATGATGTCCTTTATAAATTGAATTTAATACTTATCCAATCGAAATAAAGTATATATTTCAATGCTCGATGATCGACCGCGCGGTTTTGCAGAGGATTTTTCTTGTCAGTGTGCGCTGGCCGATAGAGGAATTCCCCTCGATATGATGGCGGGCGGCACACGGTGGATCGAAAATCGGCTGTAGAAGACATAGGATCTCGATGTCTTAAATGTTATTTTTTTTGCTGGAAATGACTTCTGCCGATCATTACTGTTCTATAAAATGTCATATGAAGTAATTGTGTGCACAAATGGAAGAGTTATAATTTTTATAAGAAAAAAATGTATGGAGCTGACATGAAAAATGAGGATATCTCTGGAATGGCTAGGATAGCCATTATATCCTTGCACACTGTTATAGTACTATTTATTTGTGAATTTTTGACATACTTAATATCGCGATACCAATTGCGATATATTTTTTTTAAATCTCCAAAATTAAAAAAAAAAAAAAGTATATGATGCATTTTAATGCTTAAATATGGCTATACCAAGTGTAATTTACAAAAATTTTATGCTTAGACCAAAACATTCTAAGAAATCACAAAGTCGTATTACCTACTTTGCGATTTTCATTTGAAATGACATGGTAATTATGAATTACGTAATACGTAATCTTGTCTAATGCCTCAAGTCCACATTAGCTAATGATTAATAAAACTTAAACTCAAACTCAAAGCATTTATTTCAATTAAACCATTTACAGGCACTTTTGAATTGTCAAGGAATCGGTCAGTCAGAAATATGAAGCTAGTTGCCCATTCCAAAGCGTAGTAGGTAGGTACCTATGGAGAAGAACGGGCAAGAAACTCCACGGACACTCTTTTAAATAAATTGTTACAAAGTATTTGTTACATCATTCATGTTGAAATTAAACATGTGAGAACAATGTAGAAAGACGTGCACGTTAAAAGCGTCCGTAATAAAAATATAAAACAAAGAACAATTCAACAATTTTAATCAGCCAAGGCAGCTAAGAGTTGACCTGTCCCAACTGACGGCGCCCGTTCACGACGCGCTTAATACCTATATACCTAGTTAAAAGGATACGTACCAAAATAATTTGGGGTACTCGCTAATTTAGCAATTAGTGCAGGATTAACTTAATGAAAGTAATTAGATAAATGTGATACCATCATTAGTCAATAACAATAAATAGTCAAACATTGGATTCACAACTTCAGTTCATTTAGAGCATTTCTAATACTAACATCTTTCCTACCGTGTCTTTTTACTCAGTGATTGTGAATAATGGAAAGCATTATTACAAATTTGGATTTGTTTGTTATTCTGAGCAATCAGGATGCTTCGTCTTTCGATCATGAAATATTTTTCAACACACTTGTTATTCGACTGGGCTCTAGCCTTTCAGATGAAGACTGTGTTACCGTGAAAGAATTTTGTCGAAGATTTACACGGGCAGTTCAAAAGAGATGGTTACGATCCCACAGGAAAAGTGAAGTTTTTAGACGTGATTACAGTAATTGGCTTGAGGCAAATATTGACTGGCCAAACTGCGTGCAAACCAATTTGCTCATTCAAGAATCAACAAGTGAAAATATTTCTACTGAACCTGTACCTGAACCTGTACCATCAACTTCAACAATGAAATCAACTTCAACGATGACAAAAAGATCTCGAAAGCCGTTTGAAGATCTAAGTAACAAGCAGAAGAAGAGACGATCTGATGAACATATAGGCGATGACCCTAATGAAGTAGCTTATTCAGCTGCAGCACTTTTGAAAGGAGATGGTCTTGAGGATATTGCATCTGTTATTGAACATATGCTCCAAAATCCAGAAGCAGCAGCAAAAATCAAGGAAATGTTGAACAAACCAGCTCCTTCAACAATATTTTCACCAGAAAAAGCACTGGGTTTGCTACTTTCATTAAAACTATCGAAATGGCAATATATCACATTAAGGGAAACGACTATTCGAGAAGGTTCAAAGGAGATATATCCGTCTTACTATAAAGTGCAAAAAGCTAAGCTACAGTGCTACCCTCCGAAGACATTTGTGACTGTAACGGATTCATCTGCTAAGATTAGCACTACAAGCGTTACTAGATTTAATACCTATATACCTGTTAAAAGGATACGTACCATAATGAGGGTAATTAGATAAACGTGATCATTAGTCAATAACAATAAATGGTAAACTATTGTATGATTAAAAATAAAAGCAAATTATTTAAAATAATAAACAATAAAAGTTAACTTATTTTATACTTCGTCACCATCAGAATCCACTTCAGAATCAGGCTCTACACTAGATATAACTTCTAAGAACTCTGTCGGAGCTTCCTGATCCTGAAGTTTCAGTAGTTCTACTGTTTCCTTAAAGTATGTCTGCCTCTTGTGGGCATAAAATTTTGGTCTTGTGGAAGAAATTAGAGGATCAGAAGAGACGATAAGCATATTGAGGATATCCTCGTTTGATGCTTGTCTACTCTTTTTCCTCGAATGGTGTTCTCTGAACCTCCTAAAGTCTTTGTTTCGGGCCTCTGAAGCTTCTTCCGAAAGACTTCCAATTGGTACAATAGCATTTTCTGCAATTATGTCCCCTCCGTGAATCAACAATTTGTGGACGGTTGATGACATGTAGTACCAATCGTACAGTTCCACGTATTTTTCAGCGGTTGTTCTAGCGTATTCTTTAAATTTCGGCACGTCTACGATCTCTCCAGATGTGATAGCTTGCAGAATCACAGCAAATCTGCGTATTAGGTCTTCATCTAATCCAGTGATAGCTGCAGTTTTATCAGGAAATTCAAAAAACCGCCTTGCTGTGTTCCCGTCGTTAGTTGTGCCTGATCCTTGCTTAACGATGTCAATCAAAAGGTTGAGATCATCTTTGAATCGATCTTGAATGAGTTTTTTTCGTGAATGCAATAACTCTTGATGACCTCCTCTTGCAGACCACTTTTTGAAGTCGAGACGATACGCTATGTGTAGAAGACATTCCATCACATTAATGCGGGCATGAAGTGATGATAATCCGAACTCAACACACCAGAAGAAATGGTTTTTGACGCAATGACATCTAACTTATTCATTTCTGTAGGCTTAGCCAAACACAGGTAGCAGGCCGCATTTGACTTAGCTTCAGACAGATATGTACAAATTTTGCCGTCAATCATCGTCATCATTAATTTGTGACTAATTTCATGTCCTTGACATTTTGAGGGAACGAGAGCTTCAATTTCGTTATCCATTGCAGTTTTTTCATTTATGACAACGTCTTTGGTTTCTTTCACAAAACTAAACTGGACTGGACGGCAATACCTAGGTGAGCAGGGTTTTGGATTCACCCATACGGTATCACCGTCAGCTGTCAACTTTAATGGAACCAAAGAGGTCATAAATATGCTGGAATCATCTTGACCACTCTCTATGTTTTGCTTATATCTACTTTGGTTAGATGCACCGTCAAATCCCCACTTTGATATTAATATCAATTGTTTATCTTGTATCGCATCAGGACTACGAATAGTTTCAAAAATTCTGTTCACTGTTAAAATGTATCATATACTTTTTTTTTTCTTTAATTATGAAGATTTAAAAAAAAAAAATCGCAAGTGATATCGCGATATTAAGTATGTCAAAAATTCACAAATAAATAGTACTATAACAGTGTGCAAGGATATAATGGCTATCCTCGCCATTCCAGAGATATCCTCATTTTTCATGTCAGCTCCATACATTTTTTTCTTATAAAAATTATAACTCTTCCATTCATTGTGCACACAATTACTTCATATGACATTTTATAGAACAGTAATGATCGGCAGAAGTCATTTCCAGCAAAAAAAATAAAATTTAAGACATCGAGATCCTATGTCTTCTACAGCCGATTTTCGATCCACCGTGCGGCAGGGGAGAGCTCCCCTGTCGTCCACCAGTGCGCGCCGGCCCTAATAGGACATAATCCAGCGATTTTTTGTTAGAATTATTTGCTGTCTGTTTGTTCGCGCACATCTCCAGAACTACTGACCGGATTTTCATGTAGTTTTCACAGGTAGACAGAGATTAATTTGGACGCTTTGTTTAATTAAAATCCGGTGCAAAAAAAGTTATCATCATTTTCCCTCCTGAGTGTGTCAGCTGTGCTGATTGTTAGCATTATCACGGGTTTTGTCGACGGAAGAATAGACAAAATGTCAGTTAAACAATCACAATCTGTCATTTTGTTTATTCTTCCTTCGACAAAACCCGTAGAAACCCCGTTGCATGCTACGCTTGCTGTACCAGTGTCGGATAGAGGGATTAATTTGATTGTTTATTTATTTATTTTAATTTTATGTTTGATTTATTTTGCTTTCGATTTAACATAATTTATTTCCATTTGATTTTATTTGATGTTTTATTGTATTGTATTTTAATTGATCTTATTCATTTGTTAATTTATGTTCGGCTATGGGTGTTATTTATCTGAAATAAATAAATAAATAAATTATTTATTACTTTATTTATTTACTTTTATATTATACTGTTAAACGTTACATAGGTTAGAACCTAGTATAATGCATGGTATAATAAAACATGGTATAATGAATCCCGGTAGTACGTTCCTGTGGAATAATTTCCGACCACGAAGCCGCTGGCAAAAACTAGGATCTAATAAAGGTAACATTTTTGCCAACCTTACCCACACAGCTTGAAAGGGACCCGGATCTTGATATGATAGATTTAACTGATTATAAACATAACCATAAATCAGTCATAAATTGACTACTTACCTCCGTACCTGCTTACCCACATGACCTACCTAGGAACCTACTGTTACACAAAAGACCTAGGCGCCAATAAAAACGCCTATTTAAAAGTATATGACGAATTGACCCACAACAGCATCAATTTCAAAGCCATCGTAGCGCCAGAACTTCACTAAGTAAAACAATTTCCTAGTCATGAGAAATCGGTAACCGTAACGGAAATGAATTATTGCCTTAGCGTCTGACCCTACAGCTACAAAGCTCTGTTCCATCAAAAGCTTTAGATGTGTAATTACCCGCGATGACGCAAGCTCTCTCGGCTCTCGACTTCACAAGAGGCCGGGCGGTCTCAGGGGGTGGGAGGGTAGAAAAGAGGGTCGTCGGTCGCACCGTATCCATGGTTACCGAGCAGGGAGGCTGACTATTGCAACAAGTGGGACTTATCACGACATTTATTCTCAGCTTTTTCGTTAAAGGACTTGTTCTGAAAGTTTTATCTTTTATGTTATAAGTAGAGCAGCCTTTTTGAAGGATAGTAGATACATATAGATATACTTACCTAGAGGTATATCTATCAATATACGAATACTTACTGACAAAGAAGGAAGGGTCAGGGTTAGGGGTAATGTGATGCATACCTATTGCCTAATAAATATAACACTTCCGGCCCACAAAATAACCTAAGTAATTTGGGTCAACCCCCCCATACGTGGATAGATAGATGGCGACTGAGAGATTAAGTCAAGAGGATGGACAATACGGATTGAAACTAAAATACTTAGTTACTGAGAAAACGTACATACGTAGTGCGTAGTGATTCAAGAGCCTCGCTTTACTATTTACTATCAGCCCGCTGTCTTAAACTGTCTTTAATTTCCTTACACATTTTTTTTATTATTTATAATTTAATATTTCAAATTAAATCAATCAGCGAAACTCCATAGACGTGATGGGCATCGACATCTAAATTACGTTAATAATATTTGATGTTTTTTTGGGGTCTACGTAACTACGGTACCTAACACTTTCGACTCCACCCACTTTACATAGAACTCATACGCCGTGCATACATACATATTGAAAGTGAACCCTCCGGGAGGGTTGCGGCATGACTGTAAAACGAGGTAAAATTGTGTTTTCAGGGGGTCTTGTCGCTATACGTAGTTTCCAACCTTTTAATTTTTTTATGAATATTTGAAACAGTGAACAAAAAAATAAAAAATATCAGAATGCTTGGATTTTAAAACCACCGCATAGACATCTTGTAAAAATATACATCAGATTTTATTTTCACGGTTTATAATGCTGAATTCACTAAGAAAAATTTTCATTTAAAATGAGCCCTCCGCTAGGGGTCCCGGCAATGAACGTGCTAGGTCATTTTAGGTAGGGTAGTTACCTACTTGAAATATCAGTTTGAAAAACTGCTTTTTCTGTGTGGAGATTTCACAGACGTGATAAGTATCGATATCAAAACATGATAAAACAAAAACTGATTTTCTCAACTCATACTAATTCAAGTATCTACTACTACCAGAGGTAGTTTTTTTGAGGTTCCGTAC
The DNA here is from genome assembly GCA_916701695.1 of Agrochola macilenta. Classification (NCBI taxonomy): domain Eukaryota; kingdom Metazoa; phylum Arthropoda; class Insecta; order Lepidoptera; family Noctuidae; genus Agrochola; species Agrochola macilenta. The sequence continues at coordinate 9,588,795 of OU753559.1, read as the reverse complement.
CTCTAAAGGAAAAAGCGGAACCCTTATAGGATCCACTCGTGTGTCTGTCTTCTCTTCGTGGGCTGGCTGGCTGAGTGTCTGTCCGTCTGTCACAGCCAATTTGCTCCGAATCTAAAGGACCAATTGAATTTCTGTGACCCAAACACGGACGTGTAATTACGTTACACTTCCGTGTTCGGTAATAAATTAATTTAACAGAAGACATATCAAACGAAAGGGCTTGTTGTGAGGATCTCAATTTTGTTTAATATTTTAAAAATAAATACTTTAAAAGATATATTTTTTTAATTGATGAAAATTGACCATTCCAACCTTATCTCCGAATCGACCGAGCCTAAAATTTTGAAAAAAAATAAAATGACTACATTTTTATCTGTATTTTTTATGGTGTACATAATAAAGAATATTCTATTCTATTCTAAAATGGTTCTTTACTCATAGATTACAGGAAAACCTATAAAAGTCTATGGTCTTAAAATAACATGGTAAATCTTTACGGAATCCTTCATTGTCCGTGGTGCAACACGCACCTTGTTGGCCGGTTATTATTTCTTTAGTCATGTTCAGATATCGACATCCGTTACGTCTGCGGAATTTCGCTAACTAAACTAATTTGATCCTGTAAAAGTTTCATAACTAAATGGCCAGGACAATATTCAGAAGGACAAAAATTACTTGGTTATAAAATATCTGTAGAGAGAGGACAACGTGTGGACTCTAGTCCGATGGCCGGAATAGGGACAAAGCCGGACCCCGGCCTCTATGCAGTGTTGACCGCGTACTATAATCACAGGTTATTTTTAGTTTTATCTGCCAAGAAGACGATGTGAACAACAAAGCTGACAGCCAATTAGCACATGCTTACATACGTCGAACGGTCGAATCTGCATAGATTTCGTGGATAGCACGCCGTATGACTCTTTGAGAAACGTACGCGTTTCCCTCTCATCTGTGTTCCCGTTATCACCACTTGCTTAAACTTTATTATATATATTTTTTATGTAAGAGTTTAGCTCTCAAATCCATAAAGTAAATAAGTATAAACGTTTTTATTGATTTTTATGTAAAAAGCCGTTCCAGTCTCGTCACGACGCGAGGGGCAGTGTGAACGACGCTTTCTTCCTGTTTCGTGTAATGCCGCGCGCGATTGTTAGTCACCGCGAGTTAGACATTGACCAAGCTAACTTAGTCTATCGTTGGCGCCCTCCCCCATCTCACCACTCACATACCTCAGGCGGTGACTAGCAGTCGTGCCAGGACTAAATCACATGTTATTAAAGATCAAAAAGGTTAGTATTAGGTATTCTGAATGCAGATCTTCATTTACAGTAAACTAGAGTAAACGCAGATACTTAAAAAAAAAAAAACATAATATAAAATAATTTATTAACATGTTTCTATGTGTACATACTTATTACAAAGGCAGTTTTAGTAATTTTCAAGCAATCTCTATACGGATTTCAACATTCATTATTTATTAAAATTTATATTACACCAGTAAAACTCTCATGTATCAAAATGATTATTTTTGATTTCCTACATAACTATGTACTCACTATAAGTAATATTCACTTAACTCTATGAATGAAAATGATTTATAAATATTCACACAAAACAAAAAGTGATAAATATCAAGTGGCATAATTGCACAATACGATGGTGATCGGAACACTTACATACATCACTATTTTCTTCATACAATTACATATAAAACAGTACCAATTGGATAAATAGACAGCCACACAGGACAGGGCCACGAATTTTTGAACAAGTTAAAAATATTCAACAAATTATGGATACATTTATTTTTTGTAGAATTTCTTGCCATCCCTGGCCATGTCCACGAGAGTTTGAGCGGGCTTGAAGGGTGCTCCATACAGACCCTGGAACTCTTCCATCTTTTTAACCAGTTTATCAGCACCGAATTGATCCACCCATCTGGAAAATGACAATACACACGTTATTATCTATGATACACAAAACAAAAAGTATTGTCTTGTCTATTATGAAAAAAGTACCTGAAAGGTCCACCAGTGAACGGCGGGAATCCAAGTCCGAAGACAGCACCGACATCTCCTTCCAGAGGGCTGTGCAGAATCTTCTCTTCCAATGAAAGAACAGCTTCATTTACAAATCTGAAATTGAAAATACTTGTAATAACTAAAATAATGTTAATTGGGCACATGTTATTGTACAATTGTCTATGTTCATAAAATTAAAAAGAAATAGTTCTGTACCCTGTGAAGTTCTTACCTAGATACCATCCGCAGTTGCTGGTCCTCTGCAGTGTTGGCTCCGCGGGGCTCCAGCGGGTACCTCTCCTTCAGGATGTTGACGGCCTCCTGGTTCACCTCCTTGCTCTTAGATCCCTTCTCGTAAATATAGAAACCTTTGCCTGACTTCCTGCCCAGGAACCCAGCCTTGACAAAGTCGGGCATGACTGATAAGTTACCTCCACTGAAGCGGTCACCAAAGGCCTGAAAATATTCAGAATTTTATTACAAGTTCCGAGTTTTTTAAATAAATTACATTTAATAACAGTCACAGTGATCGGTCGACACATCAAGCTTTAGAAAGAAAAATACGATCTTCAAAAACCGAACATTTTCTAAAAATCAATGTCATAATTTAGTTGCATATTGAATATCACATGATTTGAACAGAACCTTAGCTAGATCGACGGCGATATGTGAGCCGACATCAATGCCGACTTCATCAGCCAATGTGACGGCACCGACTGGGAAACCGAAGTTCTTAGTCAAGCTGTCCAGAGTCTTGGGGTCCATGCCTTCTTGTAACAATCTGTTATTAAATAACAAAAAATAACATTAATAATGAACAATTTCGCATTCGATACTACCTGCGCCCCGCGGTTTTAACCGCATAAGTCTCGATCCCGAATATCGGGATAAAAAGTATATGTCCTAACCCAAGTCATGGTCTAACTACGTTCCAAATTTCATCCAAATCCGTTCAGCCAGTTTAGCGTGAAAGCGTAACAAACCAACAAACGGATCCCTGAATCCAAAAATGGCATCCACAAACACACAATATTTTTGAACGAACATTCCAACGACACCCCACACCATGGGATAGACGAGGGAAAAAAACATTCACACTTTACGTGTAGGGGAGGTACCCCAAAAAAAAATTTTTCCTGATTTTATTTTACCACTTGGCGTGATTAATATGTAATATACCCCATGCCAAATAACTTTCTAGTATTGGGTTCCCACCTATGAAATTGGCGGTTTTTTTCTCACAAATAGGAAACCTCGTCACTTCTATGATTTCAAATATTCATCAATTGCTTGGTATTATATCGAATAATGACCATCATAGACAACTACCAATAGTAAAAAAACCTTATTACTTATAGTTTTATAAACATAAAAAATACCTTAAAAATTACTCCTCATTTTGTTAAACATTAGTGCATAAAAGTTTTAAAACATTCGTGTTCATGGTTGTTATATAAATTAAGAAAATGTTAGTATGAAAAATGCAGCTTCTTTAACATTCTCCATACAAAACGCTGATTTCATAGGTGGGACCTAATACAAACAGTCTCTGAGCTAAGCCGCGGACAGACAGACATGGCGAAACTATAATGGTTTCCTTGTTGACTATGGAACCCTAAAAATGAAATGCTGTTGCAATAGTCCGAATTAAGGTTTTATGGTAAGAAAAAAATCCCGGATAATGTTCAAATTAGGGTAATACTGAACGTCTTTTTTTTCTATGAGATGTTTGTATGTAAATCACACAAACATTTGTAGTTGTTCGAACAGAGGAACGATTGCCAGGGCAGCTAGTCTAAAATAAGTTTAAATGGAATTTTTGCTCGTATTGGTTCATGTAAATGTACCTGACGGCTTCACTGAGCATAGTGGAGAGGATGCGCGTGGTGTAGAAGCCGGGCCCGTCGCCCACGATGATGACGACCTTGCCCTGGCGCAGGCCCACGCTCACCGCGGCCGCCGCCGTGTCGTCGCTGGTGCCCGGGTGCCGGATGATCTCCAGCAGCTGCATCTTGTCCACGGGGGAGAAGTAGTGCATACCTGTGTCGGGTCAAAATCGCTTTTAAACATCAAAAATTACAAAAAAAAAAAATTGAATTGATTCTATTTGCCCTTTTCAAAAGGTACTTTCGTATGGAGAAGGATGGGCAATAACTCCACATCACTCTTCTATTTTTTGTTACAAGGTTTTATTTACATTAATTATATTTGAAGACAATGTATACCTTGAATAAAATGACTATACTATAGAAACAGATAAATTAATTATGTGATAAATCATGGTGCTCACATATTTACAAATATTGTAAAAGCCGACGATTTTCCTAATAAATTTACAAATAATAAATCTGTGTGTGAGTTAAAGTAATCACAGAATGTAAAATTAATGTCATAAAAATTATAAATTAAATAACTAAATTAGCAACCAGATTGATATTGTTCTATGGACCAGGTGGTCCTGCATGCTTCCAAGCATTCTTATCTTGAATATACTATGTAATCCTCTATGGAAATTGTTCATGAGAATTAACGTTCTGTTATCTCAGAGGTAGTATAGCTCCATTATTGGAGTTCGCAAGATGGCGGTTTTCCTAATAAAACCGTAGTAGTCTAGTGCGAATTTCACCAATGGAACTAAACGCGATCAGCTCATCTAAGCCGAGTTCAAAAGCTGTCAGTGTCAATATTTCACAACAATGATGACAGTGACAGCTCTTAAACGCGGTTTAGATTTGCTGATCGCATTAACTTTCATTGATGAAATCCGCCTATAGTCTTTACTGCAAGCCTATGGCTCGCCCGTCGATCAGGCACTTTAGATTATTTGTTCTAATTTTATAAATGCCCTTAAGATTTAGAAAGTATTTTATTGCTATTTTAGATTTTAAAAAGCTGAATAATGTATTTGTTGGATGTGTAATCAATTGAACTATTTTATTTAAAATAATTGCAACTTACCAATAAGCTTGTCGGGACGGCTGCTTCCCGCCGCGATCTTGGTGATGGGGATAGCGCTGGTGTTTGTAGCGAGGATCGCGTGTTTAGGGATCACAGCTTCCAGCTCTTTGATGACCTTGTGCTTGACGTTCACGTCCTCAAACACAGCCTCAATGACACAGTCGCAATTCTTCATCTTATCGTAGTCCAGAGTCGGCAAAAGGTTTGACAAGTACTTGTCCCTCTGCAGGCTGTAAATAATACCAAATAACAGATTAATTAAACAAAGTATTTCAGAATAAACTATATTTATCACAAATATTTCAATCGCAAATGGCAAATGCAACAGTTAAACTAGCAGGGGTTTATTTATAACCATTGCTTAAAATTAAGTATGGTTAAACAGTTGCTAATCATTACTTATCTTTAAGCAACGTTTATAAATAAACCTCTTAATACAAATTAATTACCCAGTCATCCTCTTCCGCTTAACAGCGGTAGATAGTCCATTTGAGATCTGTCCCACACCTCTGAAGAGACCAGGGTTAGTGGCGTCCTTCATGACTACATTGTAACCTTTGTTGATGGACACTTGCACAATACCGGCTCCCATCAGGCCAGCGCCGAGCACTCCAATCTAACCAATAATGAACATTATAAGTTAGAAGTTGAAGACGTTGAAGTTTTAGTACATCGAAAGATGTGCTTGAGTACTACTGTTTTTGAGAGTTTCAAATGTTTCGTACCTATAGTATTCCTTGATGTAGTATTGAAAAAAGAAAGCAAAATGATAAAAGTAAAGCTAAATAACATACAAAGATAAACATGATTATAAATGTTTTCAAACACTCACCGTTTTGACATCAACTTTGGACTTTCCAAACCTGTTTTTCTTGCACTCAGTTTGTCCTCTGAACAGTCCAATGAGACCTTTGCTCTGAGGCGTGACGGCGAGCTCGCCGAAACCTTGGGCTTCTGCTGCATAGCCAGCAGTGGGGCCCTTGTCAACACCAGTTCTTACTACTTCTAGGATCTGAAAGTAAGATGTTATTTTCATGTTACGACACTGGGTTTTAGTTGTATCCAAGAATTCTCTGTAGCATCGGATGGTTTAAAAATTGAGCACCAGGTCCACCCCATTCAATATTTTTAGTAACTGGCCTGTTAATAAACTGGACCATTTATACAGGGTGTTCGGCAGAAGGTTGAACATACGAAAATGGCGGATCTATGGGGCCGTCTACTAGGTGTTTAGGTCCAATAACAAGACCCAGGCCACAAGGACTTTTTTTAATGTTTATTTTTATTTTAAAGCACATTCGTGGTTGCTCAAATTTCAAACGTCAATAATTTCATTTAAAACACAAAACTGGCATTTTTTTTTTTTTTTTTTCTAGAATAATTGTAGAATCTATTATGTAAAAAAATATTTGGTTCGTATATTAATTCATTTCACTTACAAATTTCTTATTACAAATTTCCTTCACAATCGTTTCGGTGAAAAAGTCCCAGGCAGTTAAAATTGGCGAATTGTTCTAGTTGTTTTAAAAGAAATTGTGCATATTGCATACCGTTCGATTGGGCATGACCCAAAGATGTTTTCCTAAAATTAGAACTGCTCTATCACCGTTAGTTTTTTTTTTAACGCAGTTCAAAGTCGGGCTTTCGGTATTTATTTTTGATTTGTTTGTAGTATAAGGGCTCGGATTTACTTTTCTAGCAATCATCTGCGTCAAATACGAATTTAATAAGATTCTAACTTAGAGTATATAACACTGGAGAAGCCTTACGAACACTTCCCCTCTGTAAAAGTACAAGAACAAATGTTCTAGTACGTTCATAAAAACTACTTTCACATATATTCTAACGCACTTCGTAAATCGTTTTAAAGGCGCGCGGAGCTCCGTGAAAATGCCTATTTGTGCTGTTAAATGGTGCAAAAAGCGTTCAAATACGTAAAATTTACATAAAGATCTGAATAACTTTCCATACGTTGATTTTTTTTTTCTAAGATTTTTGTTTTTCTTTTTATTGAAATTTTAAATCCTAACCTCATAATACAATTCGATTTTTCATTCGTTTCAACCATGATTCAATATAAAACGTAGCATGAATCGAGTATTTACCTCACGTTGCTTCTGTGACGTCACCGAGTCTCGCTATATCTCGTTTTTATGTTCGTAAAGATCAAAATACTTTTCTTTTGCATTACGAAAATATACGTCAAATCAGCAAAACTTACACGCACTTGACATGCGATTATGATGTCCAAAAAAACAGAAAAAAAAAAAAAAATATATATATATATTGTTGTGTAAAAATATTAACGAGACTACCGTAGAGTTGAGGTCATGTTTGAAACCAAAATTGACATGTCGATAATTTCCTAGTAAAAATTACTTAGTAATTATTTTTGTTTATTTTTTTGATTGTTCAATGTTTTATAATTTGTTTATGTCCATTGAAGTGGTTGAATATTTAAAAAAAAACTTTTCTGCCCTCTGGCCGTGTTCTGAATCGATAATGTTCATGATTTAAGGTTTTACAGTAAGATTGAAAAATTAAGATTTAATTTATTATGGATTTATAAATTCAAAATATGTTGCGCATAATAATTCTCAAAAAAACATTGCTCAATTATAGCTTCCGCCTCGCCATTTTTAACGGGAAGTACTAAAAATGTTTTTGACGTTCCATTTTATTCCGTAATTACCAGGGTTGATATGATTTAAATCAAGTGATTTTTTTAAATTAAAATCAATGATTTAAATCAATATTTTTTTACTTCGACCAAATCAGCCAAAATGTGTCAAGGGACTTCCCCCGACATAAAATACGGCGCGCACACACGTGTCCAATGCTGTTTAACTACACCGTTCAGAGGTTCTCCAAAATTAAAACTCGTGAATCCGTCCGATTAGTCTTTGGCGCGGTCATTCGTGATACAACAAGATGTCTGGAAGGAAAAAAAGATGCGGAATTGGGTTTATTTCGATGAAAAAAAGTCCACTTGCGGCAAGTTTAACAAAGCGGTGTGTAAACGTTGTAAGAAGGAATTAATGGGCTTAGTAGCGATTATGAAAAAACATTTAGAGACATGTGTGACAGAAATAATCAAAAAAATCCGATTTAAATCCAATTAATCCGATTTAAATCCAATTAATCCGATTTAAATCAAATAAATCCGATTATTTTGTTTTTATTATAAAAATCATGATTTTTATCAACCCTGGTAATTACCGTATTTTAGTAAGTAGAGTATGAATAATAACTATAACCCGCTTATTTTAAATCAAAGGAATGTATGTAATTGTTGTAATGTAATTGCGTATAAAATACGACAATATTGCTAACATATTTTTGTGTAAACATCTAAAGTGTTTTTATTTTGAATACCCACTTCTTAAAATGAAGGTAAGTATTTATTATTTCTTTGACATGACATTGACATATAATTATTATTTTCTGCTTGCTTTGCTTGCATTGCTGTTCCAAGTTGCATAAAAGCGTTCCTTGCTAACTGTGCGATTATTTTGTAATATTGATATTTTCTTATAACGATCTACCACTCGGACTGCCATCATATAGGTATCAGTTCGTATAGGATTCTGTTTGTGTCATCAATTGTGGCATCGCTGTGCAGGGGATTCGCAGACATATCGTGGGAAGGCTGTGTTTACCCTTGCAAGTGAGATTCGCTCGATGGTTAGCAAATAAGGTACGCCTACACAGTACTACAGCAGTCACGTAAACCATGCAGTGAAGGCAATATATTGACCAATTGTGTTATCATTTGAAAAATACAATGATATTTGCCATTGTTCCAGCTCCCATAGTTCCAGTTCCAGCTCTGTTATAGTTAATTAAATACCGAAGCTGCTGACAATAAGAGATTGTTAGGTCATACGAGTACAATGGTCTGCCGTGGATGTAATATCTCAGTCGGGCTCAGAAATCCAAGAGGCCGACGTTTCTATACTGTTGCAGTGGACAGCCCTTTAGTACCCCGGGGTTATTTCCAATGATAATAATTATCAGATAAATTATTTATTACCCGACTACGTTTTTATTATAAGTAGGTAAAGTCTGAAAGAAAATGGCAAAATTAATGGGATAGATCCCTCAAAACTGGATAGACGAGCGATGGAAACGACGATCGCGGAAGATGGAAGGAGTGTTCTTCATGTAAAAACTCAACATAAACATAACATCACGCCAGCGATTCCTGAAGGATTTGGGCGTGGTGAACCTATTGGGCAGCACATTTCACCAGTTATGTCATGACATTTGTAATAAAATGTATTTTAATAATATTTTCAGGATATGACAACAATGTATGCATGTCATGGCTTTGGGTTCGAGCGAATCGACGCCAGATTCATGACTCATCAAGGGACTTACAAGAGGATGTTGTTACATCCATTGAACATGGATCATCAACACCACTGCCACCACTTCTTTACAACCAACACCGGTTGTTGCTGTCATGTCATGACACTAGGTATCTTGGCTGGGCAGGGCATCAATATAACCTGCTAGCACCAGCGTCCTTTTTGGACAATGTTTTGGTGTCTCTCGAAGACAGTTATTTTCTTTTTAATCATTTTATTAAGTATGTACTTACAATAAAGAAATTTGTTTGGCAATAAATACGTTGTTTTATTTATTTTAATCCTAATTAAATACCAACAAGTATGTAAATATAAATAATATTATTGGTATTGAGGATAGAAACCAAAATACGGGATTAAAGATGATAAAAATATCATTTTGTATGTATTTATGTGTACAATAAAGAATAAGAACACTGTGATTCAATAAAAAAAAATGTTAAGCACTTATATAACAGATTTTGAAATAGGTGCTTTACATTTTTATTACACAAATAGAAATATTTAAAAAAAACTGCAGAATCTGATCTCAGACCAACAAAATATTAAATCTTTCACTAACCTTACAAAGGCATACCACCAATTAGTACCTGTTGTTTCTCACAGATGGCGTTATAATTAAAAAAACTTAACCTTATTTTGACCAGTTTCAGACTCCTTAAACTTATTAATTGATAAACTATAAAATATGACGAATATAATAATATACTCGTAACAATCATTACTGAACATTGGTTTTGACTACCTAGGCAATCGTCCATTGCCCCACCAGAGTCCTTTAGTTACTTTTATTTAATTGAAGTTATTTTCTCTTCTTATTAAAATGTAACTATTTTATGCAACAGCTGTTTTATTTCATGGATTCAAGCAAAATTCCGAATGAATATCGATATCGATAAAATAAAAATTAATGGTACGGACTTCTCTTTCCGCTACCGCGTCCCCGACTAAAAGTGACAGATTGTTTTGTTCGGAATATTGTGCTTATGGCTTCTCCAGTGTTATACAGGGTGGCAGGGACATCGACGCGAAGCCGGCTACCATGGATTCAGTTCATGATTCTGAACCCAACTGCGTTGAAATTTTTCGTCGGTTATTTTAAAAAAAATCTGCTGTTTCATAGAAAATTGCAATACCGTAACCGGCTTCGCGTCGATGTCCCTGACACCCCGTATACTCTAAAGATTCTACAGTTACTTTAGATGAAAATAAAAACCAAAGTTGCCAGTTTTGTTGTTTTTAAATGAAATTATTGACGTTTGAAGTTTTGGCAACGAAAAATTCCGAAAAAAAAAAAAAAAAAACATTACAAAAAATCCTTGTGGCCTGGGTCTTGTTATTGGGCCTAAAAGCGTAGTAGACGGCCCCACGGATCCGCCATTTTCGTATGTTCAACCTTCTGCCGAACACCCTGTATAACAACTTACTTTTAATGGTGCTGGGTAGAGACCACGTGAAGCTTTCATGACCTGCTCCTTGGCTTTTTTGAAGATCATATTCTTCACCGCCTCCATTTGCATTATGTTAGCAGTGATTTTCTGTATTAATCCCTTTTTCTCTCTATCTATTTTTATTTTGCCATTCGCAATGTCTCTTGCAATTTGAATTGCTACTTGTTCTAAGTATGCCATTGTGCTATCACCTGGTAAACTCAAGCCTATGGAAAAAAAAAACAAAATAATTATATTCTTTCTTAATTTTTGGAAACGATTGTATGTAGGTACAGGTAGGTACCGAGTAAGTAGGTACATAGTGTAAGTTTTCTAAACAATAGTTGACATGACTTATTCAAACTTTTATTTATCACTAGCATCCGCCAACCCCTTCGCCCGCGTGATATCTTTATAATCTATATAGCCTATCCTACTCAATGATAATACAGCATTCAACTCGTGAAACAATTTTTAAAATCAGTCTAGTAGTTTTGAGTTTATTAATTACAAACAAGCTTTTCTCTTTATAATATTAGTGTAGAATTGTAGATCAATTTAATTTACCTGGACCAAGAGGGGAAACTAACAAATCGACTATTCCCAACTTCTTGGCTTTATCGGCTTTTACAGTTTTGCCGGTGAGAGCTAGGTCCAAAGTCGTAGGTATGGATGTAAGTACTGGCATCCTGGAAATAAAACATAATTTTATGCCTTACATATTAGATCAACATAGCATAGAACTATAAAATCGATCGTTATATAGTTGGTCAGTGAGTTCATTCATGTGACATCTAATTTAAAATAGCTACTTATGAACTGATTGCCAGTACATTTATGTTTAGATGTAAATGTACTCTGCAATCAATATAAGCACACATAGTGCTTAGTTACATAAATGATTTGATTATGAATGTTTGGCAACCTTACTCAGAATATTATTTCATTGCCAAGTATTATATAATTTGATCTTCATCTAGGTCATGGTTGCTTCCTTATTATAATTTCTATTGCTATCATTTCTAGCTGAAGAAATGATATCTATTGACTTTTAGGCTAGGGGCAAATCTGAGCGGAATTTCGCGCGGTATTTGGCTGCTTGGGGCAACTTCGCAGACGCGCATGTTTTTCGCCCAGACTGGTACCTTTGTTAAATTTCAAAATTTCTCAGAACTTCTCAGCGTTCTTCTACTTAGATTTGTCTATAGCCTTCAATTGTGAATGTCTTTTGGGAATAGGGTTTGGATGACTAGGATAAGTTTTATTTAAACAACACTAATAATAAGTATTTAGTCATAAAATAAAGCCTCTGCCTATTATATGGTCATTTCATAGGGTTTTATTTTAATCTATTTAATACATGCTAAGTATATCAACTTTATTTTACCTTTGTGTTCCGCCTCCCCCGGGTAGCAGTCCTAACATAACCTCAGGCAGACCGAATCCAGTCTTAGGGTCCTTAACAGCGATACGATAGTGACAGGCGAGGGCTGTCTCCAAGCCGCCGCCGAGACAGCTGCCCTGAATTGCGGCGATGATGGGCTTACGTGACCTTTCAATCCTATGGAAAATTCCATGACCTGTACGACAACAAGATGATAAGAATTGGACAATAGGTAACAAAAATATTTATATTATACTTTAAGATGTCTGGTTTTATAATAGTATTTTAAAGTTATATAACAGCATTTAAATTAGCTTTTTTGGTATATAATAAATTAGTAATAGTATTAACAGTGGGTTCATATTTTGTATTGATTGTTATTTTATTCACCCTATGTAAAATTTCTAAATTTATGTTTTGTAATTTTTATGGTGTACTTATTAAAGAGTATTCTATCTATCTATCTATCTATCAATATTTCATAAAATATCACAATTACTATAATCAATATTAAATTACCAAGCATTACCAAGGAAATGTTTTATAAACAAATAAATTAAATTATTATTTATTTTTTATTAGAATAAAAAATAATTTATTTGTATTAGAACTATTGTTCATAAGATAATTTGATTAACTTCATTTTTTTTTAATAACATTAATCGAATGTGTTAAGACTTTATAAAATTTCCATTGTGTCTTTTGTTGAGCTACATTTTAGGATACAAGGGGTTACTAACAATATTTTAAAAACCTAACCTCTCTTAGACAAGTCAACATATTCCTGTGCAGTGTTGCAGGCTTCCAGCATGGTAATGTCAGCACCAGCAATGAAGCATCCTGGCTTGCCTGATATTAATACTGCTGCTTGGATTGATGGGTTCGATTCAATCTCATTTAGTACGTGACTCACCTCATCCATAACAGCAGTGTTTAATGAATTCACCTAAAACATACAATTATATCTAATTAACAAAGAATTTTGATTTAATTCTCCTTGGAATTAGCAAACATATAATTGAAAAATAAAATATTAGGGTTCCGTACCTGAAGGGTACCAAACGGAACCCTATTACTAAGCCTCCGTTGTTCGTCTGTCTGTCTGTCAGGGGACTGTATCTCATGAACACATATGACAGTTGAAATGTTCACGGATTATGTATGTCTATTGCCGCTATAACAAAAACTAATAAAACTAAATTAAAGAGGGTACTCGTACTTCTATAAGAAACATGTTTTTTTCGGCGGTATGTTGCTTTTATTGTACAGCTATTTGCAGGTCAGCATCAGCAATAGATCTCATCTCATCAAGTTAGAATTGACCTTAAATATCATGTTTTCATGAAAAAGGCATTTAATAGGTTAATTTGAAATAAGAGAGTTGTATTGATAATTTTAATCATAATGTTTAGGTAAATATGTGTTATGGACGCAAATCATATTTTTATCAACATACAACCTACTTGAGACTGACCTGCAAATTGCAAAAAGCCTAAGAGAATTTGAATTTTGCAGGTTACCCTGGCGCTTTCGCCTCAAGTCAGCCATATTATTAACAGAAAGCTATAAGAAAAATGAAAATTTTAATCAACTAAGTCACCATCTCACTTTTATATACAACCTTAAATTAACAAAATGTATCTTTGATTGCTATTGACCTTTTTTTTTGTGAAACCGCCATCTACATTGTTATGTTATTATTTATTTGAGAAAGAAATATACTTGTATAACATGTGTACTTATTAACACTGCATTATCACGTCTATATGACCTGAAATAATTTTTATACTTACCAATATCATTTTATTATCCAGGCAGATATTCATAGATAAAACATTCTCTGTTTCGATCTTACAAATGGAATCCATTTTTTTTTAATACTTTAGACTAATTTGATTTAGTTATTATGTACCATTTCATTAAAAGGTTAATCAATTTATCAAAATCAAGTTAGGTATAATAAATAACACATTATTACTACTCAAAATGTATGAGTAAATTCGTTATAAACTGGCCTATTCAACCTGATAATGTATCTACCAAGTTTAGCAATGGGTCTTATAGATGCTATATAGCACCAGAAACAGACGATCAGACCTATGCAGTGAATATATCAATAAGTAAGTTTACTGCGTGAAACAAGTGTAAAAAAGAAGTCATTATTGGTAGGTTTGTTAAAAATAAGCATTTGTATATATTGGTAATTAAACTTTAAGTTTTTAACTTACCTTTGTATTAGGGGAATCAAGAGTAACCACATAAATGCCATTGACAATTTTACATTTGGTATGAACTTGACTACCTGCAGCAGCATAGGTTCTGCTGTGTGAACCTAGAATAGTGATGATGAAAACCTTAGTGAGACCATTACACATAAACTACAGTATAAAAATCGAAATTATTACAAAAAAAATAATTATTGATAAAGTTTATCGATGAAATAAATTTCCGAGAAAGTCACTGAAGTAGTACTTACCAGTTAAATATTTCAGATCCTTGCGGGTTCTTAAGATCTTAAGTGCATTAAATATCTTACTGTTCGACATGTTTGAAAGTTTTATATATTAACAAAAACTAAATAAACGATGAAAAGAAATAACTAATTAAATAATTTCGGACCCAGACTTTGAACCTAAACTTTCGTCGTGATGTGGGGAGTTATAGGGGGTGAAGGATGAAGAGGGCGCGGGTGAAGACGTCAAATGAAGACATGAAGCCCATAGATGCACTATTTTTTTTGGGGAATTAAGTGTTTGAATATGTATTTTTTAAGTCCATTATCAAAAACTATTTGAGAGTAATTTTGAGTAGATGACAATAAATTATTGATGTTTTCAGTTTATGCCAAAGTACGTCCATCCAAGATATGAAATTCCACAGCAATATATGTATACATTCGTCTTCTATTGATAAGGCCTAGCGCGCACTGCATGCGTTTTTCTTTACCGCAAAATGTGTGAAGTATTTAATTTCATAGAAGTGCTCGTATTGCGATAAAAAAAACGCATGCAGTTAATTCACAGTGGGCCTACCGCTGCAAATTTGCGGTGGATCCACCGCACATATTTTGTATCGCAGTGTTATATACTCTAAGGCAGAGATATAAGAAGTACCGCGCACTGCAGTGAACAAAACGCACCAAAAGACACAGACCAAGCAGTAGATAATATACTTTTGTGTTTTGGTTATGCTCGTAAATCATTCTATCTTACGAAAACGTAGACTTTTAATTGGCCTTAGACCGTCAAGGAATATACCCAAAACTTTTCGGGTTCGAAAGACGAGCATTTTTTTCACCACCAATGCGCGGACCCGTGACTGCGTTTTTTATACCGTACGCTAGAAATAACGCACCACATTCTACTAGACTGCAATGCTTTAGTAATTCTGGGGCCACATTGTCGCGATAAGGCGAAATTAATTCGCGCGCTCTCTCTCGCACACCGCTCGCGTCTCACTGAACAACAGAGCGAAGTATAGTTCGCGTTAATGCGACAATGTAGCCCCAGATTAGAATTTCACTTTGGTAACACTTTTGGCAAGATAGGTGCGTTCAGAGTATATACTCTAAGCGTTCAATCAATCATTCATTCTCCGAATAATATATAGACATCTGTGTTACCCTCGCTCACGCTCTTAGAGTAATAACAGTAACACTCACGCTCGACGACACGCACGACCACAGAACATATATACTCTACGAGCGCACGACGCACCGAGCGTTCTGACTTCTGCACAACTATTCACAACCGCTCGATTCGCTATCGAATTCGTTTATCGGAATTTCTCAGGAGCAGCCCGCAGTCTGGATTAGTGGCCGGTTGATGGCAATAGGCTCAACCCCTGTTACATGACTGGCGAAATGTTGGTGCACCTCTGCCTAATCCTTCGTGGAATTTACGCGTGATTTTATGTTTCGTACGTCTTCGAATTTAACCGAACGTAATAATGGGGAAGAAAACTGACACTGGTAACGCTTGGCTGATATTAGATGTCAAACTACATATAAAACTTGATTCCAAAAAGTTTGGACGGCATCTGATAGAGAAATGCTGCGCTGTATAATAATGTTATGATAAATATAATACACGTTTATTAAACCTCATCTTAGGTACATACTTATTCATTGTATTAAAGATGATTATGTTGCTTTGTTATGGATGGAACCTTTGTACTGCTATTTATGTCATGATAACTGTCTGGAGGTGGAAGATCCATCTTGGTATCATCAGTTTCAAGGCCGCGCCGACCCTCGGAAGCGCCTGTGTGCGAAACCAATGAAGCGCCTCTTTTTTTTGTGTCGCGAAACAAAGCAATTTTTTTTTTTTGCTATTATAATATATTCTCTAAAATATATAATTTTCGTAAATAGATAAAAAACGGTTCCCTTCCGCTTGACAATTACTGAGAAAGAGAAAACGTGAATTAAATTATTTAAGTACATTCTTTATTCAAGATATTTACAAAATGGCTATCTTTTTTGGAACGAAGTTCTTTAACGCGGTTTGCGGTAGGAGTAAAGTGGCAGAAATCGTCACGCGAAACAGCGTTCATACTTGCGACTGTCTTCTTCAAATTCGATAGAGAGAGAGAGAGAGAGAAAGTGCGAATTTGATCAAAATGAAAGATGGTGGCTGCGAAAATTTTCATATTTTTCGTTATGGGTGTGGTTTTAAAATTGCACACGGACGAAGTCACGGGAGAAGTACAGTAAAATGCAAAAAAAGCAAAAAGCCGAAAATTTTGTAAAACAACGTAAAGATAGGTAATTCTATTATTTCAATTTAGATAAAATTTAAATAATAGAATTACCTATCTTTACGTTGTTTTACAAAATAAAGTCTCAGGGGCGCCTGGAGGCGACCCTAGTACCCTGGCGCCTGTGTGCGGCGCACACTTCGCACAAATGGGCGGCGCGGCCCTGATCAGTTTCATGCTGCTGAGGTATCCCAAAATTCAAATTTCTATCAAATGATTCGATACTGTAACAAATTCAGATTTTAATTTTTAGGTTATGTTCGTAGCTTATGAAACATCGAATATGTTATAAAACTACTGTGTAGGTACGTAAAAATTTATAATAAATGAACGACATGATGCTATATATAAAATTGGGTTATTTACTTATTGGCTACATACCTGCTGACCAAATCCACTTTTCGGCCTCTTAGTGAAACTCCTCGGTTCTTCAGTTCAGCTTTTAACTGAGGGACAGTCCGCGTTGAATATATAGTTCGTTAAATTATCAAAAAACACACGCTAGTTCCTGTTGTAATTATTTTAAACCCGAAAACATTGAGAGATCAAAATGACACTGCCATGTTATGGGCAATGCGTTAGCAGCGCCACCTGTTCATAGCTTTGCGATTTCTTCCCCATTGAACGCACCCATGGACTATTGGACTGTCACATTTGACAAGACGTTATTTGACATTTGACATAATTTTGACAAAATCACAGCTTGGAATTAGGATCCTACGAAATTGACCACAGAGTACTTTAAAACTTATTGAAAAAAATTACATAAATCAACAAAAACATTCTCAATTTTCTTTCATGATTTTCAGACAATTATTAAAGAAGGTAAATATAATTTACGATAAATATCAAAGTAAATCCATAATATAGGTTGGTATAGTAAATAACGTAGGGTTCTAGACCTACCAATCTAAATGACGCCGATGACTCCCTCCTTTTCAGCTCTTAAAGCCGTATTACAGAACCTCACTCAAGACTTTAGCATTAAACTAGTTTCAACCAATCAAAAAGCTTTAAACGAGTTTTAAGTACTTAATGCTTGAGTTTAGGGTGAGGTTCTATAATGCGGGCCTTAGTTAAGGATATCCTCCCCCAATGCTTCTAAAAATTTAATATTATACTAATATATTATTGTTCTATTTCAGACAATTCGATCCAGCAATTTTTTGTGGACCAGCTATGGTGGATACTAGAAATAAAATATAGAGATAAAAAGATCCATTCATTCAACAAAATGCTTATTACAATGAAACTGGAGTTCATTAAAAATAAGCAGTTGAGAAGGTTTTCAGAACATATCCTATATATTGCAATTACCTTGTTACTTATACCTGCATTCATGTTTGAATTATGTGTTGTATTACCTACATTGATAGAGCGGTGGAGCTTAGCCTACTTCTGTCATCTTGGTTGTGCAAGCTTTCTGTTTCTTAATATTATGAGCAATATGATTTATGGAATGTTTACAAATACTACAATTAAAGGTAAAAATCTTGAAGGTTTTAATAAAGAGAAATGGACTTTATGTAGTGTGTGTGAATGTTTGAGACCACCTCGTGCCTGGCATTGTGACATATGTAATATTTGTATTTTAAAAAGGGACCATCACTGTACATTTCTTGCATGTTGTGTTGGGTACTTTAATCATAGATATTTCATGTTGTTCACGTTTTATGTCTTTGTGGGTATGATATATTCTTTCTACTATAATATTAAATTTTTATCCCTGTACATCACATGGAACCATGGAATTATATTGTTTAAGTTTATATGTCCACTTGCTAGCATTGTCATTGACTTTGGTGATGAAAGTCTCTATGTTGCCTTAATAGAGTTGAATGTGATAGTTGGACTTGTTTCTGGATTTTTATTCATCTACCATTTTATTAACATACTCAAAGGTAGATTAGTTCCTGAAATAAAGTTTTATACTAAAGATTTTGTTCACAACAAAGGCTGGAAGCTTAATGTGATAGAAGTATTTGGTTCTAGATGGTATTTAGCTTGGATTTCCCCTTTTATTCACAGTCAATTACCAGGAAATGGTATTGAATGGCCTTTAGAAGATAAGTGCAAAATATATTAGTGAGCAAAATAGAAGGACTGTAAAGCACTAATTAGCTGCCAATATTTTTAAACTTTACTGACCCAAATTGTTGTCCTTACATCCAGCTCCGTCGCTCACTTATCGCCGAGCGCTTGAACGAATCGGACGTACAGAGGCCAGCAGGTCAAGCTACCCGAAACTGTAAAATTTTCGCAATCAACCTTGAACCTTATGCTGTAGTGCTAAAGTTGAAAATCTATTAAATAAATTTGACAGATTGTAGTAGCTTGATGTGCTGGCGTCTGTACATGCCGCCTTGTTTTTTTTACTATCTGCCAAAATGCGCTTAGACTGGAGTAATGAAAACACTATATAGTTTTAAGAACTGCTAGAATCCGAAAAAGCAACATACATAATAAAACAAAGTCCCCCGCCGCGTCTGTCTGTCTGAACGCGATAAACTCAAAAACTACCGAACGGATTTTCAAACGGTTATCAGCAATGGACGGAGTGATTCAGGAGGAATGGTGTTTAGGTTTTGTGTAAATTGGCTGAATTATGACGATAATTTTGAAGATGTCTGAAAACATCATGCCGACTGGGAGCTTTACTGGCGTGCGCCGCGTAAACCGGGATAGATAAATAAAAAATATGTTCCACAGGAATACAGGAAAAGTTTTTATCCACTGCGCAAATTTTGACGAGTTTTATTGAACATACAAAGTAATCGTTAACGAAAGATGTTTACTTTAAAAGTGGTTGTATGGCTACCCGGCGACGGGCGCGCAGCGAAGCGGAACGCGCGAAAGTACCTACCTATCAGCTGTGTGATCGCTCGATTCGCCGGCGTAGGTATTTACGTGGGTTACAATACTTACAATGGTATTGATCGCTAATTTTATCAGATTCGAACTAGACTTTTTTATGTTTAGGCCGTGACCTGAAGTTAGTTGAAGAGTAATTCCAATTTTTCCTTCATATTTTAATGGGCTTAGGACCATCAAAATACAGAAAATAAAGCATTATTATCAATTAAATTTACATTACTTAACCTTTATCGTACTACTAAGCAACGGGGGGTCGGTTAACCTTATGCCGCTAAAATGGTATTTTCCTTTCACGGGGAAGGATTCCATGGGCTCGCATTCGAGGTATGCTCTGTGAGCTGCTCGCAAACTTTCACCACTCAGTACATACACTCGCACCATCTCATAAAACTCGCGGTTAGTGAAGTCTGACATCGTGACCGGTAGGTCTGTACAAGTACGACACACGTGCAGCGCGGGAAAGCGATTAGACGCGACGTCACACGACAGCGCGTGCGATGAGCGAACTGTCGGTCAGGGTCACAGCGCTTCACCCCCGTTCAACACCGCCGCTTGGGCCGGCCGCCGCGCGCGCCCATTGATATTATTACGAATAAATTGTGTCCATATTTTGCTGGTTTAAAGTAGGATAAAAAAATAAAAAAAATATTGAATAAATAATGGAAATGTGTTCTATTACTGATTTTGAACCACCAAAAAAATTTGCGCACTGGTTAAAACCTATTCCTGTATATGTCTTAAAAAGTTCAACAAAAAAGTCCGCGATGGCATACGTCTATCTTCTCAGGATGACCCACAATAACCATTTTATCATACAATATTTGATAAAAATGTCATTCTTATTTCCGAAGCTATTTTGACTGGTATTCAATTTATCCTTATCCAATAAAACATGTTATTTAAATTGGGCACATAATTTAGATTAAAATATGCCTTTACATCATATCATTAAAATTAATAAGTACGTTAAAAGATATCACAGATTCAAAATTACGCGTAATTATTATAGTTGACAACAACGCGGGCGCAGCGGTAGGAGTCAATGACCTTTTCCTCGGCTATTAGGTATGTAATCCCGGTAGTACGTACCCGTGGGGTACGAAGCCGCGGGTAAAAGCTAGTTTTTAATTTAATTTTGGACATTACAAACAAGTCAAACAGCTGGTTATAGAAAGGTTGACATTTATCAAAATAGGTAATAAGTATGGTTTGCCGTAAGAACTAAGAAGCACCAGCATGTTTTATTAATATTAGGGTCCTTACGAAAGGGGTGTTTTTTTCGACTGAAAATGAAAACCGGTCTGATTTGCATTTCGAAAACAGAAAACGTAAAATATGTTTATTTGGTAAGTTTTTGTTTGGTAAAAGTAATCATTTTTGTTGTCGCCCTACACCGAAAATGGATATTTCTGCTGAAAATATCCGAAAACGAAATTCGTTCGGACTCGTTATTAATATTTAACTATATGGCTCATGAACATACAAGATGTGTTTTAAATGCCATAACAAAACATTGATGAATTCAAAACTCATATAAAATTACCTCAAAGTGATATGCAATGCCTTAATTAAATAAATAAGTTATGTATTAATAATATAATAGCAATAATTATACAGAAGAAGAAGAAGAAGATTATACACTTGTAAAATATTAATAAAGATAAGCACAAATGGGCTTATTTTCAAACTATTATTGTTATTTGTACTTTTAACTATAACGTATGTACTGTACTTAAAATTAATCTTACTTAGATTATATTTATATCAAAATAATATAATATGATTTGATGGGATTTTAAAATATATGAATTTTATTAATGAGACTTGATAATCATTGTATAATAGTATTAATTCACAAATGTAAAATGTTTGTTCATTCCCCGTGACATCACCAATTAGCACTACAGTAGTCTTTCACGGAGAATCAACGGTATTACTATTCCCTGTGACACCATCTACTATAAGTGATGTCCTGCTAATGTATTTATAACTTATGTAATAATAATTTATATGTATTTTTAATAAGTTATTCACTTAGTACATTGACGTTTCTTTCCTATTTAGGGTTCCGTACCTAAAAGGTAAAAACGGAACCTTTACAGGATCACTCGTGTGTCTGTCTGCGACTGCCAATTCACTCCGATCTAATGGACCGATTAAGTTGAAATTCTTTCGTACACATATGTATTTCTACGACCCAAACACGGACGTGTAACGTAAATAAATAAACTTTGAATATGGGTCAGTTTTGGGGGGGAAATAAGAAAATTTAAAAAAAAGTTTCGCACGCTGTACCTACCGTTTGTCATATCAAATGAAAGGGCTTGTTACGAGGATCTAATTTTTTTTATAATTTTAAAATAAATACTTTAAGTTAAGATATTTAAGAAAATAGACGCCCCGCCCCCCCCCTATCTCCGAAACTACTGAGCCTAAAAGTTTGAAAAAAATACAGAGAATGATTCTTTCCTCATAGATTACAGGAAAACCTATAACTATGGTCTTAAAATAACAAGGCAAATCTCTCAATATTGTTCGTGGGTACAAACTTACATTTACAGTTGGAATGTATGGGAGAACATCGATTTTCAACTACAATGTTAAGTTGGGATAAATTCATCCCAACTATCCCAACTCTTCATTGTGCGTGGTCCGACACGCACTTGGCCGGTTTTTTAAATTTTGTTCTGTTAGAGAGCCGTCGGCTACAGGTTATAAAAGAAGGAAAAGTGCTATTGTTAAGATACTCTTCGTTCTCTACAGTCATCATCATACTGCTGGATAATTAACGGCGATGCACTATTTAGTGTACATAAAGTCCCCGTCACGAGAAGCTATAAATTTTGCGACAATTCAATCAACAATAAAGCGCTTAAATATAACCCGACTAATTGAAATTGCTCGTTAGTTTCGTATTAGACGTACGTTACTTTGAGTTGATTGAATTTGAGATTATTTGTTTCGCTACGTAACTTAGTAGACGTTCTTTGTTTACAAAATGTATAGCTTCTCGTGACGGGGACTTTAGCGTATTCTGGTATTTTGTTTAGACTAGGTCATGTCTGTTCGAAAAGTATCTGAATAAAGTGCCAACATACTCAGTGCTTCACAGATAATTAGCCTATATACAGGGTGGCAGGGACATCGACGCGAAGCCGGCTACCATGGATTCAGTACATGATTCTGAACCCCACTGCGTTGAAACTTTTCGACGATTATTTAAAATAAAAAACAGTTGTTTCATAGAAAAGTACCTACGCGGTCAAAATGTATGGAGCAGCTGTTTTTTTTTTAAATAACCGACGAAAAATTTCAACGCAGGGGGGTTCAGAATCATGTACCTACTGAATCCATGGTAACCGGCTTCGCGTCGATGTCCCTGACACCCCGTATATTTTCTATTTTTTATTAAGTACTTACCTACTGATCAGTTTTGTTTTTTTTTTGCATTTGAGTTCATCTTTTACTGTTGTAGTACCTATCCATAGCAGCTACTCTAACTTCATTAATAAAAATCGTTCAAGTGCGTGTCAGACAACACACAGTGAAGGGTTCCGTGAAAGGGATAAATAATCATGCATGGTACAACTTACTACTACTTATCACTTATTATTAATTTTATCGACGGCAAAATTTTGTTTGTATTTCAAGAAAACTGAAAAACAAAGTTATTTCTATGGTACCCAACTTGCTAAACTCCAAACAGCTGCTACCCACCGAAAATATCCCCAATTATCTCAAAAACTACACGCCACAGTAAACTTTTTACACTTTGATATTTTCTTTTATTATTGTTTATAAAATTAAAATAAGTAAAATAATTAATTCTAAATCTATAGGACAATAATTATTTACAGGTACCTATGATAGCAAAATTATATCAGGTTGTCTATTGTCTTTCTGACACATTACCACTTGGCAATATTTGTGCTAAGTATCTACTGCGTATTCTATCAGACTGTTCTAGAGCGACGTCTCGTGTGTTAATAGACTGATCTAGCGATTCCGAGGGCCTCCCCGAGTCAGTTTCTTCTTGGTCTGTATAATCCTCATGGTCTAATAGGTTTGCAGTTTCGTCATTTTCTTTAACCCTGGAAAGATTGTCATAATCATATTGTTAAATAAAATTAAAGCGCATGCTATCAGAATATTACGAAATTAATGGTTTTTACACATGAACCGTAACGGATATCCGTATCCGCATGGGCAAATGCTGAGCATACGCAATTTAGGAGCACCCGCAACTGCGGAGCATCCGCGTATATTTTGATATCCGCAAAACATTCGCTACCTTAACTTTGGATTTTACAAGCTCTGTATCCTCAAAATTTTTATGGAGATGTGACCCTACGTTGGTCGCTCAAATCTTGAATTTTTTCAAACTCGCGCCTAGCTAAATGTGCTGGCCGGAGTGTGAGTTACGCGTTCCTATTGGCTGAATTACTGACGACATCCGCATCCACACCCTCAATATGGAATTTTCCAATATCCATATCCGCATTCGCATCCCGTACCCGATTATCTCGATATCCTCTAGGCGTGTGTAACTCTTTACGGAACGGACTCACTCATCCGGATCATTGAAGTGTTCCAAAAGATTGGTTCAGTAAGAACGATTCAAACGCATCATTTAAATCTGAATCATTACTTTGTATCAGTGTCTTTCCGCGCGACTGTTGCTTGCAAGGCGACTGAGCAGCAGTGAGTGAGCGAGTGAGCGAGAGCGAGAGAGAAAGACTGAAACGCTGAGTTACGTTACGTTACTTTAGTGTCAGTACTACCGAACTGACTCGCGAGTCGCGAGTGAGCGGGTGACACATTACAAATGAGATGTGTATCACTCATACTCTCACAGTTTTTCGTTGTGTTTATGCATTTTTATATCCTTTGAGTCGATGATTCAAATGATCCAAATGAAACATATCAATAATTCGGATAATTTCAGTGATCCAGATGCAAATGTTCCAATCGCAAAAATTATACATTTTGCCCACCTCTAATATGCTCATCTGTTATACGATATCCGTTACTACCCTGATTTTAAGCCACTGTATATTAACAGGTTCATTGTCCACGCCTTTAACAATCGCCATGAATCATTTGTGATCGAGGGACAGTATCATGTTAAACAGCTTAGTTGTGTAATCAGAGAATGTATATTATATTTCTATAATATATTGAACACTACCATTCACAACAGCTTTTACTATTGTCTATTTTGATTCTATTTTATCGAAATCATTAAAAATAAAGATGTATAAAAAATATAAACCTAGATTCTAGAACCCTCAGACCTCTATAATCTAGAGGCTACTATCTAACAAAGTTTTTGAAACATCTTTAATTATACATAGAGTCTAGAACACGAATGAACCACATCTAAAGCACTGTAATACAGTGTAGCATTTTACTGAGTAAAAATATTTGTAAGGCAAAAACTTACGTCTTTGTGGAATCCCTCATACTTGGTGACATATTAAGTACACCATTGTTTGCTGAATCAATGATGTATATGAGCACAGCCGCAATTAGGGACACTAGAAAAAAAACTTATTATGAATTCAAATTCATTAAGAAGTAACCTAAATCTTCATTTTATGATTTTGAATCATACCAAAGAGACACCCCAGGAAGAACATTTCTAACATTAAGTATCCATATTTATCAACAATAATTCCAGCAAAGATAATAACAGTAGCTAGGCCCATGTTTTGCACTGCTTGACATCTGAAAAAATAAAAATTTGCACATCAATAACTTGTATTTGCACTTGACAACGATTATAATCTAGATGCCAAGGCTAAGCTTGCCGTTTGGGGCAGCCATGGGCTCCGGGAGGGGCTGCACTTGCACCTTCCTGTCTTCAAAATAAAATATAGGTGTAAATTCAGAACTAAAGAAATATCTGAAAACGCCTAACACATTATTAGAGAACTTAACCTTTCGAGGCGAGATCCTAAAATTTTCGAGTTTGCTTCGCTCGCTGTTGCATTCTGCAATCTCTGAATTCTAAAGCTTGTGCATTAGTCAACGAATTACCGAACACCTATTTACCGAAAATCGAATCGGCCTAGGGCTTAGACGGGGCGCTAAATTATCGAGCTTGCTTCGCTCGCTCTAGCATCCTACTCTATCTTAGTTCTTAAGCTTCTTTGTATAAGTCGACACAATAATTCCTCTTTCTGTATGAATGGACAAAATAAAACCTATCCCATTCGACGCGAGATGGATTTTATTTTTAATTTTTTAGTTTTTCTGTATAATTGGACAAAGTTACTCCTTGTATGAATGGACAAACGACAACCTAACATATCCGAGGTGAACTGCAAAAATTATCAAGCTGGCTTCGCGGAGGTGGAGCTGAAGATATACCCCCCTGAAAATAAACCTGCCGGCGCCCATGGGGACAGCGTATACCAGGGAAGGTACGGTAGACGATTTATACCTAAGTAATCAGCTATCCAATTACGCAACACATTTTTGTAAACGATTCAGATTCTGATTGATCGTGTATTACGCAATTAGGGTAAAGGTTAGTACCTCGCCCCTATAAACCCCGAAGGGGAAACAAGTGAATAGACCCACGTTTTGCCAGATACGTTTATATCCCTGAACTCTGGGCTGACTGGCACAAAGAAATTCTAAATGGAATAACCCAATGTATGCTTATTCCGATATACGTCCGCCGCGATGCTTTTGGTTTGACTTTATTTCGATTACTTAACGTTTCTTTTTATTATTATTTTTAGTTAAATATTAATTTAACCGCTGATACATATTAAAAATCCCCTAGTGTGACGGTCCTATATAGGGCCGGGGCCAATGACACGTGTGCCTTTTATGGCTCGCTTATTATTAAAGTGTAGCCATAGACGTATCAGTAAATTTTTGTCATAAATAAAACATCAAACAAAATAGCCTTACATTCCATATGCAGTTCCCAATTGGTTTTCTGGAACCATTAAGGCTACAAGTGGCCATAAACCACTTGCTAGCAGGGAATATGAGATGCCCAGTGTAATCTGAAAAAGTAATGTCTTGTTTTAACAGATGTTAAATTATAACTTAGGTATTGCGATAACTAAACGGGTTTATTTCTTACCACTCCAACATATGGACTGAAGAAAGTGAAAGCTAACATAAAATGAGCACTAATCGTCGTCACAATACTTATTATAACCCATGTCATATTTCTTCCTGTCTTGTCTATGAGAATACCAAAGAATGGGCTTAGAGCTGCTGATAGCAAATAAACCATAGAATTTACATTGTTTGCCTCTTGTGGTAAAAAATCGAATTTTCGCTCGTAGAATAATCTGTGAGATAATAAGATATTTTTTTATAATCTTGTTTGTTTAGTTAAAATTTACATTTTATATTTTATGAGCAGGATTGAACATAGATGTAAAAAAAAAAAGGAAAAAACCAGGCAGTTACTCACTTTCCTAAGGCAATAAACGGAAAGATGGCTAGGTAATATGCCACACAAATTACAGACAAAAGCCAAAATACTGATTTGAAATGTCTTATGTCTGTTAGATGGAAGGGTTCACTATTGCTTTGCTCATCTTGCCTTCCAAGAATTTTTTCAGCTCTGTAATCCATCCAGCCAAGAATCAGGCCACAAATAAGGGATATGAAGCAAGTTAGTGAGGCTGAAAAGATAGATTTAGTATTTTAATACCTTAGGAGATGACAAGGAGTTA
Source organism: Agrochola macilenta (assembly GCA_916701695.1). NCBI lineage: Eukaryota > Metazoa > Arthropoda > Insecta > Lepidoptera > Noctuidae > Agrochola > Agrochola macilenta. The sequence continues at coordinate 9,561,294 of OU753559.1, read as the reverse complement.
TGAAAACGAACAATAAATAATAACATAACACAAACCAATGAACAATGTAACTCCTAGTCTTTCATATCCCCCATAATATGTAGATACCCATCTGTACACAGGTTCCATGACCCAAAAGTTAACAGTACTTCCAAATCGTGAGAATGATAACTGTAGTCCAAATACCATGTTGAGTTCCTTTCCTTTGAACCAAAGTACTACATAATTATTAACAACAACTTGTAAGGATTCTCCTCCAATCCTGAAATAGATTAAATATAACAATCAGGGAAGTAATGCATGCTTAAATTAAATGTATGCTTGGATCATTATCTAAGCATACATTTACATTATATGGTTTCTGCCTATACTCAGAACAGGCGTGATTGTTTTGTTTCTCTTTTTCTGTTTCTAGGTTTTTATGTGCAAGTTGTACATACTTACCCAAATACAAATCTGCCGAGTATCATCAGCCAGAATGCATTAATGTATACTCCAAAAGCAAATATTACAGATCCAATAAATACAATTGTCATATAAATTACAGTGCCCAATCTTACACCAAAGTATCTGAAATTAAAAATACATAAATTATCAACATTTGAGCTATTCAATAATATACCAATAAATGAGGGCAAGCATGATACAATTTAACAACATTGCAATCATAATATAGTATAATATTTCCAATAATATAATTGGACTGAATAGGGTCACAGATATTGTAAACATCATATCATGTGCAGAGGTCTACCTATAAGTATTTATAATGCAATGTATGCATATTGATCTAAATTCCTAATCATAAAATGGTATTTATTTTGTCAGAACAGAGGATAACAGACAACATTGTATAGTATTCCTCATAGTTATATTATTGTTTCTTGATTTAATTTATCAATTGAATATATTAGAGATTGATATCTCAATGTTCTGTAAACTTCATAATGTATCACTCATTTCAGATAAGAGTAACAAATATGACTAGCCCAATATCTACAATGAAAAAAAAAATGTAGTTGAAAATCAAAAAATTACTTTAAAGTTTTGTTTATGTAAAAAGTCACAATTTTTTTTACATAAACAAAACTTTAAAGTATTTTTTTGTTATAAAAATACAAAAAAACATTAAATTTAAATGTAGATACTATTAATAAACCAATACATTGTGGAAATAGAGTTATGTTTCATAATGAACTGATAAACAACAAACAAATTATGTAGAAACATACCTATCAACAAGATAACCGCCAATGAAACACAATACCACATTTGGCCATGAGTATATAGAATAAAGCAATGCAAACTGGGATGTGTTCAAGTGTGAGTCATATTTGAAGTTGTCAGCCAACGCTCCAGGAGTATCATAACAAAAATAGGAACCTGAAACAGGAAAATTTTAAAACAAATGTAATTTAGTCATTATCAAAGAAATACTTGTACTAGCTTTTTCCTGCAGCTTCACCCATTTGCAGTTTAGAAATAATCCCACAGGAACAAACAACAGGACAAAAAGTATCCTATTTTCTGCCCAGGGCATGGTCTACCTGTATGTAAATTTTAATTGTTATCTGGGTGAGTGGGTCGTCTTAGGGGCGGATTTCAGCCTTTAACGTTTAAAATGCTAACAGGTTTATTTTCGCAATTTATTATAGTATTATATGGTAATGGATTTCTTGTTAATTTGCTACTGGACTTAATCTAAAATGTGGGCCTATTGTGTGTAAAGGGATACAATACACCCGCATTATATGGAGTTTAAATAATATGATAGTCAATTCCATGCATACAATATTAACAATTTGATTGTAGCTTACCAAAACAAAGGAAACACATTAGTAATAGTGCAAAAAATCGATGCACTCTGTTTGCAGGATGGCACCATGATGTCGGCTGCACCATGTTGGATCGGCTGCTACCACTGGATTCTGGGACTTCCATTCTGCCGACTTTACTTCACTAATCGGAAACTAGAATACCTCTAAAGTGTATTACAGCAATCTCTATACACTTTGTAAAACCTTCTTGGATAGTTTATCTTGTGAGGTGAGAGTGCTAGATCTGATAGCTGGTGTTCGTAATTCCGTTCGGACAATTGTTAGGAAATCAAAATATATGACGATTCCTAGGTCCAAAAAAATTGTCACATTACGCGGAAATTATGGTTTAAAAGTCACATTATTTCGTTTTCATTTTCAATGCAGTTACTCGATTAACACAAATATAAATGTTGGAAGATAAAACGACTGATTGTGCTAATGCAATGGTGTTTTGTTCTTGATGAATGAGAAATGATTAATAACAAAAAATCACGTCAACAGTGAGACGTCAACATTAAACAATTTGATCTGTCATTGTCAGTGATCTGTCATGATTACCGTATTTACTAATTCCATGTCATGATCAACAGCCCGGTTTACAAATAATGTAAGGTAGTAAGGTAATGCAGTGTACAGTACTGCACGTCCCGCACGTCAGTGGTAACAAAACCAGTACAAACTGGCCACTTATTATATTTAAACTACGTAAGTAACCAAAGTGTTACCAGTTTCCACCGTCGTGCCGTCAACCGTACATTACCATTACTTCGTTACCATACGTTGCATTATTTTATTTATGTTTTGTTCAGACAGAGACTACTTAGAGTGCGAGTCACGAAAGAAGACCGGCGGACAATTGTAGACTACATTTTTTTAATGCAATGCCATAGACACTAGCGCCGCGTCAAAAGGACTTCAGTCTTAGAGTGTTATATACTCTAAGACTTCAGTGGTGGCGCGGACACATCACACAAATAAATTACTATGAAAACTCTGAACTATCGTGTTATTTAAAAATGGAACGACCTTTTTACTTCAACTCATGGCAACCAAGGAGGCAACTTATCAAAGATTTCGATTTGCTTGCAAATATAGACAAATGAACATATTGGCGCTTATAAAATTATCGTTGTTCGTCATTAATTCTGGAATTTATATTTAATTTACTTATTTGAATTTCCGCGCAATAATTGAGAAAAGTACTATACTGATGGTCTCACGTATGTGTGCCTCGGCTTTGCCTCAGCCAATATTTTCACGATCGTGCATCAATGTCCTTGTTGCAGGCCGCGACAGTAATGTACACTACATACAAAAATCTAAAAAATACAGTTTACGTCAAAACGTTCAGCGTCAAAGTCAATTTCGAAAGCACAAGCCGAGAAGTTACTTCACTAACTCAAAATAATTTTGAGTTAGCCAGCGAGCGGTCCACCTCTCACCACGCGCCGCGCAATCTACGTTGACGCGCGACTCTCACACAAAAGGGTACAACATTAAAGCACTTCCCTATACCTCATTCTCACGATTTTGATATCAAAAGTTGCGTAATTTAATTCTCTAGAGATATTGATATCTCTTAGTTTTATATATATTATTTTTTTATTGATAATTTCAAATTATTTTGTACAGTACTTGTAAAGCATCAAATTCTGCGTATTTTAGTACCCATTTTATTGACGTAGTTTTCGCAGGAAAAGGGGCCCCTACCAGAAGCGATCGAAAAAACATTTTCAATGTTAAAAACTGTAAAGAAATACTTTCAGGTATGAACCACAATTAGTTTTTCGCGAAGAGGTCCTAAAACTATATTAGTCCTAAACTACTACTGGTCCTAAAACTTTATTAACTATATTTTCTAGTTTTGTATCAAAATAATTGTATCTATCAAGCCGTCATATAAACACATTATGACGCGCATACAATCAGACTCGCATGCCCCAATCCACATGATTTTGCGCCCTTCGGTACTCGGGTCAACTTGGCTGCCCAAAACTATTCCAGACCGGTTACTAAAGTATTCGAGCTCGCTTCGCTCGACAAAGTAACTCCTGTTTCTGTATGAACGTCCACCCCAGGGCGAAGAACATCCGTGTGGAAAAATAACCGGCCCAGTGTGAGACGCACTACCACCGTACAATATTTAGCAAAAAACAACGAAAAAAACACGTTTCTTATATGGGGATCCCCTTTAATTTTTAACTTTATTCTATTTTTATTATTTGTTGTTATAGCGGCAATACAAATTCACTATCTGTAAGCAATTCAAATGTCTACCTAATTACAGTTCATGAGATACAGCCCGCTGACAGACAGGCGGACGGACAGCGGAGGCTTAGTAATAGGGCTCCGTTTGGCACCCTTAAGGTAGAGAACCCTAAAAAGTGTCAGTTAGGAGCATCGAGAATTAAGGTAATTTCTGTTTATGGCGAAAATAATGGTAATTTAAAATAAAAAAACATAGTATCTGATAAAAAGTTAGTTCAGTTATTATGCAAAGTTTCATGATCTAATTTGAAGTTTTATTTAATACCAGCGGTTTATTGTTCGGTTTGGAGGTAACTTTGGATATTTTTCTATCGAGAAAATTTTATGGAATCGTGTTTTCGTCAAACATTGTACTTAAAATGAATCCTCAACTTTAGCATAATATTTATTTCAAAATCAATGCTGCAGTATTTTCGATATAACTGAGGATCGTGCTAAGTAATTTGAGGTAGTATCAGTGGCGGATTTGCAGTCTTGTTCGCCCTAGGCCCCAGGGTATGTAGTAAGTTTCAGCCGCCCCTTTCTCAGCACCCATCATATAGACTACATAATGAATTTACTTTATTGCCAACTTTTATCGAAATCGGTTCAGAAAACTTAACTATGAGTTGGGTTGGCGCCGCGAAATTCTATGACGCGTTGCAATTAGTTACTTGGACATCATTTTTAAATGGTTTTAAGTTATTATTGTTATACGATGCGGTGCAGTGCGGCCCACCATAATGTGCGCGAACGTTTAGAATATATAGGTATTTTGAGTTATTTCTTGTTATAATCAGTGACTTTTTTGTCACGATTGGCCGCCCCTAATATCTGGCCGCCCTAGGCCTGGGCCTGCTGGGCCTTAGGGCAAATCCGCCTCTGGGTAGTATAAGACCTTAACGAGCACGTTACACGTTACGCGTTTGCACAAAAGCCTAAGGTAGCGTAGCGTAAGGTATTATTCTCAAGGCAATCAATGAACGAATAGAAGTAAGTAGGTCTCCTGTAGAATGCACAGGTGCTAAGCCTGTACTACATTTGTGCTACGACGGTGGTAGCCCGTGATACACCCGTGCTACACCAGTGCTACGACGTGCTACGCCTGGACTACGCCGGTGCTACGCCAGTGCTACACTTGTGCTACGCCTGTGTTACGCCAGGGCTACCTTGTACTACGCCTGCCTGTGCTTCTTTTGTGTTATGCCAGCGCTACGTTTCTACTAAGCCTGTACTACACCTTTATTGCGCTCTGAATAAAATACCGAATGGAAAGCCGTTTCCCCAAAGACGCGCCTCATCGCGCCGCCGGCGCTGCCACCGCCGATGCATGCATTTTGCACACTAGATGTACATCCGATAGCGCTCGCAACCCTAATAACTATTATATTCTACCTACCTCACTGCCTAACGAAAATGGATATAATAGACTACTTATTTAAAACTTTAGGTCTGACTTGGAAAAATAAACATACCCATGGTGGTTATTGGAGTGTTTGTGTGTGTGGGCCCGGACAAATCGATTTATCTAATAACCAACCCAGATTATTTCCTGCGTTTTTTCCAGCGAAAACAGAAACGCTAGGTACCAATCTACAAACCAGTGTTTGTCCAAAACGTCTTCGTCGTATTTATGTGTTCAGCCAGTTTCATCCTGACAATGTTTGTCACGGAACGGGACGTCAACGAGAACGAGATGACGACGCCGGAAGTAGCGACAGTAATCTCGTTTCTCGTTGGCGTCCAGTTCTCGGTGCGATGGACAAACGGCCTAAAGGAGTTAGTTATTCCAGTTAGGAAATTCTATGCAGCAGCCCTAACTTTGGAATTGCTTAGTTCCTGACGTCACTATAGTCATCAGGACTGCTTCGAAGATACATATGTTGTTTGATGATATAAGAGAAGGAATAATTACATAATATTAATGACTTATTTTCGCGTCAAATTATATTTCACAGGAAGCATTGGAGTGGTTGTAGACCGGTAGTTACTTCATCCTATCTCTTCAAACAGTAGGTACCTAGGTAGGTGTAGGTAGAACATATACGTGTTTTTTTTAAGTACATTTTATAAAGACGCAATGACACAAGACAAAGTCATAATTGAGAGTCCTTAATGAGGACACTTTAAACAATATAGGTATACCGAAGCATGTTTCATGAATCACTGGCATCCGAAGCCTCTAAGAATCTGTTTATGTTCCTTAGTCCTCATCAATTTATAAGTAAAAGTTGGCTAGTTTATTTATGTTGTTTTTAGGGTTCCGTACGTCCGAATGAAAAAACGGAACCCTTTTAGGATCACTCGTGTTTCAAAAAACTTTAAGAAGCCTGGTCTTAAAATAACATGGTAAATCTCCCAATATTGTGGGTACAAACTTACATTTGCAGTTGGAATGTATGGGAGACCATGGTTTTCAACTACAATATTAAGTTTGTCCCTGGGATAAATTCATCCCAACTACGGAACCCTTCATTGTTCGTGGTCCGACACGCTCTTGGTCGGTTTTCTTACTTTAGGTTACGATGGAATAGGCACTTACACATGTATACAAATTCCTTAAATATCGAGAAAGAAAAGTAATAAATATGTATTAGTTATATCAACTATCTAAACTCTGGAATGAGTTCACGTAGTTCAATTCAACAACAGTGGGTAAGTAGGTAAAGTATGTAGGTTCAATGAACCCCCAACTGGACAGTGTATTCTTCAGTCTGACGCTACGCGGTTTAACTTTGCCGGCATTAAATCACTGTAAAAGGCAATTGATCAAGTCTCTGATACTCCAAAAGTTTAAAAAACCATTCTATTTTACTATCAAATGATCAAAGTAGACAATACTACGCTCAAGTGTACCTTGAAGTTTTGAGACCATTGTCTACTGCTTCCAAACACTGGGGTCAACGAAAGCCGAGGCGAGGTGTACCACCTTATTATTGTCTTTAGTACCTATTGGACGAGGCTAACTGCTATGCATGACAGACCTTTACAAGTTTCTTGGACCAATGCAATTGAATTTCAATAGAATGTATAAAATTTATCAATGGGATTGGAAATAATAGCTTGTTACATTACATGTCTTAATAATGAGCTATTATAAAAGATGACAATTAGACAATAATGCTCGTCTGTAAGTGTTTTTAAAATAATGGCGTGATAACAATTTCACAGGAATATTAGAATTTCTATTCATCGTATAAGTTTATTAGCCTGTTAATAAGGAGATGTGTCCGTCTGGATTGAGGAGCCATGTCTCATATTTGAACGAGGGTACTACCAATATTTAGTGAGAGTGAGGAGCCACCTTAGAACTCGAAAACTAGCCAACGGATATATTTGAAAGTTTTGTAGGATTTAGTAGTACTTATGCATAGCCTGTACAAAAAAAAATGGGTTTTGTAGGGCTGAATTTGAGATAGCTGCTTTGATTTTTCATAAAAATCCATAAATTTCACCGCGCTGTTTCTCGGAAAGTAATCAACCAATTACAACAGATTTTTAGTGCAATTTAGTAGCAAATGTATTCTAATTTATACTATAAAAATTAAATGAAAAAACTATATAATTTCGCCGATACAACACATTTTATGTGGCTCCTCTGTGGGTCGTACATGTACGTAGCTACTAAACTAGTTGATCAAATCGCATAATAATAGCACCAATATTTAGTAGAAATTTCTACTAAATATTGGCATAATCCAACCTACACATTCAGTATTTCAAAAGAAATTAATAAAATAAACATTCCTTAACAATTTAGTGTGGTACGAGAGCCCACGACCAAAACCATATCACATCGTTTTACAGCCAAAACCATATAAAATCGTTCGTTTAGCTTTAGATGATTCGAGGATGAGCATGGACTGAGGTCTCGTGTTTTTAAAATAAATACTGTATTTTTTTGAAAAAAATGTCGTCGTTGTATAGGCTACGCATAAGTAGTACTAAATCCTACCAAATTTTCAAAAATATCCGTTGGCTAGTTTTCGAGTTCTAAGGTGGCTCCTCAATTCAGACGTCAGGATTGAGGAGCCACCTTTAACGTCGTATAACTTTTTAAGGGTTTTACTACAAATTCCAGGATCCGGCCTACAAAATCGGCAAATTTACTACTAAATATTGGTAGTACCCTCGTTCAAATATGAAATGAAATTGAAATGAAATGAAATTGTTTATTCTGTAAATAGGATATAGGAATCACTTTTACACGTCATATTAAAAAAAATATTATTAAAATTTGCTAGATGAGTTCGGCTTTTCCTATCCGACTACTCTGAGAAGAAAGGCCGAAACAAACTCAGAGGTCACAGTCTCTTTTAAAGTCCAGACATAATCTTGGTCAAGCCATATGAGGACCACATGGTCCTCATATGGCCATGGCCAGACCATTTCAGACACTAATCTACATAGATTAGTGTCTGAAATGGTCTTTTGAGAAAAGAACCACACAGATTTGAGTAGACCTGTCCAGTCAGTGCAAGCATTTGTCAGTAATCGTGGAGCTCAACTCAGAACATAAGGAGCTCAACTCGACGAACATATCAAAGAAAGGACATTTGGGTAGGCCGCATAAACTACTCAAACCGTCAGACCATTATTAAAACTATCTGAGAAAGGAAATAAAAAAACTGAGTAGAGAAAACAAAAAAAAAACATTAAAAAATAAAATATCCACATAGTCCTCACATTCACAATAGGTAATTAAAAAATATAATACTTTACAAAGTAATCATGTCATTATGAATGTAATATTCAATAATAAGAATGTTTAAATAAAACTGGTATATTTTGTTGATTTTACTAAATAATTCTAATGTCAAGTTTTATGGTTTTATCACAAGGTTTAGCAGAGCGAGCAGCTCAATCCCAAGCTTTTTTATCATTCCAAATAATCAGACGGACATGGAGACATGGCTCCTCAATCCAGACGGACACTAAGGAGACTATTTAGGATGGAAACCGCTTAGAATGTGTAGCGTGACTGAGCGAGCATCAACCAGCTGACCACACCATGGGAGGCCATCAGATGAAAACGAGTGGCGGCCCAAAACTATCGTTTTGAAGGATTGCGCGCTCTTTTTCAGTAATTAGCAGATATACGAGTACTTAGGAGGATGACACTGCCCATCATTTTCCCCAATCCTTAATGGCATCGTAATCCACGAAAAGGGAACTGGGTGGATATGAGCTACCAATTACACCATAAAAAATATTTAATTAAACAAAGAGGAACCCAAGTTAAACAATACGGTACCTATGGAAATCTTGGCACGGAACTTTAACAGATCACCAAGTGACCTACTAACGGAGGTAGCGATCTTAGCACCCCTGGCGAGCCATGTCTGGGGGCCAAATTATACAAAATTAAAGTAAAGTAGGTTTAGGTTTAGTTTGTAAACAAATATAAAAAGATTTTTATGTAAGCCTGGGTGTCGACGCCTCGCGCCCCCAGGTAACGTCCAATTTTTCATCCGTGTAGGTATCTACTATCTACATTGTAGTGTCAGCTGTAAAAATAATGTTTGGGGTAAATAATCTCAAAAAGCAGTATTGTAAGTTGTTGTGGCGACGATGTGGCGGTAGCAGCGGGTTCGGCGACGGCGGGCTGCGCTGCGTTGCGTACGCAGTGCGCAGGGCGGGCGGGGCGCGGCGGGCGGGCGGCGCGCGTACCGCGGGCGCGCAGTGCTCCTCGCGCAGGACCGGAGTGGTGTTCACTCGGCGGCGCGCCACGGCGCGACATGCCCAGCTGATGTTTATTTATACCGCGAGCTCGGTGGAGGGTGCGCGCGGGAGGCCCTCCCCTCCGCGGCACCACGGTTCCGCGTGATGCAGCCGAGCGAGCTAGCCGACGCCGCGCACGCCGCTAGCGGAAACCCCCCGCAGCGTGGCCTCAACGGTGGCCGTTTCGACTTTGACGATGGTGGAACTTATTGTGGTGGATGGGAAGACGGCAAGGCCCACGGCCACGGTGTGTGTACTGGACCCAAAGCGCAGGGAGCTTACGCCGGCTCCTGGCACTTCGGCTTTGAAGTTTCCGGTGTCTACACCTGGCCCAGGTGAGATAGTGACTTCGCCCGGGCCTCGCACACGCCCGAGCGCAAATCCGCGTCCGAAGCCGCTCCAAAAATAGGCTGCTATTAATAATTGAGTTCGGTGTTTCGCTAGAAAACGCGTGTAACGGCGGTGAAAGTGCCTCATGGCCCAATCTCAGCGAAAATACTCATATCGATCGGTAGACGCTGATAACAACACGTGATAACAGTATCATATCATAGTCAAGTCTTGGTGTCGATTGACTTGTCATTGTTGGAGACAGATCCATTAGACAATCTATGAATTGAAGACTAGGAAACGCCATTTCACAAATCTTGATTGGAACAATTTAGCACAATTGCCTAGACGACAGTGATTTAAAAAAGCAAATGATACAATTATACCTAGACTCTGAAGAATTTGTTATGAAAATATTACGCATATCCCAAATATTCCAAAAGACAATACGAAGATCCATTATAAACAATATACTCGTAGGTACGTGTACACTTACGACTTCTCATAAGAGTTTATGGTGTCACGACGTTCACGTGGTCGTACTTCCACGTTAGCCATCGCTTTATAAATTATTGTAAAGACTTAATTGTTTTATGTAATGGGAATATGTGTGTACGGTCCATTAGAGAATAGCAAGGTGGTGGCGGTCTCAGAAGTGTTACTATGCGTATCAATAGTCAATAGCCAGTGTCCGCGAATTAACCCGTCGGTCGACCTAATTCTTCTCTTAACCTTACAGTTAGACTTCGTATACCTACTCTTATTTTAGATGGAATACCAGAATAAAAATCAACGTCATTTCGAACTCTTAGTTTCATAATGAACTGAAATAACAATACCTAATGCGTTTAGCTGATCTAAGTATAAATACCAATGTATTATTAAATTATTATGTTTATTTATTTAATTTATCATAAAAAACTTAGTAAAGGAATATCTACTACGAAAATAATGTAGGTAAACGTTCCGGAGAGCAACTGATAGCCATGGTACTAACTTAATTAATTTCTATGGGACTAATAAATGGATCCATCTTCCAATGCAATTAAATAGCAGGTAGGTGTCTAGCTACATTATAAAGTAAACGAATATACGTCAATGTATCAACTGATCATGTTTCAAGATCATCAAGTGGTCTCGGTAGCTAGCCGAGAACAGTTACTGATGTTCACACACTATAAAGATACAAGTCAGCTTAGTTAATTTAATTAAACAGACTTGTGAGTCATGAATGATACGATAATCCTAAATGTTGCGGACCAGATATGAAGCAAAGAAAATAAGAATAGGACAGAGGTATCCTTTTTCGTCGGTGCATTGACCTAATGAAATGTTCGCATTGGGATAAGCTTGCTCTGATATAACCGGAAGGTCTGGCAGCGGCTTCGCATTTTATTCTGCCTTGTGTTACACATCAGGCATCATTTCAGACAGTACTTAATTCGCAATAATATCGGAAGAGTTTTGATACTATTAAGGAGTAGGCAGAAAATATCCAGAATCTTAGAGAATATTTTACTTAGGTACCTTAGTAGTTTTTTTTATATGTATAACTGTTAATATTGTTTTTTTTGTGACCTGCGATAACACCAATCTCCAGTTAAATCTATACTTTGTTTCTTTTTTTTTTACTGAACTGTAGTTCTCACGATGTTTTCCTTCACCGATGTCAGTAATGTCCCAGATAAACTCAGAAAGTACATATGAATTGAAAAAGTCACATTGGTACTTGCCCGGATTTGAACCCACAACCTCGTGCATGAGAGGCGAGGCCTTAACCACGGGGCTATCACGACATACTATCACATACTTACCTCCATAAATATGTTTAACAAAAGAATATATAAAATTCTCATAAAAATATTCTTGAATAAAGCAGCTTTACCTGACAAGGTTAATAAAATGGAAAAGCTCTCCAGGGAGTAATTGGAACGCAGACTTCAATTAATTATGCTAATTAGGTAGGTGCCGCAGCTCAGTTCTTATAAATTATCATAGCTATTCCGAAAACTGTATAAAATCACCCGGCCAAGTGCGAGTCTGACTCGCACACGATGGGTTCCATGTACTATTACGGTTCATAAGATACAACCCGCTGACAGACAGACGGACGGACGGACCGCGGAGGCTTAGTAATAGGGTTCCGTTTGGCACCCTTCGGGTACAGAACCCTAAGAACAAGATTTTTTTTACATCGAAGTGTGTTTTCTACACACACATGTTGTCGGATCCATAATACCTAGTGGAATATATGTCAAAAATCTGGTCATTCACGTTTTGATGGTGTAGTCATTGATGATGCGTTATATTCAGAAATAGCGTGAAATTATCTTGAATTATTAAATCGTGAGGTACGTCTCTTCTAAATCGTACGACTGCTGAAAAAATGTTAAGTGCAGTGAATTATCTATCACAAATAAGACTCATTTTTATTTGAAATATACATATATATTGTAAACCTAGAACACACGACAGGTGGTAATTAACTAGACATTTATCTCTAGTTTGGTAAAGTAATTACGACTCTCGCAACTTTGTATGTGTCAAGGACCTACAACTAAGTATAACCTGTAACAAAAGTAACACTGTGACAATTTCATGGTGACCCATTTTCTTCTTGTAATTCTAAACTAGAGCGAGAACCTTCATGCGAGGTTCCTTCGCCAAACTTTAAATAATAAAATTATTAGATGGAAATAAAAATGTTATTGGTACATCGCATAAAACTAAAACAAAAACTTTAGTTTCTAAAATAAGAAACTAAAGTTTCTGTAAACAGTTTGTTTACCTGCTGTATGAAGAGTAATTCTTCAGAACAAATATTTAACGATTTATTGAAGGATGAAGGATAATTAGCAACATAGGCACAACTTTGTCTTATTTTAACGGGGCATGAATGAGCACTAATATATTATGTACCTATAGACGTAATGATGACTAATGCGCTTGCACTCAAATTACATTTTATTAGGAATTTAACTGAGGTTTACACATGCCCATACTGGTATCTACTTCTCTCCCCTTCATTACTCATAGTTTTGTCTTATATCTGACTAATTCCTCGCGATCTACTTTCAATGTATTTGACTCATAAAATTGTTTTAAGACGCTGAAATTTAGTAATAAGTACCTATTTTAGTAAAACAATCTTACAAATCGCAATAAAATTGTTTTTCTGTCTGTAGGTGCTAAGTTATCTGTTCTACTCGTGTGTGATTTTTAGGATTTAATAGATAGACCATAGATATTTCTATTAGATAGACAGTTGAAATTTTCACAGATTATGTATTTCTATTACGGCTATAACATCAAATATTAAAAACAAAATTAAAAAACCTTTTTACTAAATGCATATAGAAGGTATAAAGGTACTTACCTATATAAAACAAAAAAACCATTTAAAAAAAATACTGTCTGTCGGTTTTCCGGCTAATTTCCGAAACGGCTGGACCAATTGTGACGGGACTTTCACTGGGAGATAGCTGAAATAAAACTAGCCTAAGTTACTACATATAACATATGGAGTAACTTAGGCTACGTTTATTTTAGAAAAAGAATTCCCCACGGGCGAAGCCACGGGCAGCAGCTAGTGTCAAATAACTAGAATTGCTGGCTCGCTGAAAATATTTTTTGTTTAGTTTTTACTAATCTCGGATATGCTAGGTTTTCTTTTGCCCTCAGAGCAATAAGATTTTGCTTTGAACTTTTGCCTATTAATACAGATAATACATAATAGGTGTTAGGTACTTAGACCACTTATGCAGAAAAGTTTAAGGATCTAGAGAACTTAGGATGACAAAAAAAAATTGAATTTTTTGCAACGAAGCTAACTGATGCTTCTCTACCAGTATTTCAGGATCCATTATGTGTCAATATTTATTAAAAAACTGCGTGGCCTCTACGGGACCTTTACATACCCTGTAAAGCCGTCGACGTAGATGCAACACAGAGCATACGGGAGCCCTACCACGGCATTCGCTGTGCCGACCACAACAGTGGACAAATTGTAATGACTCTTTAGGAAAAGAAGGTGCAATTATTAGCAATCACTATTTCATACTACAATAACTATATGCTTTTAAAACATTACAAACATTCCAGTGTCTGAAAATATGTATCCATGCTGGAATCAAATCCTATGTTAAAAAACCCGACCAAGTACGTGTCAGACCACGTATAATGAAGGGTTCCGTAGTTGGGATTAATTTATCCCAAAAACAAACTTACCTAACATTGTAGTTTAAAAACATGTTCTCTCTACATCGATATACGTCACGGTCTATTCTCCAGCTGCTAATTAATGTAAGTTTGTAATCACAAAAATATATTTCTAAATGTGATAAAACTACAAATTAACGATTTTTTTACCTTTCCTTTACTTGTACTGTGAGACCTTGCTTCTTGCCAGATTTCATTATATGTAGGTTTTCATTTATTTACAAGTATCAAAATATGTCCCTTAGCTGGCCATATTTTTTTATTCCGTTTAAAGCTCCAAAGCTTTTTAGAGCTCCAAGGGTCCATAGACTATTTGATATTAATTTCAAATCGATACCTCCACGCGTTCCTGAGAAAAAGGGTATTGTCAGACTGACAGATAGAGAGACGGACAACGAAGTCATCCCATAAGGTCCCGTTTTTTCTTTCTGAGGTACGGAACCCTAAAAACCAATGCTAACGACGGACAAAGTGTGTCTTCTTGAGTGAGAATACTGAAGTCATCCCGACAAACCACTTCAGTGAAGAGTTGAGAGTGGTAGGTTTGAAGAAATAAGTGTTGATGTTAAAATAAGATAGGGCACACCGATTATATTATAAGGACAGCTAAGTTTCTCGAGTAGATAGGTGCAAATGTCAAGGCACTTAGCGCTCGTATTTACAAACCTATAGATAATCTAATTTGTGCTACTTGAAAGAGACTTCTGCAATTGAGTCCATAGACAATGCTTATTTGTAATGTTTAGACTCTTGCTAGAAGATATGCTATCCTGCTCATCAATCGTCACATAACTTTACTCTATGCGCATCTAGGTATCAGAATAAGAATAATTTATTGTATAAGAAATTACATTCGAATATACTACGATACTTAGGTAATAGGTTTGTATTTGTACAATAGGCAATTTGCACTACCTATTATTACTACTTGTCCGTCTGTGTTCTCAGGATCGCGTGGAAGTATAAAGTTGAAATTAATATAAAAAATACGTAGGTCTCTACGGTGCCTTGGAGCTCTAAAAAACTTAAATCAACCTTCTAAGTTAACGCAATAAAAAAAATACGCCGTATTTTGCAACATATTTTGATACTCGAAAATAAATCAACACCGATAGGGTACTTCCCGTTGGCCTAGAATCATGGCGAGAAGCAAGCTCGCGCAGCACAAGTAAAGGAAAATTCCGAAAATCGCTATTTTGTAGTATTAACAAAAAAAAACTTTTTTGCGAGTACCTTCTTACATTTGCAGTTTTTTTTTTTTTTTGTGATAAATTTTTCCCAACTACGGAACCCTTCATTGTGCGTGGTTCGACACGCACGTGACTGGTTTTTTATTAATTTAACTGTATTGATCTAATTGCTCTAAAAGTCGGGCACTAAGGTTTTCTGTTCGAACATCTTTAGTTTTAACCTGCATTTGGAACTCTGCCCAATAAATGGTCTAACGAGCCATTGTTTTTTATATATTGTGACTCAGTATATATATACTATCATACAAATACCTACAGGGTACAACCCTATCCAATCTTAGTGTAGGTACATAAAATACCTACATGCGGATTTTCCGTACAGTTTTCTTTCATCTCTGAGTGTAACAAACACGCAATGGCGTCATGCAAATCAAACCATAAACTATGTTTTATTGGCCCAATCGCTGGTTCATTGTTCAATTCAGTCGTTTACAACGTAAAATATGTATCTATACACACTCTAAACATACATCAATCGTGCGTAAATCAGTAAATATTGTTACGTCAATGAAACATCGAAGTTTTCTGTTCAAGATAATATTTGAAACACTTCCCCTCACACATCCCTCAAACAAATGTTATCAAGGTCAAATATTAAAGATGCAATGAATCGTAATAGCTAGTTTATACGACATTTCTTTTTGTTGGTACGGTTACGGTGACTTTGTTTTTCATCTGTCTACCTACTTATTTTCTTCATTCATGAAATTTTCCTATAGGTAGTGGCGAAATAACTGACCACAAATTATTGTGAAATCGCTGAGTCATAATCAGTTGGTTCCACGAAGTATATCTAGCATAATTTCTTTCAGTAGTTGGTACAGTTTTCAGACTAACAATTGCTCCAATATTATTTTAATGATTCATTTTCATATTTTCTAATTATGAGAGATTCCTTGAATAGATTAAAACTCTTTTATTTAAGACCTAATTACGTAACACTGAATCAATCATAATCTGAATCATTTTCGAAGGATATCGCTAATCCGTTGCTTCTTATGTTCGAAAAATGTGTCTGCTCAATAACGTTAATAACGCAATGAATGTTATTGAACTGTCAAAATGAAACAGATTGTGATTGATCGTGAGTTATGCAATTTGAGTGCCTGTTTCAGAATTTTAAAAAACATTTACAAAACTTCGGCTTATTGCTCTGAAAAGCTGAAAAACTCTAAATACCTCGCGATAGAGTGAGACAATACCTACATTTTAAGTTACTTATAACAACTACATTGTTAAATACAATGAAATATCGTGAACGAGTTATCTTCGACATCTTTAGTAAACTGCACCAACGGCGGGTAATTTTGTGCTATCATTGATGACTTTACATATTGGAGGGAGGCGTTTACTCGTCTGGTAATAATGATTATACTTGCTGAGTTACTTAGTTTTTAAATGGTGATAGGTAAATACTAAGTAGTAGGTAAGTTTAAATCCTACTAATATTATAAACGCGAAAGTTTTTATGTATGTATGTGTGGACGTTTGTTACTCTTTCACGCAAAAACTACTGAACGGATTTGGATAAAATTTGGCACACAGATAGTTTATAACCTGGATTAACACATAGGATACTTTTTATCCCGATAATCCCATGGGTTCGAGAAATATGCGGGTGAAACCGCGGGGCGCTGCTAGTATACAATATGTAAAAAAAACCCTGTCCGATCCGTGAGCGTATGTTAGGTATCGTACTGAGATTCTATTTAAGCTGTAATTTTCAGGAAAAAGGGAAAAAAAAAATCGCCTATTTTTTTTTCAGTTGGGTTTATTACCGGATTATTACTACATGGGGCGCGGGCGGCCGTCGTTTAGCGGGTCTAGTCATAACTTATGAATCCCCTGTTGAAATTTTTCTATTTTTTATGGATTTGTCAAATTTGATTTGTTCGTTCAAAAAATGTGAATTTTAAATAGCAAAAACTTTTTTTATTTTTTATTAATGTTATTGCAGTAGGTACCTATATGCCCCTTTCGGATCGGACAGGTTTTTTTTACATATTGTATAACTGGCGATTTTTTATGGTACGCTGCTACTCAACCCTTCGGGGAAAACAGGCGATGGTATGATATATGTAAGTTCAAATTAATATTTTGTTTTATGTCATACCATTATGAATATAGGTAATTTATTATGCCTGTGGCAGATCACAGTTACTCAATGTTTGAATCAAACCACTCGTTATTTTCACGGCTCTTGTTAACTCTCAGTGTTGCGAAAACGCGCAAACAAAAGATTACGAAACAAAAACTTTAGCAAATTACCCTCTTACTTACCTAACAATTTTCTTTCATTAGAATAATACATTCGGGTAAATACCTAAAGTACTCTTTCGCAAGAACTCAAACTTTCTCAAATAATGATGATATGAAAACAAGCTTTTAGTCTGAAAATTTCGAAGTTTCGCTTTCAAGTAGGGCTTCTTATTGTAGTTACAAAAACATATAAAATTGTATAAGCATCTTACGAAGGACTGTTTTTAAAAGTATCTATAATTTAACCAACTCTCCTACTAATAAAACACCTACCTAAGTATCTATTCTTGAAAAGCCTTCTGATGTATGCTCCAGAATGATGTACCAGTACCTCAAATGAACAACTAATTCCGTAACACACAATCTATCACAATCTGTGTCATTTTGGCAGTTCAACAACATTCATTGCGTTATTTACGTTGTTGAGCAAACAAATTTTTCGAACATATGAAGCAATGGATTAGTAATGATTCAGATTGTGATTGATTGTTACGCAATTAGGGTGCGGGGAGCAAACATCTAAAAAATCTTCCTTCCTCTTCCGAAGTGTATGTTTCATTCCGTATCCGAAGAACGCGGTCTCAAGGGATCACAAGCCATTTCAACACATAGATCATAGTTAATGTTGAAAGGTTACATACTTATTGATTTAGGATAAGACAAAGTTCTTTAAAAAAAATATAGATAGGAATAAAACTGTAAAACATTTCTACAATTTTCTTAGTAATATACTTACTTTCTCTCTTTCTTAGTAATGTACTTACTACTTACACGTAAGTAGATAAGCTTGCAGACATTTTAATAAATTCGTGGTTAACTATTACAAGTAAAGTACGTAATTAAATTATAAGTACCTAATAACTTTGGTATGCCATTTTTTACACTTACGAGGCAAACGTACAGCAGTCACGACGAAGCTCTTATTTACATACTAAGTTATGTGTACATTGGAACACAACCAGAATCCTTTTCCTACCTACATAATATAAATTATTTTTCTTGTATTTACATTTTTAAATAATTGAACTTCGCCAGCGCCACCGAGTTGAAAACCCGTATATTATACGTTGTATTTAGATTTATATCGTTTTCATGAAGTAAAAAGTACCTCACTGCAGTTGTCTAGTTTTACTACTGTTACTCGTACAATTTATTCCCAAATAAAAGCCGCTTTTTGTGATAAATTTCGTGCGTTAGTAGTATTATCATACATTACGGTTTATAGACAACATTAGTGCTGAATAACAGCTAACTTCATTATACATAATGAAGGTTATGCCGGATATTATGTAGCGCATTCTGCGTATTAAGTTAACACAGTTGATTTTAAGCAAATTGTGTTTTAAACAGCCTTTCATCAGTTTATTAGACTTATATATATATATGTATAAAACAAATATTGTTTTGTGAAAACACCTTGTTTACATTGAAATAACGTTAGTAGTTGCATTGTCTGATTTCTTTACGTATACTACTTGTTTACGCTAAGCTTGTAACTCGTTATCGTCATCTATGATTCACAGCAAAACAAATGTAATTGGTAAAAAGTGTCTTAACGTGATTACATTATGTCTACTATTCCATGAGCGAGAATCTTACCTTGCCGTAACACAGTCCTGGACTAGCACGGGAGGTAAAGAACTTTTCTCTGTATACCGTCATTGGGCATTTATATATTTTATCAAGTATGTGAACCATTGCTTTACTTGTGATACCATTATTATAATTTAACTGTTCTTCTACTCCCCTTGCTACTTGTTATAGATGGGTTCTAACTTAGTGTAGTTGAACGTAGGTGGTTGTGCCCTTTATTATGTACTATGTAAATGTGTATTAACGGTGTACTGTAACCTAACTTATGGTCAATAAAACTTTATTATTATTATTATTATTATGTATATACGAGTATAGACTTATTTTTGGGAGAAACATGTCTTACGTATCGTATTCTACTAATTAGTCCAGAAATAAGTGAGAGGTTTCCCGGGACTCGTTTTCACTCTCTTCGTATTTTTCCGCCCCTCTTCGCATTGCCAATACGCACAGCCGCCAATTAACTACCACACACCATCACACACTAATAAGATACCAAAATAATGTCTGTTCCAAAAGTATCTGATTAAAATGTAAACAAATGGATCAGAAAACGTACCTGTGGATGCCAAATCATAATGCCACTTCCACTTAACAAATTAAATGATTCGATTATTTGAACCTGAAATGTAAATTTTAAGTTATGTACGATCAAGATGTTTTTCATTTGACAATCGAGGTTAATTTTATAATGTCATGATTTTTCAATTACAATTTAATTAAACTGTTATTCAATCAATAATTGTTGGAAAAAGATGTGAGAAATAAAGTTTAAATTGTCTAAATACAGATAAATGTGTTACTACTTCCCTTTCGAGAGTTATTGCGTAAAAATTTAACCTGAGCAGGGTTTGTTTATACTTTCATCAGATACTTTTGGAGCAGAACATATTTCCGCTACGCCTTACCAAGACAAGTGGCCTGTTCAAAACTGCTCTAATATATTAGAAGAAATTCGATTTGCAAATAATATTTCTAAGTAGATATTATTCATTATCCTACTTTTTATTTTACGGCCTGGCACAACATATCCGGCGAGATAACCATCAAATCATTTGTATTTCCGTTTACACAAAAACTGAAAACGTAGCCTGCAAAAATAGTAAATGGCTAAACTTTTACAAAAATCACAATATTTGTAAAAGTTTAGCCATTTACTATTTGTATTTGTATTCGAGTGCTTAATGAATTTTCAACCGAATCGGTTATTCGGGGCGTCTACCGAATAATTTCAAGAAAATATTGCGGTATGTTGTGAACTGGGTACAAACTACGCACTGAACTAATATAACTACGTCTAAAAGTTCCCAATGAGCGCCTGTGGTACAATTTTCCACAGATTAAAAGCACGTCATATTGGGAAAGATAAGAAGGAGGTATTATTATCTTTTTTTACTAACCACTGTTAAGAAAATAATGGCTCTGTGGTAAAATATTACAAGGATACATATATTATACGCGCTATTTGTAAACAAAGTTATAGTTTGTATATTCAAATTCGACCACGTTTGTTCATAACAATGGTCTGGACTAACTGCGTAGCGAGCTGTTATTACATTAGCAAAAGCGAACGATCCACGAACCTCTCTCCACAGCTACTACTGAAAGTTAGTGACGCATAGGCACCCAGTTGTAATTTAGCTATTCTGTTTTAGAGGTCATGGATTTACCAGTCCGATAATTCTAAATGGGTTGTAACATGTTTTTGCGGACAAATATAATAGAATCTCTTCTTTTCTTCAATCGGTTTCTTCATTACTGAGGATCGTGGTCACTGGACCCCTTTAAACGGACAATCTGCCTCCATCGATTCCGGTCCAAAGTTGCCATCACCACCTGCTGAAATTTGCTTGCGGACTTAGCTTCTTTTACTTGGACGGACCATCGTGTTGGAATAGAATAGAATGCTCTTTATTATGTACACCCTATGAATTACAGAGATATAAATGTAGAAATTTTACATAAAGCTTCGTGCAGACTAGTACGATGCGACAGCGCGACGCGACACCGGTTATTGTTATACCGTGAAGTTTTCTTAGAAATTGTATTGTTCGAGTTGCGTCGAGTTAGTCTGCACGCTTAAGTAGACTTGATGGGTGGTCTTATCTTAAAGCGATCTTTTAAAGACAACCTTTGGATGGGTTAAAGGGACGAGACAATACTGCAGGTAGTCTCAATCAATCTGCCTATAGTATTTTCCCAACTATGTTGGGGTCGGCTTCCAGTCTAAGGGATGCAGCAGAATACCAGTATTTTAAATGGAGCGACTGTCTATCTGTTACTGAGTACCTAATACTATACCCCTTGGTAAGATTGGTTGTCAGACCTTCGGGCTTTTGATGACCCGTAACGACTGTCAAAGATCCACGAATGACAGCCGGGGCCCACGGCTTAACGGCTTGCTGCCTCGTCATAATATACAACATGTAAAAAAAACCTAAAAAAAATGTGTAATTAATAATAATAATTAAAGTAATTTTGGTTCCAAGAAAGTGAATTTTAAATAACAATAACTTTTTATTTTCAATAATAATTAATAAAAAATAAATAATTGGTAATGTAATTGCAGTACATAGTGCCCCTTTCGGATCGGACAAGTATTTTTTTACATATTGGGTATATGTCACGGCATTAGCTAGCTAAACTTAAGTTTATTTTCGAGCAGAGACTAATGTTACTTTCTTTCATCTTTAGCCGGCTAAAACTTAAGTGTAGCCGTTTAGACCTTGGCTAAAAATGAAAATGGCTGAAAGGTAAGTTAGGTTAGAACCTGTGAACTGGGACCCAACGCTCGAGCCGACCGAGCGATGCGAGCGGTGCCGCTGTATCGGCCGGCGAATGCCAGAGTCCGTTTAGGAACAAGAGAATGTAATGTTTTGGGAATGTGGTGTTTTGCGAATGTGATGATTTGCGATTATAGTGTTTTGAGATTATGATTTTTGCGACCACCGTGTTGTGAGAAAATGTTACTCTGCGACAAAGTGGTCGCGTACTCGCGTGCTCATGCGCTCTCCCCCTGCTCGTCGCATATAGATCGAATATTCATTAGCCATTGCGTTTAGGCAAATGTGCAGTTAAGCCAGCTAAAGATGAAATAATTTATCGAAAATGTACATTATGTCGAAAATTTGCCTCTCCTCAACAATAAACTGTTAAACAATAAAAGTTTAGCCGGCTAATGTTAAGTTTATTTCCACACCCGTCTTTAGCCGTAACAAATAATCGTGAAATCTGGTGTACAATAAAGTATAAATAAATAATAAATACAGGATGTCAGGGACATTGACGCAAAAACTGTTACCATGGATTCAGTACATGATTCTGAACGCCCCTGCGTAGAAATTAGTCGTCGTTTTTAATAACCGACGAAAAATTTCAACGCAGTATAGTTCAGAATAATGTACTGAATCTATGATAACAGGCTTCGCGTCGATGTCCCTGCCACCGTGTACATACCTAAAAAATAATTATGAAATAAGAGCAAAGATTTAAATCTACAAATTAATGATGATGTTTAAGCAGAGAGGAAGTGTTTGTTCAACATTATTTTAAAATTATTTTATTCTAAACGAAGCTTCACCAAAGCCAACCAAGCCTTGCTGATAGATATTATTCGTGCGGACCCGTTTATTTAGAATCTACTTACCTACCTACTACCTACAATATTTTCGTAGTACTATGCTGCTTAATAAAACTATGAATAATAATGAACTTCTACAATTATTAGCGCTGCAAAGCTAATGTTTACTATTTTATGCTTACTTATACATTGAGCTGACATGTAATGTCATGTAATGCCATCGCGTTTTACAAATTAATCTGTCCGAAATACGAGGGCTGATTCAAACGATATCAAATTAAGTGGTCGAACTGTTAGTATTTTGTTGTAAGTGAACAGGTACCAACAGTTTAACGACATTGACAAATTCCTACAAAATTATATTAATTAAATATAAATTTCTACCACTGGTAAATAAATGTACACAGGTTTAGCGACCGGCCCTCATTTGTGTGCTCAAGGTCGATTCTCTTTACAGTGAAGTCTGTTGGTTTTACTTGTAATATTCAGTTACGTTACCGCAGAACGTACGTGTAACGTGCGATATAAATAGAGGTTAGGCTCGAGTTGTTCCGACCGTACTCATGTGCATAACAGACCAATCTATTATCTTACCGCAACTAATAAAAACTGAAAGGAATTTCAGTACCACTGACACGTGTTGATTGTTGCAATGTTATATTGAACTATGTATAGCAACGGATCTTACGATCCAACCAAAGTACCTTCGTTAGACTCTGGTCAAATTATTGCTACCAACTTTTGATTCTATAAAAAAATAGCTTTGGCAGCCGGATCGGTTTGTCTTTCACCGGGAAAAGATTTGTTCTATTGTTAGTATTTGACAAGTGTGAGGACGACTCATTGGACGATACGAGGCAAATGTGTTCTCTCGCGGCTGACCTCATGGCGTGTTCACCGACCCACGGTGGGTTTGTGTGTACCAACCCTATTTCTACCAGTGGCGTAGCTACTAAGGTGCAAAGTGGTGCTGGGCACCAGGGCCCGCGGTATTTGGCACACCCCCAGTGTCCGAGCCGATAGGTCTACTAACTCAGCAAGGCCCTAGCCTATGGCCTCAGTCGGCGCAAGGGTTTTAGAATAATGTGTTATGCTAAGAAGGAACACCACCGTGATCCAATAAGGCATGGACCCTCAAATTCATACTATGAATGGTGAAAAGAAAATCTAGCCAATCCGAGTCGACGTGATAAATTATTTTCGCGCTCGCTTCGCTCGCTCTTACACCTTTTTTTTTTTTGGGTGGGAAATCATCAAATGACTCCTCCCGCTCTGGGCGGAGCGAGAGGGAGTGTCAGACTTTTACTGACTAAAACCCACCCGTGTTCCTTCCGTTGCCTATGTGCTGGGGCCGCGATATCCCTTTCGGACAGACCCGCAACCCCAGCAGGCATTGGTCCTTCCGGACCCCGTCAGTTGGTGCTGACATCCCTTTGAGGCGCGCGTGGAACACGACGCGCCGTTAGGTTGCCTTAATTCTTAAATTGTTCTGCATAAAGCGACAAAGTAACTCTATTTGTGTAGATCGAAAGAAAATCTAACCTATCCGAGGCGGGGTTCTACAAATTTCGCACGACACTAGGGCTACGCGATTATCAATTGATGATTTCATACAAAATTTCTATTATTATTTAAGAAAACACCAAAGGTCGACAAATAGAGTTTTAAATAAAAATCACGCTGAGGAGATGGTTGACAGGGGCCCAACTTCCAGTTTGCACCAGGGCCTCTGATCTGAAGTTACGCCACTAATTTCTGGTATAAGAAGTAACGCAGTATAATAGTGGGTATACTACTCGCATATAGGGGTCGGGAGACTTTTCACCGTTGTCAGTATGGTAACGCATCGGTAACCCTTTTGTTGTTATAGGCGGCGGTAAACATTTTCCCTTAGATGGGGCATTCGGTTTGCTTTCTAACGCATACCATTGATACCATACCTAAAAGAAAACAAGGATGACCCAATTTTGGTATGAAATGCTGTTTGTCGGAATAATGCCCTGCCATGGCTATTTTCCTAGCTATAATACAATTTGGCCATGACTCTACGATCTTACATACAAATGCATATTCACAAACGTTTTAGTAAGCTAGGTTTTATACGGCATTTTCCTATGTTCTCCTCGCTAATACGTGACCAACTCTTGTGTAGGTAACACAGTATCTTCACGGCGACCATGCACATGGTACAGTTAGCGACAAAAGTCGATGAACACTTGAGTTTTTTCAGTTAAATTATTGAGCTACAATTCAATTTTGTATTTATTTTTATAGTTTAGTATTTAGTACCTAGTGTAAATAGTTATTTGTGTTAAATATTGTAAAACATTTTAAAATCAAAAATAAAGTAACCTTCCATTAAAGTATAACTGCCATTATTGAGCTAAATCTTCTTTAAATATAAAATAAAGTCGGGTACACGATTTATAACTCATTAGCGGTTGAACCGATTTTTATGATTTTTGATTTGTTTGATTTTTCTCCGCCCCGAATAGCAGAATAATACTATTAAAACATTAGAAAATTTCACGAAAAAAATGAATATGATGAAAAATCACGTTTTTATAAATTTTTTATTTATGATATCTCGACGTAGCTTAACCTGATGGATCGACCCGTGCGGCTGTTATTACTTAGCAATACTGCATTACTTATTACAACGTGTCGAAGAGTTTGGTGTCAATTTAGATGATGTGTAAAAGTAGCAGTTTAAATCGACTTTTGTCGCTGACCGTACATGGTAACACGTACAAGTGACGCTTATTTTATTTAGGTACAAACTTTAGGCAACGTGGGTGCTACTCAGCGTCTACATGCGAAAATGCATAGACGAGCCGAGTAGCATAGGAAAAAGAAAGAAAAATAATTAGAGAGAGAATCGGCAAAAATGTATGGAAGCTGGTTCAAGCACCAATAACAACCACACAAATGTCATTAGATAGGTATTTTAATAGTATGCAATAACTACTAAGGCGGCTCATTTCAAATCGCTGTGTTAAAAACGTTGTGGCGATGTATCGCAGGACTGACCTGGACGGTAGTTAACGGACCCTTTGAATAGTTAATCACTTCTGGTGATCTTAATCTTAATGTCATCAGGTCCTCGTCATCGGGTAAAATGTACAGGACTCGTTGAGACTCATCTAATGAGCCCACACTCGATGGGTTTAATAGTAGCTGTTCAAGAGTTTCGTTATCTAGCGTCCAGATTCATCATCAGATCAGCTCGATGGTCCCATATTATTGTCTTCTCATCGCAATGCATACATTTGAAAATATTCAAACTAGATCACTAGAAGTGATTTATATTCAAGTATTCCGTTAACTACCGTCCAGGTCAGTCCTGCGATACATCGCCACAAGTTTTTTCACACAGCGATTTTAAATGAGCCGCCATAGTAGTTGTTGCTCTATATTAAAATGCCTATCTAATGTTGTATGTGTGGTTGTTATTGGTCGTGGGGACCATTTTGTCAGGTCCTCCTTTGGGACACGCACTGAAAATTTTATACTAACAAAATAATGAATGTCAAAAAGGCAGTGAGACGCGGGTAAGCTACGCATAGCCTTTACCTCGGGTCCTGGTTCTGATTGCGGTGCTACGTTGAGTCTACGCTTTTGATTACAGTCCATAGAAATGAGAACAAAAGGTACGTGTAGCTTCTGGGTAGCCTATATTGCCGGGGTACGCACTTATACTGGTGGATTTCGAGACGGGGCTGTAAGGGCAGGTACCTTCACCGTTGTCGCTACAGGAAAACGGTCTCAGGAGACTGTCCTTATCTTTATGAAACAGTTTGATTCGCATTCACAGATTTTGAAAAAAATTATAACGCGTATTCGTTTGACGTTAACAGTTTTTGTTTGTCTTGCTTGCTAATCTGTCCATCAAAATAATAAGTTTGAATTTCTTTCCTACAAAATGTTTTTTGCGATTTCTAAGTTTTCTAGTACTCAACATAACCTCAGTTGGTTCGATAGAATAAACTACCCATTTACTCGTATTTGATGACTGTAATTTTTTTTCAAAATTTGTGAATGCAGATCAACATATAACCAAGTTAAGGACAATCTCCTATTATTTTCTTGTAGCGACAACGGTTAAGGTACCTGCCCTCACTGTCCCATCTTAAAAATCCGACCTGAATATGACCCTACACGGTGTCTACGTTACGTAGAGACCTACATATTGTGCTACGATTTTCGTAGCCGGACCGTTTCTGGATCCGAGTATACCGTAGCGTGCAAATAATGAATGCGAAGTTAGGATCGCTTGCTGTGTGCAAAAACTAGTACGTCTCCCACGACTTCATTCCCGTGAATTTCTCACAAATTTAAATACCCCTTCACCCCCTTTAAAAGGTAGTTTTCGTCAATTAATGATTTTATTTGGATAAATATTGGAGCCAAGTTTTAAGTTTACAGATCAAATATTGTTCATAAAAACACAGAATGTGGTTTTTTTTTTTGCATTTGCCTCGGTTCGATTCGGCTCAGGCAAGTGACTTTTCAAAAATGTTTGTTTGAATGCAGTTTTACTTACTTTTAAATAAAATCGAATGTTTTCTCTTAGTATAAATTGGTTGCATCAATATTTAAAAACATAACTTCCCGTCCAGGGCCCGCTTCAAGTTTCCACCCTGTATCTGTGCAAAAATAATCAATAAGATAGGATAATTTTATAAATCAAAGAAACAGCTTCTCCTTAAAAACTGAAGCAATTAGATACTTGTGGATGATTTACCCACCGACCGAATTTAACGACTCTTTAATTTGAGTTATTTTTGAACGTAAGAAATAGACTATGACTACTTTACCTATTGCCAACAACGTGTGGTTGCCTAAAAGATTCGATTATGGTAAGACTTCCTTCGATGCTAACAATATACAATAGACTATAGATCATAAATGACCACTACCTTTAAAGTGGATACGTCATTACTTATTTAAGTAATCAGTTGCATTTTGACATGCCTGTAATAATGAAAAAAAAACTTCACACTGAAAAATATTCTTACAAATGAAAACATTGTTTTCTGCAAATTGCCCAAACGCGTACATTTCTTAAGTACTTGTTTTACCTAGAACGATAAACAAAACAGAATGCAACATAATGAGGAAGTTATCTGAAATAAATGTGACCCACACGTTGAATATTAAGATACCATGAAGAAGTTAATGAACATGGTATTTGGGGTTAATCTGAAGTAATTAAACAAAAAAATCATGGGTCATTTATTTATGGTTACAAAACTACCTTAAAAAAATCTCATGGAGAAAAAGAAAAAAAAGAGAGTTTAAAATAGGTCAACATAAAATTCATGCATAATATTAGAGGTACTTATAATGACTGATGATTATTAAGGCGCCCCTCCACAGCGGCTCACAGCTACGCGCGTTAGTAGCTTCACTTTGTATAATAATGTAGGCGGGATCAACCATCAACAAATGCTGGCAAACAATTGAACCGCGACAAACCTCTCCGTGCACATTCTGCGTAGAGCTGTGGACGGTCGACTTAAGACCGGAAAGATCATATAAAAAATAATTTATATCATCTATAGCTGCAGCTTCTCCAGTCAAAATCAAAATCAAAAGTCATTTATTCAAACTAGGCTGAGAATCAGCACTTTTCGAACGTCAAAATTACATAAGACAGTCGACATCGGGTCATATAGTAGGAAGAACTGGCGCAACAAACTTCCCAGCAGCACAGCTGTCTTTTCAGTTAGAAGAACAAAAAAAAGATTCTACATAATAGTATTCAAAATAATTTACATTACGCAACACAAAACATAATTTTAATTATTAGCCATATATAAGCTAGCACACGCCAATATACCAAACCATGCAGATCGAACTTTTTGACAAATTACACAATATCTTTATGAATGTTTGTTATTTTTATTAACGCTGACATAATTTACTTGACAGTGGCAGCGCATTCGAAGGTCAATGGCAGAATGGCAAGCGACACGGCCTGGGCGTGGAGACGCGCGACCGCTGGCTGTACCGAGGCGAGTGGACGCAGGGGTACAAGGGCCGCTACGGCGTGCGCCAGAGCACCATCAGCAACGCCAAGTACGAGGGCACCTGGGCCAATGGACTCCAAGACGGATACGGCTCCGAAACATACGCTGATGGCGGTCAGTATTATCTCATTTCTTTCATTGCCAAACTATTGGAATTCAGACGAAAATACATTACGTTTACATGGCCATGGCATTCTTCGCTAGGTAGATACGTTCGTTACGAGAAAATACATTATTGTTAATCTGATGATAACACCCAAAGCTATTGTTTTAATCCGAAAATAAACTCTTGAAATCCGGGTTAGCCCGAGGCGCTACTTGCATAGTTATTTGTAATAAATTAATTTCATAACTATTTGTTGTACGCGCTGTTAGCCTCATGACCCAGATTGTAATGGCGTGAACTAGGAAGGAAACCCTTTTGCTTGCGCAATGTTTGCTGCGAAAATAATATCTGTAAACAACACACCGTCAGGATTATAAATTCTTACTAAACATACCCAGGAGTCATACTAGGTAGTTTGTTTCAGCTACGATTTATTATATGGGGTTAAAAAAATACGCGATAAAAGGCACGGAATGTGTACCTATGTACGTGGACTTATATGGATATGTTTCTTGTTCAGAGATTTCAATTACGCATGCACTATCAATATCCACATCACGTGTATTGCATGTTCGTATGTCGTTATTCATATTGTGCCAAGTGACAGACAATAATTACAGTCAATGGTGGCATAATTACCCAGTAACACCCAAGTCCAAAGTAGGAATTTATTTAGGTAAAAGTTGCGAGCGTTGTGTGCGACAAAACGTCATGTTTCCTGACGGCATCCCGTTGACTCATGCTCTCAATAAAGATTTGTCATTCATAAAATTAAAATGATGAATTCAGTGATTTGTAACAAGAATTTCACCTTTAACAATATTACGACTCTTTTTTATTATCTCATGCCGAAACTTTCAGTAAAGTTTTTTAATTTAGTGGCAGTGTTACCTATAAATATTTCCAAAAACAACTGACGAGAATAAGTATCTATTTAACTTTTGTACCGTAAACAATTATGTATATTCATCGTCCTTATAATTTACCTACTCTGAGTTCTGACACACTTTGAAGCGATTTAGTACAACTGATCATAATGTTAACATGTACTCATAGAGACATCTTGAAGAGCTGTATTATAAATTATAAACATGTTTATTTGAATTTACCAACGACTCTATCAAGTTTGCGTAGCCCAGTTACTCGTATGCAATGAAACTTTTCAGTAGTTTTCTCGATGAATGATCGGAGTGAAGCGGCCCTGTGCTCTGCCCGCCACGCACGGCCCGCGGCCCTCGCCGGTTAAATATAGCACAGGCACGCCTGCCGCGCCGCGCGCCGCCTCGACACACAATCATGTCGACCACTCATTTAATACTAGGCACTACAAAAATTAACTGTACAATCACACCCTAATTACACGATGTATTTTCTGTAAACCTGTAGAGTCATCTCTATATTTCCTTACTTAATCTACTAGTGTTCCAAAAAGTCTATCTTCCATCCGTCCAATCTTTCCTACCGTCTCAACTCGATATCGCGATATCGTGTTCGGAAAAAAATTTGTGACATTTAGAAACGGTTTGATGCTTGATAGCTTTTCTTACAAAGTAAACGGCTACAGCTGATAGGGATGATGTTATAAACACAGGAAATATAAAATTTGACACAGTTTTACACCTTTGAGCACGGAAAACGTGCTAGACATTACATTCATGAATGCCATTGACGTCATACGGTGCTTGAAGATTGACGATAGCGAGATTGAGTATGAGAAATAAGTCGTGCCATAGAGTAATATTTCATCCGTATTCTCAAGTGATTGATGCAGAGCATCAGTAAAAGTCAATTTTACACTATATAACATGTTTTAATTTTATTTAAAGCTAGAAGTTGAGCCATCTATACCCATATTTTTTTCTTCTTTTCTTTCTTTCTTCGATTGCTTAAATGTTTTCTGTTCTTTGTTTTCCTGTCCATAGTCATAACTACTAGGCACGGCAAAAGTGCAAAAACCATCTACAGGTGTAATCTATTTGATTTAATACAGATACAACATAATCCGAGTTTTGGAATAGGGAAACGTTAAATCGCGTCATTTAAAAGCATTTCTCTTGACGTGTAGGTATTGGCGATAGATTAGAGCAGTCTGCTCGTAATATTTAAAGACCTATCGGACTCGAACTTATGACGTCTTTACATTGCATTTGCTGTTCAACGTTGATGCCATTATTGTGCGATTACAGATTAGCGAGGGATGAGTATTTTCTTTATCTCTTTTCAACTTCATCTAGCTAATGGTATTATGATAAAGCCCTTGTCAGGCTTCTGTCGCACTTAAGTGGTTTATCTCTATAACATTAAAAAAGTAGTAGTCGGCTTTGCGTGTTTATCTAGTTATCATCCATGTTTTCCCTCGTTATATGTTTCCAATCGTTATGCAAAAGTGATAGTAAGCCCACAATTTTGTGTTCCGATTTCCGAGTAGGGGTGGCACAAGCAAACACGTCCAAAATGAAACCTTGGCCATGTATTTCAAGTGCTATAAAGGAGCAATACATCTTGTTTAATTACTACATGCTCGACACATCACATCAGCGTCAAACTTCGAAGTTTCAAACTCACATTCGAATAGCCTTTATTAACAAACTTACAATAAATATTTTATACATAATATAATATACATCTTTAATGAGTTTGTTTTGCTTCCAGCATAGGCCTCCCCCATCTTTCCACAGTTTTCGATCGTGAGTTTTCCTTCTCCATTTCGCACCTGCTGTCAATTTCTGGTCATCTTCGAACCTACACACCGGTCTTCCTCTTCCCATCTCTCGGATACCATTCAGTGACATGTTTGGCCCATTTCTTTGACCACTGCCATGTATTTTTTGGTGCTGAGTTGTGTTGGAGAGATGACCTGTCCAAGGTAGGTATATTCTTCCACAATACATAGTTGCTTTTATTAAAAGGATTGGTTATTTTATACGGTTGGTCATTAATTTAGTTTTTGATGTGTTCATCTGAAATCCTAAGGTTGGTTCTTTCCCTGATTAACTGTGCAATATTTACTGTAGATGTTTCGGGTTTTCGGTAATAAGAATGAGATCATCAGCAAATTGTAGATGGTTGAACGTTCCGTTTATTTAAATTCAGTCTAGGTTTCTAAATGCATGTAAAAAGTAAAAGAGCTTCACTTTACTCATCATCAACAACGTCGTAGCTTTTTGTGTCAGGTCTAATTGTGATTCTGGTATACAAAATGATAAAACCATCGAATATGATTCCAGGCACGTACCAGGGACAATGGATGCGCGGGTTGCGGCACGGCTACGGTGTCCGCACGTCGGCGCCGTTTGGGCTGGCTTCGCACTACCGGGGCGGCGCGCGCGGCCACCGCGGCTCCATGTCGTCGCTCAACGAAGGCGGCGCCGACCCCTCCGAGCTGCGCACCACGCGCATGGACGACGCGCGCGGAGGCTTCGTGCTCACGGTCCGCTCCGACCAGCCGTCCGGACGCCGCGGATCGCTTGTCGGAAAACCTAAAGGACTGTTACATGTAAGTTGAATCTGCAATCATTGTCTCTGCTGTCCACTACCGGACCTCTGTTCGTAAGAGAGGTTTTCACTTCTCGAAATCACCTTGCTGAGCACGCCAGCCTGATCGTGAAAAGAGTGCTTTTTTCGCTGATGACGTTATTTGTTGTCACTTGCTGTAATGGGGTATTTAATTTGAAACATATTCATACACTTGTCTTGTCATATAATTCTTCAAAACGAAAAATAATTTTACGGATGTATGACTTGGATACTTTAGAATTTAAGCTGCAAATCCCATCCTACTTTAATCTAAAATAAACTGCTCTAACAAATAATATTTTAGTGTAAAGACACAAATACTGAAAAATGGGGTCCTTTCGTGAGTATTTTAGGGATGCACCTAGTCTTAGATAAACAAAACCAAAATACAAAAGAATGATTTAGTAGATTCCTTAAAATTTCCTAAGCTATTGAACTCAACTTACTAAGACGACGTATAATGTTTTCAGAAATGGCGCAAACAGCGCAGCGTTGGCGAGCTGGACGGCACTGGCACGGGCTCGGTCCACTCCGGGGGCTCGGGGGGCTCGGGCTCTTCGTGGGTCTCCTCGGTAGACAGCACCCACTCCGCTATGACCCATGCCTCTTTGCACACAAACTCAAACGCAAGTTTCGTTGTCGAGGTGGGACTTTACTTATTTGGTTTAAATCACAAATTTATCACCCACATAATCGTTCGCATGTTGATGCAATGCCATCTTGATGCCCTCCACCCCCGGGCCGATCCCTAGCTAGCATGGCTCCACACGAACAAAATTATCTATACCAACCCATTAACAAATATTGCTCACACATAATAAGTACGTGTAGATCTAGTCCTAACTAAACTAAAAAATAAACATGTTGTCCAACTTTGTGACACACCATCATAACTCTGAAAATTACACTCTCCACATCCTAAAAAACACTCTCCACTCTCCACATCCTAAATGGAAAATCCTGAGCAAAATATGTATAATATTCACAGGCTTTGTAAATGAAGGTTTACGATCATCTAATTCGTGGAATGCCATTACATGATTATTAGTTTAAGGAGACACGATTTACTTATTCTAACACTTCGAATCGATGTTATAGAGATATAACATCGTCGTCAAGACGTAGATACGTCTGAATCGACAAGCATGTTGATATACTGGGATTGATATTTTGCGTTTTGGTTTTGTTTAATAACCAATACATGTGGCATTGTCAAAAATACAAAATAACACGGTTTCCCC
Organism: Agrochola macilenta; assembly: GCA_916701695.1. Lineage (NCBI taxonomy): Eukaryota > Metazoa > Arthropoda > Insecta > Lepidoptera > Noctuidae > Agrochola > Agrochola macilenta. Next base: position 9,527,402 of record OU753559.1, on the reverse strand, counting down.
TAATCAAAATCGTATAGGGATGCTAAAAAGTAATTTTCTTTGGCAGGATGAACATTTGGATGCGAGTGTCACAGAAACTTACATGGGCGAATGGAAAAACGATAAACGTACTGGGTTCGGTATCAGCGAGCGCAGTGACGGCCTTCGGTACGAGGGAGAGTGGTCGGCGAATAAAAAGTATGGATACGGCGTTACTACGTTCCGAGACGGCACGAGAGAAGAAGGCAAATATAAGAACAACGTACTTATAACAAGCCAGAAACGAAAACATTTATTCCTCATGCGGTCCGCTAAATTTCGGGAACGTGTTGACTCAGCAGTAAACGCAGCGCAACGTGCATCCAAAATAGCATTACAAAAGGCTGATATAGCTATCTCCAGGTCAGTGTATAACAGATATTAATTATTAGACTGCAACTTTTAACATACCTAAAAACTGTTCTAAATGTGTAGTTCACTGAAAAAACATTTGTGATTATTGTTACAGAACCGCAACGGCTCGAGGGAAAGCTGAACAAGCCGACGAAGCGGCAGACCAAGCAAAAGAAGACTGTGATATAGCGCAAGCTACTGCGAAGCAGTTCGCTCCAGATTTTAAGCACCCAGGCTTTGACAGAATAGGATTAAGAGAAAAATATAGACAAAAGGTTTACGATGCACAAATTGCAGCAACCGTATCACAAGAATCTGAAAAGATCTTGGATGGAAAGAGCATTCCAAATCATATCCCTCCGATGCATTCACAGATTCCTCAAAATAATAGAGCTCCAAATGCAGTACCCTCCAGGAGACCTTCGGCGCAATATCCTAAATCCGTAGATCCACGGCTCGCAAACAGCTCTAATTACAATACAGACAATAGAAATCTTGGACCGCCACACGATCCGTACTATTCTTCAAATCAAGATAACTGGAAATCAGCAAATACAACGCCCCAAATTTCACCTGACAGTCAAAAATCATACTTACCAAATGACCAAACAAATCTTTATGGACCTATCTCACAAGGCGGTCAGCAACAACAGCAAGCTTCCTCGTACAGATTCAATCAACCAAGTATGGACCAAAGTGGCCAGCAATACGTCACCCAAGATCGACGACTGTCCTCGGCTAACAGACAACAACCAAACCAAAGACCCCAACAGCAAGAATGGAACCCGCCTCAAGCTCCTCCCCGACGACAGAGTGTGCTCGGGCAGCCTTCTTATGACGCTCAGGGTAACGCGTATGTTGAAACCGCCTCTGCGTATGGACGAAATGAGCTTCGAACCGGAACCGTACACTCTGAGGGCCCTCTCGACCGACAAGCAATGCCGACGAATCAGCAACCCTATCGTCAAACGATCGATTCTCAAGGCTATAGACAACCGCTTGACCAACAAGCGTACGGCCAACCGCAAGATCATATGTATAGACAGCTGCCGAATGACAATCAGGCATATCGACAAACAGGCTCTGCTGATCAGGGATATAGGCCCACTGCTCCTACTGAACAAGATATTGTCAACGGAGCTCGGCCAGCAGGACCGCGTCCGTCCATTGACTACTTTGATCACTACAAAAGACCCCCTAGTCGAGACTCAAGTGTTGATAGGTACGGACGGCGGTCGCGGCAGCCGTCCGTGGAGGCGGCTCCAAGCGGGGGCTCCCGGGCAGGCTCTGTGGCTCCGCAGCCCGCGGTGCCATCTCGGCCGGTGTCCCGAGCCGCAACACCTGCAGGCAACGGGCATCTAGCGTCTGGCCGTGGCTCCATATCATCTCGTGCGGGTTCGCGAGAACCTCAAGCATTTGAGGACTCACTTTTGAGAAAACGGACGCTCGGACAGGAAATATCACCATCACCTTATCAGCCCAAACGTACTGAAAGTTTGTATGTGGCGCAAGTACCAGAACCACCACCGCCTGCACCAATGAGAAGCGGAGGGGGCGGTGGAGGCGGCGGAGGCGGAGGAGGCGGAGGAGGCCGTAAGGTAGGTTAATTACAAATACAACAAAAAGCGTGTCCGTATGGATTGAGGAACCATGTCCTATATTTAAACGTGGGGACTACCAATATTTAGTAATAAACTAGACGAATTTGTAGGCCCGATCTTGGAATTTGTAGTAAAACTCTTAAAAAGTTCATTTGGTAGGTTTTTGTAGTATTTTTGCGTAATCAGATTACTGATGTAAAACCCCTTAAAAATATCATAAAAACACGGTATTTAAAGATGATAAAAGTACAATTTAGAACTAAACATGTTTTACCAACATACCTACCCAGTAAAGAAAGAAAGAAAGAAAATAATTTATTTGACTCAGGTTAAGGCACACAAAAACAGAAAATAAAAATAACTTAAAATAATATTGTGTGCCTCACGGCTGCGCCAAATAGGCCCAGTTCAGCATAAATGCCAGACAACTGTCTGACGCTGGTTTTCAACTGGACTTTCTGTTACGAGGACATCTTACGGATGTAAATCAGTTTTATAGTGTGTACGAGTATGTGTTCTATATTTAAATAAAAGTAGATAGAAATATGTAGCAAATAAAATTAAACTCGATTAGATACTCGTATTTGTTTACAAATTATTATAAATAATTATATAACGCTATAAAAGGAATGAAATAAAATGATATGGTTGCACAAGAAACAATGGACGGTCGTCAATAAATAATAGATATAATCATGGATTCACAGCAATGAAACATTTAAATTAATCATGTCTAGCTTCCGTTGGGCATGCATGAGATACTGCCGTAGGCGTCTTCTAAATGTCTCGATCGTGTTAATAGATCGGCTAGGTGGTGGCAGCTTATTCCACACTTTGGAAGCCGCATAACGGAAGCTACCTCTAAAAGCGGCTGTACTATCTGACAGTACAGTACAGTACAGTGCAGTGCATTTATTACATTCCACAATGTGAACTTGGGTGGTAGATTCACAAAAACATACAACTCAATGCTACAATAAAATACTTAAAATGTTTTGTGGCTACACTTTGATACAATATAATGGAATAAAGATTTGGGAGTGTATAGAGTGCCGCAAGCGGCATTTTTTTAATTTTTTTTATGCTGTAAGGGGTAACATGATACGGTACGGTACGACAGTGCTATGAACTAAGCGGTAACATGGTACGATGAAGCATTTTTTTTTTCATAGAACCCTTTTGAGTGTTTATTTGAAAAATGCGCAAAACATAGGTGCCGAGAAAAAAGTCGCCAAAGTTTCTTTCGGGATTTGTGGGATAGTGAGAGTATTAAGGTTGGGGAAGATCACGCATCGGGTCTAAATTTATTTCCAAACAATAATACGGCGTAGTCGACGGAGCCCCGCTCTGCGGGGCTCTTACTTTTGAATGGTTAGGAAAACAAAATACAACCGAAGGGGATAACGGGGCTAACCTGTCCGAGTGTCCGGGGTGCCCCAAGTCCCGAATTCGCTTCACTTGCTCTTGCATTCTATGTTCTCCTAGTTAACATTGCGCTTTGTACATACACAAAATGACAATTTTATTGCGCTAACCTCAACACTCAACCAAAATAATAAGTGCCAATGCCATGCTTAATTGCAATGGTTCTGGGTACCGCCACTATTATACCGCAAACTGAGGTACTTTATCCAATAGTTATAGAAATAAAAATAATAAAATAATAATAATTATTGAATGCAATGGAATAACAGTTATAGAATGCCGCTAGCGGCACTCGATACACCAACTAAAGAACTGCAAACTCCAAGCATTTATTTTAAATAAACCAATTACAGGCACTTTTGAATTGTCAAGGGGTCGGTCAGTCAGAAAGATGAAGCTAGATGCCTATTCCAAAGTGTACTAGGTACCTATGGAGAAGAACGGACAAGAAACTCCACGGATACTCTTTTAAATCATAATATGGTTACAAAATATTGGTTACATCATTCATGTTGAAGTTATACTACTATTGTCGATGTCATGTCATATTTTTTAAGTTGACTCACAGGTTGACTTTAGGTACGTTTTACAATTATACAAAAGGTGACTTATGAAGCCTTTAATAAAGTAATTTACCCAATATAAAATGAAAATTCATTAATTCATTCATTCACAACGCGCAGCCTAAACGGCTGGATCTAAAAGCATGAAATTTTGCTCCAGAGTTCCTTTTATAACGAAGGTGAGCATTAAGGAAGGATTTAAGACAATCCATCCATTCATCCTCTAAAGGGGTTAAATAGGAGATGAAAGTTTGTATTTGGCTCAGCTTGTTAACACGTTAAGTGATGTAGGTGTTTCTTATCGAATACAGCATTAAAAACAGTGAAAATTAGATATTATGTGTATTTTAACAAGATTTATTCGTATATGCGTTGGGTTCAATTTATTTTATTTTTTTTGTTTTTCACGGTTACAAATATTCTAATTTAAAAGCTTAGAAACTACGTACAGCGACAAGACCCCCTGAAAACACTATTTTATTTCGTTTTACAGTATTTTATAAACCGGTTCTAAACCTAATGCCGTTAACCGTCCGCGGTAGTTCACTTTAGCACAAACGTAATGCCGGCAACCCTGCCGGAGGGTTCACTTCCAATATGTATGGCGTATGAGTTCTATGAGAAGTGGGTGGAGTCGAAAGTGATAATACATAACAATATCAAAAATTCATAATTTTGGTTATTCTACATGGTAATCGACCTATAATAATATGTTCGACCACGTATACTAGCAAAACTACGCAAATGTTGTTGTGTTATTTTAACTCATTAAAAAAACTATTCTATTTTTAAACAAACAGGTACAAAGGCGGACTGAATGCCATAAAGCTGAATCTACTGTTAAGTACATTTACAGAGTCAATTTGCACGTTTAATACCATTAACTATTAGAGGTGGATGCACCAAGCAAAGAAATGTTTAAAATCACATACTCTTGTGACTAAACATGCAAAATAGGAACAAAAGCCCACTTAGAACTAAAACTAAACCACCTAGAACTAAAGCCTACGGACAAATCTGAGCGCGCGTAGCTCTTTGGTGCGCATTTCGAAACATTTTTACTTGCTACCACGATGTAGCGAATTTAAGAGCGTAAAATTCCGTTTTTCCGTTTCGATTTGCGTCTAGATTAAGTCAGGTATTTAATAATAACAAGTATACTAAAACATTATTGAAATATCTTTGCTGCCACGTTACCCTCGAAAAGTTACAAAGATAATTAATTGGTTAGCCCATAGTGTATGTACATTAACATAAAAATCAAATTATTAATCCTCATCTAGTTTAGTAGCGGTTGCCAGGTCGCGTCTGAATATAAAGGGTGGGTTATTTTATGGTCGCAAACCTGTTGTGTTCTGGCTTCAGAGCTGTGCGGGAGACTCGTGCGGGCCGCCCGTACAGGCTCCCGGAACGAAGACACACGTGAGGCGCTAGAATATTGTTTCACAGTGACGCGGATGGCCCGTACGCGACCCGCCCCGGATAGAGCCCGTACAACGTACCGTTCTACTCCCTCGTTTCAGGGTCTCCCGTGTACGGGCAGCCTGTGCGAGTCTCCCGCACAGCTGTGAGACCAGCCTTAAAAAAGTAGTTGCAGTAGGATAATTTGTCAGCAATATACCAATATACTCCTAACTTTTGATAATTTTCTGACATCTTCGGTAGAGGCTACACTCATTCGTCGCGGTAGGTATCTCAATCAAGCGAGAAGCACAAAACAAATGTTCGTTCATACACTAAAACGTTAAATTGAAAATTTTAACCAAACCCCGACACAAACAGAAGACTCTAAAAAGTAACAAGATTATATGTATTGACTAGCTTTTTCCCGCAGCTTCGCTCGCGTGGATGTCGGAAATTATCCCCCGGGAACGTACTACCGGGATAAAAGGTATCTTATGTGTTAATCCAGGTCATAAACTATCTGTCTGTCTCATCCAAATCCTATTAGTAGCATAACATAATGATTGAATACTATCGTGAATTCATGCAAGCCTAGTACTTTTTGTGCCAAGTTTCAAGGAATCACACTGTCCCATACAAACTTTGCCCCCCTTTTTCACCCCTGTAGGGGTAGAATCATTTCTTATCGGATGCCTACGTCATACAAAGAACACATCCTTTAAGTTTCAGGTCTCTACGATCAGCGGTTTAGGCTGTGCGTTGATCCGTCAGTCAGTCAGTCATTCAGGATAAAGCATTTTATATGTATAGGTAATATTTTGATCCAAACGTCGTCGCGTCGGGGGACGGCTAACGAAACTAGGAAATTAGCAGTAGCTATCTTTTCTACAATAGCATACATTCAACATTGTAGAGAAATTATAATCGTCGTCTGTTTGGCGTTTTCGTTAGCCACGCTACGATCGACACGTGCCTCGCTTTCTGCGCAGCTGTACGTATTTTTCTCACAGTGAAGCTAGTTAATAATTTATCCTCATTTCTCTTTCCTGCTCCATCATTAGACCCTAATCACCATATGTCTATACCTAATCTATTCATTGAGACCATTTCAAAGAGCCTAAACACGATACTAATTTTGTTCGGCAAAAACGCTCACATACTGCGTAACACAGATAACTCCGCGGACTTTACAGAACTCCTAGAGACCACCACACGCGCATACATTATCAACTTTAAATACCTACTACGAATGTCAATAGATTCCCATCTATAGTTTTTCGGGAATATTTAATTTTGCAACAATGGATTACGATAAGCCGCGCGACCGCTGCAGCCCTGCAGGGTTAAACAATCGTTACGCGCAATTTCTGTACAAGGTCACCCAGGTTATTGTACGTTACTTGCGCACCTAAATAACTAAGCACTGAAATACGGTATTACTAAATGGGAGATCGAAACATGTTGTAATTCATGGGAATCATCTGTTTATAGATAAATATTACAAACATGCGAGCGAATGGAAAGTTTATTCAGATTTATTGACAGCTTTAGCAGTTTTACATAGTATTTAGGTCTAGATATACAATATTTATAGCAGAAAAATGAACAAAAAAGCTTGATCGAAGAAAATCTGTTTAAATACATGTCAAAACGCGATGGATGTGCGAATGGCATTGCAATAAGTTTAGTAATGACACAGCGGTAGGCGGGCGGCGCGTGCGCGGGGCTTGGGGCAGCGCTCAGCCCGTTCTATTTCTAAATTGAGACAGTCAGTCGCTGCCGCTTTCCGTGTATCACCTCTTCGCTATATATAACTAAAGTACATTAAATCTCAAAAAAATACTTTGCAAGTTACTCACAAGACCAATTTACTCGCGTTTAATTGTAAAATGTCAATCAATACGTAAAGTAAAACGTACTGTACCTTTATTATAAGTCAGAAATCATGTTGAAAGTCTGTGAGCCGTGATTCGTACAATTGTATAAAATTGTGTTATTGAAAATGTGGTACCAAGGGGACGAAGACGATGAAGAGGATCTTGCGTGCTCCCCGGCGATCCTCGCCAGGCGAGCGTCCGAGAGCTGGATTAACGTACCTCCCGTGGAGGTAAACTTACTCGCATAACATTTCCACTGACGGCTACCTTGAGTAATACATAATAAAACTTAGCAGTGATAAAATCTAGACCTTTCTTATAATGCTACTAAGCTCTAGTCTTAGCAATTGCAATGACATAATGCTTTACAGGCGTGCTATACTCGTACCTGTGATAGTTAAAGGTCAAAGAGTATGCATCCACACTTAGATGTATTGGTGTCTACGCAAATACACGCTTTTCTTTCAATTGAAAGGTCACTGGATTTGTTTGTGTATACCGTCAGATAAATCAACTTGTTTTTCTAAACGTCCATCGCCCGGAGCCAGATCTCCGGCGAAAATCTAAACAAAACAATTTATTTTGCTCATCCATTTTCCTGATTTAAAGCTGAAATATTATATCGTTTAGTACTACTTTATACATTATTATGTTAACGACTCGTATTATGTAACGATAGCCGATCTTAATAATGTGTGTTGTAAAATCGAAACACTATCGTGTATAATTATTTCAAAAACTTAGGTTTAAAAAGAAACCCACCTACTGGAATTCTGAAATGCCGTTAAGCTTGTTTTAAAAAATGACAAAACGTAGCCGTGTTAAAGTTGAATGAAGCATTTCCACAACTTTAAGAAAAATCATACGCAGAGAGCATAAAGTTGTAGCTAAAAACAAAGACTCCTGCCTAGATGATGTTAAGTAACTAATTTATTATTTATGTACAGATGCTAAGCACGCCACAGACCCTTCAGCGTAAGAAGTCGTTGCCGGATGTGGCAGGCATGCCGCGGATGCCGGACGGCGGTGGCATGTCGCGCGAGGAGGTGTCGGCGCTCGGTTCGGCGCGGCGCGAAGAGGTGCGCCGCATGCATGAGGAGACCGAGAAGCTGAGGGCCAACCCTCTGCTCTACCTAGTCAGTCCGCAAGTCAAGGTTAGATACTCACTTATTTTACCATTTGTATAGGTCAATATTTCAAATGGAGCACATTATTCAAGTGCTACGAAAGTGCTACGAAATGCCTACGAATGCTACGACGCCCTTGATCATTAAATGAAAGCAAAAATGTGTGGCCTTCGTACTTATATTTATGTAAATGTTTGTATACTGTTCGCAGGACTGGTTCTCCCGGCAGCAGCTGGTGATCCTAGTGCTGTTCATCAACATCTCTCTGGGCATCATGTTCTTCAAGCTGCTCACGTAGCATCGGCGTGTGGCGCACGTGCGCCTTCTCTTCCCGATGCCGTTAACGACACTTTTGTAAATATTTGTAATTTTTGAACCAGAAATAGTCCAAATATTATTTGATGTGCGACAAATGTTTAAAATAACATTTATTCTTTATTCCCTTTCAATACGAGAGTTACATTTACACATCCAATGGAAACGTATTTTTTGTCAATAAGGACTTCAATTTGCTAGTGTACTTTTCTTTGACGTTGTGAAAGTGTGCAAAGAATGACGATATAAGAGTGAAAACATTATCCAAATATTTCGTCTAGCTAATAATTTCGACTTGTTTTGTGCGGGAGTGAATTGAACCTGTTTTGTGTCCGGTAATCGGAAACTTCGAATGTAAGGAGCACGTTGTTCTATAAACCTGCATATTGTAGGTTTATTATGCCTTCTATTATGAAGCTTAACGCCTTTAATGTAATTTTAACAGCCGAGGTGTTAATGAAAGCAGAGAGTTTTCGAAGAATTCATGGTCGCTTGTTCATGTGGGAGGAAAAAGAGATATATATATATAAATAATAATAATGACAGCCCCGAGGAAGTCGTTTCTTTCACTACACTGACACTGCACTCACGACGTTCTGCAGCAGCTGTCGAGAGCTGGCAGTCATGTAGCATCTTACTTCATTCAGATTGTAGAGATTGACCGAATTAGGTATCTGAAAACTTTCCGCCACTAGTGAAGTCGGTTATGGGGACGTTATTATTACTAAATGTTATTGTTGCTAAGTCAAAGTTTAAATAATTAATAAATTATATTTGTCAATTTTTTATAGTTTGTGCTGGTTATTAAGAGATTGAAATATTACGTACCCCGAGTGATAATAAAGGCACAAAATATGTTAGATATAGGTATCTACTTGTTTCGAAAGTGTATATAAGTAATAATGATATTAATTAAAGTTTTACAAATACTACACCAAGTACGCATACCTACCTATAAGTAGATACGTTGTTATGCTTGCAGTATGTACAAAACAAAAAATAAAATGCATGTGCATTATTTTCCTATTCTATTAAAATTGTAAAAATTTAGCGATGAATACTGAAATTTTTATACAAGATTTAATCTTCATTTTATACCTATGAAGTCAATTCTCTCGTAATCGAATTGTTTATATGGTTAATACTATATAAATGGTATGTTAGATACTTTATTAATATTGGCATGGAAAGCGTGCGTTGAAACTGTTGATACGTATTATATACACCTACAACGAAACTTATTGAAAGCGCACATTCGTTGTTAGGTTATATATACAGTTGGTAAGACAATTTTCACAGTTTCATTATTATGTAAAGAATATAAGTTATGTCTCTAAGAATTTTAATTACTTGTATCGATTTTATCTACGTTTCAGAAATAAAATATTTTAACAAAACAATTATGACATTTATTTTCACATGTTTCCAATCCCAACGCTGAAATGGAACCCATACTACGCAAGAGAGGCGGATGCCTCGCCACTCAGATAATGGAACCCATCCTACGCACGAGAGGCGGATGCCTCGCCACTCAGATTATGCGAAATATTTGGTAATATTTATTACTCATGCACGTACATAGACTAACGTCAATTTGCTAGAAAAAACATTTGCCACCACCTAGTGTGGCACTTTTTGAGAGCGGCAAACTTTCCCTAAGTTTTTGCAGCTTTCTTCAACGAGAAAAATATTAAGCTCAAGCCCCGTTTACGGCCTCGAGTAATGCCACTTGCGTCAAGTGACATGCACGCAGGCTGTTTGTTTCTGCACATCGACTCGTGGCATTCTCGAAACCACTTCTTTCATATATGTTTTCTCTGCAGTCGCTGTCGCAAGACACGTGTCAATTGCAAGGGCGGATCCAAGTTGGGGGGTCATGGGGGTCATGACCCCCCTGGGCAATGTCTCCGACGACCACTGATATTTTTTCTAATGTCATTGAAATTAAATAAATACTTTGTATGATGTTGCCACATATGTATTTGCCACACATGCGCGAATGACACGCATAATAATTATAATAACGCATGCGAAGTGTGCAACGCACACAGACGCTAGAGCTCTAGGGGCGCCGGAGGTGGTTCTAAGACTTAATTTTTACCCTATTTCATTCATTAATCATCATAGTCGAGTATCGATAAGTGAGTACAAATCTCCAGAACAATAATTTACGTCTGTGGTTCGTGGAATATTTAGGTCTCGGGTTTTATTTTTCAGTTAAAATCAAAAGAACCGCTATGATGCTGCGGCTGCTGGCTGCGGTCTGTCTGCTATGATAGCTTTTTTTGCATTATAATAATGTAGTAGCTTCTGGAATCCGCCGGATGCGGGAAGCACAGAATCGCTCGAAGTGGCGTTGCTTTGGGGAGGCCTATATTCAGCAGTGGACGTCTTGTGGCTGAAATGATGATGATGATGACTAGCTTCAGCCCGCCACTTTGTCCGCGGGTTTAATAACAATAAAAAAAAAAAAAAAAACTGTCTTTCTCTCTCTCTCTATCTTTTTCTCTCACTCTGTCTCTCTCTCTTTTTCTGTCTCTCTCTCTCTATCTTTTTCTCCCTCTCTCTTTGTCTCTTTCTCTTTCTCCCTCTCTCTTTGTCTCTTTCTCTTTCTTTCTCTCCCTCTTTCTCTCTCTCACTCTCTTTCTCTCTCTCTCTCTCTCTCTCTCTCTCTCTTTCTCTCTTTCTCTCTCTCGCTGTCTTTCTCTCTCTCTTTATTTCACTCTTTTTTTCTCTCTCTCTCTCTCTCTCACTCTCTCTCTCTCTCACTCTCTCTCTCTCTCTTTGCGAATAAGCGGATGCGAACCTATTTTTTTCTATTTACTATAGTATAATAAAAGTGCGTAAAAAAAAAAGCGGCCAAACACGACAACCAAAAAAAAAGAGGCTCTTTATTGGTGTCGCGCACAGGCGCTGCCGAGGGTCGGCGCGGCCCTGCATAGTCTATGTGCTGTTATTATAATTATATGATGACTAGCTTTTGCCCGCGGCTTCGCCCGCGTGGATGTCGGAAAATATCCCACAGGAACGTGCTACCGGGATTCAGAGTATTCTAAGTCCTAACCCTGGTCATGGCCTATCCGTATGCCTTTCATCTAAATCCGTTCAGCCGGTACGGCATGAAATGGTAACAGGCAAATAATAAATCTGCTTTAGGGTTCCGTACCTCAAAATGAAAAATGGAAACCCTTAAAGGATGACTTGGTTTTCTGTCAAGACTATTTTTCTCAGGAACGCATAGAGGCATAAAGTTGAAATATATAGTATAAAATTTAGATCTACGGTCTCTTGGAGCTGTAACGAAAATCAAACCAAGTCAATAATTATAAAGACGGCCTTTTATGCCGTATTGTTAGACACTCGCAAATAAACCAGTCTATTTGGCACTTCCCGCTGGCCCAGCAGCATGAAGTTTGGCGAGAAGCAAGGTCAAGTAAAGAGGAAAATCCGAAAATTGGTAATGTATAGTTATAGAACTGCAAATTTAAGTTTTTTTCTCCAATCAGGGATCAAACATTCATAGGCTGTCTCTTGAAGTAACATTTAGGGCTGATTTCACCAATGAAAGGAAGGAACGCCATCAGCATTTCTAAAACGCGTTCAAGACCCAAAAGTCAGTGTCAAAATTGTTTGGGGGATTGTACACTAACATCTCTTGAACGCGTTTAGATGTGCTGAACGCGTTAAATTTTATTGGTGAAATCCGCACTTGGTCTATATTTCATTACTCTATTAAAAGTTCTTTTTCAATTGAAAAGTTAAGTTTGTGCTTCAATCCAGATTTAGAAATTCGGACAGCCGAGCAAGCACAGGTTTGAGACGAAACCCTCAGAGCGCAAGTCCTACTCACACTTGACCGGTTTAAAAAAATAAAAAAAACAGGTTTATATGATTCTAAAAATGCCTTGCTTAAAATACTAATTATTAATTTTACTATTATTATCACCATTGATTTGTAATACCTACTCTTGCCGCCATTGAACACATAATACCTACATGTTAGAAAGATTATTTTATAAATATAAATTGTAATAAGTTTTGACCGAGTGGGCAGATTTTAATGAAATAAAGACTCATGTTAATTTAAGATACGGACTATGACTATATTTCCAATTTCTTAAAAATCTCTTGAAAAGAAGACAAAAAAAACAATAATACATGTGAATTTTAAAATCATCCCCTATTTTACCCCCTTACGGGATAATTTTTGAAAACCGCTGAAATACGTAATTCTTTATTTGTAACTAATAGCATAAATTTAAATTTTCATAGCCCTAACTAAAGAAATGATAGGTTTCCCAAACAAACTTTCATCCCCTATATCCCCCCCTTGGGGTTATTTTTGAGACTAACTATGACTATATTTCCAATTCCTTAAATCTCTTGAAAAGAAGTCACAAAAAAAACAATATTACATGTGAATTTTAAAATCACCCCTATTTTACCCCCTTACGGCATAATTTTTGAAAACCGCTGAATAAGTATTTCTTTATTTTTTACCAAAAGCATACATTTAAATTTTCATAACGCTATCTTAAGAAATGATAGGTTTCCCATACAAACTTTCATCTCCTATATCCCCCCCCCCCTTGGGGTTATTTTTGAGACAAAAAGTAGCCTATGTCCTTCCTTGGAATGCCATCTATCTCCTTGCCAAATTTTATCGAAATCCGTTCAGTGGTTTAGCCGTGAAAAGGTAACATACAGACAGACAGACGGACAGACAGACAGACAGAGTTACTTTCGAATTTATAATATTAGTATGGAAGTATGGATGGACCGTGTAGTTTCTTGCCGGCTCTTCTACCTAAAGCAAATGAAATCCCAAACACGGTCAAAATATTCAGTAAGCAGCAGTTTAGAGTTGGAGGCCTCGTTCGTAAGTATGCAAAACATAAATGTAGGGTACAAAAATGTTCGAGCTTGCTTAGCTCGCTCCATTCTCAAACGTGTTTCAGCAGTTGACAACAGAACTCCTATTTATGTTTGACTTAAAAAAAGCCTTACATAAACAAGGTGGTGTGCAAAAATATTCGAGCTCGCTGCACTCGCTTTTTCATTTGGCACTCTCAGACTCTCGAACGTTTCTGCATAAGTCGTCAAAGCAACTCCTATTTCCGTAAGAATTTTCAATAGAAACCTAACTGAGAATTCCGAGACGAGGTGAAAAAAAAATCGCGTCGCTCGCTCTCCCATCCTAAGGAAATTCTTCCTTTTCGTAAATAGCCTATTGAGGAGATGAAAATGCATCTCCCTGAAAAAAACAATCCTGCCGGTTGCGAGGCCCATGGTGTACGTAGATTATTATACCGCACGACACGATACTTGTTTAGTGTTGTTGTCATTATTTGCAAAATGTTACTAGAAATACCTACATAAACTGAGCCAGACCAGAGACTTTGCCGCCCTGGGCCCCGACAGGCTTAGTCCGTCACTGATTGGAGTCTTTCCTGACTGGACCTCGACTATGTGACCCCCACTGATATAAGTCTGGATCCGCACTTGGTCACTTGAGAGAATAGCTCGTGACCGGGGTTAGGCCAATTTTACCATTCATACTACAAATGGTCAAAGGAAAATCTAACCTATCCGAGGCGGAGAGCAAACGTTTTCGTGCTCGTGCGACCTACTTTTCTGCTCGACAAAGTAACTCCTATTTCTGTATGAATGGTCTAAATACAGGATGGCAGGGACGCGAAAACTGTTACCATGGATTCAGTATATGATTCTTAAACCCCCAGCGTTGAAACATACGTCTGTTATTTTAAAAAAAACAACTGTTCCATACATTTTGACCGCGTAGGTCTTGTCTATGAAATAGGTTTTTTTTTTATTATCCGACCCAAAACTTCAACGCAGGTCATTCAGGACCATGTACTGAATCCATGGTATCAGTTTTCACGTCGATGTCCCTGTATAATTAACCTATCTGAAATTCCAAAATGGAGCTCACTTCGCTCGCTGTTACACCCTGTGGGCTCAGAATAAATAATAGTACTAACGTCCCTGGGTTCTTTTATCCCTAAAAAAATTAATCACTGTTACTGGTAGGTAGCTTTACTTACTAATAGAAGTCTGTTCGTGAGTGTTGCTTTGACAGTTAAAATTAAGTTTTATTTATTCCTTTATGGGCGGTAAGTTTTGTGTACGCTGAAACCCACGCTACGCCACTGCAAACAGTAGAGACGACCCAAGAACTGCTATCAGTAGTACGATGCACACCATTGTTTAACGAGTATTTACCCTGTATTGACCTACAAATATGTAGGTTTGATTCAGCAAGTAGATAAGCATAGCTTTGGCTGACGTTAAAGCTACGATAGTACAATCCTATCGCATGCGTAGGTAAGTTCTTATTAATTTAATTAATACTTTATGGCTTCTTCCCGTTCCACAAAAGACTCAAACTGTAACGTTGGACGTGAATGATACTGTTTAGAGTGAGTGGTTGAGTGTAATGACGAAAAATGGCAGTAACACAACTACTTACGGCACAGAAGAGAAACTATCGGTATTTATATTGTAAATATTTGTATCAGTTTGTAAACATAGTGACTTCTTTATGCGCGTACGAAGCGTGAGACTAATACGATCAAAATTCAATCTACGATCGTTATTTAATCCACAGTTTCGCTACGGTTGTATTTAATTACATTTTCAGAATTGATTACCCATAACCGTACAGCATTACGTGTTGCAATTTACCTAGATATTTTGCGAGTGTGAAGTTAGCTATTTATCC
The DNA here is from genome assembly GCA_916701695.1 of Agrochola macilenta. NCBI lineage: Eukaryota > Metazoa > Arthropoda > Insecta > Lepidoptera > Noctuidae > Agrochola > Agrochola macilenta. Next base: position 9,511,976 of record OU753559.1, on the reverse strand, counting down.
AGTTTTTTTTTTCTACTCTTTCTACAGAAGGATCCTCATCTTCATGCTAATTTCAGACCCGTACTTCAGAAAAACTGTCATAGTCATAGTAACCTAATATTCAATAATAATTTCTTAAGGCGGATGAAACGCACGAGGCCATCGATTTGGACGACTTGCTGCCCAAAATCGGGGAGTTTGGTCTGTATCAGAAGCTTCTGTTATGGCTCGTCTGCCTACCAGCCTGTTTACCCTGCGGCTTCTGTGCGTTTAACCAGCTGTTCATGACAGACGTTCCTGACTACTGGTGCAGAGTTCCTGAACTGGAGCTACTCAATCTTACACAACAACAACGTAAAATATTATCAATTCCACGAAAGGTATTACAAAAGGAACTTGTCGTTATCTTTTATCAGCTATTTCATCGAATCATTATTTTATCAATCGCACGTTGTGGTTGTCAGATGTCTAATAATACAGACGCCAAAAAGACTACATCAGGCCCATGGAGGGCCCGGAAAAAGCGTCCGTGAAGCTCTTTGCCTTGCCAGACTTCCTTACGATCGTTAGTATCAAGTACTGCAGGTCCTCCTGGCTGGTGGGATCCTTGGCGAAAGAGAACCGGCGAAGAGGTGAGGCCCTTGTCCACTGCGACTACATCTCGGTGCATCCCAACGTCAGTTTGAAGGAAATATTCCCTGAGACTGCAAATCTCGCGGTTGTAGAAGGGTTTAGCATTTAAGAAACCTCGACCCCCACACTTCCGCGGGATGTACAGTCTCATCACTGATGACCGTGGGTGATGCATCCGATATGCCGTCAGCAATGTACGGACCTTCCTATCCAGAGTTTCAAGTTCCGTCTGAGTCCATTTTAGTATTCCGAAAGAATACATCAAAACCGGCATGACCCAACCGTTGAAGGTACGCACCTTGTATCCGCCTGATAAAAGACTATTCAACACTTTATTCATGCGGCCAAAGAAGCGCTCCTTCAACGATTGTTTGATGTCAGTAACATTGATGCCCAATGCTTCCGACATACCCAAATACTTGTAGGTTTCGGTTGAGGAGACGGATCTAAGGTGTATGGAATCCGAGAGTTGGGTTTCCACGGATGCCATAATCGCTTTACATGCATGACTGCACATTTGTCCACACCAAATTCCATCCTGATGGCGCTACTGAACGTTTCTGTTACCTTCAGTAGCTCCATCAGTCGCAAATTGTTGGGGGCAAGGAGTTTCAGGTCATCCATGTAAAGGAGGTGAGATATCACCTGACCACCTCTTCTCAGCCGATAGCCTAGACCTGAATCCTCTAGCAGTGTGCTTAGAAGATTCAAGGCTAAGCAAAACCAAAGCGGACTGAAACTATAGCCCTGGAATATTTCCCGTTCAATCCTGATCAGTTCATCGATCTGTCGACATCCTGGATGGAGAAGGATCGTCCTCTAGTACCCCATACACGACATCAAGAAGGTGCGTAGAGTGCGTCCATTTTGTACAACTTCAGCACCCTAATGAACTATGAATGTGGCACCGAATCATAGGCCTTCATATAATCTATCCAACATCCATCCATTATTATTATTATGTATCAACGTGGCACTTTCGCCACGTTGTTTTCACTTTTTGTTTAAAAAAAAACCTAGTTTGCAGTCGAAATATTTAACAAAATGCCGTTAAAGATTATTTTTAATCGTTTTTTTTCTCTTTTAGAATATATGGCCTTGCCAATTAAACTAGCCCGCCCGCAACTTTGATTCATTTATTTGATGCAACTATGTATTTTACTATTTTGACATGGTCTCATAAACTGCTTTCTAACATAATATAGGCAAATGCCTATATTATGTTAGATTCCAAGAATTCACTTAAAATCTCATTACTTGCACATCCTCTAATACCTCACATAGAGCTTGCTTCAATCATTTTTAATCGATCACTAAGTATGTATAGGTATATATTTTCCAATCGCATATCAAATTTTTATCTAATGCTGAGTATGAACCTCCCAGTGACAACTCTCTAATAAAATAAAATAAATGTTGACTGTCTGCAAAGCGCGGTGATCGTGAAACAGTTCGTATCTTTTCCCGGCAGTTTATTATAAGTATATGTATGACAAGAGAAAGAGCATAGTGTCAAGGTGTGTTCAACAATCGCCAGTCTGCCGGCGAAACGGTAATCACCAGTGGATGAAATCACGATGATTTCATTGAACTAAAACGTGTTTATATCTTCCAGGACAATACAACCTTTGAAAAATGCTCACGATATGCCATAAACTGGACAGAAATTATAGAAATGGGTGGAAATATCGAAGTCAATGAGAGTTGGTCTACCGAACACTGTGTTCAAGGCTATGAATACGACACCTCTGAAGTAACATCGTCTATTGTTATCGATGTAAGTTCCAACTCCTTATCACGAACACTATTATATTTAATTTGCCTTGTTTTTAAGGTTCCGAAGCCAAATGGAAACAACGGAACCCTTTTAATTTCGTCCTGTCCGTCCGTATGTCACAGTCATTTTACTCGTAGACTATTCGCACTATATCAATGAGATTTGAAAGAAAGGTATACCTATTCTATGAAACGCAACAATGGTGTAGGGCCCTACATAAAAAAAAAAATAACGGGCGTCACTCCCAGTCACTCCGCATCGTAACCAAGGAATGAGATAAGATAAGATAATATTTATTTTGAAAAAAAAAAATTGCGCCTTGTTAAGACTTTTTTTTTGTATCCCTCTCGTTTTATTGGGGGTAGTAGTAAGATTATGTCTAAGTCACTCTTTTATTTAAGTCAATATAGCAGGTGAGATATGCGCTTCTAAAGTCGCAAAAAATGTGTTTTCTACCGTCCTCTAACTTTTTAACTATACGGTGGAAAAATAATGAAACAAATTAAGTTGGTGGAACTAAAAAATACGTTAAAAAATATCTTTTGAAGAAAATAATTATGTAGTTATTCACTACGTTTGAGATCCTACTAATATTGTTTTTTTTAGTTTGTATGTTTGGATGTTTAAATTGTTACTCAATCACACAAAAACGGCTGAACGGATTCAGATAAAATTTTGCAGACATATTCCGGTAGTACGTCCCCGTGGCATAATTTATGAGCTCCACGCGCGCGAAGCCGCAGGCAAATGCTAGTATGGAATATTTTCGCTAACACGCGCGTGTTTCTTAGAAAAAACTTATGTTTTACAGTTTCTTTGAGAAATACCTACAAGGAAATACCAAATTATTTTTGCTGTCGATAAAATCAATATTATGCATGCGTAAATATATACCACGATTACGGAACCCTTAAGTGTGCGTGAATACGCATGAACATTGTGACAAACAGACAGAGAGACAAAAGGCGTATAAGTAGGTTTAGTAGTAGGGTCCCGTTGGCACCCATTGGGTACCGAATTCTAAAAACCTTCAGAGCAATGTTTAACCTACCCTGTTACACTTTACCATGCGTATATTCATATCGTAAAGAAAAACCGGCTAAGTGTGTCGGGCCAGATGTGCTAGATGCTAGCTAACATATGGCTAATAATTTAAATTATGTTTTGTGTTGCGTAATGTAAATTATTTTGAATACTATATAGAATCTTTTTTTTTTCTAACTGAACAGACAGCTGTGCTGCTGGGGAGTTTGTTGCGCCACTTCTTCTTCCCAGCTAATGCACTAGAAAGTGGTGAAGGGTGGGCGTTTTGGGGGACTGTCTTATGTAATTTTGACGTTCGAAAAGTGCTGATTCTCAGCCTAGTTTGAATAAACGACTTTTGAATTTTTGAATTTTTTGAATTTTGGATGAATTCATCCCAAAAAGAAACTTAACATTGTAGTTGAGAAACATGTTCTCCCATACATCGATATACGTCACGGTCAATTTCCAACATATAATTTAAGTTTGCAATCACAATAAAATATTGTTTTATCTGATAAAACTACAAATTAACGATTTTCCGACTTTACTCGTGCTATGAACCTGGCCATGCTTCTTGCCAAATTTCATGATTCTAGGTCAACGGGAAGTACCCTATAGGTTTTGATTTATTTGCGAGTATCGTTTGATTTATATATATATAAAATATGTCGGATTAATGGCCGTATTTTTTTATTGCATTGACGTAGAAGCAAAATTATTTTTAGAGCTCCAAGGGAACGTGTACCTACGTATTAAATATTACGAGTATTTCGACTTGATACCTCCACGCGTTGCTGAGAAAAAAGGGTCTTGAAAGACTTACAGACAGACGGACGCGAACAATGAAGTGATCCTATAAGGGTTCCGTTTTTTTTTCTTTTGAGGTACGGAACTCTAAAAATTGATATAAGATTACATTCCTTTCAGTTTGATCTAGTCTGCGAGTACAACGTCTACCCCACTCTTGGTCTGGTTGCTTTAAATGTTGGAGGGCCAGTTGGAGTATACACGTTTGGGATTTTAAATGATCGAATAGGACGCAAGAAATCTTTCTTCCTTTGTCTAAGCACACTTCTACTTGGAAGCTTAATGACTGCGTATGCTCATGAGTTCTGGTTCTGGACAATGGCACGAGTTATCGTAGGACTAACTATTCCTGCGGTTTATCAGATACCTTTCATTATTTGTAAGTAAATAAGTATTCATGAAATATGAAATCATGATCTATGAATTTTGAAATAATATAAATACTTAATCCTTTCAGCTTTGGAGTTAGCAGGTCCAAACTACAGATCTTTCGTAACTGTGATGACTTGCATTTTTTACACCTTGGGTTTGTTATTATTATCCATCGTGACATACGTCCTGAGAGACTGGAGAAGCCTCGCCTTGGCTACATCAGTACCTTTCTTTTTTTATTATTTATATTGGTTCGTACTACCAGAGTCCCCTCGGTGGTTACTCATGCGTGAAAGGCTGGAAGAAGCAAACAATGTTTTAAAAACTATCGCAAGAGTCAATGGGAAGGAATTGCCGGAAGAGTTTACGAATAAACTTCAAAAACAGGTTATAGAACAAAAAGAGAGGGGAGTTACAGAGGCTAAAACTGTGAGCGTGTTCGCTCTGTGTCGGACTCCGAACATGAGACTTAAAACATTCTTGATAACTCTAAACTGGTGCGCATCAGAGATGGTGTACGTGGGTCTCAGCTACTACGGGCCGGCCATTGGTGAGAACCAGTACATGAGCTTTTTCCTGTCTTCAGCAGTAGAGATACCAAGTTACCTTGTCTGTTGGGTGCTGATGGACCGTATTGGACGGAGATGGCCACTCTGTTTGTCTATGGTTATAAGTGGAATTTTCTGTATCGTAACTGTATTACTCCCCAGTGGTAAGCACTATTGTAATATAACTACTTCCCTTGTAAATAGGTACCTATGTGTATAGAACCTAAATAATTTTCCAGATGCTCGAACGGAAACCCTAATCCTCTATTTAATATCCAAGTGTTTTATATCTGCATCCTTCTTAATAATATACCCATATGCCGGAGAACTGTACCCGACGGAATTGAGAGGCGTTGGTATCGGAACATCGGCATACATTGGCGGCTTGGGTTTGATTATAATACCTTTTATAAACTACTTGGTAAGAATGATAACCAAAACCTAGTCAAACATTTTGGCAGAGCTAGAAAAATATTAATTAACAATTCCCAGGTATCTGCTCGCTATCACAGTAGATTTGTTTATGTTGTGTCATCTGGTATCATCTGTATATTGGGCCTTCTTATTTCATTTTTTTTTTACAGCCCAAGAATAGGTACCTATTGTATTTAAATAAACACCTATATTTTAATATAACTACATAAATTATAAGGAAACGTATTCAGTTTTCAAGCTAATTAAAATATTTACCATACCTACTGAAGTCCAACATGTTCACAAGTATTTAAATAATTGCATTTATTTTGCTCTAACCACGGTAGGTTGGTAATCACGATCATGCTTATCGTGAAAAATTCCACATTGTATAGTTCACTTATATTTTTTACAGTAGATAAGTATAATTTTTATGTATGTGACTACTACTTCCTTCGTTTATTATAACATTAGGCAATTATAAGACCCATTCAAGGAAATGTGTAGAAAAATAAACAACGTGTTTCCTTTCAGCAAAGATAATCTTGCAGCAGCTCTCAAAAACTAAGTAGGTCAATCAAGATAAACGAAACTCCACTTGAAGTTAGATATTCTTGTCTAGATAGGCCACTTTAGTCTAATGTGTTGTTATAATAAATGGAGTAGGTACCTAAATGCAGTGAAATTAATTACACACATTTAGATTTAGATTAATTGTTTGCCTACGTGATCCTTCACGTAAAAGGAAGGCCTGTGTGTTTGCCACAATACATTTTTTATAAAGTAAAATAGAATGATGCCATGAGTTATATACAAGACACGGCAGCCTTGTATATAACTCATGGCATCATTCTAATTTATACTTTATTACAATGTAGTAAGAGTTACATTGCAATGACTTACCAATCGCTTTATAAAAAATATAGTGAACGTGCTCTTTTACAGGGCTCAAGTAACCTCGTCCTGCCTCTGGTAGTGATGGGTGCAGTCTCCGTTGTGGGCGGGCTGAGCGCGCTCCGCCTGCCTGAAACATTGCACACTTCGCTGCCACAAACAGCTGAGGAAGGAGAACAGTTTGGCAAGGATTGGACTTATGCTGACTGCATGGCCTGTGGTGATCAAAGGTGAGCCTTTAACAGTAAGAATCAATAAAATCAACATCATCATATAACATATATACATATATACACATAATAAAATCGAAATCATTCGCTAGGTAAGTTACTTACAATTCAAAGAACTAATTTTAGATTTTTCAGAAGTGTTAAAGATATTTACACAAATTAATAACACATTTATCTAAAGCGCTTATATCAAGTTTTCGGCATAGGTACTGAATAGCATGTCGGTACTTTTCTGTTGCGGTACCAGGTACCTACCTACGGTTATCCAAATCCCAAAGAAATATTTCCTGTTGTTTTTTTTTTTTGCCAAAGTAATATTCTAATATGCAGGGTGGATTTTTGAGACGGGGCAGAAAGGGCAAGTACCGTTGTAGCTATAGGAAAATGTTGCTAGGACACTGTCCTTAACTTTTTGAGTAATTACTAACAGCATTCACAGATTTTGGATAAATGGTACAGTCAGATAGAAAAACTTAAATTCCCACGTTTTATTTTATGATGCCAATCGATGTAGTTTTGTATAAGGATTAAAAGACTCTTGAAGACCAACAAAGATTAGAGTAGGTACTAGAAACGCCACAAATTGGAAAAAACTCTTCCCGTACATTTTGTAGTGATCGGATCTTATCCACGATATTTTTACAATGACTGAAAATAAAATTGTATCTAAAATATTAATAGAAGTATGAATTAATATTAGAAATGCGAAAGTAACTTTGTCTGTCTGTCTTTTATCTTTTCACGCCTAAACCACTGAACCGATCATTATGCAATTTGACAGATAGGTAACCTGGGATCTGAACAAACACAAAGGCTACTGGATATTTGCTTAAAAAATGATGAAGTAACTTTGTAGCACCCTCTACAAAGACGGTGCTACGAAGTGCTACGATTCGAAGGCCCCGGTCGACGGCGTGTTGTGTTCCATGCGAGCCTCAAAGGGCCGATGCCTGCCAGGGTCGCGGGAAAGTTTGAAAGGGATACCGTGGCCCCTAGCAGCACACAGGCAACTGAAGGAAGACGGGTGGGTTCTAGTCAACAAGAGTATGACACGCCCTCCGGAGAAATTATTTGGTAATTTCCACCCAAAAAAAAGAAAGATAAAAGATTTTCTTGCCCTTGTATGTATGTATATTTCTTTGGCACGCACAGTAGAATGGTGATGATGCGAATCTCATTTCTAGATTCGTCTTAATGATGTGAGTGACCATGCATGCAGTGTCACTCGAAAGAGGATACGGATAATACAAATGAGGGTACTATTATCTAAATACTATATTATGTAAAAAAAACCTGTCCGATCAGCGAGGGTGTTGTTAGGTATCGTACTGAGAGTTTATTTGTGTGGAAATTTTCAGGAAAAAATAAAAATTAAATCGCCACATTTTGTTTCAATGGGGAACTTTGCGTAGATGCAAGTGTTTGTAGTAATGTTTTAACATATTTTTGACTAAACAAAAATTTGCTTCTTTTCAGAAAAATATCAGATGCGGAGTCATATGAAAATTTAGAACTCACTCAGGCACCATTAGTTGAAGACGACGTTCCAGACATCCCGAACATAAGGCGCAATTCAATGCGCAAACTCGTGCGCCGCCAATCCAGCATCGTTGAAACGCAACGCGATATCGACGGAAATATGAAAATGACATACTGGTTTTAAAACCTACGTATTTTTAAGAGTAAAAAATAAACAACTGGAACTTTAAGACGTATTTTTTTTGGGTTCTGTACCTCAAGGGTGACAAGCATAGATATTTTATATTTCTATGATGACAAGTGACAACGGAACCCTTCTAAACCTACGCCATCTTATTTTCACAAGTAGATACTATGATACATGATACTATGTATTGCCCTATTGTAGCATTTATTTTTATTTTACTACGCTGTCTAGGTTAGTTATTTATGTTATGCAGTTATTATTTTTATTGCCCGATGTCACCTGCCTACGTTGAATTGTTCATCAATAACCTTATTAAAATTATTGTCAATTTAAAAAAGTCTGGAGGTTTCGATTCACTTATATTGTATCTACATAGGGGGAGTTTTTGAGATGGGACAGGGGCAGGTACCTACCTACCTTAACCGTTGCAACTATAGGTTCTTCCATAGAAAAACAAATATTATTGTCTAAAATTCATGAAATCGAACGAAAGATACGTTGCAGTAGCGGTGTTACGCGAAAATGATTCATATTTTCCATTAAACATTACTTTAGAGAAATAGGTATTTATGATTTTTATAAATAAATTAATAATTTTGTATTTTCGTTGCATGGGCGAATCGCATTTTGATCAACTTATGAGCAGTGGCGGACTAAGCCTGTCAGGGGCCCGGGGCGAATTTTAGCACCCCTCCAAGGATAGGTCAAATTTTCTTTTGACTATTCGTACATAAATAGAAGTTATTTTGTCGACTTACGCAGAGAAGTCAAAGAGAAAACAAAATTCAGCGTGCAAGAGCGAGCGAAGTGAGCTAGAAAATTTTAGCACCCTACTACAAACTGCCTTTTTTTCTTTTTTTGGTCTTGTTTGGGATTTGATTAAAAAGTATTTCTCGAGTTTTGGGGGCTCGGCCAACGAGCTCGCCCAACGTGTACTGGGGGTTTTAGAGCATCCACATCCACCATACGCCTAATTGTTTTTTAGCCGACTTCCAAAAAGGAGGAGGTTATATATTCGACGCGTATGTATGTTTATTTTTTATTTTTTTTATGTATGTCCGTCGATTTCTCCGTGAATTGTGGACCGATTTAGAAAATTATTTTTTTGTTTGAAAGGGTATGCTCCCGGATTGGTCCCATATCAATTTTATTAACTTTGCTGGGATAGTTTTTGAGTAAGCTTCAATAATACGTATTTTTTCCCACTTAGTTTATGTGGATGATATGATTATAACTTCCTGTGACTGTTATTTACATAGCAGGTACTGGTAATCGAATTTGTGTGGGGTAAGCACCACAACTAAAAAGTGAAAAATAAAATCTTTTTACAAAAAAAAAAAACAACCGACTTCCGAAAAAAAACACTACAAAGAGAAAAATAACTTTAATTTCGGAAGTCGGTGGCAAAAAACGAAAATTCTAAACCAAAGACACCGACTTCCGAAATTAAAGTTATTTTTCTCTTTGTAGTGTTTTTTTTCGGAAGTCGGTTGTTTTTTTTTTTGTAAAAAGTTTTTTTATATTTGTTATCTGTGCTGCGCTGGCTTGGAAGTGCTCGTGCCAAAAGTACTAAATAATAATATATAATATCTTCCCGATCAAATTTCGTTCACAGGAGTAGTAGTAGTGCGCAAGTGTGTTCAACACAAGTTGTCCCTCACTCTCAGCACAGATGAATACAGATGGTGCTCCATATTTTAGGTATGAAGCTACAAGTACGCGGCGGCGGGCCCGTCTTGTCGGGCCAATTCAGTAAGTGTAACGTAGTCAGAAGATAATATATTAGAGTTACGCGATAGAAAGAGAGGCAAGTTGTAGGTCTAGTTGATTATAACTGTAGGTAATCAGCACTGTGCGACCTGAATTGCACTTGATTATGTCGTAGCAAGAGTCTCTTTTTAGGGTTCCGTACCCATAAGGTGCCAAATGGCCCTATTACTAAGCCCCCGCTGTCTGTCAGCGGGCTGTATCTCATGAACCGTAATATAAATAAATGTATTTTCTTTCTTTAATTCTTTCTTTCTAATAGGTAGACAGTTGATATTTTCACAGATTATGTATTTCTATTGCCGCTATAACAATAATAAATCCTTACATATTATAAAACAAAGTCCCCCGCCGCGTCTGTCTGTCTGTCTGTCTGAACGCGATAAACTCAAAAACTACCATCGACCCTAGTTTCATGTTTACTGGATCTGGGTTTGGAATATAAAAAAACTAGGTTTACAAAAGTAAATGATATTAAAAACTAAATGAATGACACTACGACAGAAATAATAAAATTACAGGATTTACATTTTGACAAAAGATGACAAAATAACGTACTGGCAGCATGAGCCATGGAATTAGTAAGTACTTTTAGCTATGAGCACTGATGAACACTGATGAACACTGATGAATACACTGCGCAAAATCTCCGCAAACAGACAGAAAAATAAAAAATCTGGATTTACACGTGGGCAATCGAACAGATTACGTGTGACTTTAATTTCTATCTGTGATGTATTTTTTTATAGCTTTTTTGTTGACTTTTCTGTCGTAGTTGGGTTTTAGTTTTTATAACTTTTATTTTATTACGTACCCACAAGAAACATGGTTTTCAACGTTTTTAAAAAAATTGGACGGTGGTAGGGAACCCTTCATGTACGAAGCCGACTCGCACATGATTTTGCGGAGTGAACCATCCGTAGTCATCTGTGCTCATAGACAAAAGTACATACTAATTCCATGGCTCGCGCTGTCACGTAAAATTGACATATCTTGTCAAAATGTCAATTCTGTCATTTTATTGTTTCCGTCATTCATTTACATTGTGGCAAACATTGTGGTGTGTGTACAGTTGTCGGAGGGAATTCCATTATTCTGTAAGAATGTTTAATCCTAGTAAAGCGCTGTTACTGCGTCTTATTCTAGCATGTACAATAATTGTGGCATTGGCACATAGTCATAGCCATTCGCATGACCATTCTCATGGAAATGAACCGCCCTCATTCAAATATTCCAAAAGTGCAAACGAACAACTCAAAAACGAAGAAGTGATATCTGAACCAGATTACGACCTATACGTCAGAGCATTGAGTTCAACACTCTTTATAAGTATAGCGCCGTTTATTATACTGTTCTTTATACCTATTGACGGTACTGTGGAAAAACAACCGTTACTCAAGATTTTGCTGTCGTTTGCTTCTGGCGGTCTTCTCGGCGATGCATTTCTGCACTTGATCCCACATGCGCTCATGTCTAGTGGCGGCGCTGAAGGGCACAGCCACAGTCACTCACATGACAGTGAGCAACATGAACCACATGACATCACTGTTGGGCTTGGTGTGTTAGGAGGAATTATTACGTTCTTAGTGGTCGAGAAAACTGTTCGGTTATTTGATGGAGGACATGGCCATTCTCATGGAGCAGAAAAGAAGAAAAATGATGATAAACAAAAAAAGAAGACAAAGGACAAAAAAGAAGATATAAAGATTGCTGGATATTTAAACCTTGCTGCAGACTTTACACACAACTTTACTGATGGATTAGCAATTGGAGCATCTTATATTGCTGGTCCAAACATTGGTCTTATTACAACTGTAACTATATTTTTACATGAAATCCCCCATGAAATTGGAGATTTTGCAATTCTTGTTCAATCAGGATGTTCACGAAGGAAAGCAATGATGTTGCAGTTGCTTACAGCATTTGGTGCAATATCAGGCACAGTTTTGTCTATATATCTAAGAGGTTCATCAGATGGCCTTGTTTCATCTCTCATTCTACCATTCACTGCTGGAGGCTTTATTTATATTGCTACTGTGTCTGTTATCCCTGAACTTCTTGAAAGTTCAACAAAGTTTTCTCAGTCTGTCAAAGAGATAGTAGCTCTACTAGCTGGGGTCTACATGATGGTACTTATTGCACAGTATGAATAACTTTGTATGCTTGTGACATGTAATGTAAATATATTTACATTGTTCTATTTTTTCAATAAATCAGTAAACATCACATATTAATAAATTTATTATTCTTGTGTAAAACTGTCAATAATCTAGTTATATGTTTGATTTTTTCTTTTGTTAGTTTGTAAAAGTATGAATTTATCTTCGAATGAAAGTCATGTTAAGTAATAATTACACAGATAAATCTTTGTCTCACCAACCACTAGGTACTAATACTTGTAATTGAACTATGTATTGTCTATTAGATTATATCTATTATGATTTTACAGATGTATGTTATATTGGGTAGGTACCTCACAATTTCTTTTAGTTATACTAAATAGATGAAATAACTACAGTGACTGCTTGAAAGTAACTTAATACCTAAAGTGAGATCAAATGGCGTATCAAATAAAACTTTTAAAATGCAGAAATTATGTTTTATTTATTTAGATTACTTCTTCTTAGATACACCAACAGTTCTTCCTCTCCTGCCAGTAGTCTTTGTGTGCTGACCACGCACACGCAGGCCCCAGTAGTGACGCATACCCCTGTGGGCACGGATTTTCTTGAGCCTCTCCAAATCTTCACGAAGCTTAGAATCCAAGTTAGAAGATGTCAACTGGCTGTACTTGCCATCAACAATATCTTTCTGCCTGTTGAGGAACCAGTCAGGGATTTTGTATTGTCTGGGGTTGGACATGATTGTAACAATCTTTTCAACCTGAAAAATTAAAAGGAATTTTAAAGTAACAAAATAATAGATTTTGTATTCTGTGACAAATTTTAATACTACTAAAATTTCATACAATAGAAGTATGTGGTTTACTTGAAAATGGAAAACTGGGATACCCAGTAAACACGGACATGCATGTGTGAGGAATTACAACCTTAAACCTAACTAGTTCTTTGTATTTTGTTTATGTGCTTACTATGGATGGACCCAGTGTTACGATGACATTTACGTTAGTCTCATAGGTTTTGTAAAGACAACAAAAACAACTGTGGCTAACTAGTAGGATTAGAAAGCGAATCAAATATCAAGTAACCAAAAACATACATACCTCTTCTTCAGTACATTCTCCAGCACGCTTGTCAAGATCAATGTCGGCCTTCTTCAGTACGATATTAGAGTATCTGCGACCAACACCCTTGATCGCGGTCATGGCAAACATAACTTTACGTTTGCCATCAATGTTCGTATTCATAATACGAAGAATATGTTGGAACTTGTCTGGAATTACCAGCGACTGAAACAAAGTTGACACTCATTTTATAACGCCGATTGAAGCAAAATATTGAAAGAACTCGCACCATGTTTATTACAAGATCACATTCCATCACTAAATTTCAATTTAGATTTCATGATTACTGGGAAATTATAAGATTATTACCATTTTTGCAAATATTGGTTAGTCAACCACCACTAACAATAAAGGTTCATGGGGTAAAAGAATGACATTGACAACATTTCTGAAGAGTTGCCATTTTACTAAACAAATTTTTGCCTCTGGCAATCTCTCCTTGTTATACTTGGGACGTGGGTATTACACACAGACTAGTTAGCTTGGTATTACACATAAGTGGGTATTACACTATCATATCTTTGATCAAAGATAAAATGAAATATTGAAATAGACATAGTATGGGTATATCCCCTCAGGGTGATATTACCCTAATTATCATTATTATATACCTATCTTCATCCTAAGTTCACAAGTGGCCCAAATTATGTCTATTTTACAATTTGATTATGACTTTGATCAAAGATATGATAGTGTAATACCTACCTTAGTACTTCCTCTTATCTAGGTATGTACACACACAGCAACTATAGTCGCTAGCGACCCGCCCGTGGGGACGCCCATATAAATGGGTGCGAGACAAGCTCCGCCCATGGGCTCCCCCGCTGACGCAGAGTCTCCGGCCCCAGCTCGTGGAGGACGTGGTGAGCGCTCTGTTCCCTTCGCGAGGGGAACATACTCCCCCGCCCATGGCTCCGCCTCCTGCGGTGCCCGATGCGGACCACACAGGTGACGACGACGACGACGAATCTCCGGAGGTGACGGGGGTAGATTTGAGAGTGGCGGTACGTAGGCTGAATGCCAAAAATACCGCCCCAGGATCCGACGGCTTACCTGGAAAAGCCTGGGTCTGGCCTTAAAGGCTCTCGGGCCTCGACTTCGAGGGCTCTTCAGCGCATGCTTAGAGAGGGGCCAGTTCCCACTTCGTTGGAAGACGGGGAAACTGGTCCTCATCAAGAAGCCGGGGCGCCCGGCGGACTCTCCGTCCGCTTACCGGCCCATCGTGCTGCTCGACGAGGTGGGCAAGCTCTTTGAAAGAGTAATTGCAGACCGCCTTCTCGGGCAGCTGGTGCGAGTGGGGCCGGATTTGGCGGACAGCCAGTTTGGTTTCCGCAAGGGGCGCTCTACGGTGGATGGCCATCATGCGCGTTCGAGCCCTCACGACGCGACGGGGGATGCTGTTGCCCGGGGTGGGGTGGTCTTGGCGGTGTCTCTTGACATCGCCAATGCGTTCAATACCCTGCCCTGGAGTTGCATTAGGGAGGCACTCCGGTATCACCGGATGCCGACCTACCTCTGACGAGTGGTCGAGGCCTATTTGACGGACAGGGCTGTCATCTACCCCGATCACCACGGAGAGTGGAACCGGCGAGAGATGTCGTGCGGTGTCCCGCAGGGATCGGTCCTGGGGCCGCATCTGTGGGACATCGGCTACGACTGGGTGCTGCGCGCCGACCTCCCTAGCGGCGTCAGCGTAGTCTGCTACGCTGACGACACGCTGGTCCTGGTGCAGGGGAGGTCGCATGAGGCGGCGGCCGAACTAGCGACACGTTGGGTTGCGACAATCGTCGATAGGATCCGGCAACTGGGACTCGAGGTGGCCTTGCACAAGTTCGAGGCCATGTGTTTCTATGGTCCTCGGAACGCGCCACTGTCGGGTTCCCAGATAACGGCGGGAGGGGTTCACATCGGTGTCGAGTCGACGATGAAGTACCTGGGAGTCGTCCTCGACAGCCGGTGGAACTTCGTGGAGCACTTCCGACGTTTGGCTCCCAAACTGCAGAGGGCTGGGGCTGCTTTGAAGCGGCTTCTGCCCAATCTAGGGGGTCCAAACGCCTCCTGCCGGAGGCTCTACGCGGGGACCGTGCGGTCCAGGGCCCTTTACGGGGCACCGGTGTGAGCGCGTTCATTAAGGCTGCGACCAGCCCAGCGATTGAACGCGTCCCAAAGGGTCATGGCCATTAGGCTGGTCAGAGGATAACGCACGGTCTCCCGTGAGGCGGCGAGCCTTCTTGCCGGACTACCGCCATGGGATCTGGAGGCAAAAGTCCTCGCGCACATGTAGGAGTTGCGCGAGGAGGCGAAACGCTGAGGTGTAACTCCGCTGCCGCGAGAAATCACGGCACAGCGGACAGAGCTCCGGCGGGATCTCATGGCGGCATGGAGAGTGCGATTGTCGCAACCCAGCGCTGGGCACGCGACAATTGCGGCGGTAAGGCCCCTCTTTGAGGAGTGGCTAGAGAGGCACCACGGCGTCCTCACCTTCCGCCTGACGCAGGTCCTCACCGGACACGGTTGTTTCGGGAGGTTCCTGTTCAGGATAAAGCGGGAGGAAACGCCCGGGTGTTACCATTGTGTGGATCGCCCGGAGGACACGGTGGAGCATACGGTGGAGGTCTGCCCGGCTTGGGCGGGACACCGCCGTGTCCTCACGGAGGCGATCGGCAGCGGCGATCTCTCGCGTCCGGCCCAGGTTCAGGCCATGGTCCGGAGCGAGAGTGAATGGGAAGCCGTCACTTCCTTCTGCGAAGCAGTAATGCTCGCGAAGGAGGAGGCGGAGCGCGCGAGGTAAATGCAAGATGCGCGCCCTCGCCCCCCTAGTCGCCGCAGGAGACGCCCCGGGCGTCGGGAGTCGCGAGCTGACTTCCGGCCACCGTAGGCGCGGGCTTGTGGACGGTGGGCAATGGGTAGCTCGCCGTCCGATTAGGACCAGGCCCAGGTCGACGGCGCATTGTGTTCCATGCGCGCCTCAAAGAGATGTCAGCACCAACTGACGAGGTCCGTAAGGGCCAATGCCTGCCAGGGTTGCGAGTTTGTCCGAAAGGGATATCGCGTCCCCGGCACACAGGCAACGGAAGGAACACGGGTGGGTTTTAGTCAGTAAAAGTATGACACTCCCTCTCGCTCCGCCCAGAGCGGGAGGAGTCATTTGATGATTTCCCACCCAAAAAAAAAAAAAAAAAAGTACTGCCTCTTAAATCTAGGTATGTACACACACAGCAACTATAGTCGCTAGCGACTCGCTGGCGATTTCAAAATGTCACGTAAATACACAAATATTGAAATCGCTAACGACAAATAAGACGTAAGAAGTGGAGAAGTGTTCTAGGCGTAAGATTTTGTAAACGTCAGTGAATCGTCCCAGGCGACTAAAGTCTCAGCGTGCGTACCTCATGGACTTATTAATAAGTCCATGGCGTACCTACACTGAGTTCGATTTTTAATCCCAGAGACTATTAGTAGTTTGACATTTCAAGTGATTGTTGTTCGTTTTACAATTTTGAGTTTGACTTTTGCATCTGTCAAATTAGTCTCTGGGATTTAAAAAACGAACTTTTAGATTTTGAAGTCAGATTTTGAAATTACCAGCGCGTCTTTTGGCGACGAAAGTCAATGCGTATAAACCTGGCCAAACTTAGTGGACTGGATAGGTATTCATACTGAGGTGGTTATGGTAGGGGCGTGAATAAAGTACCAACCTAATAATATCCCACTACACGGTCTATTTGAGAAGAGGATAGGCCAGAAAAGGCCTATCCTGTTTTCATGCCACGAGCAATGATCTTCACGATTGTTTAAGATGAGTGATGAAAGTCCAGGCTTCCTCACGATACCTTAAACTCAAAGTACGTATGAATTTAAAAAGTCACATTGGTACTTGCCCAGATTTTAACCTACAACCTTGTGCGCAACCGCATGTTATGGGAGGTCCTAGGCATCCTCCAGTGCTATTACTAGTCATCAGTAAACCCTTATTACCCATAGATTATTAGTAATTATTACAATATTGTTGTCTAACTGTGCGTTTGCACTGGCGAAACATTCACAACAACACATGTTGAAATATTTATTTTCTGTCAATGTTCCATACAATGTTTGGCAGAACCTAGAGATTCCAACATGTTTTGTTGTGTTGCTTCGCCATTGAAAACGCACAGTAATGTTTACTAAGCTTTATAAAGATTGAAAGCGCCATTCAGCCCGAAGTGATGGCGGGCGCGAATTTGTCGGAAAGTACATTATATTGTCATCAGAAGTGATATTTTACTGTTATAATTTGCAATTCATTAATAATATTCTAGTTCACTAGTTAGCCACATTTCATATTTCCATAAAGTAATATTGCCAAATTATTCAAAACAGGTAATTTTTTGACATCTATTTGCGACGTTGCCCACTTTCAGAATAAACTAATATTATTTCCATGCTTAGAGCTTAGAGTCTTAGAGTATATAACACTCTAAGTTTCCATGCAAGTTAATGACATTACGGTTTTTTTTTGTAGGGCATCTCCTAACTGACCCAGCGATCAGCTATAGAACAGCCAGGATAAGTATGTCATGACTAGATAACCGGGCTTTTCTGTGGCTGCCTTATGCCTCCAGCCAGGGCAAAACGAAACTAATTAAAACTAGGCGAGCGCTCGCTAAGGGCACCCCCTGTGGGATACGAACCTTGGCTTAGGGCGTCGCTGAGGGGAGGACAGCAAGATGTGTCCCATCTTGCTGTCCTAGACTGGCTGGATCAAATATATTTTATTCAAACACCTCACAGTATTTTACAGTATCTGTCCGCCGCGGTGCTTTGTTATATTGTGATTGCACAGTGCACGAATCAATCTAGCTAATCGCTAAGTACAGGGTTTGCTTGGACAGTTCTTGTTGTATTCGCTTTTTTTTTTTTTTCTTTTGATTTTACTGAGCAAAGGTTTGATTCAGTATATTATAATGTACTCTGTGGGTTTGATCTCAGAGTTTTCGGTTTGATGGAAGCTCAGAGTAATAAATTACTCTGAGGATGGAAGATTTACCCCATTGAAAAGATGGTTATACTGGAGTAATTCACATATTATGTTTCCAGAGGATGATAGGATGTAGTTAGGTTTTTGGCCGTTTAAACGTTTGACCAGTTTCCACAAATAAAAAATCGCATTTTCATTCATATTTATTTTTCACAACTAGTAACATTTCATCAATGAGTGTTCTTCCGTCGGTGGTGTGCCGGTTTCTAATTTTTATTACGGATTCCAGTTATTATCTAGAGTTTTGAAGTAACAGTGACTACAATGCATACAGAAACGACATTAACACTTATACAAATATTGGAAAAGACTGTATCACCAGGTAAGAAATCACATTTTGTAAACTGTTCATGTATGGCGCTTCAGGTCGTCAACCGACTTATCACCTAACGTAACTGTTACAGATTGTATTTTGTCGAAACAGCCCTCAGAAAGTAATCCTGTTATCGAATCTTTTATATTTTAGCACGGCATACTACTAGATAGCCGTTGATAGAATGTGGATGACAAAGATGCTTAACTGTCATTTAAGGAAAATTCTAGGTTCACCTACGATTCAAGTTTTACAATACGCGGCAATGATGTGCTTAAAAAATTTGACATTCTGTCACACATCTTAAATTATTATATTCTGTTTGCTATTACTGGTTTATTCCTTGTTGGCTGGTGGTCTTCTCAAGGTTTGAAGGTTATAAATCTGCAATCTTTCACAACTTTGACATTCCAATTTCCATTCGTGTTCTCAATAGGTACCTAACTAACATAGCTAAGCCTGGAGTCGTTACAGAGGACTAATAATATAATTTACCTTATGTATTTTGTCCAATCATAACTTTCAAACCTAAATGTTCTGCTAGATTTTAAAATATGTATTTAATCAAGTCAATTAATGACCACTTCATTACATTACTACTTTATTAAAAATGCACTACAATACAGTAGGAATCAACCAAACTCTATAGACAAGCATTGTGTTTATCTACTCCAAAATTAAGTTACAATAACTTTAAACATTTTATGTAAACCTGATTTGAGGATTGGTATAATAAATGAATATGCTTGTTAAAGTATACCATAAGCAACTCTTTGTTCTTATTATAGTGCTTTTGTACTACAGTTATCTGAAATAACTCATATCAGTAATTCTGCCTAATTATATCAACAATATTACTTATGTTACTGACAATAATATTTAACACTGCTAAGCAGGATTGTGCTGCTAATTGATAATTCTTTTGTGTTCAATTATGTCTTCTTTTCATCATGTTATTTGAAATTTTCAGATCGAAATGAATTGGAAGCTGCAGAAACCTACCTTGACCATGCAGCTGTTACCAATTTCACAACATTTATCAAAATGTTGTCTGATGTTCTGGTTGCGGGGGGGAACAGTCAGGTGGCTAGGATGGCTGCAGGTTTACAGCTAAAAAACCACCTTACTTCTAAAGACCCTACCCTAAAACAACAATACCAACAAAGGTGGCTGGCACTACCTGAAGACATCAGAATGTATATTAAGAAAAATGTATGTTTATCTAGTATTTTTTTATTAACATTCTCATTACACCTAATTTTAAGAAAGTTAATATTATACTTTCGTTTTTTAGATTCTAACAGCAATTGGAACAGAGAACAGCAGACCTAGTTCAGCTGCCCAGTGTGTAGCTTATGTAGCAGTAGCAGAGCTTGCAGTGGGGCAGTGGAATGACCTCATACCCATGCTTGTAGAAAATGTTGTCAATGCTCAATCCACAGAACTTAAAAAAGAAGCAACATTAGAAGCAATTGGTATGTAACATTTTTAATCAATCTTTAAACATACTGACTGTACAAAATATGTTAAAATTTTGTGCAAATGTGTAATATGAAAGTAGTGATATTTTTACATAATTTCCAATGTGTGACTTCTATAGAACTATAGCTAAGATCTGATATTTTTATTCCTTCAGGTTACATCTGCCAAGAAATTGATGCTGAGGTGTTAACAGAACAGAGTAACCCAATTCTAACTGCTATCATTCATGGCATGAGATCTATTGAAACCAGCAACCATGTCCGGCTTGCTGCCACTCAAGCTTTACTTAACTCATTGGAATTTACTAAAGCTAATTTTGATAAAGAAAATGAAAGGAATTTTATAATGGAAGTTGTATGTGAAGCCACACAGTCCAGTGACATGAGAATCAGTGTTGCAGCTCTCCAGTGCTTAGTAAGTATCATAATACAGGAGAATTCTCATTACATTACATTTGTATTTCTATTGATCTGCTTAGTGTTTGTTTATAGAGTAATAAGATTGTTTATTTGTAATTTCAGGTTAAAATACTCTCTTTGTACTACCAATATATGGAACCTTACATGGGTCAAGCATTATTCCCTATCACTTTAGAGGCTATGAAGTCTGATGTGGACGAAATTTCACTTCAAGGCATTGAGTTCTGGTCTAATGTTAGTGATGAAGAGATTGATCTTGCAATTGAAGAAGTAGAGGCAGCTGATGCAGGTATGACGAAAATTTTTAAGTTGATATTTTCTCAACTGCATTGTATACAGAACTAAGATCTTTCATGACCAACTGTTCTTTTTACAGGGCGACCTCCAGCGCGTACGTCTAGATTCTACGCCCGAGGAGCATTGCAATACCTTGCTCCTGTTCTCATGCAGAAACTTACAAAACAAGACGATACTGAAGATGAGTTGGAATGGAATCCCTCGAAAGCAGCATCTGTTTGTCTTATGCTTTTGTCTAACTGCTGTGAAGATGAAGTGGTTCCTCATGTATTACCTTTCATAAATTCAAATATTAAAAATGAAAATTGGCGATACAGAGAGGCTGCTTTGATGGCTTTTGGTTCTATTCTTGGCGGACTCGAAGCAAATACTCTGAAGCCACTAGTGGAGAAGGCTATGCCAACCTTGATTGAAGCCATGTATGATACTAGTGTTGCTGTGCGAGACACAGCTGCCTGGACTTTTGGAAGGATTTGTGAAATTGTTCCAGAAGCAGCTATAAACGAAACATATCTGAAACCACTCTTAGAAAGTCTTGTTAATGGATTAAAAGCTGAACCACGTGTAGCTGCTAATGTTTGCTGGGCCTTCACAGGCCTTGCAGAAGCGGCTTACGAAGCAGCCGATTGTGCAGATTCCAATCAACCTAACACCTATTGCATGTCAAAATACTTTGATTTTATTATTCAAAGGCTTCTTGAAACAACAGATCGTCAAGATGCTGCACAACATAATTTAAGATCAGCTGCATATGAAGCTCTCATGGAAATGGTTAAAAACTCTCCTACTGATTGCTATGTTACTGTGCAAAAAACAACTATGGTGATTTTAGAGAGGCTTCAACAAGTTTTGCAGATGGAGAATCATATTTCGAGTCAGGCTGATCGTTCACAGTTCAATGATCTCCAAAGTCTGTTGTGTGCCACACTACAATCGGTACTTCGTAAGGTAACTCAAGAAGATGCACCTCAAATATCGGATGCTATTATGACCGCCTTGTTGACTATGTTTGCTGGCAATGCGGGAAAAGCTGGTGGTGTTCAAGAAGATGCTCTTATGGCCGTCTCAACTCTAGTTGAGGTCTTAGGAGAAGGTTTCTTAAAATATATGGATGCTTTCAAGAGGTATCTTTATGTTGGACTTAAAAATCATCAGGAGTATCAAGTATGCATAGCGGCTGTTGGGCTCACTGGCGATATTTGTCGTGCATTAAAAAGCAAAGTAAGTGTAACAATTATATATTTTTGTTTTAATATTATGTTGTCCTCCGAAAAACCCTGACTTTGGGAGATCAGAGAGGTAGAAACTGTGTTCATACACAAATTCGCCTTACATATTATAAAAGGAAGTCCCCTGCCGCGTCTGTCTATCTGTCTGTACGCGATAAGCTAAAAAACTACTGAACGGATTTTCAAACGGTTTTCATAATCACAGTTTGTATAAATCATTAAGGTTTTATGTAAATTGACGATTATTGTTGAGGATATCAGATAAAATCATACCGACTGGGAGCTTTACTGGCGGGCGCGACGTAAACTGTTACATAAAATTAATATTCTACAGAATTGTACATCTAAAAAAGTCTGCAATAGCAAATGTCTCTCTTCTAAGGATGACCAGAGGATTTGATAAAAATGTAATTGTTATTTCAGAAGCTATTTTGACCATCCAATAAAATATGTTATTTAAACTGGGCATTTCATTTAGGTTAAAATATGCCTTGAATCAATGACCTTTTCCTTTTTTTTTATTAGGTATGTAATCCTAGTAGTACGTTCCTGTGGGATATTTTCCGAAATCCACGCGGGCGAAGCCACCGGTAAAAGCTAGTGTAAAATAAAAATATTATTGTTACAGGTGCTACCCTATTGTGATGAAATCATAGTCTTGCTATTGGAAAATCTTGGTGATCCCTCAATTCATCGCTCTGTAAAACCACAGATTTTGTCTGTGTTCGGTGATATTGCCCTTAGCATTGGTCCTGATTTTGCTAAATACTTCGACGTCGTGATGCAGATGTTATTGCAGGTAAAAACTCAATATTGAACTATAAATAAGAACAAAAAAAAATGACCTTATATTTTATGTCAAATGTTTTAAATTACAGGCAAGCAATGCTCAAGTAGATCGTAACGATTATGACATGGTCGAATATTTAGGCGAACTTCGCGAAAGTGTTTTGGAAGCTTACACTGGCATCATCCAAGGCTTGAAAGGATCAACGGGCGAGGTTTGTAGCATTTCAATTCAGTCATGACTTTGTGAGTATATTGCAGAGCAAATAATGAAATTTGTGTAATGTGGCAGGTGCGGTCGGACGTGGCGCTGGTTGAGCCGCACGTGCCAGCCATCGTGACGTTTATGATGCAAGTGGCGTGCGAGCCCGAGCGCACGGACGGGCACATGTCGGTGATCGCGGGGCTGACGGGCGACCTGTGCACGGTGTTCGGCCAGCGCGTGCTGCCGCTGCTGGAGACGCGGCCGCTGCTGGACCTGCTGCAGGCCGCGCGCCGCTCGCGCACACCGCGCACCAAGGCGCTCGCCAACTGGGCCACCAAGGAGATCCGCAAGCTCAAGCATCAGACGCCTCTCACTAGCTGGTATGTACTAAACAAAGCTTGCGTTTTTACAAGTGTTGACTATATACGAGGTTTTCCATTATGTTGAGAGATTGAAAACAACATTCCAAAGTATTATGGACCTATAGGTTTTCCTATACCCACATTTGAATATCGACGAAAATAGACGAAATGCAACAAGCTTAAATATTTTGAATTATGTATTTTTTTCTTTTAATTTCAGATTTGAAACAATTCACTGCCACAGTGATGCAACGCAGTTTCAGATAACTTGCTGCTGGTAAACTCAACTGTACTGGCAGGCATATTATGTCCGTATTAATAAGTCGTTAGGTGCATTTGTTTAGAGGCCTGTATTGTTTTAAACTATCTTTAACAATTATATAGTAGTTATTTTGTGTTCATGGGCTAACACTCTGGGCTTTTTTTAAATAAATATTATTATTATTATTACATTATCTATTATATTATATTATATTATATGAATATTTGTCTACTTTAGTAACATGTTACCATTATTGTAGCATAGTAACATTTGGAACTATTTCTGTGTTTAATTTACAAAGCGTATTACCATGACAACAAATCAAAAGTGGATGAATGTTTATAGCAAGTGAAATATTTTTATGTAATATATTATTTGTTTTTATTTTTTGCATGTAAGAAAAGTGCTAATTTGGTTATGGCTTTTCTTCAGATCACCAAGTGATTTTTGGCCCCAAACAATGCACTTAGCGTAGCATTATTGAAACTGTTAAATGTATGCCTGACCATAATCTTTCCATAATTATCTTAAAGTTGAAGCATTTTTCCTATTTGGTATTATAAATACAGACAGTGGCTGTGGTATCTTTACTTATGTGAGATAAAGTGATAGTTTGAAAGGGATGTATGAAAGGTGATGTATGTTACTTTAGGCATGCACATGTGCAAGGGATTGTGAATTTTATAAATTATTATTATGTTTTGTAAGATGTATGAAAGAATTTTATGAATGGGTAAGAATGCATGTGTCGATGCGTGCATGATTATCTCAGATATTTTATAAACTTAGGCATTGTCGATCATATTGAAAATTCGGTATATTAATGTATGTTTAAGATTCCGTCGACGTTACTTGAGACTGAAGGACGCCATATTGGCGATGATTCTTTTTTATTCATCGCAATTCAGGTTAAAAATAAAAATATTGAAGATATCGCTTAATGAACTTTAAACAATAAAAAACGATGACCAATAGGTAAACATATATTAATAATTATAACGTTTTAAGCTAAACATCAATATACTTAATATTATCAAATATGTACTAATTAAGAAAGTGCAGCAGTCAGTTATGATATCTTATTGAAACAACATTGATGAGTTAATATAACAATAGTCGCTTAGTAAATAGACAATGTTGCACTGTAGTATAATTTATTATCTGTGTAACTACATAACTCAAATGGACGAAATCTTTGGTCAAATCTTCGTTTGTGATGAATGAAAAGTGTCTTTGCCTTCTGATCTCAATATCACATTATTGTACATATGTAATTAAAGCGTTTTTTTTTTCCTTAAGATATTCCGAAATGGCAAAATAGTAATGCCCTGAAAGTAAATTGAAAAGATGGAAGACCAAGCGGACCTTTTTTAAACATATAGGCCGTTGAGAGCAATTGCTATCAAATTGATGCGTTTCGAGAACCATATTAAACAAAATTTCAAATGGGTATATTTCACCAAACTTATTCCGTTCTTTCGTGTTAACGTTTTAACTTTATTTATTGTATACATTTAATAATATTTCTAAAATTAATTTGTATTTTTTATATTTTCTTCATATATTTTTTATTAATCATATCGCGGAACCCTAACGTAACATTTATTTAAATGTTTCTGGCTATATAATTTTGGCAACTTTCAGGTTGTTGTCCTTTTTAGCGTTACCTTTTCAAGTCATAAAACTACGAGGCCTTTCTTCATGTCGACTAGCTCAAAAGCATAAATAAAAATAAGTTTGCGTGTCGCAATAACTGCTTATGGTTAATGATAGTATTAGATAAAAACATCGACTACGGTACGCGATATTTGTTTCCGATAATTGGTCAATCAAACTTGCGTTTATGCTCACTATCAGTGCCTTTAACGTGTACGAGAACTAAACCTAAACTCTGTTATCGATGTTCAGTTTCATTAGATACTCGTGAAGTCGTGACTAATATTTTAATCAATTCGTTCCGTTAACTCGGAAGGAAATCTTTTTATACCTACTCTTCAAGTTTAAAACTTACATAAGTGTGCTAAAATTTGGAAATACCCTATACCTACTTATGTTATTTAATTTCAATTGACGTGTTGAGTGTCTGCTAGTCTGTGAGCATCACTGATAGGAATGATGTTTGCGCGAATTATGCAAGAATTTATTACGTGAAGTGTGTCATTACTACCATTTACTTTTTTTTGTTTTACTTAATACCATATATATTTGAAAAAGTAAACAATTTGGATATAAAAATATTCTAAAAATATTCCAAATGTCATACAAGTTACGTATGTACTTATATTTAAGTATGATAGGAGAATATGTGAGGACTAGTGCCATGCCATGAAAGGTTCTGATTTAGAATCATAGGCATCGAGTCAATGAATACCACCCACTTTTCCTGCGCGAATCTAAAATCAATTAGTTATTTTGTTACGGCGTATATTTTCATTAGTTTTGACTATGACTATCTGCTACCCTGTAAACTATTCTATGGCGATTAAACAATTTAGAAGTTAAATTGGTTTCTGATTTGCTATATAAACCTATTTATGTGGCTTTATTTTTAGGATTCCGCAGCCAAATAGCAAAACCGGAACCATTATGGTTTCGTCTTGTCCGATTGTCACAAAGTAATTTTACTCGGAGACTATCTGCTCCGTATGGATGAAATTTGGAAAGTATACTGTGCACTGATAAACAAAGGGGTAAGTAGTGAAATTACGTAAAAATATATAGGGGTGGCGCCCACATATTTAATTTTATAACCAAGTTATTAAAAAAAATCAATGCACATAAGCGTGTGGGGTATTTTTGAGTCCAATAATTAACAATATTATTATTAACTCAATAGTTTTTGAGATTTGGGACATTTTCGGTTACAACCCCAGAAATCACTTGGTTTTGTACAAGTAGTTTTTTCGAGAAATACTATAAAATACCAACTTATTTGGCGACCGATAAAATCAATATTGTGCATGCGTAAAACATTGACAATTTATTTTATTTAGTAAGTCATACGCTTGAGAAAAACAAAGGGTCAAAACATGTGAAGACCCCAGCTCAGTTAATCAGAAATCGAAATCCAGCACAAGATATGAGTAAGCCAATGATTATACTATAAAAGGCTGAGCCCTCCTAATATTTTGTGGGGATTATTATAATATATTAAAATACTCAACAACTGTACATAGCTGTTCACAATGCCCGACAAACTTTTTGGACATTCTGGGCCTAAAATTTATGCAGCATTCTCAACTCGTGAAAATATTTAGCTAAGGCCATTTGGACTATTCATAGTAGTCTACTAAGAATGGTCAAAAGAAAACACAATCTATCCCACTTTCGTTCCATGCCCTTATACAATCTTTACTGCCCATATTCTCTCAATAAAATGGTTGTGACATACATACAGATGAACTGACAGGACGAAATAATACCTAAAGGTTTAGTTTTTGCCATTTGGCTGGGAAAGCCAGGGCGAGGGCAGATTTTTTAACTCTGCTCTTATACCTACTGCCCTCGCTTTACAACATCTCATAATTAATGCTCATGTTCATATCTTACAGGAACAGCGATAGGCTTCTAAGGTGAACTGTCCACTAAGAGTGCAATCTTGTCAATTACATAAGCATACTGTCAGGTACTATACCGACAAAGATGCGCCTGTTTATGCTACCTACCTTCCTTGACCTCTCCTCTAAGACCTAGTTTAAATTGATATATATTGTGGGAAAAACTATTTAAAACTGGGTTCCCAAACAAGTCAGATTAATTGGTTTGTTGAAGTTCTAGTATATGGCGAATGTGCACAGGCTAGAATGCGGACTGAGACAGGGGGACGCACCTCTCCTGCCCTCTTCAACCTTTAAAAAAACTTATTGAAGAGCTGGCAGAGACACAAGTTGGCTGTTCCATTAATGGCAAGTGTAAACAGCATAAGATATGCAGACCATTTATGGCTTTACTCAGCCCCTCAATAAATGCTCCAAGAACATTGCAGTTTCACAGGTTGTCTGTGAAAGTTATGCTGACACCTAAGAGGTCACTGAAACGTAGCTAGGATACGGATACTAAGAAATCTACACCGGGCCCATGAAGAGCCCGATAGAAGCGCCCTTGAAGCTCCTTGCTTTGCCATACCTCCTTGCGGTGAATTGTCCTAAGTAGGTAGGTACTACTACAGGTTTGCGCTATTTCTTTTTAGCCAGGGACAGTGGAGTGAGCCCCTTTTCCACTGCGAGCACATCTCAGCGCATCCCCAGGTCGGTCGATTTCTAGTAGAGTAATTTTTACTCGACTGCGGCAAAGCCCAAAATAAAGGGCAGGTTTTGGATTGAAAATTAGGACCAAAAGTTGTAACGACACTTTGTGCTATAGTCGTAAGCCGAGCAGCGTGCGCGTGATTCTCTGTGTCTCTCTCTCTCTCTTTAAAGTTCTCCATTTTAAAGTTCGTTGGTCGTTCAACCGATTCTGACTTCTATACCGTAGGCTTAAGGATGGCATTAAAAGCGAAAAAGTGGTTACAATACCATCTGTTTACTGCAGCTGCCATTTGTCATGCCACTAACGCAATAGAAGTCAAAATCGGTTGAACGGACTGTAAAAAAGGTTTAGTTTAAAAGTCTAATCTTATTTCAAATGGAGTTTATGTGAATGCAAGACCTAACAGCGGTGTGCGAGAGAGAGCGCGCGAATTGTAGTTCCCCTTATCGCGACAATGTGGTCACACCATGATAGAAGTTTTCATTCGAGGATGTTCGAGATATTTGGAGCATCCTAACTTGGATGCGTTAAGTTGTGTTTGACATAATAATATAACTAAGAAAATGCAAGAGCGTGATCGAAAATTGGAGCATCCTGATTCGAATAGGTTAGATTTTCTTTGTGATTTTACTAAATAAAAGTAAGAGATTGAGAATTGGACGGCCCCTGTTGCTTGAAGCCTTTGTAAGTAATAAATAAACAGCGTTAATTT
Source organism: Agrochola macilenta (assembly GCA_916701695.1). Taxonomy (NCBI): domain Eukaryota; kingdom Metazoa; phylum Arthropoda; class Insecta; order Lepidoptera; family Noctuidae; genus Agrochola; species Agrochola macilenta. The sequence goes on along the minus strand of OU753559.1, from coordinate 9,483,284 downwards.
TCATTCATTATACTTGTCGGGGTGCTTCTGTAGCTTGGAGGCCGCATATCATTGATACGGCGCGGGCGCCTCTGGTTTCTCGGAAAAAAATCCTGAGACTGCACACCTCGCGGTTTTGTAGGGTCTTAGCATTTAAGAAGCCTCGGTCCCCGGATGTATGTAGGTACCTACAGCCCCGGATCTGGGGGGGGGGGGGGGACAAACCGGGGTTGCCCATGTGCCCCGGGCGCCGCCTTTAGGGGGCGCCAAATTTAAGCGTAGCTGACAAGTGTACCACCCAGCACACCGCAACTGCAATAAATGAGACGCTCAGTACATATTTCTTTTTTTTTTTACAAAGTTCTAGTTTTGGTGCCCCTGTAGGATTGGAGCATTATCGATCGATAAAATATGATTTCGCGGGCTACATTAGCACATCCCCTTATAGGATTGGCGGGGGCGGCGGACGGCAGTTTATGCCCCACTTCAAAATAATTCTAGATCCGGGGCTGGGTACATATACAGTCTCAAAACCGATGTTCGTGGGTGATGCATCCAGTTTGCGGTCAGGTTAAAATGCTGGTTTCTTGCCTTTCGTGCAGGTACCCACCTTCTTTCTTATTCCTATGGTACCCTCACAGAATCAAGAATCAGTACCTATACGGTAGACCTAGACTCTAGCTAGGTCTAACATACGTGTGAGTCTATCTGGCAGGCCCCAACGAGATTTATCAACAGGTTTACATAAGGACATTATTTTATACCTATAGAAAATAAATAAGATATATTTTGTACCTCGACAGTTTTTGATTAAATGACGTTTCTATGAAGTGTCTTGTTAGCGGGCTCCTTATGATTATTTTTATTGTTATTACCTATACTTTCAGATCGCCCAGTAGTGCTCGGAGTTGAAACTATTATGTACCTTACAAATCCCCCTTAACCCCCCTTTTTCCCCCTTGTCCCTTTTGGCCCTTTTTTATATAATAATCTTTTATATCATACAATAGCATTAGGAGCTTGATACTATTATGTACCTTACAAATCCAAAATTTCGACTTCCTGTGAGCTTTATTTTAGAAGATATTCGTTACTTAGACAAACGTCCAGCCAACGGGCCCCTTTTTTAAATACTACTCTTTTATATCATACAAAAGCATAAGGAGCTTGATACTATTATGTACCTTACAAATCCAAAATTTCGACTTCCTGTGAGCTTTATTTTAGAAGATATTCGTTACTTAGACAAACGTCCAGCCACCGGGCCCCTTTTTTAAATACTACTCTTTTATATCATACAATAGCATAAGGAGCTTGATACTATTATGTACCTTACAAATCCAAAATTTCGACTTCCTGTGAGCTTTATTTTAGAACATATTCGTTACTTAGACAAACGTCCAGCCACCGGGCCCCTTTTTTAAATACTACTCTTTTATATCATACAATAGCATAAGGAGCTTGATACTATTATGTACCTTACAAATCCAAAATTTCGACTTCCTGTGAGCTATACTTTAGAAAATATTCGTTACCTAAATAAATATTCAACCAACGGAACTAGTTAAGTTTGCGTTTGCCAAATACAATTATGCCTTTGCTCGTTATGCCCATTGCATTACTAAATAATTCTTATCTTTAAACAGATTAAAGATTCATCATCTTCCTGTCCCACGTTATTTAAAGACTGCGCTACACTTTTTTTTTTCATTCTTCCATGTCAATGTTCACGCTATCATTTACGCATTAAAGATTATAATTACTATAACATTTTCTCTTTTAATCATTTACATAACCTCCTACTTAAAACAACTACTCTTTTTCTTAATCACAGTTTTGTTGTTATTTATGTAGCACTATTGAGTGATTATGAAAGTAGGTAAGTATAATGTTTGAAAACGGGTTTGCTAGCTAGGCACTTATTTTATTAACGAATACCTTATGAAGTTCATAGGAAGTTGAAATTTTGGATATGTAAGGTACATAATAGTATCAAGCTTAAGGAGCTTTCTACTGTATGATATAAAAGAATAGTATTTAGAAAAAAATCCACTGGCTGGACGTTTGTCTAAATAACGAATATCTTCTAAAATAAAGCTCACAGGAAGTCGAAATTTTGGATTTTTAAGGTACATAATAGTTTCTAACTCCGAGCACTACTGGGCGATCTGAAAGTATAACAAAAATAATCATAAGGGGCCCGCTAGCAAGACACTTCATAGAAACGTCATTTAATCAAAAACTGTCGAGGTACAAAATATATCTTATTTATTTTCTATAGGTATAAAATAATGTCCTTATCAACCTATCAACTGTTGATTAATCTCGTTGGGGCCTGCCAGATAGACGCACACCTTACATACTAGGAAGGTACTGATTCTGGAATTTAACCCTAAATTTATAAATAGTGCTGAAGGTACCTATGCATTTTCGAATTTTCAAACTTTTTTATTCTTTATGCAGTAGACTGTTCTGAAATTACGTATTAGGTAGATTAATTACTATTTTCTACTGTTTTTTTTAATTTGGTAGGGTTGGGAACACAGCAGAACCCATTGACATTGAAAGTGAACGTCAAAGTGTTCCCCGCACTCAGAGTAATTCTCAGAGTAACTTATTACTCTCGCAGCGTTCAGGAGAGAAAAAAATATAAGAAATATTTTAGTGTGTTGTCTAAATATATTTGTAATGCGGTAGAAAAAATTTAATTCATTTTATATATAAATTAATTAATTGTAATCTAAATTAGTACTAAAACGATTATATCACTGAGATGTATCACTCAAGTCGAAAGGGCGACAAATTGATAATTTTACTACTATAGATAAGTTAAACCTTAAGTTTACGACTGAAAGACTTGAATCTATGGTCATGAATAAAAATATTTAAAAAGTATATCTACATCACAATCTGAGATCACAATCAATGCCACAATATCTCGACACATCTCACATGAGTGTTGCCACCTTAGCCCTTTTCGAGCGAGATCTAGCCCTTTTTACATTGGTTGAAACCGTTTTTCAATCCTTTAGCCCGAAATGAGAAATTGTTAAGAAAAATTCACAAATACCTTAAAATACGGAGAGAGCAGGAAATAATCCATATCAGCATCATTTGAGCTTTACCACATTCAAATACTGATGTGGAACGTGTCTTCAGTTTCTTGAACTTGATAAAAACAAAAAATCGCAATAAAACGAAACTAAAAACAATGACGTCGATTAGATGGGGATTAAAACGTTTAAAACAAACCTGATTCTCTTATCAATTACCTCATGAGGTAATAAAAAAAGAGTAGAAGCAATACTAAATACTTTTTAAAATTAGGAGCTAACATCCGCGATCCACCGCAACCCTCAACTTCCACAGCTGCAGCTACAAGTACGAAAGAAAGAGATTCCTCTGAGGATGATTTTGATTTAATCATGTAGTCCATTAATACAAGGTACGAGTACTTACCTAAATTAATTTTCAATATAAGTCTTTTTTTGTAAATTTGATTGATTTTCTTATTCTGATTCAAGCAGTTCTAGCCCGAATGTAAATGTGAAAAGTAAGTAAGGTAGCAACACTGCGGAATGTAATCAACTCCAAACTCAACCCGAAAGGGCGGCAAGTTGACAATGTATGTAATCTTTAACTAACCTAAGTTTACGACTGAAAGACTTGTATCTATGGCTTAGAGTATATATCACACTCTAAGATCTATGGTCATGAATAAGAATGATTAAATAACAAAAATTACGGCGAAGATGGAGCAGAAGATGTTGAATCAGCGATCTTTATCTGTCATTTACTGTGTACAGTTGCGAGCGTAACATATATATTGACCATTCGGCAAATAATATACCTATCGGAGATCAGGGCCGCGGCCGTAGCAGGGGATCCCCCCCCCCCCCCCCATGTGAGAAATCAGAATCTCAATATAATAACTTTCATAAACTCGCATCCTAGATTCTCTTAATTCTCTAACTTTTCTGCTTAAAAGTCGATAAACTTACATATTTCTATTTCCTATTTCTGTATGAACGGTCAAAGAGAAACAAAACTTAACTTATTCGAAACGGGATGCTAAAAAAACCGGCCAAGACCGTGTCGGACTACGCACAGTGAAGGGTCCCGTAGCAGGGATGAATATTTACGAATGCACAGTATTGATTTCATTGATCACAAAAGTTTATTAGAAAACGTCCCATAACTCACAAACTATGGACCAACTCAAAACAAACAAAAAACAATGGCTGGATGCGAGAAGCATAGAACCGTTCGAAGTGGCGATGGTCGGGGGAGGCCAGATAACCAGCAGTGGACGCCTTTCGGCGGAAATGATGATGATGATGATAATGTTAAATAAAAAAGTCATAAAACATCATCATCTTTAAAAATAGTCAGTAAGAAACAGCATCATCTTTTTAATGATGGGATCCAACGATACTCCACACTCTTTTGTGCATTGAACAATTTTTTATTCATCCCTAGGTTATAAGTATGGGGTTGGGGAGTGCCAACCTTTATAATTTTTTCGTAATTTCACTAAACCATTAGCAGTGCACACAAAATACACCTTTTCTCAGGTTTTCGTCGATAAAGTGCCAATAGTCTCCGAATCGAGATGAAAGCAAATGACAGTGATCATTTGTGAAAGGTCTTTTTATGTCGCTGGTTGTATGAGGATAAAAACTGCCATTTTCTCACTTCAGATGTCGCTACTATCACTAGTCCAATAGTGTGACAGCTAGCTGTTACTCAATGTATTTTTTTTAAGCCCCATGTATTTCCCAAAGATGAGAGAGAGAGAGAGAGTATGTGGGTGCTATGTGGGAGCGAGCTCTCCGAAAAAAAAATGGAAACCCGATATTTCGGCGCGACTATGTGTTATCTTTGTAAAAACTTGAAGAATAAATGTGAGAAATTCGTAAACTGGAGATGGTCCCAAGAGAACTAACTTATTACCTAGAGGCACTTGTAGTCTTAATAAGTAAATTATAATAATTATTATTACTGTGTATACGCCTTGTATACAATACAATAATATTGCCCAAATAAAACACTTTTCTTTCAAAGTATAGTTTTAATGAAACGTTCTAGTGAAGCGGGCGGAAATGGAATTCTACTGGGTTGCTAGCCCTACATTTCTTTTATTCCCTAAATGGTGTTACCAGTAAATACACTACAAAATATACTACAATTATGGGTGTGTGTGTGTTGTTATTATCATATTAGATCAGTGCTAGAATTAAAATCTCTGATGTTTTCCAAGGCAGGATGTCAGGAAGAGAATCATCCTCCATTATAGATATTGATACCCATCACGTCTACGGAGTTTCGCTAATTAATTTATTTTCTGTTTATGACATTAGGACGGGCTCGTGACTAAATAATAACGGCCGCACGGGTCTATCGAAGGTGAAGCTATGCTTGCCACGATCAGTTCGTGGTTGGGTGATAATCCATTACATAACGAGACCGGGAGACCCCTTCGTGCCTCGGAAAGCTCTTTATGCCGTTGATCCCGGCTGTCATTCGTAGATCTTTGACAATCCTTTCGGGTAGTCAAAAGCCCAAAAGTCTGACAACCAGTCATAACGAGGGTATCGTGTTATTTTACCGAGTAACTGGGTTGTGTAGGTCCTGATAGGCTGCCACTCCATGTAAAATACTGGTTCAGCTGCATCTGTTTAGACTGGAAGCCGACCCCAACATAGTTGGGAAAAGGCGTAGAATGATTTTTTATCTGACAGTAGTATTGCAATATATTTATGCTCGTGACTGTACCTTACCTATGTATTCTGTCTCTGATCTGTGATCATCTGTCGCAGTCTCGCAGATTATTCTATTTTAGAACTGTCTGTGGTCAGGCCAGGTCGTCTTGCGGGTGATCAGTTTAATTTGTTGTCTTCTTTGGTATTTTAATAAAAGGCAAAATTACCAAGAAATTCACCGACTTCGAAAAACTAGCCAGTGAAGCTAGATTATTACATACTTTGCTAATATTTTGAGCACATCTCACATCATGAAGCCACCGTACAAAATCGGTAAGTAATTTACTTGTCTTCTAAAATAGGAAAGTAATGTCTGAGACAGCAAAAAACGACTTTAATTATAAATCGTTCCCAAATACAGCTAGCTAAGTACATTTCTTTTATAATACATAGATTTTTATAGGTTATCTTAACCATGCGACTTACAGATAGACCGGCGCTATTGTGTACTGCTTATTTACTCTAATTCACGATAATATTTCTTATCACATTATCAGCAATTATTGTTGTTCTGATGACACCTATTATCTTTAGTGTTTACATCGATTAAATCATAGCTTTACTTAATGTGTAAAGTTTGTACCTACCTAACTTCCTTACCTATCATAATAAACAGAAAAGCATTATTTGGTACCGGTGTTCCATGCATTACGCATACCTATAAGTAAGTATTCAGGTCGCGTTTAAAAGGCGTCCAAAACTTTAAATGCACCCTGGATACCTTTCTAGCCATTTTATAGAAGCCCCTCTCTAAAGGCTTTCCTTTCCTTAAGCGTATCTACAGCGATTATTTATAATTAAGGAGAAAACACTAAAGAGAAACATTTTGTGCAACAAAATTCTTACATACTTATTCAGTTCCCAAAAATTTTATAAAGGGAATATGGCAAAGATCCAAGTAGTTTTGTATGGCCCGAAAAAAGGCAAGCCAATAAAACCATTGTTTTCCTGGTTTTAAATTTTTTACAACTACTAATGGGATATTAAAAATATTGTCAAAATTTAGTAAATTTCCCACTTGAACGTGAGGTTATTATTACATTTTGTTATTTCATCACTATTACATAAGAATATTGGTTACTGATATAAATATTAACAACACAACTACCGTAGATAGAGTTATTGTCTATTAAATATTCAAAAACTATCAGGCCAATAACTTATTTAATTAATATCATAAATTGTTGATTGCTTATTTTATATCAAGTTTGTAAAAAAAAGTCTACCAAAAGATATTTTATCCATTCAAAAGTTATAATTTACTTTTTCTGGTGTATGTCTACAGTTATAAAAATGACGATGATGATGAAAATGATAATATTGATGGCTTTTATACTTTTTTTGAATCAGATGTTTTATTATGAAACTTCTAGATATTTTATTCTTTTAAATATTCTCAAATGAAAAAGTTAAAAAAATAATAAATAGTAATTAATAGAGATGCGCCGAATGTAGGTTCAACCTAATACGAATGTTTGGCTGAAATGGCAACTGATTCCGGTTTCTTCATGTTGATATACCGTTTTTCGGATGGACATTTCAGTTTCACTGTCATACAATAAAATTATAAGCTGACTATGGCCCTTCGAACAACATAGGTTTTTAAGTGCTACAAGGGTGGGGACTGTGTCCATACATTTTTGAGCATTGTTCTTTAATTTAGTTTAATTTATCATTTGTAAAAAAAAAGCAGAAGTTTATTTGATTAAATTTTTTATTTAAATTGATTGTTAAAGTAAATTTTTTATTTTGTCAATAAGTACCTAATTGGTACAAAAAGTAGTGTTTCTTTCATTTACAAAAAACTATATACAACTTTCAAAATAGATCACACTTATTTAGTAATTAGTTAACCTTACTGTTTAATATAATGTTCTTTTTTTAAATATTAACAATAACTAAAATATTCGGTATTTACCTATTCGGCAAATTAACCGAATATTTGGCCGAATACGAACATGAAAAAATATGCCGAATGTACCGAATACGAAAATTTTCCGAACATTCGTTGCATCTTTAAATAATCAACTAAGATTTTTTTAAATATTGACATTCTTTTTGTATTACAGCTGATGAGAAGTTGGCGGAACTTGGCCGCAAAGAGATCATGCTGGCAGAGAAGGAGATGCCAGGACTGATGGCCTGCCGCCGCAAATATGCTCCGGGTAAAATCCTCAAAGGAGCTAGAATTGCTGGAAGTCTTCACATGACCGTGCAGACCGCAGTCCTCATTGAGACGCTTATAGAGCTTGGCGCTGAAGTAAGTGCTGTTCATTTCTGCATTAAAACTATTTTCAATTTTCAAAAACGGAATGAATTTTATTTCATTGCTATGGCACCTGTCCAGTAATTAAATATTTTAGAGACTGCCTTGGTGTCTCTATTTTCTAATCTATTAACCAACCCTGATATAGAACCCTCTAAATATATAAATAAATAGCTTGCAACGCGAAGCAGAAGATGACTTGCCTATGTATAAATAAAGTACCTACCCACATTTTATTTATTTTCAAATCCATACTAACATTATAAATGCAAAGTAACTCTGTCTTCCTGTTTCCTTTCACGCCTTAAATCCGTTCAGCCAAGAACGGATTTCAATGAAATTTGGCACACAAGTCAGGACATAGGATACTATTTATTCCGGTAGTATTTTCCCTTAGGATATTTTCCAACCTTTTTGGCGAAGCCGCGGACAAAAGCTAGTTTTAGTCATAAATTATTGTCCCGGTTACAAGTAATATATCATACTCAAAGATAATACATCAATACCAATGACTCTTTAAACCCAATACAAATCTAATCACTGAATGATAAAATTGACAAAGTTATCGAAATACATAAAATGTCGACATTGGTTATTAAATTGTTACGTTTGTTATCGGCCCAGTTTTTAGTTTGAGGAAGTCCGATATTATACTTAGTATTATCTACAATTGGATTTGCTTAGTAACGTTTAGTGGAGCGTTAGCAAACCGCGGCGCAGCCGACTATGAAAGGGCGCTAATGCGATAAAATATAAGAATCGGAATAGGTGTCGCAACCTCGCATTCAAATAATATCTTGACCAACCGTCTACTTGTCGGTGCCTAAAATACAAAATAGAAAAACTGGCCAAGTGCGAGTTAGGTTCCCTCGTCGAGGGTTCACTATAAGAACACGAGGAGAATTTTGTGGCGTCAATCTAATTAAACCTTACCAATAAACATAAGGTTTAGCCGCCGTTATCCTGTCGCTATCTTATTATTATTTTTACAGTAACAAGAATATTTTATCAGCACCATGTAGTACGTGTTTGTAATTAGGGCATGCAATATTCGCTCAATTTTACTACTTATTCGGCTTTTTCGAATAGTGTTGCTCAATTATTCGAATATTTTCTAGTTTTTTATTTATTTACGTTAAATAAAATCTTTATTAGCCATTTTCCCTCGTTCTAGTAATTATAGTACGGTACTTACATTAATAATTTAACAATGAACATTTATGCAATTACCTCAGACCAAATAAAAAACCAAGACAGAGCGCTGCGAACAATACAGTGAAGCATGCCAAAACTACACCGCCGCTCTGTGCATACACGCTCACACGCACACATTTACAACCTCTTACAATGACACTACAATCAAACTACACCACACAAAGTGCACACATGTTTATGAAACCGGCTTCACTTCACTGTTGACAGCGACCTGTCATAGTTTTTTATTTGGTCTGAGGAACTAAGGTCTAGAAAAAATACCGATAGCGAGTAATTTTACCGTCATGAGTTCATGATATGACATAATTATGGTGCCGAAACGTGGGCACTACACTGACCGTCGTTAGGCAGGACGCTCAGCGCGCTATGAAGCGAGCTACGCTCGGGATTTTTTGAAAGATAAGATCCGAAATTAGATTAAGTATTCGGTTAAGAACTGGGAGTCAACAGTAGAGCTTGCAGAATTAGCAAGCTAAAGCGGCAGTAGGCCGGCCATGTTTTGTCGAAGGGCTCACAGCCGTTGCAGTAGACGGGTTGCCGCCTCATTGCGTGCCCTATTTGCAATTAAACATTATTTCGACAAACAACGGGAAAGAGTGGCTACCGAGAAACAGGAAAGTACAGCGTTACGCATGCGACGCAAATCCATAATAGTACTGCCAGACCATAACCATTAGTTTGTGCTAGCAAAGGTACAGAGTTCGAACCCGACCGAAGTGTTATGATATTTTTCAGAGCTTAAGATTATTATATAAATTATTATTACATAACAAAAATAAGTAGGTACCTTTTACTGGTAAAAGCAAACTTTGATTGTGCAATCAGCGCAATATAATTCAGATTTAAATATTATGATCTTAGATAAGAATGTAGCCAAGGGCAGCGATGGTACCTACTCGAATATTGTTTTTAGCGTACCCAAACTTCACTACATATTGGGAGATGAGATTGAGGCATAAAATAAATACAATTCATACTGATAACATATATCAAAACTACATAAATATTGATAGGCAAAATATATGAGTGTTCCTGTGTTTGTTATTTCGTATGGATATTGAAATGTGGCGAAGATAAATAATCACTTGTTATCTTATTTCTGTGAATACATGTAAGAATTGTGCTGATATATATCATCGTTTGGCCTCTTTATCTTTAACCCCTGATCTGAAATGTTATACTATTATGTGCTACTATTATGAAATCATTTTTTGCAATTCATGATTTGTATTGAATTGCTAATACTAGTCACTATATTTATTATTTTAGTTACAATACAATAAACTGCGAAATGTTCTGCGATTCTTCAATACATGCAGAGGTCTAGGCTAGGGCCTAGCCTACACAAAAACGTCTGCATGTGCCGCAAACCGTACAACATTAATGACTTAGCCGCTTGCTTGGTAGTTCATGTTCAACAGCTTGCAAGTGGATGTACCATCAAAGAAATTCATAACTAATCACCGTAAGGACTATTCTGGTTTGCAGCGCTCGGCCGCTATAGGACCGGGCCGGTCGGTAACAGATGTGGTCATCGTGTTCACGGGATTTTGTTTTCAAACTGCTTAGATATGAAATTCTTCGATAGTACGTTACCGAAAATAGTGTAGAAACATGAAAAAAATGCAGAGTCGAAAACATTTCCAGGCGCTTATCGCTCTTTGTGTGTTATCCCCAAATATTTAGACCCCACAACCCAGTTCACCTAGGCAACAAGTAAATGCGGTATCTTTGTAGCCCAAAATATCCGGTATTCACGTACTGTTTCATTACTAAGGTAATCATTTTGCTTACAACCAAAAACATTTACTTTACACTGTTACACAGGTTCAGTGGTCGAGCAGTAACATCTACAGCACGCAAGACGAGGCTGCTGCAGCGTTAGTTGCACTTGGAATACCTATCTATGCATGGAAAGGAGAAACCGAAGAGGAATATGTTTGGTGCATTGAACAGACATTAGTATTCCAGGACGGAAAGGTAATAAAAGTGTGGGTTTTCCTATGCAAACATTTTACTACCTTCCTCTTTGAGGAAAATGTCGTTTACCATTTTTTCCTTAATGTTTGTTTTTATTAAAACTGATCAATGCTCGTGCCTTCTCTGTATGAGAAGAGGCCTTTGCCCTGCAGTGGGACAGTAACAGGCTGATATTATTATTTTTATTATTAATTAGTAAATCTTCTTAGATCTAGATAGAATATTAATAAAAACATTTGGTTTTATTAATGTCGTAATTTAACACCCGGTAGTGTAGCTTGTCTAGCAAAATATAGAATAGACCGCAACTCCCCATAACGCATCGTTTAATTAAAGGAATTAAAGAAGTTAATTAGAAGACGTGTCGTCGGGTGCTTGGTGATTGCGGAAAACTACAGTTAACAGTCCATTCCCGCGAGACGTTTGTTGTACTAGTAGCCAGGCTTGCTGGGACCGTGCAAGGCGTGCGACACACGCAGTCGCCACGTCTGGGCTGTGCAGAAAACTTAGCTTTAATAAATGCGTACATTTTGTTAAATTTAGTTCTTACCTACTCGGTCTCGGCTTAATTCATACTATTTTTCATTTCAGCCCATGAATATGATCTTGGACGATGGTGGTGACTTAACAAACTTGGTTCATAAGAAATTCCCACAATATTTAGAGGGTATAAAGGGCATTTCTGAAGAAACGACCACTGGCGTGCACAATTTGTATAAAATGTTCCGTGACGGTTTATTAAAGGTTCCGGCTATCAATGTAAATGATGCTGTAACCAAGAGTAAATTCGATAATTTGTATGGATGCAGAGAGTCATTACTCGACGGAATTAAAAGGGCCACAGACATAATGGTCGCCGGAAAAGTCTGCGTGGTTGCGGGCTATGGCGATGTGGGCAAGGGCTGCGCTCAAGCTTTTAAGGGATTCGGGGGTCGAGTCATAGTCACTGAAATCGATCCCATTAATGCTCTGCAAGCAGCTATGGAAGGATTTCAGGTAACGACCATGGATGAAGCTGCTGAAGTGGGACAGATATTTGTCACCACTACTGGATGCCTAGACATAATTTGCAAGGAACACTTCTTGAAAATGAAAGATGATGCAATTGTTTGCAATATTGGCCACTTTGACTGTGAAGTAGATGTTGCTTGGTTGGAAAACAATGCTAAAAAAGTAAACATTAAGGCACAAGTTGACCGCTATGAGCTTGACAATGGGAATCATATTATTGTATTGGCTGCTGGGCGTCTAGTTAACTTAGGATGTGCCACAGGGCATTCCTCGTTCGTTATGTCCAACTCTTTCACTAACCAAGTGTTGGCTCAAATTGAACTTTGGACAAGACACAATGTATACCCTGTTGGAGTACACACATTACCTAAGAAATTAGATGAAGAAGTAGCTGCTTTGCATTTGGACCACCTTGGTGTTAAACTAACTAAGCTAACACCGAAACAAGCTAAATATATTGGCGTCCCAGTTGAGGGACCATACAAGCCAGACCATTACAGATATTAAATTGTAAGTATCTGTGAATTTTGGCTTTTCACACTTTTTCTATAAGCTTAACCATGTCTGATCGTAAGAATTTCTTCGGAATTAAATACACGAATGCGATTAATGTAAATCATTATTTCCTTTTAATATACTTAAGAACTTTGATTAACAAATAAAATAAACAGTATGGGTGTCTATGAGAAAGTAAATTGTATATTAATCAAGAGAAATATTATGCCTTTCATTAAAATTCCTTGTAAAGTTAGATTTAAACCGGCCTAGCGGCGGTGCTACATGATACATAATAGTTATGATGACATTGTGCGAGAGAAGCACACTACAAATCAGTGTTCTCCGTTTCAAGACCATTCTTTCCGAACGTCCGTTGGTAATGCAAAATACACTTTATATCTAACATTTAAAGTTTCTTTCTATTTACACTAAAAGACAGAAAGCACTCCAGATTTTTTTAAGCTCCTGGTACTGCAGGTGTACCCATGTTTTAAATCTCACTAGGGCACGATGGTGGCGCAACCGTGGTCACGCTGCCAGCAAAAGGTTCACAACTTTATGGTGGGTATCCCAATGGGTGGCGCAACCAGCCATACTTACTTACAATAGGAAAATAGGTTGCTGTCATAGAAATATAAATAACTTCTTTCTTATATCTATGGTTGCTGCCTACAAGGTTATCCTTATCGTGAATATCTCCTGCAAGGTGCTGGCGCTGCAGATTGATGATCCAGTTTTGTGCGCGTCCACATCGAGTTTCCGTAGGATAATGATCGATCACTTAAAATAAACTCAAGAAAAATGTTGGGTTTATGAAATCACAGGATCACAGATGAATACAGATGGGACATTCCACATTTTATCCCTCATTTACATTCAGCCCCTGCCACTGCTTCTCGCGCTGCCGGCAATAATTGCCCTAAATACTGCCGTACATTTCGCGTCAAATAACTTTGCCGGTCTGAAGTTAGGTTGCGCATGCATCTCGCAGGTGACCACTAAGGTCGTAGCTGCTAACCGGGCTTTCCTGTGGCTGCCTTACACTCAAAGCTTCCAGCCAGGGGCAATAAAACTATTCTAAATTAAAGCTAGGCGAGCGCTCGCTAAGAACACCCCCAGTGGCGAACGAGCCTCGGCTTAGGGCGTCGCTGGGGGAGGACAGCTAGATGGGACAGGCTGGATCAAACATATATTATTATTAATAGGGGAGTTTATAGCTACAGGCTCAGAATCGTCGAGCAAGGGTCGGGGGGATGCGTGCTGGCATGCGCGCCACTGTTTTATAAGGAGAATTGACTACTGCAGTCATTTGTAGCCTACTTCAGAGCGGCAAAGTTACTTTGACGCGAACTGTAGCAGGATCGAGAGAAGTATCGTGTTTACATTCTCGTCCTGCCCACTTGCTGCTCCTGTCTGCTCACTGCCGTAGAAGTGAGTGTAAATGGGATATTAGGTATGAAGCTACAAGTATGTACGAGGCGGGCTCGCCTTGTCGAATTCAGTGGGCGTAACGTGGTCCAGCTATCTACAGATAGTGCAATCCACGAAGACGTGCCCCACTCCGCTCCGTACTAAAGTACAGCTTACAGTACAGTTATCGCGGAGTGGGGCGCGTCTTCGTGAATTGCACTATCTGTAATTGCGCAACACATTTTCGTATACCATTACGACTAATCTGTTTCATTTTGACAGTGCAACAACATTTATTGCGCTATTTACGTTGCAGAGCAGATTTTTGAAGTGAAACTTCTGTTACGGGGGGTATTAGGATTTTTTCTGTCACGAAAAAGCGTTACGGCCGCGTGGAGGGGGTAGACGATATATCGCGAGGTGAGTGAGAGGCGGCAGCGGCGTGTGCGTAGTCCCAGCGGAAAAATGTCGAATTTCATAATTTCAGTTTAGCAGATATTTAGTGTATGACGTCGTGTAATTGTGTATGGTAAGTTCAAATTTGTGCATCCAACCATTGGGAAGTTATTCAACAAAAACTGTTTCCGCTGGGACTACGTCATCCCAGCGGAACTTTTTTTTTCCTATGGACGTACAAGAAAAAAAATACATTCAATAATTAGTGTGTAACGAGAGGTAAATGTGTAGGTATGTGCAAATGAAATTTGTGCGTCCTTTATTTACCAAGTTATTTAAGTTTCCGCTGCGCTGACGTTTGGCAATTTGATGAAAATCTGTATTTTCAGTTGTGTTCTCTTTTTACTTGCGGAACTAAGATTTATATTTTATTCAAAGGAGAGCTGTACAAGTTGAAACTTCGCGTGCTTCACCGACTGACAGACAGACGCTTACAAAATGTATAATTATTTATAGTGAAAGAAAAGAAAACGGTTTAGTGCAGAGTTGTAATTTTTGACGCACGTTGCTTTGAATTTGTGTGTAATGTGTGTGAAAACAGAATTTGAAAAAAACATACCGTTCAGAAGCTATACACGTAAAAGTAAAATTAGGTTATTAGGTCCAAGTACTTAAAATAGGAACTCTAGAGCCTAACTTATAACGTTTATTTGTATCTTGTAAGGGTCTACAATATCCTGCCAAGTTTCATTTATGTGCTCTTAGTAATTAACGAGCAATGGCATAATTTACTACGACTGGACCACTATATTTAAGACATCCGATTGTAGGACTGTTTAATGGAATAGCAAAATGAAACATATTCCAATATTTAGTGTATTCATTCTACTATTAACATGTAAAATTTCAGCTCACTACATTAAATAATTAAAGAGTTATAATGAAAATACTAGAACAACTGCAATACATGGATAAACCGACCAAGTTTGAATGGCTACGAAAAAGCGGCCGTGCAGTAGAAAGAGCTAAAGTTCTAAAATTTCCAGTATAGTATCGTTATTGTGTTTGATAGTTTCGTACAGGTGCGCACACAATTCTTGAACAAGTAACTAATAACTTTCGTGATAAAAATAGTAGATCACTTGTTTTTCTCATAAACTTACGAAATTATTACAATAATAATTGCATCTGTATTAATAAATGCATTTATTAGTCAGAATATTACAAAAAATTGTTACAGTAGGTAATTATTATGTCCTTAATATTCTGCTGGTGCCAGCGTACAAATATGTTGATGTTACACAATACAATTTAATTAAATAGAAATACTAATAATAAATTATTATTAGAAAAAAACATTAACCCCAGTAGTCATTTCAAAAGTCGAATTTATAAACTTAACGGTTTAATAGGGAATAATCTAAAGTAGGTAGTTATTTTCTTAGCGCGCACTTCCTGTTCTGTTTTGTTTGTCAGTCACAAATGTGCAGCAAACGACAACGTGCGTATGTGCTGTTTATTTTGCCATCAACGTAATATAAGGAACTTATCGGACTCGGATATTGACATAGTGTAAGTGACTGTGACATACTTAGTGAGCCAGTAGTAAGAATGATTGAAAGATAAACAAGGTAAGATCATAAATTACGTAGATACTTACTACTAAAATAATGAAAATTTTATCTGTTGGAAGGTATAAAGGTTCAAGTGACAACTGTGTTGTTACTTACCTCTCAACGACGACATCACAACATATTATTGCGGGGTTAAATTGATTGTGGTTTGAATGTTTCAAACCAGAACAAACGAAATTCCGGTCTCACACTTCAAAGTAGGTACCTAGAAAATAATACACTTATTCGAAAAAGAGAGTGCAACTTTTAAAGAGCAGCAGTCTAATTACGCAACACATTTTATTTCTGTTTACAATTCTGAATCGAAAGCAAGTCCAGTTTTAAACGCCTGCCCAAATTCGAATTACGCTACACATTTTATATCAGTCGACCGTAATTGGATAGGGATGTTCTAATCAATTGGCTATAATTTATTTGGATGATGTGTTTTGTTACACCATGTAGGAATGATTAATTTCCAAATTATTGTGCTATATTTTTTATTTTTTTTATTACAACTGATACTCTACTAGTGCTTATAAATGAAAATGTACAATGATTGCCGAAAAATTAAAAACCAATTTTTAAAACACTTTCTACCAAAAACTACCATAATTGAAATACGTAACAAAACGTTTTTCTTTTCACGTTTTTGTTATCTGTAGCCAATGACAAAATCGTAGAAAAGCAGTGTTGTCAACTTAGTGGGATTTCCACTAAACCTGGGGATTTGGACACCCCTACTGGCGGAGAAATTTTGCTTTCAGTGGCCGGTGGTTGTGTCTAATGGTTAGTTTAATTCAATTTGTAGAAAACAATACAATCAAACTAAAACTTTGACTCGAGAAAATATTTAAATAACACGATAATGGCATATTTTATTGTTTGTTTAAAACCTGTGTCAGTGATTTTTCGATTTATTTCTTTCAAATGCCGAAACCACTGCGGATTCGAACGCTGATTTGGAAAGACTGACACAGCATGACGAATATATTGAAGTCACACAGAGGCTCCGCCCGAGTAGAGATCGAAAAACAACGTCATTTCAAAAAACATATCTCACGGCAGACGGGAACGTACTTACGGGATAAAAAAATCTGCCGTTAAGCCGTTTGAAAACAAACATCTTCACTAAAATTTCAATAATTATACTGCGGTTGCCGTTTGTCATGCCACCAAATCAATAGAAGTTAAAATCGGTTGAACGGACTGTAAAAAAGGTTTATTTAAATGTCAAATCTTATTTTATTAATCGAATAAAGTTTTTAACCAAACGGTTAAATATCCTATTTCAGATTTTGAAATCGCTTTCAAAATCCGTTTTTAGAAATCGGTTTCAGGAGTGGCTCCAGCTCGCAGTTTCAATCGTCTTTAGTAATATTATTCGGTTGTAAGTGCATCATTAAAAACTATTCAAACATAAACAAATACGTACTTACGCAAAGCTACTATTGCCGTGGTTGGTTTTGTGAAATTGGTTTGTCTAGTTCGGATAATCGATACGATTCGATTTCTGACTGAAATCTGATTTTAAATTCGTTTTGATGTATCTGACGCATGTCTATACCGGACTCAGGGAAAAAAATTGGCAGCACTGAGTAAAAGTTGAATAACCTCTTGAACGATCTGCCGACTTATTGTGAGGTGTTCAGAGTCGAATTTATTGCAGAATATTGCCTGTCTTTACTGCTCTAACTTTATCAGTTTGTAGAGAAAAGAACAAGAAAGGCATATAACACATATTAAACATCGAAAATAATCTGCGCTGGAAGCTGGAATGATCATTCTTTGAAGTCTGTGGAGAATACGATATCTGACATGGCGAATTGGCGATGACTTTGTTTACATTTTACGTTTTCGGTAATATTTTTGATAAGCATTGTTTTGCCTTTAATGTTTTATATTTTTCAACATACAAGATTATATTTACTATTCTCTTACAGAAACATGGGCCTATGCTAAGCAGTTTTGGAACATTTTTCTTGTGGCTTGTGGAAGTCGGAAAAACTTTGGAAAATTCTCTCGTTCAAGACACTGAAGACACTGCGTGCTCTGTTTTCGTTTTCTACTGGCTGCACTAAGACTTACTTAGGCTGTTTTGCTCAATAGCGAAAAGTAACTAAGTCGATATTATCACTACAAGTAAGTAAGCCAATATAAATAGGAATAACGTGTGTAAGAGAGTACCTTTGTATCTCATTACATTATTGTAGCTGTAGGTACATTATTGGTCAATCTACCTATGGACAATCATTCTTTTGTTGTGTAGACACAAGCATCTAACTTTTTATTGTGGTTAAATATAGTTACTATGTCCGTCAACCTCAGTCTTAACTGAAATTGTTAATTGATATTTATGTACATAAGTAGATGCTGAAATAAACAATTACAACTAGCCAAATAATAACTAACTACACTAGCCAAATAACAACTAAATACAAAACATATTTATAATATTTTCACAGACCGTGCTAGAGCTGAAAATACAAGAAGGGAACGCAACCCAACATCAATCTTGTTGTTCAAACATGGATTGAATATCCAATCTTCTGTATTAATCATTGAAGGTAAGCTTTTTGACACATAGTTAAGAATAAAGCGTAGCAAGTCACATAATAAATAAAACTTTGAATATATTTCCTTGGCTGAACTTAGTACATAGACACAACATATATTTTGTGTGTACCTAACTAATGTTTAATATTATAATTCAGTATTATAAAATATCTGGAGACTGAAATATCAGCCCTAAATAAAGATGAAATTATACAACCAGCACCAATGACTAGGCTGATGGGTTTTGTCCAGCCATGGGCTAATGAAAACCTAGTTGAGCCTAGTTTACTTTGCCACATAATTTCTAAGTAGGTACTTTATTTGAGCAAAAAATAATAAGATTTTGTTTTAAAACTATAGAGTTCCTGGGGCGTTTCACCTATGAAGACATGAGGGCAGCATGAAGGATGTCGCCCATGCTGCGTTGCCCCGTTGCTCTGCTACTTCAGTTTTCAAGCTTCTCAAGAACTAAAGTAAAAACTGAAGATTGTTAATGAAAGATAATCTTCTTTTTTTTTACTGTTCTGTCTTGTACAACAGCAATATAAATATGTGTTACTATTTTGTTAATTGATAACAGTGTAAACTTTAATAAAGTGTTTTTATTTTGAACCTGTACTTGTAATTTTTATTTGTACCTATAAAGGTGCAAATAAAAATAACTTATAATGAAATATTTAAGAATTGAATACTATGCCTTTTATAAACACAGCCAATTGATTATTTTATTGATACTATTTAGAGGTAGGTACCTATTTGCCTAAATTAACTGTCATTTATTAGGTAACAGTAAATAGAGAGAAATAAATTATGGTAATCAAAAACGACTTTTATTATATCTTCACATTATTATGAAATATTTGGACACTACTGTAAGGATTAGTGGAATTTGGAATCTAATGTCCTGTGGCAGTCATCATGGAATAAGTATGTACTGCTTGCTAATTCTTGCTGTAAGCTCTCATGAGAGTTAAATTTTTCCTGAATAATATAGTTGAGCCTGACACCTGAAATATAAAAAAAAAAAATTAAGTAAATCCTCATTATATTGATATTCCATGAACCATTACATCCATCCACAAAGTCTAATAGGCCTCTCCCTTAAACACTTACATGCACAATCTATCTACTTTATAGAACAGCAATATTCTGCTATAAACAACAATTAGGTGCCTACAATTGACTTTATTTAAATGTATGGTAAGTTTACGTTTGATGGTGCATTTCGTATTTACCAACAAACAATAAGATTGTGTGTAAAATTGTTGCTATGCTAAACACACAATCAATGTTCAACACTAAGAAAGAAAATAATATTGATATTAAGTAGGTACCTTATACAGACAATGATGTGGAAATAGATCTATTTATGGTGTGGTGAGTATGTTCACCGATGTCCTTACAGAATCCATTGACATAAAATGCTTCAAACTATATTATAATATTTGTTCTTCCTGTAATAAATTTGCTTTTCCAATGAAGTACAAGCCCGACTGGGTTGCTAAGCTTGTGGCTTATGATAAGTTTGATACGGTACGAGGTACGAATTTGTCTTTCCTTTAAAATGCCACCAAAATACCTCGTTTCTGAAATATCATAATATATATCTTTAGTTTAGGTTGTAAGCACTTGTAACAGAAGAAAACTTTCACAATTATTATTAAAAACCGACCTCGTTGCTTCGGTATTTTACAGACCCTAATACTGATCTATCATTGAGGTTTTACACAAAAACACATTCACAATTTATGAAGACGACGTTCACTTACATAATTTTGTAATAAGTAAGGAGATTATACGAGTAAATCCCAAAAATATTGCAAAGAAAATCGAATGCGACCAGTAGGGTGCCTTCTCTTTAGATTGATAGCTGCTATCTAATTACGCAACACATTTTCGATTTACAATTGAGTCAAATTTGTTTCGATTTGAATACAATTGCATTCAATTTATAATTTTCGAATTACGTAACTCTAAAATCTGCGTTGTCAACTGCACTCTGTTTCAAACGCTAAAGAGTGAACGATACTCGTCTGAAAAGGCTATTAGTGGAATTACGTAATCATTTTGACAGTTGAAAATTTGTTTCAAATCAACAAGAAATTGCTTTCAGCTATCAATCTAAAGAGAAGGCACCCTACTGGTCGCATTCGATTTTCTTTGCAATATTTTTGGGATTTACTCGTATAATCTCCTTACTTATTACAAAATTATGTAAGTGAACGTCGTCTTCATAAATTGTGAATGTGTTTTTGTGTAAAACCTCAATGATAGATCAGTATTAGGGTCTGTAAAATACCGAAGCAACGAGGTCGGTTTTTAATAATAATTGTGAAAGTTTTCTTCTGTTACAAGTGCTTACAACCTAAACTAAAGATATATATTATGATATTTCAGAAACGAGGTATTTTGGTGGCATTTTAAAGGAAAGACAAATTCGTACCTCGTACCGTATCAAACTTATCATAAGCCACAAGCTTAGCAACCCAGTCGGGCTTGTACTTCATTGGAAAAACAAATTTATTACAGGAAGAACAAATATTATAATATAGTTTGAAGCATTTTATGTCAATGGATTCTGTAAGGACATCGGTGAACATACTCACCACACCATAAATAGATCTATTTCCACATCATTGTCTGTATAAGGTACCTACTTAATATCAATATTATTTTCTTTCTTAGTGTTGAACATTGATTGTGTGTTTAGCATAGCAACAATTTTACACACAATCTTATTGTTTGTTGGTAAATACGAAATGCACCATCAAACGTAAACTTACCATACATTTAAATAAAGTCAATTGTAGGCACCTAATTGTTGTTTATAGCAGAATATTGCTGTTCTATAAAGTAGATAGATTGTGCATGTAAGTGTTTAAGGGAGAGGCCTATTAGACTTTGTGGATGGATGTAATGGTTCATGGAATATCAATCTAATGAGGATTTACTTATTTTTTTTTTTTATATTTCAGGTGTCAGGCTCAACTATATTATTCAGGAAAAAATTTAACTCTCATGAGCGCTTACAGCAAGAATTAGCAAGCAGTACATACTTATTCCATGATGACTGCCACAGGACATTAGATTCCAAATTCCACTAATCCTTACAGTAGTGTCCAAATATTTCATAATAATGTGAAGATATAATAAAAGTCGTTTTTGATTACCATAATTTATTTCTCTCTATTTACTGTTACCTAATAAATGACAGTTAATTTAGGCAAATAGGTACCTACCTCTAAATAGTATCAATAAAATAATCAATTGGCTGTGTTTATAAAAGGCATAGTATTCAATTCTTAAATATTTCATTATAAGTTATTTTTATTTGCACCTTTATAGGTACAAATAAAAATTACAAGTACAGGTTCAAAATAAAAACTTTATTAAAGTTTACACTGTTATCAATTAACAAAATAGTAACACATATTTATATTGCTGTTGTACAAGACAGAACAGTAAAAAAAAAGAAGATTATCTTTCATTAACAATCTTCAGTTTTTACTTTAGTTCTTGAGAAGCTTGAAAACTGAAGTAGCAGAGCAACGGGGCAACGCAGCATGGGCGACATCCTTCATGCTGCCCTCATGTCTTCATAGGTGAAACGCCCCAGGAACTCTATAGTTTTAAAACAAAATCTTATTATTTTTTGCTCAAATAAAGTACCTACTTAGAAATTATGTGGCAAAGTAAAGTAGGCTCAACTAGGTTTTCATTAGCCCATGGCTGGACAAAACCCATCAGCCTAGTCATTGGTGCTGGTTGTATAATTTCATCTTTATTTAGGGCTGATATTTCAATCTCCAGATATTTTATAATACTGAATTATAATATTAAACATTAGTTAGGTACACACAAAATATATGTTGTGTCTATGTACTAAGTTAAGCCAAGGAAATATATTCAAAGTTTTATTTATTATGTGACTTGCTACGCTTTATTCTTAACTATGTGTCAAAAAGCTTACCTTCAATGATTAATACAGAAGATTAGATATTCAATCCATGTTTGAACAACAAGATTGATGTTGGGATGCGTTCCCTTCTTGTATTTTCAGCTCTAGCATGGTCTGTGAAAATATTATAAATATGTTTTGTAGTTAGTTGTTATTTGGCTAGTGTAGTTAGTTATTATTTGGCTAGTTGTAATTGTTTATTTCAGCATCTACTTATGTACATAAATATCAATTAACAATTTCAGTTAAGACTGAGGTTGACGGACATAGTAACTATATTTAACCATAATAAAAAGTTAGATGCTTGTGTCTACACAACAAAAGAATGATTGTCCATAGGTAGATTGACCAATAATGTAATGAGATACAAAGGTACTCTCTTACACACGTTATTCCTATTTATATTGGCTTACTTACTTGTAGTGATAATATTGACTTAGTTACTTTTCGCTATTGAGCAAAACAGCCTAAGTAAGTCTTAGTGCAGCCAGTAGAAAACGAAAACAGAGCACGCAGTGTCTTCAGTGTCTTGAACGAGAGAATTTTCCAAAGTTTTTCCGACTTCCACAAGCCACAAGAAAAATGTTCCAAAACTGCTTAGCATAGCATTTTTCTGTAAGAGAATAGTAAATATAATCTTGTATGTTGAAAAATATAAAACATTAAAGGCAAAACAATGCTTATCAAAAATATTACCGAAAACTAAAATGTAAACAAAGTCATCGCCAATTCGCCATGTTAATTTAGATATCGTATTCTCCACAGACTTCAAAGAATGATCATTCCAGCTTCCAGCGCAGATTATTTTCGATGTTTAATATGTGTTATATGCCTTTCTTGTTCTTTTCTCTACAAACTGATAAAGTTAGCAGTAAAGACAGGCAATATTCTGCAATAAATTCGACTCTGAACACCTCACAATAAGTCGGCAGATCGTTCAAGTGGTTATTCAACTTTTACTCAGTGCTGCCAATTTTTTTCCCTGAGTCCGGTATAGACATGCGTCAGATACATCAAAACGAATTTAAAATCAGATTTCAGTCAGAAATCGAATCGTATCGATTATCCGAACTAGACAAACCAATTTCACAAAACCAACCACGGCAATAGTAGCTTTGCGTAAGTACGTATTTGTTTATGTTTGAATAGTTTTTAATGATGCACTTACAACCGAATAATATTACTAAAGACGATTGAAACTGCGAGCTGGAGCCACTCCTGAAACCGATTTCTAAAAACGGATTTTGAAAGCGATTTCAAAATCTGAAATAGGATATTTAACCGTTTGGTTAAAAACTTTATTCGATTAATAAAATAAGATTTGACATTTGAATAAACCTTTTTTACAGTCCGTTCAACCGATTTTAACTTCTATTGATTTGGTGGCATGACAAACGGCAACCGCAGTATAATTATTGAAATTTTAGTGAAGATGTTTGTTTTCAAACGGCTTAACGGCAGATTTTTTTATCCCGTAAGTACGTTCCCGTCTGCCGTGAGATATGTTTTTTGAAATGACGTTGTATTTCGATCTCTACTCGGGCGGACCCTCTGTGTGACTTCAATATATTCGTCATGCTGTGTCAGTCTTTCCAAATCAGCGTTCGAATCCGCAGTGGTTTCGGCATTTGAAAGAAATAAATCGAAAAATCACTGACACAGGTTTTAAACAAACAATAAAATATGCCATTATCGTGTTATTTAAATATTTTCTCGAGTCAAAGTTTTAGTTTGATTGTATTGTTTTCTACAAATTGAATTAAACTAACCATTAGACACAACCACCGGCCACTGAAAGCAAAATTTCTCCGCCAGTAGGGGTGTCCAAATCCCCAGGTTTAGTGGAAATCCCACTAAGTTGACAACACTGCTTTTCTACGATTTTGTCATTGGCTACAGATAACAAAAACGTGAAAAGAAAAACGTTTTGTTACGTATTTCAATTATGGTAGTTTTTGGTAGAAAGTGTTTTAAAAATTGGTTTTTAATTTTTCGGCAATCATTGTACATTTTCATTTATAAGCACTAGTAGAGTATCAGTTGTAATAAAAAAAATAAAAAATATAGCACAATAATTTGGAAATTAATCATTCCTACATGGTGTAACAAAACACATCATCCAAATAAATTATAGCCAATTGATTAGAACATCCCTATCCAATTACGGTCGACTGATATAAAATGTGTAGCGTAATTCGAATTTGGGCAGGCGTTTAAAACTGGACTTGCTTTCGATTCAGAATTGTAAACAGAAATAAAATGTGTTGCGTAATTAGACTGCTGAAAGCAATTTCTCGTTGATTTGAAACAAATTTTCAACTGTCAAAATGATTACGTAATTCCACTAATAGCCTTTTTAGACGAGTATCGGTCACTCTTTAGCGTTTGAAACAGAGTGCAGTTGACAACGCAGATTTTAGAGTTACGTAATTCGAAAATTATAAATTGAATGCAATTGTATTCAAATCGAAACAAATTTGACTCAATTGTAAATCGAAAATGTGTTGCGTAATTAGATAGCTGGACCGATTTTCATCAAATATCGTTATTTACATGCTTATGGCTTTCGTAAAAACTAGAATCGGTCTAGACATAGTAGACATAGTTTTAAGTTTTCGGCGTCCTATTTTAAGTACTTGGACCTAATAACCTTATTTTACTTTTACGTGTAATCTTCTGAACGGTATGTTTTTTTCAAATTCTGTTTTCATACACATTACACACAAATTCAAAGCAACGTGCGTCAAAAATTACAACTCTGCACTAAACCGTTTTATATGATTTTCATCAAATTGCCAAACGTCAGCGCAGCGGAAACTTGAATAACTTGGTAAATAAAGGACGCACAAATTTCATTTGCACATACACATTTACCTCTCGTTACACACTAATTATTGAATGTATTTTTTTTTCTTGTACGTCCATAGGAAAAAAAAAGTATTAAAATTAAATATTTTCGTCGGATAATTAAAAAAAAACAGCTGCTCCATACATTTTATACGCGGTCAAAATGTATGGAGCAGCTGTTTTTTTTAAAATAAGCGACGAAAATTTTCAACGCAGGGGTGTTCAGTATCATGTACTGAATCCATGGTAGCCGGCTTCGCGTCGATGTCCCTGCCACCCTGTATGTCTAACTATTTCTATTTCCTTTGTCTATTTTCTACTTATGCCACAATAAGTGTTCTTTTATTTTTTTAATTTAATTGAAATGCCGCCGCTAGAAAATACTCTTTATTTGTATCTTGGTATTAATCCTTATCAAAATAAATTACCTCATATTTAAGACTATACCTTTATATAACTTTTTGAATTATTCAATTCGGACATTCCATTCGAAAGATATCACGAGTTTAAAAATGTAAGTATTAGAAAAAAGTAGCGTGGTAGCCGCTCACCCTGCTCGGCTAGCTAGGCAGCACCTTAAAAGCAATATAGGCGTCACTGAATCTCAGTCAAGAAATGAAGTGCCGTAGGTAGGGTAGGTAGGGTAGGATAGGTAGGTAGGTGCGCTGTAGATAATAGCATGGTATAATAAAACAAGGTATGGCACTCCGAAACACAGTGGTCACGTGGGAGACACAAGACTACGTCATCACCGCTATCCATGGTTCTCAAACTTTTTAGTTTGGGGAAATTTTATAAAACATTGACATAATTATTAAATTACTTCTAGCTTTTGCCTGTAGCTCTACCCGCGCGTTGTAGGTTTCCCTAGACAAAAAAAAACAAATTAGATAAATCTACTTTAGCATTCATAATTTAAGTGTATATTCATTCTTAATAATAAGTGGATTCTAGGGATTACTAAAATAATACTCAAACACATTGTTAAACTCGTCTTCGTAAGTAGACGAGTTTAACAATGTGTTTGAGTTTTATTCAAAATCAAAAAACAAAAAATATTTTAACCATTTTGATATTGGGGTCAAAGAAAAAAAATGTATCAAACCAACTTGTTAGACGTCCACAAATAAATGTTTGAGAATCACTGTGTACAATGGGACTGAGCGAGACCAACATACGGGTTCGACAAGAATAGCGATACATGACAAAATGTCAGAATGCCAATTAGACAGCCCATTTCTGTGTTACCAGTAGTGTGTAATAATAACTCCCCAACCTCCTTTATTACTTAAGCGAATCTGATACAATAATGAGGTTTTAATTAAAAATTACGTTGGTATATGTTTGTTTCGTTTGATAAGACAAACGAAACGACAATTTCAATGCTTTGTATATATTTTTTAACAGAATGGTGATTGAAAATCTTTCCTTAAATTCGAGTTCTGTTGCAATAAAGTGGCAACTGAATAGTGACGTAGGCATGTGTCGCTCCCGGAATGCCATACCTTGTTTTATTATACCATGGATAATAGTAATTAGTGCTACCCATGCGAAGCCGGGGCGGGCAGCTAGTTGATTATAACGCAGATGAGCCGAATGAAGATTGATGACGAAAGATGTGCATTTGTTAATGTTCCTTTGTATGTGTATAAGTTTAGAGTAGACTATGGCTGTTTTTTTTTTCCGGATTTAATTCAGTTTATTTGTTTGATAAAATAAAATGTTTAAATAAAAAATGCATGTATTAAAATGTACCTAACCTAACCAAATCATAATTTGCAGTAGGTAAACGTGCGAAAAAAAAATCGAAATGTGTGCTGGGACACATAGTAGAAGTGAAACTTCAACTGACAAGTGGAAAAACGAATCGCAACAAAATTTTAACTTTAAATTTTAAATTTTGTTGCGATTCGTTTTGCCACTTGTCCGTTGCGATTCGTTTTTCCACTTTTCAGTTGAAGTTTCACTTCTTTTCACGAGGAGCTCGTGGCTAAGTAACAACAGCCGCACTGGTCGATCCATCAGGCTAAGCTACGCTTGCCGGGGTTGGTCACTGGATGGGTGACCATCTTTACATACCGAGAATCCTCCGTGCCTCGGAAAGCACGTTAAGCCGTTGGTCCCGGCTGTCATTCGTGGATCTTTGACAGTCGTTACGAGTCGTCAGAAGCCCGAAAGTCTGACACCAGTCTTACCAAGGGGTATCGTATATTACCCAGTTACTGGGTTGTGGAGGTCAGATAGGCAGTCGCTCCATGTAAAATACTGGTATTCAGCTGCATCCGGTTAGACTGGAAGCCGACCCCAACATAGTTGGGAAAAGGCTAGGCAGATTGAGTTGAATTTTAACTTCTTTAAGTTTCGAAACGATTCAGATTCTGATTGATCGTGTATTACGCTTATAGGGTACTGGAGTTATAAGAGTTACCTACGCGATAGAGAGGCAACTTTTTAGGTGAATGTAACTGTCGTTGTCGTAATAATTAACGTTGTACGACCTGAATTGCACTTTATTGTATACGTAATAATCAGTGGTAAAATAAAATAACGAAAATTTTATACACATTTATCCCAATTACGGAACCCTTCATTGTGCGAGGTCCGACACGCACTTGGCCGGTTTAAAAAGAAAAATTTATTTAGTGGAGTGTCTCATCTGTAGGTACTAATCTGTGGTAGGATCCAAGTAAGTACATACCTGGGGGGGTTGCCTACCAAGAGGGGGTTGCAATAGAAATAGTCCGTACGAACGTATGTTCCCAGTCGCGGCGCGCCGCGGGGATTGCCACCGGAGGCAAATGGGAATAAAAATTCCCAGTCGCCACCGGTGGTGACTGGGAAGTCATTGCCCCCACTTTAGTTTCGCTGTACATTGCTTTCTCTATCGTAGAGAATAAAAGGATGAGGCAACTTATCCTAAACCTGCCTCTAATCTCTAAAAAAAGACAAAGTGCATTGAAAAAAAAAATATGATTTCGATATGAATAAACTTGTTAAAATTAAACATTTAAACTGGTATTTTGTATCACAGATAATCAGACTCTTAGAGACAAAAATCAAATTAGGAAAGTAATACATAGTAATCATTTCTTAATAAATACGTTTATAAACAAGGCTGCAAATATTCATATTCATAGATAACAGATTTTTATTAAAATCCAAATAAAAAAGGATTTTTTATTCCCATTTGCCTCCGGTGGCAATCCCCGCGGGGGCGACTGGGAACATACGCGTACGAATATGGGGGATTGGGGGGAAGGGAAGAACCCAACGCACACGGTTGCCAAATCCATTTTGCCTGGCCTTTTCCCAACTATGGTCGGCTTCCAGTCTAACCGGATGCAGCTGAGCCAGCCAGATCCGATTTTTTTAATACCTACTTAACTAGACCCTGAAATATCCGTAGAAATCTGTAGATTGCCTGTAGAAAAATTCGTAGATCTACGGACTTTTCTGTGGGCTATACAGTCAACTGTTGATTTGCTTTTAGAAGTCGATAACAATGACAGTTAAGGTCTTAACTAGGTAGTTGATAAAGAAAAACAAAACCAAAAATTATAGGGGAAATATTAATATGTTTAAAATGATAATTATATTGTTTAGGGATGTGATAAAATAATCGATTTTAATAAGTGATTTTTATATTACGAAAAATCGATTGATAATCGATTTTTGGTTTTAGCACTGTCGATTTTTTTTTCATCCGCGACCCCCGAAATTACTCCGGACTGCGGAGCTAGAATTACTATTAGGCCCATCACTATTACATTAACGACTTAATTAATATCAGTGCGTCTACGTGGCAGTCCTTGTGTGCTTTGAAAACAGTTAGTTAATTTAACTAATTTATCTTTCACTAGATGGCGTTAGTCAACGAACTGTATTATTTTAGCGGCTTTCGTTTATTAAGTTATAATAATTATGTCATTGATTGATGATATTCAGAGATGAGCTTTGCTGTTCAAACGACAAAGTTTTGAAAATATTTCGTGACTGAGTGTTTTACTCTTGTTTTTAGTTGTTTTTAATTAACAATGGTGCCGATTCTCTTGTACAACGAACTAAACTAACTAAACTATCACTAAAATTCCTTACTTTTTGCTATGAGAATCTTAGAGCTATTCTGTAAATAAAATCTCTAAACTAAAAAATAATTTTGACACAACTAAAATAGAATTTGACAATCGCGAAACCACGTGGTACCCGTGGTTTGCCCTCACCCGTGATTTTTTTTAGAGCCGAAGGCGCGCAGGCGGTGCCGCCGCGACGTGTTTTATATGGAATTTTTCACTTTTTATATGGAAAACATGAAAAAATATTACCTACATGTTCAGGTTTAGGGGTTTGAAAGTTTCATAAAGGGGGTCGAAATTTTCATTATTTTTGCGATAGGACGCACCATTTTCGAGATATAAGCAAAAGAAAAAATAAATACAGTACTGTTTTTGCACGTGTTGTCGAGATGTATGTTGGTGTGAATTTTAGTTCATGACAACTTATTTTACACCACACCTTTTTAATCGCGATTAAAAAATTGTCAGAATTAGTCTGGTTTGGTATTTTACAATCAAAATTTTAGTTGAAAAATGTCATATTCAGAATAGCAAAAAACTCAGTACTATCTTAGTGCTGTCAAACTAAAATATAGTTTAATTGTGTCACTTTAGTCTATTTCAGAATGGGAAATCGTCGTTTGACAGAATTAAACTTAATTTTAGTGATTTTTAGTCTAGTTTAGAGGCATTTGTGACAAGAGAATCGGCACCAATGTCAATAACCAAAAGGCCGAAGAGTAGCTGTTGTCAACATTTTAGTATTTACAATAAATCTGCCAGATTTAGCTCAGTGTAAATATTGCTAAGCTAAGAATTTCTAGTTTGTTTAGTTGAATAATTTAAATAATAAAACTGTGATTATAACATAATTTTAATTTTTTTAATATAAAATATTAAAAATTATATTAATTCATGTTGATTATTCTAGAACTTAAAGAAGTGTTGATTATTAAAAAAAAAAAAAAAATCTGATGTGTATTTTTTATTTAATAAAGCTGTTTTTAATATAGATTTTATTCTTTAATATAATTAGAAAATAATCCATTAATACAAAAAATCGATTATTTTATAAAGAAAAATCGATTATTTATGAATCGAGTGACACGATTCTGATCTGTTGGATTTATGGCCTCTAACACGACGTGTGACCCTTTTTAGTTGGAGTTTTTGTCATTTTTATAACTTTAATTTTTTCTATTATTTTTTTACTAAGTAAGCTCTCTGAGGCCTTTGCCCTGCAGTGGGACAACACAGGCTAAAAATAATAATAACCCCACCGCTGTATCTCTACGTTGACGTCGTGGTGGGGCTTGCGCGCTCCAAACTCTAGGTCTGTGCCGGTAGAGTTTACTTTGCCGGAACAGGTCTAGGATAAGGAGCCAGACCAAGAGAGATACAGAAACCCGCAGGGTAGCATGTGGCGTGCTGTTGGGCAGTAGCGACCCCACGGACCCTATCTCCCGGGAGAAATCTTGTTCCTCATCTCTGGCTTGCCTTTATTGGCCGGCTGGAGTGAACACTGACGAGGAACAGAGCTCCCACCTCATTCTTGCCTTAATTGGCCAGCTTGAGTGGAGATTCGCAAGAGCAAACGTGCTCGGAGGAAGGAAGTATTCCAGTAAGTGCTCGTATGGATCTTGACCATCTTCCGGGCTCTGGGATTGTTCTGAAAGCCTTGGAATACCTTTCCACTCCTCAAGCACCTCAGTACATATTGCCCCCTTGTCGCTACGTCACTATGTGCTAGCCGACAGTTTCCGGGGGCCCATTATTGAGTGTGCAAGTCACCCCCTGCCATTTTATCCGTGTACATATGAAACATTGATCAGGCAGAGGCCAGTCCTTCCATAGTTCCAGGTCACCAGTCAACTTAAGCAACCCAAACACATAGTCCAATATCTTTGTTTCCATATCCTGCAATAGTCTTACACCAACAGGGAACAGGGATAATCGTCGGTTGGTGCCTCATATCATTGAAACGCCTAAAGGGCCTCTGCGAGTTGGCTTCGGCCCCTCGTACGCCTTCCAAAGGCCCGGGACCCCAGGGTCCCGAGAAATGTCAAAAACCAAAAATAATAATAAGGTCTCTGCCTGTCTCTAACTTAACATTAGCTAATTGGTGATCTAGGGGTTTATTTATAAACATTGCATAAAGTTAAGTCGTGTTTAAATGTCATAAATGTATAGTTAAACAGTTGCTATCATTACCTAACTTTAAGCAATGTTTATAAATAAATTGGGAATTCACTTATTCAATCCTTTTTTTTTTCGTCTATGTATTTTATGTGAATCAATATTCATAGAAATAAAATAATTATTAAATCTAAGTACCTATTTTATTATCAATTCTTTATTTCGCTTATGTGTTGTAGAATTGCAGCAATTCTTGGTCTTTAGGTTTCAGAATACATTCGTCTTTCAAATTTACGACCCATCCAGGCTCTAATCCAAAAAATATTTGTCTGGGATCTTTCTTTTCACATAACATTTTGTAGTTTGTTTCATTTTCCATGTCTGGTAGACTATACCCATATTTTTGAGATAATTTCAGCCTTTCTTTGGATATTTCATCTGGATCAGCCAAATATCCACGTGTTTGAGCACTGGTATAATATTCAATAGCATCAGGTGGTGGAATCATCCTCCTTGGAATAGCTTGTCCTGACTCAAAAAACTTTTTAGGATTCTTGAGCAAGAACAGACTGTGCGGGTCATAATAAGCAGTTGTAATAACTCCACCGTTTTTTTCAATAGCAGCAATTACTTGTTCACTAGCCCATTGTACTTCAATATTTATCTTGGCTGCAAAGAGATCTGCTCCTTCATCGGTGAGATGAATACCAAACTGTTTTTGGTCAGGAAAGAAATTGTAAATGCCTGACCTAATAATACTAGCAATATCTATAGGTTTGTTTACATCCAAGCGGTCTTTATCAATTATACTCTGCAGCTGGTGTAGGGACAGTGGTGGATATTCCCTTCTTAGGCTGAAAAAGCAAAAAAAAATACATTTTCATTACATCCAAATTGAGAACAAGTTTTAGTACTTGCTAATAATAAACTTTAATTCTAATGTACTATTTGATAATACAAATAAAAATTGACCTCAGGGTGAAACCAAAGCTATGAACAGAAAAGAAGTCAAAGGGTTTATTTATGGGCATTTAATATTGAGCAGTAAACAAGCTCTGATTAGCACGTAATAGGGGGTTAGGTAACCAATAATTTGGTGACTTACTGGTGGCCTCTGTAGTAATGTTCTTGAGGTACCCGCAAATAGAAAGGATTATTTCCAGTTTCATAACCTAGCCTCATATAATTCTGCCGTTGACCTGAACCTTTATTACCAGAGCCGTGCTTATCACCACCATGTTGGGCGCGGCCCCGTTTTGCCTGCAATGCAAAAATGAAATCTT
This sequence comes from Agrochola macilenta, assembly GCA_916701695.1. Lineage (NCBI taxonomy): Eukaryota > Metazoa > Arthropoda > Insecta > Lepidoptera > Noctuidae > Agrochola > Agrochola macilenta. The sequence goes on along the minus strand of OU753559.1, from coordinate 9,450,322 downwards.
AAATCTTGGGTAGAACACAATTTTTTACTTTTTTCTACACAAATGCAAATGTACTTACAGGTTTCTTTGAATTAGGATTGTCGCGAATATTAGCAAGTGATATCCTTGGTAGGGACCTCAACATAGACAAAGATTTCTCTATAACTTGACGGGACCCCATCTCTTAATTTCACTTTCAACTCATTTACTTATATTACCTTCGTAAAAACATCAAAACCCTGCACATCGCCTAAGTGCAAGTGACAGCTTATTAATTAAAAGTTTTAGGTTAGAAATAGAGATGAGGCGTATTTACTTGAACAGGTACGCGCAATAGGTATTTCTCTGGACTAGACCGCACCTAGTTCGAGTATTTCCTGGCAAAATGAAAATTTTATCAATAGAGATAAACTCAAACTCAAACTCAAAGCATTTATTTCAATTAAACCATTTACAGGCACTTTTGAATTGTCAAGGAATCGGTCAGTCAGAAATATGAAGCTAGTTGCCCATTCCAAAGCGTAGTAGGTAGGTACCTATGGAGAAGAACGGGCAAGAAACTCCACGGACACTCTTTTAAATAAATTGTTACAAAGTATTTGTTACATCATTCATGTTGAAATTAAACATGTGAGAACAATGTAGAAAGACGTGCACGTTAGAAGCGTCCGTAATAAAAATATAAAACAAAGAACAATTCAAAAATTTTAATCAGCCAAGGCAGCTAAGAGTTGACCTGTCCCTACTGACGGCGCCCGTTCACGAACATGACGCATGGATTAGCACCATTCAGCTCAACCATTTTGAAGGGAGCTAAATGATCCAACACACGCGCCACCATCAGCGAGACATCTGAGTGAGCATGACATACTCACAGCCGCCAGTGCACATTCAAGTCAATAAAATACGATAATTATCGAAATCATTATTTACGATGAAGAACGATGTCAATTCTCAAATAAATATGCGTGTTTGCACTACATTGATTTAAGTAAATAAAAATAATATTTATACCGGACGCGATCCATTGAGTCCGTATTGAAGTATTTGGTGAAGTAAGTTCATACGAGTAGCATTCGGCTATCAATGATAATATAACAATTAAAGCCTGTTAACAGTGCCCGGAGGCAGTGGCGTACTAAGGCTCAGGGGCCCGGGGCGGTAAAACTAAATGGGGCCCCCAACTCAGGAATGAACGTTGAAATATTTAGCACACTGCCTCGAAAAGGTTAGGTTTTCTGTTGACCATTGATACAGAAATACTTTGTCGACAATAGAAAAGCTAGATGATCAGAAGAGTATAGGATGGTAGAGCGAGCGAAGCGAGGTCAAAAATTATTACACTGAATTTAAATAAAAATGATTTGAACATTTATATAGAAACAGGAATTACTTTGTCCCGCAGTGACAAAGACCTGTGTGGTGGGTGGTGGGCGCAAAGAGTTAAAGTTTAGGAACGTGCGTCTTGCTAGAAAGAATGTGAGGTTATTTGTGGATTCCAGAGGGTCTCCTGAACCCTCCACAACAATTCATTAGTTTTGTTTCTAAAATTTTACTAATATACAAATGCAAGAGCGTGCGAAGCGAGCTCGGGAATCGGGGCACAGGAGACACAGTTTAAAGGTCAATGTCAAACGTCTCAGTCAAGGACAAATTAAAAAAAGAATGTTACAAGATATATATATTTATTTTTTTTATGTAAGACGTAGCTGACGGAACCCCGCTTCGCGGGGCTCTTATTTCTGTGTGATTTAAAAAAAATAACCACGAAAGGGCCTTCGAACCAAAACTGTCAGAGATGGGGTGCCCCAAGTTCTGAGCTCGCTTCGCTCGCTCTTGCATTCGTAAATAAGTAGTTTTTTTTAAACAAACAAGAATAAGAATAATTTATTTGCAGAAAATACAGGTGCTACCAGTTGTAAAAGTTGGTGGTTAATGTACAGTCCATATTTTGCCTGTCTAGGGCATGCAAATTAATTTTACAATTATAGGTATCTAATAGGTACCTACCTATTAAAACGTACCACACACAAGTACTTGTGTAAAAGTGATTCCGATAGCCTATTTACAGAATAAACAATTTCATTTAATTTCATTTCTTATATATGATATAGGTACAGAAAAATACTTGTAGCTGTATGCACGGCTACACATCAAGCTATACATTTCCAGTATAAGCTGCCCGCGCATTGTACGGAAATCCTATACAATGCGAGATCAGCCTATACTGGAAATGTATAGCTTGATGTGTAGCCGTGGGTACTAATAGAGCTTATTTTTTTTATTTTACAATAAATATAAGTAAGTACACACTTATCCAAATTAACCTAAAAATAACATTTTATGTTACAACAATTCTATATATACTAAATAAAACTACTATACAAAAAAAAGTACTATACTAAATAAAACACTTCACAAAACAAATTAGGAAATTTAAAATAATGTTTTTTCTTTATGTTGAAGAAATTCTTGTAAACTATAAAAACAGTTATCTATCAACCATCTACGGAGTTTAATTTTAAAATATTTAAATAGAAGCTCCCTTAAGATCTTTGGTAACTTATTAAAAATTGTAATGCACATTGCACATTTCTTTTGTACAGACGCCAGCAGGTCAAGCTACCCGAAACTGTCAAATTTTCGCAATCAACCTTGAACCTTATGCTGTAGTGCTAAAGTTGAAAATCTATTAAATAAATTTGACAGATTGTAGTAGCTTGATGTGCTGGCGTCTGTACAATAAATGACTTATCATTGTCTGGTGAATTGCCCCATATTATTAGTCCGTATCTTAATATTGATTCAACATACCCACTATACGCTATGCGGGCTGTTTTTTCGTCTGACACAATGCGAAGTTTGCATACACAAATCTGCAGTCTAATTACGCAACACATTTTATTTCTGTTTACAATTCTGAATCGAAAGCAAGTCCAGTTTTAAACGCCTGCCCAAATTCGAATTACGCTACACATTTTATATCAGTCGACCGTAATTGGATAGGGATGTTCTAATCAATTGGCTATAATTTATTTGGATGATGTGTTTTGTTACACCATGTAGGAATGATTAATTTCCAAATTATTGTGCTATATTTTTTATTTTTTTTATTACAACTGATACTCTACTAGTGCTTATAAATGAAAATGTACAATGATTGCCGAAAAATTAAAAACCAATTTTTAAAACACTTTCTACCAAAAACTACCATAATTGAAATACGTAACAAAACGTTTTTCTTTTCACGTTTTTGTTATCTGTAGCCAATGACAAAATCGTAGAAAAGCAGTGTTGTCAACTTAGTGGGATTTCCACTAAACCTGGGGATTTGGACACCCCTACTGGCGGAGAAATTTTGCTTTCAGTGGCCGGTGGCTGTGTCTAATGGTTAGTTTAATTCAATTTGTAGAAAACAATACAATCAAACTAAAACTTTGACTCGAGAAAATATTTAAATAACACGATAATGGCATATTTTATTGTTTGTTTAAAACCTGTGTCAGTGATTTTTCGATTTATTTCTTTCAAATGTCGAAACCACTGCGGATTCGAACGCTGATTTGGAAAGACTGACACAGCATGACGAATATATTGAAGTCACACAGAGGCTCCGCCCGAGTAGAGATCGAAAAACAACGTCATTTCAAAAAACATATCTCACGGCAGACGGGAACGTACTTACGGGATAAAAAAATCTGCCGTTAAGCCGTTTGAAAACAAACATCTTCACTAAAATTTCAATAATTATACTGCGGTTGCCGTTTGTCATGCCACCAAATCAATAGAAGTTAAAATCGGTTGAACGGACTGTAAAAAAGGTTTATTCAAATGTCAAATCTTATTTTATTAATCGAATAAAGTTTTTAACCAAACGGTTAAATATCCTATTTCAGATTTTGAAATCGCTTTCAAAATCCGTTTTTAGAAATCGGTTTCAGGAGTGGCTCCAGCTCGCAGTTTCAATCGTCTTTAGTAATATTATTCGGTTGTAAGTGCATCATTAAAAACTATTCAAACATAAACAAATACGTACTTACGCAAAGCTACTATTGCCGTGTTTGGTTTTGTGAAATTGGTTTGTCTAGTTCGGATAATCGATACGATTCGATTTCTGACTGAAATCTGATTTTAAATTCGTTTTGATGTATCTGACGCATGTCTATACCGGACTCAGGGAAAAAAATTGGCAGCACTGAGTAAAAGTTGAATAACCTCTTGAACGATCTGCCGACTTATTGTGAGGTGTTCAGAGTCGAATTTATTGCAGAATATTGCCTGTCTTTACTGCTCTAACTTTATCAGTTTGTAGAGAAAAGAACAAGAAAGGCATATAACACATATTAAACATCGAAAATAATCTGCGCTGGAAGCTGGAATGATCATTCTTTGAAGTCTGTGGAGAATACGATATCTAACATGGCGAATTGGCGATGACTTTGTTTACATTTTAGTTTTCGGTAATATTTTTGATAAGCATTGTTTTGCCTTTAATGTTTTATATTTTTCAATATACAAGATTATATTTACTATTCTCTTACAGAAACATGGGCCTATGCTAAGCAGTTTTGGAACATTTTTCTTGTGGCTTGTGGAAGTCGGAAAAACTTTGGAAAATTCTCTCGTTCAAGACACTGAAGACACTGCGTGCTCTGTTTTCGTTTTCTACTGGCTGCACTAAGACTTACTTAGGCTGTTTTGCTCAATAGCGAAAAGTAACTAAGTCGATATTATCACTACAAGTAAGTAAGCCAATATAAATAGGAATAACGTGTGTAAGAGAGTACCTTTGTATCTCATTACATTATTGTAGCTGTAGGTACATTATTGGTCAATCTACCTATGGACAATCATTCTTTTGTTGTGTAGACACAAGCATCTAACTTTTTATTGTGGTTAAATATAGTTACTATGTCCGTCAACCTCAGTCTTAACTGAAATTGTTAATTGATATTTATGTACATAAGTAGATGCTGAAATAAACAATTACAACTAGCCAAATAATAACTAACTACACTAGCCAAATAACAACTAACTACAAAACATATTTATAATATTTTCACAGACCGTGCTAGAGCTGAAAATACAAGAAGGGAACGCAACCCAACATCAATCTTGTTGTTCAAACATGGATTGAATATCTAATCTTCTGTATTAATCATTGAAGGTAAGCTTTTTGACACATAGTTAAGAATAAAGCGTAGCAAGTCACATAATAAATAAAACACTGAATATATTTCCTTGGCTGAACTTAGTACATAGACACAACATATATTTTGTGTGTACCTAACTAATGTTTAATATTATAATTCAGTATTATAAAATATCTGGAGACTGAAATATCAGCCCTAAATAAAGATGAAATTATACAACCAGCACCAATGACTAGGCTGATGGGTTTTGTCCAGCCATGGGCTAATGAAAACCTAGTTGAGCCTACTTTACTTTGCCACATAATTTCTAAGTAGGTACTTTATTTGAGCAAAAAATAATAAGATTTTGTTTTAAAACTATAGAGTTCCTGGGGCGTTTCACCTATGAAGACATGAGGGCAGCATGAAGGATGTCGCCCATGCTGCGTTGCCCCATTGCTCTGCTACTTCAGTTTTCAAGCTTCTCAAGAACTAAAGTAAAAACTGAAGATTGTTAATGAAAGATAATCTTCTTTTTTTTTACTGTTCTGTCTTGTACAACAGCAATATAAATATGTGTTACTATTTTGTTAATTGATAACAGTGTAAACTTTAATAAAGTGTTTTTATTTTGAACCTGTACTTGTAATTTTTATTTGTACCTATAAAGGTGCAAATAAAAATAACTTATAATGAAATATTTAAGAATTGAATACTATGCCTTTTATAAACACAGCCAATTGATTATTTTATTGATACTATTTAGAGGTAGGTACCTATTTGCCTAAATTAACTGTCATTTATTAGGTAACAGTAAATAGAGAGAAATAAATTATGGTAATCAAAAACGACTTTTATTATATCTTCACATTATTATGAAATATTTGGACACTACTGTAAGGATTAGTGGAATTTGGAATCTAATGTCCTGTGGCAGTCATCATGGAATAAGTATGTACTGCTTGCTAATTCTTGCTGTAAGCGCTCATGAGAGTTAAATTTTTTCCTGAATAATATAGTTGAGCCTGACACCTGAAATATAAAAAAAAATAATTAAGTAAATCCTCATTAGATTGATATTCCATGAACCATTACATCCATCCACAAAGTCTAATAGGCCTCTCCCTTAAACACTTACATGCACAATCTATCTACTTTATAGAACAGCAATATTCTGCTATAAACAACAATTAGGTGCCTACAATTGACTTTATTTAAATGTATGGTAAGTTTACGTTTGATGGTGCATTTCGTATTTACCAACAAACAATAAGATTGTGTGTAAAATTGTTGCTATGCTAAACACACAATCAATGTTCAACACTAAGAAAGAAAATAATATTGATATTAAGTAGGTACCTTATACAGACAATGATGTGGAAATAGATCTATTTATGGTGTGGTGAGTATGTTCACCGATGTCCTTACAGAATCCATTGACATAAAATGCTTCAAACTATATTATAATATTTGTTCTTCCTGTAATAAATTTGCTTTTCCAATGAAGTACAAGCCCGACTGGGTTGCTAAGCTTGTGGCTTATGATAAGTTTGATACGGTACGAGGTACGAATTTGTCTTTCCTTTAAAATGCCACCAAAATACCTCGTTTCTGAAATATCATAATATATATCTTTAGTTTAGGTTGTAAGCACTTGTAACAGAAGAAAACTTTCACAATTATTATTAAAAACCGACCTCGTTGCTTCGGTATTTTACTGATCTATCATTGAGGTTTTACACAAAAACACATTCACAATTTATGAAGACGACGTTCACTTACATAATTTTGTAATAAGTAAGGAGATTATACGAGTAAATCCCAAAAATATTGCAAAGAAAATCGAATGCGACCAGTAGGGTGCCTTCTCTTTAGATTGATAGCTGAAAGCAATTTCTCGTTGATTTGAAACAAATTTTCAACTGTCAAAATGATTACGTAATTCCACTAATAGCCTTTTTAGACGAGTATCGTTCACTCTTTAGCGTTTGAAACAGAGTGCAGTTGACAACGCAGATTTTAGAGTTACGTAATTCGAAAATTATAAATTGAATGCAATTGTATTCAAATCGAAACAAATTTGACTCAATTGTAAATCGAAAATGTGTTGCGTAATTAGATAGCTGTTTAGTTTACTGCATACGTTGTTAATGTGTTGTTTCCAATTACAAAATTTGTCTAGAGTTATACCTAAGAATTTAATACTTTCTGTTTCTTCTATGTTTTTGTCTTTTATTTGAATGTTAATACTATCGACTAGAGAGTTTGCTTTTGTATGAACAAAATTTAATTAATTTTGTTTTCGATATATTTACACATAGGTTATTAGATTCAAGCCATTCTATATATTCTATATATGTTCTTCATATTTTTTTTTTCATGGGTTGAACTTTTAGTGTTATTGGGTGCTATAACAGAAATATCATCAGCGAATAGGACACTATCTTAGTTTATTGAATCTGGTAAATCATTAATATAAAGTAAGAATAGTAAGGGGCCCAAAACGCTACCTTGTGGTACGCCATATTTATTCAGGTCTATCTATAGACAGTGGATTCAAGATTAACATTTAAATTAGTAACTTCAACACATTACTGTCGGCCTGTTAAAAAACTTTTTATCCAATCTAGAGCGACGCCACGGATACCGTATTTTTCACATTTGTTTAGTAAGATGCTATATTCCACAAAATCTTGAGGTTTGAGTCTGTCGTTGTTTATTTTGAACATTTGGGTTATGATCATTGCGCTGTACTATAAAAAAAGCAAACTGGTGCGGGGCGGCCGGGAATTCATTGTTTTGGCTTCTTATTGTTCTTTAGAGTTCTATTTGTTATATTGTGTGCGGAAAGGCTTCAGTATTTGGTTCTAATAGACGATTGCAATTACATAAATATTATGACAAAAAATAGGATGCTAGTTAAATGAAAGTGTAATACACAGATATGATTCTAGTCTAGGGGGTCATATATGTAAGATAGGATCCTATGAACTCGCAAAATGCTATTGGGGTTTTCTGTGATCTCTCCAAAGCCTTTGATTGCTCGCACCATGACACGCTTTTGCGTAAACTGCGTCATTACGGTGTGCAAAACGAAGCTCTCAACGTCATAAATTCTTATTTACATAGTAGGTTCCAATGTTAATGGTGTGAAATCTTCCGGGCTACCAGTTCAGTTAGGTGTACCTCAAGGCTCAATACTGGGTCCATTCTTGTTCTTAGTGGATAAAATCAATGACTTACCATTCTATTTAGAGGGTATCTGTGAAGTTGTACTGTTTGCAGATGATACCTCTCTTATTTTTAAAGTAGACAGGAATAGATAAGATTTTGACGATTTACGACAAATAACCTAGTTCTCAATGCCAAGAAAACGAAATGTGTTAAGTTCACCCTACCAAATGTTAGTATCTAAGACTCAACATCGTCTTAGACTTTCTGACTGAACACACAGCTGTGCTGCTGGGGAGTTTGTTGCGCCACTTCTTCTTCCCAGCTAATGCACTAGGAAGTGGTGAAGGGTGGACGTTTTTGGGGACTCTCTTGTAATTTTGACGTTCGAAAAGTGCTGATTCTCAGCCTAGTTTGAATATGTATGATCCTAGATATAGGTATAATAGTATAATACCCCCTAAGTGTTGTAGACACAACCACACAACTATACATAGACCATGTGAATTAGTATGTAATATATTATTATATACATGGAGTCGTGGATTAAGGCCACATTTGTATCATCTTATCGACACATCCAAATTAGGCGTAAGTATTGTCAAGTCAAATAATTTTTATTTCAATCTGCCTAGCACAGACTACAATTGGACGTAGTTATGCAAAATGGATCCAGCCACAAAAACTTACTTTTGAGAAAATGGGAGTTTTAGTAAAATTGATATATTAAAATAACAAGACAGTAGTTTGTATTCCAAATCCTCTTAAATATTGGGTCTTTTTATTTACTTCCTGTATAGTGTGGTTTTAATAAGTTTCATGTGCATTTAATATACTTTTTTCAGTAAAAATCTCTTTGGTTCTTTTTTACAATATTAAAAAATGCGGGATGGATCTTTTAGTGTTAAGTTGAGGTGATAAAACGTTTATAAGAATAGTAAGGGCATTTAATTAATAGTAATTAAAAACATAGATACATCAAAATAATCAGTTTTCTTCCTTAGACACGATAGTATCCGTTTCAATTTCGAAATCTAAATACTAATTTGCAAAATAGATTCAAATGGCATGGTTCCTGTTTTATATAAAAAAATCGATTTGATCGATTGATTTAAAAAGATCCAAAGTACCTAGTTTGGATCTTTGTTCCCATGACACATGGTTCTATTTTAACTCTGCGAAAATGCTTAAAATTCTGTTGGTATCATTAACGACTGTGTTTTTTATTAGAAAAAAGGAACTTTGCGGCTTGGATATTTTTTCCATACTTAGGGTAAGTTGTCCCACATTGAACCAGGTAAATTTCGGAAGTTCATAACATCACTGTTTACGTTTCGAAGCGTTCAAGATTTTGTGTTTAGCTGGGGAATTTATTTACCTAAAAATGTGCAATTATGAATTTTCAAGTTTCGTGTTAATTTCAGAATAATAAAAGTTTTTGTGAAAAATGAGAATTGGTTTAATGTGTCCTCTAGGTCGTGCACAATGAACCAGGGTATTTTTCACATTGAACCACCTTATTTCACATTGAACCACCATAATTGGTATACATTAATGATCAACTTTTTAGCAAATAAAATATCATTTTCATAATCACTTAGTGTTTATTGTGAGCATAATAAACTTTATCACAAATAATCAGTCTTAAAAATCACAAGAAATGTACTATCATAATAATATGTTCTATCATAAGAATTATTGAAATTTAACAACTTACTGTTCTACTATACTCAAAGAAAATAATCAACAAATTGTTTTTAACAAATACAGTAACTAAATAAAATGATACCTATAGCTTCTTTAACATAAATTATCATTGAATAACCAACGAGAGATCGACAATAGAGATAAGAATTACATCTTAATAAAAAAAATTAAAACATAAAATCAAACAAACCAAAGAAATTAACATTAATGTGAATGAACATTAGTGTTATCCTATTACAGGAAATCAAATTAATAAAAAAGAACATAAAAAATGTAGGTTATTAACGCAAGTTTATAGTGGGAACGACTCGTACCGGGAAACTAAAAGTCGAGTTTCGGCTCTCTGTTCCATTAATTTTCGGCGACGGTAAAATCATTTTAATATCCTTTAATTGAGCAAGTGCCATATCAGGCTCTAATGGCATCCGGAATTTCATTGTTTCTTTGTTAATCAGCCGCATAAATGAAACTTCATAATTGTCTCCTTCATCCTCATCAATGATCTTTGCCACATAATAAACTTTAATATTCTTGACATTAAAAATTACCAAAACGTAATCACCTTCTACTGGTTTACGGGGCAACTTTTCAAAATTTCCTCTAATTATTGAGACTTCCTCGTCTTCCGAATCGTCCATTTCACTGATTTCAGTCTCACTTAATTCTGGTACTATTTCAAACTCCTCTTCGGAAGTAGACTCATTTAGATCGATCATCTTCTTGCCTTTCTTCTTTTTTACTATCTTTTTTGGGACATTCTTTTTTTCTTTTATATCCTGAAGCACGGTACGTTTTACTACTTTTACCTTGACTTTATTTTCTCGATGTTTCTTTTTATCTTCTATGAGCTCCAATTTTTCTGGCGTGTCAGTTACTATTCTGCTCCTTCCCCTTTTTCTAGATTTTCTTTTTTCATTTCGTGGTCCAGCTTTTAATGGAGGCATAAATTGTTGGGGTGAAACAAACGAGACATTTTGCGATAGCCCTGCTACAGGCGAGCTGTGAACATTCCGAGGAAGTAGCTTTGAAGTGGTGGTCATTGATAAATCTACAGTTTCATAATTCAGTAAATCCAAAATTGACGCTTCGTCCTCGTTTGCAGTGTCTAACAATGATGGACTTTCTGGTAAGTCTTCACAAAATGTGTTATCAGACTTAATAGATTGGATCTCAACATTTTCCGAATCTAAATCTGGAACTAGATCTGGCCCTTGACACTCGAGCTCCATTCTGTCTGATGGCAAAATTCTGTCTGTCACATTTGATGGCAAAGGTCTAACCGTCACATTTGATGGCAAAGGTCTGTCCGCCACATTTGATGGCAAAGGTCTATCCGCCACATTTGATGGCAAAGGTCTATCCGTCACATCTGAAGGTAAAAAGTCAATGTCGGAAAATACGTCTGGGTCAAAAGGGAATATGCCACACTTCTTAAAAGCAGCGGATATGTTTACTGGTGTCATGGCTCGAGCGTAGGCTATTCCAACGCATTCAGCCACAGTATAAATTGTCATAGATTGACCTGGATGCCTTACCATCCAAGAATCGATCGCACTGTTATAGAATACTTTAAAAGGACCATTAATCCCAACGTCCAGCGGCTGCATTTTAGCAGTGGTGTGGGGGTATAAGGTGAGGACAGTAACTCCTGCACTTTTAGCTATGTCCAGCGCTTCGATAGACAGGTGTGATTCGTGATTGTCTAAAATTAATAGTGCTGGATTTTCTGGACTAGCAGAGCTATGCTTGATGAAATGCTTCATCACTTTTACAAATAAATCAGATGTCATCCATCCTGAAGGATGTGCTAAACCAAGAGAGCCAGGGGGAGCGCCTCTCAACATTATATCCTTGAAATTTTTTCTTGGGAAAACAAATGCGGGTGGCAGGGCTTGACCTGAAGCACAAATGATGGCGCAAGTTGTTACTAATATTCCTTTTTCGCCACTGGTCACTTTCGCAATGTTATGCTTTCCTTTAGGACCTACCACTTTTTGAGGACGTTGGACCGTCGTGGTGGCAGTTTCGTCTAAATTATATAAACGGCAACCGTTACTAAAGGACGGGTGGCGCGCCATTGCTGTCTTCAAGTTATCGAAGAACGATTTTACCGTCTCCCGGTTAAATGACGTCGCGCGGGCTAAGCTGCATGCTTCCGGCTTTTTGATGGATATGTCACCATGGCGTTTTCTAAATGACCGGAACCACTCTTTCCCTGCAATTTTATCTCGCTCCCAACTATCGGGAATCTTTATGTTGTTAATTTTTGCCATTTCGTATGCCACTTTGCGGCAATCCTTAGAAGTAAGGCCATAAAATTTCAAAGCACATTCTTTAACGTAGGTCTTGTAAATTTCTTCTTGTTCTGCAGTAAAAATTAAGTGGTTTTCATAATTGGGTATCAGTCTTTTGTCGGAAAGATCCTCATCAGCGACGTTCAAATTTTGTGCAACATAGCGGCGTAAGGTGGGATAGGCAATGTTGAAAGTTTTTGCAGCTTTTCGGATGCTTTCACCTGCCCTATGCAGCATATTTGAAGCTGAATGTCCGCCTCTTTTCCGCTGTAATAGTTTTTTCCGTGCCATTCTGAAACAAATCCCAACAGTAAATAAGTAGGTAGGTATATATATAGATTTCGTAAAAAGTGATTGAAAGATAGCAGTGAACTGAAAGCCTGTTACGTATTTTAGCATTAATAACTAGCTGTTGCCGCTACAACCCGAAAATGATCCCATGGAAAGATAAAATCGAGATAAAAACTATCATATGTGTTAATCCAGGTTATAAACTATCTATTTAGTAAAATTTCATCCAAATCCGTTCAGTCGTTTAGGCGAGAAAGAGCCATGAACATACATTTATCTATCCTCACAAACTTTCACATTTATAATATTAATAAGAAAAATAGAAAGATTATATTTCATGTTTTAAAAGCCTAAACAGGTTTATTTGCTCTGTCTAGCCCCTATTGAAGAAGTACTTAGGCGTGATTATATCAATAAAGTGAGTATACCTTTGTTTTCATTCAAAAAGCACTAAGCAGTGGTTAAATGTGTACCGCCAAAAAATCGTAGGTGGACACATTGAACCATGGTTAATAGTGTACCTCTCAAAAGTGGTTCAATCTGAGACACACCACGTTTTCATAACTAACCTCAAAATTTGAATGATAAAGCAAAAGCATAACGAAACGAATCGTGGTGCATTATAAAGCCAAATTATTCTAGTATTCAATTTAAATATGAAGAAATCGATATTTAACACAGGAAAAACTTTAAAAATAAAAGAAACACGTATTAGAAACTTACTTTTTTGTTCACTTTTCACACAAATGCTCCGCACTTGACCACCTTCCGCGAGATCACCACGCAAACTAGTGAGCAAACAGGATACCTATATGCCTCTCTTTTACTCCCATTAGCATAGATCGGCAACGTCGCATTTTGGTAATATAGCCGTGGTTAAATGTGGCTGCCTGGTTCAATGTGAGACACTCGACCCTATACTAAAGTTGATGTGTAGATGCCATTTATGACGGTAACCCAAAAATGGGTTTTGTCGGCTGGATCCATTTTGCATAACTACGTCCAATTATCCCAAATAGTTTTTGGGGTCAGCTTCCAGTCTAACCGGATGCAGCTGAATACCAGTATTTTACATGGAGCGACTGTTAATTAACTCCGTTACTTACTGGGTACCGATACCCCGTGGGTAAGACTAGTTGTCAGACTTTCGGGCTTCTGACGACCCGTTACTGTAAAAGAACCAAAAATGGCAGCCGGGATCTCTGACTTATAAATCATTTAGTGGTCTGCAAAGTATTCGTATCCCAATTATTATATACTGAAGTATGTAGGTACGCAAATTTCGACCTTACTACTAGCCATATTGTTGAAGCCAGCGCGGGGCATGCAGCAAAATTCTACCTTCTCAAAAAATTACGCTCTGGCGGATGGACGGTTTTGAATACGCGGCGCCCCTTTTGCCCGGGGCCCGTAGCAATTGCTACGTGGTTAATCCGACACTGCATAATGTGCCAAAATCCATTTTTTTTATTTCATAAAATGGTCTGAATAAACATTTTGACTTCGAACTTTTCTCTGAACAACGTTTACAACCAAATAAGTTAGACTTGTACAATACGGCCGATATAATTTGGCAGTTCCGAACTTCGCGCAGAAGGCTGCGCAATAACATTTTTTGGGAACCAAATGATGACATGAGGCGAGTGTGAGCCAAGTCATTGGTGTGAGCGAGAGAACATGCGCGAAAGTTCATAGTGCCTATGTTCAGAACTGCCAAGATAATGGCCGTATTGTTGCCAGTGCCAGATGGTGTAGGCTTCTATCTAAGGCATTCATTGATGATATTAGGTGTGGGAATAAAAGGAGTTAATTTAAAAAAATACAAGTATTTACATTGGATTAATATTATTCATAATAATAGGTGAACATTACACAGGTACACTTTTGTTGCTGCAACCAAAGTCGATTAACACTGCTACTTTTAGGCCTCTACTACAGAATATCATTCAAAACTCAAGCATTACATAAAGCTTGTTTAAGCCGAATGATTGGTTGAAACTAGATTTATGTAATGCAACATACAGCCCTAACCCATCATATAAATTGATACAAAATGATTTGGTAGTCTCCTTTTTAGCATTTCTTAAAATACCTAAGAGTTAATATTCTTTAAATTTTACTTCTGTTGATTTTTTTATTAAATATCTTGTCTTGCTCAATAATAATAATAATAAGTATTAATCTACTTTTGCTGCTGACTGTACTTAAATATAATTGAAATTTTCACATAAGTAGTTTATTTACCTCTTCTGGTTTTCTGCGAACAATAGTATGTGGATCAGAATAACCATTTACTGGATCATGAACTGCTTGGTGTAGTTGTGCATAAATAGCAAATATTACTTCAAATGCTCGTTTTTTTACTAATGACTTGTGAGTATGACTCAACAGCAAATTGAGTTGCGGCAACATGTACACATCTGGAGATACTAAGAACATATCGAACTTGTTTAAAAATGTCTTCAATGTGGATGTATCCATTCCAGGTATAGCTGATAAAGGACCACTTAGTTTTTCTTGAAGAATAGTATATATAGGCCCCAAATTTAAGTTAGCAACAAGGAAACTAGCCTGTTCAGAAGTTAAAGTATCGATTTGGGCTTCAGATTGAGCTTGAAGCCTTTCATTATATTCATCCATTACTGTGTACAGAGATAAGGTACACTGAATATGATAAATACAGTTTAACATATATACTGACATGTCAGAGGAACTCAAATGGCATGCAGTCTCGTTTATTGCATGTAATAAGGGATCTAATATATGTGTAATTATAATTTTTCTATCAGCAGTATTTATATTATGGGACACATTCATTATGGCCAACAAATCACGGAGGAAACTGACCAAATCAGTCACAACAATTGAAGGGTTTAAATCTACTGGTGGAGCTTTGACCCCATGGCTTAGTTCCTTTTGTATTTTACTATCCAGAGTAATAAGGAAAACTTCTTCACTTTTCTTCAGTAGCTCCTCAAATGTATTCATTAGATGACCATTTGCTAAAACAGCCTGTATGACATCCTTATAATAAATTATTAGATTAGTTATAGACCACAGAATAAGGGGATCTTTATCAGGTTTCAATATGAGTTCTGCTCTAACTTTTAGCAGAGGACAAATGGCTTCCATTATATTTGTCAGAGCATCAATAATAAGTTGTTTCTTTTCAGGCATATTACAAAATTTAAATAAAGTTGCAAGATTTTCTTTTTCTACTGGTATTACTTGATACACCCATGTTAAAATATCTCCGATGTACCGTTTAGCATCATTGGCATAAAATTCAATAGGTTTAGAGCCCTCTGTACCTTTTGTTAATGCATCAATAAATAGTTGTACAATAGTTGCTTTGCGAGCTGAACTATACTCATCAATAATATTAGAAAATAGTACTTGTCTATTTTGAAATTTAGCTAAAGCAGTAGGAACCAGAGCATTATTTGGTGAATCAGTACTTAGGCAGGCTCCAATAGTCCAATGATACAATTTCTCTATAGCAACTTCTTGTTGCAGCCCCACTGTCTCCATGATATCAAATGCAGAAGTCTGATGCCAACATTTTATAAGTGTTTTGCAGTTACTATACAACTTTTCTATTTGGGATAATGTCCCAAAGAAATCATGTGTTAGCGGCGTTTTGACTGAAACATTGTATAGGTATTCATTTTGTTCTGGAGATAGTTGAAATCCTTGTACAAAAGCACCAACCCAAATCTGTTTCTTTTCTGTTTTTTTTCTTTCATCTTTAAGTTTAGTTGTTTGAGTTATAAGATGGTGGGTTTTATTTTTGGAATCAGATAATCTGCTTGACATATCTTTGACTGCCACATCTAAAGATGACAGAGAATCCAGCAGCACTTGCAGCTTATCTTTTACCTTACTATATTCTAATAAAACAGCTTTGTTTACCAGCATATCCCGTTTTTCAATTTCATTTACAATTATTCTTCTTGTATATGCAGAATTTGATGAACAAAACCCAGACACAGAATGTAGCGCATCTGTATTATCTGAAAGAATATGACTATCAAAGATTTTATTTATTCTTTGTCGTATAGGATTATTATAAGCAGAATCCATCGTATTTGTTGCAATCAAATGCAATCAACAAAATAATTCCGAAACACCACTGACTGACACGTAACGTCGTAGTGTAAACCACAGCTACGAGGTGTAAACATTACCAGTGTTGCAAAAGTGAGATACCTATTTAGGTAGGATCGTGAATTCGTGAGACTTGTCAGTTAGGAACGTAAAAAATCATGAATATTTTCATGGAATTTGTATGTACAATATATTTGTTATGCTATTAATTTTAATATAAGGAGGGCCTAAGGAGTTTATATAAATCTGGAGTGTCTTCTGTTTTTCAAATTGTTAATGTGGATCCGGAGTGGTAGTGATCAAGATACAACCTGACACTGACCTGCAAATTGCAAAAAACGTAAGAATATTTGAATTTCGCGGGCTACCACTGCAGATAGCAGGATAGCTTTATCTTAATAGAAAATAAAGTTTCTATGGATGGACCTTTACTCCAAGTTGAATTTTTAGTACATACTAATTCCATGAGAGTTGTAGTAATCTTTATTTATGGTAGTAATGAGTTTAGTCAGAAATAAAAAGCAAATTGTCTATGGATACATCATATGATCATTGATCACCCACTTCAATTGATTTCCCTGTTCTGTCTCTTTGGGCTTTTTACTGATTTGAGTAGCCGGATTTTCAATAACAGCGTAAAATTAAACTATTTTAGTGAAAGCATTTCACGAGCAAAATGAAGGGGTGCATCTTTAACATTGATTCTGGGTATTTGGAAGGATTGTGCCGTGGTTTCAAGTGTGGTATCCTCAAGCAGGCAGACTACCTGAATTTGGTGCAGTGCGAGACACTAGAAGGTAAATATACAGTACGAGATCAAGAGGTCGTTTTTTTAACCACTTGTGATACAAATCAACTGATGTAATACTCAATTTTACAATAATTTTATTATGTTAATCATTTGACAATCAATGTTTACAGATTTGAAACTTCATCTGCAGGGTACTGACTACGGTAGTTTCCTGGCCAATGAGCCCAGCCCTCTTGCTGTCTCGACCATCGATGATAAGCTTCGTGAGAAACTTGTCATTGAATTCCAACATCTTAGGAATCACTCAGTGGAGCCACTATCTACCTTTTTGGATTTTATAACATACAGTTACATGATCGATAACATCATTTTGCTGATTACTGGTACTTTACACCAGAGACCCATTTCTGAGCTGATTCCGAAATGCCACCCCTTGGGTTCTTTTGAGCAGATGGAAGCTATCCATGTTGCTGCTACTCCTGCAGAACTGTACAATGCAGTCCTTGTTGACACCCCTCTGGCCCCATTCTTTGTGGACTGCATCAGCGAGCAAGACTTGGATGAGATGAACATTGAGATTATTCGTAACACTCTGTATAAGGCATACCTGGAAGCCTTCTATGATTTCTGCAAGCAGACTGGTGGTACTACTGCTGATGTTATGTGTGAAATTTTGGCAGTAAGTGGTGTACCTTGTTAATGTTAATTTTTAATGTAGTATAGTATTTTAATGGATAATTTTTTACAGTTTGAAGCAGATCGTCGTGCAATCATCATTACTATCAACTCCTTTGGGACTGAGTTGTCCAAGGATGACCGTGCAAAACTATACCCACGCTGTGGTAAACTGAATCCGGATGGATTGGCTGCTCTAGCCAGAGCAGATGATTATGAGCAGGTCAAGGCTGTGGCTGAGTACTATGCAGAGTATCAAGCATTGTTTGAAGGTGCTGGCAGCAATGTTGGCGACAAGACTTTGGAAGACAAGTTCTTTGAACATGAGGTAATTTTTATAGGATTAAATAACTTTTTTAGGGTTCGGTAGTAAACATGTCTGTCTGTCTGTCCGCAGTTTAGCTCAGAGACTCTTAGTACTAGAAAGCTGTAATTTGGCATGGGTATACATATTAATCCCACCAAGAAATGGTAAATAAAATTATGAAAAAAAAAACATTGAAATATATTTTTTTGCATGTGAAGATCGTTCAAAAATATTTTGTGAAAACCATTTTTGGGTGCAGGGGTGCGTTTGGGAAATATTAAAGTCCCCCCCCCCCCCCCAGGGGTTGGTTGAATATGTGGAAAATTTCACGGCAATAGTAATATTACGAAATTGAAAGGAACTATCACAGCTTAGTAGGCTTTACAAGTAAACGAGTAATAATCAACCACTTGCATTTGCATTTGGGAGAAGATGTTTTTCAACTACAAAGTTAAGTTTGTTTTTGGGATAAATTCATCCCAACTGCGGGATCCTTCATTGTGCGTGTTCCGACACGCACTCGGCTGGTTTTTGGTATTAGTTACTTTAATTTGCTACTTTTAATATTCCATCATAGGAAAATTATGAACTTTAAGTACTTATAGATTTATTTTGTCTTTTATTTGAATAAATTGATGAGTGATTAAATCAATCTGCAGATAGTATGACATCATGAGGGGAGGATTCTTCTACCAATCCACTTGACATAATGTTATTTACTAACTGGTTATTGTATTTGAAAAAAAATTGTAGCCTGAAGAAAATGGTCAATTCACAAAACCTTTTTTGATGCCACTCAAGTCCTGTTAGACATCAAAAAATTGTATTGAACCAACTAAGGTACTAGGTACTAGAAAAGTCAGAAATCGAAAAAAAATTAAGATAGTTGTTTTTAGAAAAGCTTTCCCATACAAAGTTTTTTTGCGATTTCTGAGTTTTGTAGCTGTCAGTCTTTTTCAACTTTCCCCATACAAGTCTGAATGTTCTAAATAATTTGAGGTCATTAAATGTAATTTTTTTCAGAAAAAAACAAATTTTTTTTTCCCATTGAATACAAAATATAATTTTTTTTCTGAAAATTTCCACATATTGGTACTTACTCTGATTATGGTACCTAAGAACACCCTCACGAATCGGACAGGGTTTTTGTTACATGCTGTAAATGTTGATTAACCATAATATCCTTGCACACGTTGATGTTACTATTGGCTATTGCATTTCAAGCAAAAACCGACACTTTAAAATGTAAGCACGTATGTCTTCGAGAACCTTTTTTCGATCCACTGTGTCGCGTGGCAGTACTTTAATGTTTTTTTTTTTTTTTTTTTCAGGTGAGCCTCAATGTCATGGCATTCCTTCAACAATTCCACTTCGGCGTATTCTATTCATACCTGAAGCTGAAGGAACAGGAATGCCGAAACATTGTATGGATAAGTGAATGCGTGGCTCAAAAGCATCGTGCTAAAATTGACAACTACATTCCCATTTTCTAAACAGTCTTGAAATAGCATTCTGAACTTTGAGAATTCCCTTTAAAATACTTTTTTTGCTTTGTAAATCCCTATTTGTAATTTAGATCAGGCCAGACAAATGTACAGTGGGCCGCACGTCAGCGGTTACAAAACCAGTAAACTAAGCTGGTTTCTTATTCTATTGAAACTCCGTACTAAGCTATATCTCAAGGTCAAAAAGTGTTACCACTAACGTGCTGTCGACTGTACTTACCTATGTTACATACAAAATACTGTATAATGTAGAAGAATGAGATTTTCAAAATTTTATTCACCTAAGGTTTATTCATTGTAATATATAACTAGGTAAATGTTGGGTTAATCACACTAATTCTGTATTATGCCTACACTGCTGTATTTCAGCTATTGAAAATGAATATATTATTAATAACTATCTTTCAAACAGTATTTAAAAGTTTTAAATCTCTATTTGAGGTTTAACAGATTGATGAGGACATCTTATTGTTAATATATTATGTATTTAATGCCCTTCTAAACATACACGTCTTATTACAAAACAAGGTTTATCTTTAGACATGGTTTAATCGCTAGTCGTTTTTGTATTTCTAACTTCATTCTAAGTGTGGTGGTAGTATTCTTTACAAAACTGACGTCTTAGACCCTTTTCTGAATTCAGTTTTTGTATTAAAAACCTACCTTTGTCGGAATAAAGATCAAAATACAATGACTGGCACGAAGGTTTAAGCTAGTAAGACTCAACTTTGGCGCTGCGAGAAACTGCGCAGACGTTGATGTTGCAACTGGCAACCGTTCATGGAAGCCTTTAAACAAGTTAATAGTTGCGTTTAGTTTTGTTTTAATTAAAACTCTATTACAAATTGAAAGCAAAATAATTTATATTGTTATCCCTATTTAATTACATATTGTTAGAAAAGTAAAAAATGGATGGTATAATACTGTTGTTGAGTAAAAGTAAGCGGCGATTCCGCCTTTAAAAATACTTACTCCTTGTTTGTAGCACAGTACTATGTTATCTTATTTAATTTAAAATCGTGGTGATAATTAGTTTGAAAATGTACCTTTGATTTAAATCGGTGGACACCTATTTAATGTTATATAGTTAAATAAAGTATTCATAATAATCCAAATTTGGTTCTCATTATTTTAAATAAAATATCCTCTTTTGTAACATCTGCTATAGAATCTCACCTCAGTGGGCTCCGTGGGCCAGTAGTATAACCAGTCAAAAGGGTTACAGCATACTCTCACGCTTGGCAGATAGATAGGTACCGGTAGTAAGTTATTTGTTAGTCGCAAATGTACCAAGCCCGAGTGTAAATTAATTAAGGTAGTGGCTCTGCATCTGTAGAATTGCTATTTCGGCATAAAATGCCGCCTGCGCCAAAATGACTTCATTAGTTGATTGATCGTGTGTTACGCAATTAGGGTGATGCGTGAATGTGGTACCTACTTCACGTAGCAAGAAAAAATATTTGAAAGGTGAACGTCAGGCAGGACCGCGGGATTAAGTCAAGATTTTTAATGTTGAATACACTGTTCTGTGGTTGAATAGCATAAATAACTAGTAACTTAATACTTTTTACGTAATAGGTATTTCAAAGTGGTCCCGCCATCCTGACGTCAGGATCCTGACCAGTTGACAGACAGGTCACTGAAAAGCTATTCTTAATTATTTTATGTAACATATTAGTGATGTAACGAATGTCATATTTTGGACATTCGCGAATGCGAATGCGAATATCTGCTGCCAACATTCGCGAATGCGAATATTCAGTTTTTGTTTAAATTTGGCGCCATTTGTCTATGGCTTGGTGACTTTAGCGGCAGTCCCGTTCGAACGAAGTGCGTTCCGAGAATAGCCGAGTTAATACGAACGCATCCGATTGAAGTGTCATTCCGCTCGCACCGGTGTTTTCGTAAACAAAACAAGTGAATTTTGAGGTGTTTCTCGTCAACTATTATTACCTACTTAAAAAAATTATACACGCAAAAACATTCGCAATAATTTCGCGAATGTGAATGCGAATATGCAAAAATATGCGAATATTCGTTACATCACTATAACATATATACCTAATATCGAACCAGATGCAGCTGAATACTTGAATTTTACATGTAGCGACTGCCTATCAGACCTCTATAACCAGTTACTGGGTAATACAATACCCCTAAGACCAACTACCCATAAAAACAATGTTTTTTTACAAATGACAGAAAAGAACCCAGAACCAACAGTTTTAAAATGCATTCTTAGCCACAGAGGGGTCTCTATGTGTTTAGGATGGTCACCGATCGACCCATGCAGCTGTTAAAACTAACGAAAGGCCCTTAAAAAAAAACGAATAAAGTTATTACTGTTTAATACAATTTGTTTGTTCTTCAATAATATCAGTGATGGGACCATCATACATCATACTCTCCTTAGACTTGTTTAATAATAAGCTTGAGTGCTCCTTCCAGAATCTATCCTTTAGCATATCATCATGTGTATCTACTATAACATTACTGTTCTTGTCTGAATTATTATGGAAAATGGTCTTCCTGATCAACAATGTTCCTCTTTTGAATATTTCTGGTTCATTATTATAATTTATCAGGAATTCTTGAAACAAAATTTCATTTTTATCAGCAGATACTGTCCCACATAAACGTTTCTCAGCCTGAAATAGAAGTTTTAGTATTAAACACAGTAGTACTTGAGTATACATAAACTCAAACATTTACGAACAGCCATGGACGTAGGCAGAAGCAAAGGAATGCTATCGTCTTTTAAGATTCTATAATTATTTTATAGATACCTAGTTTTTGTAAATAGCTGTAGTGATAATACAAAAATAATAGGTTGCTTGAATTAACTCACTTGCGATGGACTTAGGTTTCCTTTTAAAACCAAAGTCCAAAATGTGGTGTTGTATAAATTATTTATGTGTACATCGGCTTGTCTCCACTTCATGTAATCTATTAGATTCTCATCATTGGGATAAAGTACTATACGACCATCAAATGTTGGTGGGTATTTTAATGGTTCTTCACCGAAAAACTTTTTCCAGTAAAATACATAAGATGAAGAAAACTTGCTGTTAATGGTTGTCAATAATTTTGCTTCCCGTCGTTTGTACAATGTAGTACTTTTTTTGAAAACAAAAGAATATTCGTCACTTTGCCCAAAAGCCATTAACAAGTCATTGAACTCACGAAGCACGGTAAAAGCGGCATAATTCATCAATTTCAAAGCCCTGACATCATTCGGTTTTGTAAATTCATGTTCTTGCGAGAATTTGTGGAAGCATTTTCCATCTAGTCTTACGACTATCCAACTATTAGGTAAAAGAGTATCATCTAGTTCGAATTTTTTAACGTACTCAAATGAACTTTTTGCCATTTTATGGATTTGCAGCAGTGCAATATGAGAGAATGGTTTTCTTGTAATGAAGTTAACTATCATTACATCTACCAAAAAGTTTCTCGAACTTAGATACCGTCGAGGAAAAGTAAACTAAGCTTTTTACAATCACTTCAACCATAAAAAACTAAAACAAACAAAGTTGAAAGTTTTCAGTCAAAACTGCTGTTTGCGATGACCGTATTACCGTACGAAAAATGTACTCTTTAGTCTGTCCATGGATGGGATTTTTTAACTCAATGATGTGATGTGATCAAGCAAGATCGTCGTGTCGGTCGTGTCCACCTGCGACACCTGTCCACCTCCACTGTCATCAATGTCAACTACGACTGTCAAAGTGTAAAATTATTGTCAATAGGAATGGAATTAGAGTACAGATAACCTACAAACTATTACAGTGCTACAAAGATCTTTTAGCGCTCGTTTACTGGGGGTTGCTGTTGGTAAACACCTTCACAACCCAGTTACTGGCAAAAAACAACAGCCATCGGTACGGTGAATAATCACCAACCATCCATCCGCGGACTGACCTTGGCAAGCACAGACTATGTACAATTATATATGTCGGCAAGCTAACTTAACATTCGATTGACTTTGCGGCTGTTATTAACTAGCCACAAGCTCCTCCTTATCACACTATGCACATAAAAACGAAAAACTTGCCCGGAAGACTGGCAGCATTGCCACGTTGAATGGCAATGCTAATTCTTTAGCCAAAGAACGAGCCAGCCCTTTCGTGAAGTGTTGACCAGTTGGCGAGAAATTTCCTTTTAAAGGAGACGCGTATCGATCCCAAACGGCTCAAAACTATAGTACCCGAATGCTCCGCATGGTATTTGCGCCGCTTAGAAAAAGTTATTCCTTGTGTTACTAGACTTGAAACTTGGCATAAAAATTACTAGGCTTGCATGAATTCAAGTTAGGACATAGGCTGAGAGCTGAGACTACACTTTTTATTCCGGTAGTATGTTCCCGTGAGATTCTGACATCCACGCGGGCGTAGCCTTGGACAAAAGCTAGTAAAAATATACAGGGTGGCAGGGACATCGACGATACGATACCATGGATTCAGTACATGATTCTGACCCTGACGAAAAAAAAAACAAGGAACCCAACAATTATACACTTTTCTATGAAACAACAGATTTTTTTTTAATAACCGACGAAAAATTTCAACGCAGGGGGTTCAGCATCATGTCCATGGTAACCGGCTTCGCGTCGATGTCCTCTTATAGTCTCAAAGTAATAATAGAGTATACATATATTAAGTTCGGTGTCGATGTCCCTGCCACTCTATAGTGCCCATGAAACAGGCGATAATGCTGGGAAAGGAAGAAATTGCAAATTGTTGTTTTTTTTTTTTCATGTTATTTAACTGGTTTATGTCATCCCACTACCTTCTCACGGCAATGGTCGTCCCGACCCAGATAGATCTATGCTCAGAGTAATGATCTATGAGTAACGAACACAGAGGTAGTGAAGGACATTTTCCAAAGCACGAAGATACAAGGCAAATATGGCAAATACTTAGAGTAATAACTAAAAGTCTGTGGAAAAAAATAAAAAATATTTCTTCTGCTGTCATTTATCAATGTCATACCCTCAGAGATACTTAGTTATTACTCTGAGGAGATACCCCTCGTAGAATATTTATATTCTGTGGTCATACCATTCATTTTGTCAATGTCAATGTCATGTTGTCTTGTTTTCACAGCAAAAGAACAAATTGCGTATTTTGTTTTTCAGATTTTCAGTCTGTTTTTTGAATTATTTGTTTGAACTATGTATCGTATTTATTATTTAAAGAAAATATTCCCTAAAAGTAAGTGCCCTATGAC
This sequence comes from Agrochola macilenta, assembly GCA_916701695.1. Lineage (NCBI taxonomy): Eukaryota > Metazoa > Arthropoda > Insecta > Lepidoptera > Noctuidae > Agrochola > Agrochola macilenta. The sequence continues at coordinate 9,425,174 of OU753559.1, read as the reverse complement.
TATTATTATGTAGGATAAACAGCTGGTCCTCAATATTTACGAAGTAGTTTTTTTGGTTGAATTTTTTATGTAAGTTGTGCGTTGCCCTAGGTAGCAACTTATGGCTTAAAGGCGCTTCTAAATGGCCCATATTTTCCCTGCTCTAAGTAGAGATGCGCAAAACGTGTCCAACAAAAGATAAGGAGTGATATGTATATTTTTGCTTCCGGAACTAGTCCACTCACCTAGTTCACTAGTTCCTTTAGTACCGGGGAACGCTTTCAGTTCGTTAGTACCACAGAAAAGCTGCAGTACCGTTGTAGTTCAGAACGATCAAAGCAAAACTGATATATTATTACCTCGGGACTATACGAGTACAAAACTACTCCCAAGACACCTCGTACACTGACGGCACTATTCGGTACTAGAGGAACTAAAGGACACATTTGAATTAGTAGTGAACGAGTGAGTGGTGTAGTACCGGGACTGGAAGTATATCATTTTCATGACTCGTTCCGGAACTACCCAAGTCTAGCTCTAAGTACCTTAAATATTTCTGCAATATTTTCAGTGCCTGACCACTGACAATGGTGCTGCAAGCCTTTCTGAAGTATTTCGTCAGCCACTGTTGTTCATGTAAACCTAAATACTATCGGCCATATTGTTGTGGAAACATTGCCAGGCAATACATTTTCTGTTTTAAAAATGTTGCTGGAATTGCCGTGCCATACTCGAAACTGTTTCGGCTACATATTGCAGTAAAAGTATTGCCAGTCTATAAGCACCTTAACATAATTAGAACTTAATTAATATCATATACTGATATTTCTATAAACTTTTTCTATTATGTTACAGATTTATCATCTGTAAATTTATTACTATGCAAGTATTCTCATAATACAACAACAGCTGAAGAGGCAGAACAAATTGAAAAAGCTGGAGATGAAGCCCAGAGGCCCCAGTCCAAAAGAATGGCAGAATTTAAAAAAAAGCTGAGAGAGACTACTCCCATTGATGATCTTGGGGAACAACCAAAGATGCACCCCTCTCAAAAAGAAGAACCTTTTCCTCCATGGCCCAATGATATCAACCCGCATACAGGAGAAGTAGGTGGGCCCAGGGGACCTGAACCTACTCGATATGGAGATTGGGAAAGGAAGGGAAGATGTTCCGATTTTTGAATTTGCCAAACTTGTACTAGTTTGATAGTAATATGAAATTATGATAACAATCATAATATCACGATTATTATTGGCACCAAAGTTCTTAGAGCAATGTTCCGTAGGTTAGAGGGGCACATACTGTTCATATTGAAACATGGGGTTCCCCAGCCTTCCTATAATACTTACCTGTATATTTTCTGTCCATAGATATTTTATATATGTCTGGCAGCCCAAACCCAGTACTTTTAAGTCTGCCTCTATTGTCCCAATGCCAGGTGCAAGGTGGGAGATCCTTAGGAAGGTTAACCCATAACAGCATAATACAAAAGTTTGAGGAAAGTATGTTGAAGATATTGTTAGGGTCAAAAATTGTTTTGAATAATATTTTATTTTTAACCATTGATGTTTTTAACTTATTGTGCTCAATAGATAGTACCTATTTATTGTTTGTTAGCGACTTCTAAAGAGGAGTTATTAGAAAATAAATACAATTTTGAAATGTATATGTTATTTTTTATTGATTGGAAGACTTACCAACAGTTTTAGGCATTTTCTTATTTGTGGAATCTTCAAGTTCTTTGGATTTGTAATAATGTGGAGCAACTTCCAAGAGCCATTTACTTTCTATTTCTGTAACTTGCCTCATAAATTCTTTAGAAGTAAATACTAATTCATGGTAAATCACCCATCGAGGTAATTCTTCAAATAACGCACTATTTGGGTGAATCATAACAGTCTGAAAAAAAGAAAACATTTTTTACGTTAAAAGAGCAAATAATTTGTATTATAAGCTGGGCGTTGTAACATTGGGCGATGGTTGCGCACACGACGAGATGACTCCATATAGGTATGTAAAATATGCTATACCACGCAGTACCAAAAGGCAACTGGAAAAGCACGAGCCAATTACGGTATATTTCCGATAGTAGACCGCAGACGGCAGCGGCGTTGCGGTTAATTACAAACATGACGTCATAAAGACGGCACAGCAGCGGCGTACCGGTTCAGAATGTCCCTATTCCCCATAATGTCCATTTCCCATAAGTAGTCAGTCAACTTTTACTCACTTAAACACCAAAATGTCAAAAGCTAAAAATTATCCAAAATCTTTTTGTTTTGTTTTTTGATTTCTCTCATAAAAAAACAATTGATTGACTAAAATTTTTTTTTTTTTTTTACTAGCCTCCTGGGCAAAGGCCTACTTGCCTTATGTTATTTAAATATTACCAGTTTAAACGCGTAACTCGTAGTCGTAGGAAAGGGACATACCGGGAAAGGGAAATTCTGGGAAATGGACAGTATGGAGAGGGGACATTTCGAGAAATGGACTATTTGAAACCAAGGGACATTTTGGGAAAGGGACATTCTAAGCCTGAACGGGCAGCGGCACTTCTCTTCTTCAGTTGCGGGAAAGTCAATAGTCACATAAAGAAATACGTCTAGTCGCTCTGTTAGTGAGAGCCACTGACAGCACTACTGGTATGCCGTCTGCAGTCGCCGCTCCACCGCAGCAGCAAGAGGCAATGCCGCCATCCACGGAATTGATTTCATAGTTACATAGAAACCAGTAGTGACGTTACGGTCTGTCATTGTGGTTGGTTGGGCGGTATGCCGCTGCAATATGCGGTCTGCCGTCGTCTTCGGAATGGTACTTTTAGGTATATCTCATCATGCCAACGTCGCGTCGTACTGCAGCGCCAGTGTACGAAAAGACTTACTTGGTTATGTTTCACAGTTTTGTAATGGCCTCCTTTTGAAAATTTGGCTATGTGGTAAAAGTAACCAGCAGTTATAGCTTTTCGAATGTTAGTGTCGTCACTCAGGCTTGACACCATTTCAATTTCCACTCTGTCCATAAGACCAGCTAGCTGTTCTCGCACATCCCGCGCTCGCTTCATTGATCGGTACTGTATAAAGTTTTCATAGCACCACTGCACTGAGTATTCAGAGCCAAGCCATTGATTATACACATTCATTAGTGTTAAGTGGTCTCCATGCGGATGGAAGAAGTTTTTCCTGGCAGTATCTGCATGTATTATCTTATCTTTAGGCCTGTAGAATACTGAGCTATTGACTGATAACATAGCTGCAATAGTGACAATTTCTTCTGAGCATTTATATCTAAAAAAAAAATTTTATCATTATTGGAAAGTAACAGTGTGGTATTATCGAAATATGGTTTTGTTCAACATTTACCGTTTCTTCGAGGTAAAACCTTAGAACTGCACCCTAATTGCGTAATACACGATCAATCACAATCTGAATAATTTTGAAAGAGATTGCTAATAATCCATTGCTTCATAAGTTCTAAAAAAAAAATTGCTCAACAACGTAAATAACGCAATGAATGTTGTTGAACTGTCAAAATGAAACGGATTAGTTGTAATCGTTTACGAAAGTATGTTACGTAATCAGATAGCTGATACCCCATTACCAAACTCATTATACTTGCTTTCTCAGCTCAACTTCTTTATGATAACTTAAGGATGAGGATGACACTTACTTTTCACTAGCCAATAACATTTTTGCAAGCATGGGATCTGTGGGGAATTCAGCCATTCTTCTACCAGCTTTAGTTAATTCGCCATGATGATTAAGAGCTCCCAAAGCATAAAGTTGTTCTAGGGCTAACACTAATGTTTCATGTGGTGGTGGATCCAAGAAATCAAAATGGATTAGATCATTAATTCCCAAAGCTTTTAGTGTAAGAACAGCATTGCCAAGATTTATCCTCTGTATTTCTGGAATAGTGTTATCTTCAAGTTCATACTTGTAAGCCCACGCTGTGTATAGGCGGAAACATTTGCCAGGTGCCACCCTGCCAGCTCTACCTGCACGCTGATTTGCTGATGCTTTAGAAATAGGTACCACCATTAAACTTTCCATGCCTGTTTTCGAGTTAAAATTATTCTGCTTTGCAAATCCAGGATCAATTACGTAAATAATATTATCAATAGTCAAAGACGTTTCAGCAATGTTAGTGGCTAACACTACTTTACGAGCACCTTCTGGAGTAGGCTCAAATATTTTAGCTTGCATATCACTCGGTAAGTTTGCATACACTGGTAATATAAGTAGTTCTCTTAACTTTTTACCAATTCTTTTTGTTCTCTCTTGTAACATTTCAAAACAAGTCTCTATTTCTTCTTGTCCTGTAAGAAAAACTAGTATGTCTCCAAGTGGTTGTGTGGCATGTATCTGTAATACAGAAACAACACTAGCATCTACATAATCTGCTTCTGGTGCTTTTGTGTAATATATATCAACTGGGAATCTTCTTCCAGGGATTCTGAAGATAGGGGCATCATCAAAAAAACTTGAAAATTTCTCAGCATCTAATGTGGCACTTGATATAAGCAATTTCAAATCGGGTCTAAACCTAGTTATATCTTTGACAAGGCCAAATAGAATATCAGTGTGCAGTGTTCGCTCATGAGCTTCATCAATTATCATTACACTATAAGAGGCCAAGTCTGGCTCTGAGAGAAACTCTCGATGCAGAGTACCATCAGTCATATATTTAATGACAGTTCTGTCAGATGTGCAGTCCTCAAATCGAATGCTATAACCAACTTCATTTCCAAGTTTAACATTCATTTCCTGAGCCACTCGTGCTGATACAGACATGGCTGCTACTCTTCTTGGTTGTGTACAACCTATTTTTTTCCCATCTTCTGTGAAACCAGCATCATGAAGGTATTGTGGTATTTGTGTAGTTTTACCAGATCCTGTCTCACCTTCTACTATAAGTATTTGATAATTCTTTATAGCTTCTATCAATGAATTCTTAAAAGGGTAAACTGGCAACGACTTCTTTGTTTCTTCAATGGTCATACGTATTTTCTGGTACTCCGACTTTTCTTCTTGTTCTTTCTTTTCTTTATTACCTTCCAATTGAAGAGCTTGAATAAAATCAATCTGCTCATCCAGTAACAGCTCATATTCATCTTGGGTTTTTGCATCCTTTGCACCAAATTTAAAGAAAGCAGATTTTATTTGCTCTTGTTCCCATCTTTGTTGTTCTGAATGTGGTAATTTTTCTCTTTCATCAACTTCAACGTATTCTCCTGTAAAGCAACAAAATTTGGTAAATATCTTTTATCAAATTTAAAACAATATAGAAAATTATTTTAGCATTTAAAACATAGATAGAATTTAGAAGCTTATATAATCTTCAAGAAACTAAACCTTTAGCATCTTTTCCCAAATCTTGTGGCATATGATACCTCTGGACATTCTCCAACTCTCGGGCTTTTTCATGTTCTTTCGCTAATTTTAAAATTGTTTTTTTATGTTCTCTTTCCAACCTCTCTCGTTGAGTTAGGCTGTAACAAAAATATTAAATTCAGACACAAGATTAAAAATAATTGGTACCTAATTGATAAAGGCTGTAACAAAATTAATTCAGACACAAGATTAAAAATAATTGGTACCTAATTGATAATAAATAGTTTACCGACGCGGGACGGTTTATAAAGTTCTCACTCTCAATATGGTGTGTAATATTGCTGTAAGAATGGGTATTCTTACAGCAATATTACACACCATATTGATAGTAACTCAACTCAAGGTTCGTAGATCCCGGAAGGACTTTTCGACATGTTGGATAGATTATAAGAAGGCCTATGATTCGGTGCCAAATACATGACCTGGATTGAGAAGGACCTTCCTCCACTGCAGCATACACTACATCAAGAAGGTGGAGAGTCAGCACTCGAGTTGTACGCGCAACTCTCAGTGGATGACGGTTCTTCACTATCCAGGATGTCGACAGATTCAGGAGATCGATGAACCGATCAGGATTGTACGGGGAATATTTCAGGGCGATAGTCTGAGACCGCTTTGGTTTTGCTTAGCCTTGAATCCTCTAAGCACACTGCCGGAGGATTCAGGTCTAAGAGGTGGTCAGGTGATATCTCACCTCCTTTAAATGGATGACCCGAAACTCTTTGCCTCCAACAATTTGCGACTGATGGAGCTACTAAAGGTAACCGAAATGTACAGTAGCACCATCAGGATGAAATTTGGCGTTGAAAAATGTGCTTTCATGTATTTAAAGCGAGGGGGGATCATGGAATCCCTGGGATCCCAACTCTCGGCTTCCATACAGCTTAGATCCCTCTCCTCAACCGAAACATGCATCAATTTTTCCGACATGAAACAATAGAAAAGAAAGAAGCTGCCTTCAACGATTGGCCCATGCCGGTTTTGGCGTATTCTTTCGGCATACTCAAATGGACTCAAGACGGAAATTGACGCTCTGGATAGGAAGGTCCTTACATTGCTGACGGCATATACGATGCATCACTCACGGTCACCTGTATCCTGGCTGAGTTTTGGCGACCCTTTCAGGGATACCGAAGGTTTTGCCTCTGCGAGAATAATTATCGTAAATACATTGGCAAGGACGGTACTATTGACATCTGTCGGGCATGCAACCGTCCCAGTGAATCAATCCGAAATATTATTTACGGTTGTTTTCGTCTTGCTTGCGGCGAGTACTTGCACAGACAAATACAATCTAGAGGCTAGGATTGTCCAACAGCAACTTGCCTTGCAGTACAATCTGGTGGAATCCGAAGTACCATACTACAGGTATGTGCCCGACCCAGTTCTCGAGAATGGTCATGCCACATTGTACTGGAATTGTTCTATCATCACTGATAGGATTATTGTTAGTAGCCATGAATGATAGATCGACGAGAGCGTCGTGCAATAATTATTGATATTGCTGTCCCCTATGACGTGAAATTCATGAAAGCTGGGAAAGAAAAAAAAATCAAGATACTTATCTTGACTTTTCAATTCAATCATTATATTAATAAGTAGAAGAAAATGGAGAAGAATGCAGGTATAAAAATAAGGTCATGAAGAATTAAAGTTGAACCATACATTCTGCCCAAGATTTGATGTGCAAAATTTAAATGAATGAATGCGATATATTATTACTATGATATAAAAATAAAAAAAATACATTAAACACAATTATCTGATAAAAATTAACAGTTAAAATGCAATCAATCCTACTTCCTACTAATATATTAAACGCGAAAGTTTGTGAGCATGGATGGATGTATGGATGTTTGTTACTCTTTCACGCGAAAACGACTGCACAGATTTGGATGAAATTTGGCACACAGATAGTTTATAACCTGGATTAACACATAGGATACTTTTTATCCCGATATTCCCACGGGATTGAGTCTTATGCGGGTGAAACCGCGCGGCGCAGCTAGTAAATACATAATAGTCAGAATAAGATCAAAATGTCAAAATAGAATTCAATTTGTAATCATTACGGTTAATGTTCTAATAACGGAGTGCCTTACAAGGACCTATTTTAAATAAATGATTTGACTTTGACTTTTATCTCCATATTTTGGGGTTAGTGAATGTTTGTTTTAGTAATTTTTGAATTTAGAAACATGTTTTGTAAGGGGGTTAAATAAGTTAAATAAATGGAAATTGCCATTTACCCGGTAGACAGTTGATTCATCTATTTTGGAATATGGTCCCCTAAGGGGGTCTATGTTAGAGATGTCAGCACAACTGATGAGATCCGCTAGGGCCAATGTCTGCCAGGGTCGCGGGAAAGTCTGAAAGGGATATTGTGGTCTCCGGCAACACACAGGCAACTGAAGGAACACGGGTGGGTTTTAGACAGTAAGAGTCTTGACACACCCTCACGCTCTGCCCAGAGCAGGAGAAGTTATTAGATAATGTCCCACCCCAAAAAATATTTATAAAAAAGGGGTCTAAGTTAAGTCATTAGACTTAACTTAGACCCCTTTTTTATAAATATTTATATTTATAAATTTTATCTAATCTTATTCTAAATTTAAATCTAAGTATTTATAATGATGTGTGTTTATAAATGCTTCTTCATGCTTACACTTGTACAGGGTTGTACTAAAGAAGCTTCTGGGTAGGGGTGGGTCAATGACTGTACAAGGTTGAAAGTTAAAGCGGGCCTTGGAGGAGAAAGACCTTTTTAATATGTTTTACGACGTTTTAGGTTATTTGGGAGTAACTACAAAAGAGTAAGCTAAGTCACTATGGTAAGTTGTGGACGTCTTTCAGCTGATGCTGATTATGATACCACTATATAAGCGTTGTTAATCGGAATCAGCTTACCTGCTTTCATCAAAGAGGTATTCATCATCAGCTATGTCTGCTTCCAACTCAATAACCTTGTCGTCTTTCCTCTTTTCTAAGTATTTGCGACGTGAGTGAACGCGCAACTTAGGTAATATTTTTTCTCTGTCCTCTGCTTCCAACTTTAGACGCTTAGCTGCTTCTTCGTACGACCTTTTACTAGAAGTTTCTGTTACTTTTTTTACTTTTTCTTCATCGCGTTTTTTTAATCTCTTAGTAAATTCATCACGTTCCCTTATGTCCTTTAAACGGTCTTCTTCAGCACTATCCGAACTCGACGAATAACGTCTTTTACTCAATTTATCCATTTTTGCAGAATTTTCGATTACAAACACACTCGTTTATTGTTTTCAATAATCATCACAGACACAGAGTACTATAAAACATTTCGTTATCCTAGTGTTGCCGCAACTGAGTTCCCAAAAGGTACATATCCAGCGCTGAAAAGGTACATTTTGGGTTCAAAAGGTACATAAGCAATGCTTTTACTAAAATCATTTACTACTGCATCTCTCGCTCTCTCGCAATGAATGCGAGACAGGGAGAGACTGCCTGCTCGCCAGCAGTATATTTTTGGATTGTAGGCGTGATAAAACTTATCTATATTATATTTTCGCTTTGCAAACAAGCGCGCCCTTTTTTTTTTTTTGCCTGGAAATTTGTCAAATATCTTCTCCCGCTCTGGGCGGAGCGGTAGGGCGTGTCAGTCTTTTACTGACTAAAACCCACCCGTGTTCCTTCCATTGCCTATGTGCTAGGGCCACGATATCCCTTTCGGACAAACTCGTAACCCTGGCAGGCATTGGCCCTAACGGCCCCGTCAGTTGGTGCTGACATCTCTTTGAGGCGCAAGTGGAACACAACGTGCTGTCGACCCGAGCCTGGTCCTTATCAGACGGCGAGCTACCCATCGCTCACCGTCCGCAAGCCCGCGCCTACGGTGGCCGGAAGTCGGCTTGCGACTCCCGAAGCCCGGGGCGTCTCCTGCGACGGCTAGGGGTGCGAGGGTGTGAATTTTGCCTCTCCCTCACGCGTTCTGCCTCCTCCTTCGCGAGCATTACTGCTTCGCAGAAGGAAGTGACGGACTCCCATGCACTCTCGCTCGGAACCATGGTCTGAACCAGGGCCGGAAGCGAGAGGATGCTGCCGCCGATCGCCTCTGTGAGGACACGGCGGTGCTCCGCCCAAGCCGGGTAGACCTCCACCGTATGCTCCACCGTGTCCTCCGGGCGTTCCACACAGTGGTGACACCAGGGCGTTTCCTTCCGCCTTATTCGGAACAGGAACCTCCCGAAACCAGCCGTGTCCGGTGAGGACCTGCGTCAGGTGGAAGGTGAGGACGCCGTGGCGCCTCTGTAGCTACTCCTCAAAGAGGGGACTTATCGCCACAATTGTGGCGTACCCAAACAAGCGCGCCCTGTGAGTAGAGTAGTGTTCTATGTCTGTCTTAACTTGGTGAGCGCACCGAAAGAGCGCGCCGCTCGGGCCGGTCGGAATGTCGGATACACGGTACAATGTTCATAGCCTACACTCTCAGCGGAAGCTAGAGAAAGCTATTTCCCATTCCTACATTACGTAGGTTTGTGACTTCACTGGCCACCGGTACTTGGAACCGAAGATGCTATCTCGTTTTCACGTTTTGGCGGCGGTTTAAAAAAAGGTACGTAAAATAGTCTTTAAACCACGATTTTACACATGATTTCGGATGTTATGTTGAAAAGGTACGTAAAATAGACCCCATTACACATTACACATGGGAGGCTTAAAAGGTACGTCAAATGTGTAAAATGTACGCTAACGGCAACACTGGTTATCCATACCCACAGAACGTATAAACTGAACGATTCCCTATCGATCACAGACAGTCAAGTTACATGCTCTGTGACAGACACTGACAGCAGACACCGACCGAATCACAGGGCATGTAACTTTACTGTGCGTTTGCACCGGCGAAACATCGCAAGAAAACATGTTGAAATCACTAGTTCCTGTCAAAAATTGTATGGAAAATTGACAGATCTAGATTTCAACATGTTTTGTTGTGAATGTTTCGCCAGTGCAAACGCACAGTAACACCGAGAATACCGAATTACCCATGGTCTAATAAAACAAGGTCTGGCATTCCGGGACGAACACATGCTTACGTCACTATCCAGTTGCCACTCTATTGCAAGAAAACACGATTAAAGATTTTCAGAAACCAAAGGTTTTAAATTGTCGTTTCGTGTGTCTAATCAAACGAAACAATTCAATTAAATTTTTTTTTAGACAATTTAGAAACCAACGTAATTGTTAATTAAAACCTCATTGTTTTATCGGATTCGCACAGGTAATAAAGGTGGTTGGGGAGTTATTATTACAAACTTCTGGTATCACAGATGTGATGACGTAGTCTTGTGTTGCCCACGTGACCACTGTGTTTCGGAATGCCTGAACTGGCGAATTATAATTCTATTCTTTAATATGGCAAGCAAAGCCGATGTCGCTCAGAGTAATAATGTCGACTATTCTGCCAATGTCTAAAGTGAGACGGCGAATTATAATATTTAATAAACCATGGAATTACCTCAGAGTAATAAAGGGAATTACCGATTCTAAATCTTTATGACATTGACAACTAACAGATAGCCGACCATAGACATTATGTTTTCTACAAAGACTTATTTCTCTATCTGAAAGAAGTGTGATTTGAACTGTCCTAGACTATGGAAACGTAACGTACTTGCTGCATGTCGCCTGTCTGTGATTTTAAAATATTTCCATGTCTGTCTGCCAGGTACCTAATAAAGATATCGTTGTTATTCGTTATATACATATATCGTTGTGGTTTTGCACGGCACGGACGTTGCGGTACTTCTGCTGTGTGTGATCGTGAGATTTTGAAATCTTGTCGCTGGCGACTAAAGTCGCTGCGTGTGTACCAATAATTACTGTATCTGTATCAAGTAGGTACCATCGTAGAAGTTCATATCTATACACCGTAAGGACTATTTCTGCTTGCAGCGCTCGACCGCCATAGAACCGGGGCGGTAACACATGTGGTTATCGCGTTCACGGGATTTTGTTTTCAAACTGCTTAGATATGAAGTTCTTTGATAGTACGTACCTAATAATCTACTATTGTGATATTACAAGCCACTAAGAGAAATTCATAAATATAAAAAAAAATAAGGTACTTATAAATCTATTTATTGTGACATTACTGCAAAAAAAAAGTAAAAACGAAAGTAATTATATAATTCATAAATTTATAATTAAATATTATAAGAGTTCGACTGTATTTTGAAACAATGATACGTACTAATTTTCGTTTGTGAGTATTAAATCCTATAATTTATTATTTTGTCTTGGTGGGATAGGTACCTATAAATTTTATATCCCGTATCTTACGACTCTAACTACCAATGCAAAAACACTTCAACTTACAGAACTAACGGTGCTCTTAAACGAGCCACAAAATTGCGCAATTCTTGGCAATTTCTATACAATCTTGGAATGGCTGTTAATTGCTCAATTTGAAAAATCAGCCCTCAGTAGGACTAGGAGGTACCCTACCTACCCGGTCGGCTCTCGGCTGCTGCAGTGCGGAAGGGCACGCAACCGGAGCCTGTTGGTTGGCTGCTTTTAATGTTTCATACTGAGTGCGTTGGGACTTGGGACGACTCGCGAACACCAAGTAATCTCTTAAAACGATGTGAAATGTGAAATGAAATCTTGTTTCAATGTCCCTAAACTCAAAAGCTTTGCTCTCCCGTATAATGTAATTATTGAGGTCTGCATCTATACTGTAGACTATAGTTATCCACCTAGAAGTATGACTGATGGAGTGGTAGTCCGTCCCATCAGTCATTCGTAATTCATGATTGATGGAATTGATTGATGAATGAATAATCGTTGTAGATTATAGTAAGCATCATGACATGATGAAACTCGGAAACTCTTGCAGCTTAGCATGAATAGTAAGAACATTCCTGTATTCGGTAGAAACAGCCAGTCAGCTACCTACCTTACTGAATATCCGTGTACCTAGGTTTACGTGCATCCGCTTCAAACAAATGCTCTCCTAGCTGGTCTGTGAGCACTACTCCGACCTCGCGTCTGATGTGTTATCCCCGAGTATTAAAGTAATACGAGTTTACTAATCAATTGAGTAAGCCCACGTACGCACGGATGTAAAAATATCGCAGCGATTTTTAGTGCACTGGATATTCAACGCTCTGCTTAGCGCCGAGGGTTGAAAACCCAACAGAGTGTTTTTTCAACGCACTGGGACGATAGTGCGTCTTAGCGCGTTGAATTCTCAACGCTCGGCTCAAAACCGAAAGTTGAAAATCCAGTGCGCGATAAAATCCCGCCGCGATATTTTTACGTCCGTGCGTACGTGGGCTTACGGTATTACTGCCGAACTAAGTTTTTCATATTAGGTACATTAACATGTAACGAGAAAAATTTCGTTCGGTATTTAGGTATTGTTTTGTAACGGTTCAATCGTTACCTACATCTACCTATATGCAGCTCAGTGCATTGAGGTTACTTTTGTTATGGAAGAATGGGTCTACTCATAGAAATATAAAAACTTCTTTCTTATATCTATGGGTCTACTAATAATGATTTCGATTGCAGTATTTCCGATAAATTAAAACATTTTGCAAATACCATAAGCAATAGGGGAACTGGACCCGACAATTATTTAACTGCTCTTGGAAGTAATCTTGATTTAATTAGTAAGATTCACGGACCAACTGCGGATGAGGTAAGATTGCTGATGTTTAATTTTGTGAATAAGATGCGCATAATGCGAAGTGGATTGAAAGATTCCCGCCTCATTGTTATTGTTGTGTGGAATATAACAAGGAGGTACAGTCACGAGCATAAATATATTACTACTAGCTGCGCTCCGCGGTTTCACCCGCATAAGTCTCGATGCCGTGGGAATATCGGGATAAAAAGTCCTATGTCCTAAACCAGGTCATGATCTACCCATGTGCCAAATTTAATCTCAGCCGTTTTAGCGTGAAAGCGTAACAAACAAATAAACAAAATGCTGTTCAGCCGCTAAGGCGTCAAAAGATAACGGACAGACAGACATACTTATGCATTTATAACATAAGCAGTGATAGCCTAGTGGTGTGACCGTCGGACTGCCAAGTCATAGGTCTCGAGTTTGAACCCAAGGCATCTCTGACTTTTCGGATTCATGTGCGTATTGTATAATTATCACTTGCTTAAAAAACGGTGAAGGAAAACATCGTGAGGAAACTGAGGAAACCGGCATGCCTGAGAGATATTTCGCGACGGCATGTAAAGTCAAGTCAGAGGCCCATGGGCGGCTTTAAAACTTTTATACCAGGTTAGTCACTAACCACACGAAAAGAAGAAGAAGATTTATAATATTAGTTTGGAGCAGTTTGGAGTATGGATAGTAGGTACCTACCTGAATATTTATTTTTGCAGGTGATAGAAGATATTGATCTGTCTAATAAAACATGTTTGATCACGGGTGCGAATAGTGGGATCGGATTGGAGATGGCGAAAAGTTTAAGTTCTCGAGACTGCACTGTGCTTATGGCTTGTCGCAATCCTTACGCAGCCAATATCGCAAAAAATGCTTGTGAGAATAGTCATCTCCTGAAATTATACGAACTCAATCTTGCTTCACTTAGATCTGTGAAAAAGTGCTCCGACGATATTCTGAAAGAACAGCCGTAAGATAATTTTCTTATAACTAACATTTTGTAAAGGCACTCTTATACCACAGTATAATAAAGTAACGGTATTATATCTCGGCAGTGACCTTGAAATTATTACCTACGGCCGCTCTGTAGATAAACCTTCCGCGTCTGTGCGGTGCATAACTGCCGCGCACATAGTGTTGCGTACTGATATACACTGAGATGTCGAAGCGCGTCGTTACTGCTGTTTTCTATGAACCGTTCGTTCGTTTTGTTTTTAGCTTTCGTTTTCTGATACTTATTTATACTGTGTCTATATTTTCCCGGCAATATTGGCCCGACAGGACTACTGTCGCCACTGTGGGGCCTGACAGAAGTATTGTAGTAATATTTTGAGTCGGTAACTAACCGACTCAAAATATTAGGTAATGCAATACTCGGCGATATTTTCAGTGGCCACTCGCAGGTGCAACAATTCTTGAACTGTTTCGTCAGCCATTGTTGCCGGAAATATTTGTTGGGGTTGTTGGGGACCGGCTACCGGGGCGTCCGGGCCTTATACACACATCAAAAGTGTCTAGGGATCAAGTACATTTTTAACTATAAATAATTATCGAATTAATATTTACCAAATCTAGTCTTCCAGACTGGCTTCTTACTTTAATTCCTATGTTTAAGTTAACAACTTATCCCTAAATTTTGTAAAAATTAAGAAAACTTGCAATTTTTGCAAATTGTGGGAAATTAACTTGAGTTAATGTCGTCAATTAAATGCCAAAAAAGGGAAATATGAGGATTTTTAAAATTGTTATTGTAAAAATAAAAAATAAATAATCTGTGTTTCCACCATTGATACGAGTCACACAATCATAGCGATTTGGCATGCTTAAAATCAGTTGATCAAAATCACTTTGTGGAATTCCCGCTCACGTTCTTTCTAACAAGTCAAAAAGTTGTTGTGGTTATGCACGGCACCCATACTCGGCAGAGCTCTTCTTTCGAGCATATCCCATGCGTGCTCAATTGGGTTGAGGTCTGGCAATTGAGCAGGCCACGGCAGAACGTTGATGCGAGCGTCGGTAAGAGTGCGTGTTACGACTCTAGCCGTGTGTGGACGTGCATTGTCGTGCATTAGTCGAAACGAATCACCCAACCGGCTTCGCAAAGGGATGATCACGTCTGAAACAATCCTCTCCGCATAAATCTGAGCATTGAGGTTGCCCCTGATCCAAATGAGATCGGTTCTTCCACCGATCCAAATACCGGCCCAAATCATTATTGTTCCCTCTCCAAAATCCTTTCTCTGAATGATCTTCCTGACATAATTTCAAACGTTCTTGACGTCCAGAGGTCCTCTAAACTCGAGTACATCTTGTATCCGGCCTCATACCGAAACGAGATTCATCGGAAAAGCAAACACAACGCCAGTCTTCTTCCTCCTGATTTTTGTGTTCGCGAGTTCGGATAGTTTGGTCGCTTATCAGCAAGCCTGAAGAGTTGTGGAGCCTCGTAGACAACATCATGTCGGACATGGAACGATTCCGTCGAGCAGTATTTTGGATGTACCGGTCCTGACTGCGAGTGGTGATGCGAGATCGTCCTCCATTTTGCTCGGCCACGCTGCCCGTGATGATAGCGTGTCCAAAGGCGGCTTACGACGCTCTGTGTAGTGTCAAAAGTGACAGCCACAGTACGTTGCCTGGAACCAGCTTGCAACATTCCGACGACTCTCATAATCTCTTTCGTCTCTCTCTCGTGTCAAATGATGCCGTCGCTTCTTAACGAAGCAATTTTTTTCAGTTCCGATGCGGAAATTGTAATGGTTTTGTAAAAACGCTATTACACGCTTTTATAGGAACCCTGATTGACAGTTGATTTTCTATTTTTAATAAAAATTTAAAGAAAATTCTTTATTCAAAAGTGGGATTCACTAAAAAGAATCAATAACGATCCAAAAACTATAAAATAATAACCCTCAATTGCGGCGATACTCTAAAACGTTCCTACTTGATCCGTAGACACTTTTGATGTGTGTACTAGTATTTTTAAAGGTACCTACATTCACCTGTAGGTACTGTAAATTGATAATACACTTCCGGACACCTGAATCGAGCTACCCTGCATATTTTAATTTTAATATCTCTATCTTAAAAAAGTGATTTTGACTCACTATCATTTCCGTTTGTCACTTTTCCAAATATTAATCGGAATACAAAAAAAAAAACAGTTTCAATTGAGTCGTCTTTTTGCGTTTCTCAGAGGCAAAATTTGCGTGGCATTTTTGAAGAAAACAATGGTTTACATAGAGAAAAGGTTTACGACGGCCGTCATACGGTTCGGAATATGGCGTGTTGTGGAATGTTCTCCCATGCTTCCAAGATGGCAGTTTTCAGCTCCTGCAAAGTTTCTGGAGCTGGTTGGTTAGCTCGAAGACGCTTCTCTATCTCATTCCATAAGTGCTCTATTGGATTCATATCAAAGCTTCTTGCTGACCATTCCATTACTGCGATACTAACGTCATGCAGGTATTCTCGAACATTTCTTGCAGTGAGCGCACTTTTATTTTTATGCATAAGAATCAAATCCTCGTCCACAATCTCAGCATATGGCATCGTGAGCCTCTAGGCATGTTAATGCCTAAGGGCTCTTCAATGCAACATTCCTGAAAAAGCTCTCTCTGTCTTCGGTAAAATTTTCTACGTCCATTATTGCCATACAGAATAATTAATTCCAACTTTTTATTAGTGGCTTTTGTGGATATGATGGGACAAAGATTGTGCACCAGATATGCGCAAAGATCTGGATGACAGGTCAGTAGCCAGTAGACTGGTCACAATTCGCTGTTATTCCTCTTCAAGTAACTAGACAGGACTAGGTTTCATCAGCCGACGCCATTTGGATCACATGCGACAGTATTTTTTTTTTTTTTTGTTCCGGTTGTATGATCTTTATGATGATGTCCTCCGCCCTGGGGTGGGCGAAGGGGTCTGTCAGACTCCTAATGACTAAAAACCACCCCGGTTTTCCCTTCCCACACTTGGACCGGGGATCATGAGATCTTATGCGCCATCCATGATCCCCGACTGGTGCCGGCCCGCTACTGGTGCGGACCACCCCATGCCCGCGGGGAGTGAGGTGTTAATCTCCCCCCGCGACGACATATAGGGGCGCGCGTGGAACACTACGCGCCGCCACCTCGGGTCCTGCTGGATGGGGGCCGGCGGACGTCCCAGAGTCCGCCATCCCTTCGGACTTGTTTACAGGGGCTGGACGTCGACGGGTTCGTTCGTCAGTAACGCCCGAACCCAAGCTAGGATTATAGCGGCTTCCTCAAGAAGCTCTCTGTCGATTCGCTTATACGACCAGCGAGGACCATCCACTTGCGGGGCCGACGGTTGGCCGCCACCCGCGGTCTGGGTGGAGACGTCGAAACGAATGTAGCGATGATCTGACAATGTCTCCACCTCTACGGCAACTCACCAGTTGCGGACACGGCCCGCAACAGCGGAGCTAGCAAACGAGACGATGACCCGCCACGCTGCCGCACGCACATGTCGACCGAGCCCTGATTCAGGATGGTCAGGCCGGTCGTGACCGTCCACTCCTCCAAGACCTCGCCCCTGTGATCGGTGACCCCCTGATCCCCACGCCCGCAGACTTGGCGTTGAGATCCCCGCGCAAAAGCACCGGGCGAGGTAGGAACCGGACCACGACGGCACCCAACTCGACAAAGAACCCCTCGAGTCAGCGAGACTCTTGTTCGGCGACAAGTACTCCCCAATCGTGACAATTTCGTCCACGAGGGCGGCCACCTAGCCGTGTCCTCCGTAGGGACTGACAAGAGTCTCGCCAATGATGGCCACTTAACCGTCTAGGTCCCCTGCCCAGTTATTGCACCCCTGCCCACTTCCGACCTAACCAAACCTAACATTTTTCTCGATTGTGTCACTTTTTATCCATGGGCCAATTTTATGGTGCCAATACTCGTAGTTTACATTCATGAGCGTCACTTGGACCAAGGTCCATACTAAAATGCCCAATCTCTTTTCGAACAATGGTAAAACGGAAATGATGGCGACCAGTAAATGTCAGCTTTAAAATTGCATAATAACTTTTTCTCTGACTTATCATTATTTTGTATCATTATGTACACAGGAGACCCGTAGGGGTAGCGCCCGCAGTGCTCTGAAACGAGGGAGTAGTACGATACGTTGTACGGGCCCTACCCGGAGCGGGTCGCGTACGGACCAATCTGCGTCGCTGTGAAACAATGTTCTAGCGCCTCACGGACGGGAGCCCGTACGGGTCTCCCGGACAGCAGTGAAACCAGCCTTATACATAAAAATGCACGGTGGCGCGATTTAGGAGTCGGGTTTAAAGTTTTTTTTTTTTTTAGAAAACTTGATATTGTCATTTTAAACGCGGCTGTATTCGGATTACCGTGGACCCTTACGGAAGACTCATTGGAAACAACATTTCAAGTTAATTACTTGAGTCAATTTGTGTTACTAATGAACATTGAACATATACTTGCACCAGATGCACGCGTCGTACTCGTATCTTCGGAATCGCATAGGTAATAATTTGAAGTAGAGGTGTATTTATCGGGTTCATTTGTTATAAAGTTTAGTTGTGCCAAATGTGGAAATACTGTTTATATTTTCTCAGGCACGTAAGCTGGGATTTCAACAATCAGATAACACCCACTGAAGGGATGGTGTCACTGCCTGAACAAGAGTACACTTCTATAAGAGCTTATAACATTTCTAAGTTGTGTGGTATTCATTTTATGCACTTCTTGAGTTACCGTTGGGTGAACACGGGTAAGTCGGTGTTCTGCGCTCATCCTGGATCCTTTGTCAAGACTAGACTGTGTCGGAACTGGTGGCCGTACGAATTACTATACACAAGCATGAAGCCTTTTTCCAAATCAATTGTAAGTTTCCTTTAACATTTAGAGAATTTCTCATGGTTTTCAGACAAAATTAGTCGTATAGGTTGGTACATTTGTTGTTTGTAAGTATTTGTATATTTGTTAAGTTCGAACAAATCGTTTTATAAAAGCCTCTGACAGAGGCAGTCGATGGTGTTGGGCACCTCGTGCACTACGCGGCCTCGACTATGACTGGTCATGGCCGCAAGTTTGGTCGCAAAAGCTTCGACCAAGATGCGGTTCATGTTAAAGTACACAAAGTTTGATCGCAATTAGTCGACGGTAAGTTCGTCGTGCGTTGCGGGCAAGTACCTACGCGGTGCTTCGATGCGTATTTGGTTATTGATACTTTACTTAGGCTACTACAATTATTTATATTTTTATATTTTTAATATGTTTTTATTGAAATGAATACGGGTAAAAAAGATCAATCATAAAATTAAGTTTGTGTGCGGGCAAAATTATAAAAAATCTCCCAGTTTTGACAGAATGGAAGTAATGAAGTCACTTGAGCCGCCATGACAGAATGCCCCGTTTTGACAATAATTTTTTTAATGCGTTTAAAAAAAACAACTGACTTAAAAAAAAAACACTACTAAGTGAAAAATAACTTAAATTTCGGAAGTCGGTGTCTTTGGTTTAGAATTTTCGTTTTTTGCCACCGAATTTTACTTTTTAGTTGTGGTACCAACCCCACACAAATTAGAATACCACTACCTGCTATGTAAATAACAGTGCCAGGAAGTTATCATCATATCATCTACATACTTATACTAAGTGGGAAAAATACGTATTATTGAAGCTAACTCAAAAAGTTTCCAAGCAAAGTTTATGAAATTTATGTGGGACCAACTTGAGAGAGAGACGATCTTAAAAAAGAATTTTCAACATCGGTCCACAATTGACGCAGAAAAACATACATACGCTACGAACATAGAACCTCCTCCTTTTTGGAATTCGGTTAAAAATTTAAAATAATGTTTTAACAATAATAGTGTGTGCCTCACGGCTGCGCCAAAAAAGACACAAAATTATCACAACAAAAATTATTAATCTACATTTATCATCCCTGCAAGCAACGAATCAAGACGCAGCGCAAATAACATGCGCATATGTACATAGAACATCGGTTCCCGGACCGGACGCAGCCAAAAGCTGGCAAATACATTACATAGGCGAAGTATAAATATCTATTGTCTACAAGAACTTAAGTGGAAAGGTTCAAAATCCAGGGAAATTGGTAGGAACTATCAACTATTGTATAACGGCACATCAAGGAACAGAATTGGCATCATCCTCGACGAAATACTAAAACAAAATAATCATTAAAGTAGAATGAATAAGCGGTAGAATTATTTATGTAAAAAGTACCTCTAGATAATCAACCAACTTAAGAATGTAGTCTCACTGTCTCAGTATAGCCAAGTGGGATGTAGCAACGAAGAAAAATATCTGTTCTGGGGAAGCCTAGAAGACCTTTTTACAAACCATACCCTTATATGAGAGAAAATTAATAGCAGGTGATTTGAACGGACATGTGGGTCTGAAAGCTCCAGAAAACCCAGTCATACATGGAAATTTTGGGGATGGCACCTGTAACAGCCAGGGCCATGACAAATGGATTTAGCGACTCAATTCGACCTCCCGATCGTCAACACCTAGTTTAAAAAAAAGAACGAAACTATTAACTAGGTACTAAAGTGATGGTTCGGCCTCACAAATAGACTAGACTAGAGACAGACTAGTATTTCTCGTGTGACAAGTCCATTCTGTGCAGTTTCAAGGACGGTAAAGTTACACCTGGGGAACCACTAACCACCCAACACAGACTTCTTGTGGCCTGTTTGATTAGGTATGTGAAATTGGAACCATATACAGAAAATCAAAAATATAAAGCCCGTATAAAATGTTATAACATATACGTACACAGGTCAGAAGGCACTTTAATACCCAAAAATCTTAGATATCACAAAAGGAAAACTAAGGATAAAATAAGGATCCTACTTGGTGGGATGCGAATGTTAAATTTCAGATAAGGAAAGGAAACAAAGTGTATTTCAGGAAATGGCTGGAAACAAAAATGGACACCGATCGCCTGGAATAAAACATACTGAAGAATAGAGCTAGGAAATGTGTTGCAGTAACAAGAGCAATGTCCAAGATCACTTTTACTAAGAATTTATTAGAGAACGCAAAAACAATTGCGGAAATATTTAAATTAGCTAAACTTCGAAATAATCAAACAAAGGACATCAAACGTAACAAATATATTAAAGATTCATCCGGCAAATTGAGGAGGTGGTAGGAATACTACTAAACACTTCTCAACGAGGAGTTTCCATAGGAGACGCTAACACCACTGCCAGGCACAGTAGGACCAGTCCAAAAAAATTTAAATAGGAAAGCCACGGCCACGGGACCCGACGACATTCCAGCAGAGCTATGGAAAAAACTGGGAAAGACACCAGTGTAGTGTGGTTGACTAAGCTTTTCAACGAATTTCTTATAATTTGTGGCGGGCGCCGTATTGAATCCCGAGCAAAACGAAGGATTCAAGTTCGCCCAAGACGAAGGCACCTTTATCCCCGAGGAGAATACTCTACTTTTCACACCATCTACGAGACAATAAAAAGCAATAGTACTAGAATCAAAGTATTTATTAAAATTATAATTACAGTTACCTATTTAAAACAATTAAATGTTAAAGGTAATGTTTGATACATTAGATTGTGGCAAGAAAGCTGTGGTCAGGGGCTTCATTTAGAAACGTTTCCACATTTTGAGCTGTGAAAACTTTTGATTTCTTAGGACGATGTCCTTCTGATTTCCTTTTTAAAAATGCCAGTAATTTGGTGTATGTATTAATTTGTATATTAGAGCTCTACACGGGCTATTCTTTCAGGAGAACATCGGCTACTCTATTGGCGGATTCAGGAGCAGACATGACCCAGATTAAAATACACGGTGGCTGGAAAATGGAAATGTGATGCAGTAGCAGACGGCTACATTGAAAATTCTATACATGTTCTATTTTTTTTATTTATATTCTACTCGTGGTGGCCAGTTCGATTTTCGATAAAAATTTTTTTTAGTGCAGATTGGAATTAGTATGTATTGTACCTACTACCTATCGTAAATGTTCGTAGGTATGCGCTTTCTACTTTATGTTCCAAATTCAAATCACATTAATGACCAGAGGGTCATAATGAAATTCAGTACAATATGCTAGACCTCAGGTCTTAAAATACTTACTTTAGGTTAGGTTTGCATGACATATAATTGACATTTATTTATGAATTTTTATTTATTTATTTATTTACACAACACTTCTATCATAACAGGAAATTCCAAAGCGATAGGGTGGTACTTAGCTTATACTCATTAAGACTATCTTGCGAATTCATTCAATGAACGGGAAAAAATGTCAATCCTTTCGGCGATTTCATTCAGTGTAGGACGTACATTGTCGAGCAGGTGGTGAAAAGATCTTTATTTACCACAATGTATCTACAAGAGTGGTCAGCCCAGCAGGAACGAGTAAAGCATTTGAGGTCAGAGTAGGTGTTCTGCTCGACCCTGAGCCCTCTACTATTCAACTTGGTAATAGACTATATCACTTCAAACATACTAAACCAGCACTGTGGTCACTACTCGATGATGTAGTTCTTATGGCCAAATCGTTGGCAGAAGTGTAATTAGACCGGGCCAACCGATGGACGGCATGGGAGCAGTCCGTGGAGAGGAGAGGGTTGAGAGTCAGTAGACAGAAGCCCTAATATATGTATTGCGACTTTTCCGAAGTTAATGTGGGTGTCATACCATGTCCATCCATCTAAAACAGACCTCTTAACTGAGTTGTAGGGTTCTCGACCAGTAGTACCAAAAGCTTGTTTAGAGAAAGACACACAGAATAGGATCCAGGCAGCCTGACTGAAATGGAGATCGTTGTCTGGCATCCTATGCAAGTTCCGTATGCCGATTAAAATCAAGGACAAGATGGACGTACCCACGGTGGGGTATACAAAAGGGCAGTAACACAAGCCATACTATATGGATTTGATCCATATAGTATGCTGGTGTACCACCAAACTTGGCTACGAACGAAAAGCGAGCAAAACAACAAAAGAGACAACCCGGCGCAGAAGTATTAGGAGGACTGTCCCCAAAGAAATTGGGATAGTAGCCAGGAGAAAGAGGAAGAATATTATTAAGTTTCTCAAAAACAATCAACTAGCCTATTGTCGAGTCTCAGAGGTTGAAGTCAACGAACACATATCAGCTCGGTACGGGATCGGCATCGCGTCAACTCGAGCCGTTCAGCATTCTCTCAATGAAACTCTATGTTGATATGTGTGCGATGACCATAAGAAGCCCGCTTCTCGAATAAGAAGTGAAGTGACTTCTTCAAATTCATTTGTAATTTCTAAGTTTATTTTGCACATCACGGAAATACGGTGACGGCAAACATCGCGAGGAAACCAGCCGAAGTATTCTGTGAAAATTTCGGTGGAAGTGAGCTTGAAGACTGATGTCATTCTGCGTGATGCTAGGGATTGACTGGCTTATTTTTAATCTTATATTTTGAATTAGTTTGATATTTTATTGTGCATTGTTCTCACATATAGAAGCAACCAGAATAATGTACCCAGGATTTGTAATTTTCTATATTTAAAAAGTGTCCTTGGAGTTTCAACTTTCTGACTAACTGACCGACTATTTGACAATTCAAAAGTGCCTGTAAAGTGGTTTAATTGAAATAAATGCTTTGAGTTTGAGTTTGAGCTATTGACAGTTCACTTCGCTTAAGTTTTCACTATGAGCTTTTTACAGAATAGATCGATTGGACTACGGGACTTGATCGTAACTTGAATATTATAAATGCGATAGTGAGTTTGTTTGTTTGTTACGCTTGCACGCTAAAACGGCTGAACGGATTTGGATGAAATCTGGCACATGGGTAGACTATGACCTAGGTTAGGACATAGGATACTTTTTATCCCGATATTTCCACGGGATAAAGACTTATACGGGTGCAACCGCGGGGCGCAGCTAGTATAACTATAAGACTGAAGTCACCAATCCAAATTGAGAAACTGGGGTGATCAATGGCTTCTGTGAGAAGAGGCCTGTGCCATCCAGTTCGATAATAATAGGCTGGTATTATTATTATTATAAATCACTAAGATAAACGCGAAAGTGATTTTATTTTGTTTGTTGATTTGATTGGTTGATTACGACAAATGACTTCAGTCTCATAATTAATTTGCACAGAGGCAAGCAGCCAGTACGCCAGTATACTGCGCCGCTTCTCCCGACCTGCGCGGCCTCTCTGACATCTACTTCAAGAACTGCCGGCGCTGCGAGGTGAGCGACTTGGCGCAGGACTTACATCTGTCCTTCAGAATCTACGATCTGACTAAAACTTTGCTCCGCGACCGCGTCGTTGTAAGTGTTGATGTCATCAGAGTTAAAGAATCAGAAGCCTTCCCAGATATTGATGAAACAACATTGGTGGCTAGTTACTCCGGTTAATTTGTGATGTGGTGAATTAAATTATATTATATTACATTTAGGTCTGTTTTTTTGGTTTTAAATAAAATATGCTATTTCAACAATTGTATTTATTTTAATATAAAGTATTCAATATTGGTTATATAAGGTATATAATTGTACAACACGTAGGATTATAAAAAAAAAGCCTTATTATAACATTATTTAGTAACGAATATGCACTTACAACATGAATAAGAGCCAACGTTTAAAACAATTACTCGTAACGTAACGACTTTTAGTTCTATTTTGTATTCAAAAGTACGTGCAAAATACATACTTATAATATTTACTTGTAACTTGACAACTAAAACTGCCAGATATTGTCGTACACAAAAATATGCAAATAGGTGTGAGACGCACTGGCAAGTTTAATTTTAACATCGTATGTAAGGCCGCGTCGTAAAACGTACGTGTAAAATACTACATTTTTAAAGATATAATCGTATTTTTTATTGTATCGTATTTAATTTAATTTAGAGCTGATACATAAATGCATGAGGCGATGGAAATTCATAATTTATAATTAAATATGAATAAAATTACTCCTACTTACTTAGCTAGGTTTCAAATGATTAAAATTGAACATAAAAAATATAAGTAAAACAGCAGTAGTAGTGCAGCTAAGCAAACACAACATAACAATATCCATTTTGCGCAACATGCGGCGAACGAAAAAAGAGAAGCACGTCACGTATTATACAGTTACGTTTCGGGGATTTCATTTAATAATGTCTCTATTAGTGATGTAACGAATATTGGCATTCGCATTCGCGAATATTCGCATATTTTGCATATTCGCATTCGCATTCGCATTCGCGAAATTATTGCGAATGTTTTTGCGAATGTTTTTGCGTGTATAATTTTTTTAAGTAGGTAATAATAGTTGGTTAATGGAAATGAAAAACCTCAAAATTCACTTGTTTTGTTTACGAAAACACCGGTGCGAGCGGAATGACACTTCAATCGGATGCGTTCGTATTAACTCGGCTATTCTCGGAACGAAAAACAGACGGAAGGCACTTCGTTCGAACGGGACTGCCGCTAAAGTCACCAAGCCATAGACAAATGGCGCCAAATTTAAACAAATACTGAATATTCGCATTCGCATTCGCATTCGCGAATGTTGGCAGCAGGTATTCGCATTCGCGTTCGCGAATGTCCAAAATATGACATTCGTTACATCACTAGTCTCTATATCAGCCTTACTGTGTAAATGCTATAACTATAACACGAAGCTTCTTTTTTTCGAACTTTAAACCCACAAACAGCCGCAAAGTTTTTGCGTATTAAGACAACTCGCAGCTAATACGTTGACACGAGGAAACAAAACATCAAGGATCAGGAAACAAAATAGTACAGTAGTACAGTACTTGCTTATCATACAAGTGTTCTCTAATAAATAACGTTGGGTACTTAACTAAACCATTATAAAGAAAATCAGCCTTATAGTATTGAAGCCTAAAGCAAAGGCGGGCTTCTGTTTGAAATATCATATCTGCATCATGATAAATAGCTGCCTCGATTTTCAATAGAGCAGGATTCGCTTCTCGACCTGCTTGCGGCAGATAGGGCACACGGTGATGCGGTCGCCGCACATCTGACACATGCCGTGCCCGCACAGGAAGATCATGTTCTTCAACCGGTCCAAGCAGATTGGACACATCGTCTGTAACATACGTATTTAAAAGGTATCATTTTGTCACAACTATCTTCAAATCAAATCAAAATATTTTATTTTACATAAACCTACATGGGCATTTATAAAACGTCAGAAGCTAGCTGCACGGTTCCAATGTGTCGTTTCGTATGGAGAAGAGCCGGCAAGAAACTTCGTGGGGTGTTGTACGACGTCACCAAAAATATTAAAGACAAATGTGATGGTGCTGACCTGTTCTTTGATGTCTTGGAGTTGTTGCTGTAGCTTCTGTACGTCGGCCACGGCGGGCGCGGGGGCCGCGGGGTTCGCGGGGTTGGCGGGGGTGGCGGGGGTGGCGGGGGCGACGGAGGCGGCGGGCGAGGGGCCGGCGGGGCCGGCGGGCGCGGCCGCGGCCGCAAAGCGCGAGCCGTTGTTCATGTAGTGCGGCGCGGACTGCGCCGGCACCGGCTGCCCCTTGTTCACCTGCACCTGCGCCAGGTTGCTGCCGCTCTCCTTCTCCACTGCTGATGCAAAAACTCATAACTTAACATGCAATCAAATAATTTAAAATTTTGAATAACAGGCGGTCACTTGGACCGAACTAAAGAGGATTCTATAAACGTTCTACTTCAATGCTTAGCAAATATTGTCCTGAAAGATAGTTACAATCAATCTTGTGCGGCTGCGCCTGCGCTCGCGGCTGCGCGGCGGCCGCGGGCGGCGCGAGCGGCGTGCGACACTCCACGCACTTGCGCATGAGCGGCGCGCAGGCGGCGCAGGCGCACACGTCGCCGCACGGCCGGAACACCACGGTGGCGGGCGCCTCCGAGCACACCACGCACTCACCCACGCGCGCCCGCGACGTCACGCACGCGCGGCAGATCAGGCACTTCTTCACCTGCACACAAAATAATGTCTCCCATGCAGATTTCGGCTACGGTGACTATTTCTGTTTTGTTTTTTGCGATTATAGGTTACGAGCGTGTGCTCTGATGTGGCTAATGGAACCGTCTTGGCTGTGAACGTACGTACGTGCACGGTGCGGACACGTTAAAATACCATTATGGTAAAAGTATGTAAGAATGGCTAACTCTTGAAATTGTATATAAATTTCGTTGCACTGAGTTCAGCGCTTATTCGTACGAATGGACTTCTCACACTAGTGAATTCGTCTTCCGGGTGAATGAAAGAGCCATAAATAGCAAAATGCTGATCCGTGCATGTAAATATTATTTCATCATAACGTGCAGATTACTTTGTCAACTAGTTTAATCATTGGATATTTATCTCTCAAATTGAGTTATTATGGAAGACATGCTGCGCCGGCACCAAATAAATTGGGATGAGAGCAGGGATAAGAGAGGACGATGAGGATTGGTTTGTCCTGGCAGCTGCGACACTTATACTTGAGAAGCAGCTAGAAACATGATATAAGCTGGAACTTGTTACCCTCGCTGCGCAGACGTTACAGCAGCAGATGTGTCCACAGGGCCGGAAGAGTGTGTCTCGCTTGGCATCCGAGCAAACGAGGCACTCGTCCGCAGTGGGGTCGTGCGCGAGGGGCGCGAGGGGCGCGAGGGGCGCGAGGGGCGCGGGCGGCGCGGGCGCGGGCTCGGCGGGCGGCGGCGAGGCGCTGCCGCTGGCCACGGGCGCGGCGCTGACCGAGCTCGGCTCGTTCTCTGGTGTGCCTTCGCCTCCCAAACTTGCTCCTTCCTTACGACAAGACGTCAAAGTCTTGCATAGATTCGGATCCGGGCATAAGTCCAGGGGCGTCTGACCTAGAAATTTAAATAATTTTCAGAATAGAATATTGTTTACAAACTATGTACTAGAACTATTCTAAGAAATACATAGTTTTGTTTAACCTCACTGTGTAGTACTGAAGGTAAAACAATTTAAACAAAATAGACCACTCTCTCAAAAATCATTGTATTATTTCAGCCTTCATTATCTTACGGTGAGTTTTTGTTGCATTATCGGGTATATACAGTGTATATACCTTGTTCTTAAGGTATTTGAGGTGCCACATTTTGTAAGCGGTATTTATAACATTGATTAAAAAAGCTGCTGTGTGTATGCTCTTTTTAATATGCACGTGTTCCTGTGACAAAAAAAAAGAAAACTTTTTTTTTTGCTTTGCTCTTCATACCTACACAGACACATACAATATATTATTCTTGTACCTTTCTTATTCTTAATGGTGAGATCAGCGCCATGCGCGGCGAGGAAGCATGCGATAGAGGCGGAGGACTTTTTGTCGTGCGCATGCGCAAGGCCCGTGAGCAGCGCCGCGTCGCGCGCGTCCTGCAGACGCCGCAGCTGCTGCAGCGTGTGGTGGCGCAGCGCCTCGTGCAGCGGAGTGTCGCCGTCCTGATGAAGAGTTTTTGTGTTATTGAGTACAAGCCTTGGGCCCGATGGGATTTTCCATCGGTCAAAATTACGAACTTCCATACAAACTTCCATCCCCTATTTAACCCACACAGGGGGTGAATTTCCAAAAAACTTTTCTTAGTGCTCACTTTCGCTTTATACTCGTAAGGAACTCTTGTGCAAAATTTCATGCTTCTATATCCAGCAATTTAGGCTGCGCGTTGTCTGTCAGTGAATGAATCAATCAATCTACCTAGCCTTATCCCAACTATGTTGGGGTCGGCTTCCAATCTAACAGCAGAATACCAGTATTTTACTTGGAGCGGCTGCCTATCTAACCTCCACAACCCAGTTACTAGATTACACGAAACCCCTTGGTAAGACTGGGTTGTCAGACTTTCGGGGTTAGTGAATGAATGAGTTTAAGATTTATATTAGTATATGCCAAAGTATACTAGATGCTAAACTACCGCCACTTTGGCAATATCCTCTGACATTGCCAAAATGGCGCTAGTTTAGATAGTGTTTTGAGTGCATTGATGAGGAATGTGTCCCAAAAGGCACTGATTAATTAAGGATACGTTTTAAAGGTCACCTTGTCGCAAATATTGAGATTCGCTCCATGCGCGACGAGTAGACGGACGATTTGCGTGTGTTGCCGTTCTACGGCGAGGTGTAGGGCTGTTTGCAGATTTGCGTTCTGCAGGTCAGGGCGCGCGCCGCCGCGGACTAGCAGCTCGGCGACCTCCGCGTGGTTGTTCAGCGCAGCCAAGTGCAGCGCCGTGTAGCCGTCGTCTTTCGCGTCGTCCACGATCCACGGCCGCGGCAGCTTGCCCAGCATTATTTTCATTGCACTGTAATCAAAGCAAGAACTTTTGTAAGAACGGCACGTAAACACAATAAAAGCAGCCAAGATCTACAAGAAAATAATTATTGTTTGGTACAGATCCGTTTTAGAGCTTAAACGCAAGTGTTTGCTTTGCCAAGACGCTATTTACCTAGTACGAATATGTACGAGTACGTACGTCCCTTGACTCTAGGGCTGTCGTGCTAGCGACACGGAGAAGAAGAAAGGCTTTTTAAACCAAGATTTAGTACTAATTTTGTACTTTGTGCGAGTTACGTACGAGTTATGCTAAATCTAAACAAAGCCGACAGGCCTTTTTTCGTTTTACCGAAACTAAAAGGTATGAAATTTATGTCATTCATTAGAAACATTGTTTCCACCTCTTTGTATGTAATTAAAATTAAATTAACATTGACGTTTAGTGTTTGCTACCCGCACTTTAATTGCGTAACACACTTCAATCACAATCCGAAATATTTTGAAGGAAATTGTAATCCATTGCTTCATATATTTGAAAAAAATCGTTTCCTCAACCAATGTAAATAACGCAATGCATGTTGTTGAACTGCCAAAATGAGAAGTATTACCATTGTAAATGTATTACGCATTTACCCCGCATATATCTAAATGCTGTCTTCTTGAGAACAGACTGATATAAATTAATGAATCATGACAGATATAAATGCCGAACTGTCCATAGTAATATATTTATGCTCGTGACTGTACAGATTAGTACAAATTATTAGCATTGCAATTTATTAACAGCTTTTAAACTGGCTGGCGATAAAAGTTCATAGTGTACCCCGGAGCATATCGTGTTTGTACCAATACAAGTTGCTTTGACACAGTCGCAAACAACGTAATTCGATAGTGTAGATTGCGATGTTACAGCAACTTCGTAGAGACTACCTACTACAGTGACCTCTTTTCTCGGATAACTTTCGCAGTACCTACTAGCTATTTATTTAGGTAAGTAAGAGCTTACCTAGTTACACTAGGATAGTTTTAAAGAAGAAGTTGATGTTGTCATTTGAATTAATCTAAAAATCTGCTCTATGATTTATTCCTATTCTGTGAAGCCTTTCTTCAATCGTGAAAATAATACAAAAATGCACTCAGCCCAGTCACACAGATATTTGTGTTAATCAAGAAGAGTTCCATACTTCTGTGTTTTATTTGGCTTCTCTATTTTAATTTTAAGATTAATGAACGTTGTTTCAGATGTACAAATATAGGCATAGGTTATACAGACAGATGTTAGGTAAATTACAGTTCCATTATATCCTGCCTAATAGGCATACAATAATTATGTCAACATGCAGTATAAAATAATTCTTAGGTATCACATATAAAACATTTCTTACAGAATATCAATTAGGTGTATGGTGACAGATTGTAGTAGGTACTAATTATTAAGAAAATCTTGGATCGTGTTATAAGCTTTGTCAATTAAAAAGTTACGCAATTTAAATTTCAATAGTGGGAGTTCCTTGGTGGTTAAAATGTCCACAGGTATCTTATTGTAAATTTTAGATGCCATTCCAAAAAAACTTTTACCCAGAAGAGCAGTTTTATGTGGTATACTAGATATTTTCAGTATATATCTTTTTGATTTTAGTTCACCGATTAGATATTTATTTATTTTAACAAATACTGTAACTTCATAGATATATATATACTGATGGAAAGGTCAAAATTTTGACAGAGAGGTATGATCTCTAGATTATAGTGGTCGCTACCGTGACAGACTGTCGAACGTAGGGTACTTCCAGGGTTCCATGCTTGGGTCAAACAACTGTTATTGAAATTTCCATTAAGATTTCTCAGACGGCGGCGTCTGGATTTGTGTTCTATTCTTATTACGCGAAATGTGGGTGAACCTAGGCTACCATACATCTCTGTGTACCCGTTCAGTACAGATAATATACATGCAGGTGATGTTATGTGATGTCAATGTAATTTATATAATCCGAGTAAATACAGACTGATTGTCAGTTATTTATTCAACACTCAGAGATTCCACATAATTATTTTGGCTGTGAGCAACGTTACCTATCATTATGTTTTTCACCAGCCTATACAACCTACGTATGCTGAAAATCTGAAAACTCCGGAAATATTTATGTTGGTTTTATTCTAAGTACCTATGCATGTGCAAATTTATGTAAATAGTAACGTTGTATTCAAAAGCCGTAGCCCACCGACGCCTGCCCGTGTCAAAACATTTAAAAAAAAAAAATGAGAATTACACCCCGGCGATATTCCCTGGGATATTCATAGACTGTTTAAGAAAAAAGTGGATGTAACGCATCCCCCGCTGAGCCTCTCTATTATTAACTCGTATGACGGATTCATGAATTAGGTATGTCGTTTTAAAGTTGCGTAATTATGAAGATGGTATTTTTTAGGGAAATTAAATATGCATTCTGGACCTTCTTGGATCTTTTCTTGGAAATCTTGGACTTGAGATAGTGTTAAGGCTCCCGCAGACAGGCGCGACGTAATCCTGGTGGAACAATTTCTATGAAAACTTCACGGAGATTGTTCTACAGGCGGCGGCGGGTGCGATGTCGCGTCGCGCTTGGATGCTCAGCCTTTAAAGGAAATTAAGTAGGCAGGTATGGTCTTCCACAACTTTGTAGAGTCGCAAGTTGTTTGGTGAGAATGACTCATGTTCAACTATATGCTTAGTATGCTTAGGTATTTATAAGAACCCGAAACCTGGGAAAAGGTTAGGTTGTTCTTTTTTGTTTTTTTTTATAGGTTGATGATGATAGTTATATCATTTGTCATTTACCTGTTTGCTGATAACATAATAAATTAATAGTATTATAAAGATCTTGGCCTCGTAGAATGGGTAACTGGGTATAAGCATAATCGTTAATCAGCCTATACTTAACGGTCCAGCACTGCGCAGCAGGGGGATCGCGAGGAGGCCTAAGCCTCCTCCCTTCAAGAGGCTATAATCTACCACGCGGGCCCCGTGCGGGTTGGTAGATATCACATGTATTCGAAGTGGGTACCTATGATATAGCTAAATCCATGGATAAAAACCATTACTTTTAAAATACTACTTAGGTTTAAAGAACTTTATTTCTCATAAGAACTTACAGTTCGCTTATAATGAGATACATATATGTGTTTATATCTAGTATTATTTTAATTAGTTCAAATTTAATTAATTAAATTAATTAGTTAAAATACTACTTCTTTGGTAGGTACGTTGTTACATGAAATGAAGGCGCAAAATTACAAGTTTTGAAACCCCAAACTCGAGCCAAGTAGGTAAAGAGAACACAGCGAGTATATTTTTTATTTGTATGCCACACAAATTCGGATCACTACCTATTCTTTATTAGAATTTAGTGCGAGACTGCGAGTAAATGTTCAGTAAGAAGGCAAATAATTTATGTAATCTCGGATGCAGAAATCAACGACGATGTCGAGGTGGGTGAACTCCAAACAGAAATAGCGCAAGAGTTACGTTGCTACATCTAGATACAAGGTTTACTCCACAAGAAAAAATAAAGATCGTTTAAGATCGAGAACATATTAATACGCTAAATACAAACCGCTTTAATGTTAAAGTACAGTATAAAATAACTACATACACTCTGATGTGGTCATAAGTGCAATTCAGTGAACGTGATCGTTATGATGGTAGAGTTAGTTAAAAGTTGACAATATTAACCGAGTGGATGGCAACAATGAATTAGACGGTTACACATTTGAATATGCTACGTTACATTCAAAGAGTAAAAACGAACGAACTAATTAAATAAGGTCAAACGTCGACAGCGGCGGGCGCGGCGGCGGCGGCGGCGCGGGCGCTCGCCTGCGCGCACGCACAGCGCTCGTCCTACGCGCCAGCAGTCCGCGACAGCGCGCCGCACGCCTCGCCCCGCTGATCTGTCACTGTGTCGCATCATCAGTGATACATTTATGCACTAATCAAGCAGTTCTCGTTAACTTGTACACAAAGTGACTGAATCACGAAGACAGTGCTATAACGATACCGACTATTATCAATTAGTTCAAGAATGCCTCTTGCTTTAGCGTACCTAAAGGAGTGTATAGCAGTGGTAAGTTTAAATATTTCGGTTTTAGTTAAATGTCATTAAAAGTCATAAATTATAAAGTTTCAATATCGACCTGTTTAGGTAATAAGCATGTACCAAAAAAAAATTTGTAAGTATGTAGGTACCTAGTCTACAAGTAAATTAGAAATAACTGCTGAAATTATTTTAATTTTAAATTGACCTTGAGTGGAATACAACAAACAACAACTCTTAATTATATTTTTTTGGCGTTTTGTAAACAATCTGTTTAAGATATTGAATTGTGTTTACTTAACGCCGGCGGATTTTCGTAAGCATGGAACAGTGTTGATTCTTCAGATTAGTTTTAACGAACAGAAACTTACACATACAGAATATGTAAGTGTATGCGGATTTAATTAATACATTACGAGTTTAATAATAAGCGACGAGTTCAACATTTACATAAGCAAACAGATCAAGTAAGACGTCACTGAATTTCTATGTACAATTTTTTTAAACCCTAGGGAGTAAAAAGACCCATCACGTAGCCGTCATCTACGCATTCTGGGATAAGGTCTATCTATACTTAATACATGTATAATGTACGAATTTATGTTTATTTAGTAGCTTAGGTGTATCTAAGCTAGTTGACTGCTTTGTATACAGGGTGGCAGGGACATCGACGCGAAAACTGATACCATGGATTCAGTACATGATTCTGAACCCCCCTGCGTTGAAATTTATAGTCGGTTTATTTTTCTTAAATCATCTGTTCCATACTAATGTATGGAACAGATGATTTACGCATTTTTTTTTTTTTTTTGATGTACGCGGTCATAATTGACCGCGTAGGTATTGCTCTTTTCTATGAAACAGCAGATTTTTTTTTGATAACCGACGAACAATTTCAACGTTGGGGGTTCAGAATCATGTACTCAATCAATGCTGAAAGTTTTCGCGTCGATGTCCTTGCCACCCTGTATAGGGTCTTGTTACACCTGTAGGTATGTAGTAACATAATTTAAAACGGACTAAATTTATCAATCACTAGCTCTGTCCCGCGGTTTTACCCGCATAAGTCTCGATCCCGTGGGAATATCGGGATAAAAAGTATCCTATGTCCTAACCCAGGTCATGGTCTACCCATGTGCCAAATTTCATCCAAATCCATTCAGCCGTTTTAGCGTGAAAGCGTATCATGAAGATGAATCTTTTCCTATAAATATTCGATGCAGTAAGTTCAGTTCGCACGTGAGTGAAAATCGAATCGTAGGCGTGATATGATAGCACATAGATTCCAAAAAAAACATTTTAAAATACTTTAAGAACCGTACAGGCATGGGTGGCAAACAAATACTGGTTTTACTACACTATTAACAAATACTCATTTTAATTAGTAATTTTTTTAATTTTTTTATTAATTATAATTAACATATATTAAAAGTAAAAAAGTGTGGTGTCGACACATACTACTTACAACTAATAAGTATAGGGTAAGTATAATAAATCTCACACACACGCTGAAAACGATGTCATTTAGGTAACTGTATACAAACTAGGTACATACTTTTGTAATCGGTTTTTTTAAAATTATTTTAGCATATTACTTATTTTTTAATGTTGAATCTACTTATACGTAAATTTCAAAATTACCTCTTACTATCGTATGCTGCAGATCATCATTTTGATAAAGTTTAACTATCGAATGTCAACGTGTTGATAAAATTTCAAGACAATGATATCAGTAACCGTTAAAAAGTTTCCTCGCGTAGAAACGATCCCGGCTACAACATCAGGCCAACAAAAAAATGCTACAAATAAATGTACTTATACAAAGTTTCGACTTGATAGCCAAAAGGAAGTTGTCTAAAATTGGTATGCAAGAATAGGGATGATACCTGGGTAAAAAAAAAGAAATTCTAATTAATCCGTCAGTCAGATAATAAAAAAATATTAGACACGTATTTTTTGCTTTATCATATTAATAAAAAATGACTTAGATAAAACGCATTTTAAGTTGGGGGCTGGAGGTTCGCTACTTCACAAGTAAGTATAAAATCTACATAATCGTGACGTCATGGCACATTTTAACTCAATGTATCGCCGTTATCTTTAGAAAAAAAGAAAATATGCGTGTCCAATATTTTTTAATAATCTAAAAAAAATTGTCATCATCCCTATTCATCTTAACATATTAACAAGTGATGCTAAATGTAAGCTGTTAAAAAAGGAAAAAAGGTGGGTACCTATTAGGTACGTATAAAACATTTGTTTCGTCTCACTATCTGTCATACATAGCCGATTGTCTCATATACAATGTGACGAAGGAATTTCAAATGTGCCGGGATGTAGGTATATATTATGTAGCACTTATTTTTTATTAGGGGTGAGTTAACCCCTTCAAAAATTATCATATTTTGTAAAGTGGTAGTAGGTTTAGGAGATATATGTAGTTTTAAATAAATAGTTTTTCTTTCATTCTTTCTATATCGTATCTAATATACGAGTATCTCATCTCATGAGGGTTTTTAAAAATACGTTAAGATTTTTTTAATGTATTAGTGAACTGTTTTTAATGATATAGCTAAAATGTACGAGTTTCTAAAATATCTGATAAACCTTAATTTTCGATGCTTCCAGGGTTCGTATCAGTACATTAGTTTACTGGGTAGGTATTAGCTCAGTTGGACACGGTACTTCCCTTCCATTTGTCTTGGTGTCTTTGGGGTACTTTTAGTGAGTCAAGAATCCCACACTCCCAGGTCATATGCGCTAGTCCTAGCGTCTTTTCCAGTTTCTGCCCGAAATAAAGGTATTAGTTAACGATAGTAACGATTTCTGTCGATTTTAAACTGATCGATTTCATAGCTAATCTATAGTACAAAAAATAGTTCCAAGTAATTCAGCGAGATTCATGACGAATATGAAAAGTATGCTTTCAGTTTCAGTTTGCATGATTTCAGTCAGTTTGGGGAAATACTACCACAACTACCTACATTTAGTGTGGGAGATTCCATCAGCTGTTTGTTGGTAAAGTTGTGGTACCTACATACAGAATCTTATGAATGATATTGTAAGGCCGGCTTGCTCTTCTGCCAGGGTTGCGAGTTTGTCCGAAAGGGATATCGTGGCCCCGGCACTCAGGCAACGGAAGGAACACGGGTGGGTTTTAGTCAGTAAAAGTCTAACACACCCTCCCGCTCCGCCCAGAGCGGGAGAATTTATTTGATAATTTCCCACCCTCAAAAAAAAAAAAGGCCGGCTTGCTCTTGACTGTTTTTAATAGCTAGTTGTAGTTACTTTTCTTTTTGATATAGGTAGATAGCGCCATCCATGAAGCTCCGTACTAAAGTACAGCTTACAGTATGAGTACAGTAATGGCGTTGTGGGGCGCGTCTTCGTGGATGGCAGTTTCTGTAACGTATATTGAGTAGGTGACCACAACGGAGTGCGGATGAGCTAGGAAGGTAGAGATGGTTAGAGAAGTAATCTGTCAAGTCAATGGACAATACAAAGAATATATTAAATAACATAACATCACGCAGAGGAGTACCTGTAGTAGGAACACCCACATTTCGCCAGTAATGTTTTAAGTCCCATGTAGGTAATAGAGGGCGAGCCTATTACCATCAATCGGGCACAAATTCAGACGCCGGGCTGCTACTGAGAAATTCCTGTTGAAAAAACCCAATAATACCTTGCCTGACCTGGGAATCGAATCCCCTTATGATCAGCAGTAGCGCTGACCCGCGAGGCAGTCGCATGTTAAATATCAGGTATATTAACGATTATATCAATCTAGTGGCACTCCCGACCTTAAATATCGCGTACTGTGTACCTACTGTGTACTACACATTTACAAGTAACACTGATTTCCATTTCAGGAGTCCCGGGGGGATCTCATCTTTAGTGAGCACGCGCGGCGCGGCCAAAGTGGAGGAAGCGAGCGCACGCACCAGTCCTGATAATGTTCAGCTGCATAATTGAACACTTGCTCAATATTTAAATAGTGGTAATAATTGAACACACATAACTTAATATCATACGTAATTTCAAAATTGAGTATGAATTTGTAATTCTAACAATATTATCAGTCGTTTTGTAGAAACATGTTCATTAGGCACCGAGATGAGCCGAAGGCGACGTCTTAAACTCGATTTATAACTGCTGTCTCAACTTATTACTGGTGTCTCGTAAGTGATAGCTTCAAGATAAGTAAGTAGAGCTCCAATAATTACCAAAGTTTGAAGCGTGTCGTGGAACGTGTTGGGCTTGAGGATAATATAATATAGGACAATAATGGTGCATTGTTAGCTAGTCTCCTACGAGTAATCCGTTTTAATTAGTTAGACGTACGTTACGAGTTTACGAGCTGCGACGCGTTTCGTTTAGTAATAGAGTAAAATTTCAAAAAGGGTAGTTTACTTAAAAAAAGTGTATGCACGGTTTTCATGTTCTAAATTTTTGACCCGTTATATTTTTCAACTCAGGAAAACCACTTTAATAATTAACTGTAGGAATTGAACTAAAGTAATATGATACTCTAACCTTTTTGCTGCATGTTACAAATTTTTAAGCATAGATCAATTATGTAGCATAGCAATGCACGTAAAAAACTGTTTTCATCTAAAAATTTGTACCTATGTATTCTTAAACTAGAGGGTTATGGTATTCATTTCACACACCATTAAGAATGTAGATCTATCCCACATATATAACACGTAGGTACCTGTTGTTACAGCTGAAATAAAACTTAATATTTGCGCTTTACACAAGTCGTACACAAAGTTCTTTATAATTTATTTTGTTACTAGTTGCCCCAGAGACTGTCAAAATTTAATTATGGTCTTGAGTTCAGTTTTCCCGAATTTTCCAAACCGGGCAACTTCAAAAATTTTCTTTGCATAAAAACCTAATTTGGACTATTACGAACATTTTAAAACAAAAAATAGCCAAATCGGTCAAGCCGTTCTCAAGTGATGCGCTTGCCAACGAACAGCTTTTTTTAAATTTTTATTTATATACATCGAAGATGATATGATTAATGATCTTACCACAACGCCGACTTCTGATTACTTGTTTATATCCGGTCAAATTTAAATTCTTTATATTTCTGATTCATTTTTTACTGGAAAAATATGACTCATTTACCTATCTAAATCGAGCTGCCATCCAGATTTTCATTTTTGGCACATATTTTGGTATACCTATCTATCTATTACCGACGTTGGTTTAGAATGACTATAAAGAAACATGACACATTTGCTTTTAACTAATATTATTTGATCCTAGCGAGACTCCAGTATATTACATAGTTAAACCAAAACCTAGCTACAGGTTCAGGTCAGTCAATTACTTATGTAATTAAAAAATTGTACTGTTGGCGGCGGCTACTTGAAATCTAGAAATGTGTACGAAATCTCAAATTATGTGATTTGAATCTTGTTAAAAACCCAGAAAGTATAGTCATTTTACATTTAAAGTTTGTCTGCGATCCCTATAAAATGTGCTGTCCTTATAAAAATAGCAAACACACATTACTATTATTGCAATGGAAGGAGGGACCTTTTAACTTGCAACGACTTTGATTCAACTTAAGTAAATCCACCGAAAACAAAGCAGCGGAGAGCTGCTTAGAATGTTGAATGGAGAAGTAGGTTTATCTCAGTGGATAAATAAATAAATATAAAGTGAGCATGCATTTTTAAATTGTATCGTCGTCGGTGCAGTTACCGTTAACGATTAACATTGGACGCATTTAATTCACTGGTTGTTTACAATCAACGACAAATTCAATAACTAGTGGAGCGTACATAACATTTAGTAACGTGATGTGAAACAATCGGGCCGTGAATCATTGCGTTGCCGCGTTGTCACAGAACTTAGCATCGTGCGGAGTATTCGAGAAGGCAGGCTGAAGTTGCCGTCCACTTATAGATTCCGTAATGAATAATGTAATGTATTGTCGCGACGGAACACAATTTACAGGGCAAATATGAGTGGCCCAAGTGATCATATTCCTACATAGTGAGCTGATTCCCCGCGGATCCAGAATAGTAAGTTATGGAAATGTGCGATTGGGGCAGCAGCGGGCACTAGTGGCCAATAACAATGTCGCATTAATATTCAACAGGCGCTCTTTGGACGGACGGCTGCTCTGCGGACAGCATCGCCGCCTTTCTTTACTCAAGAGATGGTCCTCGTAGTTCATCTTATAAAATTACATTAGATAACTACGTAGGTACCCACTATAATACTTGCATAAATTACCTAGGAACCTGCAAATTAAACTTAGCCCTGCTACTATTAGTC
The DNA here is from genome assembly GCA_916701695.1 of Agrochola macilenta. Classification (NCBI taxonomy): domain Eukaryota; kingdom Metazoa; phylum Arthropoda; class Insecta; order Lepidoptera; family Noctuidae; genus Agrochola; species Agrochola macilenta. The sequence goes on along the minus strand of OU753559.1, from coordinate 9,385,514 downwards.
TTCTTAGGTCAGTAATAGTACAACTAAGGATACCTAGAGAGCGTTCAGCCCATTTTCTTTATTTTTGATCATCATCATTTTAAAGCGTAGCGTCATTTTTGTATGCATGTAAATATATTTATTATTAAAACAAAAATATGCCCTCGAAAGTAGAAACAAGTTTGAGCTTTAATATTTATTTTATTTTCTTGTTTTTATTTTACTTAACTAACTGCCCCGCCATTAACATTCACCATTCGCCATTTATTTAAACATGCAACATTCTACATTTATCATAGTAGTATAAACTACACTGGTCATTCTATTTCAGATATAATGAACATGTTCATTAAAACTTCAGCTAGTAAATACCTAAGCCAGTTTTTATAAAGAGTGAGTTAAGGATATTAACTTATTAACTACATGTTAATTGGTTTCGAATACAAACCTCTTTCGTTTATGAAAACCAAAGAAAGCAATAACAAAAACCCAATAAAATATATTATTTTCACGAAGAAAATACAGGAGTGAATGTTTCAAAAAAGTACTCTTTGAAACATTGTGGTATCGAAATGCTAACAGAACCATGTTGCTTTCAAGCAGACAAAAGATGAGTTGGCTGTCGTCCCACTTGTTTGTCTACGAAAGTTTGCCAAAATTCTTTTATTGACTGAGTGTACGGAGAGGCGAGCTTTACGGGCGGCAACGGCAGCGGGAATTCTCTACCGCGATGCGGCTGCCACGATCTCTCATACAAACACACAGACCTACCTAGTAGGATACATAGATTAGATAGACGCGAAACTGGTAGCAATAATAAATTACTTGTTCAATATTGCATTAATGAATATCTCCTTGTATATCAAGGAGATATTCCTACGATGACGCCTACAGCATAAATTAACAGAGCTTTAAAATCGCAAGAAAATGCATTGGTTTATTTATTATCCTTTATTTATTATATTATTAGGTATTCTGGAATATTGGTCAGGTACAAAATATTTGATGTTGTTTCAGGGGAGGTCAGTGAACGCTGAGGATTGCCAGATCCCGTGATCGGAACTATGTATAGCTCGACTACCCTGCGGGAGGTGACAGTGGTGGATGGTGTACAACTAATAATAGCCTCCCCTCCAGCGCGCGATCATTGGAACGCTGACGGGAGCGCGCACATGTGGCGCCCGTCGGCGTCGGACTCGGCGTGCACGTTTATTTTCGAAGCGGTCGTCACGCGGCGCGGTTCACGGTGTTCCTTACATAAGAGCGGCTCGGCAGCCGGCGGCCTCCGGCGAGTCCGCGCCGAGGTTCAGACGTGCACTTCGACCAGTCCTCGCGCGCTGCAGGTCGCTGCACGGTCGGGTAACCGATCCGATGGACGCACGCCGCCGGTTCTATTTCGGGAAAATACAAATTTGGAATGGATGGTACTCCCGAGTCGTAAGCGAACTCCGCCGGTTGACTCCATTTTTAGAGCTGGTCTGCGCGTGCGCAGCGAGCGCGCTGCCAGTGCTCAGCGAGCTGCCACCACGCCGCGTCGCTCGCCACCCCCACGTTGTCGCCCACTGTCGCGTTGTGCTTCCAACACCATCGACCAAGAGATGGCGTCACGCACCCTACCATCGCTGCATATTATTCATGTGTAACAGGTAGTTGCTAATTGCAACTGCACAGGATTGCAGTACACTCAAGAATGAAGACACAAAGCCTTGCGCGAGTTCCGTGCTTCCTTACTTCCCATAGTACTTATAATCGTATGGAATGTAAAGAAGTATGGAGCAGCGCGGGCGTGCCCGCGGGTCCGGAAATCGCATCATCCTGGTTCACATGTGTGACAGAAGCTTTGTCTTGTTATTTGTGATCACGGTTTAACAGTGTTTCATTTTAATTAAATTGTGTGATATCTGTTTATAGTTCAGAAGCGACGTGTATATTTTCCATGGATTTCTTGCATTTCAGTCTGTGAAACGGAATAATAACTAACTTGTCAGAAATGAACAATGCTACTTGTAGGACGCGCAGTGGTAAATATTAAAATCGATTATTAATTTATGAATTGAATCTTGAAACTTAATCTATAGTGACGCGTGTTCAAAAACTATTTTGATATCTTGGTGTTTTGTAACGTTTAAAATCAAGACATAGGGTACGTTTGCAATTTAAGTTCTTTGGGTAATAAAAGTAAGAGAAAAGGAGAGATTGTTTATTCGGTGGCGAACTGTCGTAAAATAACATCTGGCGTAGGTAACAGTTCTGACTAAGGCAACATAAATAAACGCGAGGCTAACGGAGCCCGGAGCTTACAACTCCATTCCTAACTTTAAATTATGTGAGAGTTGTGGGAATTAGCTAAGGAAAATAATTGTAAATTTTCATTCAAAATTATCAAAATAATTATTAGATACCTAACTGCTATTGAAATTATTTCTGTTTTTTCGAAAGAAATTCTTAATTTCTTAATGACCTATTATCATCAACTCACCATGTGTGAGCAAATAATAATAGCAGCAAATACTTTTTTAATTGCGAAATATTTTAATAATTCGGTAAAGAAAGGTTTGTTTGGTTTGTTAATTAATTATACACTTTTGAGTACAATTAAAATCATTCGAGTGATCTAGTTAAACCGTTTTCAGTATCGCATATAGGAATATACCATTTTAAGTAGGAATATGTAAAGTATATAGCATTATTAATAGATAGAGTGTTAAACTCGAATGTAGTTTAATGAATGAATATGTTTATTATACTGAAAATGTACCTACTATTTCCAGGGATTTTAAAATTTGTGTGAATTAATATTTTGTTATAGTACCTACCTATGTTCAAGATTACTCAGAATCTAAGACGTCGGATGTTATGTGTAAGTAACCAGCATTGCTAAACCGTTTATCTAGTGAGTGGATGGCAAAAACGGGGAAACAAAAAACGGCAGCGCGTTGGGGCCGCGCCTGCGCCACATCTGGAGGAGCACTGCATCTCATTATGCGGATCGGTCGCGGCTGAATGGACGCCCGAGCCCGTGCCCTCGCCGAACAATGCTCCTAATATAACTATATTATTTGGACATTACATTGTTTCTTGCTTTTATACAGCTATATTGTTCGGCAGTTCCGACTTGTGACTTTTAATGAGTAAGTTGTTTTTCGTGTATTTTGATTTCCATGACAGGCGATCCCGATCCTAACACAGATGAAGAGAGTGATTAGCTAATTACTGTATTTTTACATCTAGAAACGGTTTCATGTCAATAAACGATTCTGTACGACTGTACGTATAAGGAAGGATGGAAATTAAGCATCTCGGTAGTATGCGTAGGTACGTAATTAATTAATATAGAAAACATTACTCAGTATAACGTGTTTTATAAGCTACAAAATTGTACAGATTCATCCATTCAAACACCTAGTCTTACTAATCGAATCCGTCGATAATAGTTGTGAGTCAGGCTCAAAACGATAGGACTATAAAAAATATTATTGGAAAATTATAAGCATGTTGTTTTTTAATTAAGTTATTTTACGTGGGCCTTAAATAGTCGTTGTCTTGTTGCCAAATTAAAATATTGTATGTTTAACAAAAACGTAAAAGATAATAATATTGTTTGCTGACTAGTTTTGGGTGTAGTCTGGTGCTGTAAAGGATAAGTATAGTTTTTATGTAAGGAAAGACTGGGAGAGATCATCATCTTCAGAGGGTACCGTTTATACAAGATCTATACCAGATAGTTTAGACTAGTATTTGAATCCGCATTTGTAGCATCGTTTTTATACGGAACTCTATTGGATTGAATATATGTTATTCAAATTCTCATTGAATATTCAATCATCAAAAGGTAAATTTTAATATAACGCCGAAAACAGGGCGATCATTAACCAGGTTCCGTTCATTGTTTCAAGAGGCGAGGGGGCAGCGGCGGGACTAGGGCAATGACAGCGCACACGCATTACGATCAGGATCACACACACACAAGTGAGCAGGCGCGGCCAGCGACCAACTCGACGCACCAAGAGACCAACACGACACTCTTCGTCCCTTCAAGAAAGTGAACCAATCTTTACTCACCGCCATAGACTAAATAATAATTACCCACAAATCAACATTCTACCCGATCCGCGCCCTTTAATAGCGAACGCCTTTTACTATAGCACAAAAGAGTGTTCTATGAGAAAGGGATCTTGACCTACCAGTTTGTTCGGTACGTTCGACTCTCAAAAACAATTTATTCATGCATCCATGCAACGACTACGGCCAACAAAAGAATTTAAAACTAGACAGGGGGATAATGAATACTAGACAAAGGGCATTTTAATAGAGTTACTTGCGTGCAATTCGGTTTAGTGATTTTATTGAAGTTGAATGTAAGAACGGGCTTGTAAGAATATAATAGAAACGTGCTGTATGAATGATAACATGTGCGTCACAAACCTTGGTGTAAACGATTTTTTATACACGATTTAGTTTTTTCATAGACTAGATACAAGACCGAATCGGTAGATGTCTTGTTATTTGTGGATGACGTGCGAAAATAACCACCAGACGAATCGTTGGCAGCGCTCCAGAGGCCACTGAAAGTCTCCGACGCCGTGCCTCACTCTACATATATTTCCATATATTATGCGTAGATACAATTAAAACTTATAAATTAGTTAATCACACCTAGCTGTGCTGTAGGAAAGTGTGCACAAACCTACAAAACGTATGTGTTCTAAAACCAGTATAGCCAAGTTGTTTCAATACTTATGATTAAAGAAATTAATGAATATTAGTACCTAACGAAAATAAAGTAGCCATTTAATTATTGTTTTTTTAATAATTTAGTAAGGCGTAGTCCGCAATGAAGCGTTAGAGATATAGGAAAAAAGATTGTAGCTCTATTTTTTCTATAAAAGCTTTTATAGATCTGAAACTCTGAATTTTGTATCACCAACATATTTCAATAATAAATAATAATAATATTTTGACAGTTTTAAAATAAAAATAAACTTTACTTTAAACTTTTCGTTGCCTCGTTTCTTTACTTTTTTCATTGCAGAATTACAGATAACTAATAAATCATAATCAGCATTACTATAATGCTAAAATAAATAGAAATTGAGAATATTTCAACTGAGTTTGCAAATTATTCAGTACCTATAATAAACACCAGCATTTTACTGCCCCACTGCAAAGGATTATTATTCAATGCAGGCAACAAAATATATATCACTTTACTCTCATGAAAAATGAAATGTGATATTAATAATATCAGTATCGCATTTCATTTTCGATAGTCCACGATTTACCATAATAATATTATTATTTCGATAGATCGTGAACTATCGTCACGGTTTCAGCTACGTACACTAGATGGCGACACACGTGTGCTTTATATTAGGAGTTTATAATGAATTACCCACGCATAGCTAAACTACGATATCGACGTAATAATTTTAAATAACATAAAGTGTAAGTCTTCATTTATCAATTAATACAATTTGGTGTCTACACGTGGATTAATAATTATTTTTTATATATTCAATTAAGTAATCCGCATTGATTAGGTATTGAATTTTAGCGACAACGAACGGTTTTTCAAATTGTGTAAGAGACAAAATAATTGCAGTAAATAACCGAGCTAATGACAACGTCGCCAACCGCTGCAGTTTGGATGCAGTATTAAAACCTACGCATCATAGATTAAGTATGTGATGAAATCTTATGAGCAAATTTTGTAGAAGCATGTTGTAAAACCGAAACAAGAAATCCCATAAAAGTATATAGTGAGCTCACGGCGTAAAATCAAATACTTAATCGTTACGAACCAATTAACTTCCAATCTAATAATAAACGATACTGAAACGCAATGAGGTGAAACTTGTTAATGAGATCACAGCATTAACAGTATTATTCTGTCTTTGTTTTCTTGCTCCATATTTGTTTTCTCTTCTAGTTCAATCAGTACGAATTATAAAGCACTTTACGAAACAATTTGTTCTGGCACTTTAGTGGTCTTATACACGGCCGCCGCGTTTTGCTACTTACAATGTGTCAATGTGTGTACTATAATGTATAATGTTTAGTACCTGGGCGACCGAGCTCTGGTCGGGTGAAAATACGGAGGAAACGAATTTTCCCAGATATGAGACCTAGCTACTCGTAGATCGATTTTTCACGCCGCTAAATATAGGTATACTGCAACTTTCATCGAAATCCTTAGAGCCGTTTTTGAGAACATGATTACACTACATACAAATTTTGCTCATTTAATAGTAGGTATAGGATATAGGATGTACTCGTATGAAACTATAATGTACATGTGTAATGTGTATGATATTTGTGTTAAGATTTCAAACGATTATCTAACGAATGGATTGCCTAGTAACTTAATTTCGTTTTAGAGGTTTAAAATTTTCATTAAATGCTTATTTATTATTATAAGAGATTTCTATCCAAAAATTTAACAAACTGGTTTCTAATAGGATTACTTTGTAGTCTGTTTGTCCGTGCCCAAGCAGCAAAAACTAGTACTATAAAAAACCATAGAACGTTTTGTAAAAAACTGTCCTTGGTCCTATAAAACCCCAAAGAACGTATCTTTTATTCGGAAGTGGCGCATTTAGATCTCTGTTCAGTGACAAAATAATTGTATTGCAGTGTTCTAAATGACGAAACAGTCCAATAAAATCTATGTAACAGTGATGCAGGTCTCAAAATAATTATGTATTGGCTACTGTAGGACCTTTTATAGTACTTTTTCATACTATACAAGAGTTTAGTTTCCTTTACCTCACATTTTTCATTCACCTTTCATTATTTTACATTGTTGATAGTGCAGAGTGCAAAAAATAATTAAAATAATTTTACAAAAGGATACAAGCAATCTGATAAAAGATTTTATTTTGTTATAATAATATTAGTTTATTACGGTGGAAATGATGTGCGACTGCAGCTTTACTGATAAACTAGGGATAGGTTTACCATGAATTTAAAGTGCCCCCTTCGAATTGTTGAGCTTTTACTAAAATATTTATCATATAAAGTGATTTCGATATTCTAAGAGCCATTATAGTACTTGCCGTGATAATGTTTTCACTGTCAGTCATCGTGGATTCAACCTAAAATTGGGGTTCTGTGTGAGCATGACTGAATATTTATATATATATATAAACATTTTAATTTCTAATTTAATAGTAGTTCATCCTTTAATAAGAATGTTGTGCATGCCTATAAGTGATGTATTTACACAGTACTGAACACTTGTGATTACCTATTGTTTATTCTTGTAAATATGTCGTTGGTGTGCCTTGCTCAATAAATAAATAAATATATAATAGTGTTTTTTTTTACTATTTTTCTGAACAATAATGGGTAATGAAAAAAAAACTTTATTATAAACTGTTAATAAGCGTTCGGGAATCGTTAGGTAATGTATTTGGTATTCTATTGTTAATTAATCGTACTAAACTTTTTGTTGCTTCATGCGAAATATTATAATGAATGGCCCAATTTTTCACGCCATTACGAACATTTTGGTCTTTTTCGAATGTTGAATCATTGCTCGAAGATTCAGAAAAATCGCTGGAGTAAGGACTCTCTTCAGAAATAATTTCTTTGTAAGACACAGTTTGTACGGAACCGTTTCTCGTAATTGTGATTCCAACTTGATTTTGGCTACTATTACTGCTTTGATTGTTTGATGATGACGAAGCTGCTTTTTCAAAACGTCTATTCACTTCTTTTCTATAAGTTCCACTGCGTTTATATCTTTTCCAATTCTTTTAATCCATTTTTGTTTTTTGTTTTTAGGGCAGAATGCACGTCGCATTAATTCCGTATCAAAATGTTTGATTATATAATCCTTTTTGGGACTTAACTGTCATTTAAAAGAAACATTTATCTACATGTATGTGCCACTTTTGCGTCATTATAGTGATAGATACCCATTTATAATACTAACAAGCGCATTGCTAGGCACCAAAAAAGTTGTTATACAATAATTCTGCTCTATTATAGTGTTTGTGTGATATGCGTATCGATAAAATTATAACATGCATCTAAAAACTATTATAGTATACTTACGTTCTATTAGCGTGATCTGAAATTAGACTACATCACAAAAACACTCTATTGTAAAGTCTTTGTGACTACTAACGCACACGTACTATAGCAGCGATCTGAATATCCACAATATCACAATATCGCCCTGTAGTTGAGTGTTCATCACTGCTATAACGAAACTACTATTGCAGTACGTTTGGAACCCTTATTACGCTAATCAGATAAATAAAGGCACCTGTTAACAATTTTATAGATCAATATTATTATGTACTAGTTATATTAGAACTTGCTATAGTACTTGACTATAACGGTTGTATAAAATGGTGTAGTAAACGTTTACATCCTTTGTTTATAGGTATTTTTAGCTCTATAAGCATTTAGAGCAATAATGTACTGTCGAACGCTTTTATACAAGACTCTGGCACCGCTAAAACCTTAATAAATCGTTTATAGAGCTTTTTAGAGATATGAGCTGAAATAATAGGACTGAATTGCTGGTTGGGTGGCCATGCCTGGAACGGGTCAATATCCTCACAGCCAAACTTCGAACTGCCGCTGTACAAGAAGACCCGAGCCCAGATAGAACTGAGACTAGTAGGCGCGGGCCTGCGGACGGTGAGCGATGGGCAGCTCGCCGTCCGATAAGGACCAGGCCCGGGTCGACGGCGCGTCGTGTTCCACGCGCGCCTCAAAGGGATGTCAGCAACAACTGACGGGGTCCGGAAGGACCAATGCCTGCTGGGGTTGCGGGTTTGTCTGAGAGGGATATCGCGGCCCCAGCACATAGGCAACGGAAGGAACACGGGTGGGTTTTAGTAAGTAAAAGTCTGACACTCCCTCTCGCTCTGCCCAGAGCGGGAGGAGTCATTTGATGATTTCCCACCCAAAAAAAAAAAAAAAAAAAAAAAGGGTTGGGAGAAGAAGAAGATGATTAGATACTTAAACGCTCATCGGAGAGTCCCTAACGAACTTCTCATAAACAAGAATTTTCCATTTTGGACTTGCAAAAGGTCTTCGCGTGGGTGAATCGGAACTTTTTATTTCAACTGTACGTTTTGCGAATCCTACGTGCGAATCGTACCTACAGGTTCACGGCTGAAAGCTAAGGAAAGCAAATTGACAATTTCCTCTCAAATTAAAAGTAAATTTTAAAGTGTAACTAAACTTCAAAAAAACTATTTTAGAGTCCCACGAATACTAAAAAAAAAAAAAAAAACTCAAACAAAAAAGAAAAAAATAACACGAAAAAACGTCAAAAAGACACTAAATAAATATGATATGTAACAGTATCATCTGCATTGAGGTGGACTCCCAGAAATAATGTCACAAAATCATATTGATTTGTTGTAGTGAAATATAAGATAAATAGATAGATCTTGACTATAGAAATATAATTACAAACCCTCGGATCGTAGAAGCTTTGTTAGTCATTTGAGGATAAACAAACATCTGCCATTATGAGACTTCCTTGTTCAAACAGTCATTACAGCTATTATTTACTTAACTTTTAGCGAGCGTATCTTAAACAAGTGAATAAGTAATTAGTGGCATATGTGCGTGTGGGGCCGGGCGGCTGGGCGGCTGGGCGACCCTGGGTGCCATCGCTAACGCGCCCGTCCCGGCCGGCGGCGCCCACAATAAACCGCCACCAAATTATCTTTTCAAACAATTAGCTGAGACTTATTGCCCAACAAAATGTTCGCCCCGCAGAAATATCGGTGTAATTAAACAAGCTGTAATTAAACCAACGTTTTTTAAAGATATGAATAATAACGTTAACCGTATTTAGATTACAACAACGCAAACGAGTCTGCCTGTACCTAACTGTCTGTTTTGGTTAGGCAAATAATAATACTTTTTTACTACTAATACTTTTTTAGACGGTACCTTCAGCGGATACCTCAATTGGCTTTCCCGAGTGTTCGGCTTTATTTGTGGAGGTACGACCACAATGAACATCAGTACAATAAAAAAATATAATCGCCATTAGCTTAGCCAAAGGTTCTAAATTAAAAAATAAAGAAAAAAGAGACAAGCCGGCAAGTCCGATAGAAATTTCCCGCCGCGATCGCCAATAATGACGATCTTTCATATAAACTTTCATCCCCTATTTAACCCCTTTAGGGGATGAATTTTCAAAAATCTTTCCTTTATGCTCACTTTCGGTATATAAAGAAACTCTTGTGCAAAACATGTTTCTAGACCTTGAGCTGTACGTTGTCTGCATGAATGAATTTATGATTTTTATTAAGTAGATATAGCTTCTTTTCTACTTTATGAATGTGAGATCGTTGTAGGCATTGTAGACGCATAGAATCTTCGATTTGTTGACCATTTTCTATCTTGTTTTATGTTTTTGTTCCTTGTACTTATTGACAACGCTACACTGCTCATACCTATTAACACTGTAATTGCAACCATTGTAAAAGCAAATTCCTTAAAAAGAGTAACCGTAGAGTTCTGGCTCTTCTCCATAGGAAACGACATATGGAACCTGGTACCTGGAACCGTGCACCTAGCTTCTGACATTCCATAAGTGCCCATGTAGGTTTATGTGAAATAACATATTTTGAAATTGGGAATGAAAGTTTGTATGTTAGTTTTTTGTTTGCCGATGGGAAATCCCACGGGACACATAACTTGTACGATATACTAGAAGACAGATAAATTGTAATGAAAACTGCTACTGTTTGTTTTATATTTTTTACGATTTTGACAGACTCATATGTTTAAAGAGCATTTACAGTCAACCAAGAGGATGGAAGGGGGAGGAAAATAACAGTAAACAGAACATTTCCAGGGCTATAAAAAATAGAAGCTCTTGCACCTGGCATAATACATCATAAAAAATCCTTGAGAATGTAACGAAGACAACGGTCTCTACGGAATAATATTAAAGAAAATTCTTCAGGATCTTGTTTTCTATTGAAAGGAAAGTATTTTACAATAAGGTTGAGCTCAGGATCATTGTGAGCAAAACAATAATAACTAAGAAACCAAGTATAACTAAAAAACGGGAACACCCAAATACTCCGAAATATTTTATTCCGAATTTCGATGTACCGATTTTCAAAAGTCCGAATTTCATAATACCTAAGAATTATAATGTCTATTATTAAAAATCACGAAATTTATTTTACCGAAAGTCGTAAATGCGATTTGTTAGTTTTTCGATTTTCATACGTTCGAAGAATCAAATGCTCGAAGGGTTCTTGGTCCGAAAAACTACATTACGATTTTCAATACTTCGAATAAACCTAAAGGCAACATGTTGTGCTACAAAATTTTGTGACAGAAACGAATCGCTGCAAAACCGACTTCACCCTACCCTACCCTAGAGTGTAATTTAAGCTCGCGTGGGGCCGCCCAAACCCCGCAGCGCCGGAGCCGTGACAGAAACAATGCTTGCTGCATGTTGCATGCCTGCTTGCCGCTTGCCTGCTTGCATGCTGCATGCCTGCTTGCATGTTGCATGCCTGCTTGCATACTGCATGTCTGCTTGCACGCTGCATGCCTGCTTGCATGCTGCATGCTTGCTTGCTTGCTTGTTTATTTCGGAATTATATTAATCGGTATTTTAATAATCGGAATTCGTATTTTTGATGTTTCGAATTATCATTAAGTCGGAGTTTTTATTGATCTATTGAAACTCGGTATTTTGAGAATAGTAATTATAAACGTTAGGAATATTGAAATTTAGGAATTATAAAAATAGGAGTAATGATAAGTCGGAGTTGTTATGATTCGGAATTTTGAACCATTCGGAATGATGAAAATCGTATTTTGAAATTCGTATTTGTGACTGACGGAATAAAGTTTTTCGTATTTATGTAGTGTACCCCTAAAAAACACTATTCGTCTTATCGTTACGATTGCCCCAGTTCTATGCATTCGCGTGTATTCGATGATTCAGTCTTCTCAGTTTTCGTAGACATCACGAAGGATGCAGATGGAAAAAACAATGTGATCACCATTATACCGAAAAAGCTCACTCACTTTTACTGGACGGCCTTTACTTTTAAATGTAGGTACACTCGGCAGTGCTTTACATGACGTTTTACAAAAATATCCTATCACTCATTTACCTACAGGGTTGGTTTCGTTTGTCATTCTGTTATCTTTTCGTGACTAATGACCATTAAAATTACAAACCCAGTAGCGGTTTCCACAGGATATTTTTGTTAAAGAAGTTTACATTTCTTAGTTCGTATATTTGTGTTTTGTAGTGTGCATGTGTATGCTTCGGGGAGAACAGGTGTGATTTTATGTTCATAACATATGCAAATAATTCAAAACGTTTTCTTTATTTAATACATTGTCAAGAAAACTATAGCTATTTTTATCAAAAAAATTAATGCATTGTAATTTTATTTTATGTTGCATTTTTTATGCGCAAACAAAAAAAAAAAAAGGAAAGGAACGCAAACTCAAAATGCGTCGTCTTCTTCAATGCCGGAAGTGACGTAAGGAGCCATGTGAATTAACACCTATTCTTAGCAAACTGCTTGAAATATCATCCAAGTAAGTGTGATTTCTGCTTGAATGAGGCATAAAGATATTTTAATTTATATCATTTAGGGCTAAAAGAGATGTAAACAAAGCAGTATAGGGGGTAATGACGTCACATCGTGGCCCCCACAGTTCAGTAGTCCTTTTAATTCTCTTCCTACCACCCAATACGGATTTTACTTTGGTGACAAAACAAAAATATGGAGCTGGTGGTAATGAGCACTATGGAGCTGGTCTTATGATGCAGCCATAGTGCCAGCCAGGTGGCCATAGGAACTCCTCAACTTAAGAAGAAATCCCCATCGTGTTTGGTCTCGCTGAATTTATTTATATACGTGTGCTACCGCTTAATCGGATGCAAGGAATTACACAAAAATGGATTACTCCAAGCGGAAACACATAGGGGAATTGTGCTTAACACATGTTAAAAATGCATACATGATAGCGCTGGCAAACAAAAACAGTACCACAGACTAAAACAAACGTCATAACGGATGTTGACGTAACGGAAACACGAATCAGAGCATTAAAATATAAATAAGTGATTTTGCATTACATTATAAAATCATATTAAATTAAGTATTGTTAATTTTAAGGTTCCTTTTTACATCCGTTTTAATTTAAAACTCTAAAATGGAAATTGGAATACAGTCCGTTTAAATAAAATAATTGTTACCTAACTAAATTTACAATTTAAGTATTTAAAAAGTGTTATTAATTACAAATCAAAATATTGTGCGCTATTTCATATTGTTTACTAAATTAAATCTAAACTTTATTGTAAAACAAATATCACCGGAAGTCGTTGCTGTTTGACGTTGACAGTTGTTTGAAAGTATAAATAGCGTTGCTCTAGTGGCAAAGCGATCAGTATTGAATTGTATTTTGTACTGTGTGCATCTCGATGTAAAATGAAGTTGTGTGAATCATTGTTGGTTGTGAGTGATAAAAAGTATTTACAAGATGTCTGATCGTTATCATTTGAGATCCCCGAGCCCTACCGCTCTAACATCAGAAGAAAGGGATGAGCCCGAGCCTGAACTGGACCCATCAACGTACTCGCCTACCTTGCCGACCTCTCGACCAGGAAATTCGGAAGAGCTGAATTTACTTCGCTGCCAGATCAAGTTGCTGGAAAGGAGGGTTTTCTGGAAACAAAACACGAGTACCCCCAAGCTAAGTGATATTTATTTACCTAATTATGATCCCAACGAGCATAAAATAACAATTGAGGAATGGTGTGACAATCGAATTAAAAGTTCAAGTCGTTAATGATTTAAATTAAGATGTCATTTTAGGACTCAATTTTAGGTCAATTACAAACGAAGGAAATTCAACAGAAAGAGTACGTTACATTTTTAATTACGAAATATAATACCTTTGGCTAATATTGACACTGATTTAAAGGATACGTCTCAGTCAATAAGTACCCCTGAAAAATACACCAATTTATTTACGTTCAATAAAAATAAAAATAAAAAGTGACCACGGGCAAATTAACTATCAGAAAAATTAAGACAATTATTAAAGATCTTAAAACTATTTGCTAGTAAAAAGAAAAATGGTGATGCCCGGCTTTGTGTTGATTTCCGTGAACTAAATTCAAATACGGTTCGTGACCACTATCCTCTGCCACTGATTCAAGATGATCATCAATATGATTGATAAACTTGGTAAACTACATTCTTTTCAAGCCTTGTAGAATTATTTCAGACAGGGAATCAGCTATTATAGGAACAGAAATTCAAGATTTTTATCGAACATCATGCGTTACACCTAGAGCTAACGGTCAAGCTAAAAGACAAATACACACTCTTAAAGATCACTTTACAGCTATATCTCTGACACAATCGAGAGTTAGGGTTAATAAAATAGATGAATTGCAATTAGTATCAAATTATACGAAATCTAAAGCTACAGGCTAAAAGGGAATATCCCCTTTAAGAACTCCTGCTACATAAAAGATGCTCCCCCCTTGCAATCGAACAGATATCCCAATCTAACGAAGACATTAACAAAGATGAAATTCGTTTAGACGCTGAGCACAGAATGGCCGAAACAGCAGAAAAACATATAATGCGTTTCAATTCTAATTGCGCCAAAATTAAACCCTTTATAGAAGAAGACTTTGTTCTTTGTAAAGACACTCAGTGGTCGGGTAATAAACTAGGCCCAAAATATCTGGAGATCCTCAAAATTTATCAAATAATAAAAGTCCTCAACAATACTAGATATGAAGTAAAAAAAAAAAAAAAAAAAATTTTAATCACACATGAACACATGAGATTGGTCACCAAATCCTAATTTAACTGAGTGAATAGACCGTGATAGCAAGAATAAATAATAAAAATAAAAATAGGTCAAAAACTGTTTTTTAAATTCTTTACGATTAAGTTGGGAATGGATAAAAAAAAAAAAAAGAGAAAATATATTAATAAGAAATTCTAAGTCAAGCCAAGTCAATGACGGGTCTCTGAATCTTTATGATCAAGCCACAGTTTGCGACCTCTGAGTTTGATTTAGAAAAATAAATAAAAAATAATAAGTAATTCTTAGTCAAGCCAAGTCAATGACGGGCCTCTGAATCTTTATGATCAAGCCACGATCTGCGACCTCTGAGTTTGATTTTGAGTTGGAAAAATGGTTGTGTTCAAAGGCCTGGTCATGGCCAGGGTTTCAATTGGTTGGTTAAATAAATTTCAGTCAAGCCAAGTCAAAGACGGGCCTCTGAATCTTTATGATCAAGCCACGATCCACGACCTCTGAGTTTGACAGTTTCACCAGACTAAGCAAATGCTGCCTCTGAGTCTGGTGTAAGAGATTTTGCATTTTTTAACTTTTCTATGTTTTTCAGAGAGATACGCTGGTCCTAGCAAGGCCCGCTCGTCAGTATGGCCGTGATAGCGCTGGCAAACAAAAACAGTACCACAGACTAAAACAAACGTCATAACGGATGTTGACGTAACGGAAACACGAATCAGAGCATTAAAATATAAATAAGTGATTTTGCATTACATTATAAAATCATATTAAATTAAGTATTGTTAATTTTAAGGTTCCTTTTTACATCCGTTTTAATTTAAAACTCTAAAATGGAAATTGGAATACAGTCCGTTTAAATAAAATAATTGTTACCTAACTAAATTTACAATTTAAGTATTTAAAAAGTGTTATTAATTACAAATCAAAATATTGTGCGCTATTTCATATTGTTTACTAAATTAAATCTAAACTTTATTGTAAAACAAATATCACCGGAAGTCGTTGCTGTTTGACGTTGACAGTTGTTTGAAAGTATAAATAGCGTTGCTCTAGTGGCAAAGCGATCAGTATTGAATTGTATTTTGTACTGTGTGCATCTCGATGTAAAATGAAGTTGTGTGAATCATTGTTGGTTGTGAGTGATAAAAAGTATTTACAAGATGTCTGATCGTTATCATTTGAGATCCCCGAGCCCTACCGCTCTAACATACATGTTAAAAAAATGTGCTTTTTCTTTATCGTGTACCTTAATAAGTTTATGGAATAGGGATTCAATATTTTGGTGTATGTTTTTTGCAAAATGAATTTTTATCGTTACAAAAAAACACTCCCGACCCGTGGTACAACTGCGATGTCCAACTGGTTGTACTACGGAGAAGTAAATTTACCCATGGTTCAACTGGTTGTTCTATGGGGAAATATCTTTACCAATGGTTCAACTCGAGTGAGTTGTTCTTTCCTTGGTCCAACTAGTTGTACTTCTGGGAATTGAATGTATCTATGGAACAACTACTGGTAATAAACAGGAAAAGGTTATCTATCAATGCTGAAGTGCAATGCAATTACTACCTCTTTTGATTAATTGTCTATTGATGATTAAGACGTTGATATTGACGCGTGAATATTTCTCGTTTTCACACCATACCAAAGGAAAATGTCGGAAAATTGTGAAGTTAGAATAATTGAAAGAAAAGGCGGTAATGTTTTGTTATTAAAAAGTCGACAATTTTACAAAGTGAAAGCTTTTAAAGATGAGTCGCGTGGCGCATATTGGCGGTGCTCTATGTACAAAAAACTCAAATGTTGTGGATCTGTTACAGTTAATAAGGTACGATTGTATGTATTAGTATTAGAGTGCGTTTCCACTGACGCGGAGCTGTGTGGAGTGCAGAGGAGTGGACCGTGAATTGGTCAATCATAGTGCTCGTAATCTCCCTCTGTTTCACATTAATGTAACTAAATATACGCTGCATTTTAGAGTGAGAGTGGAACTCAGCTCCGCTCCACTCCGCTTCAATGAAAACACCCTACACAGTTAAGTTTAATTAACGATTAAAAGGCGATTTCTTAGGTAAGTGTAGAATGTGTTTTGCTGTCAAAGGTAGCCACTTTGAAACCCTGTTGTAAATTAAATAAAATAAAACATTTTATTTCACTTTTTACCTATGTTTTATTAACTAGTCAGTTCCCATTTTTATTATAATTAAAAATTAATTAATTAATTCCATTAATTTTTCGAGGATCGTAGCGTAATGTTCTATAGCCTACCTATAGCATTCCTCGATAGATGAGTGATAGCTCATATTGGATGCAATACAAAAAGAATTATGCATTTTGAACCAGTAGTTCCAGATATTACCTCCTACATACAAACTTACAAATTTTATCTCTTTATAATATTAGTATAGATTCCTCAAAAAATTTATATTTTCAATAAATAAATGTTTATTATTTCACTTCATTAACATCTTTATTGCACCAATCACTTGCACCCATTTTTTAACCGACTTAAAAAAGAAGGAGATTATTACAATCGCAATCGTTGTCAGATCACTTAACGATAGTCATTTGTTTTAGACGTTCATTTGTTTTACACGATCATCCTATCCCCGTGGTCCAACCAGTTGGACACCGTGGTCCAACCAGTTGGACATAATTCCACCGTTGTACCACGGGTCATAATCATAAATATCAGAATAAAGAGTTGAACCATGGGTAAATTTACTTCTCCGTAGTACAACCAGTTGGACATCGCAGTTGTACCACGGGTCGGGAGTGCAAAAAAATTGCAAACTTTCATCTATTTTTATGTTTTTTTGAGTATCAAAGCGTGACGCATAAATGTTTTTCAATGGAGTTTTTTTTTAAACATTAAGAGTAATCGTATCAAGGTTTTTGAAAAGCAGTTTTAGTTTTAATAATACTTTTTATTTATAAAAGACGGCAATTTGATTTGGCACATAGGTACGTTGTTTTCCGGCAGTCATCGGTCACAGAAGTCAGAAAAGGCAAAAAGAAATTGTATGGAAAAAGATTTTTCAAAAGCAGCAAATTTTGTTCTCAAATCCAATAAAATTTAATGCGTATTCTTTCGAAATTTGAAAAACCCTTTTTTTCTTTAGTTTCAGCCACTCTATTGTAAAAGTACGAGGGGTGTTCAATAAATAGTGAGAATGAGTAAGACGCAATTATCTTTTATTATATGTTATTTTATTTTTCGACGTAGCCACCTTTCAGGTTTATACACTTTGTTTATCTTTTCTCTAATCCATAGATTTTTTTTAAAGGGAATTTTATTCCCTTTAAAAAAAATCTTCCTGATCCCTTAAAAAAACATTTACGGCGGCGACTACTCCGTCATCATCTTCGAATTTCTGGCCCCTGAGATGTTCCTTTAAGCGCGGAAATAGGTAGAAATCACTAGGAGCAAGGTCCGGTGAATATGGGGGATGTTCCATCAATTCGAAGCCAGCTTCTTGAATGGCAGCCATCGCAACTCTGGACTTGTGCGCAGGGGCGTTATCTTGGTGAAACAAAACAACTTTTGCGAGTTTGCTACGCCGTTTCTTGCGTATTTCCTCACGCAACTTTGTTACTTGTCCTGCGTACATAGTCCCCGTTATAGTGGCTCCATGATTAAGATATTCGATCATTACCACCCCTTGGCTGTCCCAGAAAAGAGAGCCCATGATCTTTCCGGCGGATGGAATCGCCTTAAATTTTTTTGGAGTTGGAGATGACGGTCGCTTCCAAGTCATGGACTGTTGTTTCGTTTCCGGGTCATAATGGTGAAGCCATGTTTCGTCCATAGTTACGAATCGAGCCAAAAATCGGTCAGAATCTTGTTGTAACAAATTCAAACAGCTTTGTGAAATTCTCAGTCGAGTTTGTTTCTGCGCGTCAGAAAGCATTCTGGGCACCCAGCGCGCTGACACTTTTTTCATACCCAAATGGTCGTTTATAATATTATGGACACTTCCTATCGAAATCTTTACTTCTTCAGCTATAAAACGAACAGTAACACGACGATCCGCCAAGACAATATTTTCAACTTTTTTAATCATTTGTTCAGTCACTGCCGATATGGGGCGTCCCGTTCGTGGGTCGTCGTTAGTGGAAGTTCTTCCTCCCTTGAACTCAGCACACCAACGCGCAACCGTAGAATATGGAGGAGCATGAACCCCTAATGTTGCTCTCAAGTCTTGATTTACCTGCTCCGTAGTAAAATTTTTCAAGCAGAGATATTTTATTACCGCGCGAACATCAATTTTATCCATTTTTAAGAACACGTTCCGAAACGACGCAAGCAATAGACTTCTACTTTTAAAAAACAAAAGAGAATTAATTGCTTTTTTTATTATCATCTTAACTAATGTCTGGGCTATGCCTGCCAGTATTTATTTTTTTTCTTTCCAAGGAGAATGTATCGCATTCTCACTATTTATTGAACACCCCTCGTAGGTTGGAGTATAATTTCCTACGAAAAGTATGGGAAAAGTTTTTTGCGATTTCTGACTTTTCTAGTACGGTATTCAAACCTCAGTTGGTCCAATAGAGATTTTTGATCTTTATAAGAAATAGGATCGAATGGAATCAAAGTTTTTGCGAAACTGCCTATTTTCTTGCCGACTGTAATTTTTTTTCAATATCTGTGAATGCTGTTCACTAATGTTTCACCAAAACTCCATTGACAAATTTTAAGTTTACAACCAACGTTTCGGATACTATTTGTTTTACAAACAACTTATTTCGCAAATATTTTATTTTATAAACACTCGTTTTACAAACATTAATTTAGCAAATGCTTCTCTTTACAAATGTTTCGCATGATGTTTAATCATTTATACATTTTTCATTTAATATTGTGATTCTTTTGGAAAAATCACGTTTATACTAAATATAATTTTATAAGAAGTTTTCTAAACCAGTCACAAAGGGATCATGGTTGAAATTTCCATTTAGGTTTGAAGTTCTATAACTATAAAAACTATTTAACTTTAACCTATAAAAAAATATTTTTTCTATATATTCTAGTCGTTTTTGGCACTCGCCGGCCACTGCCGCGGCACCGCTCGATTCGCTCGCTCGGCTCTTGCGTAGGGGTCACAGTTTTAACCTAACCTTTTTCGAGAGTAAAAATATTCAACCTAATCTAACTAGTTCGGTTCCGCGTAGCCTACTAAAATTATTTTTTTTTTTCTGTTAACATAATTATTGGTTAATTATTTTAACTCACGAAAAGGGTTAGGTTAGGTTAGGTCAGAACTGCGACCACCTACGCACGAGTCGAGCGAGCGTAGCGAGCGGTGCCGCGGCAGCGGTCGGCGAGTGCCAAAAACGACTAGAATATATATAAAAAAAGACTTTAATAGGCTTAAAGAACTTCAGTACTTGCTTGTAAATTATTATTCAACGACCCAAATGGAAATTGCAACAATGATCACTTTGTGACTGGTTTAGAAAAATTATTATAAAATGATATTTAGTAAACGTGATTTTTCCAAAAACTCTAAATATTAAATGAAAAATGTTTAAATGATTAAATATCATGCGAAACATTTGTAAAGAGAAGGATTTGCTAAATAAATGTTTGTAAAGCGAGTGTTTATAAAAAAAAACATTTGTGGAATAAGTTTTTTGTGAAATAAATAGTATACGAAACGTTGGTTGTAAAGTAAAAATTTGTCAATGGTGTTTTGGTGAAACATTAGTGAACCATTAAAATTACCCTTTTGCTTATTTAATGAGTTTCATTTTTAGGAAATCGCGTATTTCAATATGTAAAACGTTTTTATTCCAAACTTTGTTTTATGAGATAACATGAATAAAAAATGAATAATTTGTCAAATAATACGTTATTAAAAAAAAGTTTATCGGATAATGATTTTCTTAATTGAATTATTTGGCAAAGTTCATATTGTGTAATGATGAAATAACAAATCATTTTTTTTTTGGGTGGGAAATCATCAAATGACTCCTCCCGCTCTGGGCGGAGCGAGAGGGAGTGTCAGACTTTTACTGACTAAAACCCACCCGTGTTCCTTCCGTTGCCTGTGTGCCGGGGCCGCGATATCCCTTTCGGACAAACTCGCAACCCTGGCAGGCATTGGCCCTTACGGACCCCGTCAGTTGGTGCTGACATCTCTTTGAGGCGCGCGTGGAACACAACGCGCCGTCGACCCGGGCCTGGTCCTAATCGGACGGCGAGCTACCCATTGCCCACCGTCCGCAAGCCCGCGCCTACGGTGGCCGGAAGTCGGCTCGCGACTCCCGACGCCCGGGGCGTCTCCTGCGGCGACTAGGGGCGCGAGGGCGCGCATCTTGCATTTCCCTCGCGCGCTCCGCCTCCTCCTTCGCGAGCATTACTGCTTCGCAGAAGGAAGTGACGGCGTGCAAGAGTGCATGGTAATGCACTCTCGCTCCGGACCATGGCCTGAACCAGGGCCGGACGCGAGAGATCGCCGCTGCCGATCGCCTCCGTGAGGACACGGCGGTGCCCCGCCCAAGCCGGGCAGACCTCCACCGTATGCTCCACCGTGTCCTCCGGGCGATCCACACAATGGTAACACCCGGGCGTTTCCTCCCGCTTTATCCTGAACAGGAACCTCCCGAAACAACCGTGTCCGGTGAGGACCTGCGTCAGGCGGAAGGTGAGGACGCCGTGGCGCCTCTCTAGCAACTCCTCAAAGAGGGGACTTATCGCCGCAATTGTGGCGTGGCCAGCGCTGGGTTCCGACAATCGCACTCTCCATGCCGCCATGAGATCCCGCCGGAGCTCTGTCCGCTGTGCCGTGATTTCTCGCGGCAGCGGAGTTACACCCCGGCGTTTCGCCTCCTCGCGCAACTCCCACATGTGCGCGAGGACTTTTGCCTCCAGATCCCATGGCGGTAGTCCGGCAAGGAGGCTCGCCGCCTCACGGGAGAATGACTGGTCACCCTGTGAATGCATATCAAAAAGTTTCTAAAAGTTAAGGACTTGGGTTTTTCTTTCTGACCCATCTCAAAAACCCACACTGTATAAGTTTAACTGGAATGCTTGCAAGCACCGAAAAGTCGGTCTTGTAAGAGAACACTAAACTGTAGTGTACTCCTACTTGAAAAGTAGGACACGATGGAAAACTTAAGAGTATTACGATATTGACGGAATGTATGTTATAGTAGGTAAGAAATGAAAAAACAAAAGCAAATAAATCAATTCCCGTTGACCTAGAATCATGAAATTTGACAAGAAGCAAGGTTTCATAGTACTCGTACAAGTAAAGGAAACATTCCGAAAATCGTTAATTTGTAGGATTATCACTAGTGTCCGACCGAAAACGAAAAAGAAGCTTCGGCTTTAGTTATATTTCGGCCGAAAGCGAAAATGATTTAGACATTCTTCTTTTCGTGTGGTTAGTGACTAACCTGGTGTCAGAGTTTTAAAGCCGCCCATGGGCCTCTGACTTGGCTTCATTTAGACATTAAAATATACTAATATTTCCGCTGTACACTGAATCTTGGTTGTTTTTTGTTACATCTAGGTAGAGAAAATATATGCACGTTATGAAAAAATACAACATAACCTCGCTTCACAACTTCAAAACAAAATCGCGTCTGTTTCAGGTTTCAGCAGTCAGCTGAGTGAAACCACGAGCGGTCCCAATTCACCACGAAGTTAGCCGAACGTCACCTGATATTGCCGAGCTTTACGAAGTAGGCCGAATGACGCGCGACAATTCACTAACTTCTGATTTTCGGCTTGGGCGAAGCGTAGGCTGGTTTATGACCGAATCATGAGTTTTTGGTTGAAAATGTCCTATAACGAAAACGAAGCTTTGGTCAGTCACTAATTATCACACAAAAATAAATGCAATTACAAACTTACATTTGCCGTTTAAGAATATATCGTTGAATGGGAGAACATGTTTTCAAGTACAAAGTCAAGTTTCATCTTGGAATAAATTCATCCCCACTACAGAACCCTTCATTGTGTGTGGTCCAACACGCACTTGGCCGATTAAATAAAAAAAATACATATAAGATTAAATAATAATTTTTAATTTAATAGACTATTATAATTAATAAATATTTTAGTTGTCAATAAAATATTTTGTATTATTTGTCTACTCTACTCGATAGTTCGCTATGTGCAAATATTTCATATACCGAGGTAAATTAACGTTACTTAGCACGCACTTTTTTCTTAGATATGTTCCGGTCTTTATTTTGCACTTTTAGTTTAACAGTAGTGAGACAGTGAAAAGAATAATGCTCAACCAAAGTCCATGCTAAGTTACGTTTTTAAATTTCGGTCGGTGATTTCGTTAGTTCGACTTTTGGCCACTGGTTCAGATAAGTTTGTGTTTGTGTGTAATAGCGGCGACGTAGCGGCTGACCACAGATGATGGAGCCGCCTCTCCCCGCGTGCGGGGGAAATAAGCCACGCCCATCAAGCTACCATTTATTTTCAAGATAGGGCCTTAATATGACATACACATACATACATATTACATTCAGGTACAGTGGCGGATTAACCACGTAGCAAGAGTAGCAATTGCTACGGGCCCCGCGCAAAAGGGGGCCCCGCGTATCCAAACCTGCCCACCTCCACCTGAGCGCATTTTTACAGTGAAACCTATTAACATGTGGTATATTGAATTTACTTGATGTCACAAAAACATCACAATCCACGTCAGACAATCGGTAATACAATTTTTTACATATTTCCAAAATTTGATGGTAAATAAACATATTGAGTATTGTTTTTTTCTTTACCACTTTATTCTTAAGACCCCATAGGAGATTGAGGGCCTCTCGATAAAATTTGCTACGGGCCCCGCGCTTGCTTAATCCGGCACTGTTCAGGTAACAGTCACAGTGCTTACATCTGTTAAGCTATACGCACCACAAGTGCCTAGATGACGTTTACATGTCGGCTTACAGATGGCGTCACCACTCAGAACTTTAGGGACCGCCCGCTTGCGTTGTTTGTATGTGGTGTGCAATGTTTTGATTTCGTCACTCAAAAATATTTTTGTGTTGAAAGTGTTTCTGCCGATTAATTTGTATCAGGTCCGTTTTTTGTTGTTTTGACTACTTTGTTATGAACTGTGAACCTCGAAGCGTTAAGTCACAAAAGCCGGCAAATATTTTTTACCTCGTAGGGTAAGATGACATAGCAGCCGTCGGCTTAAGATGACATTGTATGTCATCATGGACGAAGTTATAGCCCAAGGCCAATATAAAAAGAGAAGGCAAATCGCAAGAGCGTTAGAGCTCGAAAGCAAGTGAAGTTTGCCAGCTTTCAGGATGACTCAGATGCTGAACCTACGGAAGATTTTACTCAAGACGCTGTTGTGTTAGTGATTATGATGTCTCCGATGATTACCCCAATTACTTCCAAATCAATCAAAGATGGTGTTATTTGCAGATGACACATCATTGATCTTTAAAATCAACCGACGATCACAAAATCTTGACGACGTGAACAGCTCTATTATTCAGGTCCAAGATTGGTTTACGGTAAACAATTATATGGTACTAAACAAAAAAACACAAATGCAATCAATCTGCCTAGCCTTTTCCCAACTATGTTGGGGTCGGCTTCCAGTCTAACCGGATGCAGCTGAATACCAGTATTTTACATGGAGCGACTGCCTATCTGACCTCCACAACCCAGTAACTGGGTAATACGATATCCCTTGGCAAGACCGGTGTCAGACTTTCGGGCTTCTGACGACTCGTAACGACTGTCAAAGATCCATGAATGACAGCCGGGACCAACGGCTTAACGTGCTTTCCGAGGCACGGAGGATTCTCGGTATGTAAAGATGGTCACCTATCCACTGTCCAACCCCGGCAAGCGTAGCTTAACCTGATGGATCGACCGGTGCGGCTATTGTTACTTAGCCACGAGCTCCTCAAAAAAACAAATGCATTCGATCTAAATTACCTAATGTTAGAAGTGGCGAATGTGACATCATATTGAATGGAGAAAAACTGGAATTTATTAATCAAACGGTTTTCCTGGGAATCACGCTAGACGAGAAACTACAAAGGGGACCTCATACGAGGGCGACACTGAAAAACTTCGAGGAAAACGGTTTATGGACGCCGAGGAAGCAGTGGCTGCGTTGCAAAATGCCGTCGAAGACACCCCTAAGGACGACTGGGCAAAGTGCTTTTCTCAGTGGTTCCATCGGATGCAGCGACGTATTGATGTAAATGGACACTATTGAAAAGATATAATAAAACTAATAACTTGCTAGTTTGTTCAGATTTTGATTTTCTAAGAACTTTCAGTGTACCCTCTTGCTTATTTCGGCTGCTTATACTGTTAGAAAGAAAAGACAATTAACAGATGTAGAAACTGCGCGTTTGGTCTATTTTAGCTACTTTCACAGCATTATGTCGTATGGTATTTTACTCTGGGGTTGGGCTGCCGACATTTATTTTGCAAAAGAGAGCTGTCAGAGCCATTATAATCTTACGTCGGTCGCCGCGAATCTCTCAGGGAACTATTTAAAACGATTAATATTATGACGGTGCCTTGCCAATTCAGTTTCGAAAATATTATGTATGTAAGAAAAAATCTACATCTTTTTAACAAAATAAGTGATAGACATCATTTTAATACTAGAAATCGGGAGCGGCGGTATGATCCGGCCCACGCGCAACTCTATTGCACTATGTTTACAAACAACGAATTTAAATTTTTAACTTGTGTTGATATAAAAAAAAAAAACATAATTCCTTAAAGTATTTAATAGTGAACACGTAGACAAAAATTTTAATACCATTGGTAACAATCGAATGGAATAGGTTTTTCTCTTAGTGGTTATTACAAAAAAAGCAGATTTTAAGGCTTAACTTTGCCGTTTTTTTCTATCGGGCAAAGTTTTGTCAATCGTGTTTCGGGCCTCATACTAAGAATTTTCGTAATCATAAAAAAAAATGCAAAATCGTTGTTTTTTTAAGATAAACATTGATTTTGCGTGAAGTCGAAACATCTGCTTTGGAACCCATTTCACCTTAAGCTTAGCCTTTTTTTTTTTTTTTTTTAGGTGGGAAATCATCAAATGGCTCCTCCCGCTCGGGCGGAGCGAGAGGGAGTGTCAGACTTTTACTGACTAAAACCCACCCGTGTTCCTTCCGTTGCCTGTGTGCCGGGGCCGGGATATCCCTTTCGGACAAACCGAAAGCAAGACAAGACAAGACAAGCTTAGCTTGCCGTGCGGTTTTTACCGCATAATCTGTGAAGATGCGGTTAATTCACGCGGTTGCGGTTGATTCTAATAATTGTTGAAATTTAACTATAATTTTGCATGCCCGTAATGAGAGTGAAATATGTCCTGTGCTATAATTTAATTTAACATCTCGTGTAACCATATTTCATGCAAATAAATGATTTATTATTATTTCCTTTATTCCATTTTAAACACTTATAAATTATATTAGAACATAAAAAATTAAAACATTTAAAAACATAAAAATAGTAGCCCACCGGTATCGGGAACAGGGTCCAAGCTACAGCAAAATCGAAGGGAGTTCGATTAGTTTCAGCTAATCTAGATCTTATTCAACATAAACTTAAAGGAAATATTAAAACAATAAATCAAAGGTCAGGGCTCCAGAGAGAGGAACCTCCTGACAATGCGAGCCGTGTCCAGAAGTACCGTTTTCTGAATCAAGCCCTTGATCCAGCTGCTCAACGAGAGCCTCCTTAGGTGTTGGTCGAGGCTCTTGGCAACTAAGCCATTGGCTGATACGACTATCGGCACAATGATCGCTGAGTCCACATCCCACATGTCGAAAACCTCGTGAGCCAAGACAAGATACTTGATTTGTTTATCTTTCTCAGCTTTCAGGACCGTTATGTCAATAATCATTGTGCGCCGCTCTACTCGATCCACCACCACTATATCAGGTTTATTCGCAACAATAGTCCTGTCAGTGATGATGGATCGATCCCAGTACAATATGATATTTCCATTTTCGAGATCTGGGTCGGGCACATACCTGTAATACGGCACTTCCGATTCCACAAGATTGTATTTCAGAGCAAGTTGCTGATGGATAATCCTGGCTACAAGGTTCTGTCTATGCAAGTACTCTTCGTTAGCAAGACGAGAACAGCCGGATAGATAATATGTCGGATTGATTCTCCCGGACGGTGGCATGCCCGACAGATGTCAACCGTGCCATCTTTCACAATAAATCTACGGTAATTGTTCGTCATGATAACTTCGTCCATAATTGCACAGACAAAACCTTCGGTTTCCCCAAAGATGTCACCAAAACGCAGCCAGGCTACGGACGCTAGAAAATCTACATCGGGTCCATGTAGGGCCCGGAAAAAGCGTCCGTGGAGCTCCTTACTCTGCCATACCTCTTTGCGATCGTTAGTGTCAAGCACAACAGGCTTGCGACAGTTCTCTTTAGCCATGGCGAGCGTGGTGAGGCCCTTGTCCACCGCGACCACATCTCGATGCATCCCCACGTCGGTTTCTAGGAAATATTCCCTGAGACTGCATATCTCGCGATTGTGGAGGGTCTTAGCGTTTAAAAAGCCTCGACCTCCACACTTTCGCGGGATATACATATGTCTCATTACCGATGACCGTGGGTGGTGCATTCGATATGCAGTCAGCAGCGTACGCACCCTCCTATCCAGGGCGTCGAGTTCAGTCTGAGTCCATTTGAGTATGCCGAAAGAGTACATCAAAACCGGCATGACCCAACCATTGAAGGCGCGCACCTTATTTCCGCCTGATAAAAGACTATTGAATACTTTCCTCAGGCGGCCAAAGAAGCGCTCCTTCAATGATTGCTTCATGTCAGTAACATTGATACCCAACGCTTCCGACATACCCAAATACTTATAGGTTTCGGATGCGGAGAGGGCTCTAAGGTTTATGGAATCCGCGAGCTGTGTTCCCACGGATTCCACAATCTCCCCTCGCTTTACATGCATGACCGCACATTTGTCGACACCAAATTCCATCCTGATGGCGCTACTGAAAGTTTCAGTTACTTTCAGTAACTCCATCAGTTGCAAATTGTTGGGGGCAATGAGTTTTAGGTCATCCATGTAGAGAAGGTAAGTTATAACCTGACCACCTCTCCTCAGCCGATAGCCTAGACCTGAATCCTCCAGCAATGTGCTTAGAGGATTCAGGGCTAAGCAGAACCAAACCGGACTCAAACTATCGCCCTGAAATATGCCTCGCTATTCCTCTGGATATTTCGACATCCTGGATAGCGAAGGACCGTCCTCCATTGCCCCATACACGACATCAGGAAGGTGCGCAGAGTTGCATCTACTTTATACAACTCCAGCACCCTCCTGAGCCATGTATGTGGCACCGAGTCATAGGCCTTCTTATAATCTATCCAGCATGTCGATAGATCTTTTCGGGAACGGCGAACCTGTTGGCTAATGGCCATATCAATGAGGAGTAGCTCCTTAGTACCGCGGGACCCGTTCCTACATCCATTTTGAGAGGCAGACATGATGGAGTGGGTGTCTATATGTTTGTTAATTTTAGCTCTCAAAATGGATGTAAGAACTTTATAGACTTTTTTTATTTTTTATTATTATTTCTTTATTACATTTTTATACATACAAATTACATTTTTAAATATTTTTATGAAAAAGAAAAAAAAAAAAAAAACATTTAAAAATATAAAAAGTAGTGGTCCATCGGCATCAGGAACAGGGTCCAAGGTGCCGGTGGTCAGGGCTCTAGAGAGAGGAACCTCCTCACGATGCGTGCCGTGTCTAGGAGTACTGCTTTCTGAATCAAGCCCTTGACCCAGCCGCGCAATGAGAGCCTCCTGAGGTGTTGGTCGAGGCTCTCCGCTATTAGGCCATTAACTGTTACGATTATCGGTACAATGATTGCAGAGTCCACGTCCCACATGTCGACAACCTCGTGTGCTAAGTCGAGATACTTGATTTTTTTATCTTTCTCAGCTTTCACGAGATTCTCGTCATGAGGGACAGCGATATCAACAATCATTGCACGGCGCTCTCCTCGATCTATCACCACAATATCAGGCTTATTGGCTACAATAGTCCTGTCAGTGATGATAGATCGATCCCAATACAATGTGGCATGACCATTCTCGAGAACTGGGTCGGGCACATACCTGTAGTATGGTACTTCTGACTCAACAAGGTTGTATTGCAAGGCAAGTTGCTGGTGGATAATCCTAGCCACTAGATTGTGTCTATGCAAGTACTCGCCGTTAGCAAGACGAGAACAACCGGAAACAATATGTCTGATTGATTCACCGGGACGGTGGCATGCCCGACAGATGTCAACCGTACCGTCCTTGACAATGTATTTCCGGTAATTATTCGTCATGATAACTTCATCCATAATCGCACAGACAAAACCTTCGGTTTCCCCGAAGAGATCGCCGAAACGCAGCCAGGATACAGATGCCAAAAAGTCTACATCAGGCCCATGGAGGGCCCGGAAAAACCGTCCGTGAAGCTCTTTGCCTTGCCAGACTTCCTTACGATCGTTAGTATCAAGTACTGCAGGTTTGCGCCAGTTCTCTTTCGCCAAGGAGAGTGGGGTGAGGCCCTTGTCCACTGCGACCACATCTCGGTGCATCCCCACGTCAGTTTGAAGGAAATATTCCCTGAGACTGCAAATCTCGCGGTTGTGGAGGGTTTTAGCATTTAAGAAACCTCGACCCCCACACTTCCGCGGGATGTACAGTCTCATCACTGATGATCGTGGGTGATGCATCCGATAAGCTGTCAACAATGTACGGACCTTCCTATCCAGAGCGTCAAGTTCCGTCTGAGTCCATTTGAGTATGCCGAAGGAATACATCAAAACCGGCATGACCCAACCGTTGAAGGCGCGCACCTTGTTTCCGCCTGATAAAAGACTATTTAACACTTTATTCAGGCGGCCAAAGAAACGCTCCCTCAACGATTGTTTCATGTCGGTAACCTTGATGCCTAATGCTTCCGACATACCCAAATACTTGTAGGTTTCGGTTGAGGAGAGAGATCTAAGGTGTATGGAATCCGAGAGTTGGGTTCCTACGGATTCCATAATCCCCCCTCGCTTTACATGTATAACTGCACATTTGTCCACACCAAATTCCATCCTGATGGCGCTACTGAACGTTTCTGTTACCTTCAGTAGCTCCATCAGTCGCAAATTGTTGGGGGCAAAGAGTTTCAGGTCATCCATGTAAAGGAGGTGAGATATAACCTGACCACCTCTTGTCAACCGATAGCCTAGACCTGAATTCTCTAGCAGTGTGCTTAGAGGATTCAAGGCTAAGCAGAACCAAAGCGGACTCAAACTATCGCCCTGGAATATTCCCCGCTCAATCCTGATCGGTTCATCGATCCCCCGGATCTGTCGACATCCTGGATAGAGAAGGACCGTCCTCCACTGCCCCATACATGACATCAAAAAGGTGCGTAGAGTTGCGTCTATTTTGTACAACTCCAGCACCCTAGTGAGCCATGTATGTGGCACCGAATCATAGGCCTTCTTATAATCTATCCAACATGTCGACAAATCCTTCCTGGATCTACGGACCTGTTGGCTTATGGCCATGTCTATAAGGAGTAGCTCCTTAGTACCGCGGGACCCATTCTTACATCCATTCTGAGACACAGACATAATTGAGTTTTTAAAGATATGTTGTGCAATTTTTGCTCTCAGAATGGATGTAAGAACTTTATAGACCGTCGGCAAACATGTAATTGGTCTATAGTTTTTAGGTTCCGCAGTACTACCCGATTTATGGAGCAGGTGGGTAACTCCTGTCGTAAAGAACAGTGGTAGGGACCCAGTCTCTAAAGATGACTGGAATTGCGAGGCTAAGCAGGCGTGTGACTTTTGTAGCCATTTAATCCAGAAATTGTGCAGTCCGTCTGGTCCTGGAGATTTCCAGTTAGGCAGCGGACGGGCTGCACGGGCCACATCCAGAGGGCTGATGGTTATTGCCTCCATATCTGGTATCGAATCACACGCCCGCTCAACAACACGCATCCAATCACCTTCAGTGTGACTGACGGGCACCGACCAAATGTTTCGCCAAAAAGTACTCATGGCATCATTTTCCGGTGGATGCGCGTCAGTCACACCTTGAGTGGGAATGGGTCGCTCCCATGCTCTGTATACCCACCTTTCATCGCTCTGGAACATGCGGTTCTGAGTGTACCGATCCACTCTTCGTCTATACCGCCGGATACGGTTTGCCCATGCATAAACTTTCTGCTTCAGGAAGTCGATGCGCTCTGTGACACAGGAGCCATATTCTCGAGGACAAATATTAGTTCCCGAGAACGCCCGCCTCACAAAGCGCATCACCCTTGGGCGAGTATTGCCCTCCCTGAAGCAGATGAGCTTCCCGATGAGTACCCTGGCCTCATTAATACGACGCTCAATCCTGCACTGCCAGGCTGGCACAGCAGGTTTCGGTCGTACAGCTCGGTCAGTGTTTGGAAATTTGACACGAGCTATTCGACATGCCGCAACAGCCGAGCAATACAAGATTGAGTGTGTATCGCAAAGGTCTGCACTGCTTTCAATAAAATTTGGTAACAGCGCATCCAGGGCACACACCAGTGCTCTGTTTCTTTTATTCATGGGCAAACGTGGTAGCCGTGGTCTAAGGTCATGTGATATGAACCGGTACTCACGGATCGCATCCTCCAGTGCGCTCCTTAATTCCACATTGCATAGGTTTTCTGCAGATATAGCCCTGGCGTCCTCCTCCTCATCATGCTGGTTTGCCCGCAGTGAGACTTCGGCGGGCGCATGTATGACATTCTGTGGTGGGGGAGGGTTACTAGCAGAGCTATTCTGCATTTCCGAGCGTAGCCGATCAAGTGTGGCGTTATCTAATCGGTGATTGTTCTGAATAACACGCACTTGATCCGACAATCGTTGAGCCGAGACGTTGACGGCAGGTTCAAGCACCTGAAACAGAGAGAGCATCCGACCTCGGTACGCTGTAAGGTTAATTCCTCCCTCGGTAGCCCCATAATATGCGCGCATCACATTTTCATTTGTGGACTGGGTCCAACGCATGCGCGACACAATTCCACCGGCAGCGGGGACCCTGTTCGGGGCCTGTTGGCCTCGTGGTCCCAAGCCCGCTGGTGGCCGGCCTCTCCCCTGCCGACGTACAGGTGTTGGCGACGTCGGCGGGGAAAAATACTCGTCGCTCGAGCTCGACGCAACTACCGCGGCCGTTGTCGTCACAGCGCCCACGGTGGTGGGGCTGGGTATCGGTGGCGGTGAGGCGGAGCTGAGCGACGAGGCTGGAGGTGGTAGGCGTGCTCGTCTCGTTGCTGATCTAGTCAACATAGCTATTTGGGTTTCATCATAGTTTCATATCATTATTATTGTTGCATGTCGAATTTGACAGCCGTCATTCTTTCATCATGATTTGGATAATTCTTTGTTTTTCTTTCATTTTGTGGTTGCTTGTATTTTGAATGTTGTGCTGTTATTTTTGGAGGTTTTATTATGTTTTTCGTACTTTCTGAAACTAAATACGGCTGAATGAATACATAATTACGGAAAATAAATGATATGAAAAATCTGACGTTCCTTGTCTTGCCAGTGTTGCCAGATTATTTATTTATTATTATTATTATTATTCACATTGTGTCTCCCTCTGTAAATTTGCGCTGAGTCCAACGCACGTATTTTGTAGCGCATAGAAATATAAGAAAGTACCACGCACTGCAGTGAAAAAAACGCACCATTAGACCAACCAAGCATAGTAATATCCTAATTTGTTTATCGGATCCACCCGTAAATATTTTTATTTTACGAAAAAGTAGACCTTAAGGCCGTCAAGGGATGCACCATACTGTGTCGGTACTCTTCTTTTTTAAAGCGCGCCTTTTTTCACCGCCAGTGCGCAAACTCAAACTCAAAGCATTTATTTCAATTAAACCATTTAAAGGCACTTTTGAATTGTCAAATAGTCGCGTCAGTTAGTCAGAAAGTTGAAGCTAGTTGCCCATTCCAAAACGTAGATCTTTATGGAGAAGAACGGGCAAGAAACTCCAAGGACACTCTTTTAAATATAGAAAATTACAAAATTCTGGGTACATTATTCTTGTTGCTTCTATATGTGAGAACAATGTACAAAAAATAATCAAAACAATTCAAAATATAAGATTAAAAATAAGCCATGGCAGATAAGAGATGACCAGTCACAACTGACGGCGCCCGTTCACGAACATGACGCGTGGATCAGCACCATCCAGCTCAACCATTTTGTAGGGAACCGCGCGGACCTGTGACTGCTTTTGTTATACCGTACGGCAGAAATAACGCAACACATTCGAACGCACCGCAGTGCGCGCTAGCCCTTATTATTTGTATTGCTTTGGAAAGCTGAGCGTTCCTAGAAGTTTTTAAAACTACTTTGGGGAAATTCTATTTTTAAAGACTGAAAATCTAGAATGAATCTTGTCGAGCAAAAACTTTCCCTTTGAGCTAACTTTTACTCACTTTGGATGATGTTTAGACAGATAGTACTTTTTATTAATCATAGACCATAATTTAAAGATTTATAATAATAAAAAATACAAAAAAATGCAACACAGAAAGTGCTAAATAAAAAAAAAACCGGCCAAGTGCGTGTCGGACCACGCACAATTAAGGGTTCCGTAGTTGGGATGAATAAAATTTATCCCAAGAACGAACTTAACATTGTAGTTGAAAAGCATGTTCCCCGATACATTCCAACTGTAAATATAAGTTTGTACGCACAATATTGAGTGATTTACCATGTTATTTTAAGACAATAGACTTCTTATAAGTTTTCCACTAATCTATAAGCAGAGCACTTTTCTCTACATTTAAAAAAAAAAATAGGATGAGTAGTTTCGGAGATAAGGGGGTGGGGGGAATGGTAAATTTTCATCTATTTTCTTAAATATCTTTAAAAGTATTTATTTTAAAATGATTAAAAAAATGTATTTGAAATCCTCAATAAACCCTTTTATTTGATATGCCACACGGTACAGTTCGAAAAACTTTTTTTTAAAATTTTCTTATTTGCCCCCCAAAAGTGATATATATTATATTCCCCATATTCAAAATTCATTTATTTATGTTACACGTCCGTGTTTGGGTCACAGAAATACATATGTGTACCAAATTTCAACTTAATCGGTCAATTAGATTCGGAGCAAATTGGCTGTGACAGACGGACAGACATAAGGGTTCCGTTTTTTCCTTTGGTACGGAACACTAAAAAGTGTGAAATCAACTTAGAATTTCCCTAAAAACATTCACAACCATTCGTTATTGACATTAAATTCCATTATAGAGTTGAAGAGAATAAGTTTATTTGCACTAAAACTTTTTGTGAAAAAATAAAACATAATTATGTAGGTAAATTACAATGCAGCAGATATAGAAGTCAAATATTGTTTTCCAGCACTTATTTAAATTAAAAACAATTCAGTCATTTGTCTTTTCAAACTAACGTTCAAGTTAGTTTTCAAAACTAAGACTATTTACGAGGTGGCCATAAAACAAATAGACCTCTTTATATTTTCTTGGTAGATGATAGCAGTCGTTACAAGGAACTGGCCAAAGAGACTCGGGGCGCGAGCAATTGCGCGAAATGACTTGGATGTACTGCAACAGCGCACACGGGACTACAACTAACTGCTTTCAAAACATTGCAAGTGGACGGCTATTGTATTTGTCGTTTATGTTCCAGACTGTGTATTAAAACCAACGCGAATAACTTCGACTACTGCTACATGTATCGATAATGTCTTTTGTTGCTGCGACTATTTAGATAAAGCTATTGTAAATTATCTCCCTTCTGATCACAGCGGCCAAACCGTTAGTTTTGAGTCCAGCACACCAATACAAAAAGTGCAGATTCAAATTAGACCAATAACATCGGGTAATTTAAATAAGTTTAACAACACTTTAATTAGCAAGTTAAGTGCTCAGGGCCTAAATTTGTCCAATGGCAATATTCTGTATGAACAATTATTTTCATTAGTGCAAACAGAGTTCAATAATTCATTTAAGAAAAAAACTAAAACTATTTGCCCTAAGTTTTTATTCAGTGACTGGGCAACTAAAGGAATCAGGAAAAGTAGGGAAAGATTATTTGAACTGTATGGCCTTAAGCCATATATTAACACGGAAACTTTTAATAAGTATATTGCTACTTACTCTAAAACTTTTAAAAATATCTGCAAAGCAGCTAAAGCTTCTTTCATTAGTAACAAGGTTAAATCAGCAGACAATAAAATAAAGACAGTTTGGAAAATTATTAACAATGAAACGAACAAGAACAAAAGATGATTACACACTTGAAACTTCCCGCGGTCTCATTAGCTACAACATCGATGTTGCTCAGGAATTTGCAAATTTCTTTACCAATATTCCAATTAAAACTACAGAAACTTTAAATTCCTCCCCCTTACTTGCTATTGATTTATTAAGAGCGAATGTTTCAGCCTTTCCCGTGGAATTTATATTTAAACATGTAAACCCATATTTTTTTTTTTGGGTGGGAAAT
Organism: Agrochola macilenta; assembly: GCA_916701695.1. Lineage (NCBI taxonomy): Eukaryota > Metazoa > Arthropoda > Insecta > Lepidoptera > Noctuidae > Agrochola > Agrochola macilenta. Next base: position 9,350,192 of record OU753559.1, on the reverse strand, counting down.
CATCAAATGACTCCTCCCGCTCTGGGCGGAGCGAGAGGGAGTGTCAGACTTTTACTGACTAAAACCCACCCGTGTTCCTTCCGTTGCCTGTGTGCCGGGGCCGCGATATCCCTTTCGGACAAACTCGCAACCCTGGCAGGCATTGGCCCTTACGGACCCCGTCAGTTGGTGCTGACATCTCTTTGAGGCGCGCGTGGAACACAACGCGCCGTCGACCCGGGCCTGGTCCTAATCAGACGGCGAGCTACCCATTGCCCACCGTCCGCAAGCCCGCGCCTACGGTGGCCGGAAGTCGGCTCGCGACTCCCGACGCCCGGGGCGTCTCCTGCGGCGACTAGGGGCGCGAGGGCGCGCATCTTGCATTTCCCTCGCGCGCTCCGCCTCCTCCTTCGCGAGCATTACTGCTTCGCAGAAGGAAGTGACGGCTTCCCATGCACTCTCGCTCCGGACCATGGCCTGAACCAGGGCCGGACGCGAGAGATCGCCGCTGCCGATCGCCTCCGTGAGGACACGGCGGTGCCCCGCCCAAGCCGGGCAGACCTCCACCGTATGCTCCACCGTGTCTTCCAGGCGATCTACACAATGGTAACACCCGGGCGTTTCCTCCCGCTTTATCCTGAACAGGAACCTCCCGAAACAACCGTGTCCGGTGAGGACCTGCGTCAGGCGGAAGGTGAGGACGCCGTGGCGCCTCTCTAGCCACTCCTCAAAGAGGGGACTTATCGCCGCAATTGTGGCGTGCCCAGCGCTGGGTTGCGACAATCGCACTCTCCATGCCGCCATGAGATCCCGCCGGAGCTCTGTCCGCTGTGCCGTGATTTCTCGCGGCAGCGGAGTTACACCCCGGCGTTTCGCCTCCTCGCACAACTCTCACAAAACATGTAAACCTAGTGGTCGTTGTGAAGGCTTTTAAGCAACTCAAGATCAAAATTACCGAAGATCTGTGGGGTATGTCTACTAAAGTTTGTCAATCAATTATTGAGACAATTGCACCCTATTTAGCTTTAATATTTAATTTGTGTGTGGGTCAAGGGGTATTCCCGGCTCTAATGAAGTACAGTAAAGTTATGCCACTATTCAAATCCGGGGACAGCAAAGATACTAATAATTATAGACCCGTATCGGTTTTGCCGGTTTTCAGCAAGGTGTTTGAAAAAGTAATGTTAAACCAAATGCTCCAGCATTTTAATCGTAATAATATCCTACACGATCAACAGTATGGTTTCACCAAAGGACGTTGCACAACCGACGCCGGTGTCACCTTATTAAAACACATCTTTAACGCATGGGAAGAGGCACAAGATGCAATAGGCATCTTCTGCGACCTGTCCAAGGCATTTGATTGCGTGAATCACGAAACACTGCTCTTGAAACTGGAGCATTACGGACTGGATAAACTTGCGCTTAGCTTAGTAAAATCATAATTGAATGATAGATTGCAGCAAGTTCCAATAAACGGTGTTAATTCATTGGGTTTGAAAGTCAAAATTGGTGTACCACAGGGCTCGATTTTGGTTCCCTTCCTCTTTTTAGTATATATAAATGATTTACCTCATTTACTGAAAAACCGACCACAAATAGTGTTATTTGCTGATGACACATCACTGATTTTTAAGATAAAAAGACATGCACAGGAGCTTGACGAAGTAAATAACGCTATGCTTAAGGTCCATAATTGGTTTACTGTAAATAATTTGGTATTAAATGAGAAGAAAACTAAATGCATAAGATTCGCGTTACCAAATGTTAGAAGTAGTGAATGTCATGTTGTACTGAATAAGGAGACACTAGAATTCGTCGATAAAACGGTTTTCCCGGGGATCACGCTTGACTCAAAACTACAGTGGGGTCCTCACTTAACATCACTTGCAGGGCGGCTAAGTTCAGCCGCTTACGCTGTTTGGAAAATCCGCCAACTAACAGACGTGGATACCGCGAGACTGGTCTATTTTAGTTACTTTCATAGCATCATGTCTTACGGTATTTTGCTGTGGGGACGGGCTGCAGATATTAATTATATCTTTATTCTGCAAAAGAGGGCTGTCCGAGCCATATATAACCTCCGCAGACGCGAATCTCTAAGGGAACTGTTTAAGAAAATTAACATCATGACGGTACCTTGTCAGTATATATATGAAAACATTATGTATGTTCGGAAAAATCTACATATTTTTAGTAAGATAAGTGACAGGCATAATTTTAAAACTAGAAATAGGAACAAATTAGATCAACCACGTTTCTGATTGTCTAAAGTGCACACTACTTTTATGGGGTACTGCGTAAAATGTTACAATAAAATACCACTCGATATTCTTCAACCGAATGAGAAGAAATTTAAAACATGCATTAAACGCACACTATGTAGACAAGCATATTATAAGTTGGATGATTATATCATAGATAAAAATGCTTGGCTTAATGCTGGTCCTGCTCCACAGCCACTTGGGCACACTAGTTAAAAAAAAATATGTTTGGAAGAGTTGCTTCCCCTTTTTATTTTTTCTGACATTACAAACTTAATGTTTATTTTTTATTTAAAACAAGTTTTAATTGTTGAATACTCCAATGGATAATGATTTTCTTTCTTCTTTGTAGTAACATACTATTAATCTCTCAAATACATTGCAAATTAGTTTTGTATAATTTAGAAGAATTTTTGAAATTTTTGTAAATGTGAGTACCATGGAGCCGTTTTAATGTTATTAAGATGTATGTTGACTTGAAAGAGCATGGCAGTTGAGAGTATGTCATGCTCACTTAAATGTCTCGCTGATGGTGGCGAGTGTGTTAGATCTTTCGGTTCCCTACAAAATGGTTGAGCTGGATGGTGCTGATCCACGCGTCATGTTCGTGAACGGGCGCCGTCAGTTGTGACTGGTCATCTCTTATCTGCCATGGCTTATTTTTAATCTTATATTTTGAATTGTTTTGATTATTTTTTGTACATTGTTCTCACATATAGAAGCAACAAGAATAATGTACCCAGGATTTTGTAATTTTCTATATTTAAAAGAGTGTCCTTGGAGTTTCTTGCCCGTTCTTCTCCATAAAGATCTAAGTTTTGGAATGGGCAACTAGCTTCAACTTTCTGACTAACTGACGCGACTATTTGACAATTCAAAAGTGCTTGTAAATGGTTTAATTGAAATAAATGCTTTGAGTTTGAGTTTGAAAAGGTTACGACCACGAGCATGTTTCTTTATGCGCTGCCAACTCCAAGATATTAAAAAAATTACTCGATAAACACACAGATAAAGGAGGCTACTACAAACATTCGTTTTACCAGAAGATATATAGACTGAATATCCACTTTCAATGGACGTTTGAAATTGATACTAGTTTATCGCAAAGAATTAAGTATCAGTAAGAAGACTTGGAATGGAAAACTTAGCTATCAGCAAAATTCAGACGGCTCATGAAAATGCTAACAGAAATTACCATGACGTCTTTTTCTAATGCTCGATACTTCACCATCAAACTGATAAGTTACGGGGCATTTTCAGAAAAAACAATTGCAGCAAATTTTCCGAGTTTTTCCTTTTATCCTGGTATAGCACAAAGAAAAAATTAAGTTTTCTTTTGAAACAGGAAAATATTTAAGAGAAATATCTTCCTTCTAATTTGATTAACAATTAGTCTGGCCATAATTCTGTTACAAATTAAATACCTAAATATTTTTTATGAAACAAGATATAATGTTATGAACTGAAACTTCTGACCACGAGAAAATTCTAAGTTTCCTTGTGACACTACATACTCTAAATATTGTTTGAGACACTCGAATGTTTCAAACAGTTCATTTTGTCATGTCCTTTAACAACCTGCACCCTATTTACGTAACACACGATCAATCACAATCTGTTTAATTTTGACAGATCAACAACATTCATTGCGTTATTTACGTTGTTGAGCAGACAAATTTTTCGAACATATGAAGCAATGGATTAACAATATTCTTCACAATGGTTCAGATTATGATTGATCATGTGTTACGCAATTAGGGTGCTGGTTCGGATTATTAAAATAGATCTGATGGCCAGGTATTGAATTCTCGGAACTACAAAGGAAAATAATAGATAATTACAATCAGAAAGAGTTTATTTAAATTTTTTATTATTATTTGGGAGAGGGGGAAGTATGGGATATAATACAATGTCGCCCATGGGCATGTGACCGCCCGTATTTTTCTGAACATTCATGACAAATTATCGAAAATAAACTTAAAAAGGGGGGTCTATCTTTAATTATTTTTTTTTTTTCTTTTTTTTTTTTCCAGTATCCCGCTATGATTTTATGGATTTACATTTGTGTTTTTTAAAATAAATACTGTTTTTTTGGAAAAAAAAATCTTCACCTCCGTTTTTTTTCATAGTCGACAAATTGTACTATTTTTTTTTAGTTAATCCGATGAAATAACTCATAAGCTATTAGAAATAATAAACAGAATCCAAATCGTGCCAATAACATAGAAGATATGGCAAACGCTACTAAAAGCATAAAACATTGAATATCATGAAAAATATTAAAGATAGACCCCCCCTTTTAAAGTTAATTTTCGATAATTTTTCATGAATATTCAGAAAAATACGGGCGGTCACATGCCCATGGGTGACATTGTATATTAAAAAAATTGTTTTGTTTGTTACCAAAATATTTGAGTTCATTTGTCAAGAAATCTCAAGACCTTCTGTGGAGCACACACTGTCAATAGGTACATAAGAAATATGGTATAGTGCGACGATATAAATTAACATTTATTTTGTAGACGTGACTATTATTACGAATTCGAATGGTTATCTATATAAAGACGAGTCTTGATGAATTGAAACAGATCGAAAAGGTTCTCAAGGAATTTTATGTTGGGAATAATCCCGAAAGCGGCCGACACAATTCTTCATTTCATTCACGTTCCCTTGCGATGAAACTTTTTCTCTGCAATTTTTCTGTGGAGGGCGGGGAGTTATCAGGTGGGGCGCTTTGCGAGTCGCAGCACGTAGCGGCCCGGGCCCCGCGCTCCCGCTGCCGCCCGCTGAATACAAACTTCATTAGCCGTTTGATAATTAGCCCGTTAAACGCCCCTCACTCAACCAGCTACCATCTCTTAAACCAACGATATCTGTACATGTTCCAACATCATGTTAGGTTAGGTCGGAAAGTTAGCCGATTAGTTGGAGCCTTATTTTTACCGTTAGGTCTTCCTGAAACTCATTTCGCAATTGGGGATGAATCTAATAGGAAGAGGTAGTACAGGTTGATTCCTTTTCACTGGTCATGAGTAGTCAGCAAATATTCTTACTTTAAATTAATATGAAAATAATGATGAAGTTAATTATTATTAATAAAATAATAAAACGACGTCAAAGCAATGTGAATGCAGGATATAAAATGAATCGGTAAATTATTTCCCTAACCTCTACCGAAGAGCAACCCTGCCCAGGAACGGATAATAAAAGTGACAATTTAACCGGAACATCTCCGGAAGGAAAGGACGAAACAAAAGAAGCTCCAATGAGCGAGGAGTAGAAAGAAGTTAGAAAAATTAGGAAACAATGAAGCAGGAAACGTGTTTCCTCGGCGAATGGCAATGACGCGGACGGACGGCGGCGCGCGGCGGCGCGGCCGGGCGGCCGGGCGCGCTCCCGGCTAACGGGGTTAGCTACGCGCTCGCTGAGGCCTGATCGATACATGTTATCGCTACGAGATTTAAATTGATACATCTTAATCATCTCAACATATATAACATCACACATTCATTATGATTAACAACAAATATAGACATTTGAACTATATACGTATAGTCGAGGTAGAATAATATGTTGAAATAAACACTACAATTCTTTTTCAAGTACCGTAGCCGTACATCGTATGGATATGGTATTTGTTGCATTGTTTTGTAATTTTCCTGCAAGGAGCTGAACTGACTTTGATAAACGATGTGTTATTCGATTTGTATTCACACTGAATGTATGTATGATATTTTTTAAATCACGTACTACTCGTAAATGCAACGTCCGTTCGGTGCGTTTAACAGGTGTTATATCTATAAATAGTATGAAACAAAGTCACTCCACTTACTTATTCTAAACTGAACAATGGATTTTGATGAGGTTTTTACTATCATATATATAATATATTCTGGAAGGTTTATGTGTAGGTATTACATTAATATTTTAACTTAGATCATATAGCACAGATCTCGGGTACACTACATAAATACGAAAAACTTTATTCCGTCAGTCACAAATACGAATTTCAAAATACCGATTTTCATAATTCCGAATGGTTCAAATTCCGAATATAACAACTCCGATTTATCATTACTCTATTTTTTTATTACTTTATAATTCCTAACGTTTATAATTACTATTCTCAAAATACCGAGTTTTTAATAGATCGAATAACAAAATGCCCGACTTAATGATGATTCGAAACATCAAAAATACGAATTCCGATTATTAAAATACCGATTAATACAATTCCGAAATAAAAACGCATTGTAAAACTGAATAGCAAGGCAAATAAATATATAATTGCTCGTCAGAGAGAAGTATAATATTACGAGTATGTTTAGTATGAGCATGCAGCGTGCAAGCAGACATGCAGCATGCAAGCAGACATGTTACATGCAAGCAGGCATGCAACATGCAAGCATGCAGCATGCAAGCAGGCATGCAGCATGCAGCATGCAAGCAGGCATGCAGCATGCAAGCAGGCAAGCAGCAAGCAAGCAGGCATGCAACATGCAGCAAGCATTGTTTCTGTCACGGCTCCGACGCTGCGGGGTTTGGGCGGCCCCACGCGAGCTTATCGTCGCAGATGGTTTTAAAGCTCACCACCGCAGCTTCGGCTTGCTGACCGGCTTCGCCGGCTAGCTTCAGCCGCGGCGGCGGGTCTTCAAACCACCTGCTCCTCAGCTCGCGGGCTGCCCCACCCCTCCGCGCCTACGCGGGCCTAAATTACACTCTAGGGTAGGGCAGACAAGACTGCGTGAAGTCGGTTTTGCAGCGATTCGTTTCTGTCACAATATTTTGTAGCACAACATGTTGACTTTTAGTTTATTCGAAGTATTGAAAATCGGAATTTCGTTTTTCGGACCGAGAGCCCTTCGAGCATTTGATTCTTCGAACGTATGAAAATCGGAAAATTAACAAATCGCATTTACGACTTTCGGTAAAATAAATTTCGTGATTTTTAATAAAAGACATTATAATTCTTAGGTATTATGAAATTCGGACTTTTGAAAATCGGAACATCGAAATTATATATATTAATTATTAATTATATATATTATAAAATATTTCGGAGTATTTGGGTGTTCCCGTTTTGACATGTCGCCACATCAGTAGATTGCACCCGTGTGAATCAGGGGTGGGTCGCTCGCTAGTCAATATTGACAGTCGGCTCTTAAATAAACACAGCGAAGAGAAAGTTAACATTTCACAGAAATAAACGATATAGAACTAGCCAACATCAGCTGACGCTATGATTATAAACAACGCCGAACATAAATATCCGTAAGCCATTCAAATATTTATTCTGTGAGGGTATCGAACCCTAACACAGCAGGCCAACTGGTAAGGTATTGTGTCAATGGGCTCGTCAGATAGTTACGAGTTAAAGTTGCCCCCCCCGTGTCAGAACAGAATCGAATGAAGACTTTTCTCACAGATCATTATATTACTGCACAATGTGCATTACCTATATTGATAATTTATTATGTTACTAGCTGACCCGACAGATGTCGTCCTGCCAATTTCAATAATGCATAGAAAACACGAAACGTTCAGATATTATCGAATTTAAAAAAAAACCGGGAAACTTTTAGCTAAATCGGTCCAGCCGTTCACAAGTGATGCGCTTGCCAACGAACAGCATTTTAGTTTTATTATATAGAAGACTAGCAATACCCGCCCCGACTTCGCACGGGGAGCACTAAACCCTACCAACCCTACCTACCCACCCTACCTACCCTAATTTTCTCACCGTTAAAACCTTCCCTGGACTATGACAAACATTTCAAAACCAAAATCAGCTAAATTGGCCCAGCCGTTCTTGAGTTATAAAATTACAACGAAAAGTGGCATTGATTTTTATAGATATAGATTCCGGTGATCAAGAAATGTTGATAATAATATTGATAAAGAAAATGTCTTTATTATTAGGCACTCGGTCAATTTCTTAGCACAATTTTTTGTTAGTTTTAAAGTGTAGTGCCAGAAACAGGGTATACCGCAAAAGGACACAGGAATTGTGCTATGCCCAAGGGAAAAGAAAGAGAAAATAATAACAGAAGGCCAACTACCGTAATTAAAAACGTTTAAAATCTACGATCTATTATGTAAAAAATTCACCGTGAAAACTTAGGCGAAGTAAGCTTCAAGTGAGCTGTCATCTTACCTGATGCTTTTGACAGCTCATTTTAAGCTCCTCTAAACTTAATCTTTTTACGGTGGGATGTTTACAAAATAGACTGGCTGGTCGCAATCTCATTTCAGCGACAAGCAATGTCAAAACCTTGTCAAAAATGCATAATAAACTATTAAACGAGCAATATTTGTATATATATATATTTATTTGTAATGACCTTCACGAATAAGGCTATAACGATATCGATGAAAGTTACAATATAGGGGTTTATGGGGGCGAAAAATCGATCTAGCTAGGTCTCATATCTGGGAAAATTCAAAATTAATTGTTAAATATAATAATAATAATAATAATATATATATAAATAATATAATAATAAATAAAAAAAAATAATATATAATAATATAATATATATAATATATTTATATATATATTAATATTATTTATTATTATTAATTTTATTATTATTATTTTTATGAATTATTTCTTAAACATCATCATTACATATAGTTCCTTGAACTTGTTTCATGTTTATTATTGTATATATATATATATATATATATACATACAGATAAGTGTATGCTTTATGAATGTATGTATTTATTGTGTATGTAAATGGTACACCACTGACTACCTGCAGTATTTGTCTCTCCTTCTCCCTTTAATCCATCCAAAGGTTGTCTGTAAAAGATCGCTTTTAGCGATAAGACCGCCCATTGTGTCACCCTATGTAAAATGACTACATTTTATCTGTATTTTTTATGGTGTACATAATAAAGAATATTCTATTCTATTCTATTCTATTCTAAAATTCGTTTTCTCCGTATTTTCACCCGAGCAGAGCTCGGTCGCCCAAAGTTTAGCACAAGACAATAAAAACATGTTAATAGTGACATGGCAGCATAGAATTAGTAAGTATCCTACTATCATGGCAGCATGGATTTAGTAAGTACCCACCCTACTATCATGGCAGCATGGAATTAGTAAGTACCTACTACCATGGCAGCATGGAGTTAGTATGTCCGATAATATATATATTCTATACGATTAAATCAGCATTGTCTATTTTCATACGAGCTAAGCTCGGTGGACCAGGTACTGTAGATATGATATGATTAGAATGTGAACGTTAACACGTTGAACATAACCACGTTGAACGTTGTACATACGGGAATTGCCCCACCAGTATTTTCAGGAAAGCTTTACCTTTTCAACTTTTTCAAGACTACAATTTAAGACGATTGAATCCGCCTTCAATGTACAAAGTAGGTACGAATAAAGTTTGATTATAACTTATTATTATATTAAATGACAGGTCGGGTATTGATAAACTTGAAAAATAACGCTCCAAGAACGCCAATAGATGGCGCCGCTTATAACGTTACACATAAATTAACGGGGTGAGCAATTAACATTTCGAGTGCCAAACACTCCGCCCGATGACATTCTCCATTTAGTGTTTATTTTCAACACACACATCACACATACATCTTTGTAATACTTTGTAGCATTTCATAAATCTTTCACTATAATAGAGATTTTCCTGTACACTATCCCGAAAGGAGCTAAGCTTTGAAATATAAAAAGCGGATAACTCTGCGGACCGAGTGTTGTGGACAGGGCAACACGATAAATGATATTATCCTCAAAACTGATACAGGAGGGCTGTAGCGTGTAGCGATTGACAATAACATATGTAGCCACAGCGATAAAATAATCCTACTATCGATTCGATTTAAGTTTATAAAAGATTTCAAACTTTGAGCTGATGTAGAGCATTTTATAGTGTACACAAATAAGCCATAGCATTCCCAACGTGATATATGCAAAAGAAACTTCGTCCCATAAATTCATACTAAAAAGGATTAAGTACTCCAATTAGAATGGGCGGTAATTGATTACTGTTAAGTTTAACATAGGTTTGTAATTTGAAATCGTGGAATCGGTTTGTTTTTATCATTAATGGGGTTTGCAATTTGCAATAAAAAGTGGATCGAGGCTCGGTGCGGTGTGGCGTGGTGCGGTGTGGAGAGTGCGGCGTGATGTGGTGCGGTGCGGCGCGCGGACACAGCGACGTAATTAAAACAAACAGGAGGAGGCTTGCCACTCCTCTCTAATTGCGTTCGTGTTGAAATAATCACGGAAACTGTGACAGAGTCTGACTGTGACTATGTGTATCGGTGCTTACTGATTAAGCATATTAAGCAGATGACACACTGAAGCACAGACGCGGAATTAATTATCGGATAGAATTCGAAATAAGTGTTAAATAATAAACAAGGATATCTATTTATCACAATTCTAAGCGCCAGAAATAGTAGAAAAAAAGAGAAGTAAAGGAAGAAAACTTAGCTTGTTTACCTCTACGGTTCATTCAAGACTAAATGGAAATAAAAAGAAAGGCTTTAAAAGATCTGAAGATATAAAACGTAATTGCTTTGGCTAGGAACCGGGAACCGTAACGGCCTCTAACTCCACTCAATAGTAATACGAAAGTAAAAGAAAAAGATAAGAATGAAGATATACCTACCCGAATAACGTCTTTTATAGATATATTGAATTGGGCCACGGGGGAACAGGGCTAAATTGTTAACGATATCGACCTGAGAGGTTAAGCAACCTTGTTGCGGTTAAGTCTTGGGTGGGTGACCGTTCTGAGAACATCGAAACTTTCCTCGTTACGGAGGGTAAGTTCAGCCGATGGTCCGTGACGTAGGGATGTGGAAGTAGAGAGGTAGTAGGTAGGATAGACTGTATAAAAATAACTGATACCTATTGGTTAGCTGCAGCTCATAGCGCAGTAGTTTAGCTTAACTTGACTTTCTTCAATGTTCCGTGCTGTACTGTTGTAGGTACAACACCTATCCCGATCCCATCCTATATCGAACTATAGATCTTTTTAAATAACCACTTCATTAATTCTGAAACAATGTTTAGTACCTATGGTTCTGCGGCTAATATTTGAATGCATCTATATGCATTAATTTAGCAATTTAAGTATATTTAGGCTGTATTTGATTAAATTTATCATCTATTGGGGTGTAAGAGGGGGCACACTTACAATCTCAGTGCCCCAAGTGAACCTCACCGGCTCGTGGTGCGCCCTGCTGGAATAACAACCGAAGCTCTGACAACCGACCAATGGCGGTATAACCATTTCTAAATAAAAATTCGGAGATAAATGGCGCACACTAGTGACGGGCAGCAGCGTCAGTAGTGCGAGAAATTGTGATCTGCGTTCGCCAACCCGCATGTCCAGCGTGGCGATTATGGCCCAACTCTCTAATGGCAAGCTAAAATCAACAACGGCCCCCAGTTTCCGGCCGCCTTGCTATTCCTGATTTTGGCAGCGCCATGCTAACGGCAAGGTAGTGCGAAGAAACCCTGGGTTAAGAATGGCCACCAAACGCAACTGAACATATAACAGACGCACGTTACGGCTCTACAGACACCTAGTGCAGCTAGAAGAGGGCGGAAAAATAAGGTGGTACATTCTTGGGTTGAGTGAAGTCCGAAGATAGGCGGAGGACACAATAACTCTTGACCTTTTGTATTTTCGAGAGGAAGACCAGATATCCCAAGGTGGAGTCGGGTTCCTGGTAAACAAATTCCTTTGTGACAACGTTGTGGAGGTCTCCAGTGTCTCGAACAGGGTAGCGTACCTCGTAGTGAAGCTAACCGAGAGGTATAGCCTCAAGGTTGTTCAGGTTTACGGAACGAACTCGGAACAGTCGGATAACGAAGTGGACGAAAGGTTCGAGGACATCTCCAAGGCCTTGTATTCCAGCACTAGGGCCCACTACAACGTTCTCACGGAAGATTTTAGCGCTAAAGTGGGAGTAAAGAATTGAAACGAATCGGTAGTAAGATCCTACAGGTTTTGCAGCAGAAATCATAAGGGGCAACTTGTCAACTTCCTTGAGAAGGAGGGACTTTTCTTGATGAATTCCTTCTTTAAGAAACAGTCCCAAAGGATGTGGCGAATTCCCGACACTATGATGAAAAATGAGATAGACTTCATCATAACGGATTCGAATATCTCTGAGCGATAGAATCCGGAATAAGGTAATCTGGCAGAGAACCAAAGTTGTCGACATAGCTCACAGAATAACCAAGCTGTAGTAACCAATGACCGTTGGGGTAGACGTGTTCTTGAGTGGAGACCGGGAATTGGCAAACGTAAGGTAGGACGCCCTCAGGCTAGGTGAAGCGGTCTTTGCAGGGTGGCTGGTAGCAGCTGGATGAGAGTTGCTGAGAATTGAGCTGAATGGCGTGCAATTGGATACGCCTATGTCCAGCAGTGGACTGCTGTAGACTGATGATGATGAAGATGAATCATCCTTTCTGTTTCGTGACAGAAAATAGCATTTTAATTATGAACTTTTAGAATGAAACAGTAATGATTTTCTCTGAAACATTACATTGAGCGCAGGAATAGAGCATTTAGGTCTGATTTAAGTTAAAATTTTGTTCTGAGAATTAATTTAAGGGGAAGAGAGAAAAACTTAGTTTGATCATGCAAACATGAAATAAAATAAAACTATCTAGTGGGACGAAGACGACCAATATAAATACGTAAATTGCCTCAACATCTATAACATTGTTTGTAGATCAAACAATGTTATGTCAAATTGCTAGGTTTTTATAAAGTAATTTCTCGATCGGCGTTGTGGCTGTATGACTAGCTCTTGCGCTACAATCGGCAGTCCGCACGCGCAGATGAGTTTTGTGTATGTTTACATTTGCTTACTACATAAGAGATAATCACAAGATCGTATTATTCGCAGATGACACTTCCCTCATTTTTAAAATCAAACGTCAGTTAGTTAACTTTGAACAAGTCAACGATGCACTCTCTAAAGTTGTGCACTGGTTTAATGTAAATAATCTTCTCTTGAACGAAAAAAAGACTAAACTCATTAAATTTTCAACGCCAAATGTCAGGCAGCTAACTACCAATGTTCAAGTTAATGGAATAGAGTTGGACCCTGTTGAGTCAACAGTTTTTCTTGGAATAACTATTGACGGTAAATTACAATGGGGCCCACACATAGAAAAATTGTCAGGAAGGCTTAGTTCGGCCGCCTATGCTGTTAAAAAAATTAGACAGATAACTGACGTAGATACAGCCAGAATTGTTTATTTTAGTTACTTTCATAGTCTTATGTCATATGGAATTCTTCTTTGGGGAACCGGTGCGGACATTAATACTATCTTTGTTCTACAGAAAAGGGCTGTTCGAGCCATTTACAACCTAGGTCCAAGAGATTCCCTTCGAGATAAATTCAGAGAAATAAATATTCTGACTGTAGCCTCACAATATATTTTTGAAAACCTATTGTATGTACACAAAAATATATCAAATTTTAAGAAAATGTCCGATATTCATAGTTTAAATACCAGGAATAAACACAACCTTGCTGTACATCGCACACGTCTCCACAGAGTAAGCAACTCGTTCATGGGTCAATGTATACGCTTTTACAACAAACTTCCCATTGACATTCGAAACTTACCCATTAAACGATTTAAAAGCTGTATTAAAACCAAACTTTGTAAAAAAGGGTACTATAAAATTTCAGATTATTTAGAAGATAAAAAAGCTTGGGATTGAGCTGCTCGCTCTGCTAAGCCTTGTGAAAACCATAAAACTTGACATTTTAATTATTCATCACAATAAACCAGTTTTATATACACATTGACATTGTTGAAAATTATGTTCAAAATGACACGATTACTTTGTAAAGTATTATATTATTTTAATTATTGTGAATGTGAGGACTATGTGGATATTTTTATTTTCCCTTTTCATTTCTTTGTTTCTTTCTCAGTTTTAATGATGGTCTGGCAGTTTGAGTAGTTGATGCGGCCTACCCAAATATCCTTTCCTTGGTATTGTTCGTCGAGTTGAGCTCCTTAAGTTCTGAGTTGAGCTCCACGATTACTGACAAATGCTTACACTGACTGGACAGGTCCACTCAAATCTGTGTGGTTCTTTCCTCAAAAGACCATTTCAGACACTAATCTACATGGTCCTCACATGACTTGACCAAGATTATGTCTGGACTTTAAAAGAGACTGTGACCTCTGAGTTTGTTTCGGCCTTTCTTCTCAGAGTAGTCAGATAGGAAACACCGACCTCACCAAGCTTATTTTTAATATTTTTTTATATGACGTGTAAAAGTGATTCCGATATCCTATTTACAGAATAAACAATTTCATTTCAAACAATTTCATTTCATTTCATTTCATTTCATTTCATTTCATTTCATTTCATTGTTAATACCCCTGCATACACAAAAAATCTGACGCGGGGGAAACGTTAAAAAAAACAAATGAATTGTTGTTATAACAGTTACAAAAACAGTCAGTCAGAGATTGCAGTGTTAGCGCTGCATCCACAGGTCGCCGTAACAATTTAAATCACGTTTCAGTTGAAGTGTCAACCCGGTCAGGCTGCTACAACATCGAGGTTAGGAAGTAACACTATTAAAGTCGAAAAGAGATATAGCATTTACGGATACATAACTAACTATACGAAAGCTATAATATTATACAGACAAAACACAATTACTTTCATTAATCTTCCGATAAATTCGTAGATGAACAAAAGAGGTCGACTCAGCGAATGGATATCTGTGACATCAGCCTAAAAGCTCAAAGCTCTCACTTTATTGTTAGTCGATAGACATTCTATGCGGACATCGCTTTTTCTGATATTTGAATAGTGGGTTTTATTTGGTGGTTTTGTATGAAAAGTTCCAATTTGGTCGGACGAATAACGTAACATTTTCGTTTTCCGTCGGAGTATTATTAATACTCTTTTACAATTAATAAAAAAGGTTATTGTCGGGATCATGAATTACTTTTGAACGCATTTATTTTTTAACTTAGTTGGTCGTACATGTGTATAATAAAATCGTAGCGATGTAAAAAAAAAGTTATTGCTACGAGCTCTGAGAGCGATTCTAATGTCGAAAATATAGTTTTTAGAATTTTTGTCTGTTCATCGCTGTTTGTCTGAATGTATGTTCCTGAATTACGCAATAATACCGGATAGATTTTGTTCAAATTTTGCATAGATATTATTACCGATAAGTCTGGTCAGTCTTTATACTATAAATTATCAAGCTGTTTGCTATGCGGGATGAGCAATAATGCAATTTTATTGTAAAAAGACGAGCGATAGAGGTTTGAATATTACAGTAGATAGTTACAGATTTAAATTTTTAAATGATAATCATCACCTTTATGGAGCTAAAAAGTCAATCATGACATATACATACAGACAGGGTGCATTTTTTTAAATGGGGCAATCGGGGTAGTTACCCCAACCGTGGTCGCTACAAGAAGTCTCAGGAGACTGTCCTTAACTTTTGAAATATTTTGATTTACATTAACAGATTTTGAAAAAAATAATTAATTTAGTAAGAAATTGGGCAACTTTCACAAAAACCTTTTTTTGATGCCAATCAATCCTGTCTCTTATAAAGATAAAAAAAACTCTACTGGACCAACTGAGGTTTGAGTACTACTTCCATACATTTCCTACTTATTACATAATTGACTAAAGCGACAGTTGTCATACATCAGTGTATGACAACAGTCGAATTAGTCAATTACTTTACGGGGCTGAATAAGTAACGAATATATATAAAACCGATCACCATCCGAACTGAGTGCGTCTTCGAAGTCACCATTCTTTATTACTGCTTTAGGAGAAAATGATCTTTACGAAAACGCAATAACTTGTAAAGTCATATAACCAAATACACTCGTAAGATCTAAATGAATGAATGAAAATTTTTATATTTCAAAACTATCATCCCGTTATCCCTTTATGGAGTCAAGCAGTCAATCATGACATAATATAAGAACGGGTATTTTAGTCAACTTTCAACAAAGTGACTAAAAAACTACTGCTTTGCAAATCTGAGTTTGATTCCCAACAATTGATATATTGTTGTTATATAATATATGATAATTTCAAGAACATACTCAGAAAAACATAAGCTTTAGGCCTCTTCTATCCTCTTTGGTTATAATAAAAATTAATATCTATATTATATTATTTTTACAATCTATTATTATATTATTTTACTGATAGCTGTTCGTCAGGAACAATCTGTAAGAATGCATGTCAGTGTATCAGTGTTTAATCAAAATCTAATTTGTGTCATTAGGTAGAATATGCAGGAACGCAGTCGTTTTTTTTTGCCGGCGGCTCCCGAAATTAAAGGTATTTTTCACGTTGTAGTGTTTTTCTGGAAGCCGGTTGTTTTTTTTTTTTGTAAAAATCTTTTATTTTCACTTTTTAGTTGTAGTACCTACTCCACACAAATTCGAATACCACCACTACCTGCTAAGAATCTATATCCATAAGGAAGTTATCATCATATCATCAACATAGGCTAAGTGGGAAAAATACGTATTATTGAAGCTAACTCAAAAACTACTCAAGCAAAGTTAATAAAATGTATATGAGAAGTATGTGTGTAAGCAATGTTAATAAAATGTATATACCTACCAAACAAAAAAAGGGTCATCAAAACAAATTCATAATTGGCGAAGCAATCTCGTAACAAACATACAAAAAAAAAAAAACACTGTCGTATTGAGAACCTCCTCCTTTATGAAGTCGGTAAAAAAGACTTCGCAAGCGATGGGAAATTGCTACTGAAGGCTGCGGGTGTTGACCTAAGGACTGCTCCTGCGTCCCCTGTCCTGATTCTCTTCATATTTTGGCTGCTGAGACAAAAAATACAAACGTAGTACCTATCCTATTCTATTAAATGAGCAATATTTATATAGATATATAGATATATATATATATACACATATATATACGGGGTGTCAGGGACATCGACGCGAAGCCGGTTACCATGGATTCAGGACATGATTCTGAAACCCCCTGCGTTGAAATTTTTCGTCGGTTATATAAAAAAAAAATAGCTGCTCCATACATTTTGACCGCGTAGGTATTTTTTTTGAATTTTTTTAAATCGGGTTTTTATGGATCATGTGGTCTGCAATAAAGATTTTTATTATTATTATTGCACTTTTCTATGAAACAGCAGATTTTTTTTTAATAACCGACGAAAAATTTCAACGCAGTTGGGTTCAGAATCATGTACTGAATCCATGGTAGCCGGCTTCGCGTCGATGTCCCTGCCACCCTGTTTATGTATAATATAATCACGTTCTCGAAAACGGCTCTAACGATTTCGATTAAAGTTGCAATATAGAGGTTTCCGGGGGCGAAAAATCGATCTAGCTAGGTCTCATAACTGGGAAAATTCGGTTTCTCTTTTTTCACTGCCTTGGGAATGTTATACAACGTTGGTATACCTGGACGATATGTTTATCTATTTTCACCCGAGCAGAGCTCGGTCGCCCAGGTACTACAGGGAGTTTATAATCACGTGGCTATTATTTTAGTACATTTTTCAAAATTCAAGTCATTTATTCAAACTAGGCTGAGAATCAGCACTTTTCGAACGTCAAAATTACATAAGACAGTCCCCCAAAACGCGTGTGGTCATACGACGCGAACGAAGTCGCGGGCAGAAGCTAGTCGTTCATAACATAATGGATTATGTTGAATTTCTATAGACTTGGCATGTGGTCACTCTTACGAATATCGGGAACCATAGGTAATAGGTAATACGGGCTGGTATCCGCAACTCCACGTCATAGCGCGTATTTTGCGTACGGGTGGGAAAATCGGTTATTCGATCCACCCCAGCTCCTCAAAGAAGGCCAGCATTGCCTTGATGTTCACCATCGGGGACCATTCAAGGAGTATATCATTTCCTAACATATTTTAAATGGGTACTTATAATTCCGTGTAGTCATTGCTGAGTAGATGCAGACATAAACCTATAGGTTTATAACAAAGTTATGAAACAAATAACCACTTAGGTACAATGATGAAAAATATACTATCATCATAACATAAATCAGAAAATAAATGAGGAAAGAATTACTTTAAAATGGCAAGGTCGGGTAATACATAGTTATAGTGTTTTGAAGTGTCAAGTTTGCTATGAGAAGTCAACCAACACGCACGAGTCCTCGTGTTCATACATTTCGGACAATGTATGTAATGCGTAGTTGCCTGTGTTTTTTTATCGCGCGAAGTTTACGCATGAAGAGCATCACGTAAGAATAAAAAAGAATTTTATTATCTAATGAAAGTACTTGTCGATTGTTCGGAATGAGGCTTTGTAACTTAATGAATGGTTATTGGTTTCATAGCTTTGTCACTAGATATGCTAGGTTGCCGTACTGTTGCCGGCTACGAACTCCCTTTTTGCAGTTCTATGAAACTACAGTTTGATTGTAAGAAAAACTTGAATAAATAAAAACTTTTAACTTAGATAGACAAACTCAAACTCAAATTTTGATAAATAAAACTGGTGCTACGCAGTTACTGCTACTTTGCTACGATGCTACGCTTACAATGCACAACGTTTCCAGAGAGATTTCTTGTAGCGCTTAAGTTTTGTATTTTCTTATACTATCTGTGGGTGTGCAAATATTACTAACATTTGGTCAATCCGGTGATGGATTGCCATCATACATTCTGCGAATTAAGTAACTACTATATCTTTGTTTCATTTATATATTTGTTTGTTTGATAGTCCATCAATATTTTTTACTATTAGCGATGAATTTACTTACAATGTAATTTCACAACCTTTAAAAATATATACCTACAACAGCAACAACATTTGAGGTCTCTGGTGGCTGTGCACCGTGCGGTCGCGTTAAGAGATTAATGTGTTAAAAGTGCTGAAAACCTAAGGGAATCCTAATGGGGTTATTAAAAAGAGCATCAAAAAGTCTCGGGCGAATCTGAAATATAAAAAAAAACATAGGACGCAAACAGATGAACTAGTCTGTCGTTGCTATGATGTGAAGTAAAGCTTGAGATGAGACAGGTAGATGTGAGTGTGCGGCGGGTGCTTGGGCCTGTGGGCTAGCATGCGCGGCAGGCGGCAGCGCGGGCCGGCGCGGCAGACAGTGCGGCTCGGCGGCGGCGGCGCCGGGGCGCGGGGGTGCGGGGCGCGGGGGTGGCGCGGCGGCGCGATGCTGCGCGCCTCTCAGTCGAGACGCGAGGCCCGCCCGCCCTAGCCGCCCGTGCTGCCGCCCGCCCGCCCCGCGCGCTCGTCACGCGTCGCTCTCCACGATTCGCTCTACCTACGATCGTTAATTACATCCCTATGCCGGATTCGCATGTGTACTTAATGAATTATCACATTCGCCAAAATTTTAAGAATTATCTCCTCATCATTTGGGCTTCCACGCGCGTATAGTTGTCGAGTATTTTCGAAGCTTTTGGATGGACCGGATGGGGGGCGGGAGGGTCGACGGATTCGGAGGGTCGCGGGGCGCAGGGCCCCTCGCGACGCGGGGTTAGTAGGTTCGCGATGTCGCGTCGTCGTCGGTCGGAATGCATTCGCGAACGTAGAGCGGCGACCTGAGGTGCCGCCGCGGTTCTCACCTGGCCACTCGGGGTCGGTCACCTCTTTTATTAATGAAACTTCACTTAAACATTTCGCTCCATTTCGGATTTTTTTCCCGGCTGCAACCTTCGAGCATAGAATTATTTTTGGGTCAAACATGACGAGATGCAAGGTCAAGCCTGCTAGGTGTCAACGAACCCCTCGTCCGGTGCCTACGTCAGGTCGATGACGTTTAGGTTGACAGTCCAAAACTTTTAGCATTGTCGCAGCACCAACTTCTAATGTTACCAATCTCTGAACTGAAACTTTACTGTGTTGTCAAGTGCTCTCGTAAGATAAAGTAACGAAACGGAAGAAAAAAAACTGAGTGTCGACGTGAAGAACGAAGACGGAAGTGTGTTACGACTGGCGGCGATCGGGAGGCCACCGCGTTAACCCTGCCCGAATTAGTGCACCGGACGAGACTAAAATAGCGAGGCGGCGTGTACGGTTACATGCGGCGCGTCAATGTCGGCGCGCCGGCACCGCGTGCTCCGGCGGCTCTCGGCGGGTAAGCTTACACTGCGTCTGATTGCAGAGCGGGCTGAGGCCAGCCCTATATGTGGAGGCGCCGCGGGCCGCCACCGCCGCCGCCGCCGCCCGCACGCCCTCGCACCTCGCACTACTAGCTATTCCTGGAGTCATCTGTTCCACTGTATACGCTAAATTTTACACCTTTCTAAATATACATAAACTAAGCACACTGATGATACAAAGCTTTATGAAACCGAAATTAGTATTCTCTGTAACCCTGTGTGGGTTACAGAGAATACTAATTTCGTTACGTTCGCATATTACGTTTATTACTCGCTTAATATTATATTTCAAGAGCCGAGATGAAGATGTACGTCGATGAATATACTTTAATAACAAGCGAAGAATTTGAGAGACGTGAAACGTGTGAAGATTGTTGAAGAGGCCGCGGCGTCGTCGTCGTGCGTGAAAGTGTAAGCGTTGTTCGCTTTAGCTGGTTGACTTCGGGTCAAATTGTAATTTTGATATCATTTGGTCCCCTTCAACCAGCTGTAGTTGACATCTGTTTCGCTTTCTTACCGACTACTCGAAGATGAGCTGCAATAGTTAGAAGCAAACAAAAACCCCAAAATTTAAAGAAATCTTTATTATAACTGTATTATCTGTTTTCTTTTGTGGGTACTCCATTGTTTTAAATATGTAAACCCATTTAATTGTATGTTTTGAACAAGGTTTAAGATAGGAAGTGTTAAAAGTAAGATGTAGGTACGTTACGTTATCAAAATTGTAACAATTAAAATGAAACCTCAGTCTTGTCAATATTTTTCACTTTTAAACTCAGCACACTGAATTCCAGTTAACACACGCATTTAATTGCAAACTACTGTTTAAAATACTACATCTTTGGACCACAATATAGTCATACATACATATAAATGTAAGTTGTGCAAACCGTGCTCCCGTAAGCGTAATTAATTAATTAATTATATTTTGTCTCACCCCGCCCGGTGCCACACGAGGAAACATGCATTACTTAGTGGAAAACAACGGCTAATGAGATGTGTTATTGTTGTGAAATGGTCGCACATACGCACTGAATACGCACGCGAATATGTTCCGACGGGAAACTACTAGTATCTTTAATATACCTACTTATTTATTTTTACCACTTTTATGTTTATGTTATATCTTTTTATTATTTCTTGGAGGAAACAAGAAATATTGTGGGCTTAATCAAAATTGTAGCCCGGTAGCAGCGGAGTAAGGGTTCAAGTTGCCGGCGGATATCTGGATGGTATCATGAAATACCGCAATCTATATTGTCGGTCAGCCGCCTATTAACTAGCACCATCTTATTCATTTTAAAACCAATTTTCTCTTGTCACTATTCTTCCAAACATAATTTAATAATTAAAAGTCTATGTAATAATCAAACTTTGAGATTTTATTAAAGACATGAATCTGTAGTACTTACCTACCTGGAACTCATTAAAAACAAATATCTTATTTGGTTGTTCGTATATTTTAATGATTTTCCTAATTTAAGCTTGCAAGGAATACGTCTAACACGCCAATAGAATTGGCGTGTTAGACGTATTAAGAGAACTTCATAGAAAAAAAAGATATGGAACCAACAATAACATGATCATTATCATTTTACATAATTGAACCTATAGAATTGTCGTTTCACTACAAAGCTGTAAGATGTGGCTTTTATCTCATCCTTATTTTATACGGTTACACGTAAAAGTATTGCAAAACAATACAATCATAAAAAGAATCTAACATAAAAGGCAAGGGATCTAAAAATAATATCCGAATAGCGAAAAAAGAATAAAAAGATGGCTTTTAAAAGGTAATGTAACTATGCGTCTCGCGAGTCGTGAGCCATACCTGAATTTAGTGCGGACGGTTTGATGGCTTTACAGATTTTTTACCAAGGGGTACCTTTGGGAAAACAGGCTTTCAGAAGGTAGTGGATAAAGTCGTTTGTGCCTGTGCGGTCATGATATTGATTGAAGGCAGTAAGGTTTTCGGAGTTCGCACGCGAGGGAGAATCATAACGCGCAACACACTTTGATATTATAACGAGATTATTCGAGGAACCACTAACGGGTTGCCACTTTGAGCACATACCGCATAAATAACATGTACCTATTTACACATTAACTTCGAAACTACAGCAATAATAATATAATTGTGTCGTGTAGTGTTTCGGTGTAGTATTATATAATCCAGAGGAGTTTAATTAATCTAGACTGACTGTATAATGCTTGCACGTAAAGAATCGTGTCGCATTTGATGCAAATAAATTGAACTGAAATGTAAAGTTAAATAATTAATTAAAATCGACAACGTTTCGGTGTTGAAATTAAATCCGACATTTTGTATCCTACAGGCAATGTTTCGATCTTTTGTTAACATAACATTTATACTTTAATTTCATTACTTACTGTTTACACACTGATTAATTTATTTTGCAGCATGAGTTAATTAAATTGGTTTGATTACCAATCCGTGTATGTGAGTCTAAATTAAACTTTTAACCAGTCAGCAAGATTTTTCAGTTGGCTACAGTTTTATAAAAAAATACTTAATTTCATGATTGTACTCTAAATGGTTGTATTAATATGAGAAATTAAAATTATAATACATTCATTTACATATAAGTTTATAAACTAACTCTATAATTGAGTTTAACTTTTCGAATATTTTCCAACTTCAATGCCTGTCTGTATGTAAGATGTAAGGCAATTCTAAAATTTCGATTGTAGGTTCTTTTGAAAAATAGTCAACTCAACTATAAGGACCATACTTTAGTAATTACTAAGTAATAGTAAATTACTGTCGCGGCTTGCAACACGGGCATTGATGAATGATCGCACACATACGTGTGTCCATCAATGCCTGGTTGCGGCCAACGCTTGTAATAGTAGGGTACAAAGTTAAACTCAGTAAAATAATTATAAATTCCAGTATCAATGACAAATAAAGATAATTTTTCACGCGGCAAATGTTCATTTGTTTCTTCTTTACTTTAAACAGCTCTATTTGCAAGCCAAATCGAAATTTAAATAAAATCCTTGATACTTCCTTTGGTTGCCATGTGTTGCAGTAAAAAAATCGTTTCATTTTTAAATAACACGACAGATATGAGTTTTCATAGTAATTTATTCGGCCGCTTAACACGACAGATTGCTGGCCGGGCAGGGACGGGCGCTCGCATGTATTCGACCAGTACAGCATTTTCGAGTTATCTCGAAGAAGGTTGTCAAAATAATGCTCGAATTTCCAAGCATTTTTGAGAAATAGTACATTACTGCAACAAGGTCTTTGATGGACGATCGTGGAAATGTAGGCCGAGGCACACATACGTGAGTCCATCAATTCCTGGATGTGACCAAGGCTTGTACAGTACTTTTCTCAGATAATGCGCGAAAATTCAAACTAAGCAAATTAATTGTAATATCCAGAATCAAAGATGAACAAAGATAATTTTTCATGCGCCAATATGTTAATTTGTTTCCTCTTTACTTTAAACAGCTCTATTTGCAAACTGAATCGAAATTTACATAAAATCTTTAATAAGTTACCTCCTTGGTTGCCATGTGTTAAAGTAAAAAGTTCGTTCCATTTTTAAATAACAAGACAGACATGAGTTTTCATAGTTATTTATTCGGCCGCTAAACACATATGAAAATGAAAATCCATATCTGTTATATGGATTTTCATACAAACATTGCCAGCCGGGCTCGCATGTATTCGACCAGTACAAAATAATGCTGGAATTTCCAAGCATGTTTCAGAAAAACATAATTATTATTCTTTATAAAACCGTCAGTGCCGAGCGCCAATGTTTTCAATCATTTTACTATGGTGTTTTAAAACGTAATATTGTTTCGGGTTTAAAAATCGTTCAGGAGCTTTAAAAGCAGCATAATCGCATGTTGTGTGCTTTATTAACCTGAAACAATTTAACTATAACACTGTCACCGTTTCTCCTACGTATTTGTTTTGAGAAATGCTGGATGTTCACTGCATACTCATTTTCATTATGTATTAAAAATATTTTCAAAAAAGATATTACGCACGGCATAGCCGTTAAAAGCAGCTTTGGGTGTATTTTCACGCTTATTGTTCACATTAGGTACGATTGATATGTTGTTACATCGAGTAGTATCTTGTTTTCCTTTCAAACACATTTTCCGTTGTGCATAGGTACACACGACTACATATCAAGCTATACATTTCCAGTATAAGCTGATTTCGCATTGTGTAGGATTTCCGTAAAATGAGAGGTCAGTTTATACTGGAAATTGTAGCTCGATATGTAGCCGTGTGTACCATGGTTGTCTGGCTCGCGAAGATCGCTGATTGCGATATAGCTGCCTATTGTACTTTTAATTTATACTTTGATGTATTTCTCTTTGAGTTTATGTACATAAGCGAGTTATTTATCTACGTTTATTTAGGTATGCATATATTTGCGATACGTTAATGTACTCAACATTGCAATTTAAATCAAAGTTAAGCTTCGTTTAAGTAAATAAACTATTTAAACAAAGCTAAACTTCTTGAAATTTCAATAACATTCCTAACTGCTCTACCTACATGATTAGTTTTTGTTGGGCAGGAAAGTGTGACTGCTGAGAGGGTGGTGGGGTCGCAAAAACCCGGAGGCAGAGGCTGCAGCCGCGCCGGCGGGCGTCGCGGCGCTCTGCGGTGCGACTTTGTGCCATAAATCAAAAGCACCCGCGGGAACCCTCCCATCGTATAATGTAAGTATGTATAAAACACTCTATAACTGATGAAAATACAAAGGAATTTTAAGTAGCTGGGTTAATAGGGATCAAAAAGTTGTTTAAATCTTGTGAAATAGGTACCTTGATGAACATTATAATTTGATAGGAAGTCATTTACTAGTTTTTTTAAAGAATCAAGTAAAAAAAATATACGTACCTATAGTCCGTCTAATTTTCGAAGTCTGAACTCGGTTTTTGGCATAATTTAGCAAAGATTTAAACCGTTAGACTCGCCCTACTAGTCAAAAGATGGACAGGGGCACGTTTCTGTTTCGTTTTGACATACAATGACAAAAGTGACTTGACTCTCGTAAAAACACAAAATATTTAACCATAAAAGTCACTCTTTTAGAATTTCTTGAGTTGTTAGAATATTTTTTGAAAGTACAAGATTTTAACAGCCGTTTGTGTTCGATTTACCGAAAGCAATGAAGTTTCTTTGGTGTGTCTTTCAGGGAACTGCTTTCTATGAGCGAAGGATTCGGATGTGTGAGCTCACATAATATCTCAGTATTGACACTTCTCGCGCGACCTGAGTAGGTACGATAAGGGCAAGTCTAAGGATTACAATCTTTGTAAATTAGTAGTAGAATTTGCAGAAATAAATGGTTGTCGCTAAATTAAGCGTAAGCACCTATGTGTGTACATAAAACGATTGTGGGTATAGGAAAAAGTTAAACATTAAAGAGTTGTTCCAGCGACATTGGCGTGTTAAGGTGGTGGCGCTTTACTCGAAATACGGCTTAGAAGGAAATCACCTGGCAGGCCATTAACCTAATTCACGGACGCAAAGACAGGGCGGAGACGCGGGTGGCGGCGTAGCGCCCGCTTTAATATCGCCGCGCTGCCGGTAATAAGATGGAAATAAGGCGGTGGCAAGAAACCGGGCCAATCATTGCCGTTCGCAACTTGACACCACCAATGTACATACTTCGATAAGTATAAAGTAAATTCACTTTGGCTTTCAGGTCGCTTAAAAAAAGTCACTTGGTATATTCAAAGAATTGTAATAAATGTCTTAACTGAATATTTACGGGCGACTTCTAACATCGCCTGCTTCGAGCAGTGCTGTCATGGTCGGTACATTAAAGCTTCCATCAAATACAGGCTGTACTATGTCTAGATATTTCTACAGTTATTATTTTACTCAGTTTTCAGTAACGTGTCATTTAGAATATATCATGCTATAATTGTTTTCTTTAAACTCCTCAACAAGACTAAAGTTGCTGGGACTTAAGAGTTTAAGAGCACTCGAAGTATAAAGCTTTATTTCAGTCGGTAAAAGATAAGTACTGAAGACTAATTTTAAAGTAGCTGTATTACCAGTTCATTTAAAATTCATGGAATACTCGGCGCATGGTTCGATGTTTGTCATAGCAAATAAAAGTATAATGGTACGGAAGAAAAGGCAGCGCGCCCTACTGCCCCCGCGTCGAGTGTCCTCGACGAGAAGCTACACTATAACAAATTTTGCTTTTTTCCTCCATTTTCTTGTGGTTGTGCATGTATATAGTTGTTTGAATTTTCCACAGATTATATCTGAACTTTTCTATTTAGTATATTATGGAAAACTGTGAGATTTTTCAATAATAACTGATTAGCTATTCATATTCAATAAAACATGTAGTACAACTTTGTTCACCTTTACTTCACCGAGCGGATTAATTATTGTCGTTGACAAGTTTAATATTTAACAGGTAGATGTTCTGTTAGAGGGTTTGGTTTCTGCACTTTAGTACTTCAGGCGAACCACTGTGCGTGGGCCATGGCGGCCGTCGATGGTTATTCCAACCAGCCCACCTCCCTCCAGAAGTTAATCGTCTTCTGGTCTATTAATAAACTAATTAATAATGTCAAAAAAATTGTGAAATATGGCCCGCGGATTCATTTATCGCGGAGTCTTCGCAGATTGAAGGAGAGGCAATGGCACGAAGCTGTCGAACAGTCTAATAGGTATTAAAAGCATAAAAACTGAATATATTTGAATGTTATTTGGATGTAGAACACGAAAGATTTTTTTTTTGACAAAAATTTATAATTTGATGAAACATTATGTTAATTTATCATATTTTATTTATTTACACAGTAGGTATAAAAAGGCATGAGGTCTCTTTGATGAGATTAAAAAAGCGCACATCTCCGACTAGTCAGTAGTTATAGATCTGTGGCGCACAATACCGCACTAATGCGGAAATTTAAAGCAAAAAGCACGCATGAACTTAAAAGCGGTTCAATAAGAGCCACGTTACGAGCAAGTGTGTTGAAAAGCATATTTTAATGGGTTTACGGCAGTTAAAATTATTCTTACGTAATTATACGGAAGGAATACGTATACTATCGTCTTTTTGTTACCTACGTAAACGTCGTGGCAGAAAACATTGACAACAATTAGTAGTTTATGAAACTGTCACATAACAGTTATTAAAACATGAGTGTGTGTAAAGGAAAAAGTTCGAAAATCGTTACTTACATTTGCAGTTGGAAAATTGACCGTTAAGTATATCGATGAATGATGAATGAACTACGGAACCCTTTGTACGCGGTCCGACACGCACTTGTTCGGTTTTTACGTTTCTGAATAAGAACTTTAAGAACGACATGAGTGTGGATAATATATGTAACTTATTTTCTATTAAAGTGTTGAATGATTTTAGTATTGTCTGTGGTGCAGGCTGCTGCGGAGCGTACCCCCGAGGTGGAATGTTGGATTTGGGCGCCATTTTACGATATTATTTGTGTTTTTGATAAAATTGCATGAGTTTAGATAAAGTAGTGTATGAAACTGCACATAGAAAAATACAAATACAAAGATATTATAACACTCTTAAAACAAGGGTTTTAATAATGCCTTTTATGTAAAATAACAAGTTCATAAGTTGCTATTAAAGCAACATTTTGTTGGGGAAAGTGTGTTTAATAAAACTTTTTAATTCCACATGGGTAAAGTCCGTCATTAAGGTACCTACTATTTTTGATTTAAAAAAAAGATCTTCACTCATTTTGACTCATTTTAAAAGGGTGCGTTCTGAAACTTGGCAACGTCGCAAATAGCTGTCAAATATTTTGCCCTTCAGATTCATTTGTCAATATTACTCTTATCGCTCTGTAGTGCACTAAAATATTGATTATGAATTGCAATAATAACACTGAATTAGATTTTGTAACAATTTTAGGCAGACATTTCCTCATTTCTCTTTTCTACTCCATCAATAGCTCCTGTTCATCATCTATCTATAAACTCTTCATTAAGACCATTCCAATTAGCCAAAACGATACCTGTGCTGTAAGTTGGTAAGGGAGTTGGGAATCCTGTAAATTCCAGGTGATGCTGCAGCATCAGTTCAAGGTTACTATGTTCTTCAAATATCATTGAAGTAACAGAATACCAAATTTCAAATCGATCAGACCTGTGGAAGACGCTCACATCCATTTATCAATTAGAAAAGAGCTAATAATCTTCAAACGGCTGAACCGATTTTGATAAAACATGTCTAGAACCATCGCTAGAAAAACTGCTTTCAAGTAAAAAAAACCGCATTCAAATCGGTTCACCTGTTTCAGAGCTACGGTACCACAGACAGGCACACACACATAGCGGTCAAACTTATAACACCCCTCCTTTTGCGTCGGGGGTTAAAAAATCATTTTTGTAAACTAAATATTCAGTGTTTAATTATTGCATATATGTATATAGTATAATTAATAGTAAAATTTTCTACAGAGCGACATTTCATAATTTTCAGAATGCAGCTTCTTTAGCTCAGCTCTAACAAAACCAGAAAAACATATTCATAATGGAAAGCGTGATTTTCTAAGAGTTTTTAATACTGCGCCTAATCTTTAATGTTGAATGCTATTTGTAAGGCTACACTAACACTACGTGAATATTTTATTCATATGAATCAGGGGCGGTTTTGAAAATATGAATAGTAACAACAGGTATGCGGATACTCTTGCCCTCGAGAGGACTATATACAGCTTTCCCAAATCATTAGGGGACCGGTATACTGTAGGGGTAAAAATAAAGACGACACAATACCCTAGATCTTAGCAAAAAAAATGCCGTTGCAGTGTAAATTAACATAAATTCACTCAATCCAACTTAATGATAACTTAAGAGTATTTGTAGATTATACTTTACTTTGAAGTTGAAGTTATGACGGTGGTGAGTTATATGATGAAATTTGAATGGTATAGAAAGTGCCATGAATTTTCATTTCCGGTGAATTAAAGCACAATGGCTGGTCTGAATTAAATATTTCAGGTGGTGCGCCGTTCTCGCGAGTTAGTGCCGAGGTTGATGAAACGACATACTCCGCACTCAGCGCCGAGGGAAAATTTAATTATTGTTCCACGACTACAGCGCCACAGTTGAACACACTTTTAAATGGTGAAGCACATTTCTGTGACATTAAACGAGTTTTCATGTTGAGTTATTATAATTACATAAAGAGTAACGTCAGTCCGCTATGATGCTGCCGAAATATTTTTTACGTAGCTAACAGGAATGACTGATATGGTACTTTATTTATGTAATCTGTAGTTTTGCTGCAACGTAATACGCTCCCTGCTTGTCTGCACCGACTAACATACTGTAACACCTATTAATATCCCGCGTTTAAAAGTAGCTTTCATTAACTTACTTTAATCAGCCCATAACGTTCCCACTGCTTGGACACAGGTCTCCTCTCGGTAAGAGGGAGTGGGCCGTAATCCACCACGCGGCCCAGTGCGGGTTCGTAGATGTCACATATATGTCTTCGAATTTTTGGTTCAAGGGCATGTCAGTTTCCTCACGATGTTTTCTTCACCGTTTTCACAATCATGAACTTATAACATTCTAATTTGTTCTATAATATAATTAAGCTGGAGTGTTTGTTTGTTTGATCGCACTAATCTCTGGAACTACCAGTCGGAATTGTTTTTTTTTTTGCTTTTTCTAGCATGGCGAGCAAAGTGAAAACAAAGTAATAGCACGGGCGGGCGGGCGACGCGACGCGACGCGGACGAGTTCGTAGGCAGAAGCTAGTCGATAGACATAAGTAAATGAACATATATTGTACTTGTAAATCGATCAGCTAATGGCATATGAATGAAGCGGGCGTGGAAGTTGCGGCGGTACACACGCTGGCTCTAATGGAATTCACTTGTACGCAAACAAGCCGCAGAACGCCCGTCGCCCCACCTGAGCGGAGCAGACGTAAGTATCCGACGGCTCACGAGCTGCATCACCCCACCGTTTTATTACATTACATGCGTCACCTTTAATGTGTGATTACACACAAATGACGAGGGAATCTATTTTGCATTTGTTGCTTCAAAATTTTTACGAAAAATTCATAGTATTTTGAAGCTCTACATGGGTGCAGATAGCAGGTCTGTGTAGGTACGCTTGTCGAAATAGGCCGACTATAAGTAAGTTGGCACAGAGCTCCTATTCTAAAGCGGAACGCTATTTCAAGAAGAATGAAGATGTTATGTGGTATTTACTCACCAGCAGGTCGGTATAGGTACCGTCTTTATGCTTACATTTTCATGATACTGTAGGTATATAAAATTCGTACCTGAAACAAAATATATATTATTAAGTTACGTCCAAGTAGTCATATCAAAAAGAAAAATAGAGGAAAAGCTCGTAAGAGAAAATATTCGGCAACCGCTGATGTCCTTTCATATTTCATTATAATGTTATGTGGTGTCGCAAAGACGAAAGAACTATGTGTGTAATATTTCAAACTAATATAAGTATCCACTACATAGGGACAGTGACGTAGTGTCATAAAAATGTTAAAGCGAAAGGCACGAGCCTGGAATAAAGTTAGCTAGCAGGAAAGAATACATACATTTTAATTTATTATGCACATGTCCCATTCTAACTTAAATAATGTTTGTTTAAAAATTCAACGTAAAACCTAAATGTTAAGCGGAGAGTAGCGAGTGCGAGTCTCGATTTAGAAAGTCATATGTACTTCTAAATATATAAACACGAGGGATGTAGTACGTGCGGCGCTACTTGAGTCGCATAGCTTTGGGTATTAGTAAGACGTTGAATAATATATCTATGTCGGGAGATACCGAGCAGATTTCTCGGAAAGCCTTAGTTGGCCTTAAACCAGATTGAAGCGCTTAGAATTCCTTACATAAGCGCTCCGCTATAATATCGGAAAAGAGATCAGAAGTTAATCTATCGGCAACATTCCTCGCGTTTCGCCGGAAGGCAACGCCGCGCCGAGCCGCCCGCCGCCCGGCCGCTATGGCCCTCGTGCACGCGACCGCGCCCCCATACTAACTAATCGATCCTTTGCTTTGCAACTTAACTATGCACTAAATAAATATATTAATAAATAGCAATACCTATCGTTAATAAAACTTTTACTTAAAATCGAAATGTTTTACCTAGGTACTTTTTATCCGTGTCTAAAGCAGTTCACGAAATAACACAAAACACGAAATATATAACAAACATAAAAACATATCAAACATAAGTTTGCCACCACTTGTAAATATGACTCGATATCAATATCAACTAGTAGGGAACAGCATTTTGGATATAATTAACGTATCCTTACGTAGGTATCATAATAACCAACGTCTCTTTTTCTGGCTATCCGTTAGTTAGTGCGCTTAACACTTGAGAACCACTTCGATTTACTAAAAAAAAAAAAAAAAACTACCACTAAGGTGGCTTCTAATTTTAAATAATGTAGCGTTGAGCAGTTCAATTCGAATTCTGATTAAATATTTATCTCTGATATACGCGTATTATATTCGATGAAATATTATTAATTATTCGCTAGACAGGTTTTATTTCAATTAAGTCTATTGTCGATTTATTTAAGATATCTTTAACTTAAATCTGTAAAGGATTATGTTGGAGATAAATTAGTTAGAATATTGAGGTACAAACGTCGAAATTCTATCTGTTTTGTGTTATGAAGAAGTTAATTAATTAGGAAAGTCTACGTAATTGTAGTTATTTATAGAGGTACATTATAACATATCGTTACAATTCTTTCTTTAGTACAATTATCAATTATTATTATTGAAATTAACTCATTTCAATTCCTTGATTAAGTGTTCCTTCTGAAAAGCTTTTCATACACTTTCTTACCACTTCATACCCATTTTTGCTTATTCTGCATAAGTTTATTAATATCAATACCTATTTAAGGTTGTCTCTGTGCAGTTAATCACCTAGATCATTGCAGATTACCTTCGTGGTGGTGCCTAAAATCCACAATATAATTATCATACAGGGTAAAAACGGTATCAATTAATAGTGCCACGAACTTATCTGACCGGCACCCCAATTGCGTAACACATTTTCAATCACAATCCGTAGGATTTTGAAGGAAATTCTTAATCCATCGCTTTATATGTTAAAAAAAAAAAACTTAAAAATTCGTCTGCTCAACATTGTAAATACCGCAATTAATGTTGTTGAACAGTAAAAATTAAAGGGATTGCCATTGTAAGTGTATTAACCAATTACTGTGAGTTGGCTGAAAGTGGAACTACAGAAATCAAATGAAAAGTGACAAGGATTGTGTTTTTAGGGTTCCGTACCCGAAGGGTGCCAAACGGAAACCTATTACTAAGCATCCGCAGTCCGTCTGTCTGTCTGTCAGCGAGTTGTATCTCATGAACCGTAATAGGTAAACAGTTGAAAATTTCACAGATTATGCATTTCTATTGCCGCTATAACAACAAATAATAGAAATTAAATTAAATTAAAAATGTATATGGTCTCCATACAAAACTTTTGATATTGAAAAAAAAATATCTAACCCTGGCATGTGGAATGTCATTGTTTAGAACGCATCGAGCAGAGATCATTTTTTTTTTTTAATCTTCATAAATTGTGAAATAGGGGGCCGTAAAAGTTACCAGTTATAGACCATTTTTGTACGAGCTCTATCTCAACAACTAAACTAGTTGGGAATTTGAAACTTCTGTATATTATGTACTTATAGTCTATATATGTATAATATAAAAATACTAACAACGCCGATTCATAAGATATTTTATTTAAATATGGGTGATTTTCTGCAACTGCAAAAATAACTTTGTAATTAATAGTATTATTATGAAATACTAATTTATCTCAGCGATTTTCATTAAAACGAAAAATTATAATATTATTCGTTTAGTATTTTCATTTATTTGCTAAATAATGTACGGAACCCTTAGTGTGCGAGAACTCGCACTCGGCCGGTTTTATTTATTTTGTTGTTCTGCAAGGTAGAAAGGTAACATACCCGCCTAAGGTTATATAAGAAAGTAGTATTACTATATGCATACCTATTTTTAAGGAGCTGAGACGAGACTTGGACAACATAGGTAAAACAAGAACGTCGCCCGATCAGGTTAAAGGGCGTCTGAAGCAAGCTTGCCAGCTGTTAATTCTCACTGCTCTTTCAAACCGAACGTGTTTATTTACGGCTGTTGCCTAAACGCTTACCAGAAATGTACACATTGCACGTCCATAAAGGTTAAAAGCTCACCAAAAAAAACATACCCCAACGGCTAACCGAATTATTAAAGGTCAGTTAATTTGTAAATTGTAACCTTTATTTACCTGTCTTACGCTCAAGAAATGAAATGAAATTGTTTATTCTGTAAATAGGATTCGTCACTTTTACACGTCATATTAAAAAAAAGATTCATAATAAGCTAGATGAGTTCGGCATTTCCATCTGACTACTCTGAGAAGAAAGGCCGAAGCAACCTCGTAGGTCGCAGTCTTTTTTAAAGTCCACACATAATCTGGGTCAGGCTAAATGAGGACCATGTAGATTAGTGTCTGAAATGGTATTTTGAGGAAATAACCACACAGATTTGAGTGGACCTGTCCAGTCAGTGCAAGCATTGCCAGTAGGTAATCGTGGAGATCAACTCAGAACTTAAGGAGCTCAACTCGACGAACAATACCAAAAAAAGGACATTTGGGTAGGCCGTCAACTACTCAAACTGCCAGACCATCATTAAAACTGAGAAAAAAAAAATGCACATACTCCTCACATTCACAATAATTAAAATAATAAAATACTTTACAAAGTAATCATGTCATTTTGTATATAATTTTCAACAATGTCAATGTGTACATAAAATTGGTATATTTTGATGATTTAACATATTAATTAAAATGTCAAGTTTTATGGTTTTATCACAAGGCTTAGCAGAGCTAGCAGCTCAATCCCAAGCTTTTTTATCTTCTAAATAATCAAAAACATTATACTCGTAGTACCCTTTTTTACAAAGTTTGGTTTTTGTACAGCTTTAAAATCATTTAATGGGTAATGTCAATGGGAAGTTTGCTGTAAAAGCGTATACCAATTGACCCATGAACGAGTTGCCTACTCTGTGGAGACGTGTGCAATGTACAGCAAGTTTGCGTTTACTCCTGGTATTTAAACTATGATTATCGGAAATTTTCTTAAAATTTTATATATTTTTGTTAACATACAATTGGTTTAAAAAAATATATTGTGAGGCTACAGTCAGAATATTTATATCTTTGATTTTTTCTCGATGGGAATCGCTTGGAACTAGGTTGTAAATAGCTCGAACAGCCCTTTTCTGTAGACCAAATATAGTATTAATGTCCGCACAGGTTCCCCAGAGAAGAATCCCATATGACCGAAGACTATCAAAATAACAAATAAACAATTTTGGCTGTATCTACGTCAGTTATCTGTCTATTTTTTCAAGAGAATTATGTAGAGAGAAATGGTCATCTTGAATATCACTTAGGAAAATATATATTTTATGAGATAATAAATTGTGTGTTGGCTCGTCTTAAATAGGTTTCGATGTTCTCATTCTTAAAATGCACAGCAGCGAAAGTATATTCTGCTTACAGATCAAGCTATAATCTGCATATTAATTTTAAACATGCGATAATAAATTTATGAATACTTTTGTTTGCATTAACAAACACATAAAAAATAAACAAATAAAAAAGTAGCAGTAGTTTTCCCCAAAGGGTTACATTACGACACAACTTAGATGGAGCATCGGCAAAATTCGTAAAACCGATCACCATCCGAACTGAGTGCGCCTTCAAAATCACCAATCTGTATTACTACTTTAGGTAAAAATTATCTTTACGAAAACGCAATAACTTATAAAGTCATGTAACCAAATACATAAAATTGAAATGAATGAATGAAAATTTTCGTACTATACGTATATGCAGAAGCTCTTAGATGCAGTTGCGGAAGATCCTATTTAACTAATTCAGGGTGTATATTATGAATATAAAATATACTGACCCGGGTTGTCCAGTTAGAAGTTTGAAGAATTAACTACTTTATGCCTTTTTATTATTAGGTTGGGATTTCCTTATATTAGTGACTAGCACTTTGCCTACGACTATGTCCGCGTAGGTTTCGGACTTCCGCACACAAACTGTCATCTCTATTTTCTCCCTTTTGGGATAGAATATTCTAAAAATCCTTAAGCAGTGTTTCATTTTCTTAACGAAAGTACACATTGATTTTACATAAAAATTATGTATTTTCATAAAAACTTTCATTCACTATTTAAGGGTGGAATAAGTTAAAACCCTTTCTTAGTGCTTGCCTACATTTTTTAACATAACATAACATCACGTTACATTTTTATCGTAAATAATAAAAACTCAGCATTAGGCTTGGCAGTACTGCCGTGCCGCGATTGGCTTACAGAGCTCAGTCCAGACAGTTTACCCAGATTACCTTCACACATAAAATGTGTGCGGATAAGCCGGTGCTCCATACAAACGAACTACTCATATATAATTGCCTACTACTAGGTAAACTATTGGGCAAACCCCCCGACATCGTGTGATGAAAATGTTTGTTTTTTGTCCCAGTAGTTTCGGCTGTGCACTGATATGCCAGTCTGTTTCTCCTTGTATGTTTAGAGTACCTAAATAATATTAAAATTTCAAAAATATCTCATACTTAAAAGGTTAACGGGACCAATTTTTGACAGGGTGAGGTGTGAGGTTATAATAGTTAATGAAACTGTTACATATCAGGGGTTATTAAAACACGAGTGTGAGTTTATAAACCGAGCCTCAGGTGAATTTTATATTAGTATCACACGAGTGTTCTAATTCCTATTTATGTGCAGTTTCATACACTACTTTATATAAACTCATGTAATTTTATTTAAAAAACACGATATATCGCAAATATGGAGCCCCGCACCAACACGACACCGTCGGGGTAAGCGCCACAACAGCGACCGATCAGTAGTCGTCTTGATTTCTTTAGAACTTTACGATATGAAAGGAGATAATCAGTTTTTGACAGTTTAACGGAACAATACAGTCAGCGATGTTAACCGACTTAAATCACTGACAGTACTGTTTTCACTTAAAATGTTTGTATCTCCACTTCGCACTCAAAACACTTCTTATCTACAATAAGGGTCCATTGGTTTTTTGTGCGTAAGCATTACTATGCAAATAAAAATAGATAGACAATATTTAGCATGACAGTAATTAATGAAACGAAAGTGAACGAATTGTACTTGCCGGTGTTTCATCAGCACACAGTGGAATATCACTTGTTTTCCAGCTGAGATAACGAACAAATGCTACGGGGGAAGGCGACAGGCGTGTTTTTGAAAACTTGACATTCGTTGCCGTCGTAAAAATATAATGGTGTAACTTGTGTTTTACGAGCGCTAGAAGTCCCGATGACGAAAATGGGAGTTAGCGTGTGAGCGTGTTGCTAGAATACTTGAATATTAATTAGGTTTTCGGCTTTTTAACATTTATTTCTGTTCTATTATGACCTTCAGCAAAATTCAGCAATTATTCTTGTGATCATTTGAAAGTATGTTATTTGTGAAGACGGGAGTGTTTTTGATACGGATGTAGTTTTAGCATTATAGAACCCTCAAAGTGTTTGTGTGTTCGAAATTGTACATTGCGGGCGGCATTGCGCACGGTTCAGTAGAGGAAATAGATTCCTTTAGTCACATTTATGGCTAATATATTCATGAAAGTTTCACAAAAATATTTGAGCGTTCTCCCGTCTGCTTTGTTATGAGCGCGACATAGACACAACACACACGAGCCCGTATCAACTTCATATTGAGACAAGCTCGCTTCCTACTTATGATGTCTTTGTGTAGGAATATTCTCATGAAAAGTGACTTATAAGATGCTTCTCTGATGTATTAGGTTCAAATAAGTACCTACAGGTACTTATTTGAACCTAATACGACTAATGGCTTAAAATCTACAAAGATGTGTATTTTTCTAGATTTTTTTTCACTAGGCTAAGTAAAGCAGATTTTGCTAATATTCATAATACTTGATCAGGTATCAAAAGAAAGACTTCTTTTGATACCTGTAAATGTGTAAATGATCGACTCGAACCTTGCAATTTAAAAAACTTGCACTACATTTAAACGGTGACTTGTAAGTAATTTCTGTGTGTGACACAGATTATTTCGATAGAAACTCAAAGTAAAATGTGTCCTGTGAAAAGGAGTTCTTGGAATCCAGCAGTGTAAAAGATGTTGGAGCCGTACGAGGAGAGTAGTAAAGCGAAATTAAATAGCAACCGAATAGAGTGCACGTCACGGACACGCGGCGGGCGGCGCACGCGACGCGCCGCGCAATTTCCGCTTCGCTATCAGATGCGACGCTCGCGCCGGCCCGTGCCTCCCGCACTTGCCACCATGTGAACTCAACCGAAAACGTGAATCAGGGTGGTGGCTACACAATGTTGCATTCTCCACTGAATAAAAAAACATTGATACTGCGAATGTGAACGACATGGTTCAATGTGAACAATGTTTAAGATTCCATGTTCTTTTAAACGTAGCTTTCAGTTTATGGCTGTAGATAAAACAATGTCATAGCGCCTTCTGATGAACGGAATGATTTTAATTCATAAGATTATTTATGCCATTTGGCGTCTACGAGTGTTAGACGACAAGTATGTGGTTGAGTTTAGCATGAAATATCTTAAGAATGTTGTGTTAACTTTCCCTAAAATACTTTTCCAACAAGCTATTGATGTTAATGTGCATGGTTCACTAGGTCCGGTAGAACTTTTTATTTGGGTGTGCCCCTTTCTTGGCGAGCTCGGAATGGATTTAATAATTATGGGGCAAAGAAGCGAAGCGTGTGGGGTCTCGACGGAAGGATGGAGTGAGGCAGGGTGCGATTAAATCGCAGGCGTTTCGGCATGTAACAGGAAGTGGGTCAAGCGGCGCCGCCCGAGCTATTTATTGCGTTTCCGACGAAATTGCAACCGCTATCTGGTATTTTTTATTTAAAGTATCCTTCCGAAGTGCATTTCTTCAAGACATATTCACCTAAAAACATTTGATGTGATTATTAAGTTTCCAATTCAAGTGCGAGCACCTAATTGGTAAGGTTACGTAAACAAATTCATAGCAGAGATACATTGCGTGTTAGGACTTGAGGGTTATAAAACTGTGAAGATGGAAGTAGGTCGAGATAAGTTTTGCGAAGCCCATAAAGGTTCGACAAAGGCATACCATTAAAACTTTTTTTATTCGATAACGCCTGCCGTTCAGTCAGGGTAAAGTCTTAGTCGCTCTGCAATTACAGACAAGTGCCTTTAAATGAACCGAGCTCTCGAGCACGGCGCATCGCTCCGCACCCGACTGCGCCCACTCCGCCGCCTACCCATTTCCACACTAACTGTGTTAATTTCATTTAAAAAGAGTATATTCACTTATTACCCGTGCTTATGATGGCATGTCAATCATTTATCAATTTATTTACAGACTCTTTACTTATGAATAAGAAAATGGAGTTTGACGTAATGTACTATTTATTTATTGCCCAGTATCTTTATCTTCCAATTATCTTTCTACAGGTGGAACCTCCTTGGTACACCTAATCTGGTTCCAAGATGGAATGTCCCAAGTAAGGACAGATGTTGATCTACGGCAGTAGGGCTGTTCCTATTGTGTTGATCTTATGGCAGATAATATTTACGTACTGTAAATTCCACTCAGAAAAAGAAATTTCTTCGGAAAGATTTATTTTTCATGTATTATTCATTCATGTGTCCCGAGCGTTTTCATTTCGACGTGATATTTTGGTCGTACGATAATGATATTTGCTATAAACCTGTGATATACTTTAAAGTTATAAATAAATTCAATATTAGATATTTTCTTCGTTTTTTTAGAATAAATAGGTGTAATCTTTTTGTCAAAATCTTTAACTCTAATAATTATTCTCGTATCTATCAAATTCTGTGCAAACTTCGGAGATTAGATATTTTACAATATTGGAAAATCTGTATAGACACATTAAATAATGTTGATCTATGAAAAATATCATTGACAGCTACACATCTACAAAGACTGCACGGCGTATTTTCGTAAGATTAGTGCAAAATGCGCGACGGCCTGTGTATCCGAAGATATTGATTCTGGAAAGTAGCCAAAAAAACTCGTAGAGCAGGCACGCGTCAACTGCCGCGCTGCCCCTATCCCGACGTCAACCCTTTTACGAATATTAAATTCTGTTTTGCCACTTCGCGATTCCACATTTCTCTGAAAAAATATGATCCGATTCGTAAGGCCTTTGCATTATTCACTGTTTTCGGCGATGCGCGCTCTCCCACCGGTGCGGTTGGGAAAACCCATGTTAGCTTTACAAAGATTCATGTGTCTGTCTGTACGTTTGTAGTTCTTATTGCGCTTGTTAAACTAATCAAATATTTTCGTAATGTAATAAATCTTTGTTTTCTTTTTATCTGTAAGACTTAGAATACAACATTCTTTTACAGATAAATAGATTATGAATTTTCATTTCAGAGTTCAAATTGCTTGAACCTTTAATTACTTTAAGGAAACTTGTACAAACGCGCTCTCGGCGAAGGGTTAATCCGAGCTTTGCTACGAAAATAGAACATTTGCCTGATTACAGACAAAAGGTGGCGACGTTCTTGAAAGGTTACTCTAAGAAAAACATAGACGTGATGTTAGAAAATCATTGCGCTACGTTGATTAAACAGTTCTTTTAGGTTATAAAAGTGCGTTATGAAACAAAGTTAATATTTACCCATATAGAATGAGCGTTATTTGTTAGCAAAGATTTACTTACTTTACAGATAGCTAAGGAGTGACTCCCCACAAAGTTTTCTGTTGCACAGAGCGTCTACCGTCTACTTTTCTCTATGAGCGAGTCCGTTTCCGTTTATCTTTGGTTGCTTTTTTGTCAGTGTCAGTTTCTTTCGTTTCGTTTCTCATATTCCACCGCTACATTTGTCGTACAGAAAGAAACTAAAGAAAGCCACTCTTGCGGAAATAAATATAGATACCTATACAATAGGTATGTCTATAAGATACTGAGAGCTTTTTTGTACCACCTACAGAAATCGGTAGTAGCAGTTTAATTAGCTTATAAATGAGAGATTTCCAATGAATTACATATTTGCTTACGGTTTCATCATAATACGTACGAAGATAAATCGTAGACAGTTATACGATTGAGTAGGACTCGTACCGTTAATTGACGCCTGGCTGGGTTCGGTCTTAAATTGGTGTAAATCCTCAAGGCACAGATCATGCCAACCGAGCGGCGGCTCTCAACGTGCCTCCTCCAATTACTTTAATTAAAACAATACCACGGCACCAGTGCTTCGTCGACTCACCGCGTCTGTTTCCCATTTCCCTATTTAAATACGAAAACGAGCTCGTAGCTCGCGCTTAGCATGCAAGATGTTGCTATTCAACTGCTACACAAACATACATAGAGATATTTAAATACATTCAGTTAATTCTATGCGAGGTTTTAGTATGTATATGATTGCTACTCTTGTTCATTAGATTGAATTTAAGGTTAGCCAAGAATAATAATAAGGAACTGCATCGATGCGGTCTTCAATTTTGCGGTAGTCATTTATACTCATTTGTGTCTCATGCTCTTAGGCGAGTGGTTTGAAAATCGATTAAGGAGTCGGGTTGATTCAGCGACTTCGAAGCTAGTAATTTACTCTCGAGTTGGCTGAAGGCGACACCTGTCGAGCGAAGTGACGGTTGATAATACGACGCGAGCGCCATTCACGCGCAGTGGAGTGCGAGGACGCGAATCCTTGAGCTATCCGCGGCTTTTACATCGCCGAACTCATACGATACAAATGAAAATAGGTAGGTAATCCCAATGTTTTTGAGCACATTGGAATCGAATATAATAAAAGAGTTAGGCACGGAAGATTATTTTTATTCGGAGATATAAAGAAGTGATAAATGTGTGATCTGTATCTTTGGTTGTTAAAGACAACATTTATCAAACAACTTTCAGCGGAGGTAATATAAAGCTGCTAAATCCTAGCATCATCTGAGGGATTACAGTTTACACGAGGTCGGCAACGTCGCGAGGGCGGCACGGCATAGCACATCTCCGACGGGAGGCAACTTTACCAACTTTCTTAAGGGCGGTTAGCGAAGTTTGACGTGCACGCGCCAGCACCGTAAGCTCTGGGATTCGATACTTGGTAACAACATCCAATAAAGAGGCAGGGCACGCATGTGTTTACGTAAAACGTTGCAGCAAAAGCAACCAGTGCTTTAGTTCTTAAGGTTCCGGGACCGTTATCAGATCGAAGTTCTTCGGCCCGTATGTGTGCGTGATGACGGAATTAACATAGATTTGGTGACACCAGGTGAAATATTATGAAGTATATGCTATCATTAAGACCAGCAATAAACTGCCGTCATTATTAAAGTTGCGTATTAATAAAAAACTTCTCTTTCTGTTTAGTGAACACGACATAATTGATAGTGGTTTTACTATGTTACAGCACATAATGCACAAATTATCGTATGAAAACATGGAATTGGCCTGACTTCGGTTTGGCAAAGTAATGTTACAAGTCGATCTACTGGTAGGCCAGGTATAATATCGGTATAGCATTGTGAAATAATAACAAAGAATAGCACCTAATCTTTAAACTCACTGTTTTTCTCTCATATAGTAGAAGCCTGTATAATGCTACACCATCTTAATATTATTACCTTAGCATGGTTTGCTTGCTCCAGGTAAAAAACAAAGAGTTGCAAATGTAATTATTCACAGTCATCTTAATCGTGGTGGTGAAAGCACTCGACTGTGTTATTAAAAGGTGGTTGGTGGAGCGGAGGTTCAGGCAGGCGGCTCTTGGGGAAGGGCTCATATAACTTCAAGTTTTCTATCGTGGGCCGCGGCGCGTCCACCGGCGGCGGCGGTAGCAAGCTACCTCGAGTTTTATGAGTTTAATCAAATCGTTTTAGGGGTGTCAGGGTGTGCCCTAACGGCTGATTGTATGTGCGGAACACGTGTGCTGACCCGTACGATTTCTACTCAATACGTACAAACATAGTTTGGCTAAAATGGAACTGTAACAAAAATTTTACTTTTATTATACACACCGGGAGGGGAACACGCGAAACGTGTATTAGAGTTGAGGTCGTTTTGCTGGTAAGTGCGACGTTTGTGCGTAGCGGTCCCACCTTGGGGTTATTTTGTTAAGATAAAATCTGAAAGTGACGCAACTGGGTGTGTTCAGTGAATATTGGTACTTTTGATATTTAATTTATTTTATTACAAGCCGTATTATCATAGAGTTTTGTTTGCGAAAGAAAGTTTCTAAATACGAGTATGGTACTTACAGAATCATTAAGTTACTAAGGCACATTTTTGTACTGGTATTTTTTTTTTCTTTTTATATGCCATATTTGTATTCGAATGCAAATGAACATCATCATAGTCAGGAAACACCTCCGTCGTAAAATACATGTTGTATAATATATAAGCCTATCTCCGTGGGGCGGGTTGTAGTAATTCTTTTCTAAGCAGCGCGTAAAGTTATTCAAAATATGTATAAGTTACGTCCTAAGCTGGTCGTAAAATGGTATTACAAACGTTATGAAGGCCGGGGTTCGGCCGGATCTCATCACTTAGGGTTGTACGCTGAAGACGACTATCTTTCAATAAACCCATAAAATTGCCTCATCCGAAGCGAGTTCCGAGCTCGCCCGCCGACCCGGCTGCTTGTTCTTAACAATGCACACGTCAATATTACATTTTAGACGAGGTAACAATATATCGGCGTTCAAATTTTAAGGGTAATATCCTTATTCGGCGTTCGCCCTGAGATAATCTTTTACTTCGATACTCGTCCTCTAAAATATATGCTTCAAAGGGACATCTTAATATTGCTTGGTACGAAATATTATTAAATCACTTTGTATATATTATATATCTATAATAAGTTACCGTAATTATATTATAATGACTGTAGACTAAGTGGTGAACTAGGTTTTGTAATGACAGACGAAGACAGATAGAAGAGACGTTAGTCTTCAAAAAATTGCAGTGAATCAGTAGGTACGTGTGGTGTGGCATTGCGATGTAGCTGGGTGTCATCTGGTAATGAGATGCGCGGCGTGACGCGGGCGGCGCCGGGTGCCGTGCACATGCAAGTTAGATGAGCCGCGCGCCGTGCTCTGTCTACAGGTGACGTCCGACTTATTTTTAATGCACAACATCTATTACAATTTGTTGAGACTCAAAAACTCGTTTATAAAGAAAGATTAACTTCCGAAGCGCTGTCTGAAAGTTCACCTTGTAGGTACATGAACTAGAAAAAGTCAATAATGTTTTTTTTTTTAAGTTGTATAGGTAAGGTGTGCAATTTGTGCAAGCAAATTATATTAACACAGTAGTATTTATTATATTCACATAGTATAAGTTCAAGTAAATTCTTTAGAAAAAAAAAAAAAAAATGGGAAACG
This sequence comes from Agrochola macilenta, assembly GCA_916701695.1. Classification (NCBI taxonomy): domain Eukaryota; kingdom Metazoa; phylum Arthropoda; class Insecta; order Lepidoptera; family Noctuidae; genus Agrochola; species Agrochola macilenta. The sequence goes on along the minus strand of OU753559.1, from coordinate 9,306,277 downwards.
AAAAGATTCAACAATAGCAATACACACTGCGTGCTACGCTCGTAGCACTATTGCTACACGCTTGCTACGCAAGGTAGTTGAAGAGCGTTTATTCTGAAAGTGGGCAAAGTCGCAAATAGATGTCAAATATTTTGCTGTTTTGATTAATTTGGAAATATTACTGTATGGAAATAAGAAATGTGGTTAACTAGCGAATTAGAATATTAATAATGAATTGCAATTATTATAACATTGAATTTGATGTTGTAGCCGTTTTAGGTGTAAAAAGGCATTTGGAAAGTTTCCAAATACTTTTTTTTACATCTAAAACGAAATATTCGGTGTTACGATATTAATTATTGCATTTCATAATCAATAATTTAGTTTACTAGTTAGCCACATTTCACATTTCCATACACTAATATTACCAAATTAATCAAAACAGGTAATTATTTGACAGCTAAGCGACGTTGCCAACTTTTTGGATAAACGGTCTTAACCCAAACGCGATGAACGGGTTAAATAAATAAATAAATTTAATTGTTATACTTACATAAATGCGACCTCGTTGTTAGGATAGTAGCAGTATACGATGGTTATATTACGAGTACATTACATCGTTAGCAGAGAGAGGATAAGGGTTGTTTCAAAATAACATCAGACGCATTATCAGCAGACGAATGAGAATGACTTGAATGCCAATGAGATACAATTGGTACTCTACACGCATACAAGCACATCTATAGTATAAATAAACACAAATAGATTACGAATTAGATAAATACCTTGTTCATCAGAAATGTGTTACGACGAGAGCAAACAGTTCAGGTAGAAGATTCGTTTAGTACAAGGATAGAAGACAAATTAAAAGAGCACTGAAACGCTAATTCCATTACGATTCGATGGACGGCAAAAGTCGCCTCCGTTGGACTCAAAGCCGGTAAAACGTAATTGCGACTTCACTAAGCTGGGCTCCGCGCGGCCCGATACGGACGAAAGGGGACCTCTCTGTAACGGCTGATATAAAAGCGGCAATAAATTTAACAGGATGAACGCACTACTTACACAGAACGAGCGCGGACGCCGCGCCGCCGCCCGGTGCCCGTAACGAGGGGGCACGCAACCACCGCGGCGTGTTTTAACCCGCCCCCGCCCTTCGTTTTTCAGGCTTCCCAGGACATTTTTATTTTAAACCGTTTTATTAATGATCTACGGTATTCTACTTTATACAAAAAATCCTATGAATATCATTGTTACTGCGTTAAATATTGATGGGACATCACATGTGACATTATATTATATGTTGCGCTTCGCTAGCATATTTTACAACATAATTTCGTGAGACACTCTTTTAAAAGGTGACCACTTTATAGCTCCAGTTCGTATTAAATAGGGATGTTGATTTTCTTTTTGTCCGTCAGATAGATTATTAAAAATATTGGACTCGTATTTTTCCTTTTTTTACATAATCAAAAGATTACGGCAATACATTGAGTTAAAATGTGGCATGACGTCACTCTCCGGTTGATTTTATACTGAATTGAGACGTAGCGAGTCCCCACTCCCCAACTTTAATGCGTTTTATCTAAACCATTTTTTATTAATATGATAAAGTAAAAAATACGTGACCATTTTTTTATTTTATCTGACTGCCGGACCGGTTCCGTGTGGTGCCTCTTCCCGTGGGTGTCGTAAAAGCCGACTAAGGGACTTGCTAGAGAATGGGCAGCAGCGTTCTCTATGCATTTTAATACCATTCTGCGATCGCCAACCCGCCTGCCGTGCGTGGCGATTATGGCCCCATTTGGTCATCAGCCCTTTTGTGTGACATTCATCACAACCTGCTGCCATTTATTGATTTGATTTGTTTCAAATCAAATCAAAATTTAATAAAATGATGTAGATTTTCAAGATTTTTTTTGCAAAAAAACGCTTATTATACGTCTACAAATTATTTACGGTAGCTTTTTTCTGTGCTCTGTTCCTTGGTGCTTGCTGTTACAAATCGCTTTAGGAGACGCGAAAATAACGCAAACAATAGGGAAGGGAAACAATCGTCACAAGAATTTTGTAACAAAAGCACCTAAAAGAAAAATAGTTAATGTCGTTATTTTGGATACACATGTTTATTGCTATGAAACATGGCAGCCTCATAACAATCCCTTTCACTCTCCACAAATTGGAAGGAGCGCGTAAAGGAAAACATGGCTATAAATAAAACTGGCAGATCAACTAGATAGGCGGCCATTACCCGAGATAAGCACGACTTATATACGCGATACGTTCTTCGCTTCGGCAGATTAACGGAATGGGACTGGGTTTGTTTGCAGATATCGACGTTGAAACATTTTGGCAAGTCACAGCTCGGAAATTTATTGTGGTGTTCAGGGAGATATCTTCTTACGGACTCATTAAAAAGGAGACACGTCGTACATAAATCAGGAGCAGGCGTCGGCAGCGGCGCGGCGCGGGCGCGACCGCCTCGGCGGCTCTTATCGGCACCGAGTGCGCCGGCAATAGGCGCTATCCGGTTCCGTCGTCGTCGCGCCATCGCTCCCATTGTATCTGCGCCGCTCCACTGTGAGCTACCTAGCGCCCAACCACCTAAACTTATTACATTATCCGTTTAACCGATACTTACTTTCATACAATACCGAATAGACACCAACGCACGATGTACATATTTATCGGAAAATGTACAACACTTGGGCATGATACCATCATGATCTAGTGTTTGTAGATGTTAAACATAACAAATTGTCAACAAAAAAAAACTGACGGTTAAATGAAAGATCAGTCAGACCTCCAACCTCCAATAAAGTAAACCTTGGCGCAGTTTGCATCGCAAGTCGTCGACATTTGTTGATCAAGTCAATTTCTAGACTTTTTTTTATAGGTTTTACTGAAAAATTGGGAATAGGTAACTATTTTTATTTTTAATAAAAAGAGGTTTAGACTTTAAAACGAATACGAGTATAATGTACTCTCTCCGTAATCTTTTTTATTCATGACAAATTACATAAAGTGCCGAATATCTTGTGTCATTATATATAGGCAAACATAATAAATAAATTCACGACCTTCCACGACATCTATGATGATTGTGTTGTAAATCAATTTATGTGCATAGTAGTGATGTACAGTTTAAGTCTGACTACGTTTTTTAATCTCCCGTAACTGTCGAATCCGGGAGACATTCGAGTATGAATAATCATTGTAACTGTCACTTACATAAGTTGCACAATAAACGGGCGCCGTCAGTGGGGACTGGTCATCTCTTAGCTGCCAAGGCTTATTTTAAATTTATTTTAATTTTTGAATTGTTTTTGCTTTATTACGGACGCTTTTAACGTGCACGTCTCTCCACATTGTTCTCACATGTATAATTACAACATGAATGATGTAACCAATATTTTGTAACAATATTCTGATTTAAAAGAGTGTCCGTGGAGTTTCTTGCCCGTTCTTCTCCATAGGAACCTACTACGCGTTGGAATGGGCAACTAGCTTCATATTTCTGACTGACCGACCCCTTGACAATTCAAAAGGGCCTGTAATTGGTTTATTTGAAATAAATGCTTTGAGTTTGAGTTTGAGTTCAATCATCGCTGAAACTGCTGATGAGCAACTGCTGATGTGTTTCAGAAACTGTGGCACAGATGAATACAGATGGTTCACTCCGCAGTTTAGATATGAAGCTACAAGTACGCGGCGGGCTCGACTTGTCGGGCCGTAGTGAATGTAAAGTTGTCAGAAGATATAAGAGTTACGTGATAAAAAGAAAGGCAACTTCTAGGTGTATATAACTGTAGGTAAATATAAAATAATATTTTGGTAACTAATCTTGCAAAAAATTCAATGTTGTAAAGGGACGTGCACAAGCGATATCCTTCTATAGTTTCATATAACTAGTGAACTGTAAAATATTTCTGAAGTACCAACTTCTCTACCTACCCGTTTTTGTAAAATTTCCGTTATAATACACACATACATACATAAACTCACGCCTTTTCCCCATGAATGTAGTTTCTGCCTAACTACAGAACGTCTGAGACGATCCTTCAATGCTCCTTTTGCTTCGTTTGTTATAATGTCTTAATTAAGGTAACAACTAAGCATGGTATAATTTAAAGCACTTACGAACATAAAGATAAGGATTCAGTGAGCGTCACTAGTTCACTGGACCCGGAAGATCCCAACTTTTCGGAGTGCCCTGGAAATTTCCAACATTACGACCACCCGCTCCCCTTGAATTATTGGACTTACACACCTACTTACATGGCGTCGAGAGTGCAAAGTTTTGTTTCTTGTTTGCATGAAATTTCGTCGTTGTTATTTTAGTTGTCGCTTAGCATGCTATGGGTGTTAATAAAAATATTTTTACAAGCTAACAACAAACAAACGTTTTGATTTTCCATGGTGACAAATTGATCAGCGTGGACGGTTGACACAGGCAGTTAGTTGCCTACATGTGTTGTGTGACGTATCGTGCCGCGTGACCGAAGGGTGTACACGAGTGGATGGCTGAACAAATGACAATAATTGGCGTGCAGAGAGGAACGACATCGCGGCGCTCACTGCCGGCAGCGACTTTAATTGACTGGTGATTTCAATTAATGCACATCGGTGAGTTCACGAAACACCACTATTCCTGGTATAATGGCACCAGATATTCACTCAAAACGTCGTTGGCAGCTCGCTCGCTGTGAATTTATGGCACTGACGACGACCAATAAATGCAAATTTTATTGTTTATGGCAGATTTAACGGCAGTGAACTCTTTTACCAATACCGTAAACTCTAAAGTGGTGCATATACAGACGGACAAATTTGTTCACAATGCACGGTCCGTAAAGGGTGTGACAGCGCAGGAGTGACGTAGAGCTATGAAACTCTAGTATAGTTTCAACAATATGTGAAAATAATAAATAAACATTTTCACTAATACATGGGTAGAGATGGGTTACTATAAAACTGGGGGTCCAACAAAATTTCTATACAAACATTTGAAAAGTGTATGCAACAATCAGTGGAGGGGCGAACAGTTTTATAGTAAACGACTACCTACTACAGACTTAGCAATTTTTAAATTAAAAATAAAACTGGGCAAGTGTCAGACCGCGCACAATGAAGGACGGAACCCTTCATTGTGCGTTTTGACATTTGGCAGGTAGTTGGGATGAATTCATGCCAAAAACAAACTTAATATTGTAGTTGAAAAACATGTTCACCCATACATAGATATACGTCACAGTCAATTCTCCACCTGCAAATGTTTGTAATCGCTAAAAATATATTTTTGTGTGATAATACTTAATTTAATAATTTTTGTTTAATTTTTATTAAAAAAATAAAAAGATACTTATCCAAGTACATACTTTAAATCAAAATCAAATCTGCGCCTCTTACGGACCGATGATTACAAATGTTTTTTTCTGGCGACGTGACCTCGTAAATTAGTATCGTGCAGGCGCGTCGATGTCTGATGGTTGTTTAAGAAATTGAAGTTGAGCTTCTTGTAAGAGTTCTCTAATCCCTCATACAACGATCTTGGGATTGATTTTGCACTAGCGCACTATTCGTCGAAAATCAAGAAAAATTTTAGGACGCCCAGGCCGAGGTTTCTATCTGCATAAGCTGCCCTTTCAAAGCTGATTAGAAACAATTTTTTTTCAGAACAATTTTCTTTAAGTTTTTTATTTTCACACATAGCCTTTGTTCTTTCTTCTATAGTTAATTTTTACCTCGAAGCCATAATTTTTTCAGAATAAATTCAAAAGTGATATTTTACTAAAAATGTTATTCATGTAATATTACAATCCTGTAAATATTGTAAATCCACATAAATTCTAACTTTTGGCGGTTGGAATTCAAGTATTTGACAACTGGAAGCTGAATGATTCAATAAACACGTTATACTGTAGTTCAAACATTTAAAACTAGTATTTTTAATCATTACATGCTGAAGTGGAAAATAGACACAAACTTTTGCAGGGCATTGTCACAGGCACTGTCCTTAGCGATAAATGGCGTGATTGAGTTTAGAGTTTATCAAATTCTGCAGAAAAAGAGATCAGACGAGGCGGTGTTTTTTGTTTTTGTAGCGGTTAATAAAGGTTGATGAAGGCTCGGTGGCGCCGGAATCTGTAGTAGGGGCGCGGAGATAGAGAACGCGGTCTGCTCGAGTACTGATAAGGCTATTAAAAGTTACGCTCACAGACCAACGTTTGGATTAAACAGATACATACCAAATATATACCTACCGATACCAAAGAAATCCTTTTAAAAGAAAACAAACCAAGTAAAGCGAAGAGATTGCAATAACAGTAGCTACTCTAAAATGGTAACCGCCACGGTAATGTTACAACCCAAGCAAAAGAAATAAGTACCTTCCAGCTGTTGTTTGTTTCAGAAAGCGTTTCACTGAGTCAAGTTTAAGAGGATTGATTTTTTTTTCTTTTCCGGAAAAAGAGGTTTTCTCTTGATATAAAATGAGCGTAAAGTTCAGTAGTATGATATATAATAGATGATTAAGGGTAAGTACACAACCTCAACGCTCACCACTTTCTTTATGGGGAAACGGGCTTCAGGGACGAATAGAGTATATGTTTTTACTTATTAGGTACAAAAGGAAGTTGTCTAAAACATGAAACTTCCAGCTTAACATACTAACAAGTAAAGCTAAATAAAAGCTTCTAAAAATTAATGAATCCCTTTAAATATATATGTTGTGCGAAGTTGTCGTGGAAGTGTCCCACAAAAATACCATAATTTTATTGCATGTTTCCTATATTATAAAAAAAAGTTGTGTGGACTAGAACAAAAGACACGTGCGAGGGAATTTTGTTCAAAGCAATTATTGTGAATAGTGCTCACTTCAGCGACGGTAGAAATTCGCGTATAAATCGCGTCACAGACCACAAACAAAAACGTGCATGTGGACCGGCGCCCATTATTCTCGACTGCATAATCGCTTCGTCCGACGCCCGCATCGCTTCCCTTGCTATTTTATTTCCTCCCGGCATAGTTGTGTTTCGACTAGGCGGAGCTTTTTCAGCGTAGCTTCAGTAGGGAAATTAAACCATGTTTAATTCTGTTTAAGGTCTGGTTCCGGTTAGTAGATGTAGGGAGCCGATGCGACCGGCGACAGACCAAAGCCACCACGCTACAATTCTGGCACAATGTGTGTCCGTTTTAATAGGATTAAACTCATTGTTACATACGAGCTGAAAGGACCATGAGCGAAATAAAATTGTTTCTAACGAAATCCAGAGAATATTGCGAACACCGCATTTCGATTGGGGAAAACGGAAACTCATTCCTTTCAGAATTCATATGAAAAGAAAATAAAAGACAATCTTTTCAGCTGCTAAAGGAAGACCGGTTGTTACACCATAAGCTTTAAAACGAGTGTGTGGAGCAATGTGACGCACCTTTAACATTCTCTGTTTTTTGTAACGTTAAGTAATCATAGTTTATCTTAATACAATTGAGAGCAATGAATTCGGGTCACCAACAGAACCTTAATATTACTGAAACTAAGAAAGCTAGCTTATTCATATTAACTGTATTTTATAGCTGACTAGCTGCGCCCCGCGGTTACACCCGCATCAGTCTCGATCCCGTGGGAATATCGAGATAAAAAGTGAAATGAAATGAAATGAAATGAAATGAAATTGTTTATTCTGTAAATAGGATATCGGAATCACTTTTACACGTCATATAAAAAAATATTAAAAATAAGCTAGGTGAGGTCGGTGTTTCCTATCTGACTACTCTGAGAAGAAAGGCCGAAAAAAACTCAGAGGTCACAGTCTCTTTTAAAGTCCAGACATAATCTTGGTCAAGTCATGTGAGGACCATGTAGATTAGTGTCTGAAATGGTCTTTTGAGGAAAGAACCACACAGATTTGAGTGGACCTGTCCAGTCAGTGCAAGCATTTGTCAGTAATCGTGGAGCTCAACTCAGAACTTAAGGAGCTCAACTCGACGAACAATACCAAGGAAAGGATATTTGGGTAGGCCGCATCAACTACTCAAACTGCCAGACCATCATTAAAACTGAGAAAGAAAAAAAGAAATGAAAAGGGAAAATAAAAATATCCACATAGTCCTCACATTCACAATAATTAAAATAATATAATACTTTACAAAGTAATCGTGTCATTTTGAACATAATTTTCAACAATATCAATGTGTATATAAAACTGGTTTATTGTGATGAATAATTAAAATGTCAAGTTTTATGGTTTTCACAAGGCTTAGCAGAGCGAGCAGCTCAATCCCAAGCTTTTTTATCTTCTAAATAATCTGAAATTTTATAGTACCCTTTTTTACAAAGTTTGGTTTTAATACAGCTTTTAAATCGTTTAATGGGTAAGTTTCGAATGTCAATGGGAAGTTTGTTGTAAAAGCGTATACATTGACCCATGAACGAGTTGCTTACTCTGTGGAGACGTGTGCGATGTACAGCAAGGTTGTGTTTATTCCTGGTATTTAAACTATGAATATCGGACATTTTCTTAAAATTTGATATATTTTTGTGTACATACAATAGGTTTTCAAAAATATATTGTGAGGCTACAGTCAGAATATTTATTTCTCTGAATTTCTCTCGAAGGGAATCTCTTGGACCTAGGTTGTAAATGGCTCGAACAGCCCTTTTCTGTAGAACAAAGATAGTATTAATGTCCGCACCGGTTCCCCAAAGAAGAATTCCATATGACATAAGACTATGAAAGTAACTAAAATAAACAATTCTGGCTGTATCTACGTCAGTTATCTGTCTAATTTTTTTAACAGCATAGGCGGCCGAACTAAGCCTTCCTGACAATTTTTCTATGTGTGGGCCCCATTGTAATTTACCGTCAATAGTTATTCCAAGAAAAACTGTTGACTCAACAGGGTCCAACTCTATTCCATTAACTTGAACATTGGTAGTTAGCTGCCTGACATTTGGCGTTGAAAATTTAATGAGTTTAGTCTTTTTTTCGTTCAAGAGAATATTATTTACATTAAACCAATGCACAACTTTAGAGAGTGCATCGTTGACTTGTTCAAAGTTGACTAACTGACGTTTGATTTAAAAAATGAGGGAAGTGTCATCTGCGAATAATACGATCTTGTGATTATCCCTTATGTAATAAGGTAAGTCATTTATGTAAATTAGAAATAAGAAAGGACCTAGAATTGAACCCTGCGGAACGCCTATGGTGACCGCAGATCCTGCAGATCTCTTGCCATTAACATCGACCCTCTGAATTCTGTTATTCAGATAAGAAGTCAGAAGGTCAAGAGCCTTGTCCCTCATGCCATAATGGTACAGTTTCCTGATAAGAGTATCATGATGTACGCAATCGAAGGCCTTGGACAAGTCGCAGAAAATGCCAAGAGCATCTTGCGAATTCTCCCAGGCCTCGAATATGATCTTCAGTAATTCCACGCCCGCGTCTGTATCCTATGTCCTAACGCAGGTCACGATCTACTCATGTGCCAAATTTCATTCAAATCCGTTCAGCCGTTTTAGCGTGAAAGCGTAACAAACAAACTAACTTTCGCATTTATAATTGTAATTAGGATTATGATTTAGTACTACGAGTATTCCAATAAAATTCATAAACTTGCTTAGTTGTCATTTATCTGGGGGTCATTTTATTCCCGCCAAGACGAGCCAAAAACAAAAGGCAGATGCTTTTTACCTACCTTTTCTCGAGCGTTTCGTCATATTTTCAAACCCTCATAGCTTTGGCGTGGATAATGCTAGAGATCTCAAATTCTCAGGATAAGATGTAGTAAGCAGACTTATAAAAAACATTAAGTTTCATTTGTCTAGCTTTTATACTTTGGATTTTATTAATACCTAAAATACGTCGATTTCGTCACTAGCTGGCTCACTCACTCATCAAAACCTCTAGGGCACATCCCGAAGTCCTAGAAAGGTGAAATTTGGTACGCAAGCTAGGATATGCACACATACAACAGCAAAATTAAGAAATCTGTAACTTTATTTATTTATTTTACAGTTTATGTACAGGACAGACAAGAAGAAAGGAACAGAAAAATACGTACAAAGGTGATGCTTATTTCTAAAGAAATCTCTTCCAGCATACCTGCGATAGGAAAGTAGTTAAAGAGATGTAAAGGGGTGTATGGTAAAAAATGTAGTCACAAAATTTTGTGTCATGCAATAGTTCTATGGAAAAAAGCAAAGCAATGCAAAGCAAAGCAAAGCGATGCATTTTGACCAAGATGTAAGGTTTGTAGAGTTGGGGGCTTGGCTCTGCATTCGATTTGATAACAGTGAAAGCGTTATGTAAGTCTTAGCACCCTCCCTTACATGAAATGTGTCTTGTGGGATTTTATTTATTAAATATACATTAATTAAAAATGCGTCAATTCTACTTATAAAAATTTAAACAACCATCTTTTACAAATATGAGTACATATATCATTTTCTCACATTTTAATAGGTAGGTACATATTATCTCCGTGCGCTATCAATACAGATGTTAGGCATGCCGTACACCAAACACCGGTGAAACAGCAAGAACAGTCGGTGTATCATTGTTAATAGTGTAACGGGTTATTCAACGGTTCAAGGAAGAACACTCAGGTTCAGATGTACGACGGCATGGAAGCATCTTGGGTTCGATTCCCAGATCGCGCAGTGTTAATGGATTTTTCCCTTAGGAATTCCTCAGTAGCAGCCCAGAGTCTGAAAGTTGGTGGTATGACACGCCCGTGCGTCGGACGCTGCACGTTAACCCGTTGGTCCTGCGCCTGATCTATCCCCGGTCGTGTCGGATTGCTGCCTCATCGGACTATGAGAATAAAAGAACAGAGAGTGCACCTGTTTCTGCGCACACACTTGTCCATTATAATTCGGCCCCAGTATGTTATCAGATGTTCTACTCCTTGGAGGACGCGCATGGACCAAGCACCCAAGTTCATGGACTGTAAGACCCCAGATTTAGACCCCGCCAATGGTCCTAATTCCTATATAGAGATATGCACGAAAGCATCGAATTCCTAGGAGCTTTTGAGGATCGGTGAAAGGGCATGTAGACAGTCGAATCAAATGTACGCTGTATATACACGATGGAAGGCTAATACCGGGTACAGATTGGCGAAAAGTAACATGAAATGTAGCACACATTGAAAGAAATACGCCTAGTTGTTTAGTTACATTGCATTTTGGACGGCTAATACGTGTACGGAAAACGGGGAATAGTGCCTGTATTTGAGAAAAAGTTGTATGACTCCGTACTCGTGTTGGTTGGAATTTCTTCGGAAAATCGCTAGTGCTGACCAAAAACGGCACTTCGGTTAGCGAAGAATTGTAGAGGAGATCCTAACTACCATGTTTGTATTTATGCAAGATAATGCCCGTTCACGAGGATAGTCAATTACTACCTTCAAGAGGCGAGTATTAGTACACAGCGCCGACCAAAATCCCATCCAGCATGCCTGGGACGAGCTCGAGCGGTGTGTGAGGCTATGAAAGCCCGCTCCAATTACGCTTCGAGAGCTAAAAATTGTATTGATAGAGGAATGGGAGAATATTCCCCAACCTTGTGCATAGCCTCAGAAACTTAGTGTACGGCTAATCGCAGGACTGTATTGACAACACATCGAGATCACACAAAGTACAAAAATGTATGATATAGATGATTGTATCTGTAACAAAAGATGGTTATTTTTAATTTTTGTTTTGCTATTGTATTGATTAATTAATGCTTAGTTACTAAGTAAAACAACTGATAACTGAAGTTTTATTAATCGTATTTGAAGAGTATAAAATCCATAAGACTAATATTATAAATGCGGAGTTAACTCTGTTTGTCTGTTACTAACCGTTTCACGCCTTAACGGCTGAACGGATTTGGATGCGGATAGACCATGACCTGGGTAAGGAAATAGGACTTTTTATCCCTTTGTGTAGGATCCCGTGGGATCAACATCCACGCAGCCGCGGTCAAAAATTATCTAAGTTCTTAATAAAACTCATAAATTCATTCAAAGCACAGCTTACCGCGTGTGAAAAGTGAAAGTGACCACGAAGGACCGATTTTTTAAAATTCCTGTTAATTAGGGGATGAAAGTTTCTAGGGAAGTTTGTCAATTTGGGCAATGGAAATTCCCAAAGGGCGCAAGGCTTGTTTTAAGTTTTTTTTTATGCATGTACTTTCGGGGGACCCGCGTCGGGAACGAAGTTCCTTACGCGATACTCACACGCACTCACACACACAGTCGTATATAGAGGAAGTCGCATACAATACATGGGGCATAACGCGGGCATAACGCGTTTTCCTTACGTGACGATTTCTTACAGTCAACTCCTACCGCAGGCCGCGTTAAGGACCTTCGTTTCAAAAACATAATCTCGATAATTTTGGCTTTTGGTATTCTCATTATTTTATTCGTCCAAAGGTTCTATGATAATAATTTGGTTTCATTTCAAATAAAAAATAAAGTTATTAAAATATTGTACGTGATTTATTACCAATACTGCATCACTGTGAAAAACAATATCCATGAATTATTACTTCGCATTAAATAAACCGCTAGTGAATGTGATTTATCTGTTGCAATCAATGATACCGCTTTCGTTAACTATGCTAATTCACAAATTTGAATAGGCAGCTATTATTGGAAGTTAGCCGCAGTCTGAATGCTTACGTTTCTAGTTCCAACCATTACGGATTCAGATTAATTGCTCACTTAACGTTACTCGTAATAAACTAAATCCGGTTCCGTGACCCATCTACTTAGACGTTTTAGCTGGAGGAATTGTTAAGCGAGTAGGAGAAATTGAATTAGGCTGGGCGGGCGACGTTGTCAGAGCGAGCGGAGCCCGGCTGCCCGCCATGGCCGCCTCGCGCCCTCACGTGCCCATCTAGTAGAGCAACGCAGTACGCCATGATTTATTCAGTTTATGTTTGCAGTTCCAATTGTACAAATCGAATATTATGTTATGTAAATCAAATTATACGCAGGTACAGTTAGTATCAAAAGCAGATTATCATATAAAAAGTATAAAATGATGTAAAGAAGAAAACTAAAAACACGTGACTAGAAAATGCATTCATAATGCGTTTTCTTTAATGTGATTTGGTTATTGTTTTCTGTGGCAAATAATGCTGCGCCACAGCATTTTACTTTTGCAGCTATCTTCTGTTAAGTTATACCTAAATTGTTCCTAATAAACTATTTACATTTTACAATTACCTAAACCAATGTGATTTACTTTATGCTGCTGAATGTACAATAATGTGCATGGCATGTACTACATTTTGTTACTGCCACATGTCGTGTCCTATAGTCCTGTATCAATTCTAGACATCCTTCGAATAATTAATGTGTTTATGTCAGTACATACCTGCATACACAATATCTGGGCACTATGTATTTTTCTGATCTTAATTATGACCAAAATGTAAATATATCGAAATAAATATCTATCACGTCCAGTACCTACAGGCACGTTGTGTCAACGATAAGAAAGCAAAAAGCAAATAAAGTATGGTAGGTTGCTCTGGGAGCAGAATGGAGCAATCAGGACGAGAACACTTTGACACAGCAATTTGGACGGCGCGCCTCCGATGTGTTATTTTGATTGCGCCGCTTTTGTGCGGTGTTGTTTGTGCGTCCGCTTCCTTCGTGCTTATAAAAAATATTTATGACTCCTATGAGACACGAATATTGCCTCCTACCGCCTTAATAACCTTGCTGGTAACAGAGAGCGACAGTCTCCTGAGAAGGTATTATGTCGTAACAATTGGCTGCAAAATATTCGCACAGAAACTAACACTTTCTACCCTCCTCTGGCGAAAACAAATGCAGGATAATAACATTCATGCGCACGTATGAGTAGCTATATACATTTTAGATCAGGTGAATTTGTACAGATTTGGGTGAACTGGGTATTGTTGAGCTTAATACAATTCATTTTAAAATGCTTGTTATTTCTATAGCAAGCTCAACTAATTGTCTGGAGGATTATTTCATGTATCTTTGTCTCTCCGTATCGATAATAGAGATGATTGTTTATGTCTATAAATAAGTGGTTTCCAATATAAAAGCATCACGTAGTAGGTATTCGCAGATGCGCCACAGAGGCCTATAGTAGGAAATAGCCCCTCTGCGGAAATTGAACCATGCACGCGAGAGATAAGCTGCAACTATTTCAAACGGATCGCTTTGATATGTTAGAGTTATGCTTTTAATGAATTTCGTTAGTAATTGGGCGTTATTTTCTCTTTCCTTGTAAAATTGCATAGACGAGTGTATATTTTCTAATAACTCTAGGTACTTATTAATAATAGTTTATTTAATCATATAAAAGCCCTTTAGTTACGAGTAGCGACAATCGATTTATTTTTACAGTACTAACTCTACTACTCGTACCCGATCGCGAATCCATTTGACCCAGTTCCTCAAAAGTAAGTCCCCCTTCTCTTAAGAATAGGCACTATAATTAAATCATAATTCCATGCATTTATAACCACTTGCAATTAATTAAACTACGTCAATTTACTTAACTCAAAACTGCAAGCAATTATTTTAAAGCATAAATCCAAATATCATTAAGTAATTATTTAAAATAACAAGCGTCACGTGCAATCTATTTGTCGATTTCATATAACATTTTCATTATTTGCAGTATTGATTGGTTCGCATCAATCGCGATATGCAAATATTAGCTTCGCTCGCTGACCGGCAGGCTAGTGATTTACGCGTGTCCCGACGCTACGTTATGCAATTACATCGCTTATTAAAAATTAACAGCATGCCGTAACCAAATTTTGCGACTTTCGTTAGATTGTTTGTTACGAAATTATGATTGTATGTTCGTTCACAGATATGTTTTGCATGGACGGTACAATAGTGCGCGAGGTGCGCTGGCGTGGCGGGCGGCCGGCCACGTACCTAAATCAGCGCACCGCGCCGCGGGGCGCCCACTGCGCGCGACACCAGCTACCAACTCGCTTACTGATATCATTGTTTATTCATTTTACTTTTATTAGTATTCATTGACCGAGCGAAGCGTCTCTGCTTCAAGTCTTGGAAAATTTGCTTTCGTGTGTCAGTTTGTTGATACTCCTCGATAGGTCGTATTTTACAACCGATCTGGATGGAAACTTGGTATACAGGTTTTACAAATTTATTGTTTTTTTTTGTCGTCGGGGATTTTTGATGGGAGGGTTACTTCCTCCAAAAAGGGGCAAGAAGGGAGGCTACTGGATATGTCCGTCTTATGAGATCCGATTTCGATGGTTTATTTTATTTTTTATTTGAAAGGCAGTATCTTTAAGGTTGTCTCATAAAAAAATGATGAAGATCTGATGAGGATCTTTGGCATGATGAACAGAATAGCTCCTCTAAATGCAGTAAATTACTTACTTTTAGATTTCTACCAGCGGAATCGGCCTTTTAACTACTAGGTAGGGATTGATGGAGCACCTGGGACCGCCTTATCATCACAAAATTAGAGAATCCTGAAAATATTTTTCAGGATTCTCTAAAATATTTTACAATAAGGTTACTAGATGGCGCTATTGTGCACCGCTAAAACGCTAGTTAGGTCCCGTCGAACATTTTGTGTTACTGAGTTTTGTTAGGTGTAAAGTAGCTTCAAAGGTAGTCTCATTTTTAACAGATAGTAGTGGGTTAGTTTATTTCTGTTTAATTATCGTTTTTCCACCTTATATATATATTTTTAAGTTGGATAGGTATATAAATGATAGGATTTTAAACTAACATGGTTATTTTCAGTACTAAAGTTATTTAAAACGGGATATTTACCAAGTTTTTAAAAACAAAAAACATGGTAAATATTTTGGTTTAACTTTAATGGTACTTATTTAATTTTTGCAAAAAAGTTTGAGCTTGCGAGGTCTACAGTTCGCAGAACTACTAGTGTTTATTCGGTCGATTACTTAATTTAAAAGTAATAAGCCACAACATTTGTGTGATAATCATTAGTACTTCAGCTGTTGCCAGTTTTTCCGTAGCTAATTAAAATGAAAACAAAAATGGACCTGCTGTGCCGCCATATGGAGCAAATAAGAAGCCTACAGTATAATGGTGTCCCCGCATGGGTGTATCATTAAAAACATCACAAAAAGTCGCAAGCGGAGTTGAACGTAATGGTGAATATAATGTATGCTAATGAGGGCGCGGGCGGGGCGGGACGTGACGTCACGCGTCGGACCGCAGCCGCTGCCGCTGCTGGCCGGCGGCGGCGGGCGGCGCCTAACGAGCGGGTGTGCATTTTCAATACTTCAACCACTGTTCCCATACTTAACTATTTCAAAGGCAGCGTTTCATTCATGAAAAGCGTACTTGCGTTTATTTACAATTTACTTTTTTTTTGTTTCCTAGTAACAAGTTTTATTGTAGCCGATTGTAACAGTAGCACCTATGTAAACTCGCCTTCAACTAGATAGGATATTACAGGGGATGGAGCAGGCAAAGCCATTCGCTATAATAAAAACAGCGCGAGCGCTACAAAAATAATAAAAGTTAGTGCTGTGCGCCCGCGAGGCGCCGGCGGGAGGGCACGGTGGCCTGACTCGGCTCGAACTGGCCTCGTCACGGGCCCTGTTTACTATCACTCCCCCGGGATGCTTATTTATTTTTTGTTTTAGATTTCTTTTACTTTTTAACACCGTAATAAGAGTCATTCACACCCTTACAACCGCCTATTGTGTAGGTACGGTAAATGTGTCTGTTAATTAAATCGCGTAATATTATTTAATTAATTCACGATTTTCAGTAATTAGCCGGTTTTGATCAACGTGCGAAGACAAAGAAAACTAGGAGTTGATCCCTTTACCTAAGATTCGTGTCTGTATCTATAGAATCTCACGGTAATGAAAAGTAAGTACAAAATAATGATCCTCCAAGAAAAATCATTCTCTGACAATATGCGACGAGTGTTTCGCTATGCAGCGCGGTGAAACGTCAATTCAAGTCGTTGCTGCACTTTGTGATTGTGCTCACAAAGAAATCCAAAAGTACGACTTCTTTTGGATTTAAACGAAAACCTTAGATATTTGTGAGAGAGAAAATCCAGTAAACAAAAACAAACAACCTTAATCAAAATTAGCGTACCTACGCTACGTAAAGACATTACTCGTAAATTAACAAATATACACAAAACACGGTTGATTGTTACAATTGTTTCCGAATATTAACAAACTCAATACAATCGCATGCAACGCAGTGTATTTATTTTTAGTTCATTATATCAAATTGAATTTATTTTGGTGTCAAAATTGCAACAATTATGCCGTGCATCTACAATTAATATTAAACGTTTCGTCTATAATTCATTTAACATTAATTATTCGGTGAATGCTTTTGCGCGCTCGTACTAGTGCAGAAGCATAAATGTATTATAATAAATGATTTGTTTATTGTTTAGCCTACGCACAGTAACAAAATAATAGTAATACCTCACACTCGAGTCTCTGTGTGATGATCAGCGTGGAGCTATATAGCGCGGTGATTAAGCTAATTATCGTTCGTTGCGTTGGCAATACAGCCCATAACAATAAACCATACATAATCATATTTTAATTAGATTTCCATAGATACGACATCTTTATGATATTGAAGCCTATTTGATTTTCTTATAGCAAACTTTGATAATAATTTGGAAACATAATTGTGTTAAGTTACTCTGAATGCACCTATAGAATAAGTATGTATGATAGAGAGGTTATGCCCACTGTTTTTATATCAGGGAAGAGTCATCCATCAAACGGTGTAGACTGATTTATGGCAGGAGGTCGTGGCAGCGACACAAGTAGTGCCTACGCGATGACGACGCGATTAAGACGGCAGCCGGGCCCGGCCGGGGAGCGCTACGACCTACGAGGAGCTTCGTGATGATCATGTGACACAGACACGCGTCTCACTCACTCTTATTTTTCCCGACTCGAAGGCTTACGTCATACTATTATTGCAAAGTTCCTGAGAGTCATTTTTCACGTTTACGTCTTTGTGAGATGTTTATTAGTTATTTGCCTTACATGTAATGCATTTGTAGGTGATAGTTCTTTTCTTGTGGGTAGTTGAAATAAAGGGATTAATCAAATGATTTCTACCTATTGTTTGTCTTTGTATTAATAATGGAATTGAATGAGTATCTGTGTCTGTCTGTCTTTTATTTACAACTAGCAACCCGGTCCTTTTTTTTTTTTTTTTTTTTTTTTTTTTGGTTGGGAAATCATCAAATGACTCCTCCCGCTCTGGGCAGAGCGAGAGGGAGTGTCAGACTTTTACTGACTAAAACCCACCCGTGTTCCTTCCGTTGCCTATGTGCTGGGGCCGCGATATCCCTCTCAGACAAACCCGCAACCCCAGCAGGGACCCGCAACCCCAGCAGCAACCCGGTCCTGCTGCGGTTTTTACGACTTGACGAAACATCGAAATTTCTTAGTTATTTGTGACGTATTCTGCACATAAACCTCCCGGAATAAATTCTCTTAATGCTATATGGTGAAAACTTCATCAAAATTTGTTGAGTGGTTTAAGAGAACAAGGCGGTCATACAGGCAAACACGACACGCGATTATAATTTATAATATGTATAGATTAACAAGATATGAGGACATGCACTATTTTCTTTGGACCCCCTGCTTTGATTGCAGCGTGTGTGCATTATATATCAATACAATAGCAGCGTGTTGCCCAAATCAAGGTAATTATTTCGTGTTTTTAGTTTACTTGTTGTTAAGAAAAATGAAAATTGGAAAGCTACGATTTATAATAATTGTGGCCAATGTTATGAAATCCAATCTTTACTTGATTTTTCTGACGACAAATCTACGTACCTATGTATGTACTTATGTGATTTTGATAACTAAACGCAGCTTTACGTCTTTATAATTCTAGTTGAATGAAATAGAACCAATCCTTATAATATCCAATTCTTCAGCACCACAGGAGAATTGATTAAAATAACTAATATCATTTATCATGCGGGTAAAAAGTTTCACGAGTTACAAGGCTATCGTCCCCGTGATCCCGTGAGAAAATTGCTAGTATTCATCATAATGCGTGACATTTAAAATTACCGCCGGCGCGCTCCACAACCCACTATAAATCAACGCAAACACTAGTTTCGGCGAGTGGATTTCTATTATTAGCTCCTTATTTATATGATTGTTAAACAAACTACAATATGAACAAAATACAATCGTTTTAATAAATTCTGACACCGGAATTCTTGCTTGAAAATATTCTACTTTTACGGGAAATTCTCCTGTGTGCAATAATTTAGGCGCTCTGGTTTGCTGATATTTATAGCATGGTTCACGTGGTTTTATACGAACGAGTGCGTATAATATGCATTTGGGTTGTTTAAATTTACCTACTGTATCATGAGATCGATAGGTTCTTCTGTTCTAATTTAAAATCATGTTTGTGTGATTTTATAGTGACAATATTGTAGTTTTGTAATGATTAATTATCTCGACTATGATGTGATACACACACAACAGATAATGACAACTGTGTCTTGATTTCTTTGGCTATGTATACATACAATACATACATATCTATACTGAACCGATTTGAAAAATTATTTCACTGTTGGGAAGCTACACTATCCCCGGGTGACATAGGCTATGTTTTATTTTCAAAAGAAATTGGCATCTTTATTAAAACTCCAATAATGTAACCCAAGGTGTAAAAAAAATACCAAAAATTTTGGTAGGTGTAGGTAGCTAGGTATGTAGATAGGTAGGGTAGGGTAGGTAGGGTAGGTAGGTAGGATAGGTAGGGTAGCTAGGTAGCTAGGGTAGGAACGGTAAGTAGGGTAAGGTAGGTAGGGTAGGTAATGTAGATAGGTAGGGTAGGGTAGGCAGATAGGTAAGTAGGTGCGCCGTAGATAAGTACTTATTTCTACCCGTGCGAAGCCAGGGCGGGCAGCTAGTCTATAAAGAAAACATGAGTTTTTTTTTTTTTAACCAGCTTTTATTTCTTAAAAGCTTGAAGCATGAACGTCGTTCTTACACTTAAAGAAGCCTCAAGCTTTTAAGAAAACATTAAAGTTCTCTGTTTTCGTAAGTTTTATTAGTACTTTTTAGTCCAATACTCGTAGATAGCTTGTTTTTAAAAGATTTTTACTTATAGTTTATTTTGTGTTTTTAGCATTAGAATTTGATAAAATATCTGTTCTATCACCTTCATTTGTAAGGTACTTGTCAAGACAAATCCAACGAGACCAACACCACAGGGCTACCTTGTGAAGTTGAGGTGTTCTTGTGGCTACCTTCCGGCACTATCATCAGACCCTAGACTACGCCTTGGGCTATAGTTTTTTTTCAAGACAAAACTAACAAGCCCAAACACATCAGAGCTATCTTATTTAGTTGATGAGTTCCTGTGGCCACCTTCTGGCTCCACCATCACTCTATACTTCAACCAGGGCAATAGTACTTCTCAAGGCAAATTAATATAGTCGAAAGACAACGGGGCTATCTTGTTGTTGTGAAAGTTCGTATGGTGTACTCTCGGCTTCTTCATCTGGTCATGGACTGCACCGTGGGCTAACGTACCTACTTGACAAGACATATCCAAACAGCCAGAAGATAACGAGGCTATGTTGTTTAGTTAAGATAATTTCGGTCCACGCGGGCGAAGCTGCGGGCAGCAGCTAGTTTGTAAATATAAGGTCGTAGACATGTGACGGCTAAATGAAAATGAATGTGGTTTACCTATAAGGAAAGTGCGGAAGGCGGGCGGCGCAGCGAAGGGTACATGCACGTTGCAGTCGTCACAAGAGCCCTAACGAGTGCCGCTGCCGAGGCGGACTCGTCTCGCTCGTCGTCGGCCGCGGCCGCGGACCACCCTCTTGCATTTATTCATGTCGTTACCGCTAACGATAATTTTATCGTGTGCTCATTTGCCGGCGCCAGTCTCGCGGCCATCCGTCAGCGAGTCCAAATCGACAATTTGTGCAACACTAAAAACTTTATTGCGACATAATTGACCCCGGTTGTAAATAACCCTCGACCGCGACATTTTATTGCTGGCTTATTTTGTACTAGTTAGGTGATAAATTTTTTAGAGATACCATTCGATGGCATTAGGCTTATGTTTTTATACAGAGTTTTTTGAGATAGGATTTGATGGACAATACTGTCATGATGAATGAGCATTAAGCACATGAATGAGTCAGCTACTGGTCCTTGAAATTTTTACATCAAAATAGCATTGCCTCATTTACCTACTGATATCTAGCTGCATTTGGTTAAGCTGATAACTTAGATTTGGTAATGGCTTTTATCCATTACTGACTGATAAAGTGATAACCTACTATTCCTGTAGCCATAGTAATAAGAAACTACCCAACGCTACGAGATAGGTATGTTCAACATCTATCACGATAATATTCTATTCACTTGAATTTCCGACAAAAGCTTCTTGTAAATTCCTCTCAGAATGGTGTAGGTAGGTAATTGAATAGCAGCAGAAGCCAGTGCTCGGTAGTTAAGGACGTGCCGGCCACCGCACGACGGCGCAGCGGCTACGGCATAATTGCACAAACTTTCATGTGCTTCGCATACATTTTCATAATTAAAGGGGCAGTTCGCACCAACTGGCGAAACTTATTTATAGCCACTTACCTCAATAATACTAGTTTGTCTTGTTGTACATTAATTACCAACTTATCGTGTGCTACATTATGGCAAAAATTATGCTTGATGCAGATTAACATGCATTGTGCTGTCGCATTTTTTTTATTTTAAGGACCTAACGCAGACGTTATTCTGTATTTATTATATCCACGTTAAGTTTTATCCTATACTATTAAACGAGCAATCTTCTATATAATAAAAATTAATCGCTAAATGTGTTGCTAAGCGCAAAACTCGAGAACGGCTGGACCAATTTCGCTAATTCTTTTTTGTTGTGTTTGTTATTGTAAGGAGAAGGTTCTTACGAAAAAAAAAAAGAAACATACGCAGAAAATTGGAAAATTTCAGAAAACTTCGGAAAACGACTATTTTCACTTCGCGCGTTGGACAGTTAGCGCGTTTGATGAATGTGAATTTAGCAGAGGTAGGTTTGGTTTGGTTCGTAGGTATGTAGGTAGGTAGGTAGGTAGGTAGGTAGGTAGGATAGGTAGGTAGGGTAGGTATGTAGGTAGGTAAAGAAAGAAAATACATTTATTTAGCACAGACTAAAGCACACAATATAATACAAAGCAGATAAAAATATTTAAAAAACAAATTAAAATCAAATAAAAAATTGTAAAGTTGCAGAAATTAAACATTGAATTGAAAATTTGATGGTGGGAGGTAGGTGTAGGTAGGGTATGTAGGTATGTAGATACGTAGGTAGGTAGGGTAAGTGGGTAGGGTAGGGTAGGGTAGGTAGGGTAAGTAGGTAGGGTAGGTAGAGTAAGCAGGTATGGTAGGTAGCGTAAGAAGTAGGTAGGGTAGGTAGGTAAGCAGTAGATAAGTACATAGTGCTACCCGAGCGAAGCCGGAGCGGGGCAGCTAGTATTTGTATAAATATATAAAGGCAATACGTCGTCTTTATCAGTAGAGGTCTTTTTGTCTTTTATGCGTGGGTTTGCGGGTTAGGAGATGTAATTAAATGAAACACTATAATATTCTGAATAATAATATATCTCTGATCACATTAGGGAATGAACAATAATGTAAACGACATCCCCCGAGTACGTAAGACGCGAGTGCACATCAATCAACTCACTGCACCGCAAGGGTAGCCTAGTCACCGATCACCATGATCACCATTATCCCAGTCGCCATATCATTGTCATTATTATGCAATGGCGACTTCGATCCAACTTCACGATCTTTCTTTCTGACAACAGGGTTACGTCAAGGTGACGGCTGTCATAATCGTTCTAAAATCAAGTCCGTAAGTTTGGCATCGTAAAACCTTTAGACGCGCCGTCATATATATATTTGTAATCATGTTCTCGAAAATGGCCATAACGATTTCGATGAAAGTTGCAATATAGGGGTTTACGGGGGGCGAAAAATCGATCTAGCTAGGTCTCATATCTGGGAAAATTCGATTTCTCCGTATTTTCACCATTTTAGAACAAGATGGCAACCTTACAATAATTGACAATTGACATTATTTGACAGACATGGCAGCATGGAATTAGTAAGTACCTACTATGACGGCAGCATGGAATTAGTATGTAGATACTATACATGGAATTAGTATGGACTATCCCATTCTATTAAATGAGCATTCCTCCATGAGATTCTTCCAAGTGGTTCGGTAGAGGTTTCCCTGTGCCAAAATACATTCTAGATTGGTATTGAATCCTTGATGGATGCATATATGTTGGAATGTAAGAATAGACTATCAATATCATACAAACAAAAACCGACCAAAAGCGAGTCTCACAATTAAGGCGCTACCCGGAGCAAAACCTTGCTTTAGTACGTTTTTCTTCGTTATTCAGCGGCCATTAACTCATTCATAAAGATAAATAAATTACATCTTATAGGACGTTATTAATGTTCGATATCCTATCGCCACATAGGTTCTTATGTGTTTTTAAGTGTTAAATACACTTAAAATCTCATTGTAAAATAAAACCGGCCAAGTGCTTGTTGGACCACGCACAATGAATGGTTCCGTAGTTGGGATGAATTTATCCCAATAACCAACTTAACATTGTAGTTGAAAAGCATGTTCTCCCATACATTCCAACTGCAAATGTAAGTTTGCACGCACAATATTGAGAGATTTACCATGCTATTTTAAGACCATAGACTTATAGGTTTTCCTGTAATCTATGAGTTAAGAACTAATTTAGGTATTTTTTTCAAAATTTTAGTTTCAGTAGTTTCGGATATAAAGGGGGGTCAATTTTCATCAATTTTCTTAAATATCTTTAAAAGTATTTATTTTAAAATTATTATAAAAATTATTTGAGATCCTCACAACAAGTGTTTCCATTTGAAATGTCGTTACAGTTTGAAAAAAAGGTTTTTTAATTTTCCAATTTGCCGTCGATAAGTGACCCATACGACCACATGATGGGGGTCCATATAAAAAAATCATTTGTTTACTTTACACGGCCGTGTTTGGGTCAAATTTCAACTAAATTGGTCCAGTAGGTTCGGAGAAAATTGGCTGTGACAGACGGACAGACATACGTACAGACAGACAGGCAGTCAGACAGCCAGTCAGACACACGAGTGATCCTATAAGCGTTTAATTTTTTTATTCGGAACCCTAAAAATAATTAAAATGATTGATTACATGCATCTTTTGCTAACAGTGAAGTTCTATTAATTTGTGGATTACACTAATGGATAGATAATTTAAAAATCTAAATAATTTACGTTTTATTTTATTTCAAAAGGTCGCTTTTTTTTTCATTATAGTAATACCAAATATTGCGTGAATTCGGCGTGCGCAGGGAGCGGGACAGAGCGGGATAGAGCGGGATAGAGCGGCGGCACAGAGAAGCACCGAACTCTCAAGGTCGCTCGCTAGGAGAAACGCCTTAAGGTTCGCTGGTCAGTCATAGGTTATAACTGTACTTTGCGAAAATAATATTCCTAAACTATACATCTAAATGAAATAGTCTCGAGGAAAAAAAAACATGTGCTGAATTCATGGTAGCAATTTCCCTGCCACCTTGTATAATTCAGCTAAGTAACAATTTTGTCCTTGCCTTCGTAAATAATCACCTACTTTTTATTTAATCATATATTTTGAAAACTTGGATCTGTAAAGATAAAACAAATAATATAAGAAATACAGTTTCGAATGCTTGAAGTAAGCTCTTTTAAACGATAGGTAACACGATATGTTTTTACACATATCATGTTAAAGCAAGGTTAGCCTTGCAAATAAATAAAAATCATTTTTTGGTCTTTGACTGGCGATTTTTGCATACGTAATCGAGACCTAACATTACGCCAAAATTCAAATCCTTAAGTTGCACAGATCGAGAAATAACAGACCATAGATGGACAAGAAAGTGAGATTATAAAGGGTCCGATTTTAATTTGTTAGCGGAAAAAAAGTCTTACACATTCAAACTAAGATGAGAGTCAGATAATTAATCTCTATTTTGCCAAAAATTACCTATAAAGTTTCTTCATCGTTAAGATACAAAATAAAAATAATTGTATTTTCTAAATAATTGTGAGAGACCTTTCTCAAAATTATTTAGAAAATACAATCACGGAATAAAAATATAAGTATATCTAATGAGCAAGAACACAAACGAAAAGAAACAAAAACAGAAAGGGTGAACTAGAATAAACAACGAAGACTGGAGTTACCTAATGAACTCGTGAAAATTTGGCGCAGGGTGTACACGAGGGGTTGCTTATTAGATATTCTCATCTCGAAAGCCAAGTCCAGTGGCGACAGCGGTATACGGGACATGGTTTTAAATATGACATATGGCGCCAGCGTGACACTATATTATTTAATAAAACAATTCCCTATTATGTTGTCGTGTGGTCCTGGACATAAAGGAATTAAATATACAGATAGAAGATAAGATAATGATCATAAAATCTAAAGGAACAAGGGTGAGCTAAGCTAACATTAATGCAAAATCAAACAAAACCGGGATCGCATAATTTTCAGGCACGGTTCGTAGCCATAACAAGGAAAATGTTAAAGGAAGGTCTTTTCACAAACCCGAAATAAATATCTCGCTTTTCCATTAAGGACATAAAAGCAATTCCGCGAGAGTCGAATAATAACGAGGGGCAGCGTTGTCCAGCCGTGGCCTCCTCCGAGTTTTATTTGCATCGCGGGGCGCGTCTCGGGTTCGGCCTCGCTCGCCTCGATTGCCCCAATAATCGCTATTGTGTGGACCGCGACGTTTGCAGCGCGAGTGAGCGCGCGCCCGTGCTAGTGAAGTTAGCGCGCTCGCTACCGCCCGCGCGCGGCTTGGCCCGCCGCGCCGCCCGTGCCTGCCTGCCCGGTGCGCTCGCTCGCTGTCGTGCAACTCCGGAATTGCATGCGCTCAAGAAAACTTTTACCTTTGAGAAATTCCAAACGCTTCGACGTGCTCTCGATGTAAACTTGCAATAACCAGATATATAACCACGACAATTGGCAATCTATTTCTAAGATATTTCTACTGTCGTCACACGTACAATACCTACTATTATTTATTGTACGAAATATGTAGGCTTTCTATTGTTCGACACGCATACAAATGGTAGGTACTAAGTGCAGTGTACCATATATTCGTCAAAGCGAAACAACTACAATATGAGACTTCCATGCCGAAAGAGTGCCAACGGACCCTATTTAATAGTGTCCGTTGGCAGGAGATCCAAGATCCAAGATCCTAATAGGGCCTATTAGGATCTATTCTAAGACTAAGTCGTCGGTGTATCTGGCTGTCTGTCAAAGGGGTATATCTTTTTAATCGTAACAATCCCATTTAATTATGGAATATGTGTTACAATAGAATATACAGGGTGTTGGCAGACGGTTGAACAAACGAAAATGGCGGATCCGTGGGGCCATCTGCTACGTGTTTAGGCCCAGTTACTAGACCCAGGTCACGCGATTTTTTTTTTTAATTATTCGGAATTCGTCGTTGCTCAAACTTCAAACGTCAATAATTTCATTTAAAAATAACAAAACCGGCAACATTTCATTTTTATTTTCATCTAAAGTAACTGTAGAATCTTATAAAATTCGTAATTGACGCAGATGATTTCTAGAAAATTAAATACGAGCCCTTAAACTACAAACAAATTAAAAATAAATACCGAATCACCGACTTTAAACTGCGTAAATAAAAATAAAAAAACAGTGACAGAGAAGTTCTAATTTTAGTAAAAGATCTTTGGTTCATGCCCAATCTAACGGTAAGCAATATTCACAATTTATTTTAAAACATTTAGAACAATTCGCCAATTTTAACTGCCTGGGACTTTTTTCACGGAACTCTACATTTGAGAAAAGTTAAATTAATAATATATAAACAATTTTTTTTTACATGTTGCATTCTAAAATAATTATTCTAGAAAAAAATAAAAAAATGTTGCCGGTTTTGTAATTTTTAAATGAAATTATTGATGTTTGAAGTTTGAGCAACGACGAATTTAGTTTAAATTAAAAAAAATCATTTAAAAAAATCCGTGTGGGCTGGATCTTGTTATTGGGTCTACACACGTAGCAGACGGCCCCCCTGATCCGCCATTTTCGTATTTTCAACCGTCTGCCGAACACCCTGTATAAGCCAAAACCAATCAAATTATTTTACAAGGTTTTGGTGTTACTTTTCTTTATCTTTTTGCCGGATTTTGTTTTAATATATTTTTATAGAAAACAGTCTACCCGTACCTAAACCCGAACTGACCAAGTGACCACTGAAGTTGTCTCATAAATAATGTTTTGATAAACTTTTTATAAGTCGTTGCCCAGAAAGATACACTTAGTTGTTAGTGTATCTTTCTGGGAAACGATTTCTTTTGTCGACATCAGTGTAACAATAGCGAACGAATAAAAAAAATGTGGGCATGTGTTCTCTTTTATCAGGACATAACATTAAATTTTAAGAGATTCCTTTTTTTCAATCATTTTATCGGATTAGGGTGATTGACACGTAAACATACTAAACGCTCGTGCGAATCCTTCAGTAGTATTTTCACACTTAATTTTCTTTGAACACAGCGGCGGTAAGAAATAAAGTTAAAATTAAGACGCGAGTTTATGGGGCGTTACTGGGGTGGAGGGCACAAGGTGGGACCGAGGAGGTGCGGCGGTGTGAGAGGCCATTCGAATTCACCGCGCGAGCTGCGCCGTAGATAGCGGCAGGCGGAACACGTACTTCACTTCCACTAACTCCAACTATTGACAATATTAATGCACGCTTAGTAGGGCCAAGCGTCGCCGTGCACCGCCTACAGAACACTCCAAAAAAGTGCCGAATCTGAAAGCAGTCATGCGTCTTCAGCAACAGAAAACATTCGTGAGCTAGCATACATTTTGTTTTGGTGAGTGTAACGCAATCTTCACTTATTGGCCCTAATTTATTCCATTCTTAAGAGAAGTCTCCGGAAGTAACGCAAATATTAGACGAGGCTGGGCCCACGACGGCTGCCATTAATTCCAGAATTGAAATCTGGAATTGCGGCGGCGGCGGTGGCGAATTTACATTCATCGCGGTAAGAACTTAAATCAAGTTCTCAGTTACGATTCAGTTGCGATATTATTTTATTAAAATATGTAAATGACGCCGTTCCACCGCGTAGATACTACGGTAAGGACCTTACAATTGCGGGGGAGGATATCTCTAACGACGCAATATTTTCATTAGTGAGACTATTACCTACGAGCGTTATCACAATTTTATACAGGTTCACAATTATTACGTCACATGGCTTGGGATTAAGAATGTTTATTACGTTACTTACTTTCCATTATACGTTTTCAAAATAATAATTAGGTTCTGAAACTGCAGCTAAAATAACGCTTCGATTCACATATAAAAACCTAATTTAAAAAATATTCTTCTCTTCCTATTTTTACGCTTGAATGTGTATTTTATTCCAATTTCTTTTTCAAGCTAAGCTTAGTTTATGGCCTATCTTCTAAGTTAAAAAACACAACCCGCAGATTCATCTGATTCCAAGCACAAAGCAGTTTTCAATTTATCGGGAATAAATGCTTCGGTTGGCAGCTCAGACACCCAATTACCGCGCACAAAAGCTGATTACTGCGCGGGTGCGGGCGGCTGGCGGAGCGGCGCGTCGTCGTCGCGTCATCGCCGCGGCGCGGCTGCAGCAGCGGTGCGCTCACGGAATATTTGAACGACTTGTGAGGAACTCTTCATTTACTCTCTTTACACAAGTAGATGGCACTGTAAAACGGTTCCCTCTGATTGAAATCGACGTCACTAAACTTGAAAAAATATATAACTAAACTACATTTGGTATTTGTGATATAAATTGCAAACTAAATCAATTATGAGTTTAGGTGCTTAAGAATTAAATCTTTCAATATTTTTTGGTACTTACAATATAGTTTTGGATATTTTTAATTTCTTGCGGAAAAATGTGTTTGCATGACATCCTATCCAAAGTACGCGTACGGTAGGACTCATTTCGAGCATTCTTCACGAATTTGTTTTGCAAATAATCGTTGTGCGAGGTTTTTGTCAAGGTGAACGAGTGAATTCTCATTCTATCCCCACTCCATCAAATTCTTTTAGTGTAAACAGGGACAGAGCATTCTTTAGTTGTTCTATCTTGTTTGCGGAGATTATATGGAATGCTCTAAGAATGTTCGCTCACTTGTGTAAACAGCGCACGAGCATGCGTATAGTTGCCTAGAGCGTTCTCTCGTGTTCGGACGTGCTCGCTCCTCGAAGCGGTCTTGTGTTCTATAGACTTGACCGATTAATATCTTATTTTATTATTGATTAATTTCGAGAAAAATTTCTACTTATGATAGAAGCCTACCATTAAAGTAATTGAGACGGAATGATAAATGTAGAATTTGCAATTACAATATCACTCTCAGAGTCAGACATAATGTACCTAGTCTACAACCAGCTACAGATACATGACCAATGAACAACGAGCAGTCGTTCGCCTAATCTAAACATCTCTAGAGCATGTTTAAGAATTCCAGTGTGTTTCTTGCTCGTTGGTATTCTTTTGGTGTAAATGATGAAAATAAATTATCGTTTACACCAAAAAAGCAACTAACAATGACTCTGTGCTCTTGTTATAGCTCCATATTAGTTTGGTCTAAACCCACGGTTACGCAACGAACATTCATTCGCGAAATCAAACATTCGTTCGCAAGCACTGTGATTAGAATTAGCTTCTCGTGTTTGGATTCACGTAGTCACCAAACTGTTCGTTTCGCGAATGAATGTTTTCCGCGTTCGCTTAAATTATATAATTTGGACGTAAAGTTTACGAGCTAGTGCACGTTTATTACTTAATTACGCCCAATACAGTAATTACGGCAGACCGTTCTATACAGGCTGTCAGGGACATCGACGCGAAAACTGTTACCATGGATTCAGTACATGATTCTGAACGCCACTGCGTTGTAATTTTTCGTCGGTTACTAAAAAAAATTTTGTTGTTTCATAGAAAAGTGCAATACCTACACGGTCAAAATGTATGGAACAGCAGTTTAAAAAAAAATAAGAGAAATTTCAACGCAGGGGGGTTCAGAATCATGTACTGAATCCATGGTAACAGGCTTCGCGTCGATGTCCCTGCCACCCTGTATACTGCTCAGTGTAGTTTGGTTTAGCATACAAATTTTGCGAGCACTACTCGCTCTTGGTCGGTTTTTTTATGAACTTAATTCTGCTGAGTTTTGCAGCAAGTTCTCATTCCACACGCAAGTAATCCAAAACTTACATGGCAGCTGTCATCTGCGAGGTAGCATTATTCTGATTGCAGCGAAACTTTTTTCACTTTTGAGTTTATACATATTATTATTAATATCACCCTTCTTTTTTTAAAGTCGCACTTTTCAGATTTCTGAGTAAACAATGTACCTACAAAAGACCTCAAAAATGTCTTAGATAACTTATTATAATAGATCTACTGTAACGTTAAAGGTAAATATATATATATTTAACGAGCTAGCGTCTACAGTTGCATCTATCGTCGTGTATCGCACGAAGGCAGTGGTTGACGTGATTGCAATAAGGCAGCGCCCGCCCCGAGTAACCTGGGGTGCCAACTGCAGTGGGTCTCTGCGTTGTCGACTGCACGCCCGACAGCGAACGCCCTGGGAAATCATGACCAACGCCTCTCCAACCTTACAGGCAACGATGAATCCTGACATCGTAGCGACTGGGTTTAGGTTCCAGCAAAAATATCTAATTTGGATCTACTAAATCGCATTTAGAATGTTGGTATTTTAATAAATAAACGTGTTTACCAACCAGGATTTAAGATTCAATCATATAATAAGTCAGTAAATGCACGTACTTTTGTAAATATAAGCTGATGCATGTCGCACGTATCGTATAGTAATCGGCCTTCATTAGCAGTGTAAACCTCCATTCCGGTTGAATTATGGCGGCGTGTCATATAAGCTTAAGACGTGTGCAAACAAGATTTATGTAATTAATTTAGGAGATAAGAGCAGGCGCGAGAATACGTACGTTATAGAGCACAAAGGATGCTACAACACAGTCGCCCTATACGGCGGCCTAGATTCCTAAATGTGATGTTATCATTGTGAGGCTTACGTATCCACTGAAACACTGTTTAGGAAAGGGAAAACAAATTGTATCATTTTTACGGTTATCATGTCGGAAATTAATTCCACCAACGCTGTGTACACAATAGCTGTAGATGTTATCAGTAGCATAATTATGAAGGGAGAAGACAAACACAAATGTGAGAAACGGGCACAGGCACACGGGCAGACCGGGGGCGAATACTGTAGAGTTGCCGACACCGACGGCCGGAGATATTTACGTTTATCTTCGGGTAACGGCTTCATCGCAAGCTTTATTACGACATCCACTCACGTAATCCTCCGCCGACGTCATAACTCCTCGTTTGCTGGCCCGCTACAATGTACTACACCGCTTTTCCACTAGCGAAACACGGGCGGGCGGTGCATCGTGCGTCCAGCCGCTATTGCAACTAATAGGATATTTTCATATATGTTCATTTGTGAAATTATATGCGTAAGCAAGGTCGTTCAAATAGGATGAACGTAAGGCTAAAGACTAGGTATTATAGGCCTATAAAATAAGGTTTTTATTAAGAATTATTTTCTTTGCATATTATAAAACGTTTCTGTACTTAGGTACATGTATTCATTAGTGAGGGTGTTGCTACAGAACTACTTATTGAAAAACGTGTTTGAAAATAAAATCATAGGGTAGGAGTTTCAGTGGAGTTGCGGGAAAGAATTTAGGAGAAATTATGAAAAATCCATTTCAATGAAAATTATGATATTTTTGTCTCTATTTCTTGTTACGATCAAACGAACAAATTATCGTTTCCTATAAGATGATAAAATAATATATGCGTTATTTTACCTACCTATCCGTATAAAAAGAAATTCTTAGTAATTTCTTTACTACTGACGTATTTTGAACACAATGTACACAAAATATTCGAAAATAGGTGAATCAAGGAGTCATTTGAACTTTCAGAAACGCTCGCATAGGGGTCGGGCGCGGATCCGACCCCGCTATAAATGAATATCGGATATGGAATCCATAAATACTCAATCTAAATTCGTAAATTTTCTCCGAGGATCGTAAAAAATGAAGAGGTAATCCGAAATCGGCTTACGGGTGCGGTACAGTTAAAACATTTCTACCTCTAAAGCAATTTATTATGCTGGTTCATCAAAACTGAGTCTCGTTCCGGTTTTTAAAAGACTTTGACTGAAAAATAATTACGAGTTCGTTAGTTATAATCATTTGTTCACTAAAATTAAATAACAATAACTCGAGCCGAGAACAACTTCATCGTGAAAATGTACTTACACCAAATAGGGGAAGGGTGAATGGTGCTGCAGAAAGGCCGAAATTGAGCGGGGGGGATTTGAACACGCCAGCTTAGTGCAGGCGCCGGAAGTAGGCCTCTAACCGCCGCCGTATAATAGCTTCCAAATTGACCCTTCCACTTCGGCCTTACCCACCGCTAGCGTCAGCATTATCACTACATTTCATGGACAATAAATAGTCTTTTTAGCAAGCTATGTTTTAAGCCATAAATAATGTACGTATGTTTTTTGGAATAAACAATTTGTTACTGATGCGATCCAAATGCCTACAAGTAAATTAATTTTCATACAAAGGCATTAACGCGAAATCGCATCGGAAGTTTCGGAAGTGTTATTTCCTTTTATAGCAAAGGCAAACGTCAACCGACCGGCGGCGGGGCCGGTATGAGAGGATAGTCAAATACATAAAAGGGATGAGTCGCGCGAAATACTGGCATTGTAGGATCCTAAGCCCTGTTTAGATTAGATCAGACCTTCGAAATAACAGTGAATGAGGACGTGGATTAACTACGGTCCGGGGCACTTCGGCCCGTGCGCTTAATGGGGCACCGTTAGGGGGTGATGAGGGGCGCGGGGATCGGGCGGTCCTCGCCTTTTGCCTTACTATGCCTAAGCCAGACAGCAGAAATTATTTCTATTTCAAATCTAACAAATACGATGCTATTCTGTTGGTATATTAATTAAAACATATTTGTATTTCTAACTAGCTGAATTAAAAATCATAAAAAAGTGATGTATGTACATATTCAAATGATGTGGGTGAGTTTGCTCCCGATCGGTGCTTACAGATGTCCCAGAGCGGCTGAAATAAGGGGTAGAAATTCATTTTTCAATGTCAGAGAAGAAAATTCATTAGAACTTTGAAATTACTGATGGCTAAACGGACGGAGTAAAATTTGCTCTTAATTTGTACCGAAACTTTTTCGCAAATTTTAAGAAACTTCAAAACGACTTTTGAAGTGAGAAAGATGGGAACAGCGCTAATGGTTACAGTTGCGTTTCTTATTTATGGCAATTCATTACAGTTTGCGGGATCATCAATTTATTTGAAGAATATATGCTTAAAAAAGGAAGTAGCATGTTAGCACTAAGATAAATAAGGTTGTGAAACCATAAATCTTAGAAACTTCATATTTTCTCCAAGATTGGGTAAAAACATACTCAAGTACTTGACATTCGTAAATGGAGTGCACATATTAAAAGTAATAAATCTGTAGCGAAGATGACGTCTCGGTCGGGCTCCAGCACCGGACAGCGTTCGTCGCCGTCGCCAGAACAACCCGATATTAGTTTACTTTTCCTCTCCAACTTACTTTATTAGTTACCCGCCCGCGAAAGCTGCCGGTGATAGTTTTCAAGTTATTGAGAAGTCAAGAAGACGTCCAGTATGTGCTACTACTGCAGGTATACATGAACTAACTTTCTCCTAAATGAAGGATCTTTATAAACTCGACATTGAATTGCTGATGTTTTATTCATTTGCACCACAACACTCACTGAAAATGTCAGTTACCTCTTACCGATAGGTTCTGTAATAGAGCCTTATGAACGTAGGACAGAACAGACTTAGGTTTGATTATAGGATCTGCGATACCTTTTCTAGTTACGAAACCCTAAAAATAAAGCTACTATTTTGTTCAATACTTCAGGACTGGGGGGCGTCGTAATTATGTGGATCTAAAAACACTCAACATCTATATTAAGCTTCGGAAACGATGACAACGAAATCCATGATAGACTAAAAACAGGTCAGGCGGCTTTTCGTTGACAACAACAGCTTTGTTAGGGAGGATTTTATTGGCACAAATATTGTCCAAGTCGAGCTGCGGCGCGCAATTCTCGTGATTTACCGAGCTGTTTACGCGAGCCTGCCTATCCCGATCTACCAACATTTTTACAGCACCATTTGCCCGAAAGTCAGACATTTTCTACAACACAAATCATTTTAACTATATTTTTATGCAAATTTTACGCCATCAACTGAGAGAAGAGACTCGATGTTTCTAAAATACTGTTTTGATCTCATTGCTCTATTGGAAGATAATGTGTATTATTAAGTCATCCATACTGCATAAGCACTGACGTCATTAAGTGACCCCGTTTTAGGTATTTCTTTCAGGAACTAAGTTTTTAATGAACACAACTAAACAGTCGTTTTGATGATAGTTTATATAGTCTTTCTGTGTGATGATATTTCTAATGTAGCAATGAAAAAGGTTTAAAAATACTAAGCACCATAAAATGAATGTGACAAACTCTGCTCCTAACAATAAAAATAGCCCTTAAGCCATCGAAACATTAACAAAGTTTTCACGTTAACTTTTTGTATAAGTAGAAAAGTTGTGGAGGCATTTTCCAATCTCTGAGCGAGGGCCGACGTCGACGGCTCGCGCCGAGTCATTATGGCGCGGCGCTGAACCGTCACGGGATACAAACTCACCTTCGCTCCGCTCCAGGGTACATAATCATACAAAAACAAACATTATCTTTTCGTAAAATTATAAAAAACATTTTGTACTGTTTGATTTTATGCGATGGGGAACGAAAACATTGGCAAGAAATGTTTTGGTTTTGATATTCGATACTGTAAAATACGCACGAATTTGCTGAGTGGTAGACGTAATGTAATTGTGAGTACTTTGTAGAGGGGAGTAGAAAGTCTGCTAATCCTTTTATCTAAGCGCAGCACGCGGTGGAGTTGGGAGAATGTGCCTGTAGTTTACCGCCTCTCGCACCTGTTCGGCCACACTTGAGCCGAGCCGAGCTTAATCTGCCCTCTTTTTATTATGGCCGCGTTTCAGTCGCTTAATTAACGAACCGCTCGCTTCACCAACCTTACCAAACTGACGTATTAAGTTTACTTACGTCGTTTGTACGTTTCTCTCTTGCTGATAGCATTTTAAATCGTCCTATACTAACTGTACCATAAAAATACACGTTTTTATTCCAATGGCATGAGAGGACCATAAAATAGTAACACCATTAACACGTTCTAAGAACATGTAAACATAAGGACGTACCAACATGCAATAAAGATAAATAAATCACAAAAAAGTTGGACCAAGTCTAATCTGAGTCTACGCAAAAAAAATCCTAGATAATTAGTAGGTCACACATCGAATGAAGTAGTGGATACCCAAATCAAACATAAATAAACTCAAATGAAAAAAGGTATATCTGTCTGGGATTGGCAAGTACGCCAATGTAAACGAAGGTTCTCAAATCTACACAAATATTTGTATAGATTTGAGAGAGACGGTTTTTTAATTTATAATACTTTTTTTAATTTTTTACCTTAACTTACTTTATGGGTTTCATTTATTTTTGCCCTCCTTGTTGTTAATTACAAGGAAGTAATAAAGTAGCCAAGAAGAGTAAGATCTAAAACAAGTTTCTTCTTAATCGAGCCACGATAAGAAAGGTACATTAAAAAGGTCTGGCGTGACAACAAATCTAAAGGAAAAATCTCCGCCTCTGAGAGCCCAACGGTGATAAACGAGAAAAACTTTGGAACTAAATGGAGCATTCGAGACGGCGGAGCTGCGCTCCTGTCGCAGAATAATACTTCTCTCGAAGAAATAACACTTATAGTCCGCGAGGCTTAAAATCAAATGTCTCCGTTCTCTAGAGTTTCAAGCGAGCACGCCGTACTATCTGGAGAAATTTCTGACAGAAAATAATGCCGATTTTAATCCGAACTTTGAGATTTATCTCCAGAGATAGTGTGTTTGTATAGTTATAATATATATTTTTTCATGCACTCCCATAGTGGCCCCCCCTTAGCTTTCCTTGATAAGAGGGCGAGGACGATTACCAATATGATGTTTATGAACAAGGCAGCCGTGACTATTTAGAATAGACTCACCCTTTTGAGTTTCACTTACCTGAAAATAAAAAGACAGATAGTAAATAAAAATGTACAAATAATAGATTAGAAATAGGATTTTTTTTGAATATTATTTATTTATTGTAAAATACATTTATTGTTTTATTTTTACACCTATGAAGAAACTGCTTAAGAGACGAACTTAGTTCCACAGAAACGGTAAGTTCGAATTTTAACTATGTTTAGTACTTTTAGTATCTATGGATCTAAATGATAATGA
Organism: Agrochola macilenta; assembly: GCA_916701695.1. NCBI lineage: Eukaryota > Metazoa > Arthropoda > Insecta > Lepidoptera > Noctuidae > Agrochola > Agrochola macilenta. The sequence goes on along the minus strand of OU753559.1, from coordinate 9,269,690 downwards.
CCAACCAGGTTGAGATGTTCATAATGAAAGTTCTCAAACCAAATAACCAAAAGTATTAAATCTAAAAACATAGATCAATTATTTACTGTGGCAAGTTCTAGTATGCATGATCGAGGACAGGGATGACACAGGAAAAAGGAACAATTTAGTTTTTTTCTTCACGTCTTTCAACGCCCGTAAAATGTTCACATTAGCAAAACACAAAAGAAAACTGACAAGATAATCTTACAAATCATAAAAACACCCGCGAAAATGTAATTGGAAAGAATTGTGCTGCTCTTTATAAAAATAAGTTAGTAAAAATATAATGACGAGGGTGGCCTCTGCTGACGAGGGAGAGCAAGGACAGGTTACTCTAATTTACATTAATACGAGTTTTCCGGAGACAGTGACGAGGCAGCGCGGCGGCGTGTCAACGAGCGATGTTCTGTAGGCGTCGGGTCCGGCCCGCCGCGCCCGGACGCCGGACGCCCGGATGCCCGGTACCTCCAAATCACGCGTCCCAAGAGAACACACCTCGCAACGCCCCAGGATTATGTTATATGAAAATAATTGTCGTTGTCAGTTAACGGACCACCAGCGAAATTACCTTCGCTAAATAAGGGTTGATGTGTTGTTTTGATGCAGCAAACTTTCTTAATTTGATTAATTTTAGTGTGGGGATTCCGTAACGGGGGTATATTGGAATAACACTCTCCATACCATCCAGACTTTAGCAAGTGTAAATTATTATTTGCGTGTAATTGTGTATTTACGGTTCTTAAGAGTAGAATTGTTTGTACTTATAAGTGAATTAGGTGATACAACGAAAGATTGTAATGCCTTATGTTCTCTAAGGTTTATAGGATAACTAGTGCGAATAGTGTAAGCAAGTAGTGGTATATGATCAGCGGCGCGTGTGCGATAGTATCGCGAAGAGTGGCGGTGATCGGCACGTGCGGCTCGTCAAGTGCGGCGCTGTGTCAGCGAGCCCCAACTGAATGGCGCTGTGGCGCGGTAAGTGCCACACCGTCAATTATGTACCTGATTGACAACTTAGCCGGCTACGGCTATAATGTTCTATGGTGCTGGCTTTGTTAAAGTTAGGTAATAGCTAATAATGAAGTAAATGTACCTATACGACAATTATTATCAGACCGATCTGTTGCTTCAAAAAATCTAAAGCTTAATTAATCTACAAAAGCTGCAAGTCGGTAGATATAGTGGAATAGTTTTTGCACGCAGCCAAACTATCGTCTTAATTTCGCGAGTGGATTAAAAAAAATGTTTTTTCATTAAAACGTAGTCAGTTCTTCAAGCTACGAAATAAACAGAATTATGTAAGTGGACTGGCAGGTAAATATTTTCATTCACGAAACAATTATATCAACGTTTTTCGAATAAAACAAATACAATACGGTTACTTTGCATAAAATAATATGATTGGATACTGAGGGAAAATTAAGTAGGAGTTGCGTTGAATGATGTTCGCGCTTCGTAAAGCTCAAAAACCCACTTTTATGTAGGAAGATATGAAACCGAATTCACTCAGAGGGCAATATCATAATGGAGCACCGCGGTTATTATGTGAGTAGGTGAATGCAACATTCAACAAGCTGTTAGTATATTGACTAAAGCTAAATAGACGTAAATCTCCGTATTGCTTCATAAAATAGCATTATTTAGACACGATTAATAGTAATTAAAAATAACTATTAAGTAACAGAAGCATCATGTAAGGAGACACGTTGCGGTAGTCTGTTCTGAGATGCCCACCGCACTACAGATAAAGATCAAAGGTTCGCCATGACGTGACGCATAGAATTTCGAGCATAATGTGACAAAGTTATATCATGCTTCATGTGCACCTTTTTCAAAGGTGGTTTATCGTTTTGAGAAATCTTATAGTGTATATGATTTTAGTTTCTTTTTGTGATTATTTTAAGACAAATCTTAAATCAACTGCTCATTAAAATTGTCGTACTTAAAAAAGTCCAATGTCGTAAATGACGACACGACGATGTTGTAATGACGATAAGTTGTGGTCGAAACTTGATTTACATTTTTTTTTGTACGATTGATCTCAGTCTAACCCACGACGTCGTCGCGTGATAAAAGCTCCGTTCGAGTCTGATACTAGTTGGGCGATCCCAAAACAGACAGTTACTAAAATCGTAAACCTTCCGTGACCTGAATGTCTAGGTAAGATATAAATAAAAACCTTGAACCGATTATTGTTATTGCACCTTTTACAATTTTCCACAGAATTCTGCACAACCATCTGGTATGGAGGGGTAACTGTGACTGTAGTGAATGGGAACCAGATGGCTTCACTGACTTGTTATGTTGAAGGCATGGATGTAAATCCAAATTAAGTTACATCATATTACAATAAAGTATTAGGTGTTCCTTTAAACCCATATCAGACGCTTCACTTTTGCCTTTCATTCGGTATTCACTCGAAATGAAACGTCCGAACACAAAATGCATCAAAATTAAAAAAATAATTCCTCAGTGAACCAATCCAACGATGTTGGATTTCGGCAACTTTTACTCACCTACCGGAAGATCGAAAAATGAAATGAAAGGTGCAGAACTTTCATAACTATATATTATTGTCGGTGTCGTGTAAACATGAAATGGATCAAAACCTTCACTCAAGGGAGGCGTCTGATATTGGCTTTATCGCGGACATCCAAGGGGGTTAGTTAATAATAATTAATTACTCATAAACCCAAAAATAATACGAATGCCGCAAACAATGTACAAAATGAGTAAATATCACAGGCGATACGTGGCGACCGTTCAAATGGTTTCATTTGAACAAGTTTCTATATCAACCGAAATTCAGAGTGTAATTTGTTAGCAAGACAAAGTTTCGCCTTATCACAGTATTCCACGTGGAGTGTTTTGTCGGAATACTCTACTTTATTCTGTGACCAACAAACTTCTGGCATTATGTATATATCACGTCGCAACAATTTCAAGCCTTCAAACGATATATTTGTATGAACTTTATAAACAGAGCAAGAACATTTTTATATAAGTTTAAAGTTTATTTAGTACCCGCACGAGACTGTCATTTTTAAATCCGAGATTACTTTAATATTTGAAAAGTTTTTGCATGAAAAAATTTTAGCGAAATAGCACCTACCTATATAAAACTTTATATTCTTATTCCGTTAACTTACACTGCGAAAAGAGGGCCTTCGAAAACTATCCCAATTAACTGATTTTGTCGAGTTGCTCAACTATCCACCCTTAGAAAACGGTTTCGTTTAGTTCACAGGTACCCAATTTAAGGTTTAGTTTGAACAATAACTAAACTATAGCTATTAAACGGATTTCACATCGGTGCTACATTTTATAAATAGGTACATTATATTTCTTAAGTAAACCGTAACTGACTTTTCTATCTTAACTAGTAGCAGCTCAAGGGTATCAATAGCAGTATCGCTTAACCGTATTAATTTAATAAATAAGGTTCACCCACACAACTTACAATATACTATGAGAAAAACTAAAACCAATTTTGTGTAGCAACAAGTTATCGGAGTTATAACACGGATGGTCCAGATGTTGGTGGCACGTCCCGGTAACGAATGGAGCGCAGCGTGACTCCGGCCCGCTACGCCGCCGTAGCGTAATTGGAAAGACGCTACGTGGCACTACGACTGCTGAGCGCCCTATCATTAGCGTCACTCACAATTTGCTTCCTGCCACCGATTCACATTGTCGCTACCGTTTACCGTGTCTATTTAATTAATATAGAAACCTAATCATGTCTTCGAGATAGTTCACAGTTACACTAGACTTTCTTTTTCGTTAAATAATTGTATCAAATGTAGCATGACGTTTTTTTTTCTATGTGATCCTGTATAATATACATAGAGAACAAGCTAGTTAGTTAATAAATTAAAAAGTTTTGACGAAATGCATAATATTCCAAAACTATTATTTAGTGCTACGAAGTCTACGTCGTAGAGTCGTATTTGTAGCAAATGTTTTTAATCTTACAAATTGTTACCTAATGTAATTGAAAATATTTAATTTGAATTAACGTTTGTTTTAAAATTATTATTAAGTTGGTTTTTCGCGTAATGTTCGCAATATGATAAAATACAATTAGGTTGTAGGAACTGGTTTTCATAACAATAAACCTTTTTGATGTAAGGGATTTTGCTTACTGGCTGACATATTGTCGTGTACACTGTTTTTTATTGTCGGCGTCTTGGGACTGTGGTTGATGTTAAGTATCATTATTAGTATTTTATTATGAATGCGTAACATGAAAATGTATTTCGTTTTATCAGAAAGTAGGTCGGATGCCGTATGACTACCGACGGCTGAAATCTTATCTGTCAGTCGAAAATGTATCCTTACATACGGGCAATATCTTCATGACTTATCCTATTCGGGTAGGCACGATACGATTTTGTAGCGGAATGTTTTAATTTCTTCTTTGAATTGTTTTAATATTTTAAAAGATGTATTATTATAATGAGTAATAAAAATAACATTTATGTTTATATAGAAACAGCGACTGCTAGTTTTCATGGAGTAGTATGTCACTGGCCACAGATAAAGATAAACAAAGCTTTAAGTTAGCGGCTAGGTACGATTAGTAAAGTACATATAGAAGAAAGCGTTTTGCGTAATTAAACGTTCGGGCCGCAGCAGTTTATGTGACGATTAGTGAGCAGGGCGCGCAGAAGGCCTGGCCGTTTAATTTGCCGCTTCACTTGACACAATTCGACGCCTGACTCGGGGACAATCGCACTCGAAGCCCCGTCGACCTCCTTATCTCCCGCCGAGGTAATCTTTCCTTCCCTCGGCGGCAATAACTCCAAGTGGGCAGGATTACCTGCAAAGGGGCTTCGTAAGGCAACCACCTCTACAAAGGTTATCGATTTAAACAATGTGTGCACGCGTCACTTACTTCACTTATTTATTTTCTCTTTTTCCACGGGTCACAGACACAAATATAAAGACTTGGTTAGACATCGCAATACCAATATACAAACACAAATATGCCTAAACGAAAAATATAGCACAAAAAATTGCATTCATATTATGTATGATGGGATATTCACACCAGTTCCAGGACATTGTGAAATTGAATTGTGTTACGGAATACATAACAAACATTCAAAATATGTCGTTATCCTTACTTATAAATAAACTTTGTCCAATTTCAAAGTCTGTTCTTAAAAATCTACCAAACATCTGTTTATATTTCCATATTTTACACGAAAAATATCTTTTCTTTTGAAATATAAAGTGATAATTTCATTTCGAAGAGAGAAACCTTAAAGTGTGCTCGGTACGAATCATAAAATATAGATGAATCGCTCGAGGTACCATTTGCAAATAATTTCGTTGGCATGTAAATCTGCGCACGTAAATTCCGCTGCTGTCTGCGCACGGAAATTGAATCGTTCGAGAACCATGCCAATATATAATTTTTAGCGAAATATGACCCGACCCATTTCGGGTCTACCTACCTACTTGAATTATGAAATTATTACTACCGAGCGGCACAAGAGCGAATAAAGCACTTAGCTATTTAGTATTTGGATTTTTTGCTACGGCGGGCGCATAAAATGTGAGTTTGAAGATGTAGGTAAATCTAAGAGGAAATAATGGAGTACATAATGTTAATGTGAGCTTTATCAGTTCATTTTGAGGATATGTATGTGTGCAGCGGGTGGCCGCAGGCGAGCGACTGGCATGGTTCTCTATGCGAGTGGTGGACGTCGTGGCAGCGGGGATATTTCAATTTGGCCGGAGACGCGACCCGAGAGGCCGCGCGCTCGCCGCACGACTCGCTGAACCGTAAGCCCGTTGCGGGCTCCGCCAAAGAGCAAACACCGCCTCCGCAATCTTGTGCCACGTGGACCATGCCGAACACTCGACCACGACAATCTACTAGTACAATTACCCACACCCCTCTAGCTAGAAACAGAATGGTGCGCAGCACATGTGTCGTGCAACTTATGAAGCGAGTACAGTGATATATTGTTCACGAAGTTCCTTGTGTGATCTTTTGTATAGTATGTTCATAATTATTTCATCAGATAGAATAATTTCGAATAGAATAGTTCTGAATTCTGGTTGAGAATAACAATAAATTTGCGCAGCTCGTAAATCAAGCAGGTGTGCGCCTGTTATTGAATAGACTCCGACAACGAGACACTACGATAATAGCTATGTATATCAGAAATATAAATCTGTCTTTAGACAGATCTTTAATCAAGACCAGTACGGCCTTCGTTAAGGTACACTTAGTTTAGTTAGAGGTAAGCCGATCTTTAGATGCCAAGATTGATTGTAATATAATGTAAAGAACCATTTGTATTGTCCGAGTCATCTATGCGACAAAACGTAGTGTACCTATTTTCCTGTTATCTTCTATCTTTCAGAAAGTAACGAACTGTACAATTGGAAACTGCGATTGTTCAGACTCCGATGTCTATGCGCATTACGTTTGAGTTAGATTTTTTTTTCGGACATATTGTTTTTATCTATAATCTAGCATCTATCTGTAAGTTATGTCTCGAGTTTGAACCCAAGGCACGCACCTCTGACTTTTCGGATTCATGTGCGTATTGTATAATTATCACTTGCTTCAAAAACGGTGCAGGAACACATCGTGAAGAAACCGGCATGCCTGAGAGATATTTCTCGTCGGCATGTGAAGTCAAGTCAGAGGCCCATGCTTTCAAACTCTGACACCAGGTTAGTCACTAACCATACGAAAAGAATAAGCATCATCTGTAAGTAACGATGACACCTACTTCTTCGAAAAGAGGCTGACGATTTCATGTAAAAAGAATATAGTCTTGTCGGCTCTTCATCATCCAATTTTCAATAATGTAGCACAAACGCACGCCTTCCACAATTTTATGATGGTCTTAAAAGTAAACTGTAACAACCGACCTGAATGCCAAAGTTTGGTCTACACAAGTGTCTTGGATCTTGATTACATAATTTGCTCTTGAGGGCGTTAAATTATTTTAATGTTATGTTTGACGATAACGTTGTTTTGGAAGACACATTTAATTAAATTCGTCTAGAGTCGTAAAGCTAAGTTAATCAATTAAAAACTTATTAAGATAATTACAGTAAGTTATTACAAATCGGGGATTTTAATACAGAAATAAGTATGTCAACGGAACCAGAATATTTCCCATATGCCAGTAAAATTTTACGCTGATAATATCATGCGTCACCGTAAACCAGAAATGTCATATTTGAATTTTCTTCACCAATACTGCCAACTGAGGTTCAGTCATGTGTATTGAAGAGCTTGGTTTGAGGCTTTTCCTTATGTGTTATTTTTCGCTTTTGCATCTGATTAAATCAATATACTAGTGAGAATATACAAACATTTGCTAGACCAGCAAATAACATTTTGAATGAACTTTTGTCTTTGTATAGTGCAGACTGCGATGGACAAAGGGAAAACTTTTGAATTGTTGCAAAAAGATGCTTTTAAAGTTGCAGTCCCGAAGGTGTACTCGATCGTAACAGGATATTGCTGGTAACTTTAGGTATATTTGTATTTTTAGGCATTGTGTGCGTTACTCGCGAGAATTTAACTCACTCAAGATGGATGCATTAAATTCATACAATGGATGGTTGACTATGGGTGCGCTTCAGCATACTCTCCTATTCAATATAGATATTATATCGCATTCGTATAATTTTTATATTTACCACTCAAGAATACGTAACGTAATGTAATAATTAGTTGCCTAATTGGCTTGGCACTGACTCCGAACAGCCTCATTCTGCGAGAAAATGTCCTCTATGTCTGCTTTACAATGTACTGAAGAAAATTCGAGTCAGGAGTCTAATTACTTAATCGATATTTATGTGAATAATTAAAGTAGCATAATACGTGACATGTTATTTTTCCTATGGAAACAGATAAATGTGCGTTCGTAAAACTACAATAAATCCCCAAGTAATATAAACGCGCTGTCGGCATCGTCGAACGAGGCGTGTGGAACGCGCGGCTCGGCGCGGCGCGGCGCGGAGTGGCGCGGGGGGGACGGAGTGCGGCAATTTTTCTCTCCGCTGACAACATGATGTAACGCCAATATCGCACGCTGAGCGATTAAGCCGCGCACACCGATATTTCAGACTTGCCCCTACTAACTGTCAAAGTGTCGGCAAGAACTCTGTATGCGTTGTACACAAACATGTTCGGTATGGTACCGAGTATGCTCTAAGCAGTTTATCATAATTTTGTATCTTCAGAAAGAAGCGTAAACAAACCTTTTAGTTGTTTGTTCACAAGAAAAAGTTTTGACGGCTAAATGTATGTATATCTGGATAAACTTACGCTATAAAATGTGTATAGAATGAATTGAAAAACACGATCGATATTGCGAGTCTTCGATAAATTACCCAGCGATCGAGCAGTAATCACGAGGATTGTAAAATAGAAATAAAAGCAGCTAATCTCAGGAAAAGAACGTTCAGATCGGTTCAAAAGATAGTTGGCAAGTCGGATCACGCAGGGAGGCAATCACTCGATAATAAACGTGGAGCGAGTCGAGTGCGCCGCACTACGGCCGCACGTACTGCTGACGCCATCTCCGGATGCATCGCCAGCGTCTCCGACTTCCATCCACAATATTCCTCTACGATCGACACCACGATAAATCTTAACATGAAACATTTCGCTGATTTTAGAAACATCATTCGAACGGGTGAGCTATGGTGAATAATAGATTGTCGTTTGACACGCACCAAGTTACCAAGCTGGAACTAGTTTTATTACCTACATACTTATAGGTAATACATATTTCAGTAAACTTTTAATACAAATGATTTCTTGACAAATTTATCTACATATCCATAAATAAGTAAGGGCTGACCACGATCGCGAAGCGATGATAAACGACACGGAGCCGGCGCCTGAGCGTCGGCCGCTGGCCGCGAAAAATACAACTGTCATCTTGAGTGATGGTAAAATAACGCCTGCGTCATGCTCCTCTCTACATGCCAACAGCTATTGTGCTCCTCTTTGTAGACGTCTCCTTATTACAAGGATTACGTCGAGGCGTGCCAAGCAAGGTGAATAACCATAAATATTAAAATTCCATTATTATCTGCGCATATTGTCACTGTGTATACAGCTTATTTTATCGGCAAGAGGAAAGTAGCAATATGCTATACTATTAAACGAGCAATATTTGTATATATATATATAGATATATTTGTAATCACGTTTTCGAAAACGGCTGTAACGATTTCGATGAAAGTTGCAATATAAGGGTTCTATATTACAGCCGTTTACGCCGTTTAGCCGTTACGGGGGCGAAAAATCTACCCAGGTCTCATATCTTGGAAAATTAGTTTTCTCCGTATTTTCACTTACATACCAGCATGGAATTAGTAAGTACCAACTATCATGGCAGCATGGAATTAGTAAGTACCTACTATCATGGCAGCAAGGAATTAGTATGTACTATTATAGCAGCATGGAATTACTATGAACTTTCCTATATTAAATGAGCATTCTCTATTTTCACCAGAGCAGAGCTCGGTCACCCAGGTAATTTTGTTTATATGGTAACGGTTATTTGCATTGTAAATACTTTATTACGGTGGTAATACCTACATCAAATAAAAATGCAAAAAAAAATACAAACAATAAATAAAATTTTAAATGGAGTTGGAAGGAAACTATGACATACAGAGCTTCAATGTTATAGAAAAAAATCACTGTTCCGCGGAATACTGGTAGGTTTATTGTGAGTAATAAAACACGAGCCAATTGATTATTGCTATTGCGGTCACGTCGTTCAGTTACTGTTTTCACGTCTGACGTAATAACGTTAGCAACAAAGTTATGGCATATACGTGACCCGTTAAAAGGCGCCATTCTTTACTCTATCTCATCTCCTCCAAGATTCACTTGCGAGTACATCATACATTAAAATCAATGAACTTATCAATATTACACCGACTAAGTAAAGGTGTTTTTATAGTCTTCTTGCGGTTCTCTATTGTGTTCCCTAACTTTTTTATCCATAATCTAAAGTGCCATAATTTTTTTTCTCCTAATCATCATTTGTCCGAATGATAACTTGCCCGAACTTAATGTCACATAATATCACATGCCATAAAATCTTAATCCCTAAATACAATATGCCCTAAATTTGTTTGTCGAAAATATTACAATAAATAATATACAAAAGATATAAAACGGTTTACAGTTTTTATATCCTAATAATATTTTTTAAACAAATTTGTAGTTCATTAAACAACATTAACATTAATATTTTTTATTTCCCTGTAAGCATGCACACATGCATACACCATGCATGCAGCAAGCATGCAGCATGCAACGAGCAAGCAAGCATGCAGCATGCAAGCGAGCATGCAAGCAAGAGTGCAACATGCAAGCGAGCATGCAACGAGCAGGCATGCTTTCTGTCACGGCTCCGGCGCTGCAGGGCTCCGGCGGTCCCACGCGAGCTTATCGTCGCAGATGGTTTATCGCTCACCACCACAGCTTCGTCTTGCGGCTCCGGCTCCGGTAGGGCAGACAAGACTACGTGGAGTCGGATTTACAGCGATTCGTTTCTGTCACTAAAACCTATTTTTTTTTAGGACTAACAATTTTATTATAAATGAACATTCGGATACACATCACATTATACAATACAATACTTAGGACATATGACTTTATGTCATGCAAAATTAGGAGATTCAATTAATATAGTACTCGATATTAGGACAGAATAGTTTTAGAAGTAAAGATAATTATGTAAAACAAAATTTCGAATGTTTGACCATTATGGTTACTGAAGTTTATAGCAAACGTTTTATGGATAATGATTTTCGGACAAAAAATTTTAGGAGAAGAAAGGGAGTACCCTTCTTGCACATACTTACTAACAAGGATAAGTTCATTTGAATTATGTAAGTACTTAAATAACTTCAACATCATCTCTATGATCACCATAGTTTTTGTTTTAGCATAATATTTTATAAACTTTTCTATTCTTAAATACTTTAATTGTAAATATAGTCAAACTCAGTTGACTTATATTGTCATATAAGTCAACTGAGTTTGACTTTGTTTTATTTTTTATTTTAAGATTTATGTACACACAGTAAAAGTGATACAGATACGACATAAACTATGAGTACAAAGGTACTGCTTATTTCTTAAGGAATTTCTTCCAGCAGACCTGCGAAAGGAAAAATGAGAGAGAAATGTAGATAATAGTGTGTGAGAACAAGAAGAGTAAAATATAAATATGCGAAGTCTTAAACTATGTAAAATATCAAAATATACCTACACGTATAACGTAATAAATTAACATATACTTAAATAAATACATAAAGTTTAAATATATAAACATACATGCTACAGGTATATAAATACTCACAGTTGAGAGGAAAGGTAATGCTCTTTTACTCTATATTTAAATTGAGAAACATTTTTAAATCACGGATGCTAGGCGGAAGTGAGTTCCACAATCTTACTTAATGGACAGAGAATGAATAGGAATAGTAGCTTGTGTTATGAGGATGAGATTTTATGTGTTTATAATGAAATTATTTATTTACCCTCAACATAGAAATTAGCGAATGGTTGGCACACTGACTTCACCTGTGAATAATGGCCGTGTCTGTTTCACTCTCCGCGAGAATATTTCATTAAGCGAGCTCCGTCAGGCCACGCCATGCATCATAGGCTACGTTCGGCCAAGCCACGCTGACGCCGTGATCCACTCAGCTTAGTAAAGATATTAATACGTGGCCTCACGTGCTATATTGCGACGGGCTAAAAACGACACCGCACTAATATGCGCCATTTTCATCGATAATGCTATAATCTAACTTCTTGGTCTCGAAATAAAACTGGTTCATATATCAGTCTACCTGGTGTTAGACCATTTATGGTTTAAGCCACCTTTATGGCCAGCAAAATCGTGTTAACGGTTCAAAATCAGAGGACTCGACGGTAAAAGCTCTTTTAAAAATTACAAGGTAGTTTAAAGACTTGTCGTGCATGTAACTTGCTAAACTAGAATAAGAAACGTCTCAAAGGATCGCTAACACTACCTGCGACTAAAACTTTGATAATGTGAACGAGGCACAAGGTAAAATAAGTAGCGCAGTAGCTGCGCCTGTGGGGGGGAGGTGGGACACGTACCAAACTTCAAGCAAATCCGAGCACGCCACTCGCCAAGAGTTTATTACCTTCCTCATATTTACACAGTTTGAGTGGGTGTTAGCGGTCTTGTCACCCGACATCGCAGGCATGCGAACTTCTTTGAAAAATCGGATGCCAAACCCTTTTATACATCCAAACAGAGACAAATATACATTCGCGGACACCAGAATTGAGCACCCCCTGCATATTTTTGTTTAAATAATGGTAGTATAAAGAAAGAAAAAAAAAAGCGGCCAAGTGCGAGTCGGACTCGCCCATGAAGGGTTCCGTAGCAGCAAGTAACATAATGAAAGGTAAATTGCGGTTTACGACTTATGACGTATAAAAAAAAAACTACTTACTAGATCTCGTTCAAACCAATTTTCGGTGGAAGTTTACATGGTAATGTACATCATATATATTTTTTAGTTTTATCATTCTCTTATTTTAGAAGTTACAGGGGGGGGGACACATTTTACCACTTTGGAAGTGTCCCTCGCGCAAACTATTTAGTTTAGAAAAAAAATATATTAGAAACCTCAATATCATTTTTGAAGACCTATCCGACCTATCCTAGATAGGTCTTCGGTACGGGTTTGATGTTTTTTTTGTTTCAGTTCTAAGGGGAGATTTTTTTTGTTTTTTTTTCTATTTTTGTGTGAAAATCTTAATATGGTTCACGGAATACATCTACTTACCAAGTTTCAACAGGATAGTTCTTATAGTTACGGAAAAAAGTGGCTGTGACATACGGACGGACAGACAGACATGACGAATCCATAAGGGTTCCGTTTTTTGCCACTTGGCTACGGAACCCTAAAAACGTAGTTTTGGAGCCAGTCACCCACTATCATTTCCGTTTGTCATTGTTCCAAATTTGAAATCGGATACTAAAACAAAAATGTTATAGCAATAAGTCGTCTTTTCGCGTTTCTCAGGAGTAAAATTGCGTAGAGTATTTGAAGAGAACAATGGTTTACATAGAGAAAACGTTTATTTAGTAACTTGTGTTACCTGCAAGAACATTTACGACCGCCGTCATGTGGTTCGGTATGGAATTAATTAATGACACTATGACGTGCTGTGGAATATTCTCCCATTATTCCAAGATAGCAGTTTTCAGCTCCTGCAAAGTTTCTGTATCTGGTTGGTGAGTTCGAACAGCTCTTCAGCTCATCCCATAAGTGCTTTATTAGATTCGTACTGCGATACTAACGTCATGCAGGTGCATGCCCTTGCATTATCATGCAAGAAAATGAAGTCCAGTTCCACAAACTCAGCATTCGCCATCACATGAGCTTCTAGGCATTGACGAATGTATCGGTCGCTATTTAGTTGTGGCAACCGCGATCGCGTCACAACCTGAATGCCAGTTTTAACTTTGGTGAAAATTCCGCCGCACACTGTCCGCCCAAACTTGGCTTCTCTTCAATGCAACATTGCTGAAAACGTTCTCCCTGTCTTCAGTAGACTTTTCTACGTCCATCATTGCCATACACTATAATCTTTGTTTCATCCGTAAAAAGAACCTGGCTCCATTTACGTTGAGGCCAATGCAAATGTTCGCGTGCAAAATGTAGGCTCGTCATTCTGTGAGCTCGTGTGTGTTTCGGACCATTGGCTGGCTTATGAGGTTTCAGGCCACGGTCTTCTAGTCTACTTCTAACAGTTCGAGTGCAAACAGTCGTCCATGAAAGTCTCGAAGCTGTTCTTGGATTGGTTCTGTATTGAGGTCAGGTGACGATAACGCAGGCTGGTGGTAAAGATAAACCGATTTTTTCATGCTGTAGTGACCCGGTTTCTTGGCTCTCCTGGACGGCGCACGAAGCCGACAGTCTCCAGGTAGCGATTGTAAATTCGTTGAACGGCAGAACGACTTGCATGAAATTGTGCACTTACGTTTCGCTGTCTAAGCGCATACCCAGCTAGCGCGGCTACGTCAGGTGCATTACTCATAATTTGAACGTCAGAATGGATAAAAAAAATAAGGAAAAACAATTTCGATACTCTTTTTATGCAAAACAAAACAAACACGAAATAATTATTGACTTATAGATGGTCTAATCAAAGCTTATTGCTTCTTTATGAGCGACGAAACTCCGATTTTCTTTTTAAAATTCGTGAATCCAAATTTGGAACAATAGTGATACTAGAATGATGGCGAGTAAGCCAGCTACAAACCTGCATAAAAACTTTTCCTCCGACTTTTCATTATTTTGATGATTTAGGCCTCTACACATAAAAATGCACGGTGGCTCGATTTAAGAGTTCGGGAGTGTATTTCTTATAATTGAAAAATTCAGAACATGCATGTTATAGGTAGGTCACAGAGGTAGAGGTTTGTCAAAGATATTAATAGATTAGATAATTTAAGAAAGTAAATTTTTATGGTCAAGCAATAAAAATTGCTCTTGATAAATCTGTAGAAAGGATGTAATGAATGAAGAGAACAAACGACTTTAAGAAATGCGGGGCCAACTCGGGTGATTAAGTGTCTCATTTAAATGCAGTCTCCCAACGCGGACTTCTCAAACGCAAAGGGAGCCCGCCACTCGCGGAAAACGGAAGACGAGTCTCTTTACAAAAGGAAGGAGAGGTATTTAAATTAGCGTAGTCGCTGAAAAAGTGCACTAACAACATTAGCGAATGGAACAATGGCAAGGCATACAAAGAGACGGAACGCGCTGACAAAACCTTGTATGCGAGGGCGGGCTCCGTGTTGGTGCCGCGAACAAATGCGGCTACCTTATATATCATCGAACAAAGTTCCGCTTCGTCAAATCGTTGAGAGGAATAATTCTGCGACACTAGATATGTCACAGAGCATCCCGCGATTTGCTGGAGATTTTAACTTGTGGTAGTAACTGAAACTTTTGTCGATTGATCAAGATCAAGAATGTGGGTGTCGGTCCTTGTGTGTGTACACAAGGACCGACACCCACATTCTTGATCAAAACTTGCTGAAATGAAACATTGTAGATCCACGTATTTGTCTTAGGTAATCACTTAGGTTCACATAATTGTGTGGCTACGTCTAGTCGTACATTTATACCTGTAACTCTATATGGAACTACCTAAGGGGCAAGGATTTGTTGAGGAATTTACGATCGACCCCAGGCAAGTTTCAGTCGAACTCATTTTAATAGCTAAGTTAGTGTGATGCAAATCGTAATATTGTATGAAACCGAATGCAACATAATATCGGAAACGAGCTTGCAGTCTCGCCAGTTAGGGCTAATGCTCGTCGTTCTTTAGTCAAGTTAAAATTAGCATTAGATTTAGAATTGTTGTTATATTTTTTGCGCCTTTTTTTGTTGAATTTATATTTTGGTGAATTAACAAATAGGACAAAGATAAGATAAGATAAGATAAGATAAATTTATTTAAACATTGTTACAATTGTTACCTTAAAATTAGTACATAATAATTCTATCTGTAACTTTTGGTGACATTCATCATGGTGGTCGGTGGTCCCCAAACTAGGCGGTGCCTGTATCTTGGAGACCTGAGTTGTGATACATATTTTTTTTGTTTGTGTGGCATTTGTTAATTAATTGCAAACAATAAAAAAAAACTAAATTAAAATTTGAATGAGATCAAAAATAGAGCATAAACTAGTTTTGAACAAAATAAAAAACAACACTTAAATTGTGCTATACAAAATAAGAATTTGGACTCAAGGCTAAAAACTAAAACTAATAAATAAAATAATAAAAAATAAAAGATGTGGGTATGTGCGTGTGGAGTGTAGTGAGTAGGTGTGTGGGGTGTCTGTCGTGTTAGTGAGATTCCGAGTGTTACTTATGATATGAGAAAGCTTTCGGATTCGTCGTATGAAAGACCTAAGAGCCATTTTTTTATCACTTTTTTATATGCAGAGAAGGTGAGATCTTTTAAGTCAGAAGGCAAAATACTGGTGACCTTGTTATATACAAAAGTGTGTAGGAACGCGGAACATCGTCTGGCTAGAAGAGAGGTGGCTCTTGGAAGTGGAATGTGGAAGACGCGTTTGGAAGTTAATGAGTGGTAGTCTGGTCTGGTTTTAATTTTTTTGTGTGTTTGTAGGCATGCGTTGAGGATAAAAAGTTGGCGGACACGAAGAACTTGAAACTCTTTGTACAGAGAGTCAGTGGGGTAAAAAAATTGCTTTTTTAAAAGTACTTTTATAACAGCTCTCTGAGCTCTTTCGAGCTCAATCATTGTCGTTTTTCCTGCACCGCCCCAAATTGATATGCCATATTGTATGATGGACTGGCATATTGCGAAATAAACCGTTCGCAAGATGTCTTTTGGAGTACGGTCTCTTAATTTTTTAACTATATGTATTAGTTTTCTTACTCGGCCAGAAAGAAGTTGAATGTGCGCTTTAAAAGATAGGTTTTCATCAATAAGAAGCCCTAAGTAACGAATTGAAGACGTCCGGTTAATATATTCACATGAGCAGTCTTCCCGTGGGATTTTCAGATGGTTTTGACAAGTGTGGAATTTTAATGTTAGGTTACGAGGAGGGCTTGATGAATGTGTTTTGTAAAATGTGATGAGTTTGGTTTTCTTTAAATTGAGAGTAAGTAGGTTGTGGTTGAGTGTTTGCGCTACTGCTGTTAAACCTTCTTCTGCGAGACTGTAAGCCTCTTCCCAGGTGCGGGCATGAAACGTGATGACCGTGTCGTCAGCGTAGGAAATAAGTTCCGCATTTGAGAGAGTGAGGTTCAATATGTCGTTCATATATATTAAAAATAGTGTTGGGCCTAGTAAGCTGCCCTGCGGAACTCCAAAATTGATAGGTAGTTGACCACTTGAATGTTCGCCTGATTTCACGAATTGTCGGCGATTGGTGAGATAGCTGTGAAACCACTCAAGTGGTTTTCCCTTAATCCCTACTGCATCTAGTTTTTTAAGAAGAAGATCTGACGAGATTGTGTCGAAAGCCTTAGCTAAGTCTAAGAAGACCGCCAAGCATCGATCCCCTTTTTCTATATTTGCTGATATTGAGTTAGTAAGCAGTGAAGCTGCATCTTCGGTTGATTTGCCTTTTCTAAAACCAAATTGTCTCTCGGAAATGAGATTATATTTTTCAAGAAAATTTACTAGTCGGGTGTTTACTACTTTTTCCAGGATTTTTGATAAGATACTGAGAAGTGCTATTGGTCTGTAATTTTCAGGTTTATCTTTAGCACCACTTTTATGAATCGGGCTTACTGCTGCAATCTTCCACTGTTCGGGAAATACACCTGTTTCCAGGCTGAGGTTTATCAGGTGGGTTAAAGGTGTTATAATCAAGTTTTGAGTTCTTTTTATGAGTCTTGCACTGATTTTGTCAGGACCTGGGGAGCTGTCATTTTTTAATTGGTTGATGAAGTTCGAGATTTCTGTTTCGTCAGTGGGGTGTAGAAAGAAGGAGAAGGGTGAAGTTTTAGGTGGTGAGTACTTGCTAGAGAGGGATGTCTGCGTTTCTGATAGACTTGTCAGTATAGTAGCAGCCAGGGTTTTACCTACACATGTGAAGTAGGAGTTGCACTTGTTAAGAGACTCGACAGGATCGGGAGAGCTTGTGACTAAATTGGATGTTTTGTACCTTTGGTCACTGGGGTCGTACATTGATTTTAGAACTTTCCATAGCTTTTGGGAGTTTTTGTGATTTTCCTGGATTTGTTGACTGTCGTACTCAATCCTAAGTTTCCGTAATAGATTGTTGCAGAAGTTTTTATAACGGTGAAAGATTAGTTTTTTTGTCTCGTTTTCGGGGTCAGATCTTAATGCTAGATGTAGCTTGTCGCGGTGGATTATGCATCTTATAAGACCCGGTGTGATCCATGGCTGAATATTACGTTTGCTTCGAGGAATTTTAACTTTTTGTGTGTGTGTTTCTATTAAGTTTGCAAGAATTCCAGTAAAGGATGCAGCGGCAGAGGCTAAACAATGCTGGTTAAGGATGTTAGTCCAATCTACTTTGGTTAAGTCAGTGACTAGATCGTCCTCGTTTAGTTTAAGTACCCAGCGATTTTTATTGAGTCTAGTGTAACTATGTTTGAGAGGGATGAAAGCCATTACTATGTCGTGATCTGTGATAGAGCTCTTGCATACTATGCCTTTGGGTTTGGTATTGCTTTTGACAAATATATGATCAAGACAAGATTTTTGTCTAGTGGGTTTGGTTATAACGGGTAGTAAACCATACGAAGCCATAAGGCATAAATAATCGTGGTGTTTGTTATTTGAGGTGCAACATATGTCTATGTTTATGTCTCCGGTGATAATTTGAGTTGGATACGTATTTAAAGTTTTAAGGAAAGTGTCTAATGCAGAAATAAAGTTTGTGAGATTGGTAAAAGATGGTGATCGATATAGTCCCAGTATAGCTACTTTATTGTTTAAAATTAAGAGAAGGCTATCTGTATCCTGTATTGTAGGTTCGATTAAAGTAACGTCATGGTTAATTTTGGTGTATATGACTATACCACCATTTTTATTACTTTGTGAATTTGTTCGAAATACTTTATAGCCTAGCAGATTATCTAGTATCGAGCCTTCGCTTAGCCAGCATTCTGTGAGTACGATAGCGTCTATGTCTACATCAAGTCGGTTTAATGCTAGTGAAAAGTCGTTAAAATTACGATGATAGCTTCTGATGTTAAAAGTAAGTATTTTAAAACTAGACTCGGAATCATGTATGTTTTTCCTGCATTCGTCTAAGCTTTCGAAGTCGTGACAATCTAGTGTGGTGATTTCCTCTATATTTTGGGTTAAATCAAATAACGCCATAGGTATGGTAAATGAGAAAAGCTGAAATAGGAGACATAGAAAGTTTAGTCACATGATTTAGTGCGAATGTATGCAGGCAAACACATTTGGGTGATATTTTGGAAGTGTGCGTGTAATGGGTGAGTGTATTACTATCTGTGATAGCAAATACGTGTAGTAAATTATGTGGGTGTTGGGTGGTTTGTCGAGTTATTGAGTAGTAATTCGAGATAGAACGTGAATTGTTTTGTGCTTGGGTTGGAATACAGAGTAAAAAATATATTAAGATTGAAAAATGAGTAACTAAATAAAGAAATGTGGTACAAAAACTACTACAACTAGTGAGAATAAAAAGGTACTGTTTGTTGGCCAGGTGACGTTTAGTCACGTATTTGTGCTGATGGAGAAGACTGACGGGACGCCAGAATCGGGATGCCCAGGTGGCGCTCCAGATCTTCGGTGTTACGAATATGGATAGAGGGGTTGCCTTCTTGTTTCCGTATGAGAATGGCTCCGTTCTTATGCCAACAAAATTTGAATCCTTTTTGTTTGGATGGAGGATAGCTTGGTTGCGTGAAATAACTGCCGGTTTTCGTATGTAAGGCGCTCGTTAAAGTATACTTTTCTCGAGGGACCCGCTATTTCCAAGTCGGAGGAAGTCATGGTTCTTCTAGTTTTGGCAGCCTTGAGGAACTCATCACGCTTGTAGCGGCGTACAAATCTGACTACTAGGGAGCGTGTGGGGGTTTTGGTGGTGTCTTTATTTTCCTGACGGCGGGGGCCCACTCTTGTAGCGAAGTCAATGTCCTGTTCCTCTATGGTTACTCCAAATTTGAGAGCAATTACTTGGACAATGTGAAGCGGGTTCTCATTTTTGAATTCGTTCACTCCTGAGATTTCCAGCTCATTCCGTATTGCTGATTGAGCTTGCGAGTTCAGTAGCTCACGGAGATTAAGGACGGTGCTGTTTAAAGAAATGATTTCCTCTTCGCTGAGATAGAACTGATAGTGGATTTAAACTTAATATAACTATCTACCGCAGGACAAAACATAACAATGATGATAGCTATTCTGCCTTTCCCCTGGCGTCACCATGAAGAACTCATTTCCGTGTTTTGGCTTTTTCATTTCAGTTATATTTCTGATGTTGTCATCCAATGAAATAACATTAATTTAGTAGCCTAATTACAACGGAGCTAGTTTTCGACTACATAGTCGCGGTATTATGTAAATATAATAAAATTATGCAAACATATTCCCATTGTACACTTGTTACATAACATTTTTGATACCGTAACTTTGAATGTGTAATAAGGGACAGCGCGGGACTATTGTTAAATATAAGTTTACAGACCAACAAGGTTAATCCGCCCAAACAAATTATGAACAACATTAATATATCCTCTGTATCCGGCAACTTCCCGCAATAAGCAGAATGTATTAGTGTTATTTATCTTAGCTCGAAGCGCCAACAAAGTTTTAATTGCAAGCGCCGATACAATTTGCGTACAAATGAATTTATTCGCTGAATCCGTAGTGCAATCGTGTGCGGGCCCGGGTGGCGCGGGCGGCGCGACGCGCGGATTATCCGCGTGTGTAGAGCCGCTAATTGCGGGTAACGACGAGCCAACCGCCGCGTGCCGCTGCCGCGCCGCCACCACGCCGCACGCTCGCGCACGTTGCACCTACCACCAAATCACCGCGCGCCATCCAATCGGTATATGTCGCACGCTTTCATGAATTTAAAATAAACTATGCACTTCGTATTCCGCAACTAAACGTGAGTGCTATGCATACTCCGATTTATGAACAGGGCTATTTCCAATATAATTCATGTTTACCGCAACAACATCACTTTATTACCGAATAATTTACAAAATGGAAAAAACACCGTATGAAGCTTTTAAAATATTAAGCTGGGCTTATAAATGTTAAACAATGCGAGCATAAAAATGTAAATAATTTAATTTAAAAGATGAAGCCTGAAATGATAGTAAGCACACAAGGGGACAAGGGAGGTGAACATCAGTAAAGAGAGCCTGCATTCGGGCTGGCGGAACTGGCACAGCAGTCGGTATCCGGCCTAACAAAAGGGTGATAGCGGTACGTGCGTAAATCAAACGTCGCACAATAACAGTGCCTCCCGCGACCGCCCGACCCTTCTCCACAGTCCCTCCTAGTTATAAGCCTCCCCATGCCTCTATAGCCATCGGTCGGTTCTCATAAATCTGCCACACTGAAATGTGCTCCGCTGCCGGCCAGTCGTGTGACGGACGCCGTCGATATCTGTGCCAATAGGTTTTCAATGTCAGTGTACCCGCTGTTTCGATTCAGTTAAACCCAGTGGTCCGTCAGACGCGCCCTTTTACTATCTCCCCTTGTATAGGTGTCATAAAAGGGGCTCCCTTTATAACGCGCCATAATTTTTTGCTTGAAAGAGTGTATGCCATCAAAGCAACAATTTATCAATTTAAATACCGCACACAACACAAACATGAATGTTAATATCTGAAATAGGACGTCGTGTATTGCGCGGTTCACGTGTTTACATCGCACACATTATTCTCATGAGCTACACACTGAAGCAGTCGACGGGGCATTACATTTCTCGTTCGGATGGTACGATACCATCGTACTTCGCTCCACTCGCTGCAATTAACGCTACACAATGACCATATAAATCTTCTGCGAATGCTCTGCTCGTTCTATATTCCACGTAGTGCTTGTCGACGCAGTCCAGCTTATACACACATGTACATTATTCGCTACTACTAACACAAGATTGATAACAGAGATAACATTGATTGAAATGAAGCCAATTAGCAAGCAATTTAAAGGAAAGAGTCCGGAGATCGGGTGGGTTCGTGGGTATGGATTGAGGCCGCGTAGCTTAATCTTACCTATACGTCTGGAGCCTAAGAACAAACAAGCCGCGAGCTGAGATTACGCTCCGAATAAATCAATGTTACGACGCGTTAAAATATTTAAGCTCACGATTAATGCCAAGCGGGATACGCGTCTTATCGAATGAGTAGCGGCGGCGGCGGCGCGCGGCGTCACAAACGCAGATGTTCATCGTGCCGACAATCGGTCCATCCCAAAAACTTATTAATCAATTCTTTTCTTATAACTAAAGTTGACGACAGATTTGTTTAATTTCTTTTAAACGACAAACCAATGTAATAAACATTAAACGAGATTAAAACGAATACAGGACATATGAAACCACATGCTAAATATTATAGTGTTTCATAACACCAGTTATTTCAAAATATGAGTAACTTAATAAATGACATACATTTTTTATGCGAGTCAGGTTCCCATTCAGCTGTAAATAAACCTACGTCGTGAAATTACCATCAGTTTATCGAGTCACAGTAATGTATTATGATAATGCTACAGAAGTTTTACAGGGGCTCTTTAGTGGGGCTGTAACGATAGCCGCAACTGATAACTGTTTCTAATCAGGCGTAATAACACGCCGTGGCCTCTACCACCGTCGCAGTTATAACCTTGTTTAAATAAGCGTGTTTATTCTTGATATACAAAACCGACGATTGAAATTAACCCCAATAACGTACCTTCGCGGTAGCTTTTTATGATTATAGCTAGAAGTTGCAAAATACGATCGAAGATAAACATGTTATAATTAAGACACTGAATGGAATTCAACCCGTTTAATCTTCGATCAATAATGCACTTATTGATCGAAGCGTTTAATACTCGTACAGTAAATATCTCCCTGAACCTAGGAGCACGGGTGCTTCTGATATAACGATATACTGGCGGAAGTAATAAAATAAAACGATTTTACATCTCCAGGGGGAAACGAACGTTTTTGTCGAATGGGAAAAGTCGCGAGCGACTTCTCATTCCGCGATAAAATCAGGAACGTTTTACGACAATCTTCTATTCGATTACCTTCCGTTAAACAACAATCTTAAGAAAAAATCGTGCTCGGCGTTTTTTTGTTTATCAATTACAAAATCTTTACAAGTTTAGATAGATCTATACGAACCCGTTTAAAAAATATATATTTTCATTGGCAGGATATATTCGTACTTAAATGTCCCACCAAAGGAAATTGTTATTTTCGGAGCTTTAAAAATAACCCATGCTCAACAAAATCGAAGCCGAACAGTGATTTAAAAGAAATCCGAGAGGGTCTGTGCGTGGCAACACGTTCTGTTGTTTGTAATACGCGACGGCGACGGACATACGAAAAGTGTCGCTTGGTGGCGAGGTGCTGCCGAGGCCTGCCGGGCCCGGCCGGGCTCTGTGCCGCCGCATAATGAACTGGTCACGTAGCCACATTTCGTATTATTTCCGTGGGACGCGTCACGTGACTTGAATAAATGTGGGCCTCCGCAATCCAGCGTCTCCTCGGACCCTCCACAAATAAACCGCTTTACGCACGATTCGCCAGCGGAGATTCATTATTCTAACTCTTACCGATTCATAATACATTACCAAAGTTTTCTTTTTCATGGATCAGTTTTATCTGACCATCCTTACGGGTCCCTGGGTTTTTCGATCCAAATATATGGCTGGACCGGAAGGTTTCAAATTCTTTTGTATAATAAAGTGGTCCTTATTTTGCAATGACAATTGTTATTTATACGTGATGACGAAGCTATTATCTGGTATCTACCCCGTAGGACTTGATTGTATGTGAGATGGACAACGATTTAAAATAAACTAAAAGCATTCCTGCAAACTTATAAAAACTAATTTTTACGTCGTGACTCTGGCGCTATGTAGTGTACAAACGGAAGTAAGTTTTTCAACGTGTTACTACTGCTAATGCAAAAAATGAAAGACTCCTACAATACCCACTGCATTGCAATTCCGTCCGAACTACGCCGTCCGCTACACTGCTACGCAGCCTGCAGTACGCTACGGCACGTGCTACGCGACGCACTACATTGCTACGCCACTTGCTATCTTATATATGCTACGCCATAGGCTACGCGAGTGCTACGCCGTAGGCCACGGGCCTCACGCACGTCTGCACAGCAGGCATTTTTGGGATGTTGGCTGACACTCAAAATAAATCAATAATAAATAGGTTTCATCATGAATGTTAAGAGGAGAAGGAAAGTTTAAAATAAAGGACATTGAAAAGTTTTTCCTCTGATCAGCCTTAACACAATTAAATAATATTAACTATTAACAGTCCACAGTTGGACAATTGCCTCTCCATTGCATGACATTAAGCTAAACCCTCGATCTTATACCACACTGCTAACATACGCCCGTAAAATATTCAAGTGCATCTACAAAACTTTTTACTTGCAAAAACACACACACAAACACGCTTTAAACACGAGACTATTTTTCTCTTGGAGAAAACCATTATAATGCAATGTTTAGTTCTTCCACTATGATATTCGTAGCTTCTTCTTCTACTAAATAACGTAGACCATAGATAGTGTGTAAAATCTTAAGTTTAGAATTTTTTTAGAATAGTTTTATGATACCTACTTATTTTATATAGTATCAAGTTGTCAATGTCAAAATTGTAGTACAAATCGTTTTTTGGGAAAACCTGCCCGGCATGTCGGCAGCAATAAAGCCATCACACAAGGCTGGGCCACATATCCTCTCGGCGCGCGGTATTAGACGTGTAAGCAGTTTATTGTGAGGCCGGCTCGCTCATAACTACCCATTCTCCCCGGGATAATGTCAGACAAGCGACGTTATGTTTATTTCAGACTAAGTCCGCGTTATAAAGGTCTCGTGCACAAGTGGCTGAATATTATCTTTACACGAACATCTTATATTAATCAACAATCATAGAGTTGTTGTTTTCGTTCGGAAAGTATTGTTGGCAAAACAATGCCTTTAGTTGTAACGAGTAAAAAGTATTTTGTAGAGAATGTTGAGCAATAAGAGAAGTTACCAACTTAGTTTACGGCTTGTGTTTGTTTTGAAGCTGAAAATAATATTCTATTTTATAGATAGACTTTAATGTTTTACTTTACCTTGGATTTCCTCGCAGAGCCGCATGGTGTAACGCGTTGAAACCATTGTTATTCGTGAGAGTCATGTCGGCTCCATGCTCCAACAATAAAGTCAACATGTCGTCACGTTTCTTCGAAATGGCATCATGTAAGGGGGTGTCGCCTTCGGAATCCTGTAACAGGAAAATACAACAGAATATTAATTTTGGCTTACATACATAGATTCACAGCGAGGGATCGTAGTAGCGCACGTATGGACGAATTAGGTCAGATGCACTTTAATCAGTAGATAAAGGCGAGCCGGCGCCGGCGACGATATTCGCTTCTGAATTATAAAGCACAGCCCGTCGTGAGTATCGCGACAATTTTCTAAAACATCAAACCGCTCGAATGAATAATTGAGGCGGCGGAGAAGGCGTTTAGGGCGTGGATTATGGCGACTTGCATAATTTATAAGCGTCTCGGAGTGGTTGAGGCGAGCAGCGAAAGGCAAAGCCGAGCGGGTGCCGGCGCGCTGCTGGGCGCGAGACAGATATCAGAGAATGGTGTCGAGTTCAGTAATATAGGACGAACGGCGCAAAAACCGCGGCTACCACGTCATTATCATAATCACCACTGCTGCGTGCCGCGGCGTTGCCGCCCAAGCCGTTTTGCTTTGTGAACGTGCATTAAGAGAGCCGAGCGTTGTGCTCTGTCATTCCTGCAATTAATTTGCAAGGGTCCGTAAGATGAGTGTTTTCACTTTGATGTAATAGCATTCATCCGGATATAGGCCTTCTTAGTGCTTTTTTGATACGAAAACATACATTTTTGTTTATATCATAACCGATCATAAGGCGGAATCAAGGCGGGATGCAATGCCTACATATAAAAAGTATTATATTTCAGCTTGAAATTATGTCTTTTAGAAATTGTATTAAAACCATAACCAAATGAAATGTATGTTGTTGTTGTTGTATAACTTAATTTATACAACCTAACTTACTACCCATCACATCATAGAAGCACCGAGCTTAGATTTAATACAGCGAGATAAATATCAAGCCGCACTCACAGGTATATCAGGGGATGACAAAGCATCCGACACCCATTCAGATGCAGTAATTCAGTGCAAGCTCAACCACAGACACGGGGTAATTCCGCGCAGAATAGCAGCATTAAATATTAATCGTATTGGCATATAGATGGTCATTATGGCCTGTAATTCATGACATCGTGTTGCGGTGTATGCATTACGTGCAGCGCTAATTATATGATTGTACATCATTAGGTGTATGTAGCGTTACTGTTTAGCGCAGGACTGGTAGTATTTTGAACGAAGTAGTTTTTAGATAAGAAGAAACGAAGAAAACAAATATTTTCATTAGATACTCTTTGGTAACATAGATAACTGTGTAGTTCCAGTTGTTTTTAGTCGCTGTCTCTTTTGTTTAAAATAAGCTGTTCAAATGAGTACTTTAAATACACCCATACTCATTATTATACCTTCTCTAAAATCTCTCTTAAATCACTTTGATATTTATTATTCTGTACGATAAAGAATAAGAACAAAATATCCTGACATAATAGAGTTATTCGCCACACAAGAATTAATAACAATTTTAATATAACACGTTGATGTGCGAGGACACCGCACCAGGTAAACACGCCCAGAAATAAGTGGTGAGGCGAAATAAGAAATTTGATTTACGCGGCAATATCCGCAGGTGCACGTGAGATGCACCTGCAAGCCGCGCCGCGATATAAATATTCTTACGAATTTTATAGCCGCCTAGTTGACGGCCTCATAGCACTCGCCGTTCACATATTTTAATTTAAAGCTCATACACGTGGAAACTGACAACCCCAATCACCACTTTTATGGTACATAGGTTTATTAAAAATGGCTTTCCCTTGTTTCGCAGACAGAAATTTCACAGAATTTCGTTTTGCAGCAAATGTTTCATGTAATATTTGGTCCTTGTATTTTTATTTCGAATATTATTCTTTTAACGACTATTTACTCGAATGAAACATATTTCACAGAAACACATTTCAATGAATTTTATAATCACATTTTTTTATCTAACAAACTTATCAAACAGTAGAATATTTTTTTAACGAATATTGTTTGTTCGTGTATTTTTCCATGGTATTTTATTTCAACGAAAAAGTAAAAAAACATACATAAGCGACGAACATATAACCTCCTCCTTTTTGGAAGTCGGTAAAAAAATAGACGTTAGGCTATCCATAATTTTATAAATAAGTATGGATACATATTTGAACGTCGAAAATTAAACGGGTAAAATGTCAATGTTCAAAACATCGAAAATGTTAATATCGATTGTATCGAAATATCGAAAATTGTTATACCTTAAATTGTCTAAGATTGAAATACCGAGTGATTAAAATATCGAATGATTAAAAATTTCGATAGTCATTATACCCAAGTTCAAAATGTCAACATTTAAAACACTAGTTCATATTATTGATAAATCAATAGTATAATTTCCAATCTACCTACATTTTTTCCACTACCTATATCAAAATTTATTCGATATTTTAACTAGTAGGTGTTTTTACGTAAATATAATGAAAATTAATATAATGATCGTCAGTTGTACATAAATAATGACGTAAGTTGGCAATTTCATTATTATGACCATGTGTGATAATCATAAACGGTTAAAAGCCCTGGTGTATTGGATTTTCACATAGATTATTTATACATACACACCTTTTTTTTTTTTGTTGGTCCTGAGGGGCAATTCCCGTAATTTTTAAGAGCGTTCGCATTCGCATCTCATTCGCAATCTATCAAAATTACAATCAATTTACCAAAAAATTGACAAATTTGTCAGATTGCGACTTGAATGTGCACGTTGTTTAAGTACGAGAATTGGCCTTCTGAACAGTTCAATCAATCAACTCTGCTTATCAAAGTTTTGTGTTGGACAACAAACGAATCCAATAATATTCAAATAAAAAAAGTCTTCAATCTTCTAACTATGATACGAGCACGATTTAGTAATATAACTATTAGGGCACTCCGACCTATGTTAGGTTAGGTTAGAACTGTGACCAACTACTTCAAAATTGGTCGCAGTAACAAAATTAGGGCAAAATTTGTTGCAATTTGTCGCGGTCATTAATGAAAATAACAAGTTTTTTTCTTGCTTAACTAGAAATTACCCGCATTGTTGTTGTGAACGCGGTGTTGTTATTTTATAATGTCAAAGGTATGAATTGAAACGTTTAGAAACTGTCACTCGATAAAATGTTTTTCTTGGTAATAAGTTTTATATTAACTAAACAATATAATAATAAAGAAATTTGATTTCTTATTCTATGATATGAATATCGAATTAAATTTTATTTGTAACAATTTTTTTTTTTTTTTTTTTTTCAAAGTGAGGTAATATAAAAGTGTAGAGAAAAAAAAATGTGAAACGAAATTCTATAAAACAACGTACAACAACAATCATTAAAAATACTAGCTTCATCTTGGACTGTTTCCAGACGGATAAAATCTACGAAAACGAATTTTCGACTGAATCCTAACTAATATTATAAATGCGAAAGTGAGTTTGTTTGTTATGCTTTCACACTAAAACGACTGAATAGATTTGGATGAAATTTGTAACATGGGTAGACATGACCTGAGTTAGGACACTTTTTATCCCGATATTCCAACGGGACCGATGAAACCGCGGGGCGCAGCAAATATTAAATAAAGTGTTGAATATTATCATTGTGTAATTCTTTCTTTCATTCTATGAAAGTTCTGTTTAAAAACACTTAGTTTTTTATAGGCTATAGAAATATTGTAGAAAAGGAAACCATTACCGCGGTACTACAGTGATCATGTAATAAAACAGAAAGCGACTTGGAAGCCCGAACAATAAAAACAAAACAACAAGGTAATTACTCAAAGATAAGAACAACGCGTCGAGCACGAGAAGTGGCGAGGCGTGCTCGTGGAGGCGGGCGGCGGCTGATATCGCCCAGCCTCTTACTAAGGTTAAAAATTCGTTAGCCTTGATTAAAACGTCTGCTCGTCGCCTTACTGTGGATGAACAAAGAGCCGGCTTATCAGACGAATTAATACACGAAACAGTAAGAATAAGCTTTACCCTAAAACTGACACTTAAAAAGCAGCCGCTGCAAAATAATAACTTATAACATTTAATATTAAACAATTTAAGTGCACAGTTCTTGCGGAATTATTTTGTATACATGAACGTTTCAAGTTTTGAAAACATGATGAAAATTTTGATACTACGAATGGAAAATCTTCTCGAACAACGGTACCTATTCTGTGGTATTCAGGCGAAACTTCATCATTGACGAGGCAGAAAGAAAACAACTAATTGTTTAATTCCAAGCCATTAAGTCGAGTATTACGGGTGGATTATTCACGGGCCATATACCGCAGCATCAGCGCGGGGCGCGGCGCGCTACACCGCCATCGCGCCACCGCTGCCGCCTCCGACCGGTAATACCTACTTTTGACACTATACTCCGCATTCACTTCTAACTATCGTTTGAGCACGATACATTACACACACAAAAGCCTCATTTCTGTACTCGAAATGCCAGCTCTATTTATCACCAAATATTTCTGTGACAGGGTGGATACCACTGAAACATCCATTATTGATTGTACAAAAGTGAATAACGACCACAATAGTTAATGGTCGGTGAAACAATCAATGTGAATGTTGACTATTTCAAATCTCCGCGAAAATATTGTTGCTTTTATCGTTGTTTTCAATAACTTAGTATTTTCTAGCAATAAAATGTTTATTAAACGACTTGTACTTAATTATAAATAAATACTAAACTGACTTGTGATTAAAATTTGTAAGGAAACATACACCTATCCTATACTATTAAACGAGCTATATTTATATATATATATATATACTCGTATATATGTAATCACGTTCACGAAAACGGCTCTAACGATTTCGATGAAAGTTGCAATATAGGGGTTGATGAGGGCGATCAACCGATCTAGCTAGGCTTCATAGCTGGGAAAAATTGTTTTCTCCGTATTTTCACCCGAGCAGAGCTCGGTCGCCCAAAGTTTAGAACAAGACAATAATAAAATGTCAATAATGACATGGCAGCATTAGTAAGTACCCTACTATCATGGCAGCGTGGAATTAGTATGTATTGTTCTATACGATTAAATGAGCATTCTCTATTTTCATCTGAGCAGAGCTCGGTCTACCAGGTACTGGCATTATTATAATGAAAATGACAGAAATATAAACTCCGGAGTCATGTCGAAATATACATTTCGCAATCGGCATATCGTGTAAATTGCCAACGCGGAATATTTGATTTTTATAAAATAAAAAAGTGTTTGTTGAACGTCAACGTTCAATGTGGGAGTTGCAGACTAACTGAATTAATTTGCCGGTCCATATCGATAACAAATATAATTAATAGAGTCCCAAAATTACATAGTGCGGATTTTACACTAACAGACTGCACCCTCATAAGTCGCCTTGATTGATTGTGCGGAAATAAAGCCAGCTTTCGGTCCGCATCCACGTTCACTCACTCATGGATATTATATTACGAAATGTATGAAACACTAGTTCTGCCACGCACAGCTCATTACTTATACATACAATGATCATAACGACGACAAGCTTCTGGAAAGCTTCATAAATTCCGCAGTCCATTAGTGTTCCGATATCTCAACCACGCAATTCTTTGTTATTCAACTGGACCGCAGCCGCAGCGAGCGCTATGCTTTAGATATCGGAAAACGCTAATGTACTCGTACTTGGTGAGATTTAGCGCTGAGCGATGCTCTGCCGCTATGCGCAACCCCGTGCTACTGTAACATGACCCACCGCTGTGATTATATATACGCTGGACAGAATATACAAACAGACCAGTGCTCCCTAGCGGAAAATAATATTTCATAAATTATCATATTCTTGTAATTAAGCTTAGGTATACACTTCGGTTACTTTGTTATTATGTGGCCGAGGAAATGAAATAAATTAAAATACCAAATTTAAAATGCGATCCCATTTAATAATGCTTTTATTTAAGCTTGAAACCATAAACATTCACAATATAAGAACAAAAAATGAGGTAGGTAGACACGTAAAATATTCGGATCCACGGTTTCAATAATAGTTCTGGAACTATCGATAGTGGCGCTGTGAATATTGGAGAAGGAAAGTATTTATTAGGTGAATATTGGCCCGGTGCGAGTGTGCGACATTACGGTGCGAGGATAGTTTTTCCGTCCTAACGCTGCGGGCCACGCACAGGTGTCGGTAATGAGGCACAAATCGCGCTTCGGGACAAAAACACCAACTCAGCATGTTATTTAAGCGCAGCTATTTTAGTACGTTGCTAAATGGAGCATGAATGTGTATAAGAAGCTGTGTGTTCACTGAAATGTTCATCAAGTTTTAATTTTGTTATTTATTTAAGCATTTCTTGTTAAAGGGAGTTTTTCAATAGCAGCCATGGGTTTGGATAAAAGCCCAGTTAATTGGTCTACCTTCTCTACACATAATTATGCTTATCTCTTCGGGGAATATAGGTGTGATTAGGGAATGCAATCCCTATTTTATTTTCGAGATTCGATCTCTTGGGAAGTAAATCTCGTTCGATATCTCGTGATTTCGAGATTGTGCGCGCGCGACTTAGGGTGATGCTTCTTGAGAAGCTATTTTCAAAATAATAATGAATGGATTTATAGTGACCGTGATGCGTTTTTGCTTGTTTGTTGCGTTATGTACACGTAGTGCAAATGATTATTACTTAAATAAACATTGTTTTGAGATTCAATTATTTCATGTTTTGTCAATAAAATAGAATTCTGTTGTTTAACTTAAAACCATTAAGTTTTACAAAAAAAAGCCGGCCATCATTGTGCGTGGTCCGACCACGTGGTGGGTTACGTAGTTGGAATGTATTTATGCCAAGAAGAAACTTAACTTTGTAGTCGAAAAAATGTTCACACATGTTCTCCCATACATCGATATACGTCACGGTCAATTCTCCAACTACAAATATAAGTTTGTAATTGCAATTATTTTTTTATAAAACAAAAAATGTACGATTTTCGGACATATTGTTTTACTTGTGCTATGAGCCTGGCCATGCTTCCTGCCAAATTTCATGATTCTAGGTCAACGGGAAGTACCCTGTAGGTTTTGATTTATTTGCGAGTATCCAAATATGTCACATAAATGGCCGTTGTTTATTATTGCGTGGTCTTAGAAGTTTAATTTTTTTAGAGAGGGACCATAGCTCTACTTATTTGATACCGGTCTATTAATTTCAACTTTATACCTCAACGCGTGCCTGAGAAAATGTGTCTTGACAGACTGACAGACAGACAGACGGACAACGAAGTGATCCTATATGAGTTCCGTTTTTTTCTTTTGAGGTACGGACACAATTTTTTTTAAGTAGCCTTTACATCGGTCTCGAAAATTCCGAAATCTAGTTCACACCAGATTACAGGGCGACATCTCTAATGGCCAATCTCGATCCCAGACTTAGCACACAATATCCCGAGTTGCCGATCTCGACTCGAGATTGCATTCCCTAGACGTGATTACATATTACCTTATATCTCCTTTTTTGAATAATAATAACTGAATTAACTTCTTATTCAGAAACGTTACTCGCTAAAAACGGGACAAAAATATCAGAGTGAAAAATAGATCTGATTATATAAATATAACGATAAGGTTATTATAAGGTACATATATCTTAAGATAAAAACTACCCAAGTTCTAAATATAAAAGGTGAGTGCCGAAGAAAGAAACCATAAAATTTCAGATGACGTCGGCCCTTCCATAAATTTATCGACAGCTCGTGGTAACAGGCAATAAGGAAAATATTTATGAAGTAGAACAGCGCCGGGCGCGATTTTCATTTGCTAATTATTAGCCTACCGTTCTAGCTTGGTAGCTAGGATAACGTTGGACTGCTTAAAAAAGATCTTCTGTTCCTATAAAGAAGATTGTAGTTTTAATGAAAGTAAAGCAAATATTTTTTCATAAAAGGTGTATGTATTCTACTTGCATAGAAAAATGTATGTTGGCTTCAGACTTATTTCCGTGTGCATCACACGTTTAACAGAGCTCCCTCTATGTTAATTGGCACGTTTAATTGAACGCTTGTTTCGGTCATTACCGTACAGGACAACAGTTTATTGGCAGTAGCTCGACGTTCCAACACACAGATCGGGACGCATGTCGCGCTACGTACCGCTCATTGAAATGTTGCCATCTACTGGCGTAGCACTTTGTGACACAGCATTTCGTAGCACGGCTACGAAACATTAGGTTATGCTCCCTCGACTGACATATCGAGTTTTGTTTATGCGGTTTTATTTCGTAGGGTTTTATGTTGCATTTGTTTTTATTTACATACATCGGCAATAGATATTATCAGTTGCTTATATACATATTTAAAATAAAAAATACAGTAGATCGTTTGTATTATAATGGATAATATGGATCGTATGATAATGTGACACCATTTTTAAACGACATATTTTATGAAAATATTTTAGGAAATATCATTCTTTCTGAATGTGACACGACCAATAAATCGCATAATGGTGTCGTAAAATTTCGGCGGTATTATCTTGGGAAAACCCGGCTATTTTACATTCACCTGCGAGGTTTCCCTCCACGTCCAATTTATGTTAGTGGGCACAAAACGAACGCTGACAAATGTGGAAATAAAATGAACATACGTTTTATCTCTACGCTCACGGAGTCGGTTTTCGAGCTCGTGGTGGCGTAGGGAGAGCGCGGGCGGCGGCGGCGGGGCGAGCGGCGCGAGCGTGGGGCGCGGGTACGATGTGGACTTTTCTCTGTACCGAGCTTGGGAGCGACTTGTTCCATAAGAATCCACGTACAATTGAGACAAATATCCGCAAAGCGTCACCTGATATGCGTTAAGTAAGTACACGTATCGCGGGAGGAAATAATTAAAAAAAAAAACGAAAAAAACTTACTTCCTACCTGTGTAATACAAATACTGACTTTCCTTCAGTGAGTGTTTCTTTTTAACCGAATTCAAAAAGAGGTCAATATATGAGGAGAGCAATAATGTACTTAAAAAAACCAATGGAACAAGTGCATGATAATGGATGCTCGATCCTTCTTTGTATATGAAAATATACTACATTATTGCTCTCCTCACATATTGATCTCTTTTTGAATTCGGTTAAAAAGAAACACGGCCAATTTATTTGCCCACTAAACTTTATGCATAACGAATGCTTATAAACAAAGGGACCGCTTTCAAGGCGCCTGAATTACCATATGAATTAGGGGCTAATGATATCGCCTACAAATTCCCATCTTACATTTATTATGAAACGTCTTAAAAGCGTCCCTGGACTTTCCCAACCACTCGCGTAGTTCCTACTTAGATACGGTACGACGACGGACGAAACTAAGTGGAACTTTTCCCAGGTTGCCGTATATAAAAAGAATTTTTAAAAGATACTTCACATCGTATCCTGCAGACAGACTTTGAACTTAAACTCCATGTACAAACATACCAACGTCATAGGTACTAAATAATTTAAATACTTGCTGTGCTTACTGCTCTACCGCGTGAAAAGTTTTTAATTTATTTTCTCAAGATAAAACTACACGTGATAAAAATGTGTGCATCCAAGTTAAACAAAAGACTATGGAATAATATCTGAACAACATTCATGGCGAAATTGCATTCTCAATTTTCTTTCTAATCGATTCCCGCCTCCATCCGACAAAGTATAACAGTCAGCTCTCACGAATATAACTCGATGTGAGATGATAAATTAAGTTACTATTTTATTCGCCACGCGGGACGACATACAAAGCTCTTAATTTGGAGAGGGGGCGAAAGATAACGAGTAGCAACGAGAGGTATTTAATACGTACAGGTGTACGGGAAGTAACCTCACAGCGAGATGGAGCCCGCGCCGTAGATAAATACATCTCCCTCCCACACCCCGCTTCGACGCACACTTCTGATAACCGCGCATATCGTAAAACTTTATTTACCGCCTCCACTCCAATTTGTCTTTGCGAAAGTTTCCAACTCAGATATGACGATAACTTTCAGTTGTTACGTATAAGAAACGTCCAACCCAATCTACGCTTAGACAGACACGTGTTAGATATTATTTCTCAGATTTATTTGTATTGACTAGCAACGGAAAATTTGACACCACAGTTTTATAAACAACTTCTTAATTAAATATATAACGATCTTTTTAATACCGGGTCTCTTTCCGTGCGCAATCATTTTATCTAGGGATACGAAAAAAGTCTCGTTATTTTTTATCTGGTTTAATTTACTGTAATAACACAAAAGTGCTTTCGCGCCCGGTGAGCTATTTCCCATAGTCCCAGAGTAATTACACGGCGCGGCTCACAAAGGCCGCGAGGCCGAAGAGCAGGCGCGCAATAGGCACAGTTGCAAAGTGTCTAATGCATTGCCAATATGTACTCTACAGGCGTCGTCTGTATATATTATGCATATACGCTTGTATTTTACGACAGCTCTTATTTGACACTTTTTATCTAAATCTTGTACCTAAATAGTCTAAGCATTTCTGAGACTGTCTACTCAGCTTTCTATAAATCGATATTTTTTATTCTTTCACCTCGTGCGTACCTATTCGCTTCTCATTAAATTGGAGTTAAGCTACCGTTTGTTCTTCAAATGTTTCGTTCATATATAAATTGCCCGTTAACGAAAAATAAAAGTAATAGAGGGTAGATAAAAGCTATAAAGCTTAACTTACTTTAATTGAACGAAGAACAGTTAGAGATTTCGGGAGCTATAATGACTGTAGAGGTAGACGCATATAAGAGACTTGAAAATTTGCCTGAGGCGCAACTCATAATAAACGACAAAGCTGGTATCAAAGTGAAGAGTAATTTTAATTTGTTTGTAAGACGTTTTGGCGCGCAGTAATATTAAATACTTTATACACTTTCAAACAGATACTTCATTCAAAATCTTCTTCTGAAGAATCTTAAAGTAATTCTATTGATTATTTTGTGAGTGTATTGAATGAATAGAAACATTACGAGGCTTTTGTGTGCAATCACGCTGTCTTAGCGGCACGAGGACGATCGTAGCGTGCGCCACGGAGTCCCGGAGCCCCGCACCCGCTGTCCTAATGAAGCCGTAACGAAGCGAGCAATGGGAAAACCAACACCGGCTCACACCGGCACAGCTGTTGTTATTGTTATCATCACTATACAGAGAGTATTTTAAAACAATACGCTTCTTAGAAAATTACCTACTTAAAATTCAAGGTTTCGTTAACAATAGAACTTTTCGTATTAGAGAAAAGGGATTTAAATCAGTGTCTGTTTTCAGTCAGAATTCGTATAAAATATTCGTATATGCCGTCAGAAAAAACTGCCCTGGCAAACTGCCTACTATTTTTATCACGGTATGAGCTTGTGCCGTTACGAAAGAAAAATAAGAACTGCAATAAATACCCAATTCAACAAGATTTCTTTGACTAGGTACTTATAATACTCTCCATTTATTTTCGAAGTGTTAACTAGCAAAAAGTACAGCAAGATTAAAACGACACAACTGGGATTAACTAAAAAGTAGATTCAGATCACGGCGCTATGTTAACCAGCGCACGAGTTCGATATTCGGCTGATGGCCCCCGCGCTGCCGGCCCGCACTCCGTACTTATAATCTAATATTCGCAATTTACGAGGATCGCAGAAGGGTTCCACTGGGAGCCATAGCACTGTCATCGCGCACGTACCTGCCGCTTGCACTTACCCTGCCGTTATCTATATCTTTGTAGTGTTTATGTTTTTTTGGGGAACATGATATGTTAACCTTGTTTAAAAATTGGTAGGTACAGACAATATTTGTCTTTTGAAATTTTATTTATAGGCTAGCTATATATTATCTTAACGCATTAGGTCTAAAACTGTAATGCTGTACAAAATTATTGTTTGTTAATTAATGTTTTCGAAAATATAGCGCAAGTGCTGCGAAACTGTCAGAGCAAAATAATATATACAAGTAAAAGATGAGTAGGGAGAAGCGAACTATTACTAGAAGTTCTAACAGCCATTGTATGTGACGCCGGGATCCGATACTAAAGCTCCGGCACAAAGTCTTCTCCGGATCTCGTCACACTTAGGTAAATCTCCAATATCCGTCGCTATCGGCTTCAGAAAAGCCACATGCATGAATATAGCTCCAATGTTACGTATGAATAAGGCATATCAGATTATCATTGTTTTAGGAAACTCTTACTCTAACACGAAGAGGTAATATGTGAACACATATTTAGCACTCATGGAATTATTTTCCGGATACGAAGGTCAGAAACATAATAGCAATATTACGTTACTAATGATATCATTTAAAGTACCGTAATATGAGTAGGTATTATCTAAACAAAATTGTTTTTCACTCCAATGTGTGAGTATGTGTAGGTATGTACAAAGAACCTAAATATATGTTGAATCCAGAACACACAATTTAAACGACCTTTACAATGCACACAAACAATACGAGATAACAAGCGGACGTTCACGTTCAAATTCAAAATAGCCCCAAAGTAAATGTAAATACAAAGGCGTAGTACAATAAGAGGTCGGCGGCGACATATTTACTCAAATTTGAATCCGGGACGTGAGGAGTCAGTCTATTACGTGACCTTTAATAGCGTTCAAGCGGGGACCGGGCAGAGTCGCAGCTAGCAGACTAGTTCCTCTGGCCGAATCGTTACTCTGAGCCCGGGGCGGGGAAAGATCTATAAATTACTGGAACGACAACTCGTTCCGCGCCAGATAAAGCTACGCCGCAAAACAATGCCCCGGACGAATGCTTTAGTCGTTAGCAAAGAGAATCGTACATCTTTATGAACTGTTTACTCGTTGGATTTTGAATTGTCTTTCGTAATTGTCGTTACTGTTCTTTTGTCCGGAATTTCAACAGTAGACCCGCTACAGCAGACGCTCAGTCATTACTTATTTATAGCTTTAAACTCCACTTCTGCCGTGAGTCCGTAGAGGATAAATACTTATCTGTAACTCACGACTATCCCCAATTTTGTTTCAGAATTCACGTTCAAAGGCGAACGTTTC
Source organism: Agrochola macilenta (assembly GCA_916701695.1). NCBI lineage: Eukaryota > Metazoa > Arthropoda > Insecta > Lepidoptera > Noctuidae > Agrochola > Agrochola macilenta. The sequence goes on along the minus strand of OU753559.1, from coordinate 9,231,704 downwards.
TGAACTTCCAATAATTTAATAAAGAAAGTTTAGGAAGCGTGCGTGGCTGGCACGCTCGCCGCAAAAAGCCGAAAACTTTGATTCAATTAAAACAGAAAGTTGGACGAAGAAGTTACGAGCGCCGCCGAAAGTGTTCGGTCGAGTAACGCGCTCGGCGGCAGGCGCAGCACGGCCGGCGCGCGGCCCGGCGGAGGCGGCTGCAGCGAGACGCTGTCGGCGCACTACCACCACTAAATCAAAACTTAAACTCAGTTCCGCTAGTTCCTGAACGTTTATTGTATATACTACGGATTTATGGAAAACTAGCTTAACTGTGCATTCGTAGTCACGGAAAATTTATTATAGCTTTGTGTTAATGTCAATGAAACTTGTCGCTGGACAGATTTTGAGTAAAAAAAGGTGTCGGGTCCGGTGGGACACAGCCGCGTAGCCTGTGAAAGTCGCTGGTGGGGAATAAGGGGTGACGAGCATTGTTATGCAAATTGAGGTCGTTATTTCGCTACGAGTGAGGAAAGAGCGCGACAGCGGCCGCCCTGCCTGCACCCCGCGACGCCCCGCCCGCGCACCGCAACGCGGAAGACGCTTTGCATAATTGGTAATACAAGTACGTACATACAGAAGCACAGCAAGTACAACTGTGCGTATCGCTTTAATGTTCAAAGATTACTCCGATCGCAAAATATTTATGTTTTCGTTTGTAGTCATTTAATTTTGTACCTTTGGCTACCCAGTAAAATAATAAAGAAATCGTCTTGGTTAACTCTCAATAAAATGTCACCAAAAACTTGCAAGAATTTATATTAACTTTTAGGTTACGTTGAGAGTCACGGTGCCTCATCATCATCATCTGCCAAGGATTTTCCCAACTATGATGCGGTGGGTTTCTAGTCTAACCAGATGTAGTTCCAGTATTTTAAACGGAGCGACTACCTATCTGACCTCCACAACCCAGTTACTGGGTAATACGATACTTCTTTGGTAAGACTGCTTGTCAGACTTTCAGGCTGTTGACGAACCGTAACGACTGTCAAAAATCCACGAATGACAGCCGGGACCAACGGCTTAACGTGCTTGCCGAGACACGGAGGCACTTGGTATGTAAGGATGGTCACCCATCCACGGACCAACCGCGGCAACCGTAGCTGAACCCGATCGATTGACCCGTGTGGCTGTTATTACTTAGCCACAACCCCCTTTTTTATGATCGTTATTGTAAATAAATAAATCTGTAGGCACGATTAAATAAATTTTCCCGAATAAATTACGGTGTCAGAATGCCCTGAAAAGGTTCCTGTGTAATCCGATATCCACCAGAATGGTAGGTATAGTAAAAAAAAAAATCTTATCAAATTTTTTGCAAAGCAAACTAAATACTGAGTAAGATAATGCATATTCCAAAGCGTTTTAGCTACCTGAATTAAATAATTAACAGTTACAGAAATATGATGCCAAGCAGTATTCCTATTCTTAAAACTAAATTTTCCGCATATTAGGCAAAAACACAAGCATGAGCCTCCTCGACAATGTGACGTGATCCTCTGGTATGAATAGTTTGGGAGATCAGCAATTGCATTCAAAAGGAACTCATCTACTACTTAAAAATCATGAAAACAGAAGGCAATTTTTTTATGCCATTCATCAATTTGTGTAGAAGAAGAATATATTTTTTTTATCTCAAGGGCGAATTCGACCAAGCTTTTATAGACTTAGGTATATACCTAATATACGTCTTACCCCACAAATAAATATTTGACATCTGACAGTTTTAGGAACGAAGTTCCTTGCGGTAGGAGCTGACTGGTGGAAATCGTCACGTAAGTAAAAAGCGTTATGCCCCCTTCAAGCTACTTTCTCACTCTGTTTCTTTATATTATAGTGTGTACGTGCGTAACTACGTTCCTGATCATCGAACACAAACAAAATTTTTTATGGAAAATCTGTCAAAATTCCCTTCATTTGTAGGATAAGATATATATGTCGAATTTGTCCTAAACTGATTATAGCAGAATAAATTTATAAAATGAGAAAAAAATACCTTTGCATTTTGTCCGTTTTTAACATTTTATATTAGGCAGACGGCTGAATGTGAAAAATCGACATTCGTTTTTCCATGTTCCCAATAGAACCCAGTCACAAATTCAAGTGATTAGTATGCGGTGCCGAACGAATTGTCATTAATCGAAGGGGTATGGAATTACTTGTAGTTTTATAGGTTCCACGACTGATCTTGGTGTATTTTAGTAAGTTCCCAAAAACAGTCGAAGGGAGAGGTCGTGTACCCATTTCTAGTTATTTGTATTTGACACCGATTATGTCGGATATGCTATAACCATTTGCAAAGACAGCACCGTGTAGGATTTGTTTTTAAATAAGTTCCATATGACATATTATACAAACATCAAAAGAGTCTAGAGATCAAGTACATTTTTAACTATAAATAATTATACAATTAATATATTTACCAAATCTAGTCTTCCAGACTGGCTTTTTACTTTAATTCCTATGTTTAAGTTATCACTTTATCCCTATATTTTGTAACAATGATGAAAAAATTTTGCAATTTTTGCCAATTGTGGGAAATTAACCTAAGTTAATGTCGTCAATTAAATGGCAAAGAGGCAATAATCAGGAATTTAAAAAAAAAAATTGTGTCATTGACACGAATCACACAATCACAGCGATATGGCATGCTTAAAATCAGTTCATCAAAATCACTTTGAGGAATGGCCGCCCACGTTCTTTCTTACAATTCAAAAAGTTGTGTTTGTGGGGTATGCACGGCATCCATACTCGGCAGAGCTCTTCTTTAGAGCATATCCCATGCGTGCTCAATTGGGTTGAGGTCTGACGATTAAGCAGGCCACGGCAGAACGTTGATGCGAGCATCGGTAAGAGTGCGTGTTACGACCCTAGCCGTGTGTACACACGTCGTTATGCGGAGAGGATTGTTTCAGACGTGATCATCCCTTTGCGAAGCCGGTTGGTGATTCGTTTCGACTAATGCACGACAATTCGTGCAAAGGTCGCAAAGGGATGATCACGTCTGAAACAATCCTCTCCGCATAAATCTGAGCATTGAGGTTGCCCCTGATCCAAATGAGATCGGTTCTTCCACCGATCCAAATATCGGCCTAAACCATTATTGTTCCCCCTACATATGAATGAACTTCCTGACATAATTTAAAAACTTGACGTCCAGAGGTCCTCCCAACTCGAGTACGTCTTGTATCCGGCCTCATACCGAAACGAGATTCATCGGAAAGCAAACACAACGCCAGTCTTCTTCCTTTTTTTTTTTTTGGACACGGTGGAGCATACGGTGGAGGTCTGCCCGGCTTGGGCGGGGCACCGCCGTGTCCTCACGGAGGCGATCGGCAGCGGCGATCTCTCGCGTCCGGCCCTGGTTCAGGCCATGGTCCGGAGCGAGAGTGCATGGGAAGCCGTCACTTCCTTCTGCGAAGCAGTAATGCTCGCGAAGGAGGAGGCGGAGCGCGCGAGGGAAATGCAAGATGCGCGCCCTCGCGCCCCTAGTCGCCGCAGGAGACGCCCCGGGCGTCGGGAGTCGCGAGCCGACTTCCGGCCACCGTAGGCGCGGGCTTGCGGACGGTGGGCAATGGGTAGCTCGCCGTCCGATTAGGACCAGGCCCGGGTCGACGGCGCGTTGTGTTCCACGCGCGCCTCAAAGAGATGTCAGCACCAACTGACGGGGTCCGTAAGGGCCAATGCCTGCCAGGGTTGCGAGTTTGTCCGAAAGGGATATCGCGGCCCCGGCACACAGGCAACGGAAGGAACACGGGTGGGTTTTAGTCAGTAAAAGTCTGACACTCCCTCTCGCTCCGCCCAGAGCAGGAGGAGTCATTTGATGATTTCCAACCCAAAAAAAAAAAAAGTATTTTTCCTTCCAATTTCTGTGTTCGCGAGCCCATTGTAAACGGGCCCTAAGATGGCGGGGTGCTATAGGTGGAACTCTCAGTGGCCTTCGGGAACGCAGACCCACTTCATGTAAACGATTCCGGATAGTTTGGTCGCTCATCAGCAACCCTGAAGAGCTGTGGAGCCTCGTAGCCAACACCATGGCGGTCATGCTACGATTCCGTCGAGCAGTATTTTTGATGTACCGGTACTGTCTGCGAGTGGTGATGCGAGATCGTCCTCCATTTCTTTCTGATCGTTCTCCGCACGGCCACGCTGCCCGTGATACGATAGCGTGTCCAGAGGCGGCTTATGACGCTCTGTGTAGTGCCAAGAGCGATAGCCACAGTACGTTGCCTGGAACCAGCTTACAACATTCCGACGGGTCTCATCATCTCTTTCGTCTCTCTCTCGTGTCAAATGATGTCGTCGCTCCATATCGAAGCAATTTTTTTCAGTTCCGATGCAGAAATTGTAATGGTTTTGTAAAAACGCTATTGCACACTTTTATAGGAATCCTGATTGACAGTTGATTTTCTATTTTTGATAAAAATTTAAAGAAAATTCTTTATCTAATAGTGAAATTAACTAAAAAAAATATTAATAACGATCCAAAAAAGTTAAAATAATAATCCTCAATTGCGACGATACTCTTAAACGTACTTGATCAATAGACACTTTTGATGTGTGTATATCACGACTGTTAGAATGATGTTTTACAATTTTAGAAAACAATTAAGGGAATCAGCTTTGTAAATGTTGTATGTGACAAGTTTTGTTATAATGCCTTTACTGTGCAAACTTTATCCGTAAAGTAGTCGGCGCCACCTCATGCTAACGTTATATTAAAGAGGATTCTCATAAAGCCTTAATCTGGGCTAAACGCCGTAGGAAACCGTTTTTCATGGCGTAATCGACAGAATTTTTCTGCCTTTCGCTAAAATTACTAAAGTTGTGGCCATCATATTCATATTTTCGGTTGAATTATCCAATATAATAAGTTTCAAAAGAGTAAGAGACGACTTTTAAAAGGAAAAGTTCTGCGAAAGCACGTAATGGCTCATCCCGCTCACGATTCCTGCGCCCGAGGCGGAACAGGCGGACCGGCAGCGTCAAATAAGTTTCTAATTGCTTATATTACCAAGTTATATTCGCTCTTGGAAGTAATTAAGTCACGAAGTTAAAACCACATTCACGTATTTTCAGAACTTAACAGATTTTTCCTCTCTCCAACTACAGCGAAAGAATATTTTCTAGCGGTCATGAATTAAAGCTTTCCAGTGCGAACGTGGAAACGAAAGCACTTTGATATAACTCAGCGGCAAAGGTTAGGTACCTCGCAAACCCATTGAAGTAAAGCGGTGAAATGCATCCGCGTGGAAAAGTCATGAAAAATACCCTCTCCTTTTTACGGTGTAAGCCTCTCGAAGAGGTGACAAAACGTTCGCTCGCGGCCTCCGGCTGCGGTGTAATAAAAGTGTCGCACACGTGGCATGCGCCCGCCACGCCTCGCGACTCGCTGCCTGCATGCCGCCGCCTAGCGATGCTCTTCGGAATAATAACAATACCCCTCGTGGTCACACGATATCACATATTTGGTGAGACAGATTAACCAAACCGGTATGAAAATTATGTGAAACATTATGAAAATTACATCAACTATTTTCCACTAATATGTCAATAGTAAAATAGTACCTACAATTGGTACTTTTATACGCCCACAAATATTTTATTAATTTATTAATATAATAACCATCAACCAACGAAACTACCCCAATAAAAATATAGCCCCATGGAAAATTCTGTATAAAACTCGCGTCTGGAACGAGTTGTATAAAAAGAAAATAATGTAATGTTAGAGTGGGCAGACGCTTAAATTCAGGAGATATGAAGGAAATGTGTATGCTATTCTTGCTTTCAAGTTGGCAATAACGCGGTGGATATGGAGCGTGCTTGTGGCGTTACCGTGGCAGTAAATTAAGTACGGGCACGGGCGAGGGACGCGGCTCGAGCCAGCTATCTTTGCGAGCATCGTACACTATCTAACACCGCAACCAACCAGGAAACCTTTTAATGTTGCAAGTGCACTTATATCAGTTTCCAGTTTGCACAGCTACGTCGTATGTATGCGTATACAGTTCGTTGTTTATTTGTACTTAGCTCTTCTTCTGCATAATATATAATCGTTTAGAAAGGAATCGTTGGAAACATGAATTAATCGAATGGACTACCTAATAAAAAGTTTAAAATAAAAAGGTACGAAATTTTTAGGAAAGGAAGAGCATCTTCCGTCCAAAAAGAATTTCTGGAGAGAATATAAAGAAGGGCAACTTAAATTTAGTGTATCGGTCTGTGAGTGTTTACGAGCCAGGCCCCTAAAATAAACAAACCAACAGTAAAGCACAAAGGCTAGGGTTCTGGGAAATGGGCACCCATTCTGTATTTCATCACTGAAGACTAACAAACGAAGCTGAGTACTAACACGAAAGATACGTTCACGAAGATTATTGATAATATAAAACTAAAAACAAAAAAGTATTTTTATTTGTGACCAACATTGTTATTACCATATAAAAGTATTTCCTCTTTTATTCAATTAATAGGTTCTTGGCTACGAATAGACTTTTATTATTCGTAGGTTCTTCGATTAACATTTAACAAAATAGGTATCCAGCTATCAATGTAACTAAACCTTACTAAACATAACGCTACAAAATACAACCCGAGGTAACAACTATATTTAACAATGTAAGGTGTTTACGCTCGTTTTGTGCCACGTATACTGAGGTGAGTAAAAACTAGAAGTTGTAAAGGGTTGTAATGGACACAATAGGGTGTGAGTTTGCGGCGAGGGGGCTGCGGCAGCGGCCGGCACCAGCTCTCACTGAGAATGACTACGAAAAGGCAAAGTTACGTGCGCCCGAAAACTCCTAGCAACACATGTGGAAACGAGGTCGGGCTCCGTCAATACCACTAAACAAATAAATATGTTCCGTGTATTAAAATATTAGCTTTGCTGCCCAGGGATTAAACAAAACCTTTTATCTTGTACCACGTCACCATGCGAGTCACAATACATAAAAATGCTTGTAAAAAGAAATTACAAAAGTTTAAAGCAGATTTTTTTTTACATCGCAATCATAAACTGATTATTATTAAACATACATACATTTATATTTGAACATGTTAGCTTGCTACAGCAAATACAAAAGCGTTAATGTTAATCGTAAAACGACAAATAACGAAGGGCTGTATACGGGGGCAGAAACAAATTAAAACATTAACAATAGGTAATCCCCACGTGGCTAACGAGCTGGTCGCGTCATTATCACACGCCTCTGAAACTGGATTATTTTATTGTTATTATCGTAGTGTCCATTCATTGCCTGCGTAAATATCAGACCGTATTATTATCAGGAAAATAATTATATGGTCGTATATGGACATTTTCTATATTACAATATAGAAAATGTCCATTTACGACCATATAATTCACTCACAATGGAACCTATGTTTGTCGTGTTTATCATTTATTTATTTTCTTAATATACATGTAATAAAATAGTAACGAAGAATTATTGTCCGTTTGTCTGGTTGTATGTTCCGGATTAACGCATAAACGGCTGAACGAATTTGGATTTAATTTAGCACACAGATAGTTAATAACATGGATTAACACATAGGGTACTTTTAATCCCCGTAGTATGTTCCCGTGGGAGATTTTCCGACATTCACGCGGGCGAAGCAGCGGACAAAAGCTAGTTTTATTAATAACTTGATCATGAGCATTCTGTATGTATAAGTTTGCTAGATGATGTTCGTTTTGTTAAAGGATAGCGAACAGGCTGACTGCCCCCTCATAAACATCTGTTACCGAAGTCCGTGTGTGGACATCTGCACCACCCAGGGGATTGCATATCTTAGAGATAAAGTGAAAAAGTCTCATGTGTCTGTCATTTCAGCGGCACTCATGATACTTAGGGATGAGCTCTAATAAATCTACCTAAATATCGTTAGTTTTTTTTTTACCTACTTCGACTCTATTACGTTGTGCGTAGTTGCGTTTTCTCTTGTCTGTATTGCAATAATCATGAACACTGAACAGTTTAGACACAACGACGCAGTTGACATAGAGGTGCTTATGTTTGTGAGTTTACCTGAGGTCCAAATAACTGTGTTTTGTGTTCAGCTCACAAGAAGAAACTAATCAAACAAAAAAGGAAATATGGGAGGAGGGAAAATGTGTATCCATAAAAACGGTGAGTTAGGAGACGGCGCTAATGAGAGAGCATAAAGCGTGACGTCGTAAAGCCAGCGCATTAAGCGCCTCTGCCAGAAGCTGCCCGTAATCTATTCGGAGCTATTTTAATTAGCATCGTAGTAATAATAAAACGGGGGTGAAGTTTTTGTGGCATCTCGGGCGATGTTTCCCGAGGCGTGGTGTCGGAGCCGCCTGGCCGCCGCCGCACACCAGCCTCCGACAACTCCTCGGTAAGGGAATACTTAAAACAACTTCTTGTTTACTAAACTTGTAAAGTTCAGCTCGCTAAAACTCTAATGGAAATTATACACTTATACACTGAAAGTACACTCACGTAAATGGAACAGGTAACGCGCGACACACGATGTGTATAGAGCACAAAAACCAAAGAAATGTTTTATAATATTTAATTATACATAATATATTTCATACTGTCTTAGCTGCATATGTGTGTTTCGACGGTAAAGCACATTTTATCCACCAAAGCTTTTGTAACAAGTACTCAACATTTATGTAGGCGAAACTACGTTTTATAGATAAAGTTATACATGTATTCTATTATGTAGGAGGGAGGACCGTGACACAAAGAATATATTGCTCAACCTATGCGAAACTAAATAGAATATATTTGAATATGAATATGCCTATTTTCTATTCTATTCGTCGGGAGTATTGGGTTAATGTCTCTGCCTGGTTTGCACTGTCAACACTGCATTCATTGAATATATTGCCCGTTACAGCATTCTTTATGTGCCTAGCCAGGATATATCCTACGTTTTGCTAGTTACGGAGCTATTTTTCACAAGGTTATTTAGGTACTTCCAGCAGCCAAAATCCCAAAGGATGGCACGAACATCGTTATAAAGTGGCTGTGAATATCACCTTATAATATTCACCCCACGCACTTATTATCTTAATAAATATTCAGTTAAAGAACATAATTATAATATAAACAAATTGTGTAGTAATTCGCCTCGGACGATAGCATACAATAAAAACAAAACGAGTGCAAAGAAGACGTGTACATAAAGCTGTAGTGTAGCTAGATAGCGACGAACCAACGTTCCGTACCAAGAGGTTGGACATTAAAGTGGAGCGTATCTCTGTAAACTAAATCTAGCTGGGCACGGGCACGATAGCTCCACAATCGCTTTCCTACTACCTCTTGTTTCACGCACCGGCTGTGACTGTAGCGCTACAATAATACTCCTCTCTTGGCACATTTTGCGGTATCACTATCTACCGCTATATATACGTATATATCCAATTTTTTAAAGTACTTTTATAGTGTGGTTATAGTTTTAGTTCATGTTAGTAGATAGCTTCAAATACTTTTAATAGCAATGTTATAATAACACAGTTTTTATTACTTTCCTAACTCAAGTCTTTTTTATCTTATTTATAGGACACAGAAAAAGTATCACAGTACTAAAGATATAACACCAATAAAGAAAAACAAATAGTCAAGGTTTCTGATCCGAACAATTTAGATGTCCTATTTTGGTCTCATAAATGTTTTATCGGTTACTAGAAATGATTATAATAACCTCATACTTTAAGAGATTTACGGCTACCTACGTTAGAATGTGAAAGAAAATGAAGCAGAAAGTTTATTGGTTTATTTTTTCGTAATAAACTGTCGTAGGCGTCAAGTAACAAAAAGTATTTCACAATTTATGATACTCGTACAACAGCCTCTTACATGAAACTTCTTCAACCTTCAAAATAAGAAACATCAACAAAAGTAAATACGTGCCTAGTCTTTTTGAGGAAATCAAATGGAAATGGGAAAATGCCTACCTTCGAGAAACGCGCACCCATTGCGGACCTTTCTAAACTCCACTCCGATAAAAGATAAAATTAGAAATAAAGCTATCTTGAAATAAATGTAGGTAGAAACATTAGCTTTAATGGATTTAAAGTTAATTTATTAAATAGAAAAGCAAGGCTGGACCATAAGATGCGAGATAGTGTCGTGCAAAGGGAGGGCCGAACCTCACAAGTAGAGTGTCCCCCAGGACGGCATTACATTTCGCTATAAATTTATCCGCAGCTCGGCCGGGAACACAATTCTACTTGCGATTCTTTCATACAAAAATCCTTTTGTTTTCACTGTCTCAGATAGGTGTTTCCGATCGAAGGGACAGCCTGTAACGCTTGATATTAAAAAAGTTTTCCTATAAGGACTTCGTCTAAGAAGAGAACGAGCATTCCATTGCAATTAAACGCAACCGTAAAGTAAAATTCCAAAGAACGCTCATGTTTTTCATTGAATTTCAGCATTTCTTCAAATAATATTTAAAGTAGATAAAATGGGCAATGAAAGTATCAAAGAAGTTGTGCGCAAAATAGAAATACAATTCGTACTGCTATTTCTTCGCTATAAATATTGTTCCAATTATAACGTTGTTTGTGAATACCGCAGTTTTTATTTCTACCTACATATAAGAATATTTATAAATAGGAAAAACACAGAGCCAAGAACGTTCCGTAAAAGAATGTTGTCAATTTCGATGTTACTATTAATTTCAGTATACAGTAGTTAATAACCAACCATCATGTTTTTATTTTAACTTGAGAAAACTAGATTTTTTCGCAATTTCACTCAAATCACCAACAAAAAAAGGATTCTTCGCATTTTCACTCAAATCAACAACAAAAAATTTTTGTACTCCACAAAAGTGGCTTTTACTCGATACCCAAACTAGATGAAACAAGAACTTGTTTAAGACTTGCGGTGCTACCCACAAAAACAATAATCTAGAAAATCAAGAGGGTATCAAACGATCTTTTTTTTTTCAAATTGGTACGGAACCCTAAAACATAGGGATGGATTCCTATTGATGTTATTAGTTATTAGTTTACGAATCGTAACCGAGTTAGAATAAGTATCCAATAGAAATGGAGGCAAAGAGCCATTTGTCCGGCAAAATGTCGTTCGCCAGGTCAGGTGGCACACGTTGAAAGCGTTCATAAATTTACGCGAGACGAGCTTGAGCTGGGCGCAGGTGGTGCCATACACGAGCTTTGAGAGAAAGCCTATATCCACGACTAGGAAGCGGTACGTTAATAATAAATTTGGTGTAAATATGGCTATATATCTCTGTGTTGGCACATCACACTTTTATGGAGAAAACTTGAATCGATTTGAGCCAACATTTCTACACGATGCTCTCACTTCTCGGAAAAAATATTCACTTTCGGGAATATAACACGATCAAAGTTCGTTGAAGCAACGTGTGTGCGGGTAGAGATAGAGACTCGGCTAACGAAGTAAACAATCGACACAGACTCGCGTCCGACGAGTGGGCTAACAGAGCGGCTCCAAGACAAAAGGCTGATGAATTTGATTATTTTGTTCTACCGTCTTTATCCTCCATGAAATCTAAACAAACCTGCATCCTGCCTTCAATACGTATTCTTTAAAATTACTGTTTGTCCTTCCTAACAAAGCAAGCTGGATAGACAATTTTTTTACAGTTCTAGAAAATGAAATTGGTCAAACTATGTTCAAATGAACTTCTGCTTTTGTGCAGTCAATTTTGCTTGTTTTTAGCTGTGGGTTGAGCTGAAATCTTATTTGGAAGCTGAGCAGAGTTATTTGAAAATGTTAATTCACGATTTCATAATAACTCCACGAGCTCAGGTAGGTACGGCAGGTAACAATAAACCACCGGTTGACATCAATTTCACGTGTGTGCCTACCCGACAATGGCTTGGGTATAAATTATTTGGACGATGCGAGGTGTAACCGTAGACTATTCCACATTCCGTACGTACGCTTGCAGCTGCGAGTATGGTTTGCCGCCTGCGCGCTCTCTAACCGACAACGCCGACACAACACTGAGTGGCACGTCGCGTCGTCTGCATTCCACTCCGCTGCTTCGATACAACACTTCCAGGCCAATTTTATGTGTATATACCGGGTTTTATTACGTATGTACTTTAGTAGCTTTTCCGTATGTACTCGTAGGATCCTTCCTACATACGGAAAAGTGACTATAAAGCTACAATTTAAAGCAAGTTACGAAACCTAACTTAATAAGTGTGCAAAAATAAAAATTATGGTAAATGAAGCAATCTTTGTTCAAAGCTGTTATGGGTCCGTTCTGGGTATCATTTAATAAATCTCATTGGAAATACAGTTCTGATAAGAGGTAGGTATTAAAATGCAAAGGTTGCAATTTTAATAAATCTATGAAGATCCATTCTCAAAAATTCAATATAGTAGTTTCTACTTGTAGTGGTTTAAACTTTTCTTCGTTATGTTAAAAATATTTATCCATACACTTGCAAATGTGTAAACAATACCATTATTGAGAAAAGGGTTTCTCGGATACGATTATTGACGATCCATGAGTTCCGAATAGCGGTGATTGTAACATTGAATCGGACAGCAGACTGTGTCTAATAAAGTTAAAACATGGTTCTTCAAAGAGATAAGAGAAATGGTCTTTAAAATATGTGCATAAACAGTGCACAGATAAAGTTAAATGATTTATTACTTTAGCTAGCAAATTCGAAGGTCGCTCCTACAAGCAGAAGAAAAGGAAGCCCGAATGCGACGTGTTATTTACGACCAGTGATTCCGGCGCAACTAGGATTGTGCAGGAAATCCACCTGCAGCTAGATGTTGTTACCCAAGCATTTTCACAGACTTAATTTTTATTGTTTGCTTTACTGGTTTATTGTGCATTTAAAATACGAAGAGAACATTTTCGGTACCTACGTAAAGTTGATGCGCAGAGTATCAAAGATGGATATTTATCAAGGGAGCTAACTTGCAGCCGTTCCAGGGACATAAAACGTTACTTAGCGAGCCACAAATCCTCGTAACGCTAAGCCGAGATAAAACACTAAGCTCGCGGCACAACGAGGCCACGCTCAAATTTTTCACCTGGGGCTGCGCACCGGCGCCGCCACAGAATGTGTGCCACACGAGATATTACTCACACATGAATTATGACGTTCTATAATGAAACTCTGGCTAACTTACAAGACCCACTATAACACCTTGGCTGAATTTAACCTTTTGTGCGTTATATTTTAAGTAAGTAGGTACCTACGTATTTCCTTGTTCCTATAACACAAAACTTGGCACAAGAATGAATAATCTTAAGACTTTCAGGCAGAATCGCAAATGTTGAAAATTGCTGAAACGTTACATACGAATACATTACGTATTTGCCAAACCGCTGATTCAAAAGGGCTTTTCGGCTGTTCAAACGGAGTTGTGGACGCGGACGGAGCTCGGCATCCGAGATCAGCAAACAGAGAAGAGTAATAAAGCCATTAATTCCGCTTTACGTGCAAATAACATAAATCAGAGTGTAGCGCCTCGCGCCGCAAGACCGCTCGGAGCAGCACGCAGAGGAGCCGCGGCTAAATTAAGCGCCTGTCATACGTCCTATTGCAGACGAGGCGGCACACCAGCGGTACAAATTAAACCAATCGGCTTTAAGTATTAAATAAAAAGGCCACAACCTAACATATATTATACAAATAATTTTGATAAGAAGGTACTTTTTATTATTCATGATGAATAAATGCCCAAACAATTATAACAATTTATTAAAAAGAGGCCATATTTTTTATGATAAAAAAGTGCGTAGAAGGCCTAGTGCATGTCCGGCCACAATGAAGGGTTCCGTAGTTCGGATGAATTTATCCCAGGAACAAACTTAACTTTGTAGTTGAAAAACATGTTCTCCCATATATTCCAACTGCAAATGTAAGTTTGTACGCACAATATTGAGAGATTTGCCATGTTATTTTAAAACCATAGGACAGGTTTTTCTGTAATCTATAAGTATAGAACTATTTTCTGTATTTTTTCATAACTTTTGGCTCTGTAGTTTCGGAGATAAGGGAAGGGACTAAAACTATTTATTTTAAAATTATTAAAAAAAATGTTTTGGACCCTCACAGAGAGCCCTTTCATTTGATACCTATGTCACACGATACAGATTGCATTTTTTTAATTTTGTTATTTGCCCCCCAAAAGAGACCCCCATATTCAAAATTCATTTATTTATGTGACACGTCCGTGTTTGGGTTACAGAAATTCATACGTGTACCACTACTTAGATTCGGAGCAAATTAGCTGTGACAGACAGACACACGACTGATCTTATAAGGATTCTGTTTTTTTTTGTCAGAAGTACGGAACCGTAAAAACAATATGTGCGTTTGCTGGGCAGGATACCTGACTATTTGAATATTGGAATTATCTGTCCAAAATAACAGTATTAGTCGTAGTAACGACCAGACATTGTGATAAATAAGTGAATTACAAAAAGCAATCAGTACTTCATATTCCCTTTGAAGTCCCTACCAAATATAAGCACCCGTCCGTGTCGAGCAGAGTAAATAAACGTGTGGTACAAACATTATCTTAGCATTTCGATGTAGTGGACGGAATGAAATGCATTCCACAGAGTAATAACAACGACAATATTATTGGCAATGGCTTCGCTTCGCTGGGCGGACTCGTTCCGAGGATTAACGAAAATTAGATTTCAATAAGACGCTTGAGTCGAGGCATGGAACAAACCTAAGTCGAAGCCGGGTAATGCGCAGACGGTCACGCTCCACCTTTTAATGCAATGTCAGGAACCCGGCGCCGACCGAGCGCTGTGAGATCTGTGCCTCTCACTACGTACGCACACATTAAACAAACACTTAATCCTATGTTAAGCTCATACATGTACAAATTATAGCTACCGTATATGCATGTATAGTATTTACTGAAACAATTTTCAACCCTCAACTGAAACAGTTACGCGTTTTGTACCCGATTAAATTACATTTGAATATACCTATACTAAATATAAAAGGTAGAAGTTAATACATAGAAGTAGCATAATATAAATAAACAACAGCTTTGGGGTCGCAATTTAATTTAGGCTCTCGAGTCCGAAACGACCGAAATAAATTGGAACAATATACATACACATAGGTATGTATTTCAACTTTAGTTAACATCTTTGGGCATAGGTGTACCATAGTTAGAATGTAAAATTATTTTAGGGTACTCGAAACTTAAATAGGTTCACTTATATCAATGTTGCCTTCAAACAGTGACCAAATAACTAACAACGGGGAAAACACCCGGGGACGTTAAGCATAGAGAGCTGTTCTGAATAAAAAAGTAGGTTTCCAAATAAATTATTCCCCCAATTCGGCCGTTTCGATTCAAATTGAAAGAGCATCTCAGTATAGAGATTTCTCTAACCGCGAAGGAAGAGAGAATACAAATAGGCATATAAACGGAAATGAAATGGCTTCATGAATCGTATGGACGAGTCGCATCGGAGGACAGTTTGTCAAGGGAGGCGATTACAAAGAATTTATTGTAAGAAAAATTGAGAGTGAAAGCTAGTCGAGCTCAATCTTTATTTTATGTAATAAGAACACACACCGACAACAACATGTTATCCTTATCTTACAAATTTACTTAGGTTCACTACAAGATGGCACTGCGAAACATTTTTCCACATCCTAATTCATCTGCTGAATTGCCCCTCAGTAGAAATTAAAGCTTCTATTTATCCTTTTACGTAAAAAAATAGTCACCCACAATCTGCGTTCGTGCTTTGCAGTATTTACGTTGAAAGTTGAATAGTTTTAGAGAAAATCGCGCCGCATGACAGTTAGATGGGTGGACACCGAACTAATACAAAAAAAAAACCTTTTTGCTTTATGCAAAAGTATAGAATTTTAGAATAAAATTGAGATTTAGATTTTTTTGATACACGTCAGTGTTTTTGAGTAGAATTACATTACGCATTCTGCCTTTATTAGGTGCCAAGGTACCTACTTGTAATAAGGAGACCCTACAGGTACAAACTCAATCTCCAACAGCTACCTACATCAGTGTACAAACACAAATAGCCATAAAAAACGTAAGCACGCAGGCGGAGCGCGGATGGGTTCCTAGTTCATTACATATTCGCACGCCGTCCACGTTCTGTATAGATAGCTAGCATAATTCTCACAGGGACGCCGCGTTGCCCAACGAAACAATAGCAGATTATCAAACAAAACGACGTAAATAGTCCTCGGAATAGGAGAAATAGGGCGCGGGTTAAGGGTCCGCGGGGTATCCGCAGCGCGACTCGAATGCTAGATGAGGCAATTGCCGAACTGCTCTTATTCTCCTTACATTATCCAGAAACTAACGGTTTTCGTCTCCGCGCACACAAAGTAGTCAAACAGATGTCTAGCGTAGAACATTGCATATGCAGTTTAGTGCATCGTTCGATAAAGGCGACTAACAGGCAACGTAGTTTTTCTTCGCGTTTAGACGATCGCATAGAGAAACTTAAACCCTCGAGACTCGCCGTAAATGTCGACTTAAGTAAAGTGGCCTCTTACCTGTAGTATATAACTGATAGCAGTTTTTCCTATCTTTTTAAAGTAAATAGTTTGTTATTTAGATTTAGTTTGATATAACATGGTTTTTCTTGTTTATAGTTTTGTAAAGCGGTTGATAACGGTTCAATAATTGACAATAAAACTTCCACCTTCAATTTCGTTAAACTCCAAATAGGGATATAAAAACATTTCCACAAATGGAACCGCCGTTCAATAACATGACTGCTATATATAACCTTAGAAATACCGTTATGGGACACATGTTGTAGTGTGACAATTCAATTATCCTTTAGTCAGGGCGACGCAATCTGACTGCCTCTCAAAACAAAAACCCTGCTAATAGTATCGCGCGACGGATAAACTGCGCGACACAGAGTTTGTGTTGAAAAAATAAAGGCGCGACGACGCCCGAATAAATGAGAGCTGCGATAAACAGGAGGATCCGTACCGAGCGGAGGGTCGATACCGAAATACATTATTCCCCGATCCGAGTGTTCCGATTCAAATTGAAAGAGCACCTCCAACATGAGATTTCTCAGGCGGCGAGTGGGCGCAGAATATAAATCGACGCATAACCAGAAATGGAAGGGCTGTGAATTTCCGCTTCGCGGTGAACGGTCGGGCTCAACTTTTACCCTTAAACAAATAGAAAATTATTTGAATTATTGTTAATTAAAATCTGAAGTTTTCTCAATAAAAACTAGCTGTACGCTAGACACTTCATCGATACAATCATCAATTTGCAATCACCGAGTACTTTCTTTACGCGAGGAAAACGACATAAAAGTGAAGTCGTTGAAGCAGCAGCAATGTAAAAGAAAACCTTTTAGTACTAAAAGTATCTCTTTAAGTTTAACGCAAATTAGATTTTAATGAGACGTCAGCAATATTGACGTCTCTCAAGCCGTAGTTAGATCTGAAACTGCCGGATTTATAATCAGGACCAATCTTTGGATCGACCACAGTTAAAACATTAAAAACGAAGTAAAAAAATTCTATTGAGTTTTGTGTCACGTATAAAAGTGAACATAAACTTATTTTAACTCGTTGTTGAATACATTTACTTATACAAAATAAACGGGACATACTTTCGTCCTCCCCTCATCGTGTATTCTGTCCTATTCACAACACGCCCAGCCGATATTTACGTAACAGACGCCTCTGCTGACTTCTGACACCGTCTTCTAAACGTAACAAAGCAAAGTAATATTGAGTACACATAACAAATCTGCACCGTATACATCTCCGACTGGCAGAAACCCAATTACAATCTATTTGTTGTGCGAATAGATGCTAAAAGTATTTTTTTTGTTATTTTTCATGGTAACGACTAATTTTGTTTGTTTCAGAATCAGCTGAAATGTTCTGGTGTTTTGATTGGAAAATAAACTGCAAAACCGTGTATTCTTGATCAGTTAATGGCACATGTTACAATGTAATTAATTCGATTAGTCTCAACAGATCTATGGCTTGACAATCAAAGTAATTACTGTCCCTTTGTATGTCTAATACAAATACGTATGGTCCATTGCACATCAACTAGGTAGTGGAGTGTAAAGAGGATCGAGAAAGGCATTTAGCCCGTAAGATGATTTCGAGAGTCGCCCGAGGCAGCGGTGGGCGGCCGACGGTTCACGACAGAATGGGTGTCCGCGAGCGACGGCACTCTAACTTTATTAAGGACGAGACTCCTCGCTGAATCAAGGTGACGCGCCTTCACAATGCCCTATTCAGATTTAAATAGCTTTACGCCCAATTGCGCTTCAATATGGCTGTAGCTCGAGAGAATAGTTATATAATTAAACAAAGATTTTCGAGATAAGTTCGCATCGGAATACTTCACGAAACAATTTAACGAACTTCATAAGTTTTACGTTCCGAAAATATTTATGAGCTGTGTAAAATAAAATATACGCATAATCTTCCCCAAATTAATTATATCTCTCGCCAGAAAACGGAAAATTTCTAATTAGGTACCTATTACAAAAAAACTCATAATATAGAGATAATGTGAAAGCGAGAAATAAAGTTTTGCTGATTCATAAACGTTAATTAGGTATTTAAGAAATTCAAGAGCTCAAATATTTAAACTAGGTACCTACCTACTTAAAACTTTGATCTAAAGAGTTTTTCTCAATTATGTTTGGAAATTCGAGCATTATTTTGACAACTTTCTTCGAGATAAATCGAAAATGCTGTGCTGGTCGAATACATGCGCGCGCGGCCGACAATGTTTGTATGAAAATCCATATCCGTATTGTTTAGCGGCCGAATAAATTATGAAAACTCATATCTGTCGTGTTATTTAAGAATGGAACGCTTCAACACAGGGCAACCAAGGAGGTAACTTTTCAAAGATTTTGATTAAAATTTCGATTTGGTTTGCAAATAGAGCTGTTTAAAGTAAAGAAGAAACAAATGAACATTTAGGCGCAGCACAATAATGTACTGTTATATCTTTAGAAAACTGAGAGATTTTAGTTGTTTCGAAAAAGTATTCGGCCGTACGGCAAAGCTCTGTTTAAACTTACCTATTAGATAAAGTATTCAGAAATTATAAACATAGCTCTCTACATACATCAAGCTGTAGTATCCTAGTAATGTGGGTTCGCTATGGTACACCTCGCACCTTGCCTAACCCTATACCATCGACCTCTTTATATTATGGAGAAAAACGACCATAGATTAGTAACCATGCTCTCTACATAGTCTATGGACGTTCTTATCAACAGTCTCTCATTTGATGAGATTGGATTTGTTTTTTCCAGTTGGTTTGGTACACAAGACGTCAATAAACAATAAGAATGAGGTAATTTTTGTGACAATGTTCATAGTAAAAGTAGCATAAATTTATTTGCAAATTGAAATAAATATCGAGTCACATTATACAAATATTAGTATGCAAATCGGAAGGGTGGTGCGAATGACGAGAAAATAACATAAATTGCAAAAATCTGAATAGACCTCGAAGCTTGGTCTTGTGATTAAAATGTTCATGCTAACTTGCACCACAAATCACTATGTTTAGCGCTTAAGAGCGTTTGCGAACTAGAATATTAATAATTAATTGCAATTATAACACTGAATTTGATGTTGTAACCGATTTAGGTGTAAAAAAGACGTTTGGAAAGTTTCCAAATAAGTATATAATTAATTTGAGATGTAAAGAAAGTATTTGGAAACTTTCCAAATGCCTTTTTTTACATCTAAAATTAAATATTCGGTGTTACGATATTAATTATTGCATTTCATAATCAATATTTTAGTTCTCTAGTTAGCCACATTTCATATTTCCATACAGTATTATTGCCAAATTAATCAAAACCGGTAAATATTTGACAGCTATTTGCGACGTTGCCATCTTTTAGGATTCACATTCACAACAAAACATGTCGGAATCTCTATTTTCTGTCAATGTTCCATACAATTTTTGACAGGACCTAGAGATTTCAACATGTTTTGTTGCGATGTTTAACCAGTGCAAACGCACAGTTATGTACGTTGTAGAGATGTTTTTTTTTTGTTTAGCACTCAACGTATTTAGTGATCTTGCACCATAAATCACTAAATACGTTTAGTGCTAAACAAAAAAACAGCTTTCTATTTCTGTCAATCGTTTGAAATTACAGTAACTCAAAGTTGTTTTAAATATGATACGAGGGCTTTATCCTAAAAGTCGGCCAGAGCGGCCAGAGCGGGAGGAGTTATTTGAAAATTTCCCACGCAAAAAAAAAGCTACACCTATCAGTAAAAGTTAAATGTAAAAGTAGTTGATAATCAAAATATCTTCAACTTTTGTATATACCAATTTCCAACATATCCTCAAATGGAGAAAAACGCTAAAAACCGATTGAAAAAAACGATTCCGACGAAAATCACTGAAAATATAGATTTTGAAAAATCTAAATTTGAGGATATGTTGGAAATTGGTATATAGGTACAAAAGTTGAAGATATTTTGATTATCAACAACTTTTACAATTAAATTTTACCGATAGGAGCTTAGCCGCAAATCGTAAAAATTATACCCCCTGTTCGGGAACTTTCACCGAGTTCTCTTAATTTTTTTTCATTTTTTTAATTATAATTTATGCAAAGTCCAACCACATACTGCTAAGAATATTTCTTCTATTCGGGTTTTCAAAATCGGTTTGGCCCTGGACTATAGGTATACTGAAGTAAGTAGGTTTTATTCACGAAATCTTGATTTTCAAATTATGCCACGAAGAGTCGGCTTTCACAATGTATTTACGTTGCCAGGTACCTGGATGAGCATAAGCCGCTCCCTCCATTCCCGTGGGGGTCGTAAGAGGCGATTGGGGGATTATTACACGTTGATGGCCAGCAATATCCACCTTAACACGGATAGACATTATACTACGTTCACAAATCCAGATGGCAAACAAATGTTTATCATTGTTTTTACTGGTACATGAAATGCAGAATAACAATGGAACATTAATTAAAAACGTTCTAGTGGCAAACGTAGGTAGATAAGTAAGTTCATCACATTTTGAAGACACTTAACAGGAGAAGGTTCAAAGGACCCGCGAATAAATAATAAAAATACTGGTGTTGGAATAGGGAACTAAACGCCATGGTAAGTGTGGTGACAACACAGTCGCAATATTACTAGATAGTTATGAACTAAAACAGGCTCCGCATACGTGTGTCGGTGTGCGTATGGCTATCTTACTTACTGCGTAGCAAGGGATAATTTATAACTGTATCGAACAAATTCATCCTTAATTTAGTGTGAACTTACAAGTGACGTTGAGTAAAGGCATCTACCGCACACGTTACCATGCGAACAATGGCGCGCGCCAAGCAGAGGGGCGCGGGGTCTAGCGCGGCACAAAGTTTGGCAATTATGGCGACCGCATGTCTGAGAGCGTCGCAACACTCATTACCGACTGAAACTCGACTCGTCTAGATTAAAAGTCCAAGAGACACGGGTCCCGGGAAATACCACGCCAAGCACTGAATTAGATGGGGATTAATGTTAGAGACAGCGTCTAAACAAATAGTGTAGTTAAGACTTCCCCGATAGTTGAAGTGCCCTTTGGTTAAACAACGTAATCAATTATTCGGTTCAAACGGAACGATATACAAGTGTTCATCATTTAACCAACAGAGATGTTGAATAAATTCAACGAAAGCCAGTAAAAAAAGTTTAAGGATAATTAAATCACGAAGTCTGAAAACAAACGGGTGAGTTTAATAAGTAGCAAGCTAACTGTGCCACGCCAACTGCTTCGCTCCGTGTTCGAGAACATCTAAACAAATAACGTAGTTAGATTTCCCCTCTTCTCGAGTACTCTTAGTTCGACTGCGAAAATACAGGGAAACTCATCACAGAATATACAAGTACCTACCTAACTATAGTAACCTCGTATTGCTCTTTATGGGATTCTGACCGGTCGGTATTACGTAATGTTAGTAAATACGTAAGATCGAAGATCAATTTACTTTAGAAGGATAAGCTTTTTCAAAAAGAGTGGGTAAATAATGGAAGAACTCAAAGTTTCTCGAACCAATACACCCGTAATCGATCCAGTGGCGAAGGAACAGGCATTACTCACTGGGATTTTAGACCACAAAGTCAAACTTGATTCGATTATTTCTGCAGCGGCCACCGACCAAAATTTGAGCGTAGGATAAGCGCAAAAGCAGGAGCAGAATAATATTGAAATATTATCTAGGCTTTGAAGTACGTGTCGAGGAGACAGGTTTTCTGACGGTGCAGCGGTGTGGTGAAGGATAGAAGCAGATGTAATCTTCTACTGTACTATGGCAAACATACCTTAGTACTTAAAACACGATTGATAACTAAACATGTGACAAGCTTTCCAGCTCTCGTCCGGGAAGAAAATGGGATTCTGGACATTGAATGCCTGTAAGTCAAAGACAATTTTTTTACAAGTGAGAAAATGAACTACATCTTTATCGTACCTACTAGCGTTTTTCCGTTTATTTAGGTCGGATTATCCGTGTCGAAAAGACGAATAACACGTAGATTAAGTTTAGTCGTGTATAAGTTACCACGTTATGTGCCTTTGTAATGGTTCGCCGAAGTTGAAAGAAGTCGAAGTGCCCGAACCCCGGTAAATACACACATCTAGTTAAAAGTCAAGCTAATAACTTTGTGTTGATCATTTGGGTTTTGCACTTATCTTTATAATAAAAATGAATTACTGTACGTTAGTCTCGCTAAAACTCGAGAACGGCTGTCGGATTTGGTTACTTGGTTTTGAAATATTTGTGGAAGTCCAGGGTGCGAAAAAATAGAAAAACTGCGAGGAAAATTGTAAAAACAAATTTATTTTCCCATACAAACTGTTCCTATCTGACGTTGCCATAAATCCTAGCAAAAGTTTGCAAAGGCTTGTATGAATTCACGATAGTACCTATTTCAATAGGTAGGTAGGGTAGCTAGGGTAGGTAGGGTAGGTAGGATAGGTAGGGTAGGTAGGATAGGTAGGGTAGGTAGGATAGGTAGGGTAGGTAGGATAGGTAGGGTAGGTAGGATAGGTAGGGTAGTAGGTAGGTAGTAGGTAGGTAGTAGGTAGGTAGTAGGTAGGTAGTAGGTAGGTAGTAGGTAGGTAGTAGGTAGGTAGTAGGTAGGTAGTAGGTAGGTAGTAGGTAGGTAGTAGGTAGGTAGTAGGTAGGTAGTAGGTAGGTAGTAGGTAGGTAGTAGGTAGGTAGTAGGTAGGTAGTAGGTAGGTAGTAGGTAGGTAGTAGGTAGGTAGTAGGTAGGTAGTAGGTAGGTAGTAGGTAGGTAGTAGGTAGGTAGTAGGTAGGTAGTAGGTAGGTAGTAGGTAGGTAGTAGGTAGGTAGTAGGTAGGTAGTAGGTAGGTAGTAGGTAGGTAGTAGGTAGGTAGTAGGTAGGTAGTAGGTAGGTAGTAGGTAGGTAGTAGGTAGGTAGTAGGTAGGTAGTAGGTAGGTAGTAGGTAGGTAGTAGGTAGGTAGTAGGTAGGTAGTAGGTAGGTAGTAGGTAGGTAGTAGGTAGGTAGTAGGTAGGTAGTAGGTAGGTAGTAGGTAGGTAGTAGGTAGGTAGTAGGTAGGTAGTAGGTAGGTAGTAGGTAGGTAGTAGGTAGGTAGTAGGTAGGTAGTAGGTAGGTAGTAGGTAGGTAGTAGGTAGGTAGTAGGTAGGTAGTAGGTAGGTAGTAGGTAGGTAGTAGGTAGGTAGTAGGTAGGTAGTAGGTAGGTAGTAGGTAGGTAGTAGGTAGGTAGTAGGTAGGTAGTAGGTAGGTAGTAGGTAGGTAGTAGGTAGGTAGTAGGTAGGTAGTAGGTAGGTAGTAGGTAGGTAGTAGGTAGGTAGTAGGTAGGTAGTAGGTAGGTAGTAGGTAGGTAGTAGGTAGGTGGTAGGTAGGTGGTAGGTAGGTGGTAGGTAGGTGGTAGGTAGGTGGTAGGTAGGTGGTAGGTAGGTGGTAGGTAGGTGGTAGGTAGGTGGTAGGTAGGTGGTAGGTAGGTAGTAGGTAGGTAGTAGGTAGGTAGTAGGTAGGTAGTAGGTAGGTAGTAGGTAGGTAGTAGGTAGGTAGTAGGTAGGTAGTAGGTAGGTAGTAGGTAGGTAGTAGGTAGGTAGTAGGTAGGTAGTAGGTAGGTAGTAGGTAGGTAGTAGGTAGGTAGTAGGTAGGTAGTAGGTAGGTAGTAGGTAGGTAGTAGGTAGGTAGTAGGTAGGTAGTAGGTAGGTAGTAGGTAGGTAGTAGGTAGGTAGTAGGTAGGTAGTAGGTAGGTAGTAGGTAGGTAGTAGGTAGGTAGTAGGTAGGTAGTAGGTAGGTAGTAGGTAGGTAGTAGGTAGGTAGTAGGTAGGTAGTAGGTAGGTAGTAGGTAGGTAGTAGGTAGGTAGTAGGTAGGTAGTAGGTAGGTAGTAGGTAGGTAGTAGGTAGGTAGTAGGTAGGTAGTAGGTAGGTAGTAGGTAGGTAGTAGGTAGGTAGTAGGTAGGTAGTAGGTAGGTAGGGTAGGGTTTAGTGCTACCCGTGCGAAGTCGGGGCGGGTAAAGCTAGTCTATATATATAAAAATCAATTGCTGTTCGTTTGTCTCGCTAAAACTCGAGAACGGCTGGGCGGGCCGATTTAGCTGATTTTGGTTTTGAAATGTTTGTCATAGTCCAGGGAAGGTTTAAACGGTGAGAAAATTAGGGTAGGGTAGGTAGGTTAGGTAGGGTAGGTAGGGTAGGTAGGGAAGGTAGGGAAGGGAAGGTAAGGTAGGTAGTGTAGGTAGGGTTTAGTGCTACCCGTGCGAAGTCGGGGCGGGTAAAGCTAGTAATATAATGTATATTACTAGCTTTACCCGCTTTTTTAGATTATAAAAGGCAATTTCCGGGCGTTAGTCTCGCAATAACTCGAAAATGGCTCAACTGATTGTGATGAAACTTTGGTAAGTTGTTGAGAGCGCACCGGAGAAGGTTCTTAATGCCAAAAATAAATGAAAAAGGCATTACAACGCAAATGCCTTCTAATGCTAGTAACAAATAAGAATGAATAATCGAATCCAATTAAATTGAACTAGAAAATCTTTTTCATTAGGCATAAAATAGCAATGGGATATTACAACACAAAGAAATAAAAAGATTTCCAGTTCCACTATCACAGAAGCATTTTCCCGGGAATTATGAAATGAATGAATAAATTACAAGTCTTATTCATAGTCAGTTCGTAACACAAACACTTTCTGATAGTCAGACACACACTTCTGAGTAAAGACCAACGAGGAAAGTTTGAGTGCTAACTTTACGCGAACGAAGCTGCTGTTGAGCTACTTATTATTCTAAAAGGAATATTATTTTCGTAGAAATAGTTACTTTACTCGATTATTCGTGCTCTGTAGTTTAATGTTTACAAGCAAAGCACCAGGCTTTATTTTCATAAATGGCACTAAACAATATTTTACGTTTTCTTCATGAAAGACAGGTGAACCATCACTTTTTCTGCAGACCATTCTCCTTCTAATTTAATCATGGGAAAAAATACTTCGAATAATAAAACTGTGGCTCCGAACGCGTTCAAAATCTCGCCACTGCCATACAATGTCGGGGTGTATAATACGCCCACTTACTTACTATTTCTGTGCCTCAGTGGAGGCTTGCGAATCTGTTATCGTATATATTTTTTGTTACATTTATTATTATCTTATAATTTTAATTATATTACGTATCCATTTTTAGGGTTACGTACTTCCGAATGAAAAATGAAACCCTTATAGAATCACCCGTGGGTTGTCTGTCTGTCCGTTTGTCACTCTGTTGTGTCTGTTGAAATATGGTACACATATGAATTTCTGAAACCCAAACATGGAGGTGTAACGTAAATAAATGAATGTTGAATATTGGGGTCACTTTGGGACGCAAATAAGAAATTTAAAAAAACTTTTTGCATATTGTACCGTGTGACTTTTCAAATGGATGCATAAATACTGTGAGGATCTGAAATGGTTTTAAAGCTATTTAAGAAATTAGATGGATCCATTCACCCCCCCCCCCCCCCCCAACCCGGGGTTATGTCCCAAACTGCAGAGCCTAAAATTTTGAAAAAAAAGTACTGAAAATAGTTGTAATCTTACAGATTACAGGAAAACCTTTAAGAAGTTTGTGGTCTAAAATAATATAATAAATCCCTCAGTATTGTGCGTATAAAGTTACATTTGCAATGTATGAGTGAATATGTTTGTTCAACTACAAAGTTAAGTTTGTTCTTGGGATAAATTCATTCGAATTACGGAACCATGGGTACAGAGTGCCAGGGCATCGACGCGAAAACTTTTACCATGGATTCAGTACATGATTCTGAACCCCACTGCGTTGAAATTTTTGGTCGGTTATTTAAAAAAAACTGCTGTTTCATAGAAATGTGCAATACCTACTCAGTTGAAATGTATGGAAAAACTACAACGAAAACTACAACGTAGGGGGTTCAGAATCACGTACTCAATCCATGGCAAAAGTTTTCGCGTAGATGCCCTGGCACTCTGTACCCATGGTTCCGTAATTCGGATGAAAATCGCGTCGATGTCCGTGCCACCTGTCTGTAACTTTGTGTACATTGTGCAATAAATAAATCAATCAATGCGCTGTAGAAGTCGAGTTGTTGCCATGACAGTGCTGCAAACGTTGTAAAAAAAACAAATCTGACCTGCAAACTAGGATGCACGGCGAGCTGCAACAACGTCCTAACGACGCCGAGGTGTCCCTTGTTGACGGCGATGTGCAGCGGCGTCTGGCGGCGCCGGTTGCGCGCGCTGAGGTCGGCGCCGGCGCCCGCCAGCGCGCGCAGGGCGCCGGGCTCGTCGCCGAAGGCCGCGTGGTGCGCCGCGCGGTCGCCGTCGCGGTCCTCCGCGTCCACGTCGGCGCCCGCGTCCACGAGCGCGCGGATCACCTCCACGTGGCCGTTTTGGGCTGCCGCCTGTCACCGTAACAGTTAACGATTTATATAGTAACAATAAATGGACCACGTCCGACTGAAATCGATATCAATCACGATAGTCTTAACACTTTTAAAATAAAATTATATATGCCCCTCACATTACTTTTAATTATATTTCTATTTTAAGGTTATTTGTTTTATTCCATATGTAAAGGCATCACAAATCTACATTCGACCTACGCATCACATTGACGTCACGCAAAATCATGCATCGCGCAAGCAAGGTTTACCGCGCGACGAGTATACAGGGTGGATTTTTGAGATGGGGCAGCAAGGACAGCTACCTTAACCGTTGTCGCTAGAAGAAAACGGTCTTAGGAAACTGTCCTTAACTTTTTGAGACATTTTGATCTGCATTCACAGATTTTGAAAAAATTGTATAGTCGGCAAGAAAATAGGCAGTTTTCACAAAAACTTTATTTGGTGACAATCGATGCTGTTTCATGTATGGATCAAAAAACTCTTCTATACCAACTGAGGTTTGAGTACTAGAAAAGTCAGAAATCGCAAAAAACTTTTCCCATACATTTTGTAAGAAAGAAACTCCAACAAACTTTATTATGATAGACAGACTAGCCAAACAGAAACAAAAAATTTGAACTTCGAACGAATACGCGTTATAATTTTATTTATGATAAGAACAAGATAGTTTGTTGCTGATGTCCAACGTTCTGAGAAAAAAACCGACCAAGTGTGTGTTGGACCACGCACAATGAAGGGTTCCGTAGTAGGGATAAATTTACCGCAAAGACAAACTTGTAACATTGTTGTTGAAAAACATGTTCCCATACATCGATATACGTCACGGTCAATTCTCTGCAAGTGTAAGTTTGTAAACGATTTTTTTTTGTGTGGTAAAACTACAAATTACCGATTTTCGGACTTTTCGGATTTTTCCCTTTACTTGTGTTATGAGACCTTGTTTCTTGCCTAATTTCATAATTCTAGGTTAACGGGAACTACCCTGTAGGTTTTGATTTATTTGCGAGTATCAAAATAATTATGTCGTTTAAATGGCCGTATTTTTTATTGCGTTGACTTAGAGGCTTGATTTTTTTGAGCTTCAAGGGACCACAGACCTACGTATTTGATGCTATTTCAACTTGATACCTCTACGCGTTCCTGTGAAAAAGGGTCGTGACAGACTGACGGACGGACAACAAAGTGATCCTAAAAGGGTTCCGTTTTTTCCATTTGAGGTACGGAACTCTAAAAATTACCTCAAATTATTAAGAACTTTGAGACTTGTTTGGAAAACGTTATAAGAGACTATCCTCTACTAAAGACAGAAATTGCTAAAAAAGGACCACTTACCTATGTAAAAAGTTTTTCCAAAAGCAACAAAGGTTCTAAATTTTGTTCTCTATTCGTTCGAAATTTGAAGTTCAATTGGTTTTAGTTTAGTTTCATCCACTCTATCATCGTAAAATAGTAAGTTGGTGTCACATTTCGTACGAAAATATGGGAAAAGATTTTTGCGATTTCTGACTTTTCTAGTACTCAAACCTCAGAAAAGTTTTTGTGAAAACTGCCCATTTTCTTGCTGACAGTACATTTTTTTCAAAATCTGTGAATGCAGATCGAAATCTTTCAAAAAGTTAAAGACAGTCTCTTAAGACCGTTTTCCAATAGCTACAACGGTCAGGGTAGCTGTCCTTACTGCCCCATCTCAAAAATCCACCCTGTATACAACGTCCCGACATCAGTCGTCGGGGAGTTGCCCACCAGACACGACACTGTCTAGTCGGAGGATCCTCCCTTTTGTATGAGGGAACACCCTGTTCCTATACATACAGTTGTAATACCAATCATGTCATTTCGTTTAAAATAGGTTTTTATTTTTATTAATTTATTCATATTTTATATACTTAGGTTATATTTTTTCTTTTTTGTGAATGTGAGAACACTGTAGGTTTAGTGGACTGTAGATTTATTGACCATCTTCTATCTTGTTAAGTACCTGGTACTTGTTGAAAGACCTACACTGTCCTCCCATACCTACTAATACCTACTGTTATTTAAAAATATTGTAAAAAACAATTATTTTTAAAAGAGTAACCGTGGAGTTTCTTGCCGGCTCTTCTCCATAGGAAACGACCAATTGGAACCGTGCACCTAGCTTCTGACGTTTCATAAGTGCCCATGTAGGTTTATGTGAAATAAAATATTTTGATTTTTGATTTTTACATATTTGAACATTAATACATTCTGACATAATATTATTGAAAATTAAGTTAAAGCTTGATTTTATTGTATTGTATTTATGCCATTTTAATATTTAATAATAGAATGTTATTTGTATTTTTTATGTATTCTTAATTAAATTAATATTCAGAGCACACCACAGATTACACAAGCTTAGCTGTGGTTACCTGCTGTAATTGAGTATGCAGGATAATTTACAAGTTTTAATTTTGTAGAAGACAATTGCAATCGTATCTGTCGCATCTATACTAACAATATAATAAAGCTAAACAGTTTATTTGTTTGTTTGAACGCGATAATGTCAAAAACTACCAGACGGATTTTTTTAATTATTTTTGCATTTCAAAACCCAATTCTTGAGGAATGTCTAATCTATTTCATTCACGCTACGACCGCCAAGATTTAACGGTCTTACTGGATGATGACCTATATGCTGATAATTGCCTTACTGTTCACGATAGACAGTGTTAGTCAGTAGTCTATACTTTGTCATAAAATATCCCTCTAAGAGAAATGAATTTTGTTGAATACAATACTATAGTTCCGGTTTTAAGAAAATACAATAGACGACGTATATTTAGTAACCTAATCCGAAAACTGTTCAAAGAGTCATAAAGAACCCTGTAAGAGATCGATTAGATCGATCGAGATGGATTACGTTACGTTACGTACGGAAATACGTCGCCTATTATATTTTATCATGGATTTCCGCAAAGTCACGCCAGAGTCAATTAACTACCGGTTTTAAGACTTAAATTCTAGTATACCTGTAGGGCAGTGTGTCCTCCATAGAATCCGTTAACATCAACATGTGCCGCGTCAGTACGGCCCAGTATCTCGGCGCAGCGCGTCGCGTCACCGTTGGCGGCCGCCTTCACGAGCTCCTCGTTAGCGTCACCCGTCACGTGAGATTCGAACAACTTCTTTAAAAGCGCCGACAGACGTTCCCCTACAATAACGATACGTTTTTATAATACTATAAACCAATATTTATTATATCTATCACATAGACACTCATAGAAAGCGGGTCAACTAAGATATCGTGCGGTTACTAAGTTGCCTGTTAAATACGGGCTTTTATGTACAGTAAGGGAAATATATTATTTTGCAGATTGACACAGTACGTCAATATGCCGTACTAAAGCCATTGTATATGATTGATAAAGGATTACAGTTGTGATTAGAATAAACGGACAATAATTTAAGTTAATAGTTGATTTGCTTAACAATCGTTTTCCCTGACTGTAGAACATTATTCCGATACTGACCCACGTTCTAAGTGATAGTCTTTTTACTTAAAATAAGAGCAAATCTGCTTCTTCGTTGCCAAAATTAACCTTTTTCCATTTGTGTGGAGTCCCGTCGTCGCACCCCCCACCCTTATTCCTATGTAATTCACCTTGCTGAAAGTGTAATGGTTCTTTTCGCTCATAAGCCATTCATTACGAGTACAAAGGGCTTACACGAAAAACGAACTTTATTAAGCCAAATTAAAGGCACAAAAAAAAAGCAGCTGAGCGTTACGCGGAGCGAACGATATTGATAGCAGATCCGATTCGATTTACCGGTTTCCTTGCTTGAGCTACTCCGAAATAAAAACTAATATATTTGTCATCATGTACGGCGATATGCGAAAGCATGTTTTAGATCAGGCCTTGTTTAGAGCATAAATATAATTTAAAACAGCAAAACCCGTTTTTTATTAAACCGATGTACGAGTATGCGTATTAGTGACAAAGAAGCAAATTAAGGTTACCTGACGAGTTTCCAGGAATACTTCCATCAGATGACGCGACTTTAGTTACAGCGTTAGGATTGTACGTCCACGATGTGTTGCACACCTCCACTTTGAGGTCATTATCATGGTATATTTGTTGAACACGACCAATTTTTCCGAGTGTCTGTGAAGAAGAACATATTTCATTTGGTCAACCAATACGTTTTTATTTATACACTAGTGAGTCAGGGGGTAGCTGTTTTTAAACACTCTTCAATAGATAATTATGAGCAATGAATAAATACAAGACAGCAGCTATTCTGTTAAAATAGTAATGACTTTTTGTGAGCAAAATATGCCCTTGACTTCGGAACCCCACGCCCCCGACACGATTTTTAATGGTACCACTCCGGATGGAAGCGGACGTCCTTTTGCTGCTTAGATGCGTAGCAACTTTTGTCTTGTTCATACACCACCTTTTCTTAGTCTCAAAGATTGGTTTGTAGAGAATGCCAAATGGGATTAAGACCTTTTTGCTCCTTTCATACAAAATGTACTCAAAAAAAAAACTTAATTTCATTAATTTACTGACAAGCCTGACTTCAACGCACAGCCTAAACCAGTGACTCTCGAACTCTATATTTAGTAACCTAATCCGATAAAGCATGAAATTTTGTCCAAGAGCTCCTTATATAACGAAAGGGAGCAAGTAAGGGTTTTGAAAATGCATTTCCTAATGTGGTTAAATAGGGGGTGAAACTTTGAATGGAAGTGCGTCATTTTTGTCATTGTGAAATCCCATGGGGTACACAGCTTGTAGGTAAATAAAGACTACTCACGGGCGCCATGGCCTCTGCCCACTCGCCGTGCCCACGCTGCAGCGTCTTGACGCGCTCCTGGTCGGCGCACACCTGCACCAGGTCGCCGACCGCGAACCCGCCGCCACTTGCGCCAGACGAAGACGCCGAAGCGCTCAGGTTTCCGCTGCAAACCTGCGATGCATACATAATTACGTCATTAAAGGGTGACCTCTCTTAGGCTAGGAGTTATACTCAATAAAAAAAAAAACCGTATTTTCGGCCGAAGTTACGATCGAGACCTACTCCATATCACCTACGGACAAAAAATTACTTTGGGGCCCGACCTTAATTAATGACACCACGATTTGACAGTTGCCCCTACTCTTGAAGTGTTTTTGCCCGTCCAAAAAAGTTAATTAATCGGTTGTAGGTTTCACTCCGAAGTTTTGAACTGCTTTCGGACGGGCCCGTATCTTCTTTGACGAACTCTGAGAGTTGACCCCCTGAATCTTCTGACTCTAATCTTTATTAGTTTAATAAATATTTCTGTATTTTACTTTTTTACATGGAACAACATTGCATCCTTTGTATCTAAAGAAGGGTATTTCTGTGTTTCAGACATTTTATTTCTTTGCAGCTATCATCGTTTCTTTTTGTTCTTTGTACTTACTGTTGTTGATATTATTCCGTAATTAACTTGTATTATTTATCATGATTATTTCTCTTTCATGATGTTTCTTGAACGCACACAATACTTTACCCCACTGCCAACCTAGGTTGAGTGGTTCAGATTGCATCAGGCATTCATTCACTTTCGGCGCTGAGCTGATCGTTGCAAAACCAACAGCGCGCTTTTAATTAGGCATTCACTTAGGTTTCGTTCGAATAGTGTTAGTGAGAACTGACATAAGTCCTTTTGTGTACGTGTACATATTCGTTGCATAAAGTTTAATTTTGATTACAAATAGGTAAATATATACGCATCCAACATCGGCGTCAGAGGAATTCAGACCTTACGGCACA
Source organism: Agrochola macilenta (assembly GCA_916701695.1). Taxonomy (NCBI): domain Eukaryota; kingdom Metazoa; phylum Arthropoda; class Insecta; order Lepidoptera; family Noctuidae; genus Agrochola; species Agrochola macilenta. Next base: position 9,198,989 of record OU753559.1, on the reverse strand, counting down.
CATACGCCGTTGTATTGAAAAACAAAACCTGCGTCATTGCTATGAAATTGGGTGATTCAGACGAATTATTATTTTTATTTATTTATTTATTTATTGTTAGGAGAACCAACAGCTATAATAAATGGATAACAGTTTTATTTGAAACATACAGCCAATTACAGGTTCTCACGGGTAAAAACAGAATAAGTATTAGAAATAAATTTATTGGAACACATTAGCATGTTGTGACAGCCCAGTCAGGTCCTGGACTACGAAAGACTTTTCAAGGTACTAAGATTACCAACCTTTTTAACCGACTTCAAAAAGGAGCAGGTTCAGGCAATACAACGGTTTTTTTTGGTGATGTTTCGCGATGATTCCGCCAATTATGAAATGATTTTGATGATTATTTTTTTGTTTGGTAGACCATACTTCAGAGGAAGCCTCATATAAATTTGATTAAGTAACTTTGTTTGGGTCGTTTTTGAGTTAGGTACAATTGTACGTATTTTTCTCAGTATATATGCACGATGTTATATTAAGTTCCTGTGACTGATATTTACATAGCAGGTAGTAGTATTCGAATTTTTGTGGGGTACCTACCACAATTTCACCAAAAAACGAAAATTCAAATCCGTAGACACCGACTTCCGAAATTAAAGTAATTTTTCACTTTGCAGTGTTTTTTTTTTAAGTTTGATTGGTTTATTTTTTTAAGTTAATTACAACCAACTAAACATAAACATCAGTAATAAATTTAATATTAACAATATTGATCGTCAATATTACCTCAAGCAATATACTACGGTTATTATTAGTTTGATTACAACATTCAATAGTTTTACTCAACATTCCTTTCTGTGATTCATTTATGACACTTAAGTTTAGTTATGACATCCTTCCTTGTTTTGACTGCGGTTTATACCAAGGATTCCTGATTTTAACACTTGTTTGTTGTGTAGTTTCCAACAATACGGTGGTTATATTCTTATAATAGTATGCCTTTATTCCCTGAAGGTACTGGTATGCAGATATGTATATTTTTATAATAACATATTTTAATTTTATAAATTCTCACATATATTTACCTTCTCCAGTAGTTACTAGTACTTTCATACCTTGGTCAGCACAGCAGGGTTGAACGTCCATCTGTTTCCACTGGGGTACGTGACCACGATGTCGTGATCCTCGTCAATCCCGACCACGGTGCCAGTGGTGCCGAGACACTCGAACATGCCATCGGTCCAGCCGCCATGACCGTGTTGCAATGACTGTACTATTTCCAGATCCAGGTCCACATTTACCTGAAAATAACAATAAATTCTTAAGTTACTTGCAACCCTTCATGCAGTAAATTAGAATTACTCAAATGTGTAAAGAACCAATTTATGTAGTGCAAGTTCCTCAGCAACTATCACTGATAGAAGTTAGCTTCTATCAATGATAGTTGCTGAGGAACTTACATTATATTGTTTAATAGCATACATTTTTGGCCTATCTTCGCATTCACTTGTGGGGCAGCCTTTCCTAAATAGGCAAAGATTACTTCAAAAATGAAAAAAAAATATTATGAAAATCTAGGATGAATACAATAAAGAGTGCGATGTGCTTCCAACTTAAACAGTTTCCTTTACAAAATATCCATTAATATACATACACCCACCTGATCACCCACTTGCAGGCCATGCGGCCCAGTGCGCCCGGGGCCTAACTCCCCCAAAAGTGGTAAATGTTCCTTGTACACATTTTGACCTTTCACATCATTTACAACCTGAAAAGCCAAACATTTTTTCCACTTGATTTTATGGTTCTTCTGGTTCTTTTGGTTTTATGTACTAAATTCCCATATGTACAATGTTACCAAGGAAAGCATGCAATAAATACTCAAATTAAAAAATAAAAATAACTTTAATTAAAAATATTATAAATTTACATGGTTTTGTGGGACTATGTTTTATTTTTAAAAGGATTAGTCCCTCATACTGAAATATTTAAATAATTGTACAAAGTAATTCAAATATAATAATTTTTATATTGGTCTTTATCAATAATGTGGAAAATGGATTGAAATACCTTTAAGTCTGCCATGCCCTCAAATCCAACTCTATATAGATTCTTAGCTCCATTGTCCCATACAACATAAGCAGCAGATCTAGGACTTGCAGCAGACCAGTCTTGTACCTCATTGACCTTTCCTCTTCTGCCATTCCCACCATCCTGATCTTCCCATTGCCAGTCAACCTATAAAAAAAATAAAGTATAGAGTATAATATCAACATAATTGTCATATTTTCACAAAAACATTTATAAAACTTTTGCTCATGATATAATCAGATAATTTTTTAGTTCTTCTCAAATTAATTTAGGTGCACTTTTCCAGTATGTCAACCCTAATTACCTGACTCACTTTTTTTTTACAGTCTGTTACAAATTATTTTTTACAACAGCTTTTTAAGATAACTGAATGAAGGTTTCAATTATAAAAACCTTAAGACAATGTAAATTAACATACCCCTCTCACAACTCTTGCTCCTGGAAAGATTCCTCTAACAGCTTGCTTTTTGCTTTTGCGTCGTGGTTCCACAAGACACCTCTGGGCCCCCGGTGCACTTATGCGGTAGAATCTGTGTCTGAGATTGTGTTTGTCACCATGATAGCAAACTGAACACAGATCATAGTTACTGCACTCAGCGCACTTCCAACGAATGCCTAGAAAGTTCAGAATATTTTTCATGTATTCAAAATACATAGAAAATATTTTATTAGGTTTTTCATCATCTTGTTTCTAATTTCCATTAGATTTTCTTTACAAAATATCAGATAAACCTGAATAGCGAAGCAAACGTTACTATGTGAATGGTTTGTTTGCTTACCAAATATAGGTTGCTGTCTACAAGTGTCACACATAGTGCCTTCATGCTTCACACCAGTCGGGGCACTATCAAGTATTCGCAAGTCATAAGCTCCAGAACATCTGTAATTAGCAGCCGTCCCATTGTCCCAAACGACAACCACCTCCTCAGGAGATTCAAAGTTCCTCACGGTACCAACATGACCCTCCCCACCATCCTGCAAACAATTATAGTCATCAAGTTTTATGTACAATAACTTACATTCATAATTAGTTTGATTCAGTCAACAGTTGTTTGGAAGTTTATATTATATAGAAAAACAATCAGGCAATATTTATGTTGATACCACTTTTGTTTACATTAATTTGTTATTGATTCCTATCAGAATAATGATGACTTTGCAGCACATTAACTTAGAAACCAACAACAATATTATAATAGTGACGTCTTTTATTTTTGATATTATTTTAAAACTAAATAAATTATATTTACATTAATAAAAGTGACACCTGAAGATGCAACTATACTCTAAAAGTATCAATGAAACATAGACAGAAAAGCGATAGGGTAAGACGATATTTCTTTGTCTAATCGACAGAAACATCTCTGTGTTTCCAACAAAACCAAATATTATTTCGAATTTCTGGAAACATATAATAGAAAATAGTGTTTAACAAAAATAAACAGTGTTATTTCTACCTGTTTGCCCCATTTCCAATCTGGACCCCGAATTACACGAGCCCCAACACCTTCCATCATAAATCTAGTGGCTCTAGAAGATGTTGACGATCCAGGTATATTAGGTTCCATTGAAACAATAATATGCAGTTGTCTACGATTATAAAAGTTATTTATTCACTTCACTCCACCTAGCTTCAAAGGTAAATGTCAAAACTTTTGGTTTGACAGTCGAATTTCGTTCAGGAACGTTTTCCATCACTTGTTTATTGCAGAGTTGTCAATAAGTAACTTAACTGGTGAACGAATTGTGAAACCGGTCCTCACCGGTCAAGTGTTGTGACCACAGCTCTAAGGACCACAGAACAGAAGACTATGGAAATCCTATTTCCAAGCTAGTGTACTACAATGAAACAAGATATTGAGAGAGAGGTGCCGTATGGTTAATAAGCTGGGTGTGCTGATTGGCTGAAATAATGTAAGATGAACCATATTAAATCATTTTATCAAATCACAATGGGCAGGACGAGGCTATTACGGTTCATGGGATACAGCCCGCTGACGGATAGACGGATAGACAGCTGAGGTTTAGTAATAAGGTTCCGTTTGGTACGCTTCGTTTGGTTCTTCACGGAACCCTAAAAATTTAATCGATTTTTGCAGATTTTTATAGTGCGGCGTCCCAGGACACTAGGGCCGCGTACCACTGATGTGCGGTTGACTAATTTTTCCGTCCGTAACGTTCCATGCATCATGCATCATTGAACTTGTCGAGTGATATAATTGAACGCACCCGAAAGCCTCACTGTCACCATGAAGATATAGATAAAAAACTGTCACACTTTCAGTTCTCAGCTCACAGATCCAGAAAAAGCAGTCTTTAGCAACTGTCATAGCAATGTTATAATTCGTGGAACAGGTGAATTAGTATTATTAGATATTTGATCTTCAAAATGCTTCAGCCTATTTGATAAATATTGTGTTACTTCTTTGAAGTCTGGAACCGTGCGGTGGTTTATTTTTATTTTGGGTGCTTCATTATTGAAGGATTCGAGTGTGTTCTGGTTTCATTCAGTAAGCTTACATCATTTTCGCTAAGATGTCTAGCAATCGCAACAAATATGAAAAAGCTCGGAGACGTCTTGCTGCGGTAACATTTTTATCAAATATATCGTTAGATGGCAAGATAAGAGACCCTGATTTAGTTCAGATAGTGGAAAAAACACCTAAAAAAGACAAAACTGATTCCGGATCCAAAGCAGTTGATGTTCATAAGGATAAAGAACCGACTCTACGAAACAGTGTTCGGAATAAAAATAAGGCACTGAATTCGAGTCCTGTGCATCGTATCGGTGCTGATAATCATTCTTTAAGTTCAGAATCTGAACACACAAACACCATTATTACACCTGTGAAGGGTGTTAATACATCTTTCATCAGAGAAAGGTAATTCATAGACAATGTCATGTCTAACTACATAGGCATCCTAAATTTTACCATAATAGCATGTCTTAGGAATGTACTAATATCAATTATATTACATAGTGTTTTGCTGTTTCTGGTAAAGCAAAGAGTACCGATTATTCCCCTCAACTTAGGAGAATAATGAGTACTCTATGCTCTTAATTTTCAATGTCTTGAGGGCCAGTGTCTTTGAGAGGGTTTTCAAGAATTTGAAAAAAAAATCTAAAAAGTGCTAACAATTCATAAACAATTTGATACTAATCTAAGTATGTTTGCTGATGTTAATATTGTACTATTCCCTCAAGTGTATTGATGCTCTTAATTTTCAATGTCTTGGTCTTTGAGGGGGTTTTCAATAAGTTGAAAAATATCACCTCTTTTCTAAAAAGTGCTAACAATTCATAAACAATTTGATACTAATCTAAGTATGTTTGCTGATGTTAATATTGTACTATTCCCTCAAGTGTATTGATGCTCTTAATTTTCAATGTCTTGATCTTTGAGGGGGTTTTCAATAAGTTGAAAATTAACAGATCTTTTCTAAAGAGTGCTAACAATTCATAAACAATTTGATACTAATCTAAGTATATTTGCTGATGTTAATGTTGTACTATTCCCTCAAGTGTATTGATATTGTGTATTCTAGTGATTAGAAGCCATTAAATTTATTGCGCAAAGTTTTATTTGGCTGCAACCTGTGTTATGTTAATTTTAATACTTATTTTATAGGTGTTCTTCTGGAACTACAGAATCTTTTAAAGATAAGCATGGCTCATCTAGATCTAGAAAAACTCATCTTATTACCCTAACTGGTGCTAATGCAGATGAGAAAAGCAGTTCTGAAAGCCTTAATTTTGGTAAATAATAAATTGTTTAGTATCAACTACTATTTAAAAACATAAACAATATTATTTATGGGCTTGAAACTCAATTAAAATGAATTGTGCACTGTATTAAATGTAAATGTGATTACTTTTACAGGCAAATTCAGAACAAGTAACACATGCATCCCAGAACACCATGCATTAACAAAAGAGGTGCGCATGGTACGTCCAAATAAAGGAGTATCGTTCAGGGATGAAAGATGTGCAATAGTGCCAGGACAGGGTGCTCCTTGTGTAATATTTAGCACCATCCCATACTCTAAGACTATTCGCAATGCACGGTAATTTATTTTATGTTATAACATTTTTGTTGTTGCTATACTTGTTACCTTAGTAAAATTGTGTTAAAATCCATATTATTTCATTTAGGTCTGATCTACGAAAAGATGGTGTTAGAAGAAGGAACACATCAGGGCCAAGACCCCTTTCTGCCATCACTGACAATGGTATGGATCCCTTTGACCTTCTTGGTCTAGAGAAGGAAGAAAATGGCCAAGAAATATCATATTCAAAATTATTGGTGCCCTCCAAAGTTTGTACAAGGGAACAGTACAAAAAAATGTATGAAGGAGAAATGACTGAAAAGGCTAATTGGAAACTAGTTAATCGCCATCCACATGTCATAGCAAGGTAATTATAATATGTTTCTTCTTTTTTGTTATTGGAAAACTTTTGATGAATAGACCCATCAATTAATTTCCAGCCACTTTCTTGTTGAAGTCTAACATTCATTTAATTTATCAAAAATCAAACATCTGATAGATCTCTACATGATTCATGCTGTGCATATTATTGAATGTTTTACTTTCTTCAATAATACTATTATCATTACAAAAATATGTGTGTGCTATCTTCTCTATCTACTATATATTCCTAGTGAGTATGTATATTACTATCAAGTAATGTTGCTAGAATACATTTAAATGTTGCTAATACATTCATATACTAGACTAGCAAAAACGATATTCACTGTTTGGTAATTAAAGTTATGAATACCTCATTATTAAATATTAGATAGCAATGAACTAAAATCTAGATGAATATAATTGCAATGCACTCATCCATATCTTACTTACATACTTATCTGTTCTTACATGTCATACATTACACCATCATTATTCTACATAATTATTACCAACTCGTACTTACATGCATTATTATTAAATGCATTTTGAACTCATGAAGTCTTCACAATCATTTCATCACTAACAAATTTGACTTTCAGGACTAAGTTATTGACGAGGCACAAGGATAAAAAATGGTAAACACTGAACAGATTAAAATCTGCTATGCAACACTTAGATTTGGCTAATGCTACTATATCCCTGCTAAAACATATGGAGTCATTCTGTATATTTTTTAATATACATTAGGATAATTTTGTACTATTTTATACTGCTTAGTTTTGGTCAGTAATCACTTTACCAGGTTACTTTAGGTGTTGTGCAGTAAATACTTCTAAGCTTGATATTTGGCAGTAAATGGTTTCTACTGAAAAACTTCGGTGTATTTGTCACTGTCTTGATACCTAAAATTATGTAAATCCAGGCTACAAATACTATGTATGTAATAACTCACCTCACCCACTAATCACATGTCCATGTTATAACCTGGGTTTTGTGTTATCTGGAAGTCACTGCTAGAACATAATATAACATTAAGAAGTGTGCATGATTTTCGTTGGGAACATAGAATGAGATCGAGGGGTTTGTAACATTAGACATAGACATTAAGCAAGACCTATGTATTAAGTATTTTAGAGCATGTTAACAATCCACTTCTTACTGACTCTCTTAATGCATGCTGATTTAATTGGTTCTAACATCAAAGTAATAACAGCCTGCACACAGTATTAGATATGTTTAGCAGAATAATGACAGTTGTTATCTTTGTAGGTGTTTCTCTTATGAATCATCGCAAAGGACAGTAATACCATCGTCACCACCACACTCCACAGTTGATATGAAAGCATTTGACTGGGATGAAGGATCAGTACTCTCTCAAAAATATGTATGTATCTATCACCGTATAATTATGAACTTCGTTACTTCATAATCTATTGGTATTATTTCTGTTAGATTATATATAAACTGTCGAAAAATTGTGAACTGCAACAAACCATTTACAATTTTTCGATAGTTTATAATCTATCTATGGGAAACCGACAAATTGTGAACTGATATCAAACTTGCTTGCGAGGTAACGTACCTTGCGCTAATACTAAATAGCCTGCCTAGCTGCGAGCAACTTGGAAGTAGTGATCGCCGGCCACGGCCGCGGCACCGCCCGCGTGCGGTTGGTCTCAGTTCTAACCTAACCTAACCTAACCCATTTCACCCAATTCACAATTTTTCGTCAGTTTATAATCTAACGGAAATAATACCGATAGATTATAAACTAACGTTCTCACAATCTTACGGTGACATATCCATTGGATTTTGTAGAAAAAATATTCTTAAAAATTACTTTACAATGCATTTGTTCGAAAAGAGCGTTTTCCAAGCAGTCAATTTGTGCGGAAAGTGTCACTTTTTTTCACTAGTGCTTTTTACTTTTCTGTTTTTTTTTTATTTTTGAGGCAGTCGTCAGCCCGTCTCGTCTCAGAGATTTTATTATTTGAGAAAAGTTTTACAAATCAGATGATGATGATAACGATGGCGATGATTATGACGATCATCAGTCAAAGTCATGAATGTTGTTTTTATCATTTATATACGTCGTCGTATGTTAGATGTTACACATCATAGGCGACTGCCGTAAGGTTCGCCCGTTTTTTTTTTTCCTCGCACAATGCATAGTAAAACGTTGTATGATACACGTGCGTAAGATGATTTCCGACTCGTGTCGACTCAAAAATGCCACTCGTCGAAAATCACCTACCTTCCGCACTTGTAGCATAAATAACTACCTATTTTAAAATCCTAACTTAATATTATAAATGCGAAAGTGAGTTTGTTTGTATATTCGTTTGTAACGCTTTCATGCTAAAATGGCTGAACGGATTTGGATGAAATTTGGCACATGGGTGGACCATGACCTGGGTTAGGAAATAGGATACTTTTTATCCTGATATTCCCATGGAATCGAGACTTTTGCGGAGAAACCACGGGGCACAGCTAGTATTTATATTTATAATCCACAGTAGTAAGCGCTCCAGGTTTGGATTGCGGAGTCACAACTACAAAGTGTGTTACTGGGTTTTCCTATTAGGAAATTCTCAGTTCAGACTGAAAACTTCTTAATAGAAAAACCCATGTAGACACATAAACCTCATGCCCTCGATATGTACAGTAAATTACACCTGAATATGAAGGGATATTAATATGGAATATTTATTTGCTTCCAGGTTCAATACTGCCCCAACGTATTAGATGATCCGGAGCTGATTGCTGGAAAACACAGAACACTTCTAACATTCACATCTTACATGACATCTATTATAGATTATGTCCGACCTCAAGATCTCAAAAAAGAACTAAATGACAAGTTTAGGGAGAAGTTCCCACACATCAAGTTAACTCTTAGTAAATTAAGAAGGTAATATGACTCCAATAATATTTGATTCAAGATAATTTGGATTTTAACTGAATCTTTATTTTGCAGCATCAAGAAAGAAATGCGGAAGATTGCCAAACATGACAATGGAGTAGTGGATTTGCTATCAGTAGCACAGGCCTATGTATACTTTGAGAAGTTGATTCTGGCAAATCTGATCAACAAAGATAATAGGAAGTTGTGTGCGGGCGCTTGTTTACTGCTCTCTGCTAAACTCAATGATGTGAAAGGAGAAGCATTGAAGGCGCTCATAGAAGTATTGCAATGTTTTACACATACTTTAATATTTATAATGACCTCATATACTTAGATAGTTTTTTATTCTTTCAGCGCATTGAAACCACATTTAGAGTGAACAGAAAAGATTTGATGCGATTCGAATTCGCCGTCCTTGTGGCGTTAGAGTTCGGGTTGCACGTGCCGCCGTACGAGGTGTTCCCGCACTACCAGCGCCTGCTACACGACTCGTGACCTTGGCGCCGACTGGCTTTCGAGCCATGCATCCGCGTGTGTCACAGACGACGCGCCACCATCGTTGACAATTTAAGAGCCAGCGCCTGGATGTAAAGTGTTGAAAGACATGTTCATGAGAACGTTCTATACGTTGTTGGTAGTTATAACGTGGTTTATTAAAAATCATGCATTAGTAGTGGTTTTGTAGATATTATGTACTGTCTTGCGTAGTATAATCTTAATGATTCGCGTCGGCAAAACAGGGAATACGCTGCACCCAAGTGGCAAACTGGCTATTCGAATATTAACTAGGCTTCATTTAACTTCTCCCGTACTCCTTAAAATATATTGCCGCCATCTGTTGGTTGTAGCCAGATAAACATTAACGCAGCTTTAAGCTGCTTCATCGGTTCAGTATGCAAAGCTTAGTAAAAATATTTTTTTTTACTAAGCTTTGCATACTGAACAGACGAAGCAGCTTTTATGGTTTAATAATAGATAATTAAATTAATCATGTAGCCTAGTAATTTATAGGGTAAATAGATGTTAATAAGATAACACTCGATGTAACATCAACCAAAATCTTAACTACGCTTTAAAAATATTTAGATTATTAAATAGAGTGTTTATTTATTATTTGCCTAGCTAGAATCTTAAAAGTATTTCTGTCATATTTATAAGTAGGAAAATTTAAATAGTAAGTAGTTAACTACAGAGTAAATTGTAAATAATGTAAATCTGCTGGTAAAACTATTTTGGTATTCTAGATTGTAAAAAAACCGGCCATATTCGTGTCGGACCACGCACAATGAAGGATTCCGTATTTGGGATGAATTTATCCCAAGAACAAACGTAACTTTGTAGTTGAAAAAATGTTCTCCCATACAACGATATACGTCACGGTCAATTTTCCAACTGCAAATGTAACTTTGTAATTAAAAAAAAATGTGATAAAACTACAAATTAACGATTTTCGGACTTTTTCCTTTACTTGTGCTGTGAGAAATTGCTTCTTGCCAAACATGATTCTAGGTCAATGGCCCAACGGCCAATGGTTTTGATTTATTTGCGAGTATCAAAATATGTCACATAAATGGCCGTATTTCTTCTACCTACGCTAAAGTATTTGATATTAATTTCAACTTGATCAACAAGACCTTTTTCTCAGGAACGCGTGGAGGTACACACGATCCTGATAAAACGGGTCTTGACACACAAACAGACGGACGGACAACTAAGTGATTAAATAAGGATTCCCTTTTTCCTTTTGAGGTACGGAACCATAAAAATAATATTTTCAAAAACTAAATAGACCATAAATAAGTCAATAACTGTATTTGTCCCATAACTGACGTGTCCCAGAACTGAAATGCTCAAGCATACATTTATTCGTTAATAATTAATAACAAAAGCCCCACTATATGTTAAAACAATCTAAGAATAATTACTAAGCTCAGTAAGCTCATGTACAGAGCAAGACGCGTTGGATGTATTAAATTTGTATGGAGGGGTAAAAAACAAACTCGAAAATCGTAAAATTGAATGTCGATAGTCGACTTGTGTCTGAAGTTTTGCTAGTTAATTAAATTTGACCCTGTATACTCATTCAGCTGGTGGTCTTTAAGAGAGCTATAAGTATAAATAACCCCATCATTTGACGTTCACGGTTGTTTATGATGATAGCTTGACAGTTAACCAAGAGTTTGTTGCTCAATCTAAAGAAGTTCGGCTGTTTCGTTTGGAGACTCCAACATAAAGCTCCTGCTCAGCTTGCTCACTGTATATCGCGACCCTATCTAGCTTTAGCATCAACATCTTGCCAACATAGGTAGATATAATATATGTATGTGAGATTAGCGTAAGTAGAGCCAAATGATGCAACTGTGATATGAACACAATACATGTATTTATCTATGTAAATAAGCTTAAATGTAAGTAGATTATAATGTGTTATGGAAGTAATTTATTTTCGGTATGTTTGGGTAAAATAGAGATTTCTGACATTGCATATTATATGTATTAAACGTAGCTAGGTTGGACCTATCTTTCGCAATTCATTGTATTTAAGAACCTATATGTAAGTGTTATGTTATTTTAATAATTAGGGTGTGAAATCTAATGTTTGTTTTAATAAAACCTTTAAAAAAAAAAAAAACTACTTTTATTAAAAATTATTTCCCTGGAATTTAAATAAAATTATAAGTTTAGGCGTCATTCACACTGTCAGAATATGAAATAAGCTTGTCCTAGCATAAATTGACATAAAACTAACACTTCACGGGGTTTTTGCAATAAAATAAACTGATTTTGAGGACCTTCGACAGCATTTTTTTATTTCGCACGTTTTTTCTCGTTGGACATTTTACTCATTACATATTTCTCTTCATCGGACCACGCGTTAAAATCCTTCCATACAACCATAACACCGTTATGAGGGTATAACCTAAAAGTTGGCAACGGCGCAAATAACTGTCAAATATTTACCTGTTTTGATTCATACAGCAACATTATTGAATAGAAATAAGAAATGTAGCGAACTAGAATATTAATAATGAATTGCAATTATAACATTGAATTTGATGTTGTACCCATTTTAGGAGTAAAAATAGAAGAAATGTATTACATTTTTTTCGCATTTTAAATATACGATTTGTAGAATTGTATTTATTTGGCAAACATGTAAAGAAACACGAGTTTTAGGAAAACCAACCGTAATGCCTACTTTTATAAGGTTCAGTTTGCGCTACGACTTCAAATTTTTTATGACTTTTTCAACAGTACTAGTCAGTCCAGAATCAACTTTATTTACACCAGTATAAAGTTGATGTTTGTTGAAGTGTACCTAAATAACATCAATTGGAAACAAGGTTATAAATAGACCATAGGTCTCTAGGGGGGTGCCACAGAAATCTCGCCCGGGGCGCCATCTTCCAATATAATTAGGTATTTATTTTGCTAGGTGTTTTTTTTGTTAGCGTCAATAATACGAATTTAATCCACTCGGTGTATGTATATGATGTTATAAAACTGTCTGTCACTGTTGTAATCTGTGCTGTTGTGACAGACAGTTTTAGTTTTTGTTGTTGTTTACCTACATAGCAAGTAGTGGTAGGCATACGAATTTGTTTGTAGTTATTTGGGGTAGGTTCACTTTGTACTTAGTGTATTTTTATTTTAAGAAAGTGTTTTTTGTAAAATTTATTTTTTATAAATTATTTTTTCTGACTGTATACCCATCGAATGCTTCTTTAAAACCAGTCGATCCATTCTGTAAACATCTCACCGTGAAGAGTGAGGTGAAGTGACAAAGAGATAGTCATTGTGAAGTGACCATGAAGTGAGCTCTTGAGATCCATAGTGTCAATCCCTAGCTTTAGGTGCAATGACAGCTCACATCAAGCTCATTTCACCCAAGTGTGAGATGTTTACAGAATAGCACGGCTGTTCTATGAATCAATGCCGCAGCCTAGTGGTGAGCGCCGGCGCCGCACGCATGCTATGCAACGTGAAACTGAACCACACGCTCGAGCGCACGCCATAAACGCTGTTCCAAATGCATCACTCACTCACTAATCACTAAACACCCTGCTACATTCTCACCTGAGGCTATATTTTAAAGTGTCTTTCCTAATAACACTAGGCACACAAAGTTTCACAGATTTAATTTTTCCAAGGTGATGACTAATCAAATTAAGTAGTCAAACCTATTCCCATTCGGTAACTAAGGACGGCATAGTACACGCCACAGATTTCTATTCCGTGGTTGACGCAGTGGCTGAGGTTCTGCGCTGCAGTTCGGAGGTTCGATTCCCGGACGGAACTAAACTAATATTTTAATGCCAATAGATAGTTGTTCGTGTTCTATTCGGGTCTGGGTTTGGGTGAACGTAGGACACGTGTAAGTTTGGTACTGGAGAAATCCCATTATTATTAAAAATATACAACACAGTCACAAGTACTCGTATTGTCTGGCATCTATACTTAATATAAAAGAAAGTCGCTTTTCGCGTTTGTCTGTATGTCCGCGTCGTTTTTCTAAACCACGCAACAGATTTTGATGAGGTCTTCACCATAATACGTTAATATTAAAGTTACCTAGGAAATCTTGATGTTTTGTCAAGTCGTAAAAACCGTGCGTATAAGAAAGAAGTTTGACATCCTCGCTTATTCATCAGACTTAATATGAACACACAATAACGGAAATGCAACTTCAGGCTGCAATTCGAAGAACCTTCGCCAATTACAATAATAATCTATAGATCTGTACTTATAAATAACAATTAACGGCTCGTGCAGACTGGCGCAACATGTCGCGCGACGCGACACCGGTACAGTTGTCATCACGTAAAATTAACGCTGAGCGACAGTGCAGGGAGTGTGTCGGCGCACGGGTACAGTCGCATCCTAAAATACTAGGCTATTGTTTTATAATTATAAGAGTAATTGTTTTATTGTAGAATCATAATAGGTACTTTATTAGCTACTTAGTAGGTACTATGGAATCAAAATCAATCAAAATCAAAATCAAAAGTCATTTATTCAAACTAGGCTGAGAATCAGCACTTTTCGAACGTCAAAATTACATAAGACAGTCCCCCAAAACGCCCACCCTTCACCACTTCCTAGTGCGTTAGCTGGGAAGAAGAAGTGGCGCAACAAACTCCCCAGCTGCACAGCTGTCTGTTCAGTTAAAAGAACAAAAAGAAGATTCTATATAATAGTATTCAAAATAATTTACATTAAGCAACACAAAACATAATTTAAATTATTAGCCATATAGGTATACGCTAGCACACGCCAATATACCAAACAAAATCATCGAGAACTATACTCAGGCAGAAATAAAAAACAAAACGTAAACAGAACTTAATATCTTAATAAAAGCCACCAGGCATAAAGGGCGTGCCCGCTTACATATAGTTGTAACTGGAAGTTATAAATGATAAACTAGGACCATCGAGGTAAAATAAATAAACAAACAGTTAATTACTAATAGTAATAAATAATATGATCAATTGTCGAGGTCACTAGCTAACCACATATTGCAATACAACTCATAAAAAAACAGTGTGATGAGTAGATTTTGTCAAAAATAAATTAAAATAACTTGACTTATTAAAATGTCAACAATAATTAAATTTAAATAATTTGACTTTTATAGTCAAATAAATTAAACAATTACTTATATAAACTCATATAACTTGTCAGTGGGTAAGCTGGAGAAAGAACATAAACATTGTCTTGAGTTAACTACAGCGACCAACTATTCTTATCATTTAAGTAGTCGTTGATAGAATAGTATGCCTTTGAACAAAGCTTGGATTTTACTTTCGTTTTAAACGCATTAAAAGGCAAATCTACCAAAGAAGAAGGTAGCTTGTTATAAAAAGTTATACCAAGCCCAACAAATGAGTTATGAACTTTATGAAGCCGGTGAAAGGGAGCTCGTAGTTTGTCCTTATTTCTAGTGTTAACATTGTGAAAATCACTGTTTTTAGTGTATAAGTGTATATTTTGCCTAATATATAAGATATTGGCGAAGATGAATTGAGATGCCACCGTGAGGATACCAATATCTTTGAAAAAATCTCTTAGAGAAACTCTGGCACCTAGCTGGTAAATAGCTCGAATAGCTCGTTTTTGAAGGACAAATATATTTTGAATATCAGCAGCTTTGCCCCACAGCAGAAGACCGTAGGACATAACGCTATGAAAATAACTAAAATAGACTAAACGAGCTGTATCGACGTCAGTGTATTGTCTTACTTTCCTGACGGCGTAGGCGGCGGAACTGAGCCTTCCCGCTAGGCTCGATATATGTGGGCCCCACTGAAGTTTGGCGTCTACTGTTATGCCCAGAAAAACTGCCGAATTTACGGATTCAAGCACCTCTTTATCTAAGACGATGTTGGGACCTAGATTTCTAACATTAGGTAGGGCGAACTTTACACATTTCGTTTTCTTAGCATTGAGAACTAGGTTATTTGTCGTAAACCAATCTGTAACCATTGAGAGTGCACTGTTTACATCGTCAAAATCTTGTCTATTCCTGTCTACTTTAAAAATAAGAGAGGTATCATCTGCAAACAGTACAACTTCACAGATACCCTTTAAATAGAATGGTAAGTCATTGATATACACTAAGAACAAGAATGGACCCAGTATTGAGCCTTGAGGTACACCTAACTGAACTGGTAGCCCGGAAGATTTCACACCATCAACATCTACACATTGGGACCTATTATGTAAATACGAATTTATAACGTTGAGAGCTTCGTTTAGCACACCATAATGACGCAGTTTACGCAAAAGCGTGTCATGGTGCACGCAATCAAAGGCTTTGGAGAGATCACAGAAAACCCCAATAGCATTTTGCGAGTTCTCCCATGCGTTAAATATGTGTTTCAGCAGAGCAACACCCGCATCTGTAGTCGAACGACCTTTTGTAAAGCCATATTGTTCATTATGAAGGAGGCTATTTAAATTAAAATGTTTTAGCAACTGCTTGAGTATTAACTTTTCAAATATTTTGCTAAATGCTGGTAAAATAGAAATAGGCCTGAAATTGCCAACGTCATTTTTATTACCTGATTTAAATAATGGTATGATTTTACTATTTTTCATGAGGTCAGGAAAAGTTCCTAAATCAACACATTTATTAAAAGTAACAGCTAGATAGGGGGCTACGATGTCTATTATATTACTTAAAAGTTTAATGGAGATGCCCCAGTAATCACCCGTGTTTTTTGACTTGAGTGTGTTAAAAACATTAACTACATCACGAGGCGTTACATGTTCGAAGCTAAATAAGGTACTACATTTAGGCACACTACTATGCAAAATGTTTTCAGCTTTAGACGGGGACGAATTCAAGGAGCGAGTCGTAGTTATAGGTATGTTGGCAAAAAACTCATTAAATGCCTCGGCTACGTCGGCTGCTGTATTAACTAATTTATCGTCTACCATAATCTCAAGTTGTTTTTCATGTCTAACCGACTTACCCGTTTCATTGTTAATAATTTTCCAAGTGGTTTTTACTTTATTATTAGATTTTTTAATTGTATCGCTTAAAAATTTAGATTTAGCAAAAGCACAAATATTTTTGAATAATTTTGAATACTTTTTGACATACTCTAGGAAAGGAGTATCAAACCTGTATTTTTTCAAACCATATAACTCGTATAGTGTCGCTCTACTTTTATAAATACCTGGAGTAGCCCATTGATTAAAGCCAACGGAGGTGCCATTAATGTTAATGGTTTTGGTCTTAAAAATAGATTGGTACTCTTTTTGCACAACATCAAAAAGGGCTCCATAAATTTCATTAGGATTCTGGTGTTCTACTATAGATGGTGTAATTCTATGAGCTATATTGTTTTTAAACTTGATGCAACGAGTAGCTGTATAAGGCCTGCATTCTATTTTATGAGGCTTTTTATTTAATGGCATAGGGAAGCTAGCCAATAAACCACAGTGGTCAGACGTTAAGTCACTTAAAACTATTTTATTTTTGGCATCATAATCACTAAAAATATTATCGAGACAAGTCGACGAAGATGCCGTGATCCTAGTAGGTTCAAAAAACAAGTTAATTAAATTATAAGACCTGAACAGATTGAGAAGTCTAATACTCAATGGTGTAACCTCTAAAATATTAATGTTGAAATCGCCACATAAAATTATGCTTTTATTACTTGATTTTAGCCTATTGAGTGAATCCTCCATTACCGATTCGAAACGAATAAAATCCCCAGATGGGGGTCGATAAACGCAAATTATAACGTATCGCTCTAGTTCAACACAAGACAACTCAATAGTGCGCTCAATAGAAAGATTAACTAAATCTAGACGTTGTTTACATTTCAACTTGTTTGAAACAAGAACTAAAGACCCACCGCGAATAGCATGTTTTCTTACAAATGCACTTTGTACAGTAAACAAATCATCATTGATAAACACTACTTCATGTTCTTTCAACCAGTGTTCAGTCAAACATAACACCTGAACATCATAGTTTTCCATAAATAAACTTAACTCTAGTTCTTTGCCAGACAGACCCTGCATATTTTGATGTACAACATAACATTGAACATATGCGGCTTATCCGTTGTCGCACCTAATAGTTTAAACTACAAGGCGTATCAAAAGTAGTGTTAGTACCACTACTAACAGTAATCGATGGTACACTACAAGTACCAGTGTCATTGTGTATATTGTATGCTAAAAGATTAGCAATTTGTCTCCTACAACTAGGTGGCAAATACATAGTATAATTTGTCAGTTTGTAATCAGCAATAAATTGATTACAATCAAAGTATAAAATAGCTTCATTGTGACGACAAGTCCTATTATAAATTAACATATTTAATTTATGAATGTGCCTATTTTTCTCATTAGACAAATATTTAGAATAAGGCAAGGCACAGAAAATAAATTTACAACTATTATCTCTATTATAAGCTGGAATCGATAATCGACAATGCGCAGGTAAACGGCCAGCCTTAGAATAATGACGCAGTTCTTTTACGTGACGGGACCTGTATTCTTCCGTAAAGTTTTCTTAGAAATTGTATTATTTGAGTCGCGTGGCGGTCGTTTGTAGGAGCCTTAATAGCTAAGTGGAGGTAGGTACCGCGTTCGATACCTGCATAAAAATAATACCTAATATATACTCCGAAACTGGTTTACACAATGGTTATTTGGATCACTGAAATTGCTTTTACATTAGGTATCGTATGTCCTAACATGAAACCTCGTCCGCTCCACATAGTTGAAGTTGAAATAACCAATATAAGTACATGTTTTATTCATTCACGTTTAGAAATAAAATAGTACTCGAACCTCGATCACGTAGATCACATGTATTTTGAGCTAAAATGATTGCTAAGGTAAATGTTGTTGCTTTAATAAGTGACCGTAAAAGGTGCTGTGGCGGCAAAAAAAATTAAAGTGAATAGTTTATGTCATGTGTGCAATACGAAAGTCTTTAGTGTTTGTGCCTTTTTAATGGCTCTGCCTATGTCAATACGTACTGTCTTCAATTTCTGTCTTAGAACAGTAGGAGGTAGGAATTTTCTAAGTGCTTCTTATGAGGTGTCACCAGGGTTTGGCAGTGGACTGCCTATGTGGATTCCATTTCGTGCCGTATTCGTCTTACAACAACAGATTTCCCCTCCGCGCCCATAGAGCACAATATAATGGGGATGGAAATCAGCCTGGCCTTCGAGTGGCAAACTGAAAAAAGGTTTCCCCGATTCTCTCTCTTATCACGTTGCCAAGTTCTTAGACTTCTACTCGCAGGAGATGGCGAATGGAGACGATCTCACACAGCGAGATGGATCGCACCTACCTACCTACTTAGGGCACCTCCCTATAAGACTTATAGCCTACTAGCTACGTCCCGTGGTTTCACCCGCATAAGTTTCCATCCCGTGGGAATATCTGGATAAAAGGTATCCTATGTCCTTCTCCAAGTCACGGTCTATCCATGGGCCAAATTTCATCAAAGCGTAACAAACAAACTCACTTTTGCATTTATAATATTAGTTGGCAGTGTATAGAGTGCCGCTAGCGGCACTCTATCCCTAACAGAAAAAGTGCATATTAGTGGCGCTGCCTCGGCCAGGCTAAAGTATCGTAAGCATTGCATTGTCATTGTCACCGTCACTTGTTATTTTGTTTGATTGTTGAGGTAAGTTCAGTGTAAAACTCCACATTCCCAAAACATTACATTCTCTTGTGCCTAAAGGAACCTGGCGTTGTGTGGTCACAGTTCTAACCTAACCTAACCTACCTTTCAGCCATTTCCATTTGCTACTTAATTTTTCGTAAATTCAGTCATTGTCACTTTTGGTATAATTAGCTAAAACAAATACGATCAATCAATACAAAGGGCGGCGAACTAACCTCAACAATAAAAAAAAAAACAAGTGACAATGACAATGCAATACTTATTATACGGCAGTTTAGCCGGGCCGAGGCAGCGCCGCTATTATGCCGCAAATAGCGGAACTCTATACACTTCCATATAGTTAGGATGAGGGTACTTTTATCGAAAGTTTGGCATTTTTTTTAAATATTTTCTTGATAATATTAAACCTTTTCTTCTAACATTTAAGATATCGGTTTCCTGTGCAGTATTGTGCATCATCAGTTTGTGCTGCGCACACGAGAACTCGACCCAAGAGCTGGTGACGGAAGCTGCATCAAATGAAACAGTCGATTCGGATTCCAATGAGTGGATTTCAGATGACAATGACCTTGATCAAGAAGCGAGCATATGGCGACTATGGAGGCCGTTCAGGGACTGGGGTCAGTAAATTTTTGTATCTACCATTATTTACATTCCTACGGTTTACCTACGTTCGATTATAATTTAAACTAACACTCGTACCTAATTCGCCAATTTGAAGTTGTTTAGATTCTAGATCTAGAATATGTATAGGTTAACTAGCGTTTAGCAAATGTGTTGATTAATACTTGTGCCTTCTGAGTATGAGAAGGGGCCTTGCCTTGCAGTGGAACAGTAACAGGCTGGTATTACTATTATTTAGGTGTAGGTGCACGCGCGGGAAAGTGTCTCCGCGCGTGCACTCCTCACTAATTCACTAGCTAGTTAGTAGCTACTGCTATGATTAAAGCCTCGTGCAGACTGGCACGACGCGACTCTAACAAATAAATTTCTAAGAAACATTCACGGTAGAACAATTACCGGTGTCACGTCGCGTCAGTCTGCACGAGGCTTCACTTGGTGACAGAAAAAACGTAGGTTTAAGTAGTAGATTTATCTATGGGGATGGCGAAACATTAGAAACGGGTCGGGTAGGTTACCTGTTACTTACCTACTAATATTAGTACCTAAGTAACATTAGCAGAGCTACTGCGGTGTGTTGTAACTGTATTGCTTGTTTCTTTCAGGTCATTATATGTTTCATAAAAAGTTTACACGTTCTCCTGCGATGAAGGAGAGCGAACATGGTGGACTACTTTATCATCGTGACGGACCCAAACGCAAGCTTAAAAACAAAATAAAATTACTTTTCAAATTAAAACAGTTTGAATAATAAACATTTTTTTTTACGCGTTTCATGTTATTCAGGGAACCTGATTGATAAGCAAATTAACTGAGTGTAACCTTCGTGTTAATTGTCATTTCATAATCATCTTGACCTTGCCCCATTCACTTCCTTCTCTTTCATATCATTCCTCAAAGAACTATCCATCTTTTCATTAATGTTGTCCAAATCACAACTGTTACTTTTATAAAAAACCGACCAAGTTCATGTCGGACGGGTCGGACCACGCACAATGAAGGGTTCCGTAGTTGGGATGAATTTATCCCTAGAACAAACTTAACTTTGTAGTTGAAAAAAAAATCTCCCATATATCGACATACGCTACGTCACGGTCAGTCCTCCAACTGCAAATGTAAAGTTATAAACGCAAAAAAAAAAAAATATGTTATAAAAAACATTTATTTTATTTCTCGCTTTTTTGTGAGTCAGTTTGTACTACTAAGGTACAATAACATAATGTCAACTGACTTTTACAAAATATTGCTTTTCCTGATGCAAAATCAAATCAAAAAAAAAATATATATTTGCTAGAAAATGATACAATAGATATTACAGTCATTTTAGTTTCAGCATATCCTGCCATGATATGGCGTGCAAATACATTTTCATGTCAATTAAAATAAGCAGGGCCGTTAATGGTTGAGGAGTTCTCCTAGTACTTCATGATAAGCTCCACTTATCCATAAGCATTGTGACGAACATAAATTGCTTGGCAACCATATCAAAGTAATCGAATCGCAAGCCGTGAAATACTTATTATTGAGTAGCTCCGGTGGCCGTCTGTGGTCATCATCATCAGTTCCACTTTACCAAATGTTGCTTTCCAAGAGCAACTGCACGATTAATAATAAAAAATAACCAAATCACTGTTGGTGTACCTATAATATTTGAAGAGTTCCTTCGATTTCTCCAGGATCCCATCATCAGATCCTGACCTGATGACAACGGGATTACCAGGGAACTATACCCTTAAAAAAAAAAAAGGATTTTGCAAATTCGTCTATAAATGAAGGAATTATGCCCGAAGATGCAATAAAAAAATTGTGTGGATTAGTTTTTTTGCGATTTCTGACTTTTCTAGTAGGACTCAAAGCTCAGTTGGTCCAGAAGACTTTTTTGATCCTTATAAGAAACAGGATCGATTGGCATCAAAAAAGGTTTTTGTGACAACTGCCCATTTTCTTGCTGACTGTAATTTTCTTTCAAAATCTGTGTATGCAGATCAAAATCTTTCAAAAAGTTAAGGACAATTCTCTTAAGACCGCTTTCCTGTAGCTACAACGTTTAAGGTAGCTGTCCTTACTGGCCCATCTCAAAAATCCAGACCGTGGATTTACAAAATGATTTTTTGCAAATCATTATTCTTTTAAATTTACATTTTGGAAGTCGCCTAACGATTTTCGGACTTTTTTCTTTACTTGTGCTGTAAAACCTTGCTTCTTGCCATTATCTTTCTTCTTTTCATGATTCTAGGTCAACGGGAAGCAGGGACTGAAAGCGGTTACGGTTAAAAGTTAAGATTCCTCAAAAATATACCGGTACCGGTTTAAAATAAGGGTTAAGCTATACCGATACCTTTTTAAATAAAGGTTGGGCTTAACCATTATTTAACCTTTACACGATTTCGGTACCGAAAACATGTGAGACGGCGCGGCGCGGCGCGGGCGCGGCGGTATTTTGTACATTTTGTTTGCTGCACTCTTTTACTTATCTCTATGTTTGTTGCCGACTGTACTGCTACCGATACATTTTTATAGGTACTCCTACCGAAATATACCGGTATGCATTTCTAACCTCTAAATTCCGCTACTGAAAAAAAGAACGGTAAGTATCTAATTTTGGTAACCCTTATTTAACGGTATGACGTCCTACTGAAATTTAAAGGTACCTCGTCCCCGACGGAAGTACCTACATACCTTATAGGTTTTGATTTATTTGCGATTGTCAAACTGAGTCGCATAACAGACCCTAATTTTTTATTGCGTTGACTTAATAGCTTGATTTTTTTAGAGCTCCAAGGGACCGTAGACCTACTACATATTTACTCACTTCAATATTTACCCATGCTCTGCTGATACTTGAGTGAGAGTTCTGGACTGGATAACTTTATCATCTTTTCGCATTGTTCTATTATAGATTTATCAAGAAACTTCCGGTTCCTAAGTAGGTACTACTCAAATTGTTTTTGATCCGTCTTACTGAAACAATGAATTAAACTTTGATTTCGTCTAATCGTTCTCTGCTGACATCTAAGACAGAGTTGTGGGTTCCTGTTTCATGTTTTCTTATATATGTAGCTCTTATAAAGATGCATCAGGAAACGAGCAGTTCCGGTTCCTCAGTGCTACTCAATTATTATTTTTATATTTCTTATTGATACACTGAGAGTTCTGGATTACTTAAGAGCGTTTATTCCGAAGGTAGGCAACGTCGCCAATAGATGTCAAATATTTCACTGTTTTGATTAATTTAGCAATATTACTGTGTGGAAATAAAAAATGTGGCTAACTAGCGAACTAGAATATTGATTATGAAATGCAATAATTCATATCGTAACACCGAATGTTTAGTTTTAGATGTAAAAAAACTATTTGGAAACTTTCCAAATGCGTTTTTTACACCTACAATGGGTACAACATCAAATTCATTGATATAATTGCAATTCATTATTAATATTCTAGTTAGCCACATTTCATATTTCTATTCAGTAATATTGCTATAAGAACCAAAACAGGTAAATATTTGACAGTTATTTGCGACGTTGCCAACTTTTAGGATAAACCCTCTCTTCTTAGCGTGTCGATAGCAATCTAAATCGACTCGGCCCAAAATTCGGCCACGTTTTTGGCGCGATCAGTTCCTGTTAATCATGTTTTCGCATTGTCTTATTATAGGTCCATCATGAATTGAGGAGTTTCGGTTCCTCAGTACTAGATATTTTTTTTTTTTTATTCTTCTTATTGAAACACTGAATTAAATCTTGATTTCTTCTCATCTAACTTTTCAACCATGCTCTGCTACCTGACCTGAATCACAGTGCTGGGTTCGTGTTTCTTATTTTCTGATAGCGCTTTTATAGTTGCATCAGGAAACGAAGAGTTCCGTTTCTTCAGTGGTACTCAATTTTTTATTTTTTATTTCTTACACACACTGAATTATATATCAATTAGAATTTACTTATTTCTTTACCCATGCTCTGCTGATACTAGAGTGACAGTTCTGGATTACTTTATCATGTTTTCGTATTGTCCTATTACCTATAGGTTCATGAAGAAGTGAGGAGTTCCGGTTCCTCAATACTACTCAATTTTTTTTTTGGATCCTTTTTTCTTTCTGAAACATTGAATTAAATCTTGACCTATTCTAATCTAACTTTTCAACCATGCTCTGCTGATATCTGAGTCAGAGTTCTGGGTTCCTGTTTCATGTTATCGGATAGCTCTTTTATACATGCATCAAGAAATGAAGAGTTCCGGTTCCTCAGTCCTAATAAAATTCTTTTTTGATTCTACTAAACACTGAATGAAATCTCCTATCTTTTTCATAAGGCTCTGCTAATAACTTTTTTGAGATTTCTGCTTTCATTTTGTTTTTTTCCTTTTACTGGAATCTTGGTTATTAATCATTGCCCGAAGAATCTACGAAAATCCACAAATTACGTCATTCACGGCTATTTTACTAAAATGATTGTCTTTTTCCAGTAACAGGTATCTTTGCTTTATTTTTTTTTAGATTTAGGTCAGCAAAACTCTTTCGGAAAAGTACGAGTTTAAGGAACTATACAGCTCACCACTGTGCAACTAAATCAGTTAGAGAAATGTTCTGCCAAGTTCGCGCACATTGGAATAAGTCCTATTTTACAACTTATGAAGTTAGGGATCTCGAGATGGCCACGACGCTGCCGGCCAGTCGTGGTCGTGTAGTGTGGTTGGCCGTTGCGACCAAGTGCGCGATTCGTATTAGTTTTTAGAAGTAGTAGTAGTTTACCTGGTCGTGGTCGTGGCCGTCTACTGCGTGAGATCCCTTACCGGTACAATTTGCAGCTCCATTGCTTACTGTTGCACTTAGTCTTAGACACAGAACAAAAAGCAATTTAGCCCCTTAATTAATTTTTAGGGTTCCGTACCAAATGAAAAATAGAAATGATTCATACTGCATAGACAAACATACAAATCTATTTCGTTATAAAACAGAAAAAAAATGCTTCCTCTCTTACTTAACATTGTCATACTGACAATTGTTTTGTCCACTGCTTTGTCGAGGATTTGCGCTTAGAGCACGTTTAAAGGACAGTGATTCAATTTTTGTTACATTCACTTTTACTATTTTTCTGTTTTCCTTTTGCCATATAAAGGTACTTAATATTACGTTTTTGAATTATATAGACATCATGTTTTATATCGATTCACAGCGAACAGTTACACGTCGTGACAGTTCTCTGATTGTGCACAAAAGACAAGATGTGGCCTATGATACGTGGTCTACACCACAAGGCCATCTATCCAATGCAGCGTTAACAAATGATTCTATCGCCTCCGTGCCAGTGCGTCCCAAGGGTTCCGTGAGAAACGAATTGATAACAATGATGTTCGATTCAATGCTAGACTGCATTGTAGAATCATGGGAAACTATTCAGCCACCTAAGCCAGAGGACAGCTCTCATCATCCTTCCCTGGATATTATGGGGAAGGTATCTAGCGACACTACAATTTTGGGCAGAAAGAAAAAATCTATTAGTAAGTCGCGATTTCTTGTGTTGGTCCCATATTAAAAGTTGTGCATGAGTACAAACCTACCCTCTAAGAAGTTTAGGGAACTAAGGTTGTTTATTGTATTATTTTAATTTTGCATTAACATTGCCCTCCTGGCGCAGTCGAATAAAAGGCTCGGGATTACTGGCTATGAAGGTTTACTACGCAGGCTACACTGGGAACGAAGCTAAATTTTGTTCAGCTTCGCTCATGTAGTTCCCGCGTGTTTTCATACTTCGGGTCTGTTCGCGGTGTGAACCGAAGTATGACTAATGAAGAGTCATGAGCTACTAATCCGAGAATCGAATTGGTTTTTATTATCTCGCAGTAGGTGCGAAAAGCAGAGTAAGTATTCAATTTCAATTCAAGTTATCTTTATTGCAATCCATAAATACACACATACAGGTGGTAATAATAAATAAATAGAAACAATTATCTCTCCTCGGGGATAAAACATCTTGGGCGAGCTTGCACTCAGGATTTTAGTCTTTAACTCCCTCGCTTCGCTCAGGACTTAACTCACAGCTCCCTCGCGCTCGGGAGCCCTAGAATCCATCGTTGTGTTCGGTATTCAAAACAGCGCCCGCGCCATTAAGACACTGCCTTATCCCCTTACGGCTAAACCCAATAACCTAAAAAAAAAAAAAAAAAAAAAAAAAAAAACAGTAAAAGACTGATCGCTATTGATGGTAGACAGTATAATTCTAAATCTGTCATTGAATGTCAAAGATTCCTCATTCTCTGACAGATTATTGGGGTTTTAACCATAGTTAGATAGGTTTTTATATCTCCAGTATGCCAAGTTTCAGCCGTTAGTGAATAATCTGCTATATATATTTTTAGTTCCTCCTCGACGACTTTCAAAACCGACGAAACGAAGCCGTTCAAGAGTTGATGAACAGTGTGAGGTAATTACCTGTATTCTGAAATATTTTAGACCAACAAGATTTGTATCAAAAATCAAAATGTAATGTAATGTATGTGTTTAGTGATATTTATTTTAGAAGTATGTTTGTAAGTTTATTCTCCTATTGTATGTTTACAGTTAAATTAGTGAATAATTAAGTGTGTTTTTTTTTAAGTATTTTATTTTCCCTTCTTCTACTCTTGCACACGTTGTCTACATCTATTTTACTACTTTCCTATCGCAGGTATGCTAGAAGAGATTTCTTTAGAAATAAGCATCACCTTCGTACGTATTTTTCTGTTCCTTTCTCCTTATCTGTTTATATGTGTGTACATAAACTGTTAAATAAATAAATAAATGTGAACAATTTGTACTCCTACTAACGGGGTAATAATTTGGATAAAATTTCACTTTTAAAGCAAATGTGATGAAGAGTGCACCTCCGATCATAAATGTGATTATGTAAGTAACTAGGTATTTACGAGATACCTACGTATAATCAATTCTGAATCATTCAGTGACTGATTCATCAATGTCCAGCCCAAAGCCTTGGACCTATAAAGCATTTTTTTTAAATATATGTTCCCTTTATGATGTAGCCTAAGTGGACAAGTAAACTTAAGTATAATATAACTGGATTTTTTTAAATTCCCACGGGATGTAGACAAAACTCATTCCCACACTTCCAGTAATACAGTATAAAACTATGCGAACGCATTGGGCTACTCATTGTTCGAATTGATAGACTTTATGTCACTATGGAGCAAATAAACTCTGTCAAAAATGCCATAACCCCTAACAACATTAGATGTCTACCTACCCCTTGAAGTAATAAAAAACACGTACTCCGCATTATTAAAGATATACCTGTTAGATACAACTTTAGAAAACGCAATTATACTTTAATCAATGCTAAGATTTGCGAAATTCCCCAGATCCATATTTTCTCAGATTTGCACGATGTTGATGCTATGGTGACACACCTATATGACTATTAGAGGGGAGATGTAAAACCATGATGAACAGCTGTTACAAAAATGAAAGATAAAAAAACTAAAAAGGTATAAACAAGATATCAAATCAAATCAGACAGACAAATAAAAAATCCGGAGTCACACGTCTTGTTAGAGCATTATAAATCGAACAGATTACGTATGTGACTCCGGATTTTTTATTTGTCCGTCTGTGATGTCTTGTATATACCTTTTTAGTTGTTTTTTTTTCCGTTGTTGAATTTTAGTTTTTATAACTTTCATTTTTATGTAAATTATCTTTTTTCTTTATATATCTTTTCCTAATTATAATAAATCTTTATATAAATATATATATTATATAATATATTTTTGAAATGTGCTAATTATGCCCTTTCATTTGATACACAACATGGCATCATAATTTTATTTCATGACTTGTTCTCTAGAGGGTGGTATATTAAATTTAATGTGACGTCACATAGCCTATAACCAGTGCGCAGCGGACGATCAAGACGGTTCCAACGATACCTCATTTGTCAAATTATGATAAGGAGTTCAGAAGTTTTGAGGGAAAAGATGAACATCCATACCCACATACATACATACCGGTCGAAATCATAACCCTCCTTTTTGCTTCGTCGTAGTCGGGTTAAAACTATATGAGCTTCACTGAAAAGAGCATATTACATAATCCGAAACTCTTTTAATAGCGAAAAAGTCCAAATCTAACGACCTTCCCTCGGAGATGTGTCTAGGAAATGAAACAATTCTCCACTGGTGAAAACAGTCTCCTCTAACTTTATTCCCTCGATTGGTTCACCTGCTGTAGCTCAAACAGGACCCAAGTATCATCAACATGCATTAGGTAAAGTAGTATTTACTGAACGAGATGTCCAAAGCACTAAAAAAACTTAATATCTGCAAAGGATCAGGGCCAGATGGTTTGCCACCGGTATTTGTAAAGAAGTGTGCTACTAGTGTATGTTTACCGCTTAAAATAATATTCAACCTTTCGATTGCGACATCACAGTTTCCGACGGAACGGAACATGGCAAATGTCGTATCGATTTTTAAGAAAGGAAATTCTAATGTCATGTAGAACTACCGTCCAATTTACTACTTTCAGTTTTCGCAAAACTCTTTGAATTCCTGCTAAGTCCTTCAATTACATCACACATTAATCATCAGTTAGTACCCTAACACCATGGTTTCTGTTTTCGTAAATCTATGACTACTAACTTGGTCTACCACGTCAATGAAGTAAGTAAATTGATGGACTCTCCTGCCCCGGTAGACTCAATTTACACTGATTTCAGCAATGCGTTCGACAAGGTAAACCATAAAATCCTCATAAAGAAGCTTAAAGTTTTGGCATATTTGATCAGTTGCTTCTTTGATTATTAAAATCACTCTTTCTTTTCTTTCTCGGAGATACCATTTAGGTATCTCCGAGAAAGAAAAGAAAGAGTGATTTTAAAGGACTATGAGTCACCAGTTTATTTCTCTATATCTAGAGTCCCCCAAGGTTCACACCTAGGCACAATTCTTTTTCTAATGTTCGTCATACATAGTTCTCTCAGTAAAACATAACAATTGCTCTATTTTTGCTGATGATTTCTGCGATCGTGGTAAATGAACGTCGACGGATGAGTTTATGTCTTTATAGATTAAAGATCATCCGTCGACGTTCATTTACTCAAGGCTGACCTCGACGCAGTTTATCAGCAACCTTTATCTACGTCTTACTCAATAAATGGGTAGTTAATTGACTCAGGCGTGACTTTGCGGAAATCCATTATAAAATACAATAGACGACGTATATGCGCGTATTAGGTTACTAAATATACGTCGTCTATTATAATGTATTCAATAAAAGGGGTAACAATACAAACACTGGACACGATTCGTGACCTGGGATTCCAGTTCGACTCTAAACCCACATTCCTCAACCACATTGACAATCTGCCAAAGCTGCAAAAATGTCTGGCTTTATAAAAAT
Organism: Agrochola macilenta; assembly: GCA_916701695.1. Taxonomy (NCBI): domain Eukaryota; kingdom Metazoa; phylum Arthropoda; class Insecta; order Lepidoptera; family Noctuidae; genus Agrochola; species Agrochola macilenta. The sequence goes on along the minus strand of OU753559.1, from coordinate 9,169,418 downwards.
AATAGATAGATAGATCGATAGACAGATAGAATACTCTTTATTATGTACACCATAAAAATTACAGCCATAAATATGTCTTTTCCGACCTTTTCCAGTCCATCTCTACCCTAAAGGTAATCTTCAATACTCTTGTGAGAAGTCTACTGCATGCACTATGCATCTTCAGTTTGGAATCCTACTTCCCATGTTCACGTAAACAGAAATGAACATATCCAAAGAAGCTTCACCAGATAATTTTAGAAGCTCTTTCGTATGGTTAAAGGCTCAATCATTATAAAATGTGTCTTTTGAACATCGAAAAGACGTGATAGACCAATACCTTCTTTCTAAAATCGTCAACGGTTCACTCATGTTCCCGATCTTTTGGCGGAATTAAGTATAGCTGTACCTCGACTGTAAACTGTTAGATCCGGGCCGTGAAACCATTTTTACCTTTGCCACAACTGCAAGTCGTACTAACTTTGGTAGCAACGCACCCATGAACCGTCTAATGGGAAACTATAATAAAATCGCAACAAGAACCAATAGCATCGAAATGTTCTCTAACCCTTTCCGCCAATTCCGAACGAGACTTCAGATCTTCGGAGACTCAAGACAGTGCGACACGAGCCGCCAATTCATAAAATTGTATCTGCTTCCATTTTCTTCTATGCAGGTTTTTTTGTTATTTTGTTAAATATTTTTAAATAAAATAAAATATACTTAAATATGATTAACATTTATTTTCTATGGTTCCCATCGTATTTGTGAACATAGCTCATTTTCGCTTAATTATTTAACTTGTGACTAATTCTACTAATGATATCAAAAACTTCTTATAATCATTCACATTACCTAAAACTGTGTGTGGTTTTTGTTTGTTTATTTATGTGTTTTTGTTAGTAAGTCGTTGAAATACCTTAACAATAAATAAATAAATAATTTATAATACTAAGGCCGAAGGCGTCATCTCTACGGCGAGTCTCTCGGCCGCGGCCGAGAGACTCGCGGCGATAGTCTGGCGCCGCCGCCGCGCGCCGCGCGCCATCGCCACCGCGCCCGCGCCGCGATGAAATCGTCCGCCGGGTGGAGATTACAGTTTTTATTGAATTTAATGCCACGGCCGCTGCTGGCGGGCGGCGGCGTGACTATCGCCGCGATTCTCTCGCCTGTGTACGTATTTGCTCAAGTTCGAGAAGATCATCTACTTAGCCGGTTTAATTATTCACAGAACGATTTGGCTCAAAATATTTGGTGGTCAAGTACTGACGAAAAGGCTATTATACGATTCCGAAACGGCAATATGTATGAAGGAAATATTTCTTCAAAATGTATGCATGGCGAAGGTCGTTTTCAATGGGCCGACGGAACCGTCTACTTAGTAAGTAAAAAATAAAAAGTTTCATTATTTTATATTATTTTATAACTAACCTTTACTGAGCGTTGACCGATTCTAATTTTAGGGACATTTTCAAAATAATGAAATATACGGAAAAGGTACAATTCAGTGGAAAAATGACACTTGGTACGAAGGCGAGTTTGCCGGGAACCTACGACACGGTAAAGGTCTGTATGTGGACTCTCGCAGTCAACGCTCCTACGCTGGCGACTGGCACTGTGGAACTAAGCATGGAGAAGGAGTTATCTACTATTCTAAGGACTTTAAGAATTCGTATGACGGGCAATGGATCTACGTATGTATAAAATTAGGCTTCCTGCAGACTGTCGTGATAGAGTCGCGACGCTACAGCGCGACGCGACTCTATCAAAACAATTTATAATAAAACTTCACGGTAGAACAATTACCGGTGTCGCATCGCACCAGTCTGCATGAGGCTTTGCTCCGGCGGGTCATTTGCATAACAGACTTACAGTAGCAATGGCTTTCATTTTGACAGTTCAACAACATTCATTGCGTTATTTACGTTGTTGAACAGGGGGCCTACCATCACCTCTAAAGCAGTATTATTTTAATCTTACTTCAGTGGGGAAAGAGATGGAGCTATACGTGCTGTAGAGCTTCATCACTGGAAGCAGCATTGTTTATGCCACAATAGATTTGACTGCACTGAAATTATAAATAAAGTATGTTATACGGTACCCAAAAATGTAATCTGACGTGGGATTCGGTGGCCCCGCCTATTCCACGTGATTTCATGTAAGACCAATCGGGGCACGAATACCCCTTCGACGTCTTGTAGAAACTTATAACGCACACTTCATGGACATAGACATTTTCTTTTTATCTAACAAAAATTTAAAACTCCAGCTATAACTTCATTAGCATCAAAATTTTAAATTAGCACTTATCTAATTTAACATAATATAACAATATTCTTAAAATCAGCTTCCGTTTTTGACTTATTTAATTAATCCGTGGATAATAGTGTGGGTTATACTCGTATGTTTAACTAGCAGCGCCCCGCGATTTCACCCGCATAAGTCTCGATCCCGTGGGAATATCGGGAAAAAAGTATCCTATATGTTAATCCAGGTTATAAACTACCTGTTTGCCAAATTTCATCCAAATCCGTTCAGTAGTTTTTGCGTGAAAGAGTAACAAACATCCATACATCCATCCATACTCACATACTTTCGCGTTTATAATATTAGTAGGATTATTTATCGCCCTAACATGTAACTGTGTGTTTGTCCCTAATAAATAAATAAACAGAGGTGGTAGTAGGTGTTAGAACATATTATGAAGGAATGGATTAGCAATATCCTACAAAATCATTCAGATTGTGATTGAAAGTGTGTTACGCAATTAGGATGCGGGTTTTTCAATATGGGGGTAATTAGGGAACATGGGTAAGATTGTAAGATACAGAGAAGAGAGTTAGCGTACCTACAAACAAACATAAGTAAATAATATAATTATAATCAGTACATTTCGGCGTGATTTTGACAGATCATTTAAACAAAAGTTGAGACTCTTTAAATATACTCTGTCTACGCTTTAAATGATCATGCAAAGCAATTTGAGATATTATAATACCTCAAATTGCTTAGCAAGATCCTCCGTTATATCGAAAATACTGCAGCATTAATTTTCAAATAAATATATGGTAAAGTTAAAAATGAAATGAAATGACTTGAAATGAAATGAAATTTTATTTCTTTGCCAGAATATAGGTACTTACAACATGGTAAAATAATTTTAGTTTAAAAAAAATTAAATATAAAACAATAGACGACGTATATTTAGTAACTCTGCTCTCGACTCTTGACGTGTCAATACGTCGGGTCCGGGTTCGCAACAAGTCAATCGTCATCCTGAGGATGCCTCGTTGAGAGGTGAAACACGTGTCGATTTCTTACAGGGTTCTTTATGACTTTTTAAGTGTGCTATTTATTTCATCTTCGTAGTTCGTTTCATTCATACATTCGACTATAGCAGTGTTGTTACCAGCAAATAATGTCATTGGTTGACGAATTTGACGGGGTAGGTTATGTACTATAAAGCAGATCAGGATGCCTACCATGATCTAATTAAAAACGATTCAAAAGCAAGGCATTTCAGTTTACTCGTAGGTTCTTAAACTGCATCGCTTTAAAGTCGTACCATGACATCCGATACGCTCAGCGGCATTTGTATTGTTAAAAGTGAATGAAAGATCGCAATTTGGGGCTGAACCGTGTTTGAAACGGGAGAATTTGACGCCGTTTTTATTTGAGACAATACTGATGTTGTGCCACGGAATGACCCATATCTCCAATTGGTCTTTGTTATGACCCTGTGGCATAGAATGACAATGCAGTCAAAACCTTAAAACAATATTACAACAATATTATTGTAGGTACACTTATAATAATAAACCTTAATAAACCTAATAAACCCTAAACCTTAATAAACCTTATAGTTGTAAAAATTGGATATAAGTAGTTTCTCAAATCTTATCTTACTAACAAAAATATAGGCTTTAAGAATTAAGTAAACTCAAGAGATAAGAAGTTACGTTAGGTTATCTACCTTGTTCTCTAAGGATAAATCCGCAGCAGAATCTTCCTCAAGAAACTCAAATAAAGAATCTACTTTTTCAAAATAGGTACCTAGTTCAACATCTGTTAGAGAAAAACAAATGCGGTTAAACAAGGAATGTAAAATAGGTATTTTAGACTTTAAAATAAAGATTAAAGCACACTTACATCGGTTTTTGGAAAATTCCGCTAAAATAGCACTAAAAAACTTTATTTTCGGCAATAATTCACCAAACGTTTCAGTTTATGTTAGAGAAATAGTAACTTTTATTGAATCGCTTACTTTGACAGTTGAGCGTTTCAGCTGAGCTGCTATATGGACGTCATGGTACCAAACAAGAATGAATGAAACCAAAACTTGCGACTCAGTTTGGGACAATCGCTGTCACATGGCATGACCTAAATTGAATCGTTAAACTGACGTCATGGTACGAATTAGAAGAACAGTTCAGTTTAGGTCCTAAAATGGATCGCGCTAAGAGCTCGTGGTAGGCATCCAGTCAGTTCAGTCTCGCTCTCACTCAGCCCGCGTGCGAGCGAGATAAGGAGTGAATTTGAGCTGAGGTATTAAGGAAAATTATAGCTAAGTTTCGTCTCTGTATCTTACCAACCCCTACCCTTAAACTGATCGCAAGCACTTCAACCAAATGAACCGGCAGAGAACGTGGTGTACTTAGGTAAACTTGTAGTAGCTAGTCCCTAGCGCGGCGCGAAGATACCAGACCCACCAGAGATGTCCAACTGAGCACCTCAATAAATTGAGCTGGTAGATTTTGCAATTTTTTTTTATTAGCATAATAATTAATTTTAATATTAATTTAGAATGAAAAATACGGGTATGGATCTAGAGAATACAGCCAACTAAGTGGATATAAAGGAGATTGGCATAGAAACGAAAGGGAAGGTAAAGGATTAATGATATGGCCGAATCATGACGTAAGTTTTATTCAATTATTTAATATATTATTATCTCGATTACCAACCTAAAAATCAACAGCTACCATATACTTACCTGACATTATAAATGTATGGCCCTCCGTAGGTCAACTATCCAATAAGTAGTGGTGTGTGTGTTTGGGCTTCCATACATAAAACGTACGACCGCTCGAGAGGGAGTACCTAATAGAGAATGTCCATGCAAAAGTGATACCTACTCCTTCCTGACACACATATTACCATATCTTTATGTAACTAGTAACTCGAGGTATCTACATAATTTGTTGAAAGAAAAGAAAGAAAGAAAGAAAAATATTTTATTTGGGACACGCACAGGAAATACAAACAGTAAATAATAATAAAAAAAATGAAAATACAAACATAGTAACGACCTGTGCGAGGCCAAAAAGGCCACTATCTCAGCATAATTCGGCGATATTTAAAAATAAATACCGCAGCGCTGGTTTCTGTTGCTACTTTTAAAGGTACAGCCAAACCTGAGCGACCACAACACGGGATGCGAAACTAATGCGGAAATTATCGTGCACACCTGCGCGACTACAGCGCGAACAGCGAACTTCATTTTGTTTAGTGAATAGTCACAGCCGCACGTCTATAGGGTAGTGTCGCGTCGCACTGTGATCGAAAAAAAGCTCTCGAAGAAATACGAGCAAAATTTTTTAAGTATAACTATTTATTTATGATTTTTTGACATATGTTATATAAAGAGATTTAATGCCTTTTTTTTTAAACGGCTACTAATCTGAAAAAATCAAGTACGTCAAAATATCATAAATAAATAGTTACATCACCGTGTGCAAGGATATAACGGTTATTCTCTCCGTTCCGGAGATATAAGCATTAGTTCCATACCTACATATTTTTTGGAATATATGTATATACGTATAAGTTAGTAATTTGCCTACCTGATTGTATCTTATGATATATTTATGCATAATATTGGCTATTAGAAGGCATTTTAAGTAAAAACCGACTGTTTAAAATTTAAGCTCCTATTTCTTCGAGAGTCTTTTTTCGATCCACAGTGCGTCGCACTATCGCGTCGCGCCGGTCTGCACAACGCTTAACACCAAAATTGTTGAGTTATGTCAGTCTCATATTTAACATCAGAATCTGCTTCTGATGAAGAAGACTTTTTATTGCTTGCCCTTGCGTATGCGTGTATATTTTGTCCTTTTTACGTAGATTCTTATATCCTGGAAAATAGGATGTTCTCTCACTATTTCTATAAACATCTCTGTAGTATTATCTGTCACACCACTCACACCAAATCACAGGTTAAAATAATGACAGATTATTCGTACACACGTCTGACCACAAGACGCGTGCTTCCTGCTCACTCCCGCTTAGCCGACGCGTGCTTCTTGCTCACTCCCGCTTAGCCGACGCACGCGGCGGTCGCGTAGGTGTGCAAAGTGTCATAATAATAACACGTGCAGTGTCTGCCGCGCGGTAGACACTCCCTCTTCGCTTCCTACCTCCCGTGTTGTGGTCGCTTAGGTTTGGCCGAAACTTAATAAAGTATGTACGTACCTAGCTAGCTACCCTATGACTTGGACTTGGAGTCTAGCACCGAACGAATGCTAGGTATTACATGGACCACCTTACCATCTAACCTTCGTTATTCGGCATTATATTTAGGTGTCGCGTAGTGTCAGTGAAAACGGGCAGAAGCTAAGAAGTTATTCTTCAGTTTCATAAACATCACGCCTTGTTTCTCCGAAGGGTTGTGCACAGGTGTAGGTACCTGTGACAGGTACACCCACATTTCGCCAGTTATGTTTAAGTCCCATAATTTTAAGGGGGCGAGCCTATTGACATCAACCGGGCACAAATCCAGACTCCGGGCTGCTAGTAAGAAATTCCAGATAGAAACACCCAATAACATTTTGCCCGACCCAGGAATTGAACCCAGGACCTCACACTGGTGGATTCAGAATCATGTACTGAATCCATGGTAACGGTTTTCGCATCGATGTCCCTGCCACCCTGTATACCTACCCAATAATGAAATTCTATTGTAAAACAATATCTAAGTACATTCATATTTTTATTCTTTTAGTTTTACCGTGGAGGGTGGCAGAATGGAGTCATGTCCGGTTATGGTATTTACATATGGGAAGCTTGTTATAATAATACCATGGCACTGCCATCTATACATGCATTTCGTGGTACGTGGGATAAAGGTCAGCGAAATGGATATGGTGTACTTAATCTAGGACTCGGCTTGGGATCGCATTATAGGGGAGAGTTTAAAAACAATAAAAAAAATGGCGTCGGAAAATTTGTCACAAATAATGGATTCATCATTCAAGATAGAAACCTTTTTACTGATGACAATTTAGGACCCTTGAATTCTAATGGTACTGAAACCAGATACCCTCAAGACACTAATAGATCTGTAACTGTAAATGAACCCTACCAATTTAAAATATGCGATAGTACTGTCGGCCTTATTTATCATATAGATCAAGCACTTAAAAACATAGATAAACAAGATGAAATTAGAACAAATATAATAAATGTCTACTTGGAAAATAATAACCTGATAGAAAAAGGAGGGCATTCGTTAGAAGAAGCAAATAGACTAGATAACATCCAAGACATGATCATGTTTGAGGAGAGTTCGTTACGCCAGACATTGAAGTTTTATATGACCGATTTGTTGAATATTTATTACAAGTATGCGACCATATGCAACACCGAAGAAATAGAGTTTACGCCTGTGCTGATTCGTTTGTTTTTATGGCAATTGTATTACGACTGTAATGTTCACGAGAGAGGCTTGACACTCGTCGAGATTGACAAAATATATCACCAGAATCCTGAATGGCTCGCAAGGAGCCCGCATAACCCGTTCGAGAAAGTATACTTTTGGCAGTTCTTACATAGTCTGATATCAGTTGCCAGTAAATTATACGCAAAGAGAGAATTGCCAGGCACAAAACCTGATACAATTCTAGCAAGTGCTTTCAAAACTTTTATGGAATGGGATTTATTACGGGGGTCTGGTTGTCAAAGAGGTAGGGTGAAAGTAGTCTCGAGAAGTCTTTTTAAAGTTTAAACAACCAAAAAGCTAAATTGGAAAATAGTCCAGGGCCAAAAAAATAGTTCAGGGAAAAAAAAACAAATTCCAACAACTTTTACATTTAACTTTTTCGCCACTCGGAACACTCACCGAGTTCTCTTCATTTTTTTCATTTACTTATATTTTATGCAAAATTTTCCGACCAACCAAATACTGCTAAGATTTTTTTTTGGCCCTGGACTAAAAGTATTTTATTTTAATATTTATTGGAATGTTGTTTTGTTTTAAGGTCATTTGGTAAATGGTTATGGTAAATGTATACCTTTGCGGGCAACCTATGAGTTGTACCGTAGCCTGGGAGAGCCACACACAGTGCGCACTTTTCTTTGCACCGTCCGTCGTCCGCCACACTGCGCAGAACGTCCTCAACCCGACCTCGTGGAAGTGCCCGACATATGCCTGCCACTAGGCCGTAATGTTTATATTTTTGGAGATGAATTAACCTTTGTTGTTGGTAAATAATATTTTTAAAACATTTTTTTATCCTTTTACTATAAAAGCGCTAAACAAAACTAAATTACGTTACTTTTTACTGCAGATAATAATGAACTACCTGAACCCTTTGAAATAAACGAAGATATTGAAAACTTGAAACTTTTTAACTTTGGCAATTTATCAAGCAAAACCATTATAAGAATATTTTCAAGAATATTTCCGAACCTATGTGAAGGCGATAAAATTATGGATCTTGATATCGAACTATCATTTTTAGAATTTTTTGAAGCATTTGTTACGTGCGCGATAGAAAGTATTCGTGTGAGAGACGAAGAATTAAAGTGGAGGCATAAATTCTCCATGAATAATGATATGATGGTGCCACCAAGTACTCCAGCGGGACAAGGGGCTAGATCCAAATAGTAGCACTAGCAGCACTTTATACCTACAGGATTACACAACAGATATTCTAACAAATTGTTAGGTAAGTACCGAATTCATATCTATAAACATTGCTACCTAGAGTTGCCAGGCCCAGAAATAGAAAAGCCGGACAAGATTCATATTTAGCCGGACATTTTGCCCTGAAAGACTGACAAACAGGTCCATAAAGAAACAAAAAGTATACTTTTTATATATGTAGGTCTGTACAAACAGCAACACACTTAACTGCCCTTTAAAGACGCAACTGAGAGAAATGATGACTGTTCGCAAGGGATACATATATGTTCGCAGGAGACGCCCCGGGCGTCGGGAGTCACAAGCTGACTTCCGGCCACCGTAGGCGCGGGCCTGCGGACGGTGAGCGATGGGCAGCTCGCCGTCCGATAAGGACCAGGCCCGGGTCGACGGCGCGTTGTGTTCCACGCGCGCCTCAAAGGGATGTCAGCACCAACTGACGGGGTCCGGAAGGACCAATGCCTGCTGGGGTTGCGGGTCTGCCCGAAAGGGATATCGCGGCCCCAGCACATAGGCAACGGAAGGAACACGGGTGGGTTTTAGTCAGTAAAAGTCTGACACTCCCTCTCGCTCTGCCCAGAGCGGGAGGAGTCATTTGATGATTTCACACCCAAAAAAAATAAAAAATAAAAAAGGGATACATATATGTTAGTCATTTTCAATGTAGTCATAAGTTTTCCAGAAAACGGTTCAAGTAATAATTATTAATTCGGTCGTATTGCAACTCTTCTTTAACACTCAAATTGACATTTACTTGAAAGTTTATTCCAAATAAATAAAAAATGTGTGCTGGGACACATAGTAGAAGTGAAACTTCAACGGACAAGTGGAAAAACGAATCGCAACGGACAAGTGGAAAAACGAATGGCAACGGACAAGTGGAAAAACGAATCGCAACGGACAAGTGGCAAAACGAGTCGCAACAAAATTTGAACTTGAAGTTTTACTAAGGCAAGGGCAGGTTTTCAAATTGGACAAGTACATTAACAATCTGCCCGTAAAACTACAAAAATCCAATTTTACGCGCCGTGACTCCGTGAGCGATGTGACAAGGTGTCCGTTGAAGGTTCACTTCTAGTATGTGTCCCAGCACACATTTTTTTTTTGCAGGTTTACTGCAAATTATGATTTGGTTAGGTTAGGTACATTTAAATAAATGCATTTTTAATTTAAACATATTTTATTTTATCTAACAAAAAAACTGAATTAAATCCGGAACAAAAAAAACATACATAGTCAACTTATACACATACAAAGGAACATTAACAAATGTACATCTTTCGTCATCAATTTTCATTCGGCTCATCTGCGTTATAATCAACTAGCTGCCCGCCCCGGCTTCGCACGGGTAGCACTAAGTACTTATCTACAGCGCACCTACCTACCTATCCTACCCTACCTATCTACACTACCTACCCTACCTGTGCTACCTACCTACCCTACCTACGCTACCTACGCCACTTAATTTCTTGACATTAACTCCCGTCCCGTACGGCCCGTACCCCAGTGACGCCTACATTGCGTATGGTGCTGCCTAGCTAGCCGAGCAGGGTGAGCGGCTACCACGCAACTTTTTTCTAATACTTACATTTTTAAACTCGTGATATTTTTCGAAAGGAATAATTCAAAAAGTTATATAAAGGTATTGAAGCAGTTGAATATGAAGTAATTTATTTTGATAAGGATTAATACCAAGATAAAATACAATAGACGGTGTATATTTAGTAACCTAATCCGCTTAACCGTTCTTAAGGAGTCATAAAGAACCCTGTAAGAAATCGACACGTGTTTCACCTCTCAACGAGGCATCCTCAGGATGGCTATTGACTTGTTGCGAACCCGGACCCGACGTGTGAACACGTCAAGCGTCGAGAGCAGTGTGAGTCGATTCGTTTTTTTTTTTTTTTTTTTTTTTTCCTAACTAGGGCATCTCGCAGATTACCACTAAGGTAGTGACTGCTTAACCGGGCTTTCCTGTGGCTGCCTTAAGCTTCTACACTCAAAGCCTCCAGCCAGGGCAATATACTATTTTAATTAAAACTAGGCGAATGCTCGCTAAGGGCCACCCCCTGTGGGGTGCGAACCTCGGCTTAGGGCATTCGCTGAGGGGAGGACAGCAAGAGGGACAGGCTGGATCAAAATGGTGGTTTCATGATTATTGATCGGGGAATTTAAAGCTACAGGCTCAGCGGCAACGCGTGCTGGCGCTTCGTCGACGAGCAAGGGTCGGGGGGGAGTATCGTTTACTCGGGAGGGTCGCGATCGCGGGGGACCTCTACGGCGAGGTCTGTATCGCGGGTGTCGGTTGTGTTTGTGCACTGTACTCGTGGCCCTATTGCTCTCCTGTAGGAGTGTGATGGGGTCATCTGGGTCGGAGAGGAGTCGATTCGCCCGCCAACCCCACTTATATAGGATTACTGCTCCGCCCACCTCGGCTAGGATCGTTATCAGCGCGATAAAGGGCTGCGAACAAACGCAGTAAAGGTGACCTTGGAATTGTTGTATTTAATTCATTCAACAGTGTAACGTTCCCTGTGTGTTGCCTATAGGCGACGGCGGGACTCTAAGGGTGTGTTTGGATCGCCGATTGTTGATGGCGGTAGCCAAGCGGGAACGGTTAAGCGGATTAGGTTACTAAATATACATCGTCTATTGTATTTTATAATAGATTTCCGCAAAGTCACGCCTGAATCAATTAACTATCTTAATACCAAGATACAAATAAAGAGCCTTTTCTAGCGGAGGCATTTCAATTATTTTATTGAAATAAAAGAACACTTATTGTGGCATAACTATAATAGTTAGACATATGCTGTCGCGACCCTTTTATAAATAATTATGTGTTCTGCAAAGTCGTAGTAGATTATTTTATTCTATCATCAATAGTTTACGCAGCGCAAGCGATGTAAAGAATATTTTAGGTAATTTTTTTACACCTTGGGTCCATTATTGGAGTTTTAGTAAGGATCCCATTTTTTTTTTTAAATATAATATAGTTTATGTCACCCGGGGATAGTGTAGCTTCCTAACAGTTAAATAATTTTTCAAATCGGTTCAATATAAAAACTGGAAATTCCAATCTATTCTCTCCCTCCGCCGCTGCCGCCTCTCACTCACCACGCGATATATCGTCTACCCCCTCCACGCTGCCGTAACGCTTTTTCGTGACAGAAAAATCCTAATACCCCCCGTCTATATATATAGAAGTTTCACTTTAAAACTGCTTGGATCATGGATGCAATCTAAATTTACTCAATTCTGTCTACTTGACACAAGATCTTTTTATAATAATATTCAAAATCTACAATAATTTAATCTGGTACAATAATTTGATAAAATGCCTGCACGGCTCACCGCTGCGGAAAGAATCCGCATTGTAATTTTAAAAGAAATGGTGTTGAGAGTTGCCGAAATATCGAGACAACTAAATGTGCACGCTTAGAATAATAATTCTAAGTGTGCACGTAAGTTTTACACCAAATTTTATTATTGAAAACTTCATGAAAATCTATTTTGAAAACGCCAAAAAATAGTCAAGAAATAGTCATAAATAGTCACCAAGGTTAAAAAATAGTCCGATTATGATTCCGAAGATACAGCTATAAGTTGGTGAGGATTGTGGGGGTGAACGTCTCCACACAATCCTCACCTCAGTGCAAGTAAACGGCCGGGAGTACGGACTTGGTTTCAATTCCAAAAAATAGTCAAGAAATAGTCATAACGCTATGCCAAATCTCGAAAATAGTCATTAAGCGATTCCAGAGATATAAAGGGGTCATGGTGAGTATTACGTGGAGAGCCTTTCTCGCCACAATCCTCACCTGATTACCGCGGAACGCCTAGGTTTTTGAATTTGAATTTGGTGTCAAAAAATTGACAATAAATAGGCGTCTCCAACCATGATAATTTCGACCTGGTTTACTATGTAGAAGTATGTTAAACTTCCACGTAAACTTACTTCTACATACATTTTATTTTGGTATAGTCGCGAACAGTAAAACATAAACCTATGACATTATTTAATAAGGAAAATAAGACAGCGTCTTTATTAAGTAGAACGCGGGCTAGTTCCAACAGCATCTTGAAGATCCTAGCCGCAAAGTATTCAATACTCCTTGTACAAATATTCGATATTTATTATGTCAATCACTAGCATTTCAATGACAAGATAAACTTAGATGAAGTAAAAAAGGATGAAGGCCGTTTGAAGTTTGAAATTTTTCATAATCCATCCCAGTTTTCGCTATTATTGATAGTTATAATAGTGTATTTAAAAGTTTATATACACGCACAGGATGTAAAAGTGAGTGTGATAATACGTGTATCCTATTTAGTGCGTATTTAATCAGTGACACGCAGATATCGCGTTCAATTCCCAGGCAAGTTCAATGTTATTGCTTTTTGCAAATCGCGACCAAATCGAGATTAGCTGTAGGGGAACATGGGGCTCAATGGATCATTTTTTTTTCTAAACCTATTTTGGGTTAAATTTCTGCTTTATTGACCGAGGTTGTTAATCCAATATATAAAAGCATGTCTAATCTTTAACATAATTTGTTCAAATACCTCTTTTACAGTTTGGTTTACTTTATAAGATTGTTTTTTTTCATACAGCGTATTGATCCATTGTGACCCATGAATGGGTCAAATTGAATCAGGGTTTGAGTTACAGTGGATCGAATGGGGTACTATGAATCATAAGCGTTTATAAATCAATAACATTTATTTATTATTACTTATATTAATTAAAGTCTAATTTTTTTATAAATAAAATATAATTATCAGTCATTGCTTTAATCAGTCTTAGTTGCAAAATCACAATATACTTGATAAGATTAATAGTACAGAAAATTATAAGAGAAAACAAAATCGGCAGCTTCTACTACTTTACAAAATAAAATACGCCTTCTTGAACATGAGTAAAACTCCTAACAAATTTTGAGTAACAACATAAACAATAGAGCAAATGAAAATAACAAAAAATGCACTTACTTCTTGCAAAAACTAAAAAGGAAAAAGTAATGTTATAAAATCAAACTGTCTTGAGCTATCAATGTTTTGAGGGGTTTGACGCAGAATGTGCACTTCGCAAAATGTGCACTTGACGCAAAATGTGCACTTGTCAAAATGAGCAAATCTCAAAATGAGTATGAATTTTATCACACTCATTTTGTCAAAATAAAAACCGTTTGCTTACATTTTTTTTTTAAACAATTTGCACGATTTTTATTTTGACCCCTTGTGATAAAATTCACACTCATTTTGAGAAGTGCTCATTTTGAGAAGTGCACATTTTGCGGAGTGCACATTATGCGAAGTGCACATTTTGCGTCAAGTGCACATTTTGCGAAGTGCACCGTTTTGAGCATAGTAAATGAGGTATTTATTAAAAACTTAACGTAAATCAATATTTGAAAAATCAACATCGAAATAATATAAACCTTGAGCTCTGTTCGTGCTTCCTGTAAATCCCGGTCTAGGTCCACTATCATGTTTAAAGCGTTGCGCATTTGTTCTTCTGTATGAAGACCAATCTGGGTCTTCCTTTGTCTATCACGTGGCATGTTTACCTGTAAACAAGTAGGTATACTTTGAAACTTGAAACTTTTTGGGGAACAGTGGATCACGATCCAACGAACCCCATTACCACATGATTCACTGTAACCCACTTACTAATAACAGAAATAATATTTTTATCAAATAAAAAATCGTTTATATCACACAATATATTACAGTTTTATACAATTAGACACGCATACTGAAGGAAAATATACAAAGACTTTAAAATATCTAAATATCTTTGAACTAAAGTAATTTGAAACATTAAGTAAATTATTTTTTCGTACTTACCTACTGACCTATGCGCTGTCGCGCGTCCTCCCGTTGTGATGCAGTGACGGCGACTAGTCGGGTGGCGCGGGGTAGGGGATAGCGTTAGCGAAGCCAACGCGTGTATGTGTGAGTACAATAGGTACAGAGTTTTAACAAATGATTCACTGGTCCCCGTGATCCACTGATGCACATGTTCCCTAACTACAATATTTTATTACTGTTTTAAATTAATATACAACACTATTGAAATATATTTACAATTTTACTGTTCGCGACTGTACCAAAACAAAATTTATGTAGAAGTTTACGTCAAAAAACGTTAAAAACTTTACTTCTGGTGATTTAAACTAAAAAGAATAAACTTTGAAGGTATAAAACCTCCACATTTGTAAAAATTAAAAAAAATACACGTTAGTGACATCACAGAGTTTATTTTTATAGTGACACTATTATTTATAGTGGGTGACATTATCTAAAAGGTTTTTCTAAAACGTTTATCGAAAATATTTGCAAGTTTTTATTACTTTCTCACAAAATAAAAGGGTTCGTCAAAATGTGGTTTAAGAATCCTATGGCGAAAAAGCCACAACAGATATTGTTCTCCAAGAATAGATATGGACCAAAAACAAAAGTAGAACATTGGGACTCCGCTATACATGCCGAAAAAAAAGATAACTATGCATATCGCGACAAGTTGAGTAACCACATCAGCACTTACAACCGCTGGGGGACGGAGGACCAGGGAACTAGTAAGACCGAAACCCGCCACATGCTAGCGGAGGTATTCACCAAGACTGACCCGATATATGCCTTCAAGCCACTTGTAAATTTCACATCTTATCCGTGCACAGAGTAAGTAGAATTAGGTTTGACCCAGCGCAATCGACTATTTTAGGCACATCACGCCTGTATTCCCCGAGGGATTAGGCAGAGGTATATGAAGGTACCATCGAAGAAGTTCATATTAACCACCGTAAGGACTATTTTTGCTTTCAGCGCTCGGCGGCTATAGAACCGGGCCAGTAACAGATGTTGTCATCGTGTTCACGGGATTTTGTTTTGAAACTGGTTAGATAGGAACTTCTTTGATGGCACCTCACGCACACGCACACGCACAATTTGTCGTCAATTTATAGGTATACCTAAGTATATAATTCTCGTATAATAGGTACAGAGCGAGCCTATTGCCACAGACTCTGGGCGGATAGAAGAAATTCGTAATGGAAAAACCTATACCCTAATTGCGTAATACACGATCAATCAGAATCTGAATCGTTTTGAAACAGATTGCTAATCCATTAGGTAGGTAGGTACTTCATATGTTCGAAAAAAAATCTGCTCAACAACGTAATTATCACAATGTTGAACTGTCAAAATGAAACGGTTAAGTCGTAATTGTTAACGAAAATGTGTTACGTAATTAGATAGCTATTATGCAACACTTTGCCCGGCCGAGTGGGGGTATAGAAATAGAACTCAAGCTCATACTCAGCGGGCGCGCTTGCGACCACGTCGAGAAAGGGAAACGCGAGGCACCGCCAATAAACAAACAAGTTAGACAACCACGTTGCGCTTAACGTTGTGTCGCCTCTCGAAAACTATGACATGGGACCTAGTACCTGGTCTAAACTACCTAAGTAGTAGACCAGCTCCTAAGTTCGTTGGCGCTATTTTTCTATCTAAACTTAATATTAAAAAGAGAAAAGATTTTTTTTTTTGTATGTTTGTTACGGTTTCACGCTACAACGGCTGAACGGATTTTGGCACATGGGTAAACCATGACCTGGGTTATGGGACTAGGACATAGGATACATTTTATCCCGATATTCCCACGGGATAAGGCTGCCTGTCCACTGGAGCGGAAAGGAGAGGAGCGGAGCAGACCTGTGCCAATATTAACCAATGGATTAACATAATACTTAGAACCAATTAACATAACTTGGAGTAAAATAATTAAATCACGCTTACCTGTAAAACTTAAAGCTAAAGTCATGAACTCTTGCCTGCTGACATGCCTTACTTACGCTTGCCAGACGTGGATCTTTAATACCACAACTAAAAATTAAATACAAGTTTGCCAAAGAGCCATGGAACGAAGCATCCTATGCATCAGACTAAGAGACAAATAACGTCATCAATCAGAAAAAAGACAAGTCATAGATGCCCTTCAACACGCTCAAGCACTGAAGTGGAGATGGGCGGGCCATCTGGCGCGATCAGTAGACGACAGGTGGACCCTTAGAACAACCGCTTGGAATGGCCCACACGGAAGGAAAAGAAGAGGCAGGCCATCAGAGCGTTGGCAAGACGAGATAGTTGCATTAATTAGCAAATCGTGGCTTGAGAAAGCAATAAACAAAACAAACTGGAAATTACTGGAGGAGTCAAAGTCAAAAACGTTTCTTGCGAACTAACTGTACAATGTTGGTTGACCTATACCCGTTGAGGGGTCCTTAATTAATTAATATTAAGTAGGTACTTACTTACATTATTAAGAACTTTATTTATTTTGTAATTAAGGAATAATAAAGGCTTTTTATTATTATTAGTTTTATCTATTACCTGAGTTAAGTACAAAGTACCTAAAAACATTAGTCACTGTAACGACTACATATTCTCATCAAGTTATTTTAAACGCTTTCGACTCCACCCATTTTTCATAGAGAAAGAAAGAAAAGAAAGAAAGAAAATACATTTATTTAGAGCTCATAATGGCATGCAGCCATAAATACATATTGCAAGTTGACAGGACGGTCACCGGCATTAAGTTAGCGCTATATTTAACCTTCAAGGAGTGTCATCAGCATGAGATTTGAAACCGTGTTCTGAAACTAGTTAAGTAAAATAGTGTTGTCAGGGGGTCTTTTCGCTATACATATTATACTTTCATGTAAGTACTTGTGGGGTGCGGACGTGAAATAATAAACAATAAAGAAAACTGCAATCGCTCGCTATGATTCCAGGCAGGGATCAGAGTAGTTCCTGAAATAAGCAACTGTACTAGTGGGGTGCGGACGTGAAATAATAAAAAATAAGGAAAACTGTAATCGCTCGCTCTGATTCCAGGCAGGGATCAGAGTAGTTCCTGAATTAAGCAACTGTACTAGTGGGGTGCGGACGTGAAATAATAAAAAATAAGGAAAACTGTAATCGCTCGCTCTGATTCCAGGCAGGGATCAGAGTAGTTCCTGAAATAAGTACTAGTGGGGTGCGGACGTGAAATAATAAAAAATAAGGAAAACTGTAATCGCTCGCTCTGATTCCAGGCAGGCATCAGAGTAGTTCCTGAAATAAGCAACTGTGACAGATTAACGGACAGAAAAACAAAGTCGAACAACAATAAGTGTTCTTTTTTTACCATTATGATAAGGAACCCTGAAAAACCTCGATTCTTAATCTCATCCTCGTGTTTAAAATTTTCAAAATAAATATTTTTTGTTAATTTTTGTAACCGTGGAAATGGTTTTCTGACCCCATATTTTTTTGGAAAATAAACGTTCTTGAATTGCAAAACCAACGCGTTTATGAATAAAACTTGTTAAAATATACAAATAATTTTATTTTCAGAGTTTATAATCCCGAATTCGCTAAGAAAACCCTACATTTCAAATGAGCCCTCCGCGAAGGCTCGCGGCATCCCATATGCGATTTGAGTGAAAGTCCCTCTAGGAAAGCTCTATCCCGGCACTGAACGTGTTAACAACACAAACACCACGTCTGTATTCCCCGAATGGTTAGGCAGAGTACCACCACATTTCGCCAGTTATTTTAATATAATGTTGTTCTTTATAAACAAAATGCTAATGTATATGATATTATGTAGGTAACAATAAATAAAATAGGCCGCAGTCATAGGGACTGCCGATAGAAGTGAAAACTTGAAACTATGAAATAACAGTGCTTTTTTTGTTTTTTTATTTAATTGTAGTAGGTATCAAAGATTGAAATGTCATAATTTGTGAATAGCCCGTCATAATCGACACAAAAAAAGACAACCGTCGCAAACGCACATAAAACTAAAACAAATTTATATGTTGTTAGGTCCGCTGAGAGTAGTTCGTACCCAAGTTTGCAACCCTGAAAACTCGTTTTTTTTTTAATTCTCTAAAGATTTTTTTTTTTATTGAAACATGTGCCCAATTTTTGCTACAATCTGAGCCTAACCCAATCACTCTAGGCCAAAGTGGCAAAGGTGGAAATCTCATTTCCGCGACTTTTTTGCGCAACTATCACTTCGCTTACCTAAGTGAATTCGCGCAAGTGTCTTTCGCGTAACTGTCCTGCTATGCTACCATGCTAATGTTATCAGTAGGTATCTATAACGTAGCGATGAGTATGAAAACCAGACTATAAATAATGGTACCTACTTAATAATTTTAATTTACAAATGATGACATTTTAATTTTTGATATCCTCCACAATTTACATCAAAATTTTAAAAAAATACACTTTTTTTCATAGTTTAAGTTTTCACTTCTATCAACAGTCCCCATGACTGCCAATTTTCTTTTTACTTTAGTTGCTTACTAGTTGATGTTTGTGATTTTTTTGTAAAGATAACAAAGTAAAATAGTAAAGAAGAACATAAGTACTTACATTTTAAAATACAATAGACGACGTATATTTAATAACCTAATCCGCTTAACCGTTCTTAAGGAGTCATAAAGAACCCTGTAAGAAATCGACACGTGTTTCACCTCTCAACGAGGCATCCTCAGGATGGCTATTGACTTGTTGCAAACCCGGACCCGACGTGTGGATACTTACATTTAAAAAAAACGAAAAACCCGACAGCGTAAAAAGTGAACTTTAAAAAAGATGTTAGCTAGATTACAAGATAATTTAACATATATTATAAAGTATCTCAATCTCATGCAGTCGGAGGCAATGGTCTTACTTTATTGTTAAATTATCTAAAAAGATGCCTCCGACTGGACCGCATGAGTAAGTTATTTAATCTTGCTAGTTTCCATCTTTATTAAAGTTCAATTTTTACTGTCAAGTTTTTATTTTAAACATAATTTTTATTTTTCACCTTATTAAGACATATTAAACGATTATAAATAAGAACTTTATCACAGCTTTATTATAAGTTTTGAAAATTTAAGTGAGAATGGTTGCTAACGAACTTTAAATCGCCTAGACTAGGACCTTGAATAGGTCTCTGAAAATCGACTTTTTTTTTTTTCTTTTTCGCAATAAGGCGTCTGGTTGTCGCACTAATGAGTTTTGATTACCTACTGTCATGTCTTTAGTGACACTCACAAGAATCGATTGACGTAAGAATCATCGAAATCGGCCCACGCGTTTGGTCTCTAGAGCGAGCGCCACAAAGGAACAAATATTCATACATACGTATAGGCTGATAAACATATTACCCTCCTTTGCGTTGCGCAGTCGGGTAAAAGCATTAAGTTTGTAATGTCAAAAATAAAACTACGTTTCTGAGAATTGACACTTTTCTATGAAACAACAGATTTAAAAAAAAATACCGACGAAAAATTTCAACGCTGTTTAGGATCTTGTACTGAATCCATGGTAACAGTTTTCGCGTCGATGTCCCTGCCACCCTGTATATTACTATACATTATTTACTTAATTTCTTTTACGTTATTTAGCACGCCAGGACGTAATAAATTAATGAAAAGCGCAGACTTGGCTCAACTTCCTGCAGATTTCGGAGTGATGGATTACCTTTCCACTCAACAGGACGATTACAGGAACCCCTACTCAGCAGTGACAAAACCGGTATGTTATTCAACTGCTGGATAAACTTTATTATGGACTCCTCATAGATCTAACATGATATGCTGTATCAACGTGTCGTTCCTGATTCCTCAAGTGTCGTAAGTTACGATTTTTTTAGTAGGACATGCAGCATCTTCGTTTTCTTCGTTAATTACGTCACATCGAATCTGTAGAGCCTTGGTTGGTGCTTTTTGAGTAGTAGGTAATTTGCAGCGATCTATGGGCCGGCCGTGGCTCAGTTTAGAGTCGCCTTTGTTCAGCCGCAAACTATCAGTAGGAATTATACTGATCAACATAACTATCTAATTAATCCAAAATTTACATACTTACTTAGCTATGTAGGTATCTAATGCATTTTATGACAAACATTGATATTCACAGCTATCTTAAAAGCTGGTACCACCTGCTGTACTAATAACAAAATTTTGATTATTTCAGTTGACCATGTCATCTCCACCCTGGCTGTTGAACCGCGTGATCCGCTCGGACCTCACACACAACCACGGCACTGCACCGCCGCGAGGCGACTACCAGTGCCTTGATACCCACACACCAATTGGACACATTCGTCACATGAGATTATTCCGCTATCAATCTTTCGATCCTTCAACATGTCTCCAAGACTTTCCCACTTTAACCAAATCGTTGATAAATGATGAAACCAAAAATTAATTTATGCAACCTTTTATTACAATTATTCCATACAAAAACAAAAATGAAATTAAACACAAACAACAACAAAAATACATAAACAGAACTTACGAATTAATTTATTGTTACCAACGGAATTTTGTCGTAACATACCTACTTACATAATATCTTCGTAAAATCATTTTCACGCTCATGTTTTTTTTTTTCTGAAATACATTAGGCATTACCTAAAGTGAAATCCATTTTCAGGATTAAAATAATAACACAACATTATTTTCTGAATCAGACTTTGCAGCACACTAAAACAAACTTATTGGTAAAGTATTGAACAATTTGATCATCGACTTCTTTTTCGACTTTGTCGTATGCTCAATTTTTTAAGAACATGATTTAGAATATAATGAGATTTTAAACTTAATTGCGTTTTTGATTTTTATTCTTGCTCTCATTTATAGCTATTGCTTCATGGTTGCCACTGCCAGACTAGCAATACCTACTGGCTTATGGTATTATCTCGATACTATTGGACATAATCTTACATACCTTGCAAATTGTCATTACATTAAAAAAAAAACTGGCCAAGTGCGTGTCGGGCCATGCACAATGAAGGGTTCCGAAGTTGCATAGTTGGGATGAATTTATCCCAACAACAACGATATACGCTACGTCACGGTCAGTTCTCCAACTACAAATGTAAGTTTGTAGCCGCAAACTAACGATTTTCGAACTTTTTCCTTTACTTGTGCTGTGAGACCTTGCTACCTGCCAAATTTAATTTATTTATTTACGTTTTGATTCATTTGAGAGTATCATAATACGAGTATGTCGCTTAAATGGCCGTATTTTTTATTGCGTTGACTTAGAAGCTTGAATTTTTTAGAGCTCCAAGGGACCACAGACCTAAGTATTTGATATCAATTTCAACTTGATACCTCCACGCGTTCCTGAGAAAAAGGGTCTTGACAGACTGACGGACGGACAACGGAAGTGATCCTATAAGGGTTCCGTTTTTTCCTTTTGAGGTACGGAACCCTTAAAAGAATACAACATTATCTACTATATAGCGTAGAATGTTTACCAACGATCTTTGAGGTAACTGACAAAAAGGAAAGACAGCCATAGAGGCTCGTGCCGAATGGCGAGACGCGACGGTGCGACGCAACACCGGTAATTGTGCCAGCGTGAAGTTTGCTTAGAAATTGTTTTGTTAGAGTCGCGTCGCGCCAGTCTGCACGAGGCTAAATATCAAGACACTCGGCTTAAAGGACTACAGTCCGGAATTCAGGATTTTACAGTCCCGATTGCGGTCGACATGCGCCTGACCTGGCCGACAGGACAGTGCCATAGTAAATGTTCTTAACATCTCACGCACGATTATAAATTAATTGTATCGGTTGTTGAGGAAGCTCGCGTCTTGCAGAGGATGTTAGAAGCTGTGCCCGTGACGATTCAAGCTGAATGGCCGCACCTTGGCAATATTCCTTGAGCAATAGTAGTTCGCACGTTACTTAATTTTTGCTGAAGCGACCAACCGCCGCGCGCCTTAACTTGATTTATTGCATAAGCGAAGGCGTTTGATCCGGTACTCGAGCATCAAGTAAGTGCCATAAATGTCGCGTAATCGCCTAGAAATCAAGAAGTCTCGATCACTTCAGAAGTACACTGATGTTATTGAATTTTACAAGTGTGAACTTCAAATTGAGACTATTCTTTGTATTAGTGTTGTCGCCTAGCCTGTTTTTTGTAGCATGTCCTTGCACCCTCAGAAATAGCCCAATAGCCCATGAAAATAAGAACAGTTAAAGGCATAAGTATATCGAAAGAACTGCTGTTCTTGAGCATAAAATTAAAAATATAATTTACAATACTATAGAGCTATCTAATTGCGCAACACATTTTTGTAACCGATTACGACTAATCTGTTTCATTCTGACAGTTCAACAACATTAATTGCGTTATTTACGTTGTTGAGCAGATTTGTTTGCGAAATGCAATTAGGATACAGGAGTTTCTTGAATTTTTAGGGTTCCGTACGTCCGAATGAAAAAAAGGAACCCGTATAGGATAACTCGTGTATCTGTCTGTCTATCTGTCTGCAGTGTCACAACCAATTTGCTCCGAATCTAATGGACCGATTAAGTTGAAATGTGGTACACATAATTATGTATTTCTGTGACACAAACACGGACGTGTAACGTAAATAAATGTATTTTCAATATGGGGGTCCCTTTTGGGGGCAATACGAAATATTTATAAAAAATTGCGACCTGTACCGTGTGACATATCAAATGAAAGGGCTTACTGTGAGGGTCTCATACCTATTTTTTTTATAATGATGAAAATCGACCATTCCCTTAAGTCCGAAATTACTGACCATAAAATTTTGAAAAAATACAGCAAATAGAAGGTAGGAAATAGGAGTGGTTTATAATAACATGGTATATATATGAATATTGTGCATACAAACTTACATTTGCAGTTGGAATATAAGAACATGTTTTTCAACTACAATGTTGAGTTTGTTCTTGGTATAAATTCTGCCCAACAACGAAACCCTACATTGTGCGTGGTCCGACACGTACTTGGCCGGTTTTTTTGCCTTATATCTCGAAAACTATTGGTCCAACGTGAATGGAGGACATTTAATAAGGAATAAACTTGTCGCAGCATAAATTGACGTAAAACTAATAATTTACGAGATTTTAGCAAAAAAACAATTTTCGGGGCCTTTGACACCAAATATTTTTATATTCTATGGACTTTTTACACAGCATTACCACACCGCTTGAAAAACTCACTCGTTTTTTAATTCCATAATTTGACAGGTGCAAATGTCAAACTCCACATTCAAAACGCACAGATTTGAAATGTCTAATTACGGAATTGAAACACGAACTTTAGGTTTTTTCCGCAGATAGAATCTTATTTTCTTGGGATATAAGGTAAAAATCCTCTACGTACGATCCATCTTGAGACATCTGCTCTACGCACTATTTGTACAACCAAGAACCATGAAAGGTAGGGGTCATAAATCATACAAAGGCTACATTGCGATATTTGTTTGCCTATCCACGAAAGCGGTACATTTGGAGCTGGTAGGCGACTTATCAACAGAAACGTTTATAGCAGCACTGCGAAGGTTTATGGCACGCAGAGGTCCAGTATCACACATGTATAGTGACAACGCGACGAATTTCGTAGGCACTGCCAATTAATTGTATAAAGAAATGTTAGACATAACCCAGTCTGACGACTTTCAAAACGCGTTGACCAACATTGGAACACAATGGCACTTTATTCCTCCAGTATCTCCCCACTTCGGAGGGATTTGGGAAGCAGGAGTAAAATTTTAACCGGTACGGCTCAGGTGAATACTCTTGAGTTACGCTAAGTGAAAACGAATGCGATGCAGAAGGGTCGGGGGCCGAACTTTCACGCGGACGTATTCGCGGGTAGAATCGAGTATTATGTATATACAGGACAATCGAGAACCCCCTTTTTGAAGCCGCTTAAAAACAGTCGACATCGATCGACAGTAATCTAGCTGCCAGATACCACACTGCATCGGCATCGGCCCGAACGGTCGATGTCATCGATCGAACGCAGACTGGATGCACTTCATGCATCGTGTACGGACGGAACGACAATGCGTATAGCCAGCGCAGTCTTACATGGCGCCTGCCGGGGTTGCGAGTTGTCCGAAAGGGATATCGTGGCCCCGTCACACAGGCAACGGAAGGAACACGGGTGGGTTTTAGTCAGTAAAAGTCTGACACGCCCTCAGCTCCGGCCAGAGCGGGATAAGTTATTTGATAATTTCCCATGGCGACCTGGCAATATGACTTTCGCCGTGCGCGCAATGTGCCAAAATGCTAAGTGCCTTTTTCTTGTATTGTGGGTTTGCGCACGCGTGCGTACCGCACCTGCATGCGTGAGTAAGCCCAGGTACGCACGGGCGATTTATTCACGCGGCGATTTTTTTCCTGCACTGGTTTTTCAACGCTCTCGTTAGCGCCAAGAGTTGAAAATCCAACAGTGTGTTTTTTCAATACGTTGGGACGAGACTGCGTCCTATCGCGTTGGATTCTCAACGCTCGGCTCAACACCGAAAGTTGAAAATCCAATGCGCGATAAAATCCCGACGCGATATTTTTACGTCCGTGCGCACGGCATGCGCGGCGTGCCTCACAAAGCTTTATTCGCGCTAAACAAATTACCCGCGTCCCGCGTGCGTGTGGCATGCATGACGGGAAAAGTATGTACACAACTACAGGATGCGAGCTGCACGCATACGGGCCAGACACGCACGCGACCACAAATCCGCATAATAGACAAAAGGCCCTAAGAGGCAGAGAGAATAAAATTAGAGTATTTTAGTTGGTGACCTATGAAATGTACATAACAGATAGTGTTCTCTGATAATATTCAAAGTCTTTTAATCTATGCATAATGTAACTTGGAATAGTATATTTATTTAAAATAGGGAGAGCATCTTATTGTTATGAGAATTACCCTGTGCCCTATTTTGGCTATCTATGTTCCCTTTAATATACCTATTGGAATTTCAATGCGAGTATTTACAATATTAGAATTTTGTAACATTTACTATATGTAGTATTTTAATAAAATATTTCAGTTAGGTGAAATATCATTTTCAGAAATAATGCATGCAAAAACTAATTAACAAATTGTTTTTACTAAAGCATAAATAACACAATCACTGTAAGATTGCTAAAATAATATGGAGCTATCGTTGCCAATTTTATGAAGTGAGTTGCTTTTCTAATATTGTTGTGGTATATTCAACAATTCAACAGCTTCTTATAAATTATATAAAATCAAGGGTCTTGTCTCATTGAGTACGCCTTCTTTTAAAACCTTTACCTTTCTTAGACTTCAACTTGTGTTTCCGAGTCTGGCGACTACTGCTTGTACCTGTGATTTCATCAGCAATCATTCCTACTGTTGATAACTTTTTCCTGCGGTTTTTCTCTGCTTTCGTAACTGGCAGACGGGTTAAATAATTTTCTTCATATTCAGTCTTTTCCAGTTCAAATTTAGATATTGACTGCTTAACATGATTTCCTGTGCTCACTTCCAGTGGTGCTTCAGAATATTCATCCCGCAGTTCACGCATTATACTGGAGTTTAGGAATTGCTTCTTTGACTTCTCTTTGTTCTTCTTTTCACTATCAACTCTTGAAGTGTTTTCATCGAAGTGTACTGCAGCTAACTTAGGAGGCACATAAATATTTGGTTTGCTGCTCTTATCTTTCTTGTTCTCTCCCTCATCCGAAGATTCACTAGATTCCTCACCAGACTCATTTATCTTACTTACTAAATTTGCAGGATTAGCATGATATGCTTGAGGATCATCTTCAGATGTGCCACCAATAACAGCTGTTTTAACAAGTTTGTCAATTTGGTATTTTAATTTAGAATCTATGGGACGAATTTTTTCGAGAACAGTTCTTATCTCAATAAGCCTCTCAATTGATGGATCTGATTCTATTTTTTCTCCAGAGCACTTTCTTAATACAATATAAGTTAAATTTATTAAATAACTAAGCAGCATTTGATATTTCATTTCCAGAAAACTAAGACCTTTATCTGTTGACAGTTCTCCACTTTTGACCCGCACCAGCATGTTGTCCACAAGCTGTGACACCTGCTGGACATTAGTGTTCATTTCTTTGAGCAGTTTAACAGCTTGAGGCAGGTCAGGTTGCTCCATTTCCTCTGAAGCCTGTAATAAAATAATAATGACATTAGTACACTCCAATGTCTTCAACCACTTTACCAATACCGTAGATATAGTATTCTTTGCCGATATTATACAATAATATCCCCTTACAAATGTTATTTTAATGACTAATCACATGGCACAGCTAAACTTCAAAACAATCACCTGCACCATGATGCTGTGTAGTGTAGTTAACCTCTTCTGTAACTTTGGCTTACAAGATCACTTTTATAATAACTTGGACAGCAGCTCAGAGTCTTTTGTAGGATCGAAATAACCAAAAAAACACATAAAAATAAAAATAAAACAACTAGGTATTCCCTGGGAATATTGGGTGACTAACGATAACGACGCACTTTTTTTTAAAGATCCTTCTAAATACAGAGTCACTATGGACAGCTTGGGACAGCTTAGATTAGACCACAGCTTATACACTGCTACAACGCGACAAGGCTTTTTTGGTACGTAACCAAAATCAGAACGAATGCCGCCGTCTTGTTTTTTCAATATAATTTTCGCAAAAAAACGTTTACCAAATTTTTAAGGGGGCACCCAATGGTCCACTATTGCCACTGCTAAAAATTATTATCTCGTGACTGAGAAGGAATTATCAGTAACGGCTAGTACGGACCCTCCGTAAAGTTTCATATTGCGACATGAAGCAACTAAATTCGATCTAAAGAAAAGCTTTTTCTCATTCTTCTATTTCGAATATTGTTGCTAGACACACTTACCGAGGGTTAGGAGAGGGTTAGGGTAGGTTAAATGCTCTAAGGGTTAGGGCAAACCACGGGTACCACGTGGATTCGCGATTGTCAAATTCGATTTTAGTTGTGTCAAAATTATGTTTTAATTTAGAGAATTTTATTTCCAGAATAGCTATAAGATTCCTATAGCCAAACGTAAGGAATTTTAGTGATAGTTCGGTGTACAAGGGAATCGACACCAATGTAGCCCCTAATTTTTATCACGATTAAAAATTGTCAGGTTTAGTCTGGTTTGGTATTTTTATAATCAAAATTTTAGGTGAAAAACGTCAAATTCAGAATAGCAAAATTGCCATTTTAACTAAACTAAAAACTCAGTAGGTACTATCATAATGCTGTCTTAAAAACTCAGTACTATCTAACTAAAATATAGTTAAGTTGTGTCACTTTAGTCTATTTCAGAATGGGAAATCGTCGTTTGACAGGAATAAACTAGTCTAGTTTAGAGGCATTTGTGACAAGGAATCGGCACCATTGTCGCGTTATCGCAAACTTATTATACTTCGCGCGCTCTCTGTTGCTCAGCGAGACTTAGAGCGTTGTGCGAGAGAGAGCGCGCGAAGTTTAGTTCGTGATAACGTGATAATAGCTAGTCACTTCGTTGGCGGACAGGTGCATAGACGATGCAAAAAAATATATTTCAGGATTGTAGCAAGCGGCGTTCTGTAGTTTCTGCCAACCCTCATCAGCCCTCATGGGAAAAGCATGGTAGCCCGCGAAATTCATTTTTTTCTTTCTTATTTTCGTGTCAGTGTCGGGTTGCCTGTAACACCTTTACCTTAGCGCATCCTTTGTGTATGTACAATAATATTTTTTTGAATAAATTATTGGTAAACCTGAAAAACATGAACGAAGCCATAGCCGAACGTCAAACTTGAGCGAATTAAAACGTCACAGTTCAGACAGATTTTTATTGACAGATGGGAGACGAAGGAAGCGATCGTAGAATGACTATATTTTCCTTTAATTTTAACTGAGTAATATTTATTAAAATATGTTGTCGGTGCGTATTCCAGTAATGCAACTATGGTAAACTCGTTTCTACTAGTAGAAAATATAATGTATTGTGTTTTTCAGGTTCTTTTTCATTGCTTTTTACTTAGTTGCTTCATTCACTTTAGCAATGGATTCTATGTACCCGGGGTGGCTCCGGTGGAATTTAAAAAAGGCCAGAGAATTGAAGTAAAAGCCGTCAAAATGACCAGCATACACACACAACTTCCATATGAGTATTATTCTTTACCATTGTGTTTACCCAAGAATGGTACATTTGTATATAAATCAGAAAATTTAGGCGAGGTGTTACGTGGAGACCGTATAGTAAACACTCCGTATGAAGTCCATATGGCGGAGAACATTAAGTGCAGACTTCTATGCCACCATAAAAATAACCCCATAAACTGGAGTGTGGAAGAATCTGAAAAAGTGGCTAGCCGCATTGAACATGAGTATTTTGTGCATTTGTGAGTATTAATTGTTAGTTGGTACATATTATTTGGACTTAAATATCATTTTTCTGTAAAATATTGCTAATTTAAGAACTTATCACATGAACCTTTTCAGGCTTGTTGATAACTTACCAGTGGCCACCAGAATTATAAACACTGACACTTCAGAAAGAAGTATAGAGCAAGGTTATCGTCTTGGTTTTATGTCCAAAGGCAAAGCATACATCAACAATCATTTAAAGCTATTGCTCAAATATCACAAGCATAGCCAGTAAGTATGTTTCTGTTTTTTTATATCATTATTTATAACTATGTTCAGGTCCTGTGCAAAAATATTTAAAAGAAAGAGAGCTACCTACTGGTAGGTCACATTTTACATAAAAATTAAATGGTAAAATATTTAATAAATTCAATTCAATCATGGGAATTATATAGTAATTTAATTCCCTTTATTAAATATAAATTATTTAATTTTGTAGTAAGAAGGTGGGGGCAAAATTGGTTTTATTTTAGACAAGTATTTCTCTAGGATTCAAACTGAGCTCTATCAACAGGGACATAGAATACTAGTGGTTGAATAAATGTTAAAATTATTAATAGACAATGAACAGCTTAATCTTGCAAAATTGTATATTATCATACTTGTTTCCAGGGACTCCTATAGAGTTGTTGGATTTGAAGTGGAGACAATTTCTATGGATAAAGATGATCTAACCTTTGTTGATGATTCTTGCCAGTTTCCAACAGATCCTAATCCGCAACTGGTCAATGAAGACACAGGCACAAAGTTATATTTTACATATTCTATTGAGTGGGGAGAGTCTGATATAAGCTGGGCATCCAGATGGGATATATATTTAGGCATGAAAGATGTACAAATCCATTGGTTCTCTATTGTTAATTCTATTGTAGTGCTGTTCTTCCTATCAGGTAATTAATTAATTATTTTTTATTTAAACTTTTCACACTCAAATAAATGCAAAGGCGGACTTAATGCCTTACCTTTGCCTTTTTTACGTTTGGTAGCTTTATAGATTTCTGGATATAAGTTCAATAACTTAGATGTTAATTATTACACTTTTATTAATTTAAATGTTATTAAAATATAAATCTTATAAGTAATAAGAAACATTATTTAGGAAAGAAAATTATGTTACATATTTAAAACTAAAACATTTGCAGGTATTTTGACAATGATAATGGTACGCACATTAAGAAGAGACATAGCTCGTTATAATTCAGATGAGAGTATTGATGATATGATGGAAGAAACAGGCTGGAAGCTAGTGCACGGAGATGTTTTTCGCCCACCGCCCAAAAGAATGTTGTTTGCTGCTGTTATTGGTAGTGGCATTCAAGTCTTCCTGATGGCTCTCATTACAATCTGTAAGAAATCAGAAATATTTAACATCCTTTTTGCATAATGTGGAATTAGCATGGTTTCAATATTGGTGTTAGTTAACACAGCAAAGTAATTGAATGCATTATTACAAATATTTGGAACTTATCATAATTCAAATCTCTGAAAAACCGCGATCACTGTGATTTCTTTATCACTGCCAGTCGAAATTAGTATTAAAATTTTACATAAGTTCAAATTTAATTATGGTAAAATTTTAATAACCCAACATTAACAATCTGTTTCGTGAGGAAATTGATTTAAACTACAAATATTAAAAGCGCTTTATTGATTAGCTTTACCTTGTAATAAATATTGGTGTTCAACTAATAAGTTTATATACTTTTCAGTTATCGCTATGCTCGGCATGTTGTCACCGGCCAGCCGGGGTGCGTTAATGACTGCTGCTATATTTCTTTATGTATTCATGGGTCTCATTGCGGGTTATTACTCGGCGCGCTTATACAATACTATGAAGGGAAAACAATGGAAGCAAGCTGCTTTTCTGACAGCCACACTATATCCAGCTATTGTCTTTGGCACATGTTTCTTTTTAAACTTTTTTATTATGGGTAAACATTCCAGTGGTGCAGTTCCGTTTTCGACCATGATGGCTTTATTATGTCTTTGGTTCTGCATTTCATTGCCATTAGTATACTTGGGATATTATTTTGGATGTCGGAAACAACCATTTCAACATCCAGTAAGAACTAATTTTATTCCAAGAAAAGTCCCTGAACAAGTTTGGTACATGAACATCTTTATTTGGTAAGACCTTTAATAATTTTATACTAATTATACAATTTAGCATGATTAATTTAAGCATGCATGTTACAAAATTATGTGCGTAACTACAGCTTCCTCATGGGTGATGGAATGATATTACATATACAGGGTGGATTTTTCAGATGGGCCAGTAAGGACAGCTACCTTAAACGTTGTAGCTACAGGAAAGCGGTCTTAAGAGACTGTCCTTAACTTTTTGAAAGATTTCGATCTGCATTCACAGATTTTGAAAAAAATGTGCAGTCAGCAAGAAAATGGGTAGTTGTCACAAAAACTTTTTTTGATGCCAATCGATCCTGTTTCTTATAAGGATCAAAAAACTCTTCTGGACCAACTGAGCTTTGGTACCTACTAGAAAAGTCAGAAATCGCAAAAAACTTTTCCCATACATTTCATAGGAAATATGACTCCAACTTACTATTTTACGATGATAGACTGGCCGAAACTACACTAAAACAAATTAAACTTCAAATTTCGAACGAATAGAGAACAAAATTTAGAACCTTTGGGTAGTTGGTAGTTTATTTTTTTGTCTTTTTTAACGTTTTCCGAACAAGTCTGAAAGTTATAAACAATTTGAGGTCATTTTTAGAGTTCCGTACCTCAAAAGGAAAATATGGAACTCTTTTAGGATCACATTGTTGTCCGTCCATCAGTCTCTCACGACCCTTTTTCTCAGGAACCCGTGGAGGTATCAAGTAGAAATAACATCAAATACGTAGGCTTTTAAGTCAACGCAAAAAAAATACGGCCATTTATACGATATACTTATTTTGATACTCGCAAATAAATCAAAACCTACAGGGTACTTCCTGCTAACCTAGAATGATGAAATTAGGCAAGAAGCAAGGTCTCATAACACAAGTAAAGGGAAAAGGCCCCAAAATCGGTAATTTGTAGTTTTACCACACATTAAAAAAATCATTTACAAACTTACACTTGCAGAGAATTGACCGTAACGTATATCGATGTATGGGAGAACATGTTTTTCAACTACAATGTTACAAGTTTGTTTTTGAGATAAATTCATCCCAACTACGGAACCCTTCATTTTGTGTGGTTTTTATCTCAGAATGTCGGACATCACAAGCAACAAACTATCTTGTTCGTAGAGTAAATAAAATTATAACGCGTGTTCGTTCGAAGTTTAAATTTGTTGTTTCTGTTTGGCTAGTCAGTCTATCATAATAAAGTATGTTGGAGTTTCTTTCTTACGAAATGTATGGGAAAAGATTTTTGCGATTTCTGACTTTTCTAGTACTCAAACCTCAGTTGGTCTAGCAGAGTTTTTTGATCCTTATAAGAAACAGGATCGATTGGCATCAAAAAAAGTTTTTGTGAAAACTACCCATTTTCTTGCTGACTGTACATTTTTTTTTAAATCTGTGAATGCAGATCAAAATATCTCAAAAAGTTAAAGACAGTCTCCTAAGACCGTTTTCTTCTAGCGACAACGGTTAAGGTAGCTGTCCTTACTGCCCCATCTCAAAAATCCATCCCCTGTATATAAAAGGCTGGGAACTTTGATTGCTGCTATTATGCCTTAAATATTGGCATAAGTAGGATTATTCCATCACCTGTGAGGAAGCTGTCGTTACGCACATTACAAAATTCCTCGATGTTGTAGAATGATGGAGTATTACACTGAGTGGTTTATCAAAATAGAGTGATTGGATATTTAGGGTAGATTAAATTAATTATAATTAACTATGCTATAGTTTATCATAGCACAATTCCATCGTGTTTGCCTCAACCTTATCAATGCGTACATTGTAAAATTTCTACTTTTACTGTTTGATAAGCTGTGTTAATATACCTACTTAAAAATTGTTTCAGCGTTTTGATGGCAGGCATTCTACCATTTGGAGCTGTATTCATTGAACTGTTTTTCATTTTTAATGCACTGTGGGAGAACCAATTTTATTATCTCTTTGGATTTTTATTCCTCGTGTTTTGTATATTAGTGGTGTCTGTATCACAAATATCAATCGTTATGGTATATTTTCAACTCTGTGGAGAGGTAATGACATGTTCTTATATTTTGTTTTGTGATTTTCCGAAAATAATATAAACTGATTACAATAAATTGGTATTTATTAATGTTTTATGTGGTTTACAGGATTATCATTGGTGGTGGAAGAGTTTTATCGTCTCAGGAGGTTCTGCTGTGTATATTTTAATATACTCCATATTTTACTTTTTTACGAAATTGGAAATCACAGAGTTTATACCGACACTGCTTTATATTGGCTACACAGGTAATTCAATACAAATTTTACTTTGCAGCAATGCAATAGCTTTTATTTATATGAAACTAGGTGGCAGGGACATCGACGCGAAAACTTTTACCATGGATTCAGTACACGATTCTGAACCCTGATTCCCCTGCATTTAAATACTTGGTCGGTTTAAAAAAAAAAACTGCTCTTTCAAAGAAAACCTGCACGGTCAAATTTATGGAAGAACAATTTTATTTTTTAGTACCCGTCGAAAAATTTCATGTTCGGAAGGTTTGGAATCATGTACTAAATCCATGGTAAAAGTTTTCGCGTCGATGAAAAAATCTGCTGTACCATACATTTGACCGCGTAGGTTTTCTTTGAAACAGCAGTTTTTTTTTTTAATAACCAACCAAATTTTTCAATGCATGGGGGGTTCAGGCCCCTAGTCGCCGCAAGAGACGCCCCGGGCGTCGGGAGTCGCGAGCCGACTTCCGGCCACCGTAGGCGCGGGCTTGCGGACGGTGAGCAATGGGTAGCTCGCCGTCCGATTAGGACCAGGCCCGGGTCGACAGCGCGTTGTGTTCCACGCGCGCCTCAAAGAGATGTCAGCACCAACAAACGGAGTCCGTAAGGGCCAATGCCTGCCAGGGTTGCGAGTTTGTCCGAAAGGGATATCGCGGCCCCGGCACTCAGGCAACGGAAGGAACACGGGTGGGTTTTAGTCAGTAAAAGTCTGACACGCCCTCCCGCTCCGCCCAGAGCGGCAGGAGTTACTTGAAAATTTCCCACCATAAAAAAAAAAGAAAAGAAAAGGGGGGTTCAGAACATGTACTGAATCCATGGTAAAAGTTTTCGCGTCGATGTCCCTGCCACCCTATATATTTACTAGTCTTACTTACTATCTTGCTAGACTATTTGAAAAGATTCCACTTCATTTTACAGTCAAGTAAGCAGTAGTGCATTTTGCCACAGTTATTGCTAGCATCGTCCTCAATCAACTATTTATTTCTGCAGAATTAAATAAACCGTAAATAAAATCGTTATGTAGATAACATAACAATTTTACTAAACATGTTATAAGAGGTTGCTTTACAAGTACATCCGGCGCGCTGTGGGCAGTCCTGCTGCCAAACTTGCTCACTTTAAATTTCTCATTGGGATGAGCTCTAGCCTAACCAGCAATAATCCATTAGTTAAGCGTGTGTTTCCACTGAGACAGAGATGACCAGAGCGTAGGGATAGGAGACGTGCAGGAATCAATCAATCAAATTGCGCACACAAACCACACCACATCGCATCTCTCGTCTCGTTTACGTCTGATCGATTTCTGCACGTCTCCCCCTCAATGGTAATGCTCTCTAGCTCTCGAGCGGTTAGCGTATTCTCGCTGCAAGTTTAATGTCCTCCGCGGACTCGAACAGTACGGTTCGGAAACATAGCATGGACTCCTTTGGACATGTTCGCGAGCCGTTAGCGAATGGCACGCGTGCAAGAGACGGTCAGCGTTCGGGAACACATCGTGTGCATGTCGTGTACCTGTGCTACCTCGGATGTGCTCAGTAGTTCGAGGCACGTAGTGTCCACGGTCCTTGCGCGTGAGTTTCAAGTGCGCAGGGGTGGATTCTTGCACGCAAACCGTTCGCAACATGCGCGCGCGCGTAGTATGTGACGCGTCTTTTTTCATAAATTTTCTATGAAACGACTCCGACCTACTTTTTTTACGATGGATGGACTGGCTGAAAATGTTGTATTGTAATGCATTTGTGAGGACCACCTCACAAATGCATTACAATACAACATTTTATGCATTACATGCACCAGCATACGGGATGTTACACGAAATGGCGGGAGGACATAATTTATTTCATATAAAGATATGAAATAAATTATGTCTTACGTATATCTTTGTTCGCAAATGGGCGGATTTTTTTAAAAGTGTACCTAATTTAAAATTAAGTTCCAAATATTTTTTGTGTTTTTTTTTAATATGTGTAGTTGAATTCTTTTTGTCTATTAACTGAACTTTAAGAAAATGTATAGAATATTTGAATAGCTGCTACAAATTAATCATAATATGTTATTGAAATTCAGTTAAAGGATTTTGGGTTCCACTGAATAACGATTTATAATCTTACTCAGTGAGTTAAATGAAACGGCTATAATGAAAATCATACTTTTATTAATATCAGGTAGGTATTATTAATGAAAATAATAAACATTTATTTAGGACAAAGGAATTTTACAATAAGATAATTGTATGTTTATATCCTCTGACTAACTTGTTGATTAATCAGTAGCGTGTTTTTCGTTATAACTATTCAAATTGTCATTGATTACTATTTTGTTATATAATTTTAAAGTAAAATAAATATGTTGTCTTCTTAACAATATTAAATTGAACACAAAAGTTAAAATAAACCCTATATTTTGAATTATTCTAAGAGGGACAGTTACTCATTGGAACGTTGAAAATAGTCAGTGGAAAAGTAAGGGTTCTGGTTACAATGAAGGATTTTTTTTGACAATTTTGATTGTTTTACCAACTTATTGAAATTATTTTGCTTTGTGATAATATACTTACTAGAAAACTAAATAAACTTCATATGAAAAACAATAAAAAAGTAACAAGCTTTTACACGTTTCAGAAGGTGGTATTTCAGAACACTGTTTATTTTTTTCATCACCGAGCAACCTCTGTTGCTCGGTAACTCGTAAGCTCGGCAGTGAGTAATATCGAGTTCGGTGCATCATAAACTTTCCCAGTTACTTCTTCAAACTCCAAGTTTTCGACATGTCGAGTGGGTTTTGAAAAATTGTCGTTCCATCTGTAAATATTATCTAATAAAATATCTGACGGAACGCTGTTCGCCGTGAATACAGCTTTAGCGTTCCACTGAGTAACAATTTTCTCCACTGAGTAACATTTTTGACAGAATTACTCAGTGGAATGTAACGAAAGTCCGGCAAAAGATATGTTTGAATTTTTATTTCCTTGATTTGCAGTTATATCAACGAAATAATGCAAAAATTTATAAAACTATTAACTAACATACATACTTCGTAAATTAACTATGGAACATGTAAAAGATTTTTCAATTACCTTAAAAAGTGCTGCTAGTCAGTGGATATATTTTGTGCGCACACTGTACGCGTCCTCAATGTAACTGCTAATCACGATGACAGAAAATTTGTTGTCAAGATGGCTGCAGTCAATCAGACGGCTTTTTAATATTGCCAACGAAAGGTAATATTTATAATTTAGTAATATTTTCATAAAACCGCTAAAACTCGCGTTAATCACGGGAAAGTTCCAACCGGTCAAATTCTCAGACTATGATTTAAAAAATAATTAAAAATCAATTGGTTATTTTACTGAGTTGTATCTAAGCTTTTCAGAAATATATTATTTAAGCCGTCTTATAATGTAATTTACATCAATCTACATACTGATAACTAAACTGTTATTCTACTTTTTAAGTTACTATGCGTCGAGGGGCATGGCATAAACCTGCTTATTAGTCATTTAATTGTACTGGAAAATGATAAATAAACCAGTAAACAATAAAAAAGAAATACAGAAATGCTACCAAACATATGCTCAATCAAGAGACTTTAAAAAATATTTGTGTATTGTAATGAAGTAAGTAAAAAAAAAAACTAAACTTATGGGACATCGTGAAAACTGAAGGTACACTTTTAAAAAAATCCGCCCAAATATATTACGGCGTTGTCGCCATACAAAGAAATGTTTCTACTACTGCCACCATTCAAATAAAATGTAATTCATTCCTGGCCGCCACCTTTTGTTTTTATACAAATTGCCAACTTTTGTTTTTATATCCCAAATCGCCGAACAAAATGGGTGATCTCGTTTGAAGTATTTTTTAATACCAGCGTGCACCGGTTTATTAATCGGTTTGGAGGTAACTGTAAGGAATCGTGTTTTCGTCAATCATAGTACTTAACATTAATCCTCAATAGGCCCGTAATGTTATTATGTTTTGTTACAGGTCTTATGGTGTTAACATTTTGGCTTCTCACTGGCACCATAGGATTCTTCGCAGCATACACATTTATAAGAAAAATTTATGCAGCTGTAAAGATTGACTAAGTTTATTCTGTAGTCATTAATATTTTATTTAAGTTGGTATGAATGACGAATGAATTGAACAAAGATCTTTTGCTGATTTTTACATATTGTGCATATGATTTGTGTAAATAGGTATGTAGTTAAAAAATGCATTTTTAAACACAATTTTATTTGACTATTATAATAAGATTGGTTTGTATTTTTTCGAATTGTAAGATTCTTATTTATAAAAACGTAGAAGTTTTAAACACTGCCTGCTTTTTTCATGAACTTAAAGGAATCTATTTATTCCATTTGTACTGTTTTAGCTTTTATTATTGAATGACTCATGTTTGACCACTATCTCACCTGATGGTCAGAGATTAGCTTTCCGTAGATCCCCGATACCTACTGTATCAAACGGTTATAGTCTCTCATTAGATCAAGTTTGTCTATTATGTTTTTAATAAATCCGCATTGCTTGCCATTTATTAAAAATATAATATTTTTAAGAAATGGCAAACAAAGCCGATGTCGACTATTCTGCCAAGATCATGTTTGTCAATCATTGAGTTGTCTTATTTTATTATGTCATTATAATTTTTAAACATGCATAGTGGCTAAAATCTCCTTAATTATAATGTTTAAAATTTTACTTATAAGTAACTACCCAAAACATGAAAATTAGAAAAAAATAAAAAGGTTGTTTCATTCATTTTAGTATAAAAAAGTAATCTTAGCACTCCGCCTCTAAGTCGAACCTCTGAACTAACTTTTATTATGGCAAAAAGTGACGAAAAAGGGATTGTTTAGACTTAAGTTTACTCATTAATATCTATATAAGAAGCAATAATGATCTCTCAACAATTGCGTTGCGTGATGTCGTTGAGCGCGAACCGCAAATAGCTCTGTCGATAAAGTAGTCTATATGCTGAGACGCAGGTGACGCAGCACAACACAGTACAGATTTTGTAGGGTAGGGCAGACGAGGCAGACATAGGCCGCGAGCGTATGCTGCGATACAGCTATACATTCGCGTCCTAGCTAGGACAAACATTAATAGACGACTGTGCTGTGTTACTTGCGTCTCAGCAAAAAAACAAGTGACGACCTGCTCGCGTCGCGCAGAAATCTGTGCCGGCTCTACAACTAGACGCAGAGCAGAACAGACACATGTCTGCTTCGCACGTGCCTGCGCCGCAGCGCAGCGCAGCTGTCAGTACAGTCAGCATCAAAAGTTGATGACCACATTTAGATTTTCGAAATCGCTGTACACCGTATTCACTATTAGCACTTCACTATACAGCGATTTTGAAAATCTAAATGTAGTCAACAACTTTTGATGCTGACTGTACGTTCACGCATTACAAAATCTGCTCTGCTTTGCGCTGCGTGGACCTGCGTCTCAGCATACGCTTGGCCTTAATGGTGCCCTTTGCTCGCAACTATCAACTTTTGCATTGCTGAGTGCTACCCACATTTCCCCAGGAATGTGATACCTTATCACATTGGCTAGCTTATTTATATTAACTGGGCACCGAAGTTAATTGATGGAAAGGGCAATTTCTCAGTCTAAAACAATGAACAAACGTAAACCTTAAAACAAAACTAAAATCCGCGATCAAACGAACTACCTACCTAGTGAGAGAGTATACCTACTACCAAGTATCACCACTAGTGGCGCTAACAGCACAAGTATTCAAACATTGTTTTCTCGTTAATTAATTGAGATTAGAAATTGGACGTAGTTATGCAAAATGGATCCAGCCCACAAAACCTGTTTTTCGGGTTACCGTCATAAATGGCATCTACACATCAACTTTAGTATAGGTATGCAAAAAATATCCAAGCCGCAGTTCCTTTTTTCTAATAAAAAACACAGACGTTAATGATACCAACAGAATATTAAGCATTTTCGCAGAGTTAAAATAGAACCATGTGTCATGGGAACAAAGGTAATGGGTTTTGAAAAGATCCAAACTACTTTGGATCTCGATCAAATCGATTTTATATAAAACAGGAACCATGCCATTTGAATCTATTTTGCAAATTAGTATTTAGTATTTAGATTTCGAAATTGAAACGGATACTATAGTGTCTGATGAAGAAAACTCATTATTTTTATGTATCTATGTCTTTTAATTACTTTTAATTAAATGCCCTTACTATTCATAAATACGTTTTATTACCTCAACTTAACCCTAAAATATCCATCCCACATTTTTAATATTGTAAAAAAGAACCAAAGAGATTTTTACTGAAAAAAGTTTAAAAATGCACATGAAACTTATTAAAACCATACTATACAGGAAGTAAATAAAAAGACCCAATATTTAAGAGGATTTGGAATACAAACTTCTGTCTTGTTATTTTAATATATCAATTTTACTAAAACTCCCATTTTCTCAAAAGTAAGTTTTTGTGGCTGGATCCATTTTGCATAACTACGTCCAATTATACTTTTATAAATGTTTTATGTAGTTACACCTATAAATTATTGCATCGATGCTGCATTTGGGAGCGGCGCGGGGGGGCGAAAGCCGGGACGTAACTCCGCTGCCGCGAGACATCGCGGCACAGCGGATAGAGCTCCGGCGGGATCTCATGGCGTCATGGAGAGTGCGATTGTCGCAACCCATTGCTGGGCACGCCACAATTGCGGCGATAAGTCCCCTCTTTGAGGAGTGGCTAGAGAGGCGCCACGGCGTCCTCACCTTCCGCCTGACGCAGGTCCTCACCGGACACGGTTGTTTGGTTCACACAAAAAAAAAAAGGAGTACCTACCTAAACGCTAAAAAAAAGCATGAGTTAGGCGCAGTTGGCCCACGCTGCAGTTTTGTGAAAACGTGTGGTGAAATAATAACAAATTTCTTTAACGATGTTATTTAGTACTTACTAATAACAAAAAAAATATGTTAATTGCATTCCTAATGATGCAAGCTTTCATTGATTGGGATTTTTTAAATTTCTGAGCAGATTTACGGCTGAAATGAGTCTATGGTCATAACCCCCCGGCCCCCCCCCCCCCCCCCCCCTCGCCGACCGCGCCTGAGATCGCGGCCTCGATCCACTGTGTCCTTAGAGTATATACTCTAAGACTGTCCCATATTCCCCCGGTCCTTGGGCCTCTGCTTTTTTTTTTCACAATACCCCTGACCCTTGTCAGTCGCTTTTCCGAACGGACGCTCAGTGTCAAGATATCACTGTCAACTGTGTTGTCAAAGAAAGTGTCAAAAATGACCGGAAAACCGAAATGTCATTAGGCGCATTGATAAAATAAATATTTATTTTTACATAAAAACGTAGTATTTTCTACGTAATTAATATTAAGTTTCTAAATTTCTATGTACAAAATGGAAACCAAAGTAGCAATAGTAACGGGAGGCAACAGAGGCATAGGATTCGAAATAGTGAAAGGACTGTGCCAAAAGTTTGATGGTGCTGTGTACCTTACGGCTAGAAACGAAGACAGAGGACGACAAGCCGTAAAGAAATTACAAGACTTAGGCCTAAAACCTCTATTCCACATATTGGACGTTACAAGCGAGAAAAGTGTTCAAGACTTAGCTACACATTTATCGACACATCACTCTGGCATTGATGTTTTGGTAAACAACGCCGGCATCCTAGACTTTGATAAGGCTATCTCGTCACACGAAGACGCTAAGAGACTCATTGATACGAACTTTATGAGTTTGTTGTCAATATCAAAGATATTATACCCTCTACTTTCAAACACTGCCAGAATAATAAACATTAGCAGTGATTGGGGGTTACTATCCAATGTACGTAAACAAATATGGCTAGACACGTTGGTTAAAGAAGATCTCACAGTTGAAGAAATCTTAGACTTTGTAAATGAGTTTTTGCGGGCAGCTAAAAATGGTAAAAGTTCTTTTGTTTCAATTGCGGGCCATTTTGGAGATTATAAAGTGTCTAAAGTGGCTATGTCAGCATTAACATTTGTTCAGCAGCGGCAATTCCTTGAACAAGGCAAAAACATTTCTATAAACTGTGTCCACCCTGGATTTGTAATGACTGATATGACCAAAGGCATGGGTGACTTCACCCCAGAGCGAGGGGCGCGAGCTCCACTGTACTTGGCACTAGAAGCACCCCAGTCACTAAAAGGAGCGTTCATATGGCATGATTGTCATCATGTTAATTGGGATGACTAAGGATGTAATGGCTTTTTAAATTGTTAGTGTTACAACCATGTTAATCCTGTGATATCAGTGTCACATGCACTTTAAACGAAAATACATGATTTCTTCTAGTTTACATGTTTTTATTTGTTACATATTATAATCTGAGTTATTGTGTATAATATGTACTCATATTTTCCTGTATGGAGGTTGTGAATCATTTACTTAAAGCGCATGTATATTTGTTGGCCTAATTGTGACGAATGTAAATTCTTTATACCTGTTCACTTTTAAAATGCCATCATCACTATGTTATAGGATGATGTAAAGTTATCTATTTGTTAGTAAAAAGTATTCAAATCAAAACAACTCAACTGTTTTCTTTGGTGTATTAAGTTCCTTTATATGTATATAAGTATATGTATTGTTCACTCACTCTATATTATTTTGATATATTTTCACATTATTATTCCTTTCAACCTACCTACAACATGATTAACAATGTTTTCAGTATTTTTGAGTTTATGGTATAATGTTATGGTAAACAATTAGTGAAAGCTTTTAGGGAAATTATTATTATTTCTTAGTTTATGTAAAGAGCAATACAAATTGTGTAACAGATTATGTGGTACAAGAAGTCCAATATTAAGAAAAAAAAGCGTGGTGTATTTTTGAGAAATTACTGTAATGTTAAGAAATGATGAAATCTTTAATCTTTATTTCTCTGCCAAGACAAACTTAGTTTTAGAAAGTCTAGGGAACCCCATTTTGTACAACACAAAAAACAAGGACAAATATGTAAACATAAAGACTGTAAGCATAACATACTATTATGACAAATGTTTAGTAAGTATGTTTAAATGAAACAAGGCAATGAACAATATAATACTTGTATGATAACCTTTTGATAACTTGTACAGTTGATAAAGTAATTCAGTGGGGTTGATGAATCAGTTCTATACTTTAAATATTTATAGGGAACATTATTATGAATTAGGTAAGTATATTATATCTTTAAAAATGACAAGTTTTAAATGCGGTTTTGTATTGCAATTATCTTCTAAAGTACTCTGTAAAACATGAACCTCAATGATTTGGTCATGTCGGTCTGTACTGTCCGTATGTCGGTCGATGATAACGTACCTATGTGCCAAAAACCCATCCCCAGTAGCAGCAATGCGGAAAGATAATTTCAGAATTTGTGTTATAAAATCTAATATAAGCACAGCAGCCGCTTATTTCAAGTTACCTAATATCTGTCAGTAAGCTAGGTACCTACAATGTAGGTAGGTACATGGCGACTGCACACATAGTTTCAGCAAAAGTTATTGTAGGTACTGATATCAAATTCACGAAATAAATGTATTTTCTATTCTGTGGATTTTTATAATTTGAAATATTCGAAGGTAATAGTCGATACAGAACCCCTACCTGTGTGTTCCGACTGGGTAACACAACCCACAAAAAAATCGAGATAAGTAGGTAGTTAGGTGGTCTACCCCGTATGTATATTATCTATGGGTCTACCTTCCTTTATGGCATCCCTTACTACCTCTACGGGCAGCTTGACCGCTTTAAGCTACGACTTAAGTAGGTAGTCACAGCAGTGAACTACAATCTTCGTTACATTGACATACATACCTACCTACACGAGACCGCTTCAGCAGTAGCGAACGCTCCGAGCGGGCAGCAACATTTTCGTCGAGCAGCTGCAAGACATACTCACGTTGACGGCTCTAGAGACTTCTCGAGCTGTCAACGCAGTAATCATCCTTAAAATTCCATATTGCTACTACAGCTGAATTATCTACTCCTCCAGCGATCGAAATCAACTGCTCGAGCAGTTGACAAAGACTGCTCGTGCGGTTCATATACGTTCCAGCTACTCGTAAATAAGATGGCCGCCCCAGGAGGCCCGTTGTTCGGTATTTGTGTAACTTTCGGCTGAAATGAGGTCATAATTTTTTAAACAATGGTGTCGGCCATCCGTTATAAGTGGTCATACATAACTATTGCTAAAAATCTAAAATACTTATACCTACTTATCAAATAAGTAGGTAGGTAGCAAAGTCCCTTAACTAAATCAATTCCTTTTGAGATTGTTTTGACCAGCCAATCAGGTAAAAATTCCAACGTGGCCTCAGATTTACAGATCCTCTAGCTAGTTGATTCAATGATGCTATCGCCCTCTTATCTCCGCATCATAGTTGGTCATCAAAAGAAAGTTTTAAATTGATAAGGGAAAAAATAACCGTCTTCCAAAAAAAAACACGATACAGTGACAAATAACTTTTATTTCAGTACGAGTACCTAGTCGGTGTCTTTCGATCTGTAGTGTTTTTGCCACCGACTTTCAAAATTAAAGTAAGTTTTCACTTTGTAGTGTTTTTTGGGAAGTTGGTTGTTTTTTTTTCGAAAAATCTTTTTTATTTTTCGCTTTTACGTTGTGGTATCTACCCCACACAAATTCGATTAATTATCTACTACAGCCTACCTGCTATGTAAATTACAGTGACAGGAAGATTATAACAAGATTTTCCCACTTAAACTAAGTGATAAAAATACGTATTATCAAACCAACTCAAAAAAATAATAAGAAACTCATATAGGTATATATGTATATTTTTTTTTCCTATCAGTCAAAAAATCGGCCAAGTGCGTGTCGAACCACGCACAATGAAGGGTTCCGTAGTTGGAATGTATTTGTCCCAAGAACAAACTTAACATTGTAAGTAGTTGCAAAATAAAATCGTTAACCTGTAAAGCCTACTTAGCTGTGATGGTTTTCCTTAATGTAAGTTTGAAACGGAAAAGGAAAAGGAAATGTAAGTTTGTACGCACAATATTGGGACATTTACCATGTTATTTTGGTTTGAGATAAGGGGGGGGATCAATTTGATATACGAGGGGTGTTCAATAAATAGTGAGAATGAGTAAGACGCAATTATCTTTTATTATATGTTATTTTATTTTTCGACGTAGTC
The DNA here is from genome assembly GCA_916701695.1 of Agrochola macilenta. Lineage (NCBI taxonomy): Eukaryota > Metazoa > Arthropoda > Insecta > Lepidoptera > Noctuidae > Agrochola > Agrochola macilenta. The sequence goes on along the minus strand of OU753559.1, from coordinate 9,124,725 downwards.
ACCTTTCAGGTTTATACACTTTGTATATCTTTTCTCTAATCCTAAAATTCCCTTTCTAAAAAAATCTTCTTCCTGATCCCTTAAAAAATCATTTACGGCGGCGACTACTCCGTCATCATCTTCGAATTTCTGGCCCCTGAGATGTTCCTTTACTATGAAATGTGTGAAAGCGCGGAAATAGGTAGAAATCACTAGGAGCAAGGTCCGGTGAATATGGAGGATGTTCCATCAATTCGAAGCCAACTTCTTGAATGGCAGCCATCGCAACTCTGGACTTGTGCACAGGGGCGTTATCTTGGTGAAACAAAACAACTTTAGCGAGTTTGCCACGCCGTTTCTTGCGTATTTCCTCACGCAACTTTGTTACTTGTCCTGCGTACATAGTCCCCGTAATAGTGGCTCCATGATTAAGATATTCGATCATTACCACCCCTTGGCTGTCCCAGAAAAGAGAGCCCATGATCTTTCCGGCGGATGGAATCGCCTTAAATTTCTTTGGAGTTGGAGATGACGGTCGCTTCCAAGTCATGGACTGTTGTTTCGTTTCCGGGTCATAATGGTGAAGCCATGTTTCGTCCATAGTTATGAATCAAGCCAAAAATTGGTCAGGATCTTATTGTAACAAATCCAAACAGCTTTGAGAAATTCTCAGTCGAGTTTGTTTCTGCGCTTCAGAAAGCATTCTGGGCACCCAGCGCGCTGACACTTTTTTCATACCCAAATGGTCGTTTATAATATTATGGACACTTCCTATCGAAATCTTTACTTCTTCAGCTATAAAACGAACAGTAACACGACGATCCGCCAAGACAATATTTTCAACTTTTTTAATCATTTGTTCAGTCACTGCCGATATGGGGCGTCCCGTTCGTGGGTCGTCGTTAGTGGAAGTTCTTCCTCGCTTGAACTCAGCACACAAACGCGCAACCGTAGAATATGGAGGAGCATGAACCCCTAATGTTGCTCTCAAGTCTTGATTTACCTGCTCCGTAGTAAAATTTTTCAAGCAGAGATATTTTATTACCGCGCGAACTTAAATTTTATCCATTTTTAAGAACACGTTCCGAAACGACGCAAACAATAGACTTCTACTTTTAAAAAACAAAAGAGAATTAATTGATTTTTTTATTATCATCTTAACTAATGTCTGGGCTATGCCTGCCAGTATTTATTTTTTTTCTTTCCAAGGAGAATGTATCGCATTCTCACTATTTATTGAACACCCCTCGTATTTTCATACTACAGACTACAGTTTGCAAAACTTAAAAATAATATATAAACATTACCTCCCAAAAGTGACCCCATATTAAAAAAAAAACATATAATTTCGTTACGACCGTGTTTGGGTCACAGATATTCATAGTTGTCCCAAAATTTCAACTTAATCGGTCCATTGGATTCGGAGCAAATTGGCTGTGACCGACGGACAGACAGATACACGAGTGACCCGTTCCGGTTCCGTTTTTTCATTCGGACGTTCGTAACCCTAAAATGTTATTTGTACCAAATTCATTAGACGCCCGGTAAATGACGGCCGCCCGCACCCCATGTGATGCGCGGGAAAATTCACCATTGAAAAAAAATGTGCCGCATTATGTTGGCGTATTATTAAAGTTACCTCAAAAACTACCCAAGCTAAGTCCATAAAATGAATACCTAAGGAACACTACCTCAACCCTTAAAAACAAAAATGTAAGTTGGATTGCTCCTACACTATGCAGGGCAAGCCGAGGCGCGCCTGGCTCTGCTGCACAAAGCCGCATAAAGGATCGCAAAGGAAATGAATTCGCAAAAGCCGGGGGTACGTGTCGCGCGGAAAAAGCCGGCGGCCGCGTTGCCGGCATAGTGTGTAAGAGTTGCGAAGAATCGATGTATAAAAACAATACTCGCCGAACTGAAGATCCACCTTTTATAGATGTCGGTTAAAAAGAGCAGACCATTCTAGTATGAATACGTCTACGACACACGCTACGAAGCGTCTACGACACACGCTACGCAGCGTCTACGACACACGCTACGCAACTTATACGACACACGCTACGCTGCTTACATATACGACACATGCTACGCTGCTTATACGACACACGCTACGCAGCGTGTACGACACACGCTACGCAGATTCTACGACACAGGCTACGCAGCTTCTACGACATACGCTACGCAGCGTCTACGACACATGCTACGCAGCTTCTACGACACACGCTACGCAACATTTATGACACATGCTTCGCTGCGTTTACGACACACGCTTCCCAGCGCCTACGAACGTTACGCCACGCATCACTCTTATTTCGAGTCATAAGTAGCAAAACTTTCCAAATCATCAGTAGTGCCGCAATGCTGATGATTTGGTAATAAACAAAATAATGGTTTGTTCGAGTTAGTTACTTTTGTACCAATTTATTTCAGTTAGTCATTTTGCTGGATCTTGCAAGACTGGAAGCCAACACCAACAATCAGCATAGTTGGGAACAGGCTAAGTCAGATCATGACATAGATATTCTTATCCTTTATCCTTTACTTATTATAAAACAAAGTCCCCCGCCGCGTCTGTCTGTCTGTCTGAACGGGATAAACTCAAAAACTACCGAACGACTATTCAAACGGTTCGGTACGGGTCCCCAATGGCGCCGTCCATTGGGAACCCGTACCGAACCGTTTGATGAGGAAGGTTTTATGTGTATAATTAATTAAGGTTTTGTGTAAATTGGCTGAAATATGGCGATTATTATTGAAAATGTCGGAAAAAAACATGCCGTCTGTGAGCTTTACTTACTGGCGTTCGCCGCGTAAACCATGAGAGATAAATCAAATTTATGTTGTACAGTTCAACAAAAAAGTCCACGATGACATGCCTATCTTCTAAGGATGACCCACGATAAACATTTTTATCTTTCAGAATTTGATAGTAAATTCATTGTTATTTCCGAAGCTATTTTGACCGGTTTTGATTATATTTAGGTATCCTTATCCAATAAAATATGTTTAAATTGGGCATTTAATTTAGATTAAATTAAGCCTTGACATCATATAATTAAAATTAATACTTTTGTAGCGGCATCTACATCGCTACATGCGAACTACGCATCAAAGACCTGACGTCACATAACATCCTGACGTCACACAAATCCTGCATCGCGCAATTAGAGTTTACCGCGCGATAAACATATATAGAATCTCCCAACTTCAAACCTCTGGGCAGTTGCCCGCCAGACATCACACCCGTCTGGTCGGAGGATCCTCCCTTTTCTATGGGGGATGAGTGAACTTTACACCCTGTTCCTCATACCCCTAAACTGGTGACCCCGAGCATGAACGTCAACGCAGCCTTCGTGCAGATACTTCAGCGTGACGTCATCATCATCATCACTCCCGCAAGCTTTCGTGAGGCGAGTCACACAGCCAACCAGCACCCACGGCTTCAACGGATATCCTGACCACCAGCATGCAGCGAACGCGCATTCCTGGTCATCATCCTCAGCCACAACCCATCGCTGTACCACATCCGACCCACTGGATCAAGACGCAGCGCCACCCCGACTCACTGGGGAATCACCGCAGACAGTTCCGACTCACCGCGAACTATGCGGCACCCGGTTCCGACTCACTGGAACCACAGCTGGCACTGTGAAGCATCGCAAGATTCAAGACTCAGCCCACTATCGACCTCCGGTCTCCGGAGGGGAGTGATGTAGCGGCATCTACATCGCTACATGCGAACTACGCATCAAAGACCTGACGTCACATAACATCCTGACGTCACACAAATCCTGCATCGCGCAATTAGAGTTTACCGCGCGATAAACATATATAGAATCTCCCAACTTCAAACCTCTGGGCAGTTGCCCGCCAGACACGACACCCGTCTGGTTGGAGGATCCTCCCTTTTCTATGGGGGATGAGTGAACTTTACACCCTGTTCCTCATACCCCTAAACTTTCAAAGATATCACAGATTCTAAATTACCCGTAACAAAGACAATAATTATGGTTGACGGCAACGCGGGTGCAGTGCTACAAGAGTCAATGACCTCTATTACGAATTCATTGCTTCGCTTCCTTTGAATCCCGGTAGTACGTTTAAGTGGGATATTTTTCGAAATCCACGCGGGCGAAACCAAAAAACGCTAGTAATATTTGTTTTTATAAATAACTACCGTGTTTAATTATAATAATTTTATAAGTAATATGTAGGTAATCTATACAGCACCTACACTCTACAACAAATCTAAAAACAATACAAAAAAAAATTGCCTATCTCGTAAAATCAGTCGCATTCTACAAATTAAATCAAACTTTCTATATAGCGTCCACGATTGTTTAATGTTTATGGATATCCTTATAGTTAATAGAAACCGCGCCCACAGAAGCCGTATACTCCTCAGATAAGGCGTTAGTCGCTCAGTAGTACACTACCCCTTTACCGTCCACTATTACGATTTTATAATACAATTAGGGAGTAAGGCAGGGATCGACATCGACATTAGAATCCATACAAGGCGCTGCTTGTACATTGGTACTACCGTAATGAGATTTGTTGCTAAGTATCGAAGGGTTGACACGGATAAACAAGTAGGTATAAATAAATCGACATGTGTACTTACCTACCTACTTATAAGAAGGTAGGTAGGGTAGGTAGGGATAAAGAATCTGGTGAAATGTCAACTATGTTTAGATAAATTTCAGTGAGTCATTAGCCTATATTTTCCGAAAAATATTACCTACGTTAAGTTGTCTAGTCCACATTGCACAATACGTATTTAAATGATTAAATAGGTGTTTTTTAAACACATATCTGCACATTCTTATTAAAAAAAGTAGGTACGGTTCCAACGTCCTACGTCTCATTTTTCTCAAAGTTAATATAAATAAAAACGTTTCAAAATACTTGTCTGCCCGTAAGGTTTTTTCAAAATAAATCTTATTGCAATATAACTTTCTTATACCACTTCCTTTGGTACTGAGCCTAAATAACGCTTCTTCGTTTTATTATCTGTAACACAGGTTTTTCTCAAAACCTATATCAGGCACCAGTCTCTCACAAAGGTGGAAAACAGCAGAGACATTTCTTTTGTACAGAATAACTTTAAGGCAGCTTTGTGAAGAGAGAATATATAAATAATTATTATATTATATTATATTATACTTAGGGCGGATTTCATCAAAATTCAAAATTCAAAATTCAAAAGTCATTTATTCAAACTAGGCTGAGAATCAGCACTTTTCGAACGTCAAAATTACATAAGACAGTCCCCCAAAACGCCCACCCTTCACCACTTCCTAGTGCATTAGCTGGGAAGAAGAAGTGGCGCAACAAACTCCCCAGCAGCACAGCTGTCTGTTCAGTTAGAAGAACAAAAAAAAAAGATTCTATATAATAGTATTCAAAATAATTTACATTACGCAACACAAAACATAATTCAAATTATTAGCCATATGTTAGCTAGCACACGCCAATATACCAAACAAAATCATCGAGAACTCAACCAATCAATCATCGATACTCAGGCCGAAATAAAAAAAACTAAACGTAAACAGAATTAATATCTAAATAAAAAAGCCTCCAGGCATAAAGGGCGTGCCCGCTTACATATAGTTGTAACTGGAAGTTATAAATAATAAACTAGGACCATCGATGTAAAATAAATAAACAAAGAGTTAATTACTAATAACAGTAAATAATATGATCAATTGTCGAGGTCACTAGCTAACCACATATTGCAATACAACTCATAAAAAAATAGTGTGATGAGTAGATATTGTCAAAAATAAATTGAAGTTAAATTAAAATAACTTGACTTAAAAAGTCAAATAAAATAAACAATTATATAAACTCATATAACTTGTCAGTACGTAAGCTGGAGAAAGAACATAAACATTGTCTTGTGTCATCAATGCAACTGAACGCGATCAGCACATCTAAACGTCGTTCAATAGTTGTCAGTGTTTTAGAAGCATGAGGAACAGGGTGTAAAGTTCATCCTCTATAGAAAAGGGAGGATTCGACCAGTTCAATAGTTGTCAGTGTTTTAGAAGCATGAGGAACAGGGTGTAAAGTTCATCCTCTATAGAAAAGGGAGGATTCGACCAGACGGGTTTCGTGTCAACTGCCCAATGATTGATGTGGGGAAGTTATATATATGCTGATCGCGCGGTAAGCTCTGCTTGCGATGCAGGATTTTGCGTGACGTCAGCGTGATGCGTAGTTCGTATGTGGCGATGTAGATGCCACATTTTCATAATTGTTGTGGAATATTGTCACTGATAAATCCTAGCCCAAGTATAAGTTTATGTAGGTAAAGGTAATAAAAAAAAAAGGTTAGTAAACAGACGCTTCATATAAAAAAATTGAATCCTAGATGTTAGGTATATTTTTACGAATACGCTAACAAGTATCCTGTCTCGACAGTGTCATTCGATTAATAAAGCTATTAAAATAATTGAGTCGGGCCAAATTACAAAATTCTTTTAGTGTCACCTACAATATCTACAACGGAATTGATAACTATCACGCGACACTCGTTATTTTGATTTCCTTAGTACATTACCTCTTGGAAACGAAATGAAAATGCTTTGATAAACACGATTAATTCCGAATGACTTGTGTTAGTTCTCATGTACGTAATGTTCATTTCATATCCCGTAATTGTTTGTTTACATTGAGGCGTGTAGTGCTGGCGTCGATGTCTTTCAGTTGATTGTTGACTTAATTTTGGTCCCTTAATAGATTAGGACTAGTTCAGTATGAAATTGTTTGCTGATTCTGAAATATTAAGTACGTTATTGAAGATTTCATTAAGAGCGTTTATCCTAAAAGTTGGCATCGTCGCAAATAGCTGTCAAATATTTACCTATTTCGATTAATTTGACAATATTACTGTATGGAAATATGAAATGTGGCTAACTAGCGAACTAAAATATTGATTATGAAATACAATAATTAATATCGTAATACCGAATATTTAGTTTTAAATGTAAAAAAAGTATTTGAAAACTTTCTACACCTAAAACGGTTACAACATCAAATTCAGTGTTATAATTGTAATTCATTATTAATATAGTAGTTCGCTAGTTAGCCAAATTTCATATTTCCATTCAGTAATATTGCCAAATTAATCAAAACAGCGAAATATTTGACATCTATTTGCGACGTTGCCTACTTTCAGAATAAACGCTCATAAGAATACAATTATTGATTAATTAATTAAGATTTGAGTTACCTTATCCGAAAAACATACATAGATAACATCACGCGTGAAATCCCCGATGGGTTAGGCAGCGGTGTATCTATTCTATACTATCTAAAGTACACCCACTACTTATTCGCCAGTTATGTTTAAGGTGAAATGGGTTCCAAACCAGATGTTTCGACTTCACGCAAAATCAATGTTTCTCTACAACGAATTTGCATTTTTTTTATGATTACGAAAATTGAAGAGTGTCCTTAGTGAAGTATGAAGCCCGAAACACGATAGGCAAAACTTTCCTCGATAGAAAAAAAACGGCAAAGTTACCTTTTAAAATCTGCTTTTTTTGTTACAGCCACTAAGAGAAAAACCTATTCCATTCGATTGTTATCAAAGCAATTGTATTAAAATTTTGTCTACGTGTTAACTATTAAATACTTTAAGGAATTATGGACTTATTTTTATATATCAACTCAAGTAAAATGTTTAAATTCAATATTTGTAAACATAGTCCAATAGAATTGCGCGCGGTCCGGGTCATACCGCCGCTCCCGGAACGCTACCACGATACCATTTCGCCTTAAGTCCCATTGTAATAATTGGCGGGTCTTTTGCCATCAATCGGGTACAAATATCCAGGCTCCGGGATGCTACTGTAAAATTCCTGATGGAAAAACACAATAATTCTTTGCAGGACATGGGAATCGAACCCGGACCTCATGCGCAGCAGCAGCACTTGCGACCTACACTGACGAGCAATATAAAAAACCACTAAGTTATGTTGAAATATTTCCGAAACCACGCAAGATAGCTCCTTGAAGTAAAAAGCAGCATTCAATTGTATTTAATATCGCATAAAAATACCTATGAAACTGTTTTCAAGATTTTTTTACTTCATGTACGCTAACTTGTATGGTTTAGGAAATATTTAGATTTTTTTTTAACCTTGCAAGCTTTTTTATATTGCTCGTCAGTGTAGACCAACTAGGCAATTACATAAGGAATTATCATTAATCATGTACGATTATGTAGGTAATCTTACTTAGGTAACCAGCTCAGTATATTAATAGCAGACTCATGTGTTGATGTGTTTCAATACCTATTTGAGTAAAGTCAAGAGTCAAACTTGCTCGTTCTGAATCTGAGTTGATTAATCTCAAAACATGAGAATCAATCAAAAGCAGCAACCAATAGCAGGCAGCATCGTAAGTCCGATAACACTTCAGTTTAAGGTGAAAGCGTCAAGGTAGGCCGTGAAATTCTAATTCGTTTTTAGCAATTTGCAGGTCAGTAGGTATCATGTTGTATGTTGATCTAAATATGATTTGCGGCCGTATCAAATGTTTATTTATAGAATTATAATCATAAAAATGATCAATACAACTCTCTTAGTTCATATACTCGCATTGAATGACTATTTCATGAAATCATGACATTTGACGATTGTGCTTACTTATGGAGAGTTGTATTGCTGATTGTTATGATTATAATTATGTAAAGCCGTACTTGTTACGGTCGCAAATCATATTTTAATCAACATAAAACCTCATACTGACCTGCAAAATGTAAAAAACTAAAGAAAATTTGAATTTCGCGGGCTACTTTAGCGCATGCCCCTTAAAAAAAAACAGAACTTGAACACCATAATCCAAAATAATATTACAAAAGCGAAAATGAGTTTGTTTGTTTATTTGTTACGCTTTCACGCTAAACGGCAGAACGGATTTGGATGAAATTAGGCACATGGGTACACCATGACCTGGATTGGGACTTAAGATACTTTTTATCCCGATATTCCGGGTGAAACCACGGGGTGCAGCTTAAATAAAAACCGAAAGACCTACTATAACTTATACCGAAGATACATTTATTTCAACTATACGGTATACTGTAGACTCTAGATACCTATCTATCTACTTATTATAGTCTTTTTAACGCGAAGGTTGAATAGCAGAGAATGCCTTGTGGCATTAAAGTCTTCCAGAAGTAGGTTTGCCACAACTACCACAATAGTTATGCGAGTGAAATAGGTATACTTTTTTGACTACCTACAATGAAAACCAGAGTACATAATTATTTCGTGTGACAATTTAGTTACTTTCTTGGTGCGGGTTGATCCAACAGGTTAAGCTATGCTTGCCGGGGTTTTTCCGTGGATGGGTGACCATTTTTACATACCGAGGCTCCTCCGTGGCTCACCGTTGGTCGCGGCCACGTCGCGGCTGTCATTCGTGGATCTATGACAGTCGTTACGGGTCTTATGGGGCATCGTATTACCCAGTTACTGGGTTGTGGAGGTTAGATAGGCAGTCGCTCCATGTAAAATACTGCAGTAGTATTCAGCTGCACCCGGTTAGACTGGAAGCCGACCCCAACATAGTTGGGAAAAGGCTAGTTAGATTGATTGAATTTAGTTACCTTCTTATCATCCTATGCAAAAGAAACTGCGTTATACGATATCGTTGCTAACCGTACAACATAAGTACTTACAAATTATTTATTAAATGTTCATGTGCTGGGTTGGGTTCGGAAGTATTGTAGTCGGTGAGTGTCGTAATCCATCTCGTCATATCCCTATCTCACAAGTGACAAGATTTACCTTATATGGAAATTAGTATCCATAGTTATAACTACACTAGGTCTTAAACTACACGACACACGTACTATTTTGGAAATATATCCGACAGATCGTTCTCTGTTGGCTACTATTTTCAGCAGTGGCTGTGGCTCTCAAGACAGCTTCTATGACAGGAGAAATAAAAGGAACCTACTGCTACAAGTGGTTTTTTCAGTGATGTACCCACCTACTGGAACATAAGAATGGCGCTGCTGTGGCTGTTCCTTCTTCTTGCTCCCTACTCTTCATTTTATGAGAACAAATGTGGAACAGATCTACTTATATCTTTCTCGTTAACCTTTCACGACCTCTGCTCACAGCACCGAATCGGACATCATTAGAAACCACTATGTAGTTTCATAAACAATTAAAGCTATTTAATTCCTTTGTTCAAATAGACAGCTGGGAGATACTTTAAGCAAAAAAATATGTATATACCTACTCATATTCTATCTAGTTAATTATATACTACCTATAAGATAAATGTGAGGCGCTTACTTATATGTATAATCACTGCGATATTTACTGCAAAGTTCTACAGACTGGGAATTAAAATAAAGCATCCACGATATTTCATAAATATTTATATTGAACTGGCCTTAATAAATTACAACTTAAAACCAACCTTATAAAAACTGACTGACGATTCCACTTTTAAGCAAATGGGTGATGACAATATTAAAAATATGTGTGTCCAAAACATTGAAAGGTAGTAAAACGGTTTAACCGCAGTACTTTACCGTGAAAATTTGGTATTTTTAATAATATACAAAGGTTATTTTTAATAAAATACTTATTCTAAACGCCTCAATAATGCTGCTCACATTATTCAGTCACAATTCAAGTCGTAAGGTATGGACGAATCAATCATCGCTGACCGCTGTACTCTCTTTGGTGTTCTAGCCGTTAAGTCTTCACGTAACAACGTAACTTTTACAAATGAAAACACGCGACTGTATGCTATACCTATCTAAACATAATAAGGTACATCTGATTTTTACAATAACATAAAATTTCACACTTCAATTACATTGACATAAAACACTTATACACGTTTTTAATACACATTCAAAAAATAGTGTTTTTGTTTATTTTTTAGTGCAGTCTTATAAAAGTAATTAGGTATAGCCTCTAATGAATTACGTTTATATTTCTCAATATCTATAAAACACAACTTATTCCTAAAGTAAATGCATTATGACAAAATATACATTAAAATTGCATTTGTTTAAAATGGTGACATATGGTAGGTAATATAGCCGCCATATAGGTAGGTACGATGCTATGGAATAGTTCCTACGTTGCTGTTTCCCTAAGTTTACGTGAATAACTATATAATACAACATCGGCTAATAGTACCTATGTAGGTAGTATCAGCAAAGTAAATAAATCGATAACACGACTGGGAGGACTTGCCTCCACGCAAAGGTGCTTGGTAACAGACCAATGAGTGGTAACATGTGAATTTCTCATTTGAGTGGTAATATGATCACTTGAATAATACTTTATTTTTAACTCTTGGAAATAAAATACAAAAGACCACGTATATTTAGTATCCTAATCCGCTTAACTGTTCTTAAAGAGTCTTAAAAAACCCTGTAAGAAATCGACACGTGTTTCACCTCTCAACGAGACATCCTCAGCAGAGAGCAGAGTGCTCTCTGCTCTCGACGCTTGACGTGTCCACACGTCGGGTCCGGGTTTGCAACATGTCGATCATCATCCTGAGGATGCCTCGTTGCGAGGTGAAACACGTGTCGATTTCTTACAGGGTTCTTTATGACTCTTTAAGAAAGCTTACTAAATATACGTCATCTATTGTATTTTATAATGGATTTCCGCAAAGTCACGCCTGAATCAATTAACTATCTCTTGGAAATAGCTGAAACTGATTAAGAATCCATAATACCTCAGCTCAAATCATCATACCAATACTTATACAATACCTTAACTCGAAAGCTTTGGCGCCGATAGTTTAGGTAATTTCTTTTCATGGTGAAAATAATTAAAATAAAAAAAACAGATAGTATCTGCTTTATATTTAGTTCAGTTATTATGCAAAGATTCATGCTCTAATTTAAAGTATTTTTTCAGTTTATTGTTCGGTTTGGAGGTAACTTTGGATTTTTTTTCTGTCGAGAAAATTTTATGGAATCGTGCGCGTGCAGCGTTAAAAACGTCAAAACCTCGGATTTCAGTTACAGTGAATGAAATTGAAAAATCCAAAATTGAATGTTAATGCTAATAATATATATTACAAATTAAAAAAGGTTACTTTTAAGAAATTGTGGTTCTGATTGAAAAAAAAAAGGTTTTTGTAACAATTCAAAATAAAAACAATATAAATTATTAAAATAAAAAAATATTCTTTTTTTCATATATAAATAGATACGTTAACTTAATTTTGATATATAAAAATATTCTACAGTCCAATAAGAGTATTTTACTAAATATTTGAGTTATTGCAATCATCATTTTTTTTTCGAATCTAGATCACCATTTCTTAACAGGTAAACTTTTTTATATATATTATAAGCATAAGCATAACCAGCCTATAATTTGTTCCCACTGCTGGGACACCGGCCTCGGTGACAGGGAGTGGGCCGTAACCCACCACGCAGGCCCAGTACGGGTTGGTGGATTTATTTATTTTTTCGGTCGGGTAAAGTGTTATTGGGTTTTTCCACCAAATATATTATTAGCTAAATATTCCAATTTGAACTTTATATTTCATTCACTGTTACAAAAGTCTGACGTCAAAACCCCCAGGCGTTCCACTATAACATAGTACTTTCTCAAAATTAATCCTGCAGTATTATCGATTTATCGGAGGATCATGCTAAGCAATTTGAGGTATTATAGACTCTTAATGCTCTAAACGCAAATGATGTTACGTATTTTGAAAAGACTATTCTTTAAAACTACACAAGTTTATTATTTCAAGGCTCATGTAGCGTTTCGATACACATATCATAGGTCAACTACACGGAATAAATAAACTAAACTATATGACGCATAAATTTAGTTCTAGTCTAAATAAATAAAGCGTTACACACTCGACTAAATAAGACACTTTACTTTGGTATTATTAGACTACATATTACTTACCTACTGTTTACCTGGCTGCTGACAAACAATGGTGAACAAACTGTACCATTATATTATACTTATTTATATCACTGTATCATGGGACGGACATTTTAGTGTTTCATACTAAACATATTAACCGAACTACTCGTAGTTCCTTTTAGAACAAGGGCAACAACACATTTCACAGGCTTTTCTTAAGGCACTAAAAGGTAACAATTATTTTTATTTACACAGACCACCCCTTATAGATACAACATTCTGATTCTGAAACTATATAAGTCTTACATAATATGTAGGTAAGAATTATAGATAACATACGTATTAAAGATGTTTTGAGAGCTTTCGCATCGTCAGGGTCAGTAGTACCGCACTAACTTTCACTGAAAAAATTAAGGCACGCTCATTCATGTCAGGAATATTTTACCTACAAATACACTTAGGTATAGGTACATATTTGTACAAATAGTGGAACTATAGGCATGTATTGCTGCAGCTGTGAATCCAGATTGATTTTAATTGGTGATAAGTGGGGTGAGTGGTGCCGAGGGTTCGTCGCCGTAGTACCTGTAGCGATGGGGGACCTGCAGCGCGGCGGGCTCGGCGGCGTCCGCGTGCTGCGAGTCGCGGTGGCGGCGCAGGTCCACCTTGCGCTGGAAGGCCTTCTCGCACAGGCCGCACGAGAAGGGCTTGTACCCGGTGTGCTTGCGCATGTGCGTGATCAAGTTCGAGCTCTGGCTGAACGCCTTGGAGCACACTACGCACTTGTGCGGCTTCTCACCTAAAACAAAATAATTTATTTGTATTTAACATTTTATTTAAACCGCTTGTGAACAATTTGGACTTTTTAAATTAAATGCAGTGGTTAGATCATAGTAAAAATATTACTACTATAATACTTTATACAATTTCTAAGTAAGATTTAGTAGTGCTTCTTGGTGGTGACTCTACAGTTTTATACACAGGGTATTTAAAAAATTGAGAGCTTTTCATAGTTTTTAATTTAGATTAATTTATCGGAATCCCTTTAAAATTGTTAGGCACTTAAAATAAACTACAAACAAATAGTGTAGCATAGCATCACAGCAGAGCTTTAATTACGAAACGATTTTCTAATTCCTAAACGACTTAAAACATTACGTATCACTTTCGTTATGTAATTAAAGCTTGTATAAGTGGAGCAATACTTGTCATAATCATTGGCTATTTATTATTTACGGTGAGGTTTCCGAACTGATTTAATATGCAACGTCGCCTTGTACACCGGTATTTATTAACTTTAACGGTAATTGTTTGTAGCTCGATATAACGATATAACACCAACCAGTTTCATAAAACTTTATTATTCGGACGGAAGGATCTTCATGACAATATTTATTTTATGTAATGAATCACGTTTCAATATAAAAACATCAAAACCATTGGCAACTTTACCTGACCGGTTACTCAAAATCTCCAAAGATAGTTTACGAATAAAATTATAGCAAAAAATGCAAATGTCATTTTATAGATAGAACAGGATTTAAGTTTACTTTTTGTTTGTGCCGTGATCGGCGTGCACGTGAAGGCCTGTGAAGGCTGCGCGGCTAATTGCAGGCCGAGCCGCATTTTGGAATATTGATGATGAGGCATTTATCGGGAGGACGAGCACCATGTAAGGCCGCTGTAAATCATTCGGAACAGGGCAGAGACGTGACGAGATGTCTCCGGCCAAGACAAATATGTCCGCCACATTTTTTAGCTACTATAATTCGTCTCGTTGAGCTTACTGGAAGTAGTCGGACCATTGAAAAACTTATGAGACATTTATTTTTCTTACAGTTCGTCCGTTTTTTTGAGGACCATATATTCATTGCGTGATAGGTAGAACTTTCTCATTCGGACGTTCTTTTACGATCATTTAAAGTAAAGCATTATTTTTGAGAATTAGAATTCAGGAATGTAACTATTTATGGGAAAAAACAGGTTAGATACTATAATAAGCGTAAAGCTCTACAAACAAACGAAAGCTCTGGATAAACCGTCGAGCATTGCAAGTGGATATTTTTTGCTTATTGGATATTCATTAAGTGCAGTGGACGGGCTGCGATTTGCCGTCGAAAACGTAATTGCACAGCATTTAAATATTTAATTCCCAAGGCATCGTCTGCGATGTGTCGCGTGATTGCTTTTATTGGGCTACGGCCTATATGTTTTCCATTTAATGAACTTGTTTCACAGTAGAGAAGTCTAGGCTATGCCTCGGTTATAACACTATATCATGTACTTATACAGCTTAATAAATCGACGAGGATAAAGTCGGATAACGTCTTCAGCAGCTGTTTACTGTCATTCCGATTAAAAGGGCAATCGTCGGAGATTACCTATCATTACACGCTCGACACGAACGTACGTGGGTATCGCAGGCGACTAATTGAGAAAGTAAAATTTTATGTGAATATATAAATTAACAGCTACTTGGTAATGATACAAATTCTTAAAAAGGACGACGCGATTGAAATTATGACGGTGAAGAGTAAAATAATGATATCGGATTTATTAATCGCAATAAAACGTACAATAACGTTTTTTGCCGCCAAGCTGACTTATTTAGATGTCGTAGTCGGCAATGAAAACCTTTTCATGAAGTCTTTTTTGTTAGCTCCGGGTTTATCTTCGTTGGAGATTGGTGATAACAACATAATACAGCATTTAAGTTTTCAGCATGGTACAAAATAATTATGGTTTTATAGATAAAGAAATTAAGCGACCTGCAGAAATTACGGTTATTGTATCTTCTAATCCACTATATCAATATAAAAAACATAGGAGTAATTACAGAAAAAAGAAAAAACTACCTAATACAAATACATTTTTAACTCTTTATTAATAGACGTTATCCATATTAAGGTAGCAATAAAACTTTCAAATGAAATGATAGGTCTTCGTAAAGTTATGTAATGAGGGGACGTGCTGACACTTCCTTACGTGAAACATGAAACACTTGTCACAATAATTTGAGTTTCACACAACTTGGAATGGAACACACCATATAATTTTGTTCCTGTTATATATTTGACAAGAAAGTGTTATTGTTTAATAAAACTTTTTATTTGTAAGAAAGATTTTAGAACCAACGTTCCTTAAGTTTTTGTTAAATACATATACCTACCTAATGAGTCCATTTTTTTTTGGGTTCTAAATTATCAAATAATTTTTTCCGCTCTGGGAGGAGCGGGACTCAGACTCAGACTCTTACTGACTAAAACCCACCAGTCTTCCTTCAGTTGCCTGTGTGTTGCCAGGGTCCACGGTATCCCTTTCGGTCTTTCCCGCGACCCTGGCAGACCTAATTAGTCCTTAGTTTGTTTTATTAGTAACTAGCTTCAGCCCGCGACTTCGTACGCGTGGAAATCGTAAGACTCCACAAATCCACAATATACTAAAGTAACAGCCACATTTTTTTAAACTTCCCTCTATTTTACGTTTGTAGTTTTGGTATCAGCAACGAAAATATAATGAGAGTCAGGACTGGTGACGCGGGGAGCAAGCGACGACGTACAGTTGTCTGTGTGAGAAGCAGCTAGTCCTGACGATGACGTAGCAATTTCCCATTGCTTGCGAAGTTTGTTGTTTTTTGTGAATTAATAAACGCTTGCATATGCTCCCTAATGGTACAACATTGATACACTAACTGTTGCATTCTTACAGATTATTCCTGACGATCAGCTCACAGTCAGCATGTTCATGTTTCTGTGACAAATAAATCTATTTTTCTTTCTCTCTTTCTAGCTATTACTAAAATAACACATTTAATAATATAACAGTACATTGTAAACACACGGGATTCCTCATTAACAGTGACCGAACCATAAATATTTATTTTTATTATAACCATAGATGATAGAGGAGGCCTAACCTTAATGTTTACGTGTACGTTCTGTGAACTATCGACTACAACGACGATCAACTATTGGGAATGAAACTTATGTTTGCGAAGCAGTCGCCGAACCGCTAAGCTATTTGTTTTGTTGAAAGTTGACTAAAATAGCCGTTATTTTATATATTCGTGAAACAAAATAAGGGCCACTTGTCATTTTTACATTTCAGTGTATAGTAGAGTAGTTGACCGTTTCGGTGGTTTCTACGTAATGATTTGGGGCGGGATTAGCTTACACGGCAAAACAGAGCTCGCTTTTTTAAATGAGCGTTCCGTAACATTAGCGTTACATTGAGGAAGTCATCAGGCCTCATGTGATCCCATTTTCATAGCAAATGGGTTCTGGGTTCGTCTTGATGCAGTACAATGCTCATACACACACAGCTCAAGCGACCCAGTCTATGATGGAATACTCTCACATTCAAATTTTACCGTGGCCAGCAGTCAACAATCTGGACTTGAAACCAATTGAGCACATGTGGGACCAATTGAAACGAAGGGTTAGAAGTGAACAAGCAGCAACTGATTGACGCTTTGGAAGAGATTCCAGCTCAAAACGACATTTGATCGATAGCATGCATTCCAGGTTTCAGGAGAGCATAGCTAAAAGAGAATATAACGATTTTTTTTCGACTTAGACTTCATTGTGCGTGGTCCGACACACACGGCCGGTTTTTATAAAGGTGAAAAAAAAGAAGAATATTCAATGTACTAGAAAATAATCCGATTTTTTAAAACTTTAATACGCAGGAAAGTATTTAGCTTAAGTTTTAGTCTTTTTTACTAAATACACGTACGTAGCAATGAAAAAGTCTTAGGTAACTAGTAGCAGGCACGTTATTGAGGTCATGTTACTAGATTAGGACTGTTCCAAAATTCACTATCTCTACAGGCGGTTCGCTTTCGTCACCCAACAAATAGGTACAGCAGGATCAAAATGTTCACAACAGAAGCTAAAACTGTGTTTTGTCAATACTTATTCAATAAGTCCTTGAATATAATCATTTTTAACAAAAATGTTTTTATGCGCAGTTGGAAAATGCACCTCATTTGTACTTATGCAAATAGGTAAATGAACACTTATCAGCTCCAATTCGCTTACAGCTCAATCATTTTCGTAAAAAGTGCTACGTCGGTTTATCTTTACACCTATGTAAAACAGTTTTTGAAGCTTGTCGAAATCTTTAAAACTACGATTCGTATTTATCTATTAGTGTGCTCTACGAAAACCTTAAAGTACCTAATGGGTAGTGTTTACGACAATGGCTTGCTTTGACGGCTGATTGACGATTGTAACCAGTCGACAGAATTTTCAGTAGTTACAAAAGATTATTCAAGCAAATACTGGAAAAATCTATGTTAAATGCGCACTATCAATAAGCACCCCAAACTTGAGGTATTTACCAATGTGGTGTAAAGCAAAAGTGAGCACAAACCTGTGTGTATGTAGGTATGCTTCTTCATGTCCGACTTCTGGTGGAACCGCTTGCCGCAGTACTGGCAGGGGTAGGGCCGCGTGTCCGAGTGTATCAGCAGGTGCGTGGACAGCGTGCTCGAGCGCTTGAAGCACTTACCGCACTGCTTGCACTACACCGACAAACAACATACGTATAAAGTTATTTCATCGCTTAATTCTACAACACGGTCCTCTAATAGAGACAATATATTTATTAGATGTCTGTCGTCAGCAAGTCGCCGATGCTAATAACCCATAATAGTTCCCTTTGACTGACGTGTAAAGGAATATTGCAACTCAGTCATTTGACCCTACGGCGATTGCTAAGAAATCGGGTGAAATATAGCCAAGTACGACACTAGATATAATTATAAACGTGGCGAGGACAGCGTCCATCACCTTCGGTTAGACGGTGACAGCCAGTAATAAACTAATAACAGGCCTCTACCCCTTTCTACACTTTTCTTTGATTTCCCATCTAGCATCGGCTTTGAATTTTTTTTTTCATTGCCTAGTAATTAACGTCTTTTAACCGGTTATTATACGTAGGTATTTTTACGAGAATGACTAATAAAAGGATACTTTGAAAGAAATCAAATGTAGGAACGTAATGTGATGAGTACATTTTATTGATTTGTGTGTCAACACAGCGTGGAGTGTATGTACGTGGTATGTTATTTAATTTATTCTTATTTTACTTGACATTGTTTTAATGTAGTTTGCGTACCAGACTACCAGTACCAAAAACGTACTAGAAAAATGTACCCAAAGATTGATGTTGAATGTTTCGAACTTTTTTGATTCTCTAAAACCAGTATCGTAGTACACACTTATAATTGGTTTCAGAATTCCACACAAAGCTTCAGAAGCAAACAGAATGTCATATGTTCACCTTTGTTAGTGAGACAAAATATTTTTAACTAAGTAAGTACTTGCAGTGACTTTGCTTTAGATTTATTGAATCAGATGTTTTTGGTATGCAATGGAATAATTTCGTTACTAACTTAGTTTATTTATTCGACACACAGATTCCACGTTAGATATGGATTGTTTTGAAGGAGGATTTCACAATCACTCATTTTGTACCATGTTCGTGGATTGAAAGCATTCGGAGAATCCTATATTTTAATTTATTATTTTAATTGGTTATTAAGTTCAACAAACCCTTTATTATTTAGAATTGGTCCACCGATAGTGGTTTCAGAGTTTTCGTAAAGTTATATATTATGTGATTTCGTAAAGTGATAGTACAAGGAGATACATTTTTATAGAATGTTCGTTGGATAATTCGCAGGTTAATAAGTGGTTTTAGTCGTTTTTTTTTAAAGTTTTACGTAATTATGCCAATGCGTACCCTTATTTAGAGATATTCACTTTTCATGTGAGGAGACAACCGGCTATTCTCGTAGTCTTAAATATTCGCAGGCTGGTATGAAACAAACGGGAAAATATGTTGTACGGCTATTAGTCGGGTGGTTAGTCGTTAAGTATGCGGCGCATGATAATCCACGGCACAAATCCGCGTAGCGGGCCCTGTGACAGTTGGCCGGGCAGCTGCAGCGCCTCGCGCCTCACAAAAACCGCTACTTTTTTGGTCGCCTTTTTACACAATCGATGCACTCTCTTATAAACAACACAGGTGCTAGGGTATGACCGTCCACATATGGTTATCGGCTTGTACCACGTAGAGAGGTGATTTTTTATGATAGCCGTTTGAATTAAAAAAATCTAGTGTCGTTTTTTACGAAACTGGCTTTTTATTAACGGCTTTGTGAAACCTGCTATGGTCCCTCGCGAGGGGTAAGAACGACGGTTACCTATACCTACATGTCTTAATGGGAACTTGGAATGATTACAAGAAAACTGACAATGACATAACTTAATTAATTAAACTTAGTAACTTATTGCACTTTTCAAGGAAGTTTCCTGAGACGTCTTAGACCAATATAATTAACATAATGTAAGTATAAGTATACCTATACATACCTACTAAATGGATCGTTCAGATACTTTTCAAGTTAGTCATTACTTAATATCAAATTAACTCATATTTCACCTACTGTGAAAATAGTGAAAGTTATTGGTAAGTTAAAGTGGCGCAGGGCGCTGCTGCACTGGCATGCGACTTTTCTTCTACAACTTTCAAAATAAGAATAGTATGCTAAAAAATGAATACGAAAGAAAACCAACCATGATATTTGGAAAAAAAAAGCTTCGAGAATATATTATTGTAGTGTTCTGTCATTTCACCTCATTCAAGTATGTAGGTATAGCAAAATTCAGTTCTAGTTTTCAGGAGGCATAAGTGTGATTTTATGTGCTTTTTTTATAATGGATTTCAATCAATTACCCAATTACAATTTAATTAATTAAGTAGTAATATTTAGTCGCAATAAAGTTTGAAGTAGAGTGCGGCGAGGGAGCAACGCGACGCGTGAGTGCGACAGAGCTGGCGCGTGCGCGACACGCGCCAGCTCTGTCGCCACCCGCCATTGTTCTACTACGCGCACTTATTAATGCGATCATAATTACAATTTATTGTTCCGTAATAAATTACAAATAAGTCCATATAAATACCTACATGGGAATGACCATCTTTTTTCGTTACGGGAAAATATGAACGTTTATTTATTTGTTGATGATGATTGTCTTCGAGCGGTTATAATTTTTTATTACAAAAACTTAAATTTTTTCCGTTGTTGGATACAGGTAGTAGTCGTGTCACTTTCAATAATGCACGGCTCGGTATAGATGATACCTAACAAACGCTCAACAGTTTATTTCAATGATAAAGCGTAGCATCGCGGAGAGGCTCTACAACATATTTATCGTCGTATGACACACGGTAATTATTCATCCAATTATAATCTGCCGCGCCGTGATATTAAAAGTTGGAATTTTGATTAAAACCGATGCGGATTTTTATAACGGCGAGAAAAAACGAAAGGCACAAAAATGGCGAGAAGACGAGCCAGCAGGCTCCATGTGAGCCGCTAGCGGACGACGCGACGCGCCTGCGCAGCGCGACCCGTTCCGATACGCGACTACTTATTAAGACAGGGGCAGTTTTTGCTATTTGATTTGTTAAAGAGACTAAAACGGATACTGGTTTGCTATTTTAAAGCATTTTGAACGGAAACTGTACAGTTATTCTGAACTTGTTAAAGGGTATAGCTATCTCGATGTTGGAGCTATGTACCTATTGAGAATTTATGCTATTGATTATACTTACTTGGAATGATTTTTCATTTCTGTTTTCGTTTTTGAGTAGTAGAGAGAAGTTGAGATCTCCGGCTGGCGAGGGTTTGATGGGGTAGGTGTGTTGCGCGGGCGCGGAGGGGCAGCGGCGTGGCTCGGCGCTCGGTGGGCGCTCGGCCTCGTCCGGGTTGCTGCGGCATCTTTTGACTAGTTCCAGAGGCGTGTCCATGTCGTCGTGGCCCTCCCATCGGGAGATCGGTGACTCTTCTCCTACTTCCACTTGCTCACGCTCACATGCGCTTCCCGGAGACCAAATCTGACGGTTTTTTGTTGATAAATTAAGAGGAAGCTCTTCCTCATCATCTGCAAACAAGAGAACAACATTATTCGAAATGCTTAGGTAGGAAATACTTCCATCGTTATTGTACCAATGCGATACTGTGTCAACAGACAGACGAGTGCTGACAGTTTCTCTGCGACTGTTCTTCACGCTTCTATAAGTAAATTTAAAGTCGGACGAGTCAAATCGGGCGTCTGTGGAAGTGACTTATGAAATCTGTACAGGTGCGCCAGTGTTTGCTGACGGCGACGTCATTGTTTGCTCAACAATACATTAAAAACTTGCATACACTTTCGTCTACATTCACGGAAGATCCACCTAGCCAAGCAACAAAATTTATTACCTACATTCTCAAACCAAATAAAAACACCAAACATAGCGCTGCGAACTATACAGTGAAGCATGTCAAAACTACACCTCAGTTCTGTGACACGCACACATTTACTGCCATTTACAATAAAACTACACCTCTCTAAGCACACACATGTTTACTAAACCGGCTTCACGTTGACAGCGCTATGTCTTGGTTTTTTTTTGGTCTGAGCCTACACTATATGATTTCAGAACAGTCTTAATGTATATAATAGAACCTACAAACTACAAAAATAGTCCATTAAAATATTCTCAGCTTAACCTAACATCTTTTTACCTGATACTGTCTAATACATTCCTATCATTGTTTTCAGTCACATTCAATAAACTCTACAGTTTCACTTTCTTCTTTACAATTTATTAACAGGTACATACTATGTCTGACGTTTTTAAAAACCCAGTAAAACATACAAACCACGTAGTACTTAGTAAACTTAATTTCATTGTACTTAATTAAATCTTTAAAATAAATTTTCTTATCGAAAACAATTACGTCAGTCGGTAAAACATTAGTCTTAAATAAATAAATAAAAATCAAGTACTTAAGTATTGAGGTTCTTACGCTCGGTTTGTTAGTTATCTGTACGAGGTTGAGTCGTTACCGGTACCAATACGGATAAGAGACAATTAGAATACAATTTCGTTCGTCGACAATGAGTGGCGGCGGTACTTCGTCGCTTTTCCTTGGAGTGTAGGAAACAAGCGCGTTGGCTTCATTGGCGGAGGTAAACGACATGTAAACGACGACATATCAGCGCCTCGAGTTATTAATCGGTGCCTTACACTGATAGCTATTCTAATGAGTATTATTCAGGAGAAGCCGCGTAAGGAGGCCGAGGCGAACGATGTTTTGTAATGCCGCGAACGTATCTAATTACCATTTTTAGGATTCTTGAAACACGTAAACACTTTCAGTGCGAGGTGATTTACTCTGTTTATATGAATTCCAATGTGAAGACATACAGTAGGTACAACGTACACAAAAATTTATTCTTTAGACTTTGATTTAAGCACTCGATCGATTTATAGTAATTGCAAATATGTAAGTAGGTCAAGTATTGACTGAAAATGGCTTTTAATGCAATGTAATTCTAGTGCATTACAAATAAAATATTACTAACTACATGTTATCTATTGTCAGCTGCAATATGTCCAGACACTTAGACAGTGTTCTACAATACAACTAGGCTACCGTGAGTCACATTCGATTTTAAAACCTTTTTTAAACTCGAAATCTGTAAGTAACATGCTAGGTAAGTATATACAATGTCGCCCATGAGTATGTGCCTGCCCGTATTTTTCTGAATATTCATGAAAAATTATCGAAAATTAATATTAAAAGGGGGAAATCTATAATATGTTTCATGTTATTTTTT
The DNA here is from genome assembly GCA_916701695.1 of Agrochola macilenta. NCBI lineage: Eukaryota > Metazoa > Arthropoda > Insecta > Lepidoptera > Noctuidae > Agrochola > Agrochola macilenta. The sequence goes on along the minus strand of OU753559.1, from coordinate 9,101,174 downwards.
ATTTTATTTTTTTATAGCGTTTGTCATATTCCCTATGTTATTGGCTCGATTTGGATTCTGTTAATTATTTCTAAAAGCTTATGAGTTATTTTATCGGATTAACAAAAAAAAAAAATTGTTGACTATGAAAAAAATACGGAGGCGAAGACATTTTTCACAAAAAAAAAAACAGTATTTTGTTTTAAAAAATACAACTGTAAGTCCATAAAATCATAGGGAGATATTGAAAAAAAATTAAAAATATCATAAGAAAAAAAAATAAAGATAGACCCCCCTTTTAAAGTTTATTTTCGATAATTTGTCATGAATATTCAGAAAAATACGGGTAGGCAAATGCCCATGGGCGACATTGTATATTAGAATAATTAGTTGCTTTCACGGGGGCTCTTCATGATACAGTTAATGAAAAATGATGAATAAAATGATTTAGATTCCCTTCATCATTTGCGACTAACCGATTTTAAGTGATTCTTAAAAGTTGAATGGGTGAAAGAGATACATTTGTTATGTATTTTCAGTATATTTTTTATTGTATAGCCTTTTCAAGATGTTTCAGTTATCTTGCAGTCGGAAAAGGCTTTGATGCGGTTGATAATAAAGAAAGGTAGTTACCCTCTCTGGGCGGGGTATGCCTGGCGTGCTCGATGGGTGGTCGCACAAACTGCGGGGAGGCGCGCGGCATCAGCAGTGGCCAGACTCCTGCGCCACTGTACAGTGCTCCCAGCCCACTGCAGTACATCAGCGCTCCCAGTTCTGAACACAAAACATTAGTTGGTGACACAAGTTCCTTTGTGGTTGGAAGAGGATGGAACTGGAATCAGGAGGGACAAGTTCTATTGTCAGGTTATCAAAGAGACGAATGAGATACTTATTTATTTATAACTGCATTACATAAAACATAACATCACGCCTTGTTTCCCGAAGGGTTAGGCAGAGGTGTCCCCATAGTAGGTACACCCACATTTCGCCAGTTAATAACTGAACATGTTGTTGTTTATAGCTGAACATGTCGTAAAGGTATTGGGGACAGGCTAAACGGAGCTTGACTAAGCAGTAAACACATACCAGTAGCTCGCGCGTATTGCTTGAGCGCTCGCCCTGCTATCTCGATGTCTCCAAACTGAAGTAGGTCCAGTCGGTGCTGTGAGAGCGAGTCGGGCGAGCGCGGGGGTGAGCGCGGCGATGGCGGAGTGTGGGGGGAGACGCTGCCTTCTGGTGATGGGAACCGGTGAGCTGGTGGTGGCGGCGAAGAGGGCTGGAACTGCTCCGCCAGCCGCGACAGCAGGACGTGCCGAGACATCCTAAGCAATAGAAAAAAAAGTAGTTAAGACACCAAAAAGTTGGCACTTTTAAAGAGACTCGCACTTTTAAACAGGCTATCTCAAGAATGCTAATTTAAAAAATAATAGCCTGAAGTTACCTTCGAGAAAATACCGTGAAAAATGCAACAAAATTTAAAATACCTCAAATGGCAGTCTCTTTTGTTTTCACGCAGATTAAATAGCACAACGTCAATAAATTACAGGGAATAACGATTCTTTAACAATTACCGCCTGCATCACAATGTTAAGTTCCATTATGCATCCAATTAGAACAAACCACCTGAGCTTTTGAATTGTCATTGACCAGTAGAGCCTTATCGATCGATCGTATTGCAACCATTCTGCTTTCCCGTGGGAACCTTCAGTTTTCTGAAGAGGTTTAGGTATTTATAGATTTTGTAATAAGCTTCATATTTACATTAAAGAATATTTATTTTATTTTTAAAGTGACACAATTCATTCATAAAACGGTTTAAAGTCCGCTAAGGGAAAACTGGATATCTCAGCGACTTCTCGTTTCTGCCTGTTGCTGTTTTTTTAAAGTCAATGGCCTCTAGATTTTTACCAAGGACACACTAAACCTTAGCGCTTCAAAAATAGGTTTGTCTTTTAAAAATAACATAAGTAAGTTGACTTAGCTCATAGCCCAAATACCTACCTATTAATTAGGTATTGTTTCACTTCACGTAATAAAAAACTACTTGCAATAACTTCATAACATTTTCTAAATGATAACAGCGGCGGCGTTGTCAGTCACCTTGTTCCTTGTTCACGAAGACAACTCAATATGATGGTAAGTAGGTACCGCGTTTATCAAGATTTTACGGTCAGCGCGGATCAATTCAAAAGTTGCGATATCATCTTTGTTTTACGTGACCGACGTCATTAGTGTCCATCCGACTACCTACGTACGTATTTGTTGACAGCCCTTGCTGATTAATCCGACCGCTTGTTTGTTGACAGCGAATCGTATTAAAAGCTCAATCAAGCAAATGAAGAATCAGAATAATGGAAGCGGTCGACGGTGGAACTCGGCCGGCGCCCGCTGCGTACGCGCATTAATAATGCACGTGTCGAGTAAAACAATCTTCATTAGACTAACACACATTACATATTTACAGAATGGATGTCCGCGTGTTCCCATACCATTTCACCGCGTCCATTAGGAATTAAACTCTAAAGCTCACCAGCACCAGTATAGGTGGAGACATTACATTTGTCGTCGTAAATTATAAATAATGATGTCGGACAATGATTTGCAAAATTTCCTAATTACAATAATGCCCAAACAGTTTCAAAGATTAAGGAATAGTTACGTGTAGATACCGATCACATTCATAGTATCCACGAAGGGGCAGTTAAATTTTCTTGTCGTACAAATGCAAACCAATTGATTCGTACTATTACTACTAATTGACTAACAAGCTGGCTAACGCGAGGGTTCTGTGTCGCCATTTCTTGTTTCAATAAAGCAAGGATTTATTTATGAGATCGCGAGTAGCAATTACCTACCGCGCGACGACTGCCACCTTATTTTTTTTCTTATGCTACAGTGGGAACCCGAGCAAATGTTGCGAAAATCAATCAGCGCAAAAATTGACCATAAATTATATTAATGTTAACCCTATTTGTTCATGTCTATTGACTCTTTTAAATCTTTAGTCACCTGTGTGTGAGTTATAAATTGCAGTCCGCCGTATGTTATATTATAATAAGAACAGGTGTTTCTTAGAAAAATAATGAAATCACATCATTCATCATCATTTGAACAGATTTCTTAACAAATTTTGTTGTCAATGTTCACTCTGTGTGTAAATGTTGAATCTGTGTTATTAATTCAATATAGTGTACAATTACTAAAATAATTACACTTTAAACCTCAGTAGAAGCAGAGTGCTGCACTCTATAACCAGTCGGAGCCTCGCAGCCTGCCAAAACAGACTAAAAATTAGTTATGGACATTCGTAGTTCCGGTTTCACGGCGCAGGTTGCAAAGTAATTTGCGTTATTTCCGTGTAATTATGTAAAAATGATCACGAGTTTAAAAAAGTGTTTTTGATGTGTACCATCTTTCCGCTCGCTTTCTTGCAATTTGGGAGTGATTTCGTGAAAAGGGACGGAAGTGTGTAACAGGAAGCCGGGGAAGTGCGCGCTATTTGATTTTGACCAATGAGCGCGCGCGGTGTTAGAGTTGGCCGTCAAATGTTACTAACCAATTTTCCGAGAGGTTGGTACTGTCAGCCAAGATGTAAAATGTCATCATATGCGACTACTGTTTAGCTCGCTCTTTTTTTTAAAACTATTTGTTATTAATTGTTGCTAAATATAACTACTTTCTTCCTGCTTTTCTTTTTAACTATTATTATCATTCAGAATAGTTTGCGTATGTGTATCATAATAGGTATGTACCTACTAGTCTACTTAATGACAATCATTTGAATAATTCTTGTTTTTCAAAAAACGTGTTATGAATCATAAACCAGAAGAACAAAAGTAAATGGTAATTTAGTGAATATAAACGCTCAGTGAACCAAATTAAAAAACGATTGATTCGCAGACATAGAACATATTTCACCGCCCGTGGTTTTATCTGGCCGGGTTGTTCTCGTGTTCAAGACTTCTAGGTATTAAACATGTCGGAACACATGTACAAATTTGGTTTCGCTTTGTTTGTATATTGCTATGAGAATATAATATATACTTGCAGATTATTTGCTCGGCACTGCATCTCCAGACGTGTGGTTTAGTGAATACGTATTACATTACAGTAGGTACAATTGTTGCTTGTATAAACATAGACATGAGCAAATATGTGAAAAGTAGGACTTTCAGAATGCAGTTCTTGCTTCCGTAAATTGCGCATGATTTGAGTTTTCCTGACATACAAATGATCAAGTTAGTGGAAAAATGTTCAACGCGCTCTTCTAAGATAGAGGAACTCACAGCCCGCTCAACTTAGAAGTCGATAACAATAAAAATTCTATTCTGTCTCGTTAGTGACAGCTAAGCTCATAAGTAGTAAATGGAGGTTGATATTAGATTTTAAATCATTGAAAGTACAGATTTACGGCTCTTTTTCCTTTTCCTGAATAATTTAACTTTAGTCTCATAAAGTGTATAGGTCCTAAGTTTCTATTCATGAAGAAACATATCTAAGATTTAGGACATCTTATAAAATATCATACAAGTCTACCTAACTTTACAGTGAAAAATGTGTTTTGGAAATAACAAAGTACAAGTTTTATGAATAAGAATGAAAGTTCTTACACCTGTCATTGGCCGAGTAACGCTGCAAAAATTAGGTATTAAACTTGTGTAAATTAAGTCTAAGTTTGATCAGTACCTAAATGTGACCTTTATTTGTAATTTTATTATTATTTAACTATGAAACAGTTTAAAAACTAACAGACTTAAAATAATAATAATAATATGTACAGTCTAAGTTAAAGTTACCTATCAATAAGTAGGTAAACTTTTAATTTCAATGTAAATGTTAAAAAAATTATGTAGATTAAAGAAATTTCCAATAATGTGCATTGTGGGAAGGTAGGTAGGTACAGTTAGTTAGTTCTAAAATAGGTTGTAATTTCATAATACAAAATTGTAAGCTATTTGGGACTAAAGTGTAAAAATATCTTCATAATAAGTAAGATATCTTTAAAATAAAGTGATCCAATTAATTTGACAGTGATTAGTTTCTTCCGATGACATCATCAATCAATTTTTTTTATGAACAAATACTTTTAAGAGGAAAACAGTGTTAGGAATTTTGTATTCTGTTATCTATAAAACATAAATCAAAACAAAGGTTAATAAAAATAATGTCCTTAAAGAACTTACCTCAAACTTAACTTCTACGAAGCTACGAAAATCTATTTCACTCACTGCTACGAAACACTAGGGGTCTACGAAAAAACGATTTATTTTTCAATCCAATATACACCATAAATCTAATGTCATTTTATTTTTGGTAGACAAATAAAATAAAACTAATAATAAATGCAGCGAACGATATGACGTCGCGAAAATATTAAGGCTGCGTAGGATCGGAACCCGTCACTGACTGCTACGGTGCGTCGCGTTTGGCGCCCGGCACCTGACTGAAATAAGGCTCGCGCGCCCCGACCTACCCGACTGCTCTTCCACAATAACGTTCTTTTTTCAAAACTCTGCTAACAAAAAAGAGGTCGGACGGAGACTGAGCAATAAAGAAATGATTTGATGAAACAGGCACTTGACAGGTGGCTCCCGTCGCATCCTCGCAGGCAGCACTTAATTGTTGGTTGCACTTACGTTGACGGCGCAGAGGACGCACTGAAAAATGGCTTTTAAGTATTAATGCCCACAAATAAGCGGTTGCTCCCTATGTGACATTAAAACCCTTGCATTAAGAATTGCAAAAGTAAGTTGCGCATAGACCTGTCCGCTACTTTGAACGAAGCCTCAGGTTGGTTACATGCATGTCATGTTCCTGAAATAACCATGTACTGGTATACTAGTTAATTTGATTTGTACCCAAAACTGAGATTAACTAAGTGCACGAGGCTTAGATTTCTCGTAACGTCGCGCCCCGCCCACCGCGCGCTATTGGTCGCCATCTAGAGCTGGGCGGAGCGTTGCTTAGATACTAACTTAGAAGTCTTTTTAACGTAACAATCTAATATTTTTTATTTACAAAACGATTCGTTCAATTATTTTAGAGTTTTAATGTAAATTAATTTACCTTGAATACTGACATACTGGGGTGTGAATTTAATGCGACGTTATCGGTCATAAAATCGGGTCAGAGGACTTATTGAATTTGAGGGATCTATGTAAAACTGCTTATCTAAGTAAAAACTTTGCTAAGTCGTCTGAGACGCGAATTTAAATTAAGCAAGTTGATTTGGAAAATCTAATGACGCCTATATTTTGATATGAGAGTACCCTCAGGGTCTCATGAAGAGACTGTTTTGTGAGAACAAAACAAAACACACAACAAATAGGTAATTAGCATGACTTTAAAAAAATACATTTACTTGTATGCGGAGACTTACTTTTACTGATTAAACGCTGTAAGCCCGAAGTAAAAACTGATTAACTTTGCATAAATAGGTAATACTTCTTATGAATTGCCCATGGCTTGACAGATGCAAAGGTGCTCTACGAACTTGCATGAGAAATTGGCGATCGATACTTTACGTGACACTTTAAATGCCTTATTATGTATTACAGTTCCAATTAAAATATTCGATAAAAACTATTTATGTGGCTAAAAATAACTACACAACTTGCTGTAGGTACATAAATTATTGTTATGCTGTGACCTGAAGAGAGACATAAATCTTTACTAAGAATGTAGAGATAATGATTAGTAGTTAATTGACAGTTCCATATTAATTAGAGTGGTGTATGTGTATGTAGTTTACAAATTAATGCACTTTTTTAAATACAAAAGCCATAAATCAGTGGCCAAACTGCAACTTAGAAGCCTAATATTTCGGGTTTTCTAGCACCGCAACTAACAATTCTCCGCTTATTAGAATATTGTCTTTCATTAATCACATTTTCACCTGATCAAGCGATTGTAATAGCAATCTCGGGAAATTCAATTAGGCGGATAATCTACTTTGGTTGCTGCGTGTTTTGTTACGCGAGGCAACGTAGGGCTTCAGTGGAGGAAGTGCTTCAGCGAGTGCAGGCGTGGGGGAGAGCGCGTGCAGTGCGGGGGGGCGGCAGGGGGGAGAGCCATGGGGGCTGTTAACATAACGGCGAGCGCGTGTCGGGGTGCGGGGAGCGCGCGTCGCGGGGTCGCGGGGCTCGGGGCGCGCGTCACGGCCCGTTAGCGCGGATCCTCGGCGCGTGCACATGTCGCCCCGGCACGCGCCCGCGCCACTTTTTATCCTTCTTTTTTCTGTTGCTGTTTTTGTTTTCTCCCTTTGTTCAAAATACGAATTAAAGCCTCCATTTCGATTTCTGGGTGAATTAATGAAGCCGGGTTTAAGATATCACGATCGTAAGTCTGATAAGATTTTGTTATTCATTCATAGTTCGTTGTAACTTTTATTTTTGGATGTTCCCGAAAATTTTGATAGTTATCGATTAACGGGACACTAGTTGTGGCACTATGAGATACCTCGTAAAGTTAAATCTAGGCTAGGCGGCAAAGTGTTAAGTAGGCTATTTATATATAATTTATATTTTAGTTAACACAGGCGAATCTTGTGTAATCACAAAAACTTTAAACTAAAACTGGACAGGTAGGTAGTGTGGGGAGATGTATGCAGATAAAAACCATGCAAATCCTTAAACACGTTCATAAAGTATGCGAGTACATGTTTGATAGATAAGTAAATCAAAATAAAACAGTTGAAGGGTAGAAAGGTACGTATGTTTCAGCTGCAGGCGTACAGAACCGGTCGCAGGCGCGCGGCGGCGGTGCAGTGCTGCGCCGGCGCAGGCGGCTGACGCTGTCGCCGTGCGCCATTCCTTACAGTCAACTTTTATTAATTGGGCAGATGAGAGCCACGGCTTCCATGATGAATGCTTATCCCTTATATGGCCAGCAGTTCGCGAAACCTTTTATAGATTCTCAATTAAAAGTGTCTATTATAGTTAATAGGACGATCAGACATTGTAGCGTTTATAGAAACGAGAATATTTGCTTTAAGTATTTATAAAAACAGGTAATATAACGGAAAGGACGATTAAGTGGAATAAAATATAGTGTAGGGGTGCGGGTGGCAGGTGGCTGCGGCTTAGGGATGCTCCCATTGTTCCGACTTAGATATATCGACACGCAATGTAATTTGGAGACAGTCAAGACAAGCCTTATTGTGGTTTCTACGTACTTTTATCCTTTTACGTTTTGTAAATGTTTTATTGTAGGTGAACAAAGATACTACTTTCAGAGCTTGACATTGCTGCATCTTTAATCAGGAAAACTTGTTTATCTCTATTGATTACAATATATTTAAATAATCAAATAGACATGAAAACCTGAGTGTGTGAGGTGTTTCAGATGTCGATTACGATTAATTAATTAATTTAAATAGAGACGGAACCCTAATGAAGATGTAGTTAATTAATCGTGCTTGACTGCTTGTATTGGTCACTGGCTTCCATTCCAGCTGGAATTTTCCACATTCCTCTTTGTGACCTTGTCGTATAAAAAGTGAGTGAACGAGATAAGAAAGGTTATAAATCTAAAAGTTTTCTACCAATAATCCGTTCCATTAAGCACACAATTAACAATTATCAGATAAATTTTATTAACTCGATCATAGAAACGAAATGAGGTATGCACTTAATTTATTATTATTGTTTAGGATTCATTCAGTTACACAAATAGTTACTTAATTATTTTCCAACTAACATAACATATGATTTCTTAACTTCCTTACTAGCTGCTACGAGCTACGCAGTGCTCTACGGTCGTAGCACTAACAAAGTTACATTTAGATCTAACGTTAAAATCTAACTGTCGATAACTGCGATCGACACATGTCGCGTCTAAGGAGCACCCTCAGTGCTTGAGACAAGATTCAGCACGCGAGTCGGCGGGCTGCCTGCGCTCGCGCCATGTGCCCTTAACGGATTTATTGGAGCGCCTACGCGCCTGCGCGTGCCGTGCGTCATCCACTTGTGTGCACCGCCTTTATTTGCTCAATGCATGGGACTGGGTGAACACTTTCTCTACGCTTTATCGAGGATCCGATTAAGAATACGTTAGTATTGAGTAGTAGCTACGGTTTTCCAAATTGCTAGCAACTGTCGTAACATTACGATACTTGGTTTGCCTTGTAAAAGTTCAAGGAATACTTCAGGTTCGAATATGTTGGTAGGTCATCGGAATTTTAGGATTGAGACATTTTCTTATCTAATTTGCTGATGCAGTTCAGGATTGAGAAATCATAATTAATTAGAATGCTTATAAATAGTATGAAGAAAACCAGACGGACGAAAACTATCACAATAAAAAATATTTCATATTTCGCGAAGGCAATTTTAGTTTTTCAGTAAAGTAATAATAAGTAATAAAAAATCAAAGATTCTAGCTACCCATATTTGATTAATGATAGCACAGTCAACTGCACGTCTGTTATAAGAAATAGACCTTAATAGCGCCTTTATATCGTAACTGTATGTCGTTGCGGGTGCCTATCGCAGTTCTAGAGTTACCATTTATTTATTTATTTAATACTTCAAGCACAGAAATGTACAGAGGCGGACTCTACCAGTCAACCTTTGGGTGATGCAGAGACAAACAATGGTAGGTGCAATTACGAAAAATTGAGGATAAAAAAAATTAAAATAAGTTATATATAAAGATACACTTTTAAACCTACTTACAAAATATAAATATGAAATATATGTCATTATATATAAATATAAATATAAGCACAAATAAATATACATAAATACACGAATATACTAAAACAAATAAGACAAACAATGGGAAAACATTAACGTTGTGATGATACTGCCAGCTTCTTACGAACCATTACCGTCCAGTTCGCTGTACATCCTAAGGAAGATGCTTGTTTGTTAACCTAAATGCTGTTTATGACTACGACAAAAACTAGGACTTCGTTTTTGAGGTTTTCAAAAATAATCCCTACCACGCGAAAATGCGCAGTCACACTTAATCGTAATTATTCCAAAATAACATAAGGGAGTCCCAAAAATCTGTGTTATATTTTATCGCCTAAACATCCATTACCAACGGTATCAATTTGCATATCTTAGCAGTTGGAGGCCTACAGTTAGAAGGCGACTGCGGCGAGTCATATGGCGGACGTCGGCTGAAACCGTAAAAGCTTGTGGAGTGTACGCATTGTGTGTGTCGTGCGGTGCGGCGCGGCGGTGCGGACGACACGCCCGCTCATTACGACGAAAAACTGTGCTCCTCTCCGCTAATTGCGATCATTCTTACGCCGTACGCGCTCCCATATTGAGTGAGCACATGTTCCCGAAGCCGAGGCCGCGCACACCGCGCAGGCGCGCACTGCTGCTATGTTGCGGTTTTCGATTACTGCGTGTGTAATTGTGTAATGGGTGCGCGAGTCCTCGGCAAAAACGTACGTTTCAGATATTCATATTTATAGCTTTTATTAATACATTATTAAATATACAGCAGTTAAGGTTTGCGGTAACCGACTGCTGGGCGCGCTCGAGAGCTTGCGTGTGCGCATAAGTAGAGCTTTACAATAGTGTCTAAAGTGTTTTCAAAAGCACACAGGCATTCACTTGACTTTTGATTATTGGAAGCTATCAGAGGCATACACAGGCATGCGTACGTGTATTCTTTGACAATTTAATAGCATATGCGCTTGCACCTGCCATTGCAAAAAGTAGGCGCACGCTTCAGGCAGTGAAGCGCGGAATTCGTCGCCGCGGTCGTCCTCTAGCCTATCTTATACGCTATTTATTGGTAATTGATTGGAAAGGTGCATAAAGCCCTCGTGTTATGTTTTTATAACGTTTGACCATACTTGGATTTGTTAGGTCTTTAGACCAGCCCTGAACCTAAATACTTATGTATAATATGTCTTGTCTTTATGTTTCACGTACACCGACATACATACCTGTTCTGCTATTTAAATTATAATTATATCCCATTGATAGGCAAGGTTTTCCTTTTATGTCACCCTTTGTAAATAGCAACTTGAATTCGGTCGGAAAATGTATCCTGCCAGTCGCTTAGTCTATCTTGTCTTTGTTTTCATAATGTATGTCTCAGAAGCGAATCTATGCTCCAAGTACAATGCTATCAGTAGATATGCATCACTTCCCAGAACTGGAACAAATAGGCTGCTTTATTGGTGGCGACGCGACTAATCCTGAGCATTAGGTTCTGGGTGGAATTCTCAGGATTTTTCCATTTTTCTCAATAGCAGCCCAGACTATTGATTTTTGATGATGGAAAAAGTAGCGTTCGTTCCCCGTGCTAAATGGAACTGAAACTCGGTACATAATTGGCAAAATGTGAGTGTACTACTAAACGTGTAGGTACCTACTACACCTCTGCGTAACGTTTCTAGGAATATATGCTTGTGGTAAGTTAAAGTGATACCTGTGTAGGTAGACACCATATTATATTGGGTGTAATATAATCCCAGACTGAGATCTCTCCTTCCGCTATTTGTTACTCTACTATTGTCTACGCCTAAGTTTTCGTAACCAATAGAATTTCGTAGCACAGCTCTACGAAGAAATTTTGAGCGCCTACGAGATGGTTGAAACCAATTCAAACAGATTTAGTTTAGTTTCAGTTTTCTTATACATCATACGTCGAAAAACCCTTTTCTATAAGTTGTTCTTTGTTTTTGAGTTTGATTATTTCTACATTTTAGTCACTGTCTTGTGTTGATACGGTTTTTCTTATGCTTTGTCTCAGGATTTTTTAAATGATGAAATTAAAAATTTAAATCTTTTCCAATGCAAACAGAGAATATAGAAAATTAAATGGCTAAATTAAATAAGTTCAGGTTTTTTATTTCTGTGGGCAACGTTCAGCCTGGTTTGGGCGGCTCGCAATACTCGCAAACGCTCAGTGAAGATGTCTGGGCGAGTTAACGCATGCCCCGCGGCGGCGGCTGCGGTCGCCGCTCATGTCCGTTTAATGAGTGTTTTAACTACTGTTGGTAAATCATGCTTTTACGTCCTTCGGGCTCAGATATACGACGCCGCGACTCAGCTGCGCATCATGATTCAGAACTTAAAGGCAATTATCGTATGCAATCGAATAATATCGACAACAGAAAGGTTGTACGCGGAGATCAATAAAACTTAAGATGTCCCGAATATATCTATATTTTAGTAAAATCGTCATCAACAGGGAGTAAAATGGCATGTGTAAAGCTATATTTTTATTTAACGACACTATATTTTCATCCATACACACGACAATCGAAATAAACTTCGCAATGTGGTATCCCGAGCGACAAGTCGAAGTTCGGATACAAAAAAATTGGGTTAGCGCAATTAACCGCCAAAGGTGCCGCGATTTTGCTTGCGGATAATGAATGGGCAATCACGCGCCTTTGATAAGTGCGCAGGGTGACCAGCTAGCGGTAACCGTGGGCCGGGAAGGAGCCGCGTCCCGGGGCCCTGAGGCGCGCGCGGTGCGGGGGCCGGGGCAGCTCGCGCCCGCGCCGCGCGGCGGGGAGCGGCCGGCAGGTGGCGCGAAGGCCACTCCGGGACCGGGAGCGCGTCGCCTCCAGTTAATTGATTCCAATCTGAGAAGCGGCCCACGATAATTCACTCCGTAAGTAAGTGTGTATCCACTCTCGCTCTTTGGTAATTATAAAATGGTCGACAGGTAACGGCATTTTGTATTTCTATTGTTTTTGTATTGATTAGGCAACCTGAATAGGTATACCTATTCAGGTTGCCTTTAAGTTATCTTAATAATTGGCATTTACCCGTTATCAAAGTGTATATAACGAAGATTAGCTTTTTTTTCTTCTTGTTTGACAATTTCCATATTATGTAGATACATATTTAGTTTTTATGGTAATTTTATCGACACACATTTATATTTTGGTTCTGTAGACACCCCTGAAAATCAGTGAAACTCCCAAGAGTTGAAATATATTTAGCATAGAAACCTCTGAAAGACTGTATGAACATTAAGTTAGGCAACTAATTGAACATAAATGCCAAGTTTTCAACACAAAGATCAATTAGAATGAAGTTCAGGTTCTTATCCAATTTTTTATTCTGTATAAACTGATCATTTTGCGAATGTAGACCTACTTAAAGATTACAGAACCATTGATTTTCATTAAGTACAGTCTAGAAGACGGTGGGATAGCAAAAAACGACCTTTTGGACCGAACCGGCCGCCGTGCGCCGTTCGGACTGAACCGATTTAATTGCCGTCATTAATCCGTGGACAAGACCGTTTCCTTTGCACAATGGCTATTTCGAGTGCGTATCGCCATTTTCTGTTCATTTTACTCAAGTAATAATAGGTATCGATATTGAAAATGACTTAATGTTAATATTTATTTAACGACCGCAATCAATATTTGGAAAAAAAACAACTGAGTTGCAACAATTACATGTTTACTTATGAAAAAAGCAATTGATTTACATGTTAATAACTTTTCTATCTTTCTGTTTCTTTTTCGTGTAGTTAGTGACTAACCTGAAGGCCAAAAATGTCGTACTTAAAAAACGCTCACATTCAAGTCGCATTTTGTCAAACTTGTCAAAAATGTTGGTAAATTAAAGTATTTTTGACAGATTGCGAATGATATTAGAATGCGAACGTTCATAAAACTTAAGGGAATTGCCCCTCTGGTATCAGAGTTTTAATGCCGCCCATGGGCCTCTGACTTGGCTTCACATCCTGTCGAGAAACATATCTTAGGAATGCCGGTTTCCTCTCGATGTTTTCCTTCACTGTTTTTAACAGACTTCCAAAAACGATGACGTTTTATGTTCGTAGCGTATGTATTTTTTTTTCTCTTTTGCATGTCCACCTATTTCTCAGTCAATTTGAGATCGATTTTGAAAGTTCTTATTTTTGTTGATAGGGTATGCACACGAGGTGGTCCCATATAAATGGTATTAACTTTACTGGGATAGTTTTTGAGTTAGCTTCAATAATATGTATTTTTCCCACTTTCTATGTGGATGATATGATGATAAGTTCCTGTCCCTGTTATTTACATAGCAGGTAGTGGTATTCGAATTTGTGTGGGGGTAGGTACCACAACAAAAAAGTAGAAAAAAACTTTAAGTTCGGAAGTTGGTGGCAAAAAAGGAAAATTTACAAAAAGTGTAACGAAACTTTGTAGTGTTTTTTTGGAAGTCAGTTGTTTATTTTTTGTAAAAAGTCTTTTTTTAACTTTTTTAAAGCAAATGATAAATAAACAATACGCACATGAATTCGAAAAGTCAGAGGTGCGTGCCTTGGGTTCGACTCGAGACCTGTGACTTGGTAGACCGAAGGTCACACCACTAGGCTAATACTGCTTATATAACCTTTATTTAATAACTTTTAATACAGCTAAGTAATTGAACATTTATAATTGTTTTTTATTGACCACTTTAGAACAATGGACCGAATCTAGTGATCGTCAAATCTCTGGCATACAAATAGCGATAGTCTAGCTAGTGTAGACACTGTCTTATATGGCTAAATATCGTTGTTTATTTACAATAAAGGTTCGTGTGTTCGATGCCAGTTGACAGAGGCACAACCCTGTGAACAGTTTCGAGGTTTACACGCATGACAGTTTTAAATTATGCTGTTTACTCATGAAAAATGACAGCGGCAATGATTAATTACTCGTCAATGCTCATGTTGGCAGGTAACAAAACATACAAAGTATTTTAGTCGTTATTATCAATGACGTGACCGAAGTAACTGATCATCCCTGCATACTCTTTGCAGACGATGTGGCCGTAATTATCCCTAAAAATAAAGAAAACTATAATGAAGAAATAAATAGTACCGTAAGCAAAGTAATAACTTGGATGGAAAAGAATAACCTTAAACCTAACATAGATAAAACCAAATATGTACAATTTCGTAACAGAAACTGGATTGAAATAGACTTAAACATCACTTATAAAGATAAACAAATACAACAATCAGATAGTATGACTTTTCTTGGGATAGATCTAGATGAGAGGTGTTCCTGGATTAATCATATTGATAAGATATGTGGAAAACTCTGTAAGTTTGCTTATGTTCTATGGCGCTTATCTAACCTAACAAGTAGACAAGCCACATTACAGGCTTATCATGCATATGTTGGTTCAATACTGCGTTATGGTATACTGGTGTGGGGAAACTCGGTGCATCTCGAAAGAGCTTTCATCGCACAAAAGAGATGTATACGTGCGATTTGTAATGTAGACCCACTTACTTCCTGTAAACCACTGTTTAGGAAACTCAGAATACTTACATTAACAGGTATTTATATTGAGGAAATATGTAAATTTACCAAATCTCACCCTGAGATGTTTGAAAAACTGGGAGATAAATGTATGTTCAACACTAGATATCCTAACAGATTAATTATTCCCAGAATTAAAACGGAACTATATGGACGAAGTTGCTATCCTATGTGTATTCAGATATATAACAAGATTCCTAACCAAATCAAAGAACTTCCAATGGTCCGCTTCAGAAGGGCCTTACGCAGTTGGTTAATTGAGAATTCCTTCTATACTGTGAAAGAATTCCTTCAGTTTAAATTAAAATAAATCTAATTGTATATGTACCAAAAATTTGCATGTCATTATGTTATGATTGAATATGTTAAGCTACTATTATAATACCATTTTAAGAACTTTTGTAACCATATTTATCTGCAAATAAATCTTTGACTTTGACTTTATTGATAAAAAGTTACAGAGTATAATAAAACACTTTGTTAACTAGTGTGATTAAAATCAAACACAAAAAATGCTAATCAAAGGGCGAGTGTGTTGTAAAGTAGCTGTTTCCATATATGTAAGCAGACAACGGGTAGCGGGTATCGGCGAACGGTGCGTGCGACTTGCGCGGAGAGCGCACGCGCCTAGTAATTACGCGCAAAAGGTCGCGCGCGCACATTGCGCTCGCCCGCGCCGCCTGCGCATGCCCCATTCCACCAGCATTACACCGTCGCCTCGGGCTCATCTTCCCTTTCAAGCAACATTAAACGCGCTATGTACTGACGTCATTAGATCCTGCAACATGATCCTTCGTCATTAAATCCTACGCCGTCTCGACCGTTGCTTGCTCAATGTAAATGCTAATATGGAACCTCTCTATGTACGATAGCATAATTTTAGCTAACTTTATTAGTATTTGTTTCTTTATCTAATTAGCACTTCGTCTGTTGAGAAACCACGTGACACCTCGAACGGGCGTCAGGCCATAACTACGCCGCGTTTACGACGCGTTTACGTCGAGTGATCGAAAAAATACGATATCTCAGAAGTTACAACAGACAACAGCTCTATACAAGTTATGTTGTTGGATTCGTTATTAAATAAGCTAACACATTTTGAAAGGATTAGTACAATTTTAACTGCAAATATTTTATCAATTCTAGTTTGCGAGGGGTTAGGGTTACTTTTATAACCCAAATTAAAAGATAAAGACACATATATTTCGCGGATGTTTTGTGTTATAGAAATTCGACGATGTGATGCATGGAATTATTTTACTGGTAACAAATGACAATGACAAATATCAACAGCACACTGCAAACTATTTTTTGCTGCTTGCTTTACGAAGAGAACTAGATAGCTGAATGCAGTGAACGATTCGTTCACTGGCTGAATGCGAACTCGCCATATTCTCCTTTCGCAAAACTTTGACAATTGGCTGCCAGTTGTTTTATTATGTTGACAAGTAAATATTTTCTGTAAAGTACTTATCTTAGAGGTACTTATGTACATACCGGCAATTGATATGGTTGTCTGTGCTTATGTATTTGCCCTCTTGCGAATTGAAGTTGAAAATAAGAAGTTACAGCAGGTAACCTTTCCATGAAAATCATGAAGAGCAGAAATCTGGATAAGTTTACTTGGAAATGTTTGTTTTGTACATGATCATGAATGTTTTATCCTCTGTCATAATCATAAGCAATAAACGCAAGAATACCATTCGTTATGCAAATACCATAGATTTCATTTTGCGAATGAAGAAATAATCTCTACCAAATAAAGTGATTCCCCATTCACTAACTATGCATACGAGATATTTATGTAAACTACCCATCGCATTATGGCTTATGTACCAGTCGCAATACCAGCCAGTAATTTGAAAAATGCAAGCTTATGTCGGCAATTACCCCGTATTAATTAGGTATCAAACCATGCCTGCTAAGTATAGAGAATTCAGTAACCGTATCAAAGCTGCATCATTCCGTACGTACGTATGTTCTGCGCCACCATTGACCGCTTAATCTTCGAGACAGAAATTATGCAGTACGCTTCACAGCAAAAGTATTTACTTCAAAAAAACAACTTTAGGTCGTAGCATGAATGTCTAGTATTTTAGAAAATACATTTATTTTAATTTTAAAAGTTATTTTAGGATAACTGTCTGTGAAGTGTCACCACTTAATTTGATTTTTTTGACGTTGTCACTACTATACTGTTGTCAGTACTTAGACAAAACCCAATTAAAAAGATTAAATTTAGATTACCTTCCTACCTACATCCTAGACTTTTCAAGAAAAAGAAGGTACCATAATCAGAGCCAATCGTGCATAGCTCACATTTGTAGACAAATCATTTTGTAGACGACAGTATCAACATAATATCATAAATGCTTTTAACGATTCCATTTAAACGTGCGTAAAGATATGCAAAAACGTAAGCTGAGTGCCAGTGTTAAGCATTCATATTGCCATAGTAAATTGTATATAGGATGACGCTATTCGAAAATGAAGATATTTTCAAGATTTTATGGGTACCTATGGGTACAGCACGGTCTGCATGGTACCCGCCATGATTGCATTTAGTATTATGGGACCTCCAATGAATTAACATAATATAGCAATAATTATTGTCGATCGACTTATAAATTACCCTGCCTAAATGTACGCGGGAACGACCGACGTTCAGGGCAATTTATAAGAGAGTTATGCATTATATTCTGTGATATTATTTAGTGACGAAGAAATATACTCTATCAAAACTATTTATATTATCGCATCTCAACATGCAAATAATTTAAATCAATGTAGGTATCGCAAATTAATTAGTTATATTAACCAATTACATAACTTGACCAAGGCAAAAATAAAAACAAAAATGTTAGTTAAGTTAAATTACATTAAAAAAAATTTTTTTGTTGGAAATAAATATGTTGCAGTGTTTGTAAAATAGTAATTACTGCTACTGGTAATAATTGATGGCAGTGTTTTCATTTCACATAATATAAATGTGATAGTAAATTTTATTCTGTCATAGTGCTAAATTTATTTACAGCATAATTATTCAAATTATCCATTATATTTATGTCAGTTAATACTTTCAGGAAAGGTACAAAATGCTTAAAAATGTATTTTATGGTACGTGATTTTACAGATGGCACAGTTGAATAAATATTTCAATAATTGCCAGCAGCAAATGGTGTGTATTTGTGAACCGTCTGCGAAAACTTTTTGGTATAATGCTCTTTTGTAGGTTAGTAGGTATTTCAAAATTAATACGAATAAAAAAATTTGGAGGACATGAGTTCATAATAAAACACTGCACATTCTTTGTTTATCAGAAGCCGTCAACAATATAATAAATATGTTTTCCGATAAATTGCCGGTTCGCCACGGTCATTCTGTCCGGTTAATTATTAAAGCCAATTGCAATTAAGTGTCGGCGGCGACGGCATGTGGTAGTGGCACAACAAAGCCTACATTAAGTAGGTACGGCCATGAATTTCATGTGTTATGATTGTACGACAGGTTCGCGCTTCGTTCGCACGATGACGCCACGCGTCGCGGCTCACCGCGTCTACTAGTCGTAACATCTGCCGCCACCTTTATGACCCAACGGACGTCACCTTAACCTGCCTAATAAACAAGTCTTATTTCAACCCTATGAATGAAATAAAATCTATAAAAAATTATGTCCTGATTTTCCCTATACCTATAGGTACTGTAGAGAAATAAAAAAGCAGCTGCTCCATAAAAATACGTACGAGTATAATAATTTAGAATTCCATAAAAAATATCGTATCAAAAAATATAAAATACCAAAAAAAATATGATTGGATTAGCGGAATAGGTAATTTTTCTTAAATGAAAAATGATTTACTAGAAATATTTATGGCACATCAGATAGTAAATTTTATTTGGTTTCGGAGCCCGCGAAACGATCGCAATCGGCTTTTTGTTTCGCATACTCTAATAACGTCATCGTAGTAACTCTAGAAACACCTGAATATTATCTAATAAAGATGAACATAAGTTGTCCCGGTATAATTAAACCTAGTTTCTTTAAAAAAATAAACAACATGTATGATATAATATGAAATCAACTAGTACTGATAGCTACAATACGCGACCGTAACGGTTTAAAATAAGCCGGTCCTGGTGGATAGCATCTTGTGCCACAACTACACAGCGGATGGTAGGTGACACGACGTTCAGCAAAGTGGGCCCTCAGAGCGCCTGGATGACGCCACAGGCAAAACAGCGGAGTGAGCTCATCGGTGTCGCATTCCACGTAATGCGGCTGATAAAAAGAAGCGCCTCATGGGTTCCTACACCCCAATAGTAAAGGCTAAAAGCGGCCTCTTGAACTGGTTTTACACGATTAGACGAAAGAATCACACACCATTTGTAACAGCACTGCAGAATTCAATAAACGATGGGATATAGCTATACTAGCTTGTAATTTCACATTGTATATCAATATTTGTTTAATTGACTTGCTTCAATAGGTGCTAAAGTGTCCGTACGAAAACGCCACTATGTCAGTCCGACTCCAGGACCAGACCTTCGAGGTCTGGAACCTATCCTTCTCCAGCGACGTGTGAGACAGGGAGACGTTATCTCTCCGTAACTGTTCACCGCTGCACTGGAGGATGTCTGGCAGGTTCTCGACTGGAAAGGGCTAGGCACCAACATTAATGGCGAGTATATCACTAACCTTCGCGAGCACATTCGCAAGAAACTGGCAGTATCATCACAACGGTAATGTTTTCTCATTGATTGTCTTAGTTGTTTTAGTATGTTTATGTGTATTTATTTGTACTTATATGTATATATAATTAGGTGTATATATGTTATATTTATAGTTTTTGATAGATATATGAATATCAAATAAATGTTTATTCCTGAATTCTTGCTATTGCACCTGCCACTGTTTGTCTCTGCATCACCCAAAGGTTGACTGGTAGAAAATGCCTATGGCATTAAGTCCGCCTCTGTACATTTGTGTGCTTGAAGTATTAAATAAATAAATAAATAATAAATAACCTTCGGTTTGCCGACGATATAGTTATTATGTCTGAGACCATGGAGGACTCAGTACAATGTTCGATGACCTCAGTAGTGCCTACGAAAGAGTGGGTCTTAAAAATCGTCATGTCGAAGGTCGTTTTTCCACGACTAACCCCCCTATGAAAAAAATTATAACCTTTTTACCCGAATACGGCAAAGCCAAAGGGAAGGGTTATGATTTTAGCAGTCTATGTTTGTATTTAAGTGTGTTCCACTGTAGCGCCTAAACTACTCAACCGATTTTGATGAATGAGGTATCAATAGATTTGTAATAATGGTCCGGGTGACATAGGCTATATAAATTCTCCCTAAATTTAATATGGTGGTCTTTACACATACTCGTACATTTCAAACCATGAAGAAAAAACTGATAATCATAACAGGTTTGGTATCAAAAGAAAGGTGACGCTTGGCGATCACATTACAAATATGTTTAATTTGTGAACAAAAACAAGCAAAAGTGAGACTGCGTACAGCGCTAGATGATACCAATGCGCAGTTAATCAAATCTTAATAAATAGTGACGATTTGTAATGCCACTCTTAAGAAGAAGAACAAGTGCAACGAAATATTTATATTTTGGATTTATTTGAAGTTCGATAAATGGTGTTGGCATCGAAATAAATGGCACTATGTTTTCGTTCAAGGCACTAGCACTGATATTCGAATTTAAAATATGTTACTTACTGACCTTATTTATGTTAATTGTATTACTCTTATTTATGTTTTCGTAACGTTTATGAAGCGTTCAAATGGAAAAGTATAAAATAGAAACACAGCTTTTTAAAGTAATTTTTTTATTCAAGACATATTCAAATATAAAAATCTGAAAATCTATGAATATTAATTTAAATGCCAGTTAGAAAAACTTAATAAAAAAATGGTTTTGGTTTTATAGGCTCAATTTTTTTGTTTGTTATAGAAATCAAAGACAGCAAGTACATATTTCGATTCTTTGCAGGCGTGTTAACTTAAAACTGTTTGTGGCTAGGTATAGGTAAGTTACCCGTTTGCAGAGATTCTGCCAACCATTAAAATATAATGTTTTAATATCTGATTAGCATTCTTATTACAGCAATTAACATATGAAAAGAGTTATTTAATTTCAATGTTACTTTGACGGCGAGTTCATATTAATGAAGATAAAAGTTTTACGATTTCAATTACGTATAAAGTCATAATCTGGAAGCACTCATAGCAAGCAATTAGGTATTTAATAATCACAATTTAATATCCACATCTGAATTGAATAAAATAACTTTATTGCGGATTATAAAAACCAAGTTTTAAACTCTACAGGGTGGCAGGGACATCGACGCGAAAACTGAAACCATGGATTCGGTACATGATTCTGGACCCCCCTGAGTTGAAATTTTTCGTCGGTTATTTGAAAAAAAAAACAGCTGTGTGCATTTTGAACGCATAGGTATTGTACTTTTCTATGAAACCGCAGATTTTTTATTACTAACCGACAAACATTTTCAACGCAAGGGCGTTCAGAATCATGTACTGAATCCATGGTATCAGTTTTCGCGTCGATGTCCCGGATGCCACCCTGTATATTGTTAATAGGCGTTTTATTGCTTAAACTTGTAGATTAATTGATTTCAGTTGTCCGGAAGAGGACCTAAACGACGTCATGTGTTTTTGATTAAATAAATTTCTAAACAACCTAAATAATAAATGTTTATGTCCTGTTATTGTAGGTATGTTGGTCTAGATAGAAATTGAATATTTTTTTCGCCAATTTGCAATTGTGCTCGTTGCGCGTAATAGCTGAGCAGACTACGCGGTTATAAATAAAACTTTCGCGCGGCGCAAGCGCGTTAAATCGAATCCGACGATGGCTGGAACTCGTCCTGGCGCACCTGCGACAATTTTTATAGTATAAATTTGCATTAATTCATTTAGTCCTGTTTTCAACGCGGCGTATAAATGGGTTAGCCGGTAAGTGGTGGGATCTAGCCGCTGCTGCCGGCGAGGTGCGGGCGCGGGTGAGAGCCGCCCGGCGCACGTCGCGTGTCCCCATCCACCTTTCATAGTTAATCGACAGACAACAAGCCCACGCGCCTACTGTATTTTCTTTTGTTGAGTTTGAAGTATCTATGACTAAAACTAAAATGGTTTTAGTTCAAATGGGATTGTGTTTATTTTAAGTACTTACCTAACAGTTGTAAAATGTTTTAAGAAGGCGCGTTTAAGAACAAAGGTAAGTAGACTGGAAGCTGATTTCAGCAGACCTGAGAGAAGAGTTGTATAGTCAATGTTGTTACATTGTATGTAGTGGGGTAGTAAGTTATTTACTCTGTCTGTTTAGTACCTGTTTTAAAAACCTAACAGTAAGTTAACTGATTCCGAGTTTAGTAAACAAAAAAATTGCTAACAGCAGGTATACCTGAGAAAATGTGTTTGTATTCTTTATATTAAGCCTGTCTTCTTACTGAGATCGCATCCGTTGTAATTACCTATCGACTGTCAGCTACTATCCTCGTAAGACAACTTGCGCGCGTTTATTATGTAAATATGTTTCAGATTTTTACTTATTTTGCCTTCAGGCTGTATAAAAATACTCTTCTGCGGTTTTAGATCTGCTCCTGTAATGTAAATGTTTTTATTTGAACTTATGACTACAATGTAAGGTTTTCTATATATAAAGTACCTAATATAAAAACTTGATGGCGAGCGAACTAAGACTTTAAGTTGAAGATTTTCTTTGTGTCTCTCTGAAAAAGAAACTATATGTTAGTTATTTGTCGTATCACTTGAACGACAAAAATCTATCCCTCATATTATCAATTTATTATACACCAAAATTCAAAAAATTCTAAATTCAAAAGTCAGTCAGTTCGTTATTCAAACTAGGCTGAGAATCAGCACTTTTTGAAACAAAACAAACATCAAAATTACATAAGATAGTCCCCCAAAAACGCCCACCCTTCACCACTTCCTAGAACAAGAAGTGGCGCAACAAACTCCCCAGCAGCACAGCTGTCTGTTCAGTTGGAAAAACTTGATTCTATTATAATAGTACTTATGCAAACATAATTTATATTACCACAAACTGCAATACAACTCATAAAATAAAAACATTTTAATGAGTGGATTATGTCAATAATAAATGAAAACAAAATTAAAATAAATTGACTTACAGTCAAATTAAATAATCCTTATATGAGCTCATATAGTCTTTGATTAAACACTTGTTTGTTGCTTGGGGGGGGGGGGGGGGGGGTACACTGGAGTAGCTTAATTAGACCCAAGGCTTTTTGTCGTTTATTGAGACAGTTCTTTGACATGGCTTGGGAGTTTGTTGTAAAAACGTATAATTTGGCACTTAAATGAAATACTAATTTTTTGGAGCCTAGTCCTCGGCACAATAAATAAATCTTTGTTTCTAGTATTTAAGCTATAAATGTCGCAGTGTATAGAATATAGATTAATATTCTTTTTTACATAGATCAGGTTCTCATATACCACTAATACTCACCAATGACCAAACAAAAAATATCAATAGCAAACGTAATCCTCCCAGGATCGATTACAGTAGCAGTTTATTTTTAGTATACCACATTTATCAGTGAACATTTACGGACCGATATGATGAGCTTCCGCTCACTTTCCATTTCATATGGAGGAGCATAAACAGGTTCTCTTCACACCCAATTTACTTAGTGGTTTAATAAAATACACACGTGTTTCTTACATGGGAATACACTTAAGACTGCTGGTTATGTAACATACGTACGTACATAGTATATGGTACCCATAATGACAATATAACATTAGACGTTACAAGGATCCGGGCTAACCGTCGACGTCGGCGTGACGCTACCTTTGTTTATTTATTCATTTCGAGTTCATTCCACATTTTCCCACGGCTTTAAACGTGGTGACGTCATTTCAGGTGTTACAGATTCATTAAACCAGAACTTATAGCTTAGAACGTCTGAATCGAGTTTTGTTCATGATTCATGAAAATCTAATAAATGTATTAATAACATAATAAAGTGATTTATGATTGCATTTATAATAAGTGTGTGTCAATTATAATATTGCGAACGAAAACTACTTAGTGATAAATTAAAGGAGACGATTAATAGCTGATAACAGATCGGCATAAAATAAAATGTATTAAAAAAAAAAAAAAACAGTTTCAGTTTATTATAACTTTCCTGGATATAGTCCAATAGCCTACCTACATATTTATTATATATAGATATTCGTATATTTGTACATTTTTGAGTGTCCTAACATCCCCGCAGTACAAAAGACATCAACGATCTAATCGTTGTGTGTGCATACGCAGATTTTATGACTCAGCGCATTTAAATGATTTTTATGAGGATTAGTTGTGGACTATTTTAAGGTATATAATTATTACGCTACGTCCATAATTATAATGATAGTGTTACGTGTCATTAGGAACCAGTAAGTGATAATAATACCTAGTTTCAACGACTTACAAAAAGTTCAATCATTCCTTATTATAAATCTTTTACGGATTGTTTTTTTTTACTTTTTATCGACAGTTTTTAATAACTTTTTAAGAGTCCAGAAATACTTCTGAAAAACTTTCTCTTTGTAGAGTCATCTGTAAAACAAAACCGCGACAGTTTTTATGAGATGCCTTATGATGTTTAAAAAAATTCAAGAAGTATTTCGTTATTCAAAAAAAGTCGTGGGGTTGCACTCCGTTTATGGCTAAAGGTACTTTGTTGCTGGATCAGACATGCTTGCCAGTTTAAAATTTATTCAGTCCGTTTTTATTTACTCGCAAACACCTTTCAGTAGGTAAGTAATCAAAATAATATATGGATAGGTTTATGTTTAATTTATTAACTGCATTGTCGTTTGCTGTAAAGAGGTAAAGTTATTGTTATTTGCAGGTCAAACTATATTACTTGTAAATATTTATTAGAGATCATAATAATTTTAATAACGATATAATTAACAGTAGACGTAGGTATAAAGCCTTGGTTTTATGGAAGCGAGTTCAATCATAACAAGAACTGTCGCACGTGCAGCGCTGAAGAATAACAATCGTGTAAGTATTCGTAAATCAGAAACTTAATCACATCATCTTCGAGTTAACGATTTCCATGTTTACTAAATATGGTATTCTATTAATTTTAGACCTTATTATATGATTATAGCCGCTGTAATATTTATGTTTACTTTTAACCTTACATAAATAAAATGGAAATAAATAGTCAGCTGTGATTCTTGATGCACTATAATATGACTATCTATATCTATAAAAATCAATGCCACTTTTCGTTGTAATTTTATAACTCAAGAACGGCTGGGCCGATTTAGCTGATTTTGGTTTTGAAATATTTGTCATAGTCCAAGGAAGGTTTAAACGGTGAGAAAATTAGGGTAGGTAAGGTGGGTAGGTAGGGAAGGTAGGGTAGGTAGGGTTTAGTGCTACCCGTGCGAAGTCGGGGCGGGTAAAGCTAGTATTATCTATAAATATCAATAAACTTGGATATTCGACGGTTCCAGTAACAAGGTTTCCTTGGTTCGTATAATAATGTGTCTGCAAGGTTTGGTGGCCGTCCCTCGAATCGCTAGCGATGGATCCGCGCCATATGGTGGCCGCCGTGCGCCTGCGCCCGTGCCCGCTCCAAATTGCAGGTTATATCAATTGGTCTCGTTCAAGGGGGACCTAACGTTGGGACGAGCCTGGTGTTAGTGTAATTGTTTGCACTTAAAACTACGAGTTTATGTACCGTTACGAATTAACACGCGTCGGCACGCAAACACAGATATTTTTGAAACGTTTGACAAAGTTTGATGTTGAAATGTATAGTTTTGGGGTAGTGCGAGAAGGTAAATCTATTTCTAACTTCTGATGCTAATTCATATGTTTGGTACTACAGTTGAGATGCTTTTAAATCTCTTGATGAAGTATTATGGTGCATGTAGGTATGATAGGAAAATCTAGGATTTCCTGTTTTGAAGCTCAGATTCAATAGTTAGTGATTTATCGGCATCTAGTTAAGTGGGGTCCTCAAAATCTAAGGATTACTGCTTTTTTGATGCCACAGAAGTAAAAACTGATTCTCGAAAGGTGCCTAAATCAAGTCAACCCAATCAATTGAAACCAATATTCATATCCAATTCTGTGATAACTATTATTAGTTATCATTGATCACAAGACCGTTAGGATGCTCTAGTCATCCTCATTATAAAAATCTACGACCATTTTGATTTAGCACCCCTCACATCTCCGCTGAAAACCATAACGAATCGTCCACGAGATAAATTCGGTAACGTGTCGACATTTTAATTGTTACACATTGTTTTAGATGGAGGCAATATGTCGGAGGCGGTGGGCCGTTATCTGATGAAATATGTCCGTTATGATTGGCAAACAAACAGTATGGCGCCGCCATATGTCGCGGCACGTGCGCCCGCGCATCCAACGCGCTGTTCACTCACCGGTGAAACTGTAAACCATAGCGTGCATGATAAATAGATGGCGCATAGCAAAACAAGCTTTCAGCTCAGGACTACCCCGGTAATGTTAAGGTAGTTAGCCAGTTTCAGATCCTAGATGAATCCTCCTTTAGTCGTTAAGTTTAACTACACTCAGATTGCTTCTGCAGATCTTACTGATTTTGTGATTGCTGTTTGCATAGTACTTTATCATTTTAGCGTACGTGCAGTAGTGTTTACCTAACACGTCGACATAAGATCCAAAAAAAACGAAATTTTTTGTCTTTGTCGGTTGCGTGCAGAAGGCAAACGGGTAATTTATAAGTTTGTAGCCAAAGTACATATCCATCTTAGAGCTTCAGAGTTTTCGTTACCGGTTGTAGTAGCTTGTAAGGTCTATGGTTAGAGAAGCCAGTGCGCGCGCGCCGCCCATCCGTCAGTGTAATCGCTAGTTAATCATTTTTCGGTTGATGGGGTTCATTGTGCTTCACCCTACACGGATTATAACTCATAGCCAATTTTAAGCGTGCAAAATTTTTCAAATTACTTTTTTTGTAGTAAATATTTATCATGGAGATGCGTGGCGTCAACGAGGTCTTCAAACAATAACAATGTGTGGACGTCATCGGTCGCCCGTATGGTTCGACCGCGATGTGACCCTACCGCTGACATTGAACTCTACAGCTTGAAGCTTGGGTGGCAATGGGAAAAACTACAACATTTTTATTTATTAATTTTTTTTTTTCATCGATCCCTGAGCTTAAGGTTTATCGTAACCATTTGTGACACCACAGTTCACCACACCTCATCACATTACTGCCATTGCTGTTGCGATGAGTCAGGTGAGTCTAGCGAGACCAATAGGTGGTCTATTCTGTAGGAATCTCACCGCAAAGTGAGCTTGAAGTGAGCTGCCATTCCAACCAGCGCCGGCGCTGGGGTAGAGCGAGAGGAGCAGTCGCTCTAGGCGCCAAAAAGCCAAATGCGAAAAGTAATTTCCAGTGCAAAATAAAATTTTGCTGGCGTCTTTGAGAGGCGCGGGAGCAGTGTTGCTAGATCACATTTTTTTTTTTAATCCGTAGGGAAACGCTGTAAAATCCGTAGATTACCTCTAGATAAATCCGTATTTAAAGAATTTAAAAAAAATTGTAAAACAGACTTTTTTAAACGCTTTAAATATGACTGTTTAGAGCGGCTAGCCTAGATCCTGGTCCGTAAACAGCGTTTCTTATAAAATTACATGGGTGACAGCTCTTTTGTCTACTTATTTTTATTCAACAGGTGTTAAAAGTAGATTTCTATAAATTTGGGAATTATTATTTATTTAACATAAAACCGATGTAGAATTTACGTGAAGTCAAAGCGTCGACCAAAGGGCGCCGAAAGCTCGCTCTACCCTGATCAAGGGCTAGGGCCGGCGCTGATTCCACCAAATGAAATCCCTTAGTTTACACTATTGACAGCTCACTTCACTTAAATTTCACGGAGACATATTTACAGAATACATCGGCTGGATTGTATTCGCTTATCGCTATCTTTCCTGAAAAAGCTTTTAAACTTCTCGAACAGGATACTTATTTATACCTACAATATCAAATTATACTCGTAAACACCTTTTGTAATATCAATAGGAGTGCTATCTGCTAGCAATAAAGTTTGCAAATAAATGATAATTGAGTATATTTCTAATAACTAAATAAGATAATGCCACTCGTGCCAGCTTCTGAGATAATAAACGTAGTGAAAGCTGATAGCGGATAAGTAACTTATACGATTACTTGATACGGTCCTTTTTTCCTGAATTACGGAATATTGTTTCACACACAATAAAACTTACCTAAGGGAAGATACTAAGCGAGAACTCACAGGATACAATTGATTGAAATTAATTAGAATGAAATAATGGCAGTAGGCAAAACATGAAAATCAGAATACTGAATCAAGTGTGAGCATCAATCAAAAATAAATAATGATCGTAGTTTTGTCGTAGTCCTCGGCGTAGGCGGCGTAGCACTCGCGTTGTCGGTTACCAAAAGGTTGAACACGTTGGTAAAAGCAATTAGATGAAATTCCAAAAGCACATTGTAGATTTTACTCACTGCTCTATGATTTAATTTAGAGTGTTAGGTGCCTCATTAATTGTACAATGAGACTGATACTGTAAAATGGAATGAGCACAGAGCTCACCTTCAATTATTTAGTACTTTTTTACAATTTCTAAGTAGTATCAGTAGTTCTGATGGTATCCAAAACTGCATAACAATACACGTTAACAAATTAATTTATGTAAAAATAAATGTTAATGTAAGCCATGCCTCCCCACGATTGTGGTAGTGAGGAGTTCGCCCGCATGTTGCCTCGTGGCGTAGTGCGGTGATTTGCATGCTCCTCAAGCGAACCGATCACTTCCACGATAACTTTAACAGCTTCGACGGTTATAAATAAAACACATGACGCACTAATCAGACTTTGAATCAAACTCGTGTACACACGTGGGGACTTAGCTAATCAAAGGTTACCTATTGTGTTGAGGACAGTGGGGACACATTGACGAATATGAAATGGATAAGGTACATACTTATTTGTAAACTGACTGAATACAATTTAACAAAAGAAAAATTCAATTAAAAGCACTTTAATTTACAACCAATTTACGAAACTAATAAATTGATTAAACTTAAATGTATACTTTGAAATTAATGTTACAGGTAAACTAATAAATTTCCACTCACGAAACACTTAGCTAGGGAAAGCTACGTTGATGCGATATTAGTTCCCACAGGAAATTAATTTGCCCTAAACTGCTGATGCCCAATAAACAATGATAAGATTGCAAATGTGTAATTAATACACCCCACAAAACAAAAACATTTCAATTCTCCGTCTATATTTTCAATTAAGATAAAGAAGTGGTCCAATAAATAGGAACATTTTGAATAGCATTTCGCAACGGAGGAAACAATATATTTTAGGTTTACGCGATTAACGTGTCGAATTCTTCGCTAGCGATAAAGACAATAAAATAAATAAATTAATGTTGCGAGGTGTATCTATTATTAGAGGATGATATTAATTGCGCGTACGCACCTGGGCGTGCAGGTGACTGTTTCAATTTGGGGTCAGCCATTGGCCATGGTTTTGACACCATGCAACATTTTAAAGAATTGTGGGAATTGACACCGCACAGAGATAAGTAGACGTGTTTGTTTTAAGTGTTTTTTGTTTATATTATGCATTAGTATTGTATTTAAATGTTATAAAATCTATAAAAGCACATATATATATATATATATGCATCTATCTATGTATCTATTATAGTATATTGTACCTGCTTATTATTTTGCACCAATGTCAAACCCGATTTTTATGTCCACGCAATCACTGTCCATTCCAAGGTTGCCTGGAATAGATCGCAGAAAGCGATAAGGCCGCCGATTATATGTTTTGTAGAGTTGATTTTTTACGCGGTGGCGGATCCGTGGCTACGCGGTGGCGGCGCGGCAATGTTGCATATACACAGCTTAAGAGGGTTTATCCTAAAAGTTGGCAACGTCGCAAATAACTGTCAAATATTGACCTGTTTTGATTCCCAAAGCAATATTACTGAATAGAAATAAGAAATGTGGCTAACTAGAATATTAATAATGAATTGCAATTATAACATTGAATTTGATGTTGTACCCATTTTAGGTGTAAAAAACGCATTTGGAAACTTTCCAAATAGGTTGTTTACATCTAAAACTAAACATTCGGTGTTGCGATATTAATTATTGCATTTCATAATCAATATTCTAGTTCGCTAGTTAGCCACATTTTTTATTTCCACACAGTAAAATTGCCAAATTAATCAAAACAGTGAAATATTTGACATCTATTTGCGACGTTGCCCACTTTCAGAATAAACGCTCTAAAAGGCGCGGCGGCGGCGCGGTGACGGTGTCGTGTCGCCGAGCACTAACACTGCCCGACCTGGCAATCGAACCCAGGACCTCATGCACACCAGTAGCGTTTACGACCATTACACCAACGAGCCAGTCCGGATATCGGAACTTCCTTATATTTTAATAACTTAGAGATAACTAAACTACTTATAATTATGGACTAATTTAAGGTCCTATCGTGTTCACGCCTTCATTTTCATTGCTATGCTTCCAGACTCTTCCATTTCCACCGCTATTGGGATTGTTGATTTGACGGCATTCTGACATGAAAAGTAAGTACATAGTTTTAAAAACCACGCACAGTTTCTACCACCATCAAGGTCAATTGCAAGAAATCTTGGTTCCAAACACAAGAGGCCGGAGAGGAGTCTTACCGCCACGTCAATGAGAACGAGATGACGGCGCTGAATTAGCGATACATACATTTACTATGACCGCGTGTCGACCGCACGTGCGTTAACGGGAGGTTTGTTTGCAGCAGTCGTACAGTACAGGCAGATTTTTATAAAATTTGCGGGAATAAAAATAAATAGGAAACCTACCAATTTCTTAGCTCTTTCGGTTAGTATGGAGAAAGCAAAGTGGTTGATGATGACGCCGGTTGGTAACGCGACGCCTTGGAACCTGTATAGCTGCTTGATGTCACTGTTTGCTGAGCCTGAAGAAATGAGTACGTTTAATATTAATATGATCATGGAAACGGAAGGAAGGGTCGCCTATGAAGGCAATACACACTCTTATATTACCGGCCCTTATTTCCGGGATTTCGAGATTATAAACAGACAATCCCGAGATGCCGCGGTACTTTGGATTGTACCTAAGGCAAAAAAATAAAAACGTTTTTATTTTGGTTTTATTGACAAAGTACCCGATCAAGTATCCTCAATACATGGATTCGTACAAAAAAAGAAGTGTTTTCTACAAAATTCTATATTCTTTAGGAAAAAACTAACAATAATCTACTAATTTTAAATAAATCTGCTGTCAAAACAAGATGGCCGACAAATTGGCAAGTTATTTTTTTAATGTGTTTAAATCTATTCCATGAAACGAATCGATGGAGTAACAACTCTCAGTATTGTGAAGAAAAATCTCCCGTATTTGGGAGAGGAATAGGGCCGGGATTCCGAAATCGAATCCTCTACATCGTCTTCCCCCTTCGCCATAAAATATCGAAAGTATGTGAAGAAATTAGTGTTATTGTTTGAAATCGATGTGTGTAGCTAGGTTAACTTTATGTAGGACTTAGGTATGTACGTATATATTTCGTTCACGATTTAGTTTCCAAACATGTAAACAAATATGTGTTTTTGGAAATACCACTTTAAAACGAGTGCGTCTATCTGGCAGGCCCCAACGAGATTTATCAACAGGTGATAGGTGGTCAGTGGTATTTTTTTTAGAAAAAAAACCACTGGCTGGACGTTTGTCTAAGTAACGAATATCTTCTAAAGTATAGCTCACAGGAAGACGAAATTTTGGATTTGTTAGGTACATAATAGTATCAAGCTCCTAATGCTATTGTATGATATAAAAGAGTAGTATTAAAAAAGGGGCCCGCTGGCTGGACGTTTGTCTAAGTAACGAATATCGTCTAAAGTATAGGGGCCCGCTGGCTGGACGTTTGTCTAAGTAACGAATATCGTCTAAAGTATAGCTCACAAAAAGGCGAAATTTTGGATTTGTCAGGTACATAATAGTTTCTAACTCCGAGCACTTCTGGGCGATCTGAAAGTATAATAACAATAAAAATAATCATAAGGGGCCCGCTAGCAAGACACTTCATAGAAACGTCATTTAATCAAAAACTGTCGAGGTACAAAATATATCTTATTTATTTTCTATAGGTATATGTCCATATGTAAACCTATCACCTATTGATAAATCTCGTTGGGGCCTGCCAGATAGACTCACACCTTTAAAACCCACACACATAGTTCAGATTCCACTACAATATCAAAAAAAAAAGTATTTTTAATGAATCCACTTTACACTTACTTAAGGTTGATATTCATGTCGAATCACCAATCGGAAACAAGAAAATTTCAATAGACTATAGGAAATCCTTACCATTTTGTTTGTGTACGGACGCGACGCGTAGGGTTCCCGATCTGTTTGGTGCTACAGAGGAAACACACTCACACATTGTGTGCGAGTATATAACCTTACGAAAGAAGCTGCACCAAAAGTGGTATTTGGACTATGTATGGTTTTGATATTTAATTAATCGATCGTGAGCGACTCCAAATCCAACGTGACCACAACCTTTTTTGAGGCCTGGATCCGCTCCTGAATGTAATGCCGGCAACCCTCCCGGAGGGTTCACTTCCAATATATTTGGCAGCATGGCGTGTGAGTTCTATAAAAATGG
This sequence comes from Agrochola macilenta, assembly GCA_916701695.1. Taxonomy (NCBI): domain Eukaryota; kingdom Metazoa; phylum Arthropoda; class Insecta; order Lepidoptera; family Noctuidae; genus Agrochola; species Agrochola macilenta. The sequence goes on along the minus strand of OU753559.1, from coordinate 9,068,155 downwards.
GTGGAGTCAAAAGTGTTAGTTAGTATGGGCGCCGGCAGCTTTATTTTCAGGAGGGTGTATCTCCAGCTCCACGAAGAAACTCGATCATTTCTGCAGTTTACCTCGGATATGTTAGGTTATCGTTTGTCCATTCATACAAGGAGTAACTTTGTCGACTTATGCAGAAAAGCTTAACAAATAAGATAATGTAGGATTCGAACGAAAAAAATTCCATCTCGCCGCGAATGGGATAGGTTTTATTTTGTCCATTCATACAGAAAGAGGACTAACTGTGTCGACTTATGAAAACAAGCTTAATAATTAACATAGAGTAGGATGCAAGAGCGAGCGAAGCAAGCTCAGTAATGTTCAAGGGCCGGTTCGATTTACGGAAATAAGAGTTTGGACAAAAAAAGAACTAATGCACAAAAGCTTTAGAATTTTGAGATTGTAGAAAATTTTTGGATCTCGCCTCGAATAGGTTGATATGTTAGGTTATCGTTTGTCCATTCATACAAGGAGTAACTTTGTCGACTTATGCAGAAAAGCTTAACAAATAAGATAATGTAGGATTCGAACGAAAAAATTTCCATCTCGCTGCGAATGGGATAGGTTTTATTTTGTCCATTCATACAGAAAGAGGACTAACTGTGTCGACTTATGAAAACAAGCTTAATAATTAACATAGAGTAGGATGCAAGAGCGAGCGAAGCTAGCTCAGTAATGTTCAAGGGCCGGTTCGATTTACGGAAATAAGAGTTTGGACAAAAAAAGAACTAATGCACAAAAGCTTTAGAATTTTGAGATTGTAGAAAATTTTAGGATCTCGCCTCGAATAGGTTAAGTTCTCTTTTATTGTGTTACGCGATTTCTTTAGTTCTGAATGTTTTTACACCTATATTTAATTTTGAAGCCAGAGAGGTGAAGTGCAACCTCTTACACCCCCCTCCCGGCGCCCATGGTCAAGAGTCTTGGTCAATGTGTCTACTTGTCTAATATACTCATAACTCAACGCCACCAAGAACACTGCATCTTGTTTTTCATGTTCTGATGTAAAACAACAATAAAATTGTCAGTTGAACTACAGTTTATAATCATCAAAAGATAATTCATGATGGTAGGCACTGCCATCTACCATCAATTCTACGCGTTTCTACTAATAAGTGCGAACTACAACAATACCCTTTATCTTTGGTGTGAAAAGGCACATCTTATAGGTCGACATGACCCAGGAGGCAGGTATTGTAGTTTTTCCAGCAGGCGCCTCCTAAAATTACATTTTCATTTCCGCTAGATGACGCAAAAGAAACTGAGGTGACACTTATGGTCACGTAGCGGCAACCTCTCTATGAAACAGCTGTTTTTTTTTTTTAAATAACCGATAATAAATTTCAGCGCAGAGGGGTTCAGAATCATGTACTGCATCCATGGTAACAGGCTTCGCGTTGATGTCCCTGACACCCTTTATTGATGGCTATATCCTAAGCTGTGGCAAATCTTGAAGGCCGAGTTACGAAATTCACAACTTTCAGTTATAAGCCTAACCATGTATTTACGGAACTCTTCAATCAGACAACTGCCATAACTAACTGTTATTTGGCACAAAAATCTATTCATATAACTTAGCAGATTGAGTGTCACCCGTTGTATGTTGTCGTTTAAACCATATTACTTGCAAATCTTTCTTCAGTAGACATACAACATTATGGTCTATTAAGCGTTGTATTTATCTGAATAAAAGCAAAGCTCGGTTGGAGGGAAGTTAAAATAAAAGTCCACATTAACACTTTCCCGTTTATTTAGAATATTCAATAATATTTTATCACATGTCGGTAAGAGTTGACAATAAGCACGCCAAGCATTCTTGTGTCTCACCACGAACGTCGGTAGACGATCTACTCTGCCAGACCAACACCAGTGGAAAACATATTGAAGAACAAAGAAAAACAAAAGAAGTACAGTTATCATAATAACTTGTCGAATAATTAATCATAAGTAAAACCTTTCATAAGTTTAATAAAATATTTAGCAGTTGAAAGCTCTGTTTAATTCAGCTGTTTTATAAATTCCCTGTAACATTAATCACTAACAAAAAGAGTACAATTTTGTAAGTTGCCATATCAAAAATGTTGGAAACTATCGCATATTCTGTGTGGTGTTAAATACTCAGCTCATAATATTAGCCGTCCCCAGATTATCAAAAAAATATAGTTTATCAGTAAAATATAGTCTGCTTCTTGTTAATTTGAAGTACAATTTTTTTTTCGAACCAGCATATTATTTCACCATTCAATTAATGGATCCAAAGATAAAAAGAAGTGGTATTCTTGAAACGACGAATATATAATTATATTTTACAGTTCTTTAACGTCAATGGAGCTTTTAGCACACTTGTAATGAGTCATAAAATTGTCATAATAATCAGGTTTTAGTAGAACATTATCAGAATAACATTTGCAAACAGGATGAATACATTGTATTAACGTTTTGAATGAGTTCAAGTGCACCTGTGTTGAATGCTCGGAAAAATATAGTGACCTTAGAGTCAGTAATTAAAAAAAGATAATTTAATTATGTTTAAAACAACACCGGCAATATCGGCCTGTCATATTCACCTTGTTGATGCTACGTCCGTTAACGTTATAAAAATATATTACAATACATACATAAATTATAGTATGTAAGTATACTCGTAGTTGTATTGTTCAATAGCGTTACTTACGGAACATTTATATCCTAAACTGGAGTGCGGCTAAGGTGCACATTTGCATTATTATAATTTGTAATGCTATCCTTATTTCCAACATTTCATTATTAATACATATAATGTTAACTTGATGTGTAGATTTAAAATTTGATTAACCTAGTGAAAAGCATTTAGGTAAATAAATGCACCTAATATGCTTGTAGTAAACAATTTAGAGAGAAAAGTTCATATTTAACATAATATCATAGAGCTTGCTCGACACTTTCGTACTATCACCTACATCACGGTAAGAATGATGTAATAAAAAAGTAGGTATACGTCGTAGCCTTGTTTAAAAAGTGTATAATGAAAGTCGGAGAAGTATCTAGTAGAAGACAGAAAATGAACGGGCCGACATAGCCCGAAAACGTCTTCAATTTTCCATATAATGTTAAGAGCGTTTATTCTGAAAGTGAGCAACGTCGCAAATAGATGTCAAATATTTCACTGTTTTGATTAATTTGGCAATATTACTGTATGGAAATAAAAATTGTGGCTAACTAGTGAACTAGAATATTAATAATGAATTGCAATTATAACACTGAATTTGATATTGTAACCGTTTTAGGTGTAAAAAGGTCATTTTTTTAAACTTTTTTTACATCTAAAGCTAAATATTACATCTAAATTCATAATCAATATCTCACTCGTTCATTACTTAGCCACATTACATATTTCCATACGGTAATATTGCCAAATTAATCAAAACAGGTAAATATTTGACAGCTATTTGCCACGTTGCCAACATTTAGGATAAGCGCTCTTAAGGACCATAGGCACTTAGGGAGGGTTTCGCGTCCATAGTATAGTATCTACTACGTGTTCCAATCTTACAAGTTTTAAATTGTAGGATTAGAATCAAGTAGCAGTTTGATAGAAAATTTTACATTTTCACAATCACGTTACAGGTACGGCCACGAAGGACCAAAACGCACCGACTTGTTAGAAGGCGACGCAAGACCATAATGTAAATGATAGCACGTGTCGTAACCCTTGTACATACAAACATATGTTATACATATACACGAAATTATATAGAACTAACAATAATGGTAACTAAATCTAGCACAGCAAAACTATTCATCAGGCATAATCAATACTTCTTTCTTCGACTTTAAAGAGTCTGAAGACGACTATGCCCAATAACACATAATATTATATAGTATTCGACTACATAAAAAAGTAAGAAAGATACTTAATATCAATAGGTACACAATAGTAGGAATAACACTCGAGATCCCAAGTAATAAACAATAGAATAGGAGAATAAAACATTCTAAACAATGAGCTATTAAACCACGACGAATAACTTATTTTAATGATACACTTTGTTTTAATTTAGAGGCCTATACATACTTAGTAAAACTGATAACATTGGTGTCATTCCAGTCAATAGTATGACCATTATAAGACTGAGTATTTTACTTGGACCATTACGTTGCACGATGAGTTAAGTACCGAGATGGATATGTGAGATGAAATAGTGTGGCCATACAAAGTGTTCGTAAAACACTCAAGCTTATAATGACATAAATACACAACTAATTAACATTGTAATATGAATGTAAGTATAATATGTTTATGTATCACCGACGAATTGCTTAGAGCTTAGCGAGATTAAATTATTTCGATAAGGCAAGAAAGATCCATAGATAACTATATGCTGATTGATGGAACAATATATTTGATAGTTATTGTTACACAACAAATAACCAGTCAGCGACATATTTCTTTGGAATGCAAACGTGTATAAAGTACTACCTAACATTAGTATTTATTTAGGATTATATAAATATTCTGAACATTTAAATACATGTTTGTGATGATACGTACAGAGTGAATTATCTCATGTAAATACTGTGATATAGTAAATAGTATTATTTAGAATGTGAAAGGCGTAAAAATGCAGAATCTATAAATATTTTCTAAGACATATTTTCACATAATTGAAAAGTTCTGTACATAAATAGTTATAAAAATGAGACATCGTAACCAACAATTAGTCTAGATATATTACTGCAGATAAAAGTGACAGATATTGAATATTAATTAAACATTCCAGTTTGTTAGGTAGTAAATTATGAAGGTATTGACGAGGTAATCACGGGGAGCGCTCGATTTGCATTCCGTTAGTTATTTAGTATGTAAACTACATCCATTACAAGCCTCCGATAAGATCACTGGACTTGATCGACGGCATGTGCATCTCTACATGCCTATCTGTATATATCGTGAGTATACTAGTTTATAAAAAGTAAACACCCTATGCCTTCGTTGAGAGATCATGCGGTGTTTATATAAATAACATAAAAATTGCATTATTAATAATAATAATATCAGCCTGTTATTAATAATATAAACATAATAATACCAGCCTGTTATTGTCCCACTGCAGGGCAACGGCCTCTTCAAATACTGAGAAGGCGAGCATTGATCACCACGCTTGCTCAAGACGGGTTGGTGATTTCTGACTTATATTAACTATAAGTCCAGGTTTCCTCATGATGTTTTCCGTCACCGATGTCAGTAATGTAAAATTGCATTGTTTAAATAAAAATTAGAAGAGATTGATTATCCAAAACCTTAACCATATCATTACTTTGCATTGCTTTTAGCAATCGTATACCCATAAATTCAAACCTAATGGTTGAGTAATATTTTGACTATACAATATTGTAAGAATAAATTCCGCAATGGTAGCCTCCACCTCACCCCAAAGGCATAGACGCATTATATATAGATAATAATGAGCACTATTATGAAAAAATATTTTTCTAATCTGCGAATAATATTGTAAAATATAATATTTAGGTGGGCTATAATATGTATCTATTTAAAGCGGACATGTATCATTTGAATATACAGTAAATCCGATATACACATTTATAATTATAGGGAACTGTGACGGAGTTACTTTACTAACGAGAGAACCAGTATATACAAATATATATTGCAATAACACCTGTTACGGAACACCATGCATTGTAAACAGTTGGGTCGCGGCGTCGGCGCCGCCGATGTGGCTAATTGTATGCTAACGACTAAATCATCTCGACTCTTCCTGATGAATATTCTGTTTAACTGTACCCTTCACTTTCTATGTATGAATTATAACTTGGTCTACAGCCAAGAAAAAGGAAAATGAACAGTTTGTATGTTTATATAGTACTAACTAGAATATTTTCTCAGAATTTCGTCATTCAAGTAAACCTAAAAATATTGCATATTTAGCTGCAGTAAATGCCAAAGAACCTCATTCTTTTATTGGTACTGTTAAATGCATTCAAGTGTATCCATGAACGAGCAACGTGGATCAATTTGATTTCAAACGTTCTCGTAATAGTTGCCACACGGAATTTGCCTCGGCACCAACAACCGCGACCCTGAACATTTCAACTAACTCAGCTGTCACAAAAATTATACGACATTACCGATTATAGGATTTAGGAATATCATTTACAGTGCGAAGATAGATGTACAACCAATAAAAATGAGTGAGATTTCAAGTTGTAATTATTTGAATACTCTTTAGTACACTGGGTACTTACCTTGTCAGCCACAAACTATTCAGAGTTGTGTGTAAAAACACTTCTCTTCTAGCAGACTAACGTGTGTTATAATGTAGTTCAGTGAGTCCGTACAACACATTTACATCAACTGCTACGCTTGTTGATGCACATCAAACAGAGCGATTCGATATACAAAGCGTTTTCACTCTTACTATTAGCTTTAATGTCTATGTGGAACGACAATGAATTTTCTGTGTGTATTTACAAAGACACGTGTATATCGAATCGTTGTTGCTCATATCTCACTTTAATTTGCTCATGTATGTATTCAACCTTAAAACGAGCCTCAATGTCAGGACTCTGTCGTAATATCTATCTTTCGCACTGATACATAAATGCCTTACAGTGACCACCATTGTATATACTAAATAGATAGATCGCAGTTATAATAAGCCTAATGTTAAAATATTGTGTACTTATTTGTGCACTAAAGATGTGAGCCTCCTCATACCCGATTTAGTAGTGCCTTTGGTTTTCTTAGTCTGCTCTTTAACGCCCCTGAAAAGCGAACGAAAAGTTAGTCAGATTCTGAAATGAGGTGTTGAATTGATCAATATAAAAATAATATTGTATGTACAATATTTAAACTACTTTCGGCAGTCAGATTCTGAAATGAGGTGTTGAATTGATCAATATAAAAATAATATTGTATGTACAATATTTAAACTACTTTTGGCAGTCAGATTCTGAAATGAGGTGTTGAATTGATCAATATAAAAATAATATTGTATGTACAATATTTAAACTACTTTTGGCAGTCAGATTCTGAAATGAGGTGTTGAATTGATCAATATAAAAATAATATTGTATTTACAATATTTAAACTACTTTCGGCAGTTCTTTTGTGAATTATTATGGGAATATTGTAATTTAAATGTAGTCGACTCTATTAAATAATACACTAACAAAATGTTTGCTATTTTCTACATAAGTGTGAATATTATTGTTCGTTACATCGAGGTCTTCCTCTTCAACAATAATTTCCGGGATTTCATTTTCTCCGATACACAGGTCGCACAAATTGAAAGTCGCATATCTATATTCAAGATACAGTGAAGACAAAAAAATAAAAATAAATAGGTAATCAGATATTATGCATAGCTGTGTTTAAATTATTATAAGAAAACCTTGGTTTTCCTTGAACCTTGGCATTTTGCCTTATTACTGAAATATTAACTATGCATAGCATGATGTCATTGTCTGCAATCATAAAAGCTCTCAAAGGCTAGCACGCTTTATTGTGATGGCGTGTTCTCTTTCTTCATTCAAATGTATGTATAGAAAATAAAACACGTGTGATATTTTTTTACTTCGTCGAACGTCGTTCTGCAGTTTATATCCTACACGCTATTAAGAAAATTACAGTGGAAGTAGATTATATTTGCCTATCGCTCGCCAATAGCTATATAGGAGTTTAGGAGGACATACTATAATAACAAATTGTATACATTACTAGTGTGACAGTGATAATATAAACCGCAACATCTCTCTGTTTGTTTGTCCGTTTTTGCGCAAATAACTCAACCACAAATATTTAATTAAAGTGTTTCTTTTTTTAAATGATGAGTGAGTAATACGGAACTTACAGATAGCGCGTGAGGTCCTCAATGTCGACCAGCATGGAGTCCTGTCCCATGTGCAGCTCATCCCGCGCCATCAGCATCTTGACGAGCGAGTCGTTCAGCGACTCGATCTGAGAGTGCAGCTCGTTCACTATCACCTGCAAATACGAATAATAACTGTCTTTATATCTTTGATCAGTCGATTAGTCAATTTTAATCTGTTTGATCAGTCAGTTAATCAAGTTTTGATTCAATTTGCGTTAATTTTCACTAACTCAACAACAAACCAACATAGTGTTTTGCAGTGCCCTGACAGGGTTCATAGACGAAAACCGACAATTAATCTATAGTAAAATGTCTGATGTGCATGAGAGCAAATAAATAAATAATTTACGATCTCAGGGTTTCTCAATTTAATCTGTTGGTGATTGCTATTTAAATGTAATATTTTGTTATTGTAAATTGGTCAACAAATCACATTATATAGCTTGAGATTTATCTCGTAAGAGACTCGGGCCTTAATACCAACCTAATAGGCCCGGTCTCCACCAAAGCCGAGACGAGACGAGAAGCAGATGTGTTTTAAACAACCAATAGAATTTTGTGATTCACACACCTAGTCTCCACTCAGCTTCAGTGGATACCACTAAGCGAAGTAACTGTAAACTACAATCCTACCAGGAATACGGGCTCCCCGTGTTCAAATAAAACCGATATCGAAAAGTATTTATATGACTATGTCCTTCTAAACGGTCGCCCGGTCGTCTGGTAGAGATAACTATGTGCGATAATACATAATACCACAGGTTGCTGAATATTAGAGTAGTTACCTACTTAATAATAATATTCCTTGTTATATTTTATCGTGTTAGGTGTTTGTTAGGAGTTTATCGGTATGCGCATTTTATCCTTAACATATAACAAATAATAAATTTCAAATAATTATGAGTACACAAATGCATTATTATAATGTACCGTTGGAAAGTTTAAGCATTCATTTTTATAGCCATAACGACTGCTAACGGTGTCAAAAGTAATTACATACTGTAAAATTAAGTTTTAAGAATAATTTTGAACCTTAAGAAGTACAAATTAAAGTTGTAAATATTATGGAGTTCAATGATTTCGTGTCAATTACTAAAGGTAATTACACAACACCCCACGCATATAATACACGGTATGCTAATATCATAAACGCGAAAGTGAATCTGTCTACATCTTTCATTCGTTTTCACAGTTTAACCACAGGTTTGCAGAATATGATATTGTTTCTGTTAGCAAACAGGTCGATGCCCCTGAACTGACGCCTAATTGAAAGTTGTTAAAACCGCCATGGAGACTTGCAACACTCAAACCATTGTAATTACGTGGCCGACCTCAGAGGTAGTAGAACTAAAGAGGTCTCACGCTCCTGTAATTTCACCAGATCCTATATATACCCTTGGAACCGGAACTGCGAAATGCAAAATGGTGGCGAAAAGGCATTGTACTTGAATACGTTTTCATACCAAAATATCAAGGAAGATCAACACTAGGGAAACAAGGGTGTGTTTCCCGAGTGTTGATTTAATCATTTAATTTTTTTTCCCTTTATTTTGTATGTAATAAAGAGTTAGTACTCTATCTAATACAACGAAAAAAACAACAAAATCTTAACACAATAGTCATTGTGGTTGAACAAATCCATTGTACAAATGGTCTTTGTGCTTGAGTCAGCTTGCGCCGGAGTTGATCTTGATCATCAAGGCCGCGGCGAAACGTTATAAAAACCAGCAATCATATCATATTGCACGTTTACTTACAATGTTCGGTATTCTAGATCTGTTCGACACGAATCTTTAGCAAACAAAAGTGTCGAATGGAGCCAGAATATTATGCATCAATATAAATCACATGAGCACAATATCGCAACATACCGAAAATAGTTCAAGTGGGTGGGAGGCTATTGATATTCATAAATAAATGCAGTTTCATATCTTAAATGATGACATAGAGCGTGGGATAATTTATGTATTATGCATTCGTCCTGAATAACTTGGTAACAATACCATGTTTACTTATACCTACTACACTAGTCTTTGTATTAGCATCTAGACATTTGAAAATGCAGGGAAGCACTTCAAGGCCTCTGCTTCAAGTATATTTATTAGTTGAAGTCGTAACTACTACAATAGACAACATAATCGTACAGTTCCGGTCCTGTTGACTACTCCGAAAAGTAACGTAAATGATACCTACCAAAGGGAAGTCCATTGTAAACTGATATTATCTTCACAGGAGTATGATAATTAACAGAATTAAATATCAAAAAGTTCTTTTATGAGTTTGAGAGGGCTATTTAGCCCACCTTCGCACGGACGTAAAGATATCGCGGCGGGATTTTATCGCACATCTGTATTCATCTGTGCCAGTAGGCACGAATTTGCATCATTTTGCTAACACAAAATAATGTTTATATCTATAGTTATAGGCTACTTTTTGTATTAGCCCAATATGTACTTACATACAAAAAAAATTACAAATAAACCAAGTGAAGTGCCAGCATTCGGGAACTGTCCCACTCATGTTAATAAGTCCCCAAATATACGTGATGGCGTCTGATAGCTAATATATGACAAATTATTTAATTTAATGTTGTATAGAATAAGGTTCTTCTAAGTTAACAAACAGTTGTGCTGCTGGGGAGTTGTTGAGCCACTTCTTCCCAGCCAAAGCACTAGGAAGTAGTGAAGCGCGAGCGTTTGTGGGAACTGTATTATGTAATTTTGCCGTGCAAAAAGTGCTGATTCTCCAGCCTAATTTGAGTAAATGCATTATGATATGAAACAAACCTGCAACTGTGCGATATTCATGTCGGTGAGAAGTTGTCGCGACACGCGGCGCCGGTCGGGCGCGAGCGGCACGTTGGCCTTCTGCATGCTGCGCCGGAGCATCTCCGTCACCGGCGACACCGCGCGGCTGCGGCGCTCGCGCTGCAATAGTGCACCACACTATGACTACACTTGCTGACAATACCATGAGTGTAACACCAATTTTTTTTAAGAATGTTTCTTTGTCTTAGATTTTAAAAATCTTTTTTTTTTTTTTTTACTAGGTTTAGGATATTGCTGCAGACACAATTTTAGAACAATCCGTGTATGCTTTACTCACTGAATAGGTAAATTAATTGCTTCACCGGTTAAATAAGTAACAACTTAATTATACATAATTATGATACAATACTCAACCAGGCATTCAACATACTAGTCTAGTTGAATACATTCTTAGATAATGTAAAATGCATTGTTCATTCATACCTCCATTTGTATACGAGCCATTTCTTTTGCCTGTGCCAGTGCAACCCTGGCCTCAGTCTGTAGAGTTGCTTGTAGGACATAGAAGTCAGACTCTTTTATTTCAATATGCCCTAAAGAATGCGACGACCTCGACTTTGTCTTTAATGAAAGGGACGTAGGGCGTAGTTTTGCACCTGCAAACAAGTAAGAAAAATAAATACTCATGTTAGACAGAAGAACTAGTATTGATTACATGCAAGATATTAAAAAAAAATATGTTGATAGTTTGTGGCTAACAACAAAACATAATTTATAGAAGCATAATGCACTCATGTACTTTACTTTATTACCAATAACTTTCATTTTTACAATTACAATAGAATTCAAAAGCCATGACAGGGAAAGTTAAATGCTTAATGGCAAGTCTTCTGTAATGGTGTTAATGTAAAATCAATTATCCGCACATAGAGTGACCCCAACATGCAACAATAGGCAGGATGTACTCACCACTCTGCACGGTGCTTATTTTGTCATGTTTTGTGATGTTAACTGATAGCGGTCTTGTTTGATACGGATGGTTGTAGCCCGACTTGCTAAAAATACTTGACCGTGACAAGCTTTTTGTGTTATTGTAATTTTTTTCTAAGTCTGATGCTTGAGATTCATTGTCAGATGCTGTTTCATTCATGAAACATATTTGTAGGTTCATCCCTGTACCAGACACCACAACACATTTAGTATGAGAACATCACAAAATGATTGTGAAATATAGTGTAGATACAATCTGCATATTGTTGGAATAAGCCAAATTCCTTGTTTTCAATAAATTCTACAATTATTCAGCAATATAATTACTGTAATCTAAATGAGAAGCATCTTTGCCCTTTTTGATATTTAATGCAGATTGTAAATACAAAACTGATTTCCAAAAGTCTCATTTATACATATTTTATTGCTTCTTTAAAACTTTTGAAAGAGTTGTTTAGGTGGTATAAATGGTGGTATCAATTAGTGACATACAACCCAATACATGTGACAAAATACATAATCCTTTTGTGTTTATTTTATCTGTAATGATATAACTTTAAAATGGTTGTCAAAACAAGGATAACTATTTATGCAATTAACTAATAGATAAATTAATTAGTGCTCAACAAACAGCACAAATTGGTTTAATTAATTATTGGTTACATAATAATATCTTGTTATTGTATAAATGAGCTATCTATTTATGATTCCACACACACATTGAACTGTATAGCAAGGTTTAATACTCACCACTTTGAAGTCGTGAATGCAGACTGGGTTTCTTTCCGGGCCGGTCTGTGTGGCCCATACTGTAGTACTCCTCGGCATCTGCTCCCATCGCCAGTCGCCTCCTGATCTCTTCTCTGTCATTGCGTTTCTGCAATAAAAAGCAGCATGAGAATTTTGAAAATTTCTGATAATTCTATGAAGTGTGCCCATGTGGTATATTCAAAGTTGGAATGGTTAAATTATTAATAGGTATTAAAAACTATATTTCATTTTATTTTATATTATTTTTTAATAAATATTCTATCAAAATATTTAGTATTCTATTTTGAGTATTATTTCTACTTTCTACTACTTTGTGTCCACAATCAATTGGTGCAGGTGAACACACGAAAGGCTTGATACTTAATATAAAATAGCCCAGATAAAAATATATAAAATGAAGCGTGAAATCATTCAATTCACTGTGCTTTCAACCCTTACATTTTTTTCATAAGGGACATGATCTGTAACAGTCACAATTCTTGTAAATTTCTCTAAGATGTTAGGATTATTGTCGGCAAGATGAGGCCACTCAATCTCTGTCAGGGCATTACACTCTGCTGAGCCAACAGCTCTTGGACTCAAAACAGTATGGTCACAATTTTCAAAGTGAACATTTTCACTGTCACTTTTATTATACAACTTCGTCTTGAAGAGATGTAAACTTCGTTTGAATCTAGATTTTTCTATCGTATCTGTGTTCACGTTTTCACGGATTTCTTCCGATGTTTTGCTAAATTTCCTTCGAATGTTAGTAACTAAATTTTCGAACATATTAAAAACTAATCAGTCTTCTTTATTTTGGCAATAATATGGCACGGATGGCTGTTGTACAAATGATAACTGTAAATCAACTAACTTGTAAACAAAAAAATGGAAGTCCTGTCATTCCTGTCATTTTGACATTTAGGACAAGGTCAAAAAGTGTTCCATTTAACCTATACCCACTATGTTGAGCTTGAGTAGGAACTTGATTACTTGAAAAAAATATATAAAAAATGAAAATAAACTTACCAAGCAACAGATGTTGTCAACAGATTCGTGGTTATCATACGTTATAGTGTATAAATCCAATAAAAATCTGGTATCTTTTTTATAATGTCTTTGTTCCGAGTTAACAAAATAAGGCATTGACGCCATCACTTATCTGAATTTACAATAATATAAAACAATAGAAACTTATATTGCAGTGTAAGCACCACTCGCACACCTTGCGGAATGAATCGGTATTTAGTAAGAGACTGGCTGCCTGCTACGCCGCTGAATCACCTTAGAAAGCTGAACGTACTATTGATAATTAACTGTTACACATGGCTGCGGCAGACGTGGATCAAACGCGAATGTGCGGTTACCGTTAACTTAACAGCGCGGAATTTAAACCACTGTTTAAGTTTTATTTTATCTACTAAAATTAGTCAGCAGTGAAGATAAGTTATTTCTCAATTTTGTATAGGTAGGTACCTAGTAGGTATTATTATTGTAGGTAAGTATGTAGGTATGTTATGTACCTACCTACCGTTTAGTAAGAGAAGTCGTTTCGTGTGGTTAGTGACTATCCTGGTGTCAGTTTTAAAACCGCGCAAGTGCCTCTGACTTGGCCCCACATGCCGTCGAGCAATATCTCTCAGGCATGCCGGTTTCCTCACGATATTTTCCTACTGTTTAGATACTTACTTAATGAATTGATTGAACTCACCCGTCTCTCGGCTTCTTTCGCAGCTTTCAAATGGTTCTCAATAGCATCCAAATCTAATTTGGGTAACGCTGTTTCAATGTTGTAGACGTCAAAACTCTCTGGAAAATATAAGACAAAAGAAAATAGGTAAGTAGTTAGTAAACTGCTTTTTACCTATCTAGCAAACAATAACCGGCAGTCTGCTCTCACAATACAACAATAAATTAGAATACCTAATTGAACAGTATTTACATAATATCAGACAAGAAAGTATGACTAGGTAGGTACCTAGTTACCTACCTGTCTACATAGTCTGGTTTGGTAAATTAACGATTGGTGAATACTGGTGAAGTTAGGTACCTACCTACTTCTACCAAAACGGCTCTTCCAGGAAATAAATACTTTTATTTACATAGGTAGATTATAAGTAAAAGTTAAAGATATGACTAGGTCACATAAAATACATGCTAATGAAACGTAATCACCTATTATATCATATAAAATTATAAATATCTACATAGGTAGGTATTTTAGTTACGATGTACTGAAATAAACAGATGGCCTAGAATGGTAGCTGTGATAGTAAACATCCTTAGTACCAACAAAAAGAAGAAACATCTCTGTTGTAACTTAAATTGGTTCGTTAGGAAGTTGCTCTGCTATCACTGTGCCGGCTCCCGGAAACAGTCGTGAACATAGTTACCTAAGTTTAACATGCCATGTGTAAAAAAGTAAATAAAATGAATGATGACTTATAATAAGTTACAAATCTACAAAATAAAAGCTATGTAAAATGGCCGACTTACCCAAATCTACATCTTTTGAGTTATCATTTTTACGGACGGATGCTTTACTTTGAGCAGTGCGGTAAGAGTTTTTACTTGAAGTAATTTCTTTTTGTTTCTCTCTGGCCGCCTTGGGTTCACTGAAGTATGAATGCATTTTAGATTACACTATTACACAATTTCAAACAAATTGTTGTACCACGACTCATTTGCAAGAATTCCACCAATTCAATGTGGCCAGCTAAATTAAAGAGATACAAGGAATTCCCGAGCACGTCGTGTGTACTTCCCTTCTAAATTTACCGGAGTTATACGTGCTGCGTCAAATCTATTTTAAACGTTAGTATGAGGCAATGAATTTACATACGGAGGTTTGCACTGTTTTACTTAGGTACAAGCTTTTCAAGTTACCCCAAATGCATCCATCTAGCACTTATTATTATAATATAGTTTACAAATATAAAATATAGGAATGAGAAAATTCATGAAACCAAACTGAAAATATCAAAAATACTTACGTTGGTGACCGTATGGTATTATTTCTGACACTAACATGGTTATCATTATGCCTGATAGTTTTACTAACATCCGGTTTGTCTTGCGTATGAACACTATTTACTAAACAGTAGCCTTTAGAATTATGCGCTATCTCATTAGAATTTCCATCTATAATAACTGTTTCTTTTTTACTTTCGGCCCATAGTCGATCACGTTCACGCATTTCATCTAGTTTTGGAATTATCTTTCTAAGCTCAGTGCTGAGCTGCTTAATTGTATTTTCCACATTAAGGCTCAATTTCTCCGTGTCATAATCGTTAACATTTATTTCGTCCTTTCCATCTGACAGAAACGCGTCCGTAATCTTTCCATTGGTGCTATTCTCTATTAGTAAAAACGTAGGCCTACTTAAACTCATTTCTGTTCGGGTATTTTTTTCATTTTCTTTATTTATTTCACTAATTTCTTTGTCTATCGTTTGTTGTTGGGTCGAACTATCTTTCAAACTATCCTCATTTTCATCACACTGCGTTTCCACTAATTTCTTAATAACGTGATTAACAACGTCACTTATATTATTAATTGTATTTTCAATAGGTTTTGCAAAAGTGTCTTTTATATCTTTGCGCAATTCTTCTAAGTCGTCTTGGATGTTGATATTGTAGTTAAGTAATTGTTTAATTTCATCTTCAATTTCTTTATTGAAATCACCAATAATATCTTTGGCATGGAAGTTATTTTCTATGTCTGCATCCGTGCAGTTCAAATCATAATTGAACGCCTCATCGTTGTTATTATTATTTTTAGATATGGTTTTTAAAAGGTCTGGTATATCATTTTTTATGTGACTATCTACAAATATTTGTTGTGAATAAGATTTATTTTGTGGTGACAAAAATGTTGTTTTTACGAGATCAGATTTTACGTTATTATTGTTGTTGATATTTTTATACTCCGTGGTTCCATTTTGGTTAGGTTCGGCTTCATATGCCAGGTCAGTTATTTCTATATCAACATCATCATCAGTCATTTCATTTTCTGAATGGTAAAAATTTTCTATATTTGATGAATAATCCTTAAACAAGCAAAATATATTCAATTAACAGTATACATATTAATGAAACTCTGGAAGGAAAGTGTGTCAACAGAATATAAATCTGCAGGAGTTACACAAATAGGTAGAACTCGGTAGAAGCCCACATAAATGTACATATAAATAAGTAGTCACGGTTCCCAGCCCTGTAGCATTCAGTAACAACTGGGGCTTCCTTTGTGTCGCTGTAACGAGCAAAGTTTAAACACTTCCAAGGATTCTTTTTGTAAGTGTAACTTTACCTGTAATGTGTGCGCTAAGTGTTGGAAGCCTGGATAATTTGGATTCACAATTCCCCGCGGCACAGGATGGATGCCGTTCTCAGACATCTCATCTGTGTCAGAATGCTCAAACGCTCTTTCCTCGTCGATTGGCGTAGGTTCTGCAGATACATTAGTATTATCTGAAATAGTTTGTAGTTTAGTTTTCCTATTCTTGCTTCTGATTGTTGGAAAAAAGAGTTGAACGATTAATAAATAATACCTACTTAAGAAACTTTCGCAAGGAGCACGGACGGTGGCTGTGGTTTTCTCCAGATTTTCCGTCTCGCTGTTATTGCACGACGGCACGGTATTCACGTGCCTGCTGTTGATCCGGTACTGTCGATTGCATACCAGCTCCGCGCTCGGTGTCGAGGCTTCACTGTCTGCACCGGATCCCCTGACAGTAGAGTAATTCTCAAAGGTCTCTGAATTCCTTTGAGAGTTATAAACTGTATTACAATTCGTAACTAGTGAATAATCTGTTGTGTTCTCACGTAAATTGGATTCTGCACTGTTCGCAGTTAACCAAGTTCTGTTATCGGGATTTCCGTGTGACGATACGTCCTGGCGATTGTATACTGCGATGTTACCATTGTCTGTCGTTTTGATCCTCATGATTACCTGTAAAGAAACATTAGATACCTTTTGAATACTTTAATTAGAATAATAATATCCTTTAATAAAAGCTGAATTTCATTATGTGCCTAATGTTTTATTTAGGAAGGCCTTATTATTAAAACGCTGGCGTAAACTCGTGAATATTCATTTAAATTTATTGTAGGTAAGTGTGGCGCAGATACCTATACAAATAAATACCCAACTCAAAAAGAGAAACACACTGTACGTACAGATAAATGTATTATAAATATCCAAAATTGCACAGCAGGAAAGGATATCAGACGTGTCATAAACGTCCACTCAAATGACATTTTATATAGAAGTAGAGAGACAGTTAGACATTTCCCAAATAAAACATTTAGGTACCTAACTACCCACATTGGACACCTGAGGAAAATCACCTCTATTGGGCTGTCAAAAATAATTGAGATACGGAATATGAACGTAGATTTTTTACGAATTCGATCCAGCTACGTAGTACTTATATAGATAGAACCCTTAAGGCTATATTATAATCATTGAATTTTATGTCCTAAATCCATATAGGGTGATATTGCGGATCAGTACCGGATATTGCCAGCACGGCGCGGCTGAGGCGGCGCGGCGTGGGGCGGGCGGGGGCCAAACACGCCGCGGCGTGTCTCAAGTCCGACCCCAACCCCGCACGCACCCACTTAATAAACCGACCGACCTCACCCATATTTACTAAAGATAACATTGCAAAAAAAACCACAGAGCACTGACTTTTCTTACTTTTCCAAGCGATTTTAAATAAGAGGGATCCTATCGAATCCTTTTCCTCGCCCCCAAAGAAATAACTACATATAAAATTCATGGATATGCTAATGCTCCAATATTAAAGGAATATATTGGATAAGTTACATGGGAAATTCTATAAATGTGGCACATATTAGGTACCAAGTTAAAGACCTTTCGTATTCGCTTTTCTCGTTAAACTGCATGGAACATCATAAAAACCAAAGAGAGTAATTTATCTTGCCAGGCAAATCGTAGTTATTGACTATAATTATAATTGCCTCGATGCCTAGTTAACTCAATGGGTTGGCAACAACGATATCGTCCACAAGTGGTGCTATCTATCCACTATAGTTGGTGTGTTTTCGTACGGCATTAGCGATCATCGCCCAATGTCCGTTATCATCCTGAATCGATAACGCGTGTTGCACGAACGAAAAAGAACAAGGAGCATTTTATTCGGTATTGTCTTGTTTGCCATAAAATTATTTGTACTATTATTGTTTTCCATAATCGTCCCCCCTCATAATATTTACTTGCACTATTAACATATATGCTAATAACGCTTGTCGTATCAACTTATTAATCATAACTTTTATTTGCCATAAATAAGTTTCCATAATAACATGTGTTATAATCATTAGTTTCTATAAGTAAAACATTACATAATTGATACTTGACATAAGCAACATTTAATATAATTTAGAAACGTTTATTGTCTGTAATCAAATTACTTAATACAGCAAACAATCTTTAGATAATAAACAGTTGTCAAATTCGAAACGGTTAGGTTAGGTTAGGTTAGAACTGTGAGCAAACAATGATAGATTTCCTCTTTTGCAAAGCAAGCATGCATGGTAGATTAGGTTTCCTTGTTAATAAAAAAATCTGTATCGTATAATCATATATTAATCAACTGAACTAGCATTGTTGTGCTAGTATGGGCAAATTAATATTATGGTGAATAAATGTAATGGAAAACGAAATTATTGAAAATGGAAAATATAGCAAATAAATTTATGGATTAAAATTATTATGAAACTCGATCGATTATGACCAATGAAATTAGTGAAAATGATTTTATGTAATTTCACGATTATGGCAACTGAAGCGTTATTTCTAATGAAATTATGGCAAATACAAGTATGGCATATAAAATTATTGCATTTTAAATTATGGCAAACATTAGTAAACCATTTTATTCACATGTGCGCAGCGCTAACGAACATAAAACACTGTGTTCGTCAAAAACGATCGTGGCGATCCAATTTCGTTGTTCTGTGAGGACGGTGTTCGGAGAAATTTGATCCATGGCTACTAAAGAGAGCGGGGCGGTTGAGCATGAACACAAATCGAACTGTGGTCGTATGGAGTTCGTGTTCGCTTTGCTAATTCACGTCCACACGTACGAACCAAATGTTCCGTGTTCGATGTTCGTGTTCGCTATGTTTTTTTCGTTCGTGTGTACACGCCTTTAGGTATCTTTCGTTGTCGTCAACATTTCTCACTGATGAATAAATCATATATAGTTTTTTGGTCTGATTCAAAAAGGGAAATGCCCGCTATTGCCGTGTTAAAACGCACCAACTAAGTATCTACAGCATCTGCAAAAAGTTGTTAGTTTGGCGCTGCTGAAATCATCATCATCATCATCATTTCCGCCGGAAGACGTCCACTACTGGACATAGGCCTCCCTCAAGCAAATAGCTGTTGAAATAAATTTGCTTTCGGCAGCGCCGAACTAACTGACACACACTACAAATTGTATGGAAGCGGAAGTCAGATGGATCGCCTCGTTTATTTTACACAGACCCGTATCACGTACCTATGAAAGATCATCGAAATTTATCAACTTACAGAAGAAACTATATAGAAAGTTTTAAATTACCCGATAAGATATTTAGTACAATGGATTGCTTCTGGCGAGATACTGCGCGCAGCTCATTGGTTCAAACAGAAAACTTTAATTTGTATGTCCCTAGAGAACGAACTCCTTAGATAAGTGAGATATTTAATTAATTTGAACTCCCCCACCAAGCCGCGGTATCTAATGGCACTTAGGTAAGAATTTCAGTCAAATATAAACACGATCTTATTTTTCTTAACGGCCTCATAATCTTGCCTTTTCATTGCAAAATGAAATTGAATTGGATTTTAAGATTAGAATTAGGAATAAGCTACTATGGCGTGGTAAGTATTCTTTCCCAACTAAGTATTATTGGATACGAACGTGTTATTATTATCTACGATTTCTTTTTATTATATGCACTATAACAAAAGCAGCCTTTCTTATGAAAATCCCAAAGTTATGTTGTATTTTTAAATCAATAAATCGATAAAATTTACGTTGCCAACTTTTAGGATAAACCCTCTTAAGATGATCTACGGTCGCTGGGAGGTTTATTACGAGTATCTTAGTATTTTTATCTCACGAAGCGACGCGCGCTTTACTTGTGGTTACCAAGTGTATCTACAAACACGCTGTGAAAGTGTGTATAGGCGCAGGAGCTCGGTACCGTCGGAGACAATGGCGAAGTCGGAAGTGAGTGTGTATGCGTGTGTGTGTAATGTGCTGACGCTACTCGTCTTCACGCACACTTTCGTGTTTGTACACTCGGTAACCACAAATAAAGCGCGCGTCGCTGCGTGAGATAAAAATACTGTATCTAGCATGAATTCTAAAGGTCCGTTGTGTTACTGCAGACAACGCCGACTAGCAATATTAAGCTTAGTAGACTGTTATAGAATACTGAGCTGGGAAACGTATCAGCGTGGCTGGATGCCAGCAAATTGATTTCCTGCCTACAAGCGGAAACTAATCTCATTAAGGAGGAAACTTCAGTGCCCTTCCAACTAATTGTTTACACTTCAAATTACGTTGAGAAAAGACGAAATGAAGCGCATTTTTGTCGCTCGAATAAAAGCGACGAGAGCCTTTTGTGTTTCCTAACAATCGCGTTAAGATACCTAAATAAAGCAATTCAGCTTTATAATTGTTAATTTCTGAGCAGTAACGATCTTTGTTTAGGATAATTCAGCAGAAACGTGCTCCGCTCGTGCCGCATCCCGACTCAAATGGATAATATTTACAATTAAGTAAGTTGGGACGGGACATTCACAAATATTTTATATTTTATAGTCACATTTGGAGCGCCTGTTTTTATTTTAAATTAAATTGTTAAATTAAAATAATGTCTTTTATATCAACAAAGGTTTTAACAAAGGTAGGTCAGGGGCACCTATTCATTATGTAAGTACCGACCGACTCCATCAGTTATTGTTAACGGAAAAACGTTCGCTTTGTTGAATATCGAACCCATCGAACCCAATTAAACTCTTCCGTTGTTTTATTAGCTTCCTTTATCTAAGTAAGATATTGGTTAATAGATACCTTTTGCTGAAAAGTCCTAATCTGAACATTTTATAAATTAAGTCTGTTTCGTGTCTGTGTGTCTGTATGACAGCGTGGTTCTCCTAAACTTGTACGCAAAGGATTTTTATGATATATCATTTAGATAACTTATTCCGTTATTTTTCAAATATAGTATTGATATTAAACCTACAAATTATCAGGAAATTTCGATGTTTTGTCAAGTTATAGAAACCGTACGAAGCAAGGTCGATCACTAGTTACCTATAACTTATATTTACTTAGAACAAATGCAGGTAGGTATAGTCTGTTCCAAAAGTATCTGATGAACGTTTAAACTAACCCTATTCATGTAGAATTTTTTTAAAGAGAATAAGTAACACATTCATCTGCATTTCGAAGGTTTCAACTTTATGTCTTACGACTTTTTCCATCAATAATTATTTGAATAACATGATTAAATTGTAAGTAATTGAAAAATCATCGACGAAAATTGAGGTTATAAACTTAACCTAACCGAATTGATAAATGAAACACATCTTTAAGGTGACCTCAAAAAATCGAATTTCGGATTTGAGTATTCAAATAACCAAATCAAAGCACTCAATTTGTAAGTAGGACTACAAGTTTGCATCCACAGATTCGTTTTCTAATCCATTTGTTTACATTTTCATTAGATACTTTTGGAACAGACCATAAATACCATGATGGCCGAGCTGTGGGTGTAGGAAAGTACTTCCACCTCTATTTATCCCTCAGGGGCACGTCACCCGGGGATAGAGGTTTTATAATATAAGACTGGCTTCTGCCCGCGACTTCTTCCGCGCGAAGTTCTTGTTCCCCCGTCCCACTCCGTGGCATCGCAAGCCCGTTCGCGCTATTACTTCGTCTTCGTTGGCATTATTTCAGACTTTATTATTTTTGCTGGGCTCCCAAGAGTCGTAGCGTAATGTTAAATAGACTATAACCATCGTCCAGAATTAGGCTATCAAATGCAAAAAAAATGTTTTCAAATCCAACTGATAGTTCCAGAGATTAGCGCGTTCAAACAAACAAACTCTTCAGCTTTATTATTAGTACCTATAAATGAAAGGCTGTTTTAATTTCAACGACCTCGCAAATCTCTATCCAGTTTGTTTTTGTCATTGTTTGTTGAACTAATTCTATTGAATTCAATAAAATGGTTCTTTCTTTTGAACAAGGGCGTAATATCTTTGTTGCAGTCTTTAGAAAGCCTGACCTAGTTTTTAACTGACTTCATTAATGTATAAAAAATATTACCCATTTACTTCGGGAACGGAATTCATTTAAGCCAAATCTTTGTTCTTTCAACCTCTAACTGCTTGTTAGCTTTAACAAGGAAGGTGAAAACTTCGCAATGTTCTCCAATGGCAGAAACTTATACAAAAAGGGACCGAGGCACTACCGTTAAGATAACGCTGAGAAGGAAACTTTGTCAAGAATCATTTACATTTCTATACAAACGTTGTGCGTAAGTTACCTTCTTAGGGAAGGTTTGGGACTCCTCGTCCTACAAGTTTTGTTAGAAGTAATGACATACGCCTAGAACGGAAACTGAAAGAAAATCACAAGGCCTGCGCTATAAGCGTATCGGGTCGAATCGTTTGCTATCTACGAAAGTAATCTATTATTGAAACGACCTTTCACACTAGCCCTCTTCAAAGTGAACCTAATTGATTTACCTAATCTGTAAAGCTAATGGCATGAAAGTGTGCCTATATTCATTTTAGTACCTACTACCCAAAAGCAATCAACGTAGATTTCATTTCTCTTTGTTTCCTCTAAAGCATTTTGTTTAGTAACAACCTACCTATATTACTTACGTATTTATTGTTACTTTTTATCTTTCATTTTCATTGCTTTCATCATAAATACGAAGATCGTAGAGAGAACCTCTCTTATTAGTTATACTCCCAAAAAGCACAATTTTGTATCTAATAACGGCTTAAGTCGATTAGCTCCGACTACAGTTTTTAATGATACATAATTTTTCCTTTAGTGGCGGCCCACAACTACAAAGGCCGGTAATAACAATGTTTTATCGATCAAACAGCTAACAATCCATAGCGAAGCCTCTAGAATACTGAAATACCGTACGATTTTGTGTAGAGCACGGGGGGAATGAAGGTATTTCATTTTGTTTATTATTGACACGTAAACTGTGCGTTCAGACCCTAATACACTCTCGGGGATGCGAATACCTCAGAGCGAGAACATTATTTTGTGTTATTAGAATGTATGGGACAAGATAGTGACACATCGTGTTGTGGACTATCGATTCTCAGGGTTCCGGCTCGCACTGGCGCGGCATGAGTCGTGAGAAGGCAGCGCCGCATCTAATATTTATAGCGCGGCGTTACAGCGTGCGAGCGTCGAGCGGTCGCAGCCCGCCGCGCCGCGCCGCGCCTGACCCGACCGTCATCAATTGCTCCGGACATCAAGGACCAAATAAATAAAAATACTTAGCCATATTTTCGAGTTGGGACTTCATGTATTACGGGACCAACGGAATTTATGTCACAAAGAAGGTCGTTCGCCTATTGGAGACAATTTCAACTGAAAGTTTAAATCTAATAACACTCATTGTAGCTATTCATAGCAAGAGATTTAAGCCTCCATTTCAACGATTTGAGAAAGGCAATTGCTTCTAGAACCGTTCCCTTGTGCTCGGTACCTAATATTACCTTCTCGCAATTGGCTATTTGAAAAATGAAGATAATGAAATTCCACGTCGATCCGAGATTCGACAAGGAGAGAAAACGAAACATGGTGCTGTAGTAACCTATATATTTAGCGGCTCTTGCCCACACTTATGAGTGAAAGGTACTTTTATATAAACGTTCAGAAATCAAGAACCTTTTAACTGCGTAACGCAAACTTTTAACTAGGTTTATCAAAAAAAAACCGGCCAAGTGCGTGTCGGACCACGCACAATGAAGGTTTCCGTAGTTGGGATGAGCATACGGAATGTATGGGAGATCATGTTTTTCAAACCGCAAATTTAATCGTTAACCTGTACAGCCTACTTAGCTCTGATAGTTTTCCTTTTAATTTCGTTATTACTACTGCTGTGAATTTTTTCACAAGTCCAAGTACAACCATTTAGCTAGAAGGGGGGAGGGGAGGGGACACACTTAACTCTAACAAAAAAAAACAGTTAAAAGCTTAATATTTCGCAAACGGATCCCTGAATCCAAAAATGGTTATCACAAACTCACAATATTTTTGAACGACCTTTCTAACGAAATCCCACAGCATGGGATAGACGGGGAAAAAAAAAACATCCCCACTTTACGTGTATTTACCTACCCTAAAAAAAATATTTTTCTTGATTTTATTTTACCACTTTGTTGGCATGATTAATATGTAATATGCCAAATTACAGCTTTCTAGTACTAACCTTCTCTGAGCTAAGCCGCGGACAGACGGACATGGCGAAACTATAAGGGTTCCTTGTTTACTATGGAACCCTAAAAATAGATTTTACGTTTCAAACAGTGGAAATCTCGGATTGGTACCATTAGTAGTTTTGCTAGAAAGTTAATAAACATAACATTAAACGTAACGTTGATTTTGACGTTCTAATATTGTTTTCGTATGTTTTTAAATACTTAACGGCCAGTTAGCCGTAGTTTGGTTTCTCGACCGTTTCCGATATAAATCCGTAATTTTCCTGATTTCACGGGTATTTTGAACAGATGCTTCTTTACATGGATGGCCCTCATCACGAGACGGCACCACGGCACCGCAAGCTTAAGTATAACATAACATAACACAGTATATGTGTTACTTTTTCTGAAGTTAATTTTACTGGCTAATGAAATCGCAAATAAGAGTATGCTACAATAATAAATGTGTCATTAAGATGAGGGTACTGAACTCTTAAAAGCTTCTGCTGGGGAGTTTGTTGCGCCACTTCTTCTTCCCAGCTAACGCACTAGGAAGTGGTGAAGGGCGGGCGCTTTTGGGGGACTGTCTTATGTAATTTTGACGTTCAAAAAGTGCTGATTATCAACCTATTTTGAATAAATGACTTTTGAATTTGAAATTAAGTGACGGTTGGCGTTCATCGTCTTCGTCGCCTTCCCTGCAACAATTTGGGTCATCTGGTGTACAATAACAATTTGAATCAAAGTTTTGTAAATTGTTGGAATAGGCCGTAGAACGGTTTACGAGAACCTATAAAATCCAATTTCTCTTAACTTAGATGACTTGCGCACAACTTGCACGCGAGGCGAGGACTAAACCCGCAACGTAGATATACATCAGTAGGTGTAGTTAAAGCACTAAAATTACTAGATATATGTATTATAGCCGTACTTAAGAGTTGTGGTGGCCCATTGATATCGGCCGCGACTTATGAGTTGTAGGTCGTAGGTTCGAACCCAGAGAGGAGCTTTACTTTTTGTAAATTATTTCATCACTGCTCTCAAAACGGTGAAGGAAAACATCGGTAGAAAACCTCGTGTCCTAGAACCAAAAATTCGAAGACATGTGACATCTAGCAACCCGCTCTGGGTTTGCGTGCTGGATTACGGCAGACTCCTTCTCACCGGGAGGAGGCCTGTGTCACAGCAGGCAGTGGCATTATAGGCTGGTTATGCAGTTAAGTACTTAGTCACTTTCCTAAGGTTTGTTTATTTCAGTTGCTGAAGTGACCCCGAGGGTCGGGTACTTCAGTCATAATATCACTGAAAAAAAATATTAAGTGTTTGTAAACAAACGAAAAATATGTAACAAAAAAGGTAATAGAATTGCCAATTTTTTCTAGAACATTTAACATAATATTTTGATAAAGCACCTACTTATAGCCTTTTTTTCGGCGGGTTGAAATACGTAGGAGTCGGTTAGGTTGGCGTGACCCGGCGCGCCCTCAGCCTTCGCCCTACGCGTTAATGGCTCCGGCATGATGGATAGCTCAAGTACTGCACGACACAATCGCGGCCCAACACCCATGGGGCCTTATTTATAAAAAAGCCGACTGAATAAATATTAATTATTTTTTTAATTGGATACGACCGCGACACTAAGCGGGAATGATTATTTTTTATCACTATATATTTGAAAAGTTATACCTTTAAAATATTTTAGGCAATGTTCTAGTATCAGTTTTTATAGTAGATTAGCGTTTTGTTTGGTCACTTCAGCTACCTAATACACTTAAGGTAGGTATCCGTTTCTTTAAGGTGAGTAGATACCGCTCTACCCTAACCACTTTCAATAATCCAATAAAACGAATATAGAACGAAATGTTCATAGTGGTTTTGTTTTCAGATTTAAGTAATATCTAATGAGGCGTATACAAATCGCTACGGTTCAGTGCGGGCTGGCACGATCTATCCATTAGCTATGTAAGTGTTACAGTTACAGGTACTAGAGGCAAATAGGTTCGATCCAATTAATACATACTTAGTAGCATGTTTTACCCTTGTCATGTGACATGTGTTTTTATCAAATAGTTTTTATGTTAATAGTTTTCAGGCAAAATAAAAGTGTACTGGTCTGTTATTAATAATAATTAATAATTATGAAGTAGGTATCTATGTTTTTATTGCTACCTTTCAAAAAGCCTTTGAAAACCCGAACTCTTGAGAACAAATAACATAATGTCAATGCATAAAAGGTTAAGTTTCAGGTCAACCTTTTTGACCTTTTTGGCATCTAATGTTAAATGAGATTAGTTATGGTATCTAATCTTGGGTATTTCTGTCGTTAACCGAGCTTTTACGTTATATTGTGCAGGACCCACCTGCTTAGTTATATTACATAGCAGTACATTAAAAAAAATGGATTTCGGTTATCCAAACTGCGTAATACACGATCAATCAGAATCTGAATCGTTTTGAAACAGATTTCTAATCCATTGCTTCATAAGGTCGAAATAAAATCTGCTCAACAACGTAAATAACGCAATGAATGTTGTCGAACTGTCAAAATGAAACAGATAAGTCGTACTCGTTTACGAAAATGTGTTACGTAATTAGATAGCCGGAGTTGGAAGGATAGACTGAACTGTAGAGGGGCAATGATTGACACATAATGTAATTATTTTACGAATTCATCCATTAAATACCAACCTGTTACTGTCCCACTGCAGGGCAAAGGCCTCTTCTCATACAGAGAAGGCACGAGCATTGATCAACACGCTTGCTCAAGACGGGTTGGTGATTTCAGACTATATTAACCCAGGTTTCCTCACGATGTTTTCCTTCACCGATGTCAGTAATGTCCAAGATAAACTCAGAAAGTACATATGAATTGAAAAAGTCACATTGGTACTTGCCCGGATTTGAACCCACAACCTCGTGCATGAGAGGCGAGGCCTTAACCACTGGGCCATCACGACACCTCCAAATTCATCCATCCATTGTTCAAGTTAAATTAGTAGTGGAAATAAATTACCAAATTCGCAGGTTTGCGACAATCGTGAGTGTTAACATTTTGATTTTTCACAAATATCACATCTCACACAGATATAATTTAAAATGTGACAAATATTATTCATAATATTATTTACAACAAGCACGAGGTCCTGAGTTCGATTCCGCGGTCGGGAAAAGTGTTATTGGGTTTGTCCATCAGGAATTTCTCAGTAGCAGTCCGGAGTCTGGATTTGTGCCCGGTCGATGGCAATAGGCTCGCTCCCTGTTACATGGTACTTAAAAATAGCTGGCGAATGTGGGTGTTACTATAGGTACACGTCTGCCTAACACAATGACAGTATAGTGCAAATGGTCTCAGTCCGAGTAAAATTGCTGTGTGCCATCCGGACGGACGACGGACAGACGGACATAACAAAATTATGGGTTTTGTTTTTGACGTTTGGCTACGGAACTCTAAACTGATGTCTATGAGAATTGATTCACAATAGTATTATTTGAAAACCATCTTAAAATCCAGATTGACCTTCAAAAACCATGAACACGACGCCCATGTCAAAAGATCCAAATTATAATAATTTCTGAAAGCCGCCATCTTATATTGGAACGAAGTTCCTTATCGTGTGTTGCGAAAGGGGGCTAGACGGAAAAAATTTGGACCAAAAGTTGTAACGACACTTTTTGCTATAGTTGTAAGCCGAGCGGCGAGCGCGTGTTTTTCTGTCTGTCTGTCTCTCTCTCATAGAAAGAGGAACTTCGTTCCATCCGGGTATCCCTTGACACCTTTAAAGTCTTTTTTTTTTCGATATCAGCTAAGGGATCTCAAGCACTAGACGACCACGACCAACAGTGGTCGCAGCGACCAGATAAACTATAGAAACCGATATGAATTGCGCACTTGGTCGCAACAGCCAACTAGCCGCAGCCCATGCAATACCACTAGACGGCCACGACTGGCTGGAGTAGTGGCCGTCTAGTGCGCAAGATGCCTAAATGTTGTAGAAAAAGTCAAAGTTTAAATAGCTGCAAGCTTATTTGTAAACCAACCTCTGCCGTGTAAAATAAACAATTTTCAGATCAAATTACATTAGAAATCAGAAAATGACAGCCTTTAAAATTATATCCCAAACTTCATTACGGTAGCTGGGGACATAAGCTCCACTTCCTTCTGCAACTCCCCTGCGAAAACGCAAGTTGACCCACTGTCAGGCTTCCTGTACATGAAGCTGGAGCCCCGAAGTCGCTTACATTTTTTTTTCTATCGAAATGCACGTTAAACGCCAGCGCAAGCGCCA
Source organism: Agrochola macilenta (assembly GCA_916701695.1). Taxonomy (NCBI): domain Eukaryota; kingdom Metazoa; phylum Arthropoda; class Insecta; order Lepidoptera; family Noctuidae; genus Agrochola; species Agrochola macilenta. The sequence continues at coordinate 9,038,974 of OU753559.1, read as the reverse complement.
TGATACTGAGCATCGTATAATATACACAAAATGGCGGTGCGGCGCAAGCGCGATGTTCATTCGTATACACAAATATGCGGTCCGGCGCCGGTGCGGCTCCGGCGTCATGTACAGGAACCCTTACAAAGGCTGACTGTGCAAATTGGTTAAAATCTTTTCGAGGTTGCGACAGATGGACAGAGAGACAGGCACGTAGACAGACGCCCATGACGAAATTATAAGGAATCTTTTTATGACTACGGGAGCCTAAAATAAATCGATTCGGTTCATATTTGGCAAAGATGTACATGTAACAAAAAAAAAAACTCTTCCTATTTAAAGTCGGATAGAAATCCTAATTATAATAACTAATATTATAATGCGAAAGTGAGGTTGTTTATTTGTTTGTTTTTGTTACGTTTCCACGCTAAAACCATGGGTAGACCATGACCTGGGTAGGACATAGGATACTTTTATCCCGATATTCTCGCGGGAACGGTCGCAACACAATATTTCATAGCAATTTTGATGAATTATTAACAAGATTTGATCGTGTTTTGTATTATGTAGGTACTTAAGTATGACTAATGGTAAAAGTTAGAATGCATTGCAGATAGAATGATAATATCTTTATTTTACCATTTTGGATATACGAGTATGTAGGTATTCAGCAAGAGTTGTTTATGTATGTATGTACATATATTCAGCGAATCTAAGTTGCCTACCTTCTGGATAGGTGTAGTAGATAACTTCTATTTTACACAACTTTCGCAGTAGACTGACGCGGTTTAACCGACCTCAAAATATAGTTAAAGATATTTGCCACAAAATTATTGTATAAATAAAATAGCTAAATTCGAATGTTGAAAGTTTACGGAAATTCCTGAATTCCATGACGTATTAGTTCACATTTCACATTAGCCCGTCGAGTCAGCTGATATGTCATTTGAAATTAAATTGTCATTTATGTCAAAATTTTGTCGACCAGAGTGGTTAAATATTTGATTGCAACCTCCATGCTGAGAGTATTTGCAATACACTTAGAGTAATAACTAAAATATTACTCTGAGGCAATACACCTACATAGGCATAGAATTATACGCTAGTTTTATAATACATTTATGTATATACTTATACTGGCCATTCGCAGAAAAAAAAAACAAAATGCCATTAGATTTTCTTTTAAATTCTATTCGTCGTTTGAATACGTACCTAGTTTTCACTTTCTGTGCTTAAGCTAAAACAGCCGAGACCTTTTAGAATAAATTAAATTCAAATTCAATGAAACCTTTTGTATCCTTTTTGGATATTTTTACAAAATGGGAAAGCATCCCGTTTTCTCAAAGACGTCATAAATCTAAATTGGTGTCCCTCTTCCTCTCACTTGACATAAAACATGAAAGGACCGGTAGTGTTCGTAAAGTGTTTATAAATAAATGTACAGATTTGATGAACATAATTTTTAGCATTTTTTTTTTTGTGGATAGGATGTTAATATAGCTTTTTAATTTCATATGCATTTAAAAAAAACAGTGTTAATTGCCAAAAATCTGTAGGTAAGTTCACAGTGCAGTAGGTACACAGGTACTTAATCTGCGTTCGCAATTCATTTGTCAAACATGTAAACAAACACGACTTTTAGAAAAAACAACTGTAATACCTACTCATAAGGTTCAGTTTGCGCTACAACTTCATATATTTTATGACTTTTTCAACAATAATAGTCGGTCTAAAATCAACTTTATTTACACTATCATTAAGTTTATGTTTGTCTTAGTAGAAAACTCGTGTTTGTTTACATGTTTGGCAAATAAATTGCGCACGCAGATTAGGCACAATTCATATGTTAAGACTAATATTAAATAATTCTCTGTACCTCTATGACTGCTCCCCAAACTAAGCTAGCATAGCTAGCGAAGTTAATATACTCGTAAATTTATTTCTAAACAATCAAAGTCTATAACATACATACCATCCAATATGTTGGTAATCTATTTCTATTCACAAAACTTATATCCTTTTTGTATATTCGTGTACGGCGGAATGACTGGCAAACATTAAAGGTCGGAAAAGATTGATTCTCGGTGACGAGAGCTTAATAGGAAACTTTAGCCAACATGTCATAATGTTTACGTACGGCCCGGTTATTATTTTATGACCTTTTTTTTTTTTTTTTTTGGTGGGAAATCATCAAATGACTCCTCCCGCTCTGGGCGGAGCGAGAGGGAGTGTCAGACTTTTACTGACTAAAACCCACCCGTGTTCCTTCCGTTGCCTGTGTGCCGGGGCCGCGATATCCCTTTCGGACAAACTCGCAACCCTGGCAGGCATTGGCCCTTACGGACCCCGTCAGTTGGTGCTGACATCTCTTTGAGGCGCGCGTGGAACACAACGCGCCGTCGATCCGGGCCTGGTCCTAATCGGACGGCGAGCTACCCATTGCCCACCGTCCGCAAGCCCGCGCCTACGGTGGCCGGAAGTCGGCTCGCGACTCCCGACGCCCGGGGCGTCTCCTGCGGCGACTAGGGGCGCGAGGGCGCGCATCTTGCATTTCCCTCGCGCGCTCCGCCTCCTCCTTCGCGAGCATTACTGCTTCGCAGAAGGAAGTGACGGCTTCCCATGCACTCTCGCTCCGGACCATGGCCTGAACCAGGGCCGGACGCGAGAGATCGCCGCTGCCGATCGCCTCCGTGAGGACACGGCGGTGCCCCGCCCAAGCCGGGCAGACCTCCACCGTATGCTCCACCGTGTCCTCCGGGCGATCCACACAATGGTAACACCCGGGCGTTTCCTCCCGCTTTATCCTGAACAGGAACCTCCCGAAACAACCGTGTCCGGTGAGGACCTGCGTCAGGCGGAAGGTGAGGACGCCGTGGCGCCTCTCTAGCCACTCCTCAAAGAGGGGACTTATCGCCGCAATTGTGGCGTGCCCAGCGCTGGGTTGCGACAATCGCACTCTCCATGCCGCCATGAGATCCCGCCGGAGCTCTGTCCGCTGTGCCGTGATTTCTCGCGGCAGCGGAGTTACACCCCGGCGTTTCGCCTCCTCGCGCAACTCCCACATGTGCGCGAGGACTTTTGCCTCCAGATCCCATGGCGGTAGTCCGGCAAGGAGGCTCGCCGCCTCACGGGATACCGTCCGGTATCCTCTGACCAGCCTAATTATTGTATGACCTGGAAACAGGTTATATACCTACGTGAGTAACCGGTAGGTCTGCGACACATTTCAGTAAGTAAATTGAAGAAATAGAAAAAAAAAACTATTGAATAGGTAGGTAGATATTTGCGGTCTAGGGACTCACATTTTAACTATTTATAACATCCGACAGACGAGACGTGGTCCTGTACAAATTTTAATAATTCATACAAAAATCCCATAGAAAAAAGGAACGTTCAGTATTTCCCGACTTTGAACACTTTTCGGGAATGTATTCCAATTTAGTTTTCCATAAAAACCAAATTCGGTAATATTCGAACCATTTTAAGTAAAAACTTACCAAATCGGTCCAGCTGTTTACAACACTTAATTTGTGAGGTTCCCTACCTCAAAAGCAAAAAAACGGAACCCTTTTGTGTCTGTCTGTCCGTCTCTCACAGCCAGTTTGCTCCGAATCGAATGGACCGATTAAGTTGAAATTTGTTATGTGAAAAATTTGTTTTTTAAGTCCAAACACGGACGTGTAACGTAAATAAATATGGGGTCACTTTTGGGGGGGAAATAAGAAAATTAAGTTTTCCAATCTGTATCGTGTGATATATAGAATAAAAGGTATTGGTCCGAGGATCTTAAACATACTTTTTTGCAATAAAAAACCTTTGAAGATGTTTATGAAAATAAATGAAAATTTAACATTCCCCCATCTATCTTCGTAACTACTGTGTCTAAAATTTTGGAAACAATACAGAGCATGGTTCTTTTCTCATAGATTACTGGAAAACCTATAAGAAGTCTATGGTCTTAAATTAACATAGTAAATCTCTCAGTATTGTGCGTACAAACTTACATTTGCAGTAGAACAAGAGAACAGAGTAGAGTTTGTATGGGAGAACAGAACATATTCTTAACTACCTACGGAACGTTTCATTCTGCGTGGACCGACACGCACTTGGCCGGTTTTTATAATTACTTTGTTTTTGTTTTTATGGAAGATGTTACTTAACCTTACGCGAAGTAGGTAGGTAGTCAAAACGTTGCCAAAGCAACGCGGTTTAGATTCTGTTCATCACGCCAAAAAAACAAGCTAATGATACGCAGCAGAATAAATACATAAATTGTAACATTTCTCATAAGAGCGTTTATCCTAAAAGTTGGCAACGTCGAAAATAGCTGTCAAACGTTTACCTGTTTTGATTAATTTGGCAATATTACTGTTTGGAAATAAGAAATTTAGCTTGTGTTGCAATTATAACATTGAATTTGATTTAATACCCGTTTTAAGTGTAAAAAAGGCATTTGGAAACTTTCCAAATACTTTTTTTACATCTAAAACTAAATATTCGGTCTTACGATATTAGTTATTTCATTTCATTATTAATCTCGTTCGCTAGTTAGCCACATTTCTTATTTCCACACAGTAATATTGCCAAATTAATCAAAATTTGCGACGTTGCCCACTTTCAGAATAAACGCTCCTATTTTGCGTTCGATAGTTAAAAGTTGGAACTATGTAGATACCGTGGGGTTTTCTAATTATAGGTACTAATCGTACCTCACGAAACTTTCTAGACTGATAAATTCATGTAGATAAACACTAAACATTCCAGATGCCAGTGATTTCTGCCATGGCCGACAACGTCGCGACGTCGGCTGGAGCCGAGACGATCAGACCCCGTCTGGCAGACGCCGGCAGTCTCGAACACTTTATTTCTATTATTATTTAAGTGATAAATGCACAGACGAGAATAGACAGGCCGAGACAGTATAAAATAAGGACGCTATTATTTTACCCTTCTGTGTAATCTCTTATAGACACTGTAGGTATTAAGTTTGCCTTTTGAATAGGTCGAGAATATTTTAGGTCCTTCCTGACGAAAAAAGAATGGTATTGTTGTAATATTAAAGCGTTTGTCTGGCAGTGACATCTTTTCATAAACGGATAGAACGATGTTAATGTCGATCCATGTTTTGCAGGCCGGTGTTTTAGGAAAAGAATAGGGATGAACCTTGAGTAAAAAAAAAAATAAACTAATTAGTCCGTCAGTCAGATAATAAAAAAGTATTAGACACGTATTTTTTGCTTTATCATATTAATAACAAAATACTTAGATAAAACGCATTTTAAGTTGGAGAGTGAGGGTCGCTACGTCGCAAGTATAAAATCTACATACTCGTGACGTCATGGCACATTTTAACTCAATGTATCGCCGTAATCTTTATATTACGTAAAAAAACTTTTTTACAAAAAAAAACAACCGATTTCCAAAAAAACACTACATAGTGAAAAATAACTTAAATTTCGGAAGTCGGTGTCTTTGGTTTTGCATTTTAGTTATTTGCCACCGACTTCCGAAATTTAAGTTATTTTTCGCTTTTTAGTGGGTCAGTTTGTAATTTATCTAAGTTACAATAGCCTAATGTTGACTACTCATCACCTTTTACAAAATATTGCTTTTCCCGAAGCAGGGACGTTAATCTTTGAAGAGTTCTCCTGGTACTTCACCATCAGCTCCACTTGTCCATATACATTGTGACGAGCATAAATTGATTGGTATTCATATTAATGTAATCGAATCGCAACCCGTGAAATACTTATTATTGAGTAGTTCCGGTGGAGAATTTTGCAATTCCGTTTATAAATTATGTTTATAATTATGAGTTATGCCCGAAGATACATAAAAAAATAATAAAAAAATATAAACAATCGAATTGATAACCTCCTCCTTTTGGAAGTCGGTTAAAAAAAGAAAAATATGTGTCCAATAGTTTTTAATAATCAACAAGACGGACTAAAATAAAAAAATTGTCATCATGCCTATTGTAAAATATAACCACGCGAATACAATCAAAAGGCCCTAGATTTTTGCTTGTTGCAGTTATTGTAGTTTAATTTACTGAATAAACAATAATTACTTCGAATTTGTAAACAGCCATTTTCGGAAATAACTAAGTAGTTACTAGGTACGTACTCATTATGAAAGTTCAATTTGTATTATAATTGGCTTTACTTTACATAAATCATTCAGTTCCATGAAGCGTTGCCTTTGCCGTTAACATAATGTCCATAAACCATTCGTTATGCAAATTATATGTACACAGTAGCGCACACCAATAAAACTCCTGTACTTTGTAACTTCAAAACAATATGTTATTGTGTTACTGTACTATTCATGTGATATCAGGAAATATTATGTGATCCTGAGAGGGTATTTCATCACATCAAAGATGGCATTTTGGACAATTTTAACAATTCCAAAAGCGTAACTCACGATCTCATACCATCATTATAGGTCAGTCTACGAACGACGCCTACGAGAAAACGCGGCGTAGGCCGTCGTAGACCGTCGTAGGCCATTCGTAGCAGCGTAGCAAGGACATCTTTTCTCTTAATAATTATTGAGTTTTTTGTAGTAGTAGGTATGAACTGATAAGATAAGACAACCCTTTATTTGTATAAGCATGTGTGTACAACAAAACCATGTAAGATATTAAATCAATACAGTCCAATCATGTTTAGCTTCATACAGCGGTGTTTGTGTATAAATATTAAACATGCGAATATGGTAAATATTTATTAAATCAATGTTTACAATAAGAACGAAAAAGGAGATTTACTTTGTTACATGGAATTAAAAACGTTAGACTACGGACAAAATAATATTATTCTTGTATCAATATGGTGCAGCAGACTTTTTATCTATAGGTTTTATCTGCCTGCTTTTCAGTAGTTTATGATGGCGAGTGTTCGTGTAACTTCATACAATACAAATCAACGTTTTGACCCCGACATGGTAGGTCCCTGGGGAGTATTTCAGTACATAATGGTAAGTAGTTATTAGACTAATTTGCTCGGCATACGCCCACTGGACATTATGATAAACTGGATATTAGCATATCATTATGTATGCGTGGCGTATTCATCATTGACCTAATCCAAAAAATAGGGGCACATTTTAGCAATAGGTAAAGTCGGGGAAATTATTTGTTTAGCAACTACTAACTTAAATTGTCAGTATAATCAAATCTTCTTCTTTTCGTGTGGTTAGTAACTAACCTGGAGTCAGAGTTTTAAAACCGCCCATGGGCCTCTGACTTGGCTTCACTTGCCGTCGAGAAATATCTCTCAGACATGTCGGTTTCCTCACGATGTTTTCCTTCACCGTTTTTGAAGCAAGTGACAATTAATACGCTTATGATTCCGAAAAGTCAGAGTCCTCTGGTTCGAACTCGAGACCTATGGCTTGGCAGTCCGACGGTCACACCACTAGCCTATCACTGCTCTAATCAAATTAGAACTGTCTTTCTTTGACAGTAGTATGAACTGACAATAATACAGCAAATTGACGTAGGGTGTCAATTTGCTAAACAAGTAATTTCCCTGACAGTACTCGTACAACGGATTAAAGATTCTTGTAATTCAATCCTCGCGCGACGAAAAAGTATCCGTAGTTTTAATAGTTTCAATTACTAAGTGGCTTAACTAAGAGGTAAGCCAAGACAGACTATCGACGACCGCCTATTGTAATACTAAGCTACAACTTACGAAACTAGCATCTTATCCAATGATTATATTGAAACCATTCTGTTTTCACATAACAATGATTCAGAATTCTATACAGGCTTCGAATTAGTATCGATTTTCCGCCATAAGCCGACGCTGCAACCACAATAACTTTAGAGTGTGTGCGAGGCAACGTTTTACTTCGCGACCTTACAAATGCTTACTTATGTAGTTCCACTGAAACAGCTTACACGTCTTTCTGGACGTTTTGTACGAATAAAATATGTAAGTGCTCTTCTATAATGTTCAGTCTAATAGTTACTCGACATGTTGTGACAGTATTCTGTGAATCTTTTATTCTAAGTACTGCCATTCATCATACTGAAATTTCATTCAATTCGTCGATGAGGAACTGGTAAATCGTTCGTGAATCATTTGGAAATTCAAAGTAAGTAATAATTCTGAGAACAGTGGTAGCCCAGTGGTAACGGCTCCGACTTAAGACTTGTAGATCGTGGGTTCGAACCCAGGCGCTTTACTTTGTGTAATTTATTTCAACACTACTGCTCTCAAAACGGTGAAGGAAAACATCGTAAGGAAACGGCATGTTCTAGAACCAAAAATTCGAAGACATGTGACATCTACCAACCCGCACTGGGCCCGCGTGGTGGATTACGGCCCACTGCCTCTCACAGAGAGGAGGTCTGTGTCCAAACACTGGGAACGTTATAGGCTGGTTATGTTATGCTGATAAGTTAATACACAACCAGTCCAAACTAAAATAACATCACAGAAATAAGTAAATAGGTCCGGGGCCAAGCTAGTAAATAAGTAAGCTGCGACCGTCCGAACAATACAGCGGTATTAAGACGTAACACAACCCTATGAAACCTTATCGCCATACTCCGCTAGCACTTAGTTGGGCTTATTTTTAAATGTGCTACTTAGTTAAATACAATGTAAGTACTTATATCGTTCTTTGTTCGTCGAAGAAAGAAATGCGTAGATCCTCGAACATAAAGTAATGTTATGTGACGTCATACTTCATGTAATCACGCTAATATGAAGTATGTAAACAGCGCTGGCAGTAAAACCTTTATTTGGTCCAGTCAGGCTACAACACACACTTATACGGGTGAAAGAAATGTCGAGTAGTGTAATGTAAATAACGTTTCTCGATTACATTGGGCTCCGATGCCATTAATCGAGTTGGCACCACTACTATCGAACTACCGACCCGTTCCAACATATACAGTACATTGTTTTGTGTGTTTTCGTATTGCCAAGCAAGACTAGACCACATTTACATATAAATAAGTGGTTACGCTTTTATGTGTCCATTAAAAACGTCTGCGGTGTAAATGTGGAACTCTGATGAAAAATGTCGACGCCAACGCGTCGAGTCCAGCCGATGCCATTCGAGCGATTAGATTGCCTGCATGGCTTACATTTAATCTGAATCGTAGACTAGGCTATTAATATTTGCAGTTAGTATTTGATAATATGTACAATAACATAATTCATAAAGTTTAATAAACAAATCCTAATACCAATTAAAAGAGGCAGAGAAATTATCTCCCAACTTGTTCAAAACTATCAAGCGAAACGCGGTTTTGATTAAATATTGATTTAATCAAAACAGCGTTTCGTTTGATAGTTTAGGTACTTCCATAATTGGAGTAGGTTACTTTATCAATGTTGCCACGTAGGTGCTAGCACTTTAGGCCTGAACCTTTCGATTTCATTAAACCAATGCTTAATCAATTTAGTACCGTGCGTTGTTGGCTGGCAGGTCAAGCTATGCATTAAGTAAAGTTCACGCTGGCAGTAAAGTGACCGGCGGTAAATGAACCGTTCGCGCCGTAAATAGCGCTTACGACCGCCACCGGCCCTTTCCTCACTACTCACTGCTACTCCAATCGTTTTAGTACTTGACTACTGTGGAACTACCCTGCGAACTGTAGTTACGCGGTTTGTACAACAACAACAGCAATTTTAACTTCACAAAGTTGTTTTCTACACTAATATAATTATATGCTGAACTAACAACGTGAATATAAATAGGGCACAAATAAATACGAATTCTCATTTCAATGTTACTTTTACAAGTAACCGCAATCAGGTACTACTTCCATTTTCTTCTATTGAAGTAAAAAAAGCAAACGTAGCATGCCAGCGCTAAAAATAGCAGCAAGGAGTTGCGCACCTCGGAAAATGCAGCCCGCTAGTGATTGCAATTCATTGTGCTTTCTGACATTGCATTTTGAACCTTAACCACTAAGCCGATTTAATTTTGTAAATACAAATTGACTGAAAAACTGTTCACTGAATACGTGTGCGTATCTACAAGTTGTCATTTAAAGTCCATTTTAAGCTTCATTTTACATTGTCAAATCTGATGGGAAAACAAACCCATAGAAAAACTCACCTGTACAGGGCGCCATCCTGGCTATTTGTTGGCTTTAGCGCAGTCACTGAATAATAAATGCACCTCGCAAGGTTATCTTCTATATGTCCGTACACTACAAATCCAATGCGAAGATTCCACGTTGTCCTCAATAACGTACGTACTCATTCACTGTGCGCGTCTATATGGAGGCTTTACGTCACTTAGACTAACGAGGTTGTAGCATAGAGTCGGTTCGTGGGAGGCGCGGGCGGACGGCTTCTGTTCGACGTGCACCCCGCCCGCCTTTCGGTGCAAAATGATCGCGTGGCGTGGCGGTCGCACGCACCCCGCGCCTCGGCTGCAGGCTTGGGCGGCTTTTGCATAGTAAATACTAATATTTCAGATAAAATAACCTCTATTGTTTATACTTAACATTATGAACATGTGTTGCATGACCCCTTTAGAATAACAAGGATGGGGCACTAGTTATATCTCTTTACGTTTTACAAATAAATTGTATAGAAATTGAAATGAAGTGTAACCTTATTCGATGACACTTCGTTCTGTAACTTTTATATTATATTCTGAAAATAGTCTGAATAAATATCTCATTCAGATGTTCTATTTAAGTTAAGCATAGCATTCGCGGCCTAGGTCACTACCGCGCAGGTCTGTTTAAAGTCGCCAATGAATTTGTATGAATGTTTGTGTAGATACTCAGTAATTGTAGGACTGCACCTGATTGTGCATACGAGAGTCCGCTGTTTGCTATTCATTTACAGCTAACCTACAAATGAATAGCAAGGACTGGCGCACTTTTTAAGTACCTGCTATTTATATTACTGTTACCTTTAACTTTCGAGGCACTAGGATTAAATATCGATTCTGTATTAAGCTTTTTTAATCATCACAAATTCAAATTGAACCAAGCCCCATTTTACTGCGGTGACCTTGCCGATCGTCGAGCTGTTTTTTAAATAGATTTTGACTGATAGGAAATAACCATAGCAACCCTTAAAACGGTCGTAAAATTGATTTGATGACGGTGTGTTCTACGGTTCTACGCGAAGTTGTAAAATTTTTATACGACTTACAATACGAACGGAATTCATATCGGTCGTTACATTGGATGTGACTTTAAGGATTCATTCATAGTAAGTAAGTAGTTACGTGCGAACTTATACCTGCCTATAGTAGACGGTAAGGCCGGAAAGCCATTGGGAAAAGCCCTCTAGCTTTCGCATCGGAACTAAGGACATCCTATTCTTTGTCCGGATGTTTTCATAGAATTTTCTTGTCAACATTCAGTGAAAAATGAAAATGCCTAGATGTCGCTATAGTCAACATTTTGCCGGAGTAGTTCACATTTCTTCCACAAGGGTATACGGAGTTTGGCGAACTCATGGCAGGCAAGCTTACTGTTAATACTACCCTCCGCAAGATGGCTCTTGTCATCCACCTGTTGCTCCAACTGCTTTACTATCTTCACCCTCCCACAGATGGCGCTACAACTCGTTTGGAAGGTCACGTTAGTTACAGTGCAATGTACCTAATTGAACCTCATAAATATGCATATTTCATAACCGTTAAATATTTACTTTAGAAATATCTATATATAAAATTAATTGGTAAATATTTCAGTTAACGTACGGTATGAATTAACGAAAATAAGGGGTAAATTTATAAAAACGCTCAATAAAGAAATCTCTAATAGTACAAGTAAAATAATATTCTAATCAGAGAACAAATACTATTCAACAAAAAACAATTTATCACTTTTAAACAGCTCTAAAATAGACTTTATTGGTCACCAAAGATGATTGCTTTATCTGATTATCCCAAGTGGAACTGTGGCCGATAATTAACTTAATGAATTATTCGTGGTACCTGCCTACGTGTCCTTTCCAATCTTCCCTTGGACAATAAAATGTTTGTGATCGATTCAAAGCAAACCGATTCATTAACTAGCTGTTGTTGATTTGAAGCTAATGAATTAGGTTATACTCGTAGGGGTATGAGGAACAAGGTGTAAAGTTCACTCATCTACCATAGAAAAGGGAGGATCCTCCGACCAGACGGTGTCGTGTCTGGTGGGCAACTGCCCGACAATCGATGTCGGGAAGTTATATACAAGTTGATCGCGCAATAAACCCTGCTTGCGCGATGCAGGATTTGTGTGACGTCAGGGCTTTGATGCGTTGGGCACGCCAGAATTGCGGCGATAAGTCCCCTCTTTGGAGGAGTGGCTAGAAAGGCGCCACGGCGTCCTCACCTTCCGCCTGACGCAGGTCTTCACCGGACATGGTTGTTTCGGGAGGTTCCTGTTTCTGTTGTTTTGAGGAAATGCCCGGGTGCCACCATTTTGTGGATCACCCGAAGGACACGGTGGTCCACCGTGTCCTTCAGTCCGCTGTCGCTGGGCTCAAGCCTCAAGCTCAAGGCTTGGGCCCAGCACCACTGTGTCTTCGTCGAGGCGATCGGCGGCGGTGACCTCTCGCGTCCGGCCCTGGTCCAGGCCATGGTATGGAGCGAGAGGGCATCGGAAGCCGTCACCTCCTTCTGCGAAGCAGTAATGCTCAGGAAGGAAGAGGCGGAACGCTTGCGGGAGAGGCAAATTTCGCGCCCTCACGCTCCTAGCCGCCGCAGGAGACGCCCTGGGCGTCGGGAATTCCAGGCCTATTCAGTGAGCAATGGGTAGCTCGCCGTCCAGTAAGTACACGGCCTAGGTCTGCGGCGCGTTGTGTTCCACACGCGCCTCAATGGGATGCCAGCACAATTGACGGAGTCCGCTAGGGCTGATGCCTGCCGGGATCGCGGGAAAGTCCGAAAAGGATACCGTGGGCCCTGGCAACATACAGGCAACTGAAGGAACACGGGTGGATTTTAGTTAGTATGAGTCTGACACGCTTTCCGGCCGCCCCGGCCAGAGCGGGAGAAGTTATTTGATAATTACCCAACCAAAAAAAAAAGGTATTTGATGCGTAGTTCGCATGTGGCGTTGTAGATGCTGCCACAAAGTGTATACTCGAATTCGGGGATAATGAGTTGTAAACAACTCACACCCTATTCATTATCTTAAGTATCACCTCACTGACTAATACGAGTAATTGTATCACAGCATGTTCTGTTGTTCTATACTGAAGTATGGCAGAAGAAAGGGTAGGCCTATACCCACCAGTGGGTGATTCCGGGCTGAAATTCTGATGATGATGTCCTGTTTCAATACAATTCGTGCAGATATGTATCGAGAAGACAATAAGTACAATGTGGTGTTGTATGTAAGTAGGTACTAAAACCAAAGCTTTCACAAACGATGCTTTTAAAATTCAGCGCTTGTCGCTCTGTTGCTCCAATATGGAACAACTTCTTCTATTATGTAGGAGTGACATGAAATGTTTTATTGTGTTCTAGGTGTAACACTACATACCCTACTTTTACTTGTGTAGTACATATGATTTAAGAAATATAATATTAGGTAAGCACTCAAAAATATGTAGGCCAAGGATGACGCAAAAGGGCTGCTTTCAAAAAGCTTTAGAAAACTTTAAAGATTACTTAGTAAGTTTCTGGGAACTTCAAAGTGTTTATTCAAATGCTTTCTTTTAAAATCTTATTTTTGTCAATTATTTTGCGGTTTTTTGCACATAAAAGTAGTCTATAGGAATTGGTCCATGGAGCACCGACGAATAAAACATTTTTAAATGAAAATTCTAACATTTTGCCTAATTGTCCGTCCGGCAATTCCAAAGAACATCATATTTACCACCCCGCTACCCACTATCACGTTTACATAATAACAAAGATCCCAGCACAACTTTATTTGCGGGAATAAAGTGGTCTTTTCACGGTTTCGCCCGGGGAATTTCTTTATTCCTAATACCGTCTCCAAGGTTGAAGGTTTGTGCGATACAGTTATAACAACAGCAGCTATTCCAGCGAGGAACACGTTCTAGAGTTTTAACAGTACACGATTTATATGTAAATGAAGGTTAATTACGTCTGTATCAATAACTTTGGTTAGGAACATTATGTAAGTTTTCAAAAGCTTGGTAGGTTACGTTTACATAAATACATACTCAACCTAAATACTTTAAAAAAAAACACGATTCATATCATCTGTACGACATTTTTGTCCTTAGATTCAAGCAGCAAATCACCGGCAGAACAGGGCCTCGTCCGACACAATTTATGTGGCTTAACTTTCATTGCAAGCGGAAACCTCTGTTATAATTACTTTGGGAGCAAACCTCTGAGTCGTTTACGCTACATTATTAAAAATTATTATACTTAATATACTCTGTAAAATTCGTATCTGTAGTTGACTTCCTTTGACATTAACAATATGTTTCGTTCTAAAGCAACTTCTGCTGCTGCTTCTATCACGAGGGATTTAGTCCCTTTAACTCTTATGAACCCAGTTCTTAAACTGTGGAACCCCATTACAATGGATTATCAAGTTTACCGCGGTCGTATAAAAGGAAAGTTTTATATTTATTAGTTTGTTATCTTAATTCAATCTCGAATCGATTTTATTCAGTTGTCAGATATTTCAAAAGTAAGTTAGTATGTAGGTACCCGGTTTATGTATTCGAGTCAGCCGCAGAACGAACTATTGAGCGTACATACAAAGTACGAACCGTGGCTGATTTAACGCTACGACAATTATTTATACTTGTCACTGTGGTCGACTAGCCGCTTAGTTTCATAAAGTTAGCTATCACGATTCACATTGCTACACATTGCTATTCTGCCAATCCTGTCTTAGTACAATAATCGATCGATACTCAAGCACCGCTCGATCTTTGATAATAATCATAAATTCAAACATTCTTTGCTAAAGTAACGATTACATTACTTTAGCAGTGAACTTTTTACTTCCAAGGACAATCCTTGACAGCTTCTCTGAAAACTTTCACCCTTCGGGATTGCTACGGTCTGTTATAACAAAAGGAATTGAATTTCAAACCAAATGCAATCTCGTATAAAATATGTATTCAAGTTAAGTTTTGTTCATAGATAAGCAGGGTATTTACAATGTATCAAAGTTTATATCGCTGCCCCAGTTCAATAACGAAAACGGGTTGTCATTAGGTTTATCACTGGGTACTAAGCTGTAGGCTTTATTTGTAGTACCTAACGGCCTACTGTGCTTTATATATATGAGCCTAAAATATAGTTCCGTCTAAAATGGGACAAACCGTCGCTGTTGAAAATCTGGGCTTGCGGATTGCTCATTTTAATTTTGAGAGTGCTTTTGTATGCATTTGGATCTACGAGAAGCTTTTGCAATATCATCCAGCATAGGGCGTCATTCACTTTATACTTATATTTTTCGTATTTTTACCGATAGGTAAAATAGAAAATACAGGTTGGTATATTTTTTTTAATGTACGAGTCTAATTGGATACAATGAATGCTTTTTAACTGAGAAATTGGGAATCTGGCGATTACCTACCATGGAATGTGATTACAGGGGAATGAATTTGCCGTTGCAGTATTATCGTCCCTGATTATATTGCAATTTCACCTGCATCCATTATTTTCTCAATAATGAATGATAATAGACGGCTTTCCTTGCTTACCCTCAGTTCTCCATGTTTTATAACATTGATCACATCAAATCTTCATTCTATTTACTTTCTTGTAAACTGTAGCAGTAAATATTATGAGTTATTAATTTATGTGATTTAGAAAACATTATTTTATCCACGGATATTCTCACTTGGCTGACTTGGTTACCGTTTTACTTGCAATGAAAGAACTTGTTACCCATCCCTTCGCCATAATCCCTTAATCGTGTTAATGACGCCCACCGAAAGAGGATTAGACTGTTCAGAAGTATTTATATTAAAACAGGCGCTTTTTTAACAGTTTAGAAGCTGAAATGGTGAAAAAACCTTACAAACACAAAGTCTGGTTTACATCCAAATCTTGGTTGGTTTACATACAAACCGGAAATGGTAGCAAATACCAAGTGGGAAGCAAGTAAAATATTCCATTTGTGTCGCTACCGAAATGGCGACGATATCAGAGGGCAGAATCACTATCGTTAACATGGGGCCGGAGCGAATGTTTTTGAAACACGTATTTTTTTTTTTTCGGTAAATTATAAATGTTTTCATACATTTTTGAATGACATAATTTTACTAAGGCTGGCTAGACTTGTATCTGCTGAAAAGTCGTAAAAACATTAACGACCGACTGCATAGCCTTAAAAATTTGGCAACATGTAGTTCAGACATAAAGGTGCACTCTACAACTCTGTACCGCACTGGATCGCTAAGTGACGTCATCTTAAAGCCCCACATGCGTTATATGAAAATGGTTCTCTCGTTAAAAACAGAAGACTCATGTTTATCTGCAGTTTTTTGTATTTCTAAACCCCACGTTATAACATATTGCAGTCTAACACCTTAAACCGGCCAAGTGCGGGTCGGACGACGCACAATGAAGGGTTCCGTAGTTGGGATGAATTTATCCAAAGAACAAACTTAACATTATAGTTGAAAACGTGTTCTCCCATTCATTCCAACTGCAAATGTAAGTTTGTACGCACAATATTGAGAGATTTACCATGTTATTTGAAGACCATAGACTTCTTATAGGTTTTCCTGTAATCTATGAGTAAAGAATCATTCTCTGTAATTTTTTCGTCATTTTTGGCGCAATGTTTTCGGAGACGGACTCGGAATCTTCATCTATTTTCTTAAATATCTTAAAAAGTATTAATTTTAAAATTATTTTTTAAAAAATGAGATCCTCCCAACAAGCCCTTTCATTTGATATGTCACACAGGTATGTACAGTTAGCAAAACTTTTATTTTAATTTTCCAAATTGCCCCCGAAAAGTGACCCATATATTCAAAATTTATTTATTTACGTCACACGTCCGGGTTTGGGTCACAGAAATTCATATGTGTAGGTACTTCAACTAAATTGGTCCAGTAGATTCGGAGCAAATCGGCTGTGACACAGGCACACGTAAGGGTTCCGTTTTTTTCCTTTTGAGGTAAAAGAGTCCTTTTGAGGAGAAACCTCTAAAAAAGAGTAAACTATCTATCTTTCCTAAAAATATATTTTTCGGTAATCTTAAAAAAGTATTCTCAGCGACAGAATGTTCGGTGTTTTTTTTATAAATCTTAAGACATCAAACTAACGTTGTACGACACACATCGTGGGGGAACATCCACTTCATAATATATTCTACTTGCGTCGCGCACTGAACGCGCCGATAGGAACCGCCAGCTGACACGTTGGTTATGAAATAACGTGTAACCAAAGGCTTTTCATGACATGAACTGCTCTTTTATTAACAATGTATGCTGGTATCACAACTATAATATCCTGACTTCAGAACAGACAGAAGTTAAAAGTCAAAAGTAATGAACTATTTATGTATGTATCATTTAATACCGATACACTGTAGGAATACACTCGTGTTGTAGAAGCATCGATTTTGTAATTTGGAGTCCTCCCTCCCTGACTGAACTTGTTTCATATTCACCTATTACATATAAGACTACACAACAGCAAGTGTTGTTTCTGAAAGTTACTATAAATGCACAGTATTTTACGCCTTTGTTATCTTGAAAAACGTCAACGTTACAAAAGGCTAACTTATTTTACCCCTACTCTCCCCCTACACTCCTCCTCTTGCCTAATACCCCATTCTCTTGCCATTGTACAGTCACCCTCAAAAAGATGTATACATCGACAAGATTATTTCTTTAATAGGAAACATGCAAGTAATTTAAAACCTTTTCATTATTTATATATAACTTGTATAGGTGTAAAGACACAAATTGCTATGTTCTGTACATTTTTTATACATAACTTATTTCTAAATTCATCATTTTATGCACAATCGAAACGCGTCGTGTTCGATAACGCCGGAAGTGAAGTAAACACCCATGTAAATAAAAACATATATTCTTAGCAAACTGCTTGAAATCTCACTAAGGTAAGTAAGTAAGTGCGATTTCTGCTGAAATCAAGCACAAAAAAAGTATTGAAATTGAGACAAAAAAAGGTGTAAATAAAGTAGTTTCGTAGATAATGACGCATAACTGCGACAATACAGACGTTAGAACTGTAGTAGAAAAGAATTTAATATTTTTTTTGAGGAACAAGCAGTAGGTGAATCTTTTAATACTTTTCTTGGATTGATATTTCTGTCTTTTATTAAGTGAAAATAAAATAACATGCTTATATTCAATTGTCTACAATATTTATTCTATAATATTAAAACAATGTGTATAATGTGATATATCCATTAGATAAGGTTGTAGACAATAAGGGAATATGAATTCTTGTCGATGTAGGTAGACATCTCCTTGAGGCTGATTGTACATTCCATAAATATATCATTGCCAAAACAAATGTGCCAAGAGAGCAGGCTACGAAAATAAAGCTTTGATAAATTCGTAGCACGTCTACGAAAAGCGTAGCAGTTGATTTTTGCAAGATAGTGTTAATTAAGGCATTGAGTTTCTATCCTTGTAATGTTCCTGTAACAATGCCGGTTAGAGGGAGTGGTTTGAAAAGGATTCGTTTATTTCTGTGTTTTATATTCACGCTAAATCCGTTGTGTGGTAGTAGCAGAGTACCTAAATGTTACGTAATTTTGAATTCGTAAATGGCTATTCATCCTAATAACTGTCCTTTATAAATATTCAAAAAGAAAAATAATGTAGAATGTCAATAATATAACATTACATAACATCACACCTGTATTTCCCCGAAGGGTTAAGCAGAGGTTTACCTATAGGACATTTTCAGTTTATATGTATATATACCTTATCGTGGAGGAGCTCGTGGCTAAGTAATTACAGCCGCACGGGTCGATCCGTCGGGTTAAGCTACGCTTGCCGGGGTTGGTCTGTGGATGGGTGCTTCGGAAAGCACGTTAAGGCGTTGGTCCCGGCTGTCATTCGTGGATCTTTGACAGTCGTTACGGGTCGTCAGAACCCCGAAAGTCTGACAACCAGTCTTACCAAGGTGTATCGTATTACCCAGTTACTGGATTGTGGAGGTCAGATAGGCAGTCGCTCCATGTAAAATACTGGTATTCAGCTGCATCCGGTTAGACTGGAAGCCGACCCCAATATTTAGTTGGGAAAAGACTAGGCAGATAGATTTATTTATACCTTATAGTATAAATCATTGATTATGTGCGTAAAGACAGATAAGACAGCCAGCTCCTTGAAGCCAGACAAGTACTGCGGACAAATGAAACTAGTAAGAAGGGCCAAATACCCCCAGACAATCAGATTGGGTGAAGCCACTACTAAACTACTTAAAGATTATATTTTCTAATCACAAGAAATAAATAGTTCTTTCAAATATGTCGACATAGCTACTACAAAATTGATTTTAAGATTAATGAAAACATTTCTTAACACGGTCAGTGCCGGGACCCCTCTTGGAGGGTTCAGTCAAGTCACATATGGGATGCCGGGAGCCCTCGCAGAGGGCTCATTTTAAAAGTAGATTTTTCTTTGCGTATTCGGCATTATAAACTGTGAAAATAAAATAAATTGTGTATTTTAACAAGATTTCAAACCTCATGAGAGTGACACTCCTCGAGGGTTAACTTTAGCGCAAACGTAATGCCGGTGCCCCTCCTGGAGTCAACTTGCAATATACAGGGTGTGGCGTAAGTAGTGGTCCACCGTTCAGGATTCGATGAACCAGATAATTAACTATAACAATTAAAATTTTTAATCATTTTAGTAGTACTTTTTTTTTACCAAAATCACCCTTGAACTTCGATGGTATGTAAAAATTAGGGTTAAAATTAGAGAAGAACCAACTTTTTCTTCAAAAGAGCTAAATTTACATAAAAAATCATTATTTATCATGATAGCTCTAGTATTCAGCAGTAATTAGCAGAAATCAAAATGAAAAACTAATGGTTTTTGTTGAAACTACAAACAAATTTGTAATAAAAGGTAGAAATTTCGTAAATAAAAGACAGAAAGGAAATATTTACGTAACCCTTGGGTAAAAATGGTTAAAATTTTTAATTGTTATAGTTAATTATCTGGTTCATCGAATCCTGGACGGTGGACCACTACTTACGCCACACCCTGTATATGGCGGCATGGCTTTTGAGCTCTATGAAAAATGGGTGGAGTCGATGGTGTTAAATGCATTGACAGATGATAACAAAATAAATTACCCCTTTCATTATCCCAACTGCATCTACTTACCTAAATCAATATTTTTATCATTTTCATTGAAATGCATGGTTACTTACTCGGGATACATTAAATAACAACACAATAACGCATACATAATCGAATTCAACCCGTAAAACGCGACTATATAACATAATCCTCCAAGTAGGCCGCACTGAATGAAAGCAATATTAAATAACAATATTATTATATTCGCTAAAGCTCTCAAGTAAGCAATTAACTACGAGCGTTCTTCTCGTAATATACAGCGTGAGTTCATAACGCGCTGTCATTTACATTCAGAGGCAGCCTCTTGAACATCACTACCTGTTTGTTATTACTACAATCTTGTACCTCATTATCTGTTCTTAGAAAGGACTAGAATGTTTTAACTAACAAGTCTTATTTCTTGGAATAATGGTAGATATAATAATTTTGTAAAATGAATTTGCTCTTTCTTATTTTGTAGTTCGTTTAACAATAACAACAATAACAATATGTGCAGTTCTTTCTGTAGAAAGAACTGCACATATTCGCACGGCATCAGTCATCAAAAACCCATAATCAGTGGCGTAACTACTAAAGCGTAAACTGGTGTGGGGCACCTGGGTCCACGGTGTTTGGGGGCCCTCCGCAGTGTCTGGGCCGGGAGGTCTTCTCAACAAGGCAACAGAGGGTTTTAAAATAATATATTAAGTTTCTTTAAGAAGAAAATGCACCGTAGTCCAAAAAGGCATGCCTATATTTTCGAGTTCGCTTCGCTCGCTCCTGAAGCCTTGGTTCTATTTATTCTGAATATTGTCTGCCTAAGTCGACCAAGTAGCTGGTATTTCTCTATGAATGGTAAAAAGAAAATCTGAAGTATCCGTGGTAGGGTGCTACAATTTCCGAACTCGCTTCGCTTGGTCTAGCGTTCAACGTTATTTTAGTAAATCCTGTGCAGCACATGGCAACTGCGTTAGCGACCATTAAGGGAACCACATACGGTAGCGGTGGCACTGTGTTATGCTATTTATTATTCATACAAAAGTGTAATTTATGTAATATTATATTAAGAAGTCAACAACCGTATAAGTTTAATTACATAATTGAGTTTGAAAAACAACACGCCAAGGAGATGGGTGTTGGTGGCTCAATTTCCTCTTAGCTCCAGGCCCTATAATCTCTTTATCATTTTATGATTGTTGATGTTTGTTTTGTTGTTTTTTAAAAACGTTGCCCCACACTAAGAATTTCTTCTTGTATCGTGGGTGCGTTTACAAACATAGAAACTCACATACACTAACACCCAGACCCGGAACAACTACTTGCAGATCATACAAATATTTGTTCCGTGCGGGGATCGAACCCGCGACACATTGCGCAGCAGTCGATCGCTCAGCCACTGCGCCAACCGTGTCGTTGACTTGATGATCCGATGAACTTCGTATCACGTGCAATTCCCATACCAAATAGAGATTTTTCGATTCCTCGGATGTTCCTTTGGGGTTTTCCTAATTTTCATTTTCCTAAGCCACCCCAGTATTGAGCGAACAAAACAAAAAAGATTTCACCATTTTCGAGTTTTTGCGAGACTAACGCACGGTAATTGTTTTTTTTTAATACAGATATTTCCTCAATTTCAGTTTACAAACTTTTTGTAAAAAGTTTATATTTTTCACTTTTGTGTCTTTTGTTTCGTTTCTTTTCGGGCCTACCCCAAACAAATTTGAATACCACTACCTGTGCTATGTAAAAACAGTGACAGGGTCTATTAAAACATCATCCACATAGACAAAGACGGAAAAATACGTATTATTGAAGTTAACTCAAAAAATACCCAAGCAAAGTTAATAAAAAAATTAAGAGACCACCTCTGAAGTATGACCTACCAAATAAAAAAAGAATCATCAAAATCAATTCATAATTGGCAGAGTAATCGCCTTTTCGTCATCATCTCCTCCTTTTTGAAGTCGGTTAAAAGTCAAATCGATCGAGCTATTCTCGAGTTTTTGCGAGACTAACGCACGGCAATAGGTAATATGTCGCAGTAGATGGCGCCACTTTGACACGAGGTAAACAAAGCAAACTGTCAAAGGCGCTTGGCAACATTTTTCGGCGTGTACTAGAAGGGTGCCAAACGATGCCAAATACTAATCCTCCGCTGTCCGTCTGTCTGTCTGCAAGTGAGCTGTATCTCATGAACCGTAATAGGTAGACAATTGAAAATTTCACAGATTATATATTTCGATTGCCGCTATACAAAAAATACAAAATAAAATGGTTATGAGACCCCCTCTCATAACCTTTTAATTAAAAAAAATATATATCCAACCCATGCATTAGTGGTCATTATCTAGAGCTCATCAACTAGAGAACCGTTTTTTTGAGAAATGAGAAAATAGAGAACGTAAAAGTTTTAATTAATTTGCTAAATATTGTTCGGTGACACCTAACCCTTCGTGTGCGAGTACGACTCGCACTTGGCCGGTTTTTCAATATTATTTCAGCTTTATTTCACCCTGGTTACTGTAACTGTAGGTTAAAATAATACTATAAGTTTAATAACATGCTTCTAAGAATTTCAAACATATTTATTTTTGTGATATTGAACTACTTTACAATATACTTTTAACGTTACATTCAAGTAAATAGCACTAAATATGTATATTCTTTTTTTACATAAGGTATAGGTATCTCTGACCTGTAAACAATTCTTCATTCTTATAGTCTTCAACTATCTAATTACAACATATTTTCTTAAACGATTACGACTAATCTGTTTAATTTTGACATTTCAACAACATTCATTGCGTTATTTACCTTGTTGAGCAGATTTTTTTTTCCAACTTATGAAGCAATGGATTAGCAAACTGTTTCATAATGATTCAGATTCTGATTGATCGTGTATTATATATTTTTTATTTAGTTATTAAGACCCTTTTGTATTGTGTTTGATACATAACATACATCATAATTCATAAAATTTATATTTAATTCTAAAAGTGAACATGCACTAATAATAAAAATTTGAAAAATAAAACATGTTTACAAAAACCAATAATAATAAATAGCGTTTAAAAAGAAAATTGGACGATTACGCAATTAGGGTATGAAAATGATCAGAACACAACCTTTAATGTTTTGTGAGGGTAAAGTGCTTGCAACGTTTTAATTTGCCATTGCTCGCGTAGTTATTAGTTTTTAGTGAATTAATGAACGCCTTCGTTTCTGAATATAGGTACATATGACCTAATGGCACAACACTGATTCACTGACTGATGCATTATTACAGATTAATACTGAAGACCGGCTACGAAAAAAAAAAAAAATTTATTGTAAGCACACTGGATTTGTTAAACAGTCACCTAACTAGTTTTCTTTTTATAATCATAGATGACAGAAGAGGGAGGAGCTCGTGGCAAAGTAATAACAGCCGAATGGGTCGAACCATCAGGTTAAGCTACGCTTGCCAGGTTTGGTCTTTGGAGGAGTGACCCTCTTTATATTCCGTGCCTCGGAAAGCACGTTAAGCCGTTGGTCCCGGCTGTCATTCGTGGATCTTTGACAGTCGTTACGGGTCTTCAGAAGTCCGAAAGTCTGACAACCAGTCTTACCAAGGGGTATCGTATTACCCAGTTACCGGGTTGTGGAGGTCAGATAGGCAGTCGCTCCATGTAAAATACTGGTATTCAGCTGCATCCGGTTAGATTAGAAGCCGACCCCAACATAGTTGGGAAAAGGCCAGGCAGATTTATTTTAGATGACAGAAGAGGCATAAACTTTTTTCTTCTATTACAATTATTGATTTATTTATCCCCGTTATAACTATCATTACAGGTTTAATTACCGATAGTACGGTCTCATAAAATGCATTTAATATTACTTATAATTATTTACAATTTAAAATTATTAAGAACTTCAGCTTTTTTTATAAACTTTTGTTATCTAGTACAATGGTGCCCACTAGCCAGAGCAATTGGCAGTAGTTCCCTATTGATTGTTATTAAGAGATGCACTAAACTGTTTCCAGTGCCGCCTCTTTTCATATGTTTGCCTAAACTCAAAAGTACCTACTGGCCACTTATTTTCAAAATAATTATGGGATGCCATTAAAGTTTTATTTTTTATTTCTTTTTTTACGTTATTATGTCATCTGTAATTTTTTAGATACGTGTAGTGCCTGTAAAGTGTCTTTGAAACTTTAGTAAAGACTTTTTAATTAAATGTTACATTAAATATTTTATGACCTGCAGTAATTAAAACGAGATAGAAATAATATCGTTAGTAGTATCCTCTTTCATGATTACAAAGCCAGAATCCTGGATCGATAAGGGCTCATAGACGAAATGACGCGGTCAGGGCAGACGGTGCGGCGCTCCGAGCCCCCGATACTTAGCCGCAAGACCGCAGGCCAATCTACTGGCAATGTACTTACGTAGCCAATGTAAAGGAATAGGCACAATCTATGTAGGCGCTTCGTGGCGGCAGCGCTGATTACTTTAGGTGCTGAGTAGTTCAGTACTAGTTACGACCTAGATTAAACATTCGTGATTTTCAGAACCTATTCAGTGCTTGCAAGTCATAATACCCAGGTACATACTGTAATAAGATCCTAGAATAACTACTGTATTGTGTAAGTAGACACATGCTAGAAAAACTGCTTGATATTTTTGGATTGTACAATTGGCACAAGTTTATTACATAATTGCTTTTGGATAGATGATGTCACAAATAAAAATACATAGAACACTTTTTTTCTCGCATTCTTTCTTTGTAGTATAATGATATAATTTCAAAGCTTTTAACGTTTCTAACTCTTTTATACAAAACCTCATTTTGTTTTCGTAACAAAGCCTTCAACTTGAAATATGGACCACTCTAGATTTTATGAAAAGGCCTGAGGTGCTAAAGTTTATCTTATAATACTCAGGAGTTATTTGATTATTATAGAGCTTTACTTTCAAATCATAATCAAAAACTATTGTGTAGGTGTTGATAAAACCATTATTTCGCAAACTTTTATTACTCTAGTCACCAAAATAGAAAGTGTTTTTTTTTTGCCGTACTCAAATCTATAATGTTGTTGGAAACACTATTATATTGCTTTGCATAAGCTCGCTGCAGCCTTGGTCGTAAGGACAAGTCGTTGTCCTGTAAGTAGGTCTTATAACAAAGAAAACAAACAGGACCACGGATTCCTCACTCGCCACCGATTACTTTCATCTTGCAGCGCGATATCATAAATCGCTCCTAAGATCTGGGATCATGTTGAAGAAAAACGTGTTGGCCTTTCGTGTCGGTTTTACTTTTTCATAGATTTATGTTTTTATCCTATGAATTTTACAGGCTATGTGGGTTTGTCACCTCGATGAATTAACTAAGTAAGTACATAACCGTTTTACATAAAAGAGGTGTATCTCTGAGTTCCAAACTCGTTCAATAATATAATTTCACAGATAATTCAATATGGCATTATTTTGTGACTTTTTTCTTAAGTCATGATTAAGTTTAATCCCTAATAGTCAAACCTAATAAAAAGCGATAGTACATCTGATATTATGTTGTAACCAAAAGTAATATTCGAGTAGGTAAATACATCGCTAGATTACTCACGGGGAAACATGTAAAGTTATTGATGTTGATCCATTACGAGCTTGAAATTAAATCACAGGTTAGCGTGTCAAAATTTATGAAGTTATTATCTTTTATTTAGGTTTGGTGCGCCACGCGGATTAGCTATTCTACTTTGCAGCCCCTCGTAATCCTGACAACGAAATCCTTTCAATCGTAACTAACTACGTATTTAAGATTTTCAATTCAATTTACATTACTAACAGTGAGCAATTAATCAGAACTCTTACGCCGTCCCTCGACTTTTGGAAGATATAGGTACTCGAAAGATAAAGTTAGAATTTGAACGATAAACGTTGGCAGACATTTCAGAACTACGTTAGATCCATCTAGCCGTCAGCAAAATCAGCAAACGTAAGGGATCGTTTCTTCGAAAGCAGGTATTACACAAACTGCCTTCAGGCGAAACGTAACGATCCCTCGAACAAGGCCTTGGGCGAGCCATAACTTTAAAATATTAGCTATAAATGCGGGATCTTAGAGCGAACGTAATCGAAAACAAAGCCTTGTTAACGCACCGATTAACAGCAAATTACAATAAGTAATTGCCAACATCGATAACTGAACAATAAAATGTAAATACTATAAAATGAACAAATCGGACAAATAAAAAAAGCTGTTAAACAAACTCGAGATAGTCTCAATAAACAAAACTGTTTACGATCCCACTTTTGTTTGAGACAGCGATAAAAGTTTCTTATGCTCAGTGTTAAGCTTTTATTTTTATGTGGTACAGGTGCAGCAGCAGCTATTCTAGAGCGAATAGTGAGCGGAACCGCACGTCACTACATCCTCTTATGTAACAGACAGTGGCACCATTGTGAGCCACAACGAGCCTCGCGAGCACGAGTGCGCATTCACAGTTGTCACCAGGCACTGAAGTGACGCCCGCGCGCACTAATTGGGTCAAGGTTCCTATCCCGGGTAACGATAAACAAATAAAATATGTCTACGGACTTATTCTATTTTTGTTTCTGAGTTTTGGTTATTAAAATAGTTCATTCTAACCACTAGAAAACAAAAACATTTCTTTTAACGAAGGAGCTCTTCGTTACTCTTGGTAGGTACTTATTCTGCATTAAAATTTAATTGTACCACCTACACATTAATCACTGTTTGTACTCTCTTGAGACAATTTAAGAAAACCTGTCGGTAATAGGACCTGCTTGTCTATATTATGTAACCTGCTACCTAAGTATAACCGAAAGTATACAAACACAATATTCACAGTTTATAATTAAAAATCATCATTAGCAACCAAATAAGTGCTACTGAATAAAAATAACCACTGAATATTGCGCTTCCTTCGAACAGCCCCACTCAAATCGAAATTGCCATGATCACCAATTGAACACACTTGGCGGAACACGACCGCAATTCAATCCTGAAATGTCGCTAACGAAGCTGCCTTCGAACCAAACCTTCATATCCTTTAATATTAACGTAGTTTCATTACCTTTTTAGTACTCATCATGTCTTGTCGGACTTGTCGTAAAGGTTCCAACGCATTTGCGCGGGCTTGTCTGAAGGACTGCTCGTAAAAATATGTACGGAATGTAGACAATGCCTTAGCGTGTTGCGGAGAGCTCGTTTACAAGGCAATCACACTGGAGGCGTTTTCATAACAAGAAATGGGCTCTTCGAGCCCGTCGCCAATACAAACGGGAGTGGATTGCTCTTCACAGCGTCAAGTTTGGAAACAAATACCACGGCCATTGAACGCTTTTTGCGTCAAAAGTTAATTTTCGTGCAAGTAGCAAAACAAAAATCTTAAATAAACATCAAATAAGTTCCCCAAAATCATGAACTAAATAAGTACCTATATTATGACAACCCCAGTAAATGTATTGTATTAGATAACACAAAAACTTATATTAGGGATAAGTAAATTATTATCTCTGTACCTTTCCACTACCCAATCTATTTCAGCAGCTCTGATTCATCGACAATCAATAAACTTACAACAATTAATTAAAATAGCTTAAGTGTCATAAATAAATATACAACTTCTTTTTTTTTTTGTTCATTAATTTTTTGTCTATTTTTCATTTTATTTCAAATTTCTTTTCATTACTTAAAAAATCACTTAATTATAGTCTAAGCCTTCTTATGTAACTGGAGAAATCATTGATATAATGTGTACTGAAGTTTGGGAAATATAAATTACTATTACTATGCATGCAATTTTCATTCGCTCAGCAGCATTCATTCAATCGAATGGAAATTATCGAAAGTTTCTCCTTTGAAATTGAAATCTGTCCCTGGTACAACCGCACAGCGCACCACACGATCTCCATATCCACTCCTCTCAAAGTTCCCAGATATTTGTTTTATCTGACTTATCTGCGATGCCAAAAATTTTGGAGCTGACGAAACCAGGCACGAAAAGCATTTACTCGTATTTCTCATATGAAGATTTATATCGTAACTTCAGCAGTCAATTTATTTTCTTAAGAATTTTCTTCTTCAGAGGGTCCTTTACCTGTTAAGACTCTGCTAAAGTTTAATGTCGAGCCATTTCATTTTACTTCCTCCTAACTTTTAACTCAGATAAAAACGTAGTAAAAGTTGATTGTCTGAGAGAACATGGAAGAGGAAATATAATGAAAGTAATTGACTATACGTTTTTAAGTAAAATACTGCATATCAGATTAAAAATATTATGAACATGTCTTCTTTGAAAATAGTCTTTGTTACGTTATATTTCGTTAATAATACCTAAAGCTTTCATAACCAGCAAGTAAGCCTTGTTAAGTGATATAAACTACGCGAGATCGTGACAATTTGACGGGTGGGCTTTTGACGTCATATCGCTAAATTCCGCACTTTAGTAATATTAAAATTATCGAAGCGTCCGTCCACACCCAACTAGACCACATTCCGGCTAACTTCAGAGCGAAAAGTTAAAGCACAGAGTTGCACTCCAAGACACGGCAAACTAGATTACATGAGTTGGCACAACGCCAGTCTATAGTAAATAATATAATTTTCGTTATATCAGTATTCAGTCCATTGTTGTCCAAACCAAATATAATTTTACTAAATCGTGTAGTTCTGATCTGCTCTCAAGTTGGTCATCTCAAAATACTTTATCATCACCATTTCAGCCAAAAGACGTCCACTGCTGAATATAGGCCTCCCCCAAGCACCGCCACTTATCACAAATTTTTTGCACGTTCTGCGATCGCCATGCTACAAGTTAAGACAGCTAAAACTTTATAAAACGCTTTTTATTGATTTCGGAATGAATTCAAAAGTAATTTAAAGTTCATTTTTATCTGAAGGTATGAACATGTTCAAGTAGTACTTTTTATTCAAACTAGTTTTACATTGTCCTGATTCCAGTTAGAAAGCCTTCTGGCAGGTATATTCCAATGAATAACTAACCCAAAGTAATGGTTTCCGTAATTAAAATTATCTTCACCAAGTATTTTGCGGTTTCTTTATGTTACTTGCGCATAGGTAGGTATAAAGTGTTATTTTTTGTTTTTGGGTTATCCAGACATGGGTAGTCCGTATTGTGTTCCGTTCCTCATCAATGCCTATTCGAACAGTCGGAGAAAATATTCCTCCAAGGCCAATAAACCAAGCGTCGTATTGAACTTTTGAACTACGCCAATGCGAAAAATATCCAGATATTGTTCCCGGCCTCCCCCTACTTAGACAAATATTTTTGTTTGTGTAATACTCATGTGCTTCGCATGTAAAGATAGGCGAACAGCCGTTAAGGTGCGTCATCGTGGCACATTTACATGAACTGTCTTTTGGAATCTTGCCCCCTAAGTGGATCGATGGCGTACGGCGCGCGGCGGTCTCCCATTCATCATCCAACCGAACCTAGCACCCTTTATACACATTAATTTGTAATACCCCGCAGTTTGGCAGAATTTTTACATATATACGAAATTACTTTCAATAACTAGGGTTTAATATTGTAACTACGTAATAGGCACATCTCTAGGAGTTTCCGGATAACAGGAGGATGTGGAGGAATACTATAACACCCAAGTGTATTTTTTTGTATTTATTTGTGTAGTTAGTCATTTAGTTTTCCAGGATCTTTAAATATTGTAAGTCTTGTTCGTGGACTTCCTTTTTCCACGAAAGTAACGTGTGAAAATGAGAAAACTTTCCGTATTACTATCAACAAGGTCTTAGCGCTCGTAGATATCGAAGGAAGAATCTTACGGTCTAGTGAAGTTTTGTAATATTTAGTAAACGAACAAACTGAAGCAAGAACTAAACAAATAAGAAGTTGTCTGAAGTAACCACATGCCAGTGCACAATACAGTAGGTACTTAGGTATTTCGATTAGACTACATTTTGAATTCCAAATATACCTATTTGGAATTCAAAATGTAGTCTAATCGAAATACCTGCGTGCGTGTAGCCATTTTGGCACTTGTAAACGATGTGAAAGTCGGATCTGCAGCTAATCAACCTAATAATCCGAACATAACCGAACTTAATGTTAGTTTTTAAGCTGAGTTTACAGGTCTTTAAATAAGTAGCTAGTCGAGAAAAGCTATTTACCTCCAATACATGTTTAAACTGTCTATAGTACAAAACGGATGGCTATGGTGGCTTGGGATAACGATTGTGTTACTACTCACGCTCTACTGCGATCCCTTAATAGTTGCGGTTTGCTGACCAGACAAACGGAGTACCATTTTGGAACTTTCGGACCCAATGAGTCGAATTGTAACTAATGCCTCTAGTGCCCCTTTAAATTATGCGCATCCCGTAAGAAAAAGGGGTGCCTTTCTATCTGTGTGAGTAGGTACTTGTATACCTACAAAAGTGGTGTAGGTAGAGTAGATAGGTATAGCTGGCGCACCCCAGCAACGGGGGTTGTGGAATGGAATTTCTCTTAAATCCTTTATTGAATTACAGAAAGTCACAGCTCGAGTCGAGACGCAAGTCTGGTCAAACTAAACTTGAATATCTGTGGTTCGGAGACAGCGCGGTGACGCTTCTCGAGCAGATTTACAAAACGTCGAAATCGATAACAGATATCAAAACAGAAACATCCTTGGACGAAATGTTAGTCTGGTAATATACAAAGTGCTTTTTATGGCTTTCCAAATTACGTCTCCCAACAAACGTAGAAATATGAATAATTTGTTGCGTGACAGAACGGTATCAATAAAGTAGGGTGATACGAGCTGCGTGTAGGGGAATGTACAATACAACAAACTTTGTGGCATACCTCTATAGGTACCTACTTGTTTCTAATTTACGAATATGGGGACGATCGGTTGTATTAATTGCCAACAATATATCGGTCTCAGTAATAATAATTGTGATATAGGTGGGCAATGCTTTATTTAGAGAATAGCGTTGCACACTATTTAAATGCTGAAAACTCTTGATTTTCATAACGAAATTTGAATGTAAATATCTCGTGGCGTCTAATAATTCCCATAGTGACGGTGTCGTCATTGCACTCAAGAAAAACTAATTTTATTAAACCGATTTCATATTAATTATTATCAACACGGCTTCACAAGGTTGTCTATTGATTCCAGTTGCTATGTTATCTGTATCTCTAATGAGACACGTAAACGCGCCTCAAGAAACGCCGACGTTAGGCAAATTCGTTTATTTATCCGTAAGATTTATCAAGGCCTTGCTGAAGGCTTCGAGTGGTGAATGGAATATTTCATGTCAACAAGTTACGTATTTTTAACTATGTTTTCTGTACAGTTTAAATTTTTGTTGGTTTTGTTAATATAAATTTCGATTCGTTTGGTTGTTGGTGTTAACAAACAATTGCAAATAAAATCCAAATCGAATCAAGAGTGCCAACGAAAATAAACAATGACAAAGTTTGACCAAGATATTCAGATTCACAACACAATCAAACCATTTCAAGATTTTTGAAGAATCAAAGAACTTTCTTAGTACTATATTTATCTCTTCATCTTTTTTTCTTTCCTCATGGATACTATTTTTATCCCCTGCGAAGTCTTTATACTAAAATTTGCTTAAAACTTCTAGGGCAAACACGTCAGTCACTATAACTTGGTGAACCACAGACATCGGAGCTGAAGAGTTTTTTACCATAATCGTTAGGACAATCACTACAGGTTCTTTACTCAGTGACCCTCATAGATATTTCGAAACTGCTGGTTCGAAAATAAATCCAGGTTAAAAGAAAATTTATTTATTCTGCAGACGAAACGGTATTTACTAGGTATGAGAGGTACGTGCAAACTTGTAATACGTGTGGGAAACTCAGTTAGCTATACCTAATGAACTCCTGGAAAATCTCTCTTAGGCACGTTTCCCTAAGACCTATTCTAGAACGATGCTCAAATAAGAAAGTCGAATCACTAATCTATAAGTAGGTATTCAAATCTAGTTATAGGTAAATCGGGATTTATGCTTGCTCATTGGCCTGTAACGATTACGAGCTCAGTATTTCATCTAAGTATTAAAACATACGATAAGGACAGTAGGGGTTTCAACCATTGAATTCAACGAAGCTATCCTACCCTGCACTGGGTATCTAAACAAAGACGATTTTATAATACTTAATTATAATTTAAAATTTCTTATGGCTACAGTTCACTGCAGTTTAAGCGCGATGTAACAAAATTGAAGTCCGTTATGATATGGCCAAAAATTCCAGCCATGGGTAAGTGGAATTCTGGAGTAAACATCCCATAGTTATAAATTACGCCACTTGTACCCTAGTCCCTACATAAAAGATAAGCATCCTTAGCAATAGAGCCTCCGTAGATAAACTATTTAGGGAACTATAGTATGGATTAAGTAAACCACACAAATTGTAGATTTTGTAAAACATTCTCGCTATGATTCTTAGCCGTTTTCATACAACAACAAGTTGTATTGAGTTTAAACATAAGAATGTTGACCAAGAGATGTTGTTTATCCTGATAGTGCCAATTCATCGTTTTACTTTATTATGTTGGAGTAACTTTTTAAAACACTATTTAATGTACCTACTCTAATATAGTAGATGACTACTGAATATGTAAATAAAAGTAATATCAGATCAGTACCAGTAAGTAACAATTCTGCATTCAAAGCTAAAAATAAATATTATTAGGTACTTATATCTACTTGTTTATGATACTCGTAGTAGATGTTCATGTTTAATGTTGCAACTATTGTGCAAGCTGTTATCTGTAACAGGGTCAATAAATCTTGTAATAGCGGGTAGATCGTATCGTCCATACTACATTATGGAACTTACCAGCTTACACCTATTGAACACTATGTCTTTCAGTACGGAAAAGCAAGTAAGTAGATAGTTACGGTACGTGGTTGTTATTTATAATACATACCTCAGCTCAATTAACACTAATACCGAATATCTATAGATAATTTGTTTTAGTTTTACCATTTCTACGACGAGTTAAAGATACTTAATCATCATCATCATCATCATCATCGGCATCTTTTTCTTATGTTTGTAACTATTATCCACCATTTAACGTTTCAAACTGGCACACTGTTATATGTAGGTATAGACGCAGTTTTAATTAAAAGAAAATGAACCCGAAAACTAAGAAATACCGACTATGAAGGACACTAGGTAAGTAAAAAGCCTTCCTATACTCACACATTAACGATGCTGATCAGCTCTTGCGTACAGTGTGACCAGGTTTTGCTAGTTATCAGAAAGCTCACGAAAGAAAAGAAAAGTAGTCTAGGTCACTGCCGCCGGATAAGATGAAGAGGACTATACTGAAGTTAATGGAGAAGACATTTCAACGAATATTATTAAGGTGCGGTCACATCACTATTGCAAGCAATCGAAAACGAGTATTCAAGTGGTGACAAAAAAATACCGTTGTGTGCCAGCCAAGTAAGTACCAATTCGTTTGCTCACTAATAATGATTCAAGGCGAATTTGTTCGTCCGAAAGCGTGTTGAAGCGTCCTCCCCAAAGAAAATGTGTCCTAGCTTGCAATTTTCGGTTCAACGTCAACGTACACACTGCTCATTAAACGTGCATTAAACATGCTTTTGGTATTGACGCCCCTTCAGATAACTAACTACGGTGACGATTTTTTTCTGTTTATAATATTATGGCAATGATTATCAAATCGATCGTTTACAAAGAGTGTTGTTTAATGACAATAAAATAACAAGATCTTCCATCGCTTATTATTCAGCGTCATGTACTTATAACTATCTACATCATACACATCTCTTCACCGCCTCCAATGACAGCTACCCATTGCTACTAATTTTCCTTCCTTTCTTGAGCTCGCTAATGGTAATGACTAGCAAAGGCAAATTAAGAAGTCAGCAGTGAACAGTCGCACGTTCAAGTAATGTGTGCTTTTGTAGTTACGTAGATATTTTAATAAGTGTTAGAAATAATATCAATAGACTCTAATAGATTAGAAGACTACTAGTTTCCGTAAACTGTGAGCAGTGCTACTGAAACTGAAATTAACGCACTTTAAGTAATAGGAAACTGTATAAAGTTATCGGTACCACCGATCGGTACAAAAAAAAATGTAACCCGGGCAAGTGCGTGTCGGACCACGCACAATGAAGGGTTCCGTAGTTGGCATAAATTTATCCCAAGAACAAACTCAGCATTGTAGTTGAAGAACATGTTCTCCCATACGGAATGTATGGGAGAACCATTATGTTTTTCAAACTGCAAATTTAAGTTGGTCGATTACTTCTCGTTAACATGTAAAACCTACTTAGCTGTGATAGTTTTCGTTTTAACTTCGTTATAAATATACTACTGCTGTGATTTTTTTCATAAATCCAAGTGTACAACCATTTAGCTGGCAGGGGGGGACACTATACTCTAACAAAAATTAGCACTTTAAAGCTTAATATTTCGCAAACGGATCCCTAAATTGAAAAATAGTTTTCACACACCCACTACATTTCCCCTTTTTTCACCCACACCATAAGATAGACGAGAAAAAAAAAACATCCCCACTCAAGTGAAACCTAAAAAAAAATTGTTTATAAAAAATGTTTTTATTTTACCACTTTGTCGGCGTGATTAATAAGTATACCCATACCCATGCCAAATTACAGCTTTCTAGTACTAACATTCTCTGAGCTAAGCCACGGACAGACAGACAGACGGACATGGCGAAACTATAAGGGTTCCTTGTTTACTACGGAACCCTAAAAATGTTCTAAAATATAAACAGACCGTTAAATACATTGGTTAAGAGGTTTAACGAGTATATCTATCTAGTAGTTACGACGCACAGTAGGTAACTATTAGGTAGGACTTACCTACTTCTTATGTAATGAAAATGGCTTTAGAATAGCTAGAATTCTATGAACGTTACATGGCAATTAATATTAACTCTAATAGTATAATGATAAAAAAATTGTTACCTTAAAAATAGATAAACCAAAATATTATCTTTATATCGTGTCTATACATGATTACATAAAGATTCTACTTTGGTGTAGTACATAGTTAAAATAACGTATTTTGGACGGTTGAATACTATTTATAACGTATAAAACAAATGGTATAAATCCCTCTGATGGAGGGTCCCTTACTGGTTTTTATAAAGGACCGCGATTTACATTTAGCATTTTACGAGCTGGGTCGACTTCGCCGGAGCTCTACTTTATGCCTATCTACTTATCGCAAAAAATGGTAATATAAAATAAAATCTCGTTGCCTGCAATAACACCTAAACTTTATGCATAAATATTCAAAATATATGCAAATGAAACGTAAGCCCCATGAAGACTCCTGGCGGACTTAGATTTATAATATCGTGGGGTGACTAACAGTAAGAAACAATAAATTATTCGTTCAAGTTTTACTTAAGAACCAACTTGCTTAAAAAGACTGACACTGACAATTACAAGCAATAAATAAACAAACATGCATTACCAGAAAATTCTTGAGTTATGGGCAAAAACTTCAGGAAAAGCCTGAAAATCTTAAAATTAACATTAATTAAACACGTAACTATCTTAATTTTATACTAATTTAAGAGATCACAAATAATAAAGTCACTTACGTATGTAAGATAATCCGTTGTGTACACTTTCACGTGAAGGTTCACTCGGAGTCGACAGGCGAGTGGTGCGGCCGCGGAGCAGCGCAGGGCGGGCGCATTACGTAGCCAATGCGCCCCTACTGAAGGACTGACTGTGACGTTGGCCGGGCCCGCCCCGCGCGCATACACCACTTCTTAGCCTGCCAAGCACGACATGGAACTACGAGAATTCGTTATTTTTCCATAATATTTTATCAACTTTGTAGCGAGTAGTCAGGTTACGAGATGCTACGGCGTAGCATCTCGTAGCTCACCATTCCCTCAGTCTCACATAAATGCATACAATTTATTTGTAATAAATTCAAAATAATAATAATATGTATAATGTTTATTGCATTACATTCGATTATAAAAATACGTACCGACAACAAACACTTACATCGTAATTATATACACGTACTTATGTAAGCTTTCCAAAATCAGTTTTTCTTCACAAATTATTCCGATCAAGAGTGACATTTTAATATTTCAAGTAAGAAACCAAATAGAGTTTATTTTTTTCAGTAGCAAGTATCTAAATCCTTTTAGCGCTGAAAGTCTGAACTCACAAACCAGCCGATGAAAGCCATTTAACCGGAAACTCCAATAAGCTCGATGTCGGATTAAAACCTTCGGAGGGTAATGCGATGATCGCGGCTTTAATTTAGAGATATTTCCCGCTTTGACTTACACAATATTGGCTGTGAAGCCCCTGTTATAAAGTAGGTATTGTACGTCTCATCAAATAGATAACTTACTTACAATAATCACCTGCGAGATTCGCTAAATAAAAGAAAATCTTGTCTTTTGCAATTAATTTGTTACAAGTGTATGGATTTTTATCACATACGAGTACAAAAAAGTTAACCTCATATTTAATTCACAAAACTAAGCACGATTGTAGTGGGCGACGCAAAAGTAGGAATTAAAAAAGAAAAAGAACATTTATTTCAGGTCATATAACCCATATTAGAAATCTTTACATCACATACAAATAAATTCCACGAATAAATACAACATCAACCCTAATTAAATCATTCAAATTCATAATTGAGTTTTTTTAATTAATTTAAATGGGTACAAACAACTTATAACTAATTAATTAATAAAAGTAGCAAATTCAAATTCATATTCAATCAATCATCATAATTAGCACATATTTATTTATTACAGTAGGTTGTCTCTTAAGCGACACTATATGTAACTTGTCTGTCACAGCAGTGTCGCACATAAGGACAGTCCAATCAATTTGCTATCATATTTAGAACGATATTGGAGCTGGCCCGCACTCTGCGCACAAGAGACGCGCAGCGCTTCCGCATGGTCGCATGAAAACAGTCCGTGCGCGCCCATGCGAACATACCCGAAGCGCTGCAGTAACGAGGAGACCCAACGGCGCTCTGAAAGCGTTGTTAAATTGAATGCGGAGGGTGCTGTAGCTTTTCTGCGTGTAAATAGCCCACAGGCTGCAGGTGTACATGGACGTGCAATATGCTCGGAAAAGAGTTATTTTCAAGCCATCCGAGCAACGTGTGAACCTGCGGGCCAGCATACTGGCTCTTTTAGATGAAGCCCTCCGCTCCCGTTCCAAGTCACCATGATCCCTGAGGTGAGCCGTGACTATTATATCCTAGGTACTTAAAATGATTCACCCTGTCTAAGGGTACACTATTTAGACGTATAGGTGGTACATAGTCGGGGCATATAGCACCACCGGCCTCAAAGACTAAATACTGACTTTTCTTAATATTATAAACAAGTCCGTGTTTAACAGCGTAATCCTCACACGTCGCTATCAACCTCCTCAGGCCACAAATCGACGCGCTCAGGACAACCATGTTGTCTGCATCACACGTCATCTACATGACATGCTGACTGCTCAGCGCGACGATCAGCGCATTCATGTAAAGGTTGAATAACGAAAAAAAAAAAGAAATAAAGTAAATTTATTTTAAAATGTCTTACTTTTTTTATGTGCACCTAATGATTATTTTGACCTGGGGGCCTACCACCACCTCTAAAGCAGTATTATTTTAATATTACTTTAGTCTGGGAAAGTGATGAAGCTCTACAGCACGTATAGCTCCATCTCTTTCCCCCACTGAAGTAAGATTAAAATAATACTGCTTTAGAGGTGGTGGTAAGCCCCCTTCCACTATACTTATTAGAAGAGCCGCGCTAATACCTAATAGAAGAGCCGCCGCCTCTGCCGTTTTAAAGTTGTTTCACTTTTTTCAATAGTTTTTGCGATGGATTCTACTTTTATGGTCTCTTTTAGGGCCGCCAAGGTCTGTGGCTTGTTCCAATATTATAGACGCGGGATTCCAAAAAACTGCATGGAAAATAATCTGGAGCGGTAAAACCTGGGCAGTCTTGCGGGC
Organism: Agrochola macilenta; assembly: GCA_916701695.1. Lineage (NCBI taxonomy): Eukaryota > Metazoa > Arthropoda > Insecta > Lepidoptera > Noctuidae > Agrochola > Agrochola macilenta. Next base: position 9,000,760 of record OU753559.1, on the reverse strand, counting down.
CATTACAAAACACCCGGAGACAATATACTTACTTACTGTGATCTCGTGAAATATTCTTCTAGGGTGAGGGTGCTAGAACGGATATTAAGTTTTCATGGTTTTCAAGGGTGCTAAAGCCAATAGTGAAGTCAAAATGAAAACCCGAAAATGGCGGCTGCGAAAAATTTAAAATTTGTCGTCAAGTGTGTTGTTTTCATAGTTTTCGAAGATGGTAAAGTCGATAGTGAGGTCAAAAGGTAAATTCAAGATGGCGGCTGCGAAAATTTTGTTTTTGTTTTAAATCTTATGTGAGAAGGAACTTCGTTCCTACCGAGGACGGACCGCACACGTTTTTTTTTCTCATAGAGAGTGATAAAAAGTAGAGTGTTCACCTCAGGAGCAAAGCTATTTTATGTCGCTTTTTGCTTGTTATTTGATCTCCGCATTCTCCATGTTGATTGTCCAATGACGATTAACATCGAGAATGCGGAGAAAATTGCGAAATACAACTCTTTAAACAAATGCTTGAAGAGTTGTATCCACCCATCCGTCCTATCCTTCTTCATATGACATGCCTTCTGGTCGAAATATTGAATCTCCACTTTCGGCACAATCAATCTCGTATGACGCTGTTTTCCAATTATTTTCGCCCACCATTCTACAACGGTGTTCGGCACACTCACAAGAGTCAATATTATATTCTTTACTAGCTTTTGCCCGCGACTTCGTCCGCGTAGAAGTCGAATATGGTTCTAATAGGATTTTTATTGGTTTTTACGTTATTAATTTTGTTATAACATATAAATTATTATGTTAATATGTTTAAATAATTATAAAATATAACAATCTTTATCATAGTGTAGGGATATAAAGGTTAAATAAAATTGAAAAAAATAATAATATGATATGTTTTATGAACACGAAGCTTTTTTTTTTTTTTTTGGGTGGTAAATCATCAAATGACTCGTCCCGCTCTGGGCGGAGCGAGAGGGAGTGTCAGACTTTTACTGACTAAAACCCACCCGTGTTCCTTCCGTTGCCTGTGTGCCGGGGCCGCGATATCCCTTTCGGACAAACTCGCAACCCTGGCAGGCATTGGCCCTTACGGACCCCGTCAGTTGGTGCTGACATCTCTTTGAGGCGCGCGTGGAACACAACGCGCCGTCGACCCGGGCCTGGTCCTAATCGGACGGCGAGCTACCCAATGCCCACCGTCCGCAAGCCCGCGCCTACGGTGGCCGGAAGTCGGCTCGCGACTCCCGACGCCCGGGGCGTCTCCTGCGGCGACTAGGGGCGCGAGGGCGCGCATCTTGCATTTCCCTCGCGCGCTCCGCGTCCTCCTTCGCGAGCATTACTGCTTCGCAGAAGGAAGTGACGGCTTCCCATGCACTCTCGCTCCGGACCATGGCCTGAACCAGGGCCGGACGCAAGAGATCGCCGCTGCCGATCGCCTCCGTGAGGACACGGCGGTGCCCCGCCCAAGCCGGGCAGACCTCCACCGTATGCTCCACCGTGTCCTCCGGGCGATCCACACAATGGTAACACCCGGGCGTTTCCTCCCGCTTTATCCTGAACAGGAACCTCCCGAAACAACCGTGTCCGGTGAGGACCTGCGTCAGGCGGAAGGTGAGGACGCCGTGGCGCCTCTCTAGCCACTCCTCAAAGAGGGGCCTTACCGCCGCAATTGTGGCGTGCCCAGCGCTGGGTTGCGACAATCGCACTCTCCATGCCGCCATGAGATCCCGCCGGAGCTCTGTCCGCTGTGCCGTGATTTCTCGCGGCAGCGGAGTTACACCCCGGCGTTTCGCCTCCTCGCGCAACTCCCACATGTGCGCGCGGACTTTTGCCTCCAGATCCCATGGCGGTAGTCCGGCAAGGAGGCTCGCCGCCTCACGGGAGACCGTGCGGTATCCTCTGACCAGCCTAATGGCCATGACCCTTTGGGACGCGTTCAATCGCTGGGCTGGTCGCAGCCTTAATGAACGCGCCCACACCGGTGCCCCGTAAAGGGCCATGGACCGCACGATCCCCGCGTAGAGCCTCCGGCAGGAGGCGTTTGGACCTCCTAGATTGGGCAGAAGCCGCTTCAAAGCAGCTCCAGCCCTCTGCAGTTTGGGAGCCAAACGTCGCAAGTGCTCCACGAAGTTCCACCGGCTATCGAGGACGAGTCCCAGGTACTTCATCGTCGACTCGACACCGTGTGAACCCCTCCCGCCGTTATCTGGGAACCCGACAGTGGCGCGTTCCGAGGACCATAGAAACACATGGCCTCGGACTTGTGCAAGGCCACCTCGAGTCCCAGTTGCCGGATCCTATCGACGATTGTCGCAACCCAACGTGTCGCTAGTTCGGCCGCCGCCTCATGCAACCTCCCCTGCACCAGGACCAGCGTGTCGTCAGCGTAGCAGACTACGCTGACGCCGCTAGGGAGGTCGGCGCGCAGCACCCAGTCGTAGCCGATGTCCCACAGATGCGGCCCCAGGACCGATCCCTGCGGGACACCGCACGACATCTCTCGCCGGTTCCACTCTCCGTGGTGACCGGGGTAGATGACGGCCCTGTCCGTCAAATAGGCCTCGACCACTCGACAGAGTAAGGTCGGCATCCGGTGATACCGGAGTGCCTCCCTAATGCAACTCCAGGGCAGGGTATTGAACGCATTGGCGATGTCAAGAGACACCGCCAAGACCACCCCACCCCGAGCAACAGCATCCCCCGTCGTGAGGGCTCGAACGCGCATGATGGCATCCACCGTAGAGCGCCCCTTGCGGAAACCAAACTGGCTGTCCGCCAAATCCGGCCCCACTCGCACCAGCTGCCCGACAAGGCGGTCTGCAATTACTCTTTCAAAGAGCTTGCCCACCTTGTCGAGCAGCACGATGGGCCGGTAAGCGGACGGAGAGTCCGCCGGGCGCCCCGGCTTCTTGATGAGGACCAGTTTCCCCGTCTTCCAACGAAGTGGGAACTGGCCCCTCTCCAAGCATGCGCTAAAGAGCCCTCGAAGTCGAGGCCCGAGAGCCTCTAAGGCCAGAACCCAGGCTTTTCCAGGTAAGCCGTCGGGTCCTGGGGCGGTATTTTTGGCATTCAGCCTACGTACCGCCACTCTCATATCTACCCCGGTCACCTCCAGAGATTCGTCGTCGTCGTATGAACACGAAGCTCGGCCTTTGATCTGGCGAAAGTTACACGTGTGTATTATCTTTTTACAACGAAATCGAAATACTACACCTATCGCAGTATTTCTTTGTAAACAATATTTTTTTGTTTTTCTTTCGGGTGCTAGAATCATCAGGCTACTCTGTGCGCTTACTCTGGAGCATGCCAAATACAACTGGCCGTGGGAGAAGCAGCTTTCCCTTAAGTCTACTCCCGCTACCTTAAGAGTTTGACCTTGAGCTTTGTTTATAGTCATTGCGAAGCATACTTTGATGGGAAACTACACTCTCTTGAATTCGAAGGGGTAATTTGACGATGTTAGGGGAATCCTAGGAATAAATACAGACCTCTGTAAAACTTAGAAACCTTCAAATGCGGTACTAATATGTATAGTACGGTGACTTTCGAGACATTCCAATTTTAAAGAGTATTTGCATTGCAAGCACCAAGCCTTTATGTGAGTTCAACCTTTTTTGAATAAAATCGGATTGACTTTTCAAACATGTGTCAAAATAAAAAGTAATTTAAATCAAAAGCAAGGAGTATTGATATCAACTTCGAAGCAAATCTCTCCCAAAATAACTTTCTACCCCTATTTTACCCCGCTAGGGGATGAATTTTAATAAAATACGAAACAGGTCTTCCATTAATTCTGTTAAAGAATGTTTATGCAAAATTTGAAGTAGATTGGACCAAGGAATCACTTTGTCCCATACAAACTTTAACCACCTTTTTCACCCCCTTAGGGGTAGAATATCGAAAAATCCTTTCTTATCGGATGCCTACGTCATACAAAGAACACACCCTCCAAGTTTCAGGTCTCTACGATCAGCGGTTTAGGCTGTGCGTTGATCCGTCAGTCAGTCATTCAGGACAAAGCATTTTATATGTATAGATAGAGAATGTCCTGTAAGACTTGACGACCATTGCCGGAATAAAGATACTCGCGTAAATAAGACAGGCAACCATCAGATTTATTTCTGTAGGCTCTCTTTTGATTCATTCGTCCCTGTTGTGAGTTAAATCCCCACTGTTTATTGATACTATAATATTATGAAATGCCAGTGAGGTCTTCTTCCTGCTTGATGGTAAGCGACTTCTGACTCGCTTGTTTCACCATCTGATTCTATGCTATTCGCTTTCGGGCTCGATATACCCATCTGGTCTGGCACACAATCATGTCACAATTCCCGCCCAATTCGGAGTAAGCGATCTCTCCGTTCTCTTCACCTCCTCTTCGTCCTTCGCCGGTGGTAACTGACTGCAATTTTCCATCTGGCTTTCTAAATCTTTTTTAATTTCTTGTTATTTTTACTTCCCCGCAGTTTTCTTTACACTCTTCATCGTATTTATTTATGCATCAAAGGATACGGTTGTAAACACTTACTTGCCCTTGTAATATCTGCCGATGTTATTATGTGGTGTATTTCCGTTTTTTTTTTTCCATGACTATGTTCTAAACATTATGTTTCGCGTTTATATAGGTACCCATTCGTATCCGGATTGAATCATAACATATACCTACAGGGTGGCAGGGACATCGACGCGAAAACTGATGCCATGGATTCAGTACGTGATTCTGAACGACCCTGCGCTGAAATTTTTCATCGGTTAAAAAAAAACAAAACTGGTGTTCCATAGAAAAGTGCAATACCTACGCGGTCAAAATGTATGGAACAGCTGAGTTTTTTTTTACTTTCAAAACTTTCAAGTAAAATTAAAAAAAAACATTCCTTTATTTTTTTATAGAAACAAAACTGCATTTACAGATTTCTCAACAAGCTTACCTAAACCGGGAATCGAACCAGCTAAAAATTCAAAAAATAAACACTTACTATTTTATTTCACTAGTCGATGATTTTTCGAAAATCCTTTAGCGCTCACCTTCGTTATGTAAGGAACTCTAGTGCAGTTTCAAGCTCCTAGGCCCAGCGGTTTCGGATGTGCGTTGTCTGCCAGTGAGCGTATGAATTTAAGATTTTGAATAAGTAGATGCTTTTAGGACTTATTGATTAGATGAAGCAGTTTCAGTTTTTATCAAAATCTGACTGCTTTTGAGTATTTTTCGGTATTTCGTTGTTTCGGATTTGGCCATCCATACCATTTACACACTATGGTACATACAGTTGAAAGGTAAAAAAACAGGTGATATAACAATAAGAATATATTTATTAGGCAAAATGTAAAAAAAACTTATAATTATATTATCAACAGTATCATTTCTAATTACACGGGATCACGCAAGTTGCCTGATAATATCCATCAGGACCCACTGAGTGCCGCTGTGATAAGTGAATATCCGTTAACTCTGCCTCTCCAAAGTCGTAGTCAGCGAATTGTTTAAGTATCTCTGTACCGTCGAAAGATTCCCTTGGTCTTCTTGAGTTTCTTGCTGACGAAGCAGAATTGTCCACATTCGGGTTTTCTGAACGAATCCTGTACTTAGAATTGATTAAAGTTACATGCAGTTTCACACTGTCTCTGTCGTGTTCTCTGTTCATAAATCCTGTAAATATAGACAAACGTAAGTTTAACATTTATTTATCTACATAAACTTAAGTTATTATAAAGAAGTTTTGAAGCATCATTTAAAAACATTTTATCATCACCTGCTTTATAAAAATGATCCACTAACGCATCAGCCAGCTGTTGAATCAACCCCTTTGAGTTTCCCTCTTCTTGAACAACTCCATACAGAACATCAATTTGTGATGGATCATCATTCATGTATGACAGTCCTTTTAGTCTGATCTTTAATGGTAAATGCCCTTCAAGTATAGGCCTGAAAACAAACACTATTTTGTCAAAATGTGAAGAAAATTTGCCATGTGATCAGTAAAAGAAAATAATATGTAAAATAGGTAATTAGAATAATTATAACTTATTCTCACATGACAACTTTTTCTTTAGCTTCAGTAAGTAGCTGGGACGCCCACAATCTTTCCTCATTGTCCATCAAGCACATTACACCAAGTGTAAGATGCAACTTATTTGGTTTGATAAATAGAGACTTATCAAGATTTCTGCTAGGGCACTCACGCATAACACTTGACTGAAAAGACAAAATAGGTGAGCATTTGCAAATTAAGAATATATACATGACCTAACCAAGCAAAGCAAGATTAAAACCATTTAGTTTCTGAAAATTAAATCAAGTAGGTATCCAATCGGAAATCAAGTAATGTAGCTTGGCCTATGCACAAGAAGTTTTTTTCACGCACCGCCGACGCGACTATAGCGCAATTAAATGCGCTGCAAATGCAACTGGTGCTGCTTATTCAAGTTTAGCAGGACAGGTAACGTGCGTCGACGGCATTAGCAGAAATGTCGCGTGCATACCATAGGCCCTTTCTGTAATTTTGGTCCAGCACTCATCGCGGCTAACATGAGATATGACGGCAGATTCAGTCTTCTGTAACTTGGATCAGAATTTCAGTAACCAGGGGCTTTTAGGAATTAGGAATTTTAAATTATGTTCAAGGTACAATTCCGAACGCCACGGCAGACCGCAAACGGCAGAGGCTTTGCGATCTGTCGATCGCAAAGCCTCTGCCGTTTGCGGTCTGCCATAAACGCAGCGACAGTGCGACTGAAGTTTTGGTTCTGAACGCTACGTCACATCTACTACGGCAGCGGCACTTATCTTCTACAGATTCACGATACTCATTTGTCTAACAAAAAAAATACGTCTAGTCTTCTGTTAGTAGCTACTGACAGTACTACACGTCGCCGCTCGACCCCAGCAGCAAGTGGCACTGTCGACATCTGCGTAAGCGTTTCCATAGAAATACATAGAAACCAGTAGTATTGCTACAGTCTGTCGTTGAGGTTAGGCGGCAATGAAGCTGAAGCTGCATCATTTGGAATAGTACCTTTAATGCTTTTAACTGTTCATGAGCGCAGTGTATACAATTGATTAATTAGTGAAGCAAATAGTATAAAGGATCAAGTTTGAGTTCTCAGATTTTTTTTAAATTATAATCACCTCAAATTCTTCAAATCTTTTCTGCATGTTTAGCTGATTCATAGGTATTGATATAAAATGTGTTGATTTCTGTTTCATTCTAGATGACATCACTATTATATTTATTCTTCTTCTAGCTGCTTTTACACTCTGAAAAATTTAATTATATATTTTTATAAACATGATTGTATTTGTTAACTTAGAATTTAAATAAAGCATTGATCGGTCAAAGGTTAAATGGTAGCGAACGCTGCGATGTTTGTGAATGGGGGACTATCCAAATCATATTGAGACCCCCTGTGCTTCAAAAAGCATGTTAAGCCCTTGATCCTTGCACTCCTTCATAGATATTTGATAGTCAATACTGGCAGTCAGAAGCCTGAGAGTCTGCCAACCAGTCTTACAAAGAGGTATTATGTCCCACAGTAGGTAACTTGTCTGTGGAGGTCAGAGCAATCGCACAATGTAAAATACTGCTATTCAGCTGCAACCACTTTCATTGGAAGCCAACCACAACATAGTTGGGAAAAGGCGATGAATAAACCATATTTAAAAATATTTACGGTTGCTGTGGGTCCAAATATAACAATGTCCCCTTCCTGGCCATGTTTTGGTATCTTAATATCTGTCTTAGTATCTCTCTCAATTCTAATTTTGATTGCTCCCTTCTTTCCTATAATGGATCCAAGGTAATGTCTGCAAATTAAATTATTGATTAATATGTGTGGGACTTTGTGACATGAAGGCACTGGAAGGGTCTAGAGTGAAAATTGCTTATATTATTATTTAGAATCTAGACTCTTAAATAAAAATATAGCCAATATTCATAAAACATGCATGCAAATTGTAATTTAATAAGAGTAACTTGCGCTTACTTAGATACATGTACACTGGTGGTGTACCTAGAATTATCTACCATCACTACTTCAAAGTCATCATCATCTCCTTCGTCAAGAACATCATTGCGTGCTACATCTGCAAAGAAATTATACAAATTCTTCAGTTGTTAATATAGGATTATTTATTTATTATTTGATTGTTTATTATTTGGTTACTATGATAGCTTTTGCGTGAAAGTCGCAAGTTATGTCATGGGAAGATACCATCGAAGAAGTTCATAACTAACCATCGTAAGAACGTAAGGACTATTCTTGCTTTCAGCGCTCGGCGGCTATAGAACCGGGCCGGTAACAGATGTGGCTCTGTGGTCAGGTCACAGGATTTTGTTTTAAAACTGGTTAGGAACTTCTTTGATGGTACCTACTATCGGGATAAAAAGTATATTAAGTGCTAGTCCAGGACATGGTCTACCATAATACTATAAACTTATTGGCTTACCATTTTCATATAAATCGTGTTCTTGGAAAGTAGTTGTTTCTACAGCTGGATCATTGACACGATAACATCTGCCTTCTATCCACTTTACGTGTGATCTAAGGATGTCTGCCATATTTTTTATTCTGGTTTGGAAACTAAACTACTGTAGTCATAAACGTATATTATATACGTCTATGACTGTAGTCTGTTTACAACATTTACGTTTTGAGAGTATGGTTGGGGAATGTCACAGAGCATAACTTATTAATCAGTGCACAGAGCATGTAACTTTAGGGATGGAATGCACAGATAACTATATACTAGTCAGAGGGAATGTATGTTTTATTATGAGTATTACTCGCCCACTTACATTTACAAGCCCGCAATAAACAACATTCGCAATTAAAAAAAATCTAAAAACATTCTGGTTTTACTTCTACTTTTTCAGCAGTTTCTTTCCAATGTTTTTTCTTTTTGTTGATAAACAAATAAATAAACCTACACTCCAGAGAATCTGAGAAGAATCATGAATCACACCTTGAAATAAAAAACTAAATACACATAGCCATTTAACAAGGATTATTTATTAGCTCTATGTTCTGTGACTCTACCTACTCCAACCAGCTCACAGAGTACTTTCTATCATACTGAAACTGAAACCCATCATAACCCGTGGTATATAAATAATATACTTCTGAAACCGAAACCAGCTCTATTCTATTTTTCCATATGGCAATGGTGCCGATGTCGACAATTCTGCCAATATCAATGTGTGGAGAAAACTCAGAGACTTGACTTTAATTATTGACAGCTTGATGCACAGGTTTCACGTGTCAAAAATTGCGTCAGTACATACTAATTCCATGAATAGTGTCCTCAAGACCTATAGTTTGAAACCCCAATGTTAGGGTACATTTTACTCTCGTCTAAAATCCACCATTTTGACTTTTTATAAACAAAACCATTGGGCGACATAAGTGGATGATAGACGTGCGAACTTAGAGTACGTGGTTTTTAAATTCGCGAACTTAGTCGGCTCGCCGCGCGCCGTCGGCGTCGCGCCCGTGAAGTTTGCTCACACTGTCTCCCGATGTTGTCGAATTTTCCGAACCGAACTAAACAAACATTACACAAATGTACCGTTTTGTTTCGACATTTGTATAATGTTTGTTCGAGACTCGCGGTAATGACAGACGTACGAAACTACGAACCAAGACAGGCTACTATCAGAATTTCAAACCTGTTTGATCACCGACGAACTTACTCAGCGGTTTTAAAGTACGCGTACTTAGTATGACACACGGGCGAGAAAGGTCGCTGAGCCCTATGTACGCGTACCTACTTGCTCGTGCGTCTATCACACCTTTTAGACAAGTCGATAAACGCCTTCCCCTTTCTTTTGCCCGTAGCTTTTGCCGCTGTTTTTTTTTTCATTAATGACAGCCATCACTGCGGCCGTCAAGTGCGACCACCGCTTTTCTTGGAAACTATAGATAACGGCTGCAGTGACGGCTGTCTTTTGTAGGTAATGCTCGAATTTCCTACAAATGACAGCCGAGAAAATTTTAATTCTAATACGCCACAACTCTGGTGGAATAACTTCTATGAAAACTTCTCGGAAATTGTTCTATCAGTGATGCGTCGAGCCTCGAGCCTGTTTGCGGGAACCTATAATGAGACCATGTCAAAAAATCAACGACAAAGTCACGATCATTTATGTAAAACACCCTTAGAGCTCCTACACACTATCTCACTGCCGCGGCGCGCCCGGCCTTGCCGCACAAAGCCGCACCAAGGATCGCAAAACAAAATCAAGGTGCAAAAGCCGGAGGTACGTGCCGCGCGGCAAAAGCCGGCGGCAAAGCCGGGCGCTTTTGCCGGTGGTATTACATGAAATATATAAAAAAACATTTAATTCCGACTATTTTTGTCTATAAATAAAAATATGACAACGTCGCATTTTCTTAGCTTAAAAATTAACGAATGATTGGTTTGAATGAAAATAATTTACTCGTACATATTAATGAAACTTAAACTTAATACACACATCAAAAGTCTAGTGCTATGTTTTCTTCGAAACTTTATATTTGTGGAACACTTTTTAGTTCTGGATAAAGTTTGAAATGAGTATGAAAGTGGCACCGCCGACTAAAAAGTTATGTGGAAATCAGTTGGCATGGTAAGTGCAGGAATGAGGAAAATATCGTGAAGAAAGTCTTGAGTATGAACTATGAATGTAGGAGTTAGGGAAGACCAAACAAAAGATGGAATAGAGAAGTAGATATGGAAGAAAATGAACAAAGAAATTGGGATGGGGGCAAAAAAATTATGGTAACTCTACAATGGTGCTGATTCTCTTGTACACCGAACTAAACTAACTATCACTTAAATTCCTTACTTTTAGCTATGAGAATCTTAGAGCTATTCTGCAAATAAAATTCTCTAAACTAAAAAATAATTTTGATACAACTAAAATAGAATTTGACAATAGCGAATCCACGTGGTACCCGTGGTTTGCCCTAACCCGTGATTTTTTTTAGAGGAGGCCCGGAGGCGCGCAGGGGGTGCCGCCTCGACGTGTTTTACATGGAGTTTTTCACTTTTTGTATAGAAAATAAATGAAAAATTATTACTAAAATTATTAAAATATTAGGTTTAAGAGGTTCATAAAGGGGGTCGAAATTTTCATTATTTTTGCGAGTGGATGCACCATTTTCGAGATATAAGCAAAAGAAAAAATAAATACAGTAAGTACTGTTTTTGCACGTGAAGTCGAGATGTTGAGTGAATTTTAGTTCATGACAACTTATTTTATCCCACACCTTTTTAATCGCGATTAAAAATTGACAGGTTTAGTCTGTTTTGATTACAATCAAAATTTAAGGTGAAAAACGTCAAATTCAGAATAGCAAAATTGCCATCATCTTAGTGCTGTCCAACTAAAATATAGTTAAGTTGTGTCACTTTAGTCTATTTCAGAATGGGAAATCGTCGTTCGTCAGGAATAAACTAAATTTTAGTGATTTTTAGTCTAGTTTAGAGGCATTCGGGACAAGAGAATCGGCACCATGGTATAATTAAATTGTGAAAAAAGTTTTGGATTGCTCGCATATTTCCGATTGTCTAGGACTTATGAAAAAATCAAATACAAACTGAAGTTTGATTGTATTGTAATAAGGTTAGGTATTCCGTATAGCAAATGAAATTATCCACATAACATGTGTTTATTCAAAACGTAAAAACTTAATTATTCCCTTGAGTGTACCAAACTGACGAATCGACGAAAACTGGCAAACACTGGAAACTGTCGAGTTATCGCAACTGTCTAATCGGCAAAACTGACGAATCAGTGAAACTGAGTTATTTATGGAAACTGGCGAATTAAATAAACTGACGACTGAGGGAAACTGACCAGCCATACGCGAACTCAAAAAAATAACGCATATAGCGCATTCGCTGTTATTAAACTCAAACTCAAACCATTTATTTCAAATAAACCAATTACAGGCACTTTTGAATTATCAAGGGGTCGGTCAGTTTGAAAGATGAACCTAGATGAGTCTAGGTAACAATAACAAAGTTCGCGTTATATTTTTTTCTGCTCCCACTTAGATACTCCTATATTCATAAAGTAGTATCACAAATCAGACTAGTGCGACACGACACCGGTAATTGTTCTACCGTGAAGTTTTCGTAGAAATTATTTTGATAGAGTTGCGTCACGCGTCGCGCCGTTGCGTGGCGTCAGTCTGCACGAAGCTTAATAGGTGACGAGACGCCCATGTCCAAACTTTACAGCCCACCACATCCGCGAAACGTTGCTTGCAAGACCGATAGGTCTTCAGGTCTGTACCATAATTGCTTAATACACAATGAATCAGAATCTGAATCGTGTTGAAACAGATTGCTAATACATTGCTTTATAAGTTCGAAAAAAAAATCTGCTCAAAAACGTAAATAACGCAATGGATGTTGTTGAACTGTCAAAACGAAACAGATTAGTCGTAATCATTTACGAAAATTAAATAGGTAGCTGCTTTTTTTAACTTAAGAAGGAATGGATTAGCAATTTGTTTCAAAACGATTCATTCCGATTGATCGTGTATTACGCAATTAGGCGAACACATTGTATGAGTACTTTGGAAAGTATGCGCGGGAGAGTATAATATTTGGGTAGGTAGGTACCTACATATAAAATGTTTGGCATATGACATGAATGATCTCACAGACAGATGGAAGAATGTTCGATTGTTCGTCTGAAATTATTAGTGTTGGTTTTGTCAATTTTAGCACGGGACTCTAAAAATACCTACCAAACTTCTCATGTACTTAGTTGAAAAAACTTAGCATGTACCTAACAGTTTAACTACGTACCTAATGTCATTGATGCTGCTGATGTATAAATAGATTAGTATACAAACAAATGAGTATCACGAGAAAAAGCGTGTGAGCGAGTCAGTATGCATATTGATCTCAATTGTGGACAAGGCGTAATATAAGTAGTACAGGCGATAAAACGGCTGATAAGCTTATCGTTAACCTATTGCGCTGCTTAGTACTAAAGTATTTATATTTTCATTTGTAATATAGTTAAATGTCACTACAGAGTGCAGCTCACGTGCCCGTGTTTTTTTCTTTTCTTGAACAATAATTATTAATGTAAGTCTTTGAAAAATGGACAAAACCTTTCCGAGGCCGGTAAATACGTCTTATTTGTCTAATTATCATTATACTAACGTTAATAAAGAAGGTAAGTACCTTAAAATTATCTTTAATTGTTATTTCACAGGGCTTAGTTTGATAAGGTACAGTCAGCCAGCCTCAATGTCATGTATACATCGATATGAACTAATTTGATTGTCTACAATTTCTGTTCCTTAATACTAATGTGTAGAATAAGAACTCAAGGTGTAAAATGTTTTGTGACTACTCATGAATACAATATTATGGAACTAAGATTGTACCTAAACAATTAAATTCGTGTCTATGTTTACATCTTGTTGAGCCTGAGTGTACCTTATAATTAGGTAGGTATGTGGTTTTCTTTAATTTCTCATTAGGCTATTTTTGTAATACTTTGTGTATTGTTTACATAAGTATGTACAGCTAACCGCACATGAGTGGTAGCAATTTGACATAGACAGCGCCTGTAAGCAGTAAGCAGTAAGGACGATCGTAGTGCAAGATTTACCCGTGCTGTGCGGTTGACTGTACAGACAAAAAACTTTTTTAGTCCCACTTTTCGTTTTAAAACACCCTAATGATTTATGTTGGTGCTGCAACAAGCAACTTGTACCTAATCGTGTTTTAATTTTTAAAGTCTAACGACTAACTGTAGATTTCACCAATGAAATTGAACGCGTTCATCCTCGTTCATCACAATCTAAACGCGCGCGTTCAATAGCTGTCAGTGTACAATAAATTTTGAGGAAATCCGCACTAGAGGGAGGGCTGATTTCACCAATGAAACTGAACGCGATCAGCATTTCTAAAACGCGTTCAAGAGCTGTCAGTGTCAAAATTGTTATGGAATATTGTACACTGATACAAAGAAAGAAAGATAGCTCTTGAACGCGTTTAGATGTGCTGAACGGGTTCAATTTCATTGGTCAAATCCGCACTTAGATAGATTGTTGCATCTTGAAAAATATTGCTCCAGTGACGGATTTACCAGTAGGCTGAGTAGGCTTGAGCCTAGGGGTGCAGATTTTAGAGGCGGCAAAGCCGACCGTTTTTTTTTTGCCCTCTTAGACTGATTTCTGATGTTTTGCAGAAAGAAGTCTACAGGATATCTTTCCGATGACTTTTCCTCGTCCCTTTCATTGTACATTACATTCAACGGCATACGGCAATATTTTTTCTTTTCGCTGCCAAAACACTATGTGTATGTGCCCAGAACGATTGCCACTGTGCCACAGCACGTTGCTGAGATCCAACTTCCAACATTCCCACGGCTCTGATTATTTCTTCTCGGCTCAAATGACGTCTTCTCTCCATAATTAAAACGTTCTTTTGTATTGATTCCACTCAGAAGTATGGCAGAAATACTGATTTGACCTCAAACCCGTTGCAAGATAAGGGTGCTTATGTAAGCACTGCTTACATAAAGAAGCAGGTTTCCGGCACAGACAGACCTGTCTGTGTCGTTACCGATCGGTGCAGTAGGGTGCTTGTTTCTTTCTGGAAACCTGTTTTTTAACCCGTATGGCTCGGTCCAGGTAGTCGGCACCGACAAGTCTGTTTCTTTATAAGTGAGCGCATAAGATACCGTGAGAATATTATACCTGCACCGATCGGTACCTACCTACCGACCTGCACAGGAGACTCGCCTGCACCGGAAATGTTGTTGTTTCTTTATGTAAGCATCCTTATAAAGGAATACGACTTGACAGAAGATTTTCCTCTTTTGACCGAAATTCAAAAACTATTCCTTTTTTAAATGAAGACCAGTGGCGGACTAAGCCTGTCGGGGGCCCGGGGCTGCAAAGCTACTGGTAAATGGGGGCCCCCGGCCCAGGTATATGCAAAAAGTTTGAGAGCTAGGAGAATATACGATACAACAGCGAGTGAAGCGAGCTCAAAATTTTAAGCACACTGCCTCGAAAAGGATAAGTTTTCTTTTGACCATTCCTACAGAAATAGGAAAAGAGAATATATTCTCTTTTCCTCACACTTTTCTATAATTGGTAGTGGATGCAAAAGCGAGCGAAGCGAGTTCGAAAATTTTAGCAACATACATTTAGCATACGTAGAGGGCGTCAACAAACTGCCTTATTTGGGATTAGGTTTAAAAGTATTTCTAGAGATTTGGGGGCCCATTGACCGGGGACCGCCCCTATCAACCCCACCTTAGTCTGCCAATGATGAGGACATTTACTAAAATATAATAATATCCAGAGTTACAAAATTGTTACTAAAAACTGTTTTTTTTTTTGTTTCATACTTCTGACTTTGTTCATTCTTCCTTTCATATTCAGTCCATTCTTCTCTGGAATGCGCTTCCTCTTGATATCAAGACGGCCACTAGTCGGTATGCATTTAAGCGGAAATTGCAGAGTTATTTTCAAAACAAATAGTATAGAGTCATCTCAACTACCTCATTTCCTTTGAAACTAGCAAAAGCGTGCTTGATCCCTAGACACTTTTGATGATGTGTGTAGTACCAAAAGCTCTAAACTTAATTTGAATTTAAGTTTAGTACCTACTAGAAATATGAAAGACGAAACCAATAGTCTGTATGCTACACGCTGCCAAACAAAGTCAAATTCTTACGACATGGACATGCTAAGCCGTTCACAGCCTCATGCGATGCGGCTTACGACAGGACACGCGCGTGCGTCTGTTTCCATACGTCGCTTGTCGCTCCGCAAGTCGTGTGGCATGGCATGTCGCGTCGCGGGGTGACTCGTGGGTTGTGTTAAAATCTAAACTAAACCACTTCGTTCATTTAAAAAAAAAATATAAAAAAATCAAGTCATTTATTCAAAATAAGCAAATTACAGACAGTCCCCCAAAACGGCCACCCTTCGCATTTTTGTTTTCTCCGCAGTCGCTGTCGCAAGACGTGTCGTTTGAGTGTGTGTGGTAATTTTAGTTTTTTTTTATTACCCTAAATAATTCTTGTTATTTCGTCGTTTTACTCTTGACACAAGCCGTCATGGTCGTGATGCTGTATATTCAAAACCATACTAATTGACTTCTGACTTGCAAATTGGGATGTAATGTGCTAAGTAGTTACACAATATCATCGATCCAAAAATTAGGCACCTATTGATTATTTAAGCCATATTTCCGTTTCTGTAGAATACCGACTTATTTTTAAATTCGTATTTTACAGACACAGTCCGACATGGATCTAAAATAACGTGGTGAAATAGATAACTAACATGAAATTTGAAGTACTGGATTTGAAACTTCATGGGTGTACAGTATCTACCTATAAAATCGATTAAAAACAACTGGACAGAGCTTTAGGCGTTTCCTTCAATGTTAACCTTGAAATAAAAAAAAACTTGAGGTGTCAAGGGACACCCGAATGGACCGAAGTTCCATGAGAGAGAGAGAGAGAGACAGACAGAGAAACACGCGCACGCCACACGGCTTACAACTATAGCAAAAAGTGTCGTTACAACTTTTGGTCATAATTTTTTCCGTCTAGCCCCCTTTCGCAACGCGCGATAAGGAACTTCGTTCCAAAACTTCGTTCCAAAAATCGAAAGCTACGGTATCATAAAAGAGCGGTGACCGTTCACGTACGTAGGTGGTGTGATTTCCTAGAGAGCGTTGTTGACACCGTAAAGCAAACCCCCCCGTCCCCCAAAGATTTACACCGCTAGATTTGCCCTCGCCGTACACGTGTGCGTCTATCTGGCAGGCCCCAACGAGATTTATCAACAGGTGATAGGTTTACATAAGGACATTATTTTATACCTATAGAAAATAAATAAAATATATTTTGTACCTCGACAGTTTTTGATTAAATGACGTTTCTATGAAGTGTCTTGCTAGCGGGCCCCATATGATTATTTTTATTGTTATTATACTTTCAGATCGCCCAGTAGTGCTCGGAGTTAGAAACTATTATGTACCTTACAAATCCAAAGTTTCGACTTTCTGTAAGCTATACTTTAGACGATATTCGTTACTTAGACAAACGTCCAGCCAGCGGGCCCCTTTTTTAAATACTACTCTTTAATATCATACAATAGCATTAGGAGCTTGATACGATTATGTACCTTACAAATCCAAAATTTCGACTTACTGTGAGCTATACTTTAGAAGATATTCGTTACTTAGACAAACGTCTAGCCAGTGGATTTTTTTCTAAATACTGTTATTTTATATCATACCGTAGAATAAGGAGCTTGATACTATTATGTACCATACATATCCAAAATTTCAACTCGAAATTTTGGATTTGTAAGGTACATAATAGTATCAAGCTCCTAATGCTATTGTATGATATAAAAGAGTAGTATTTAAAAAAGGGGCAAGGGGGGGGGTATGCATGCAATCTCTATTAAAAGGAACGGGGATTACCGCGTCGATTTTTTAAGGACGACAGTACATTTACTTAATATTCTAGAGTTGTGGATAACTGCTTAAAAAAATTTACACGTTACGATTTAATATTTTAAATTTAATAACGATTTTGCTCACATATTTAATATTATAACATAGTTTTCATTCCTCTTTTAAGTTTTACCAAATTAACTTAAAATACGCGATTAACGTTAACACCTAAAACATTCCTAAATACCATGTGACAATAACTACGTTCCGCTAATAATACCCACATCATGTATGTTTTCGTTCGAGAGTGAGTAAGCATATTTGGCTTATATATTACACACATTAAATTTTTTTGTGTGAGTCTATTACGATTATGGGGGAATTCCCGCCGCTTATCACCTAGCGTAATTTTGTTCTTTTTTGCGGTTCTGTTCCAGATTATCGGCTATACAATCTTAAAAATATATTTAAAGTTACCAATCACAAGCTGTGAAGCCGAGCGCTCCTTTTCAAGGATGGTATATTTAGAGAATAAATACAGAACGACAATGTGAAACTCACGACTTAACCATTTATCCGTTTTGTCCATAAACTAAGAATCTAGAATGTGAGGAGCAAATTAAAGAATTTGCCAAAGGAAAGGTTGCTTTATAATTTGTCAATTTATTTACTGTTGTATTTAACAATCACTAAGGCATAATATATTATACTCGTAATATAAATCAAATATTTTATTGTCTTATTTTTTTCTTATACTTTGAGTAATTAGGTGGGCCCCTAAGTAGTATTAGCCCAGGGGGCCTAAACTCACGGTTCGGCCCTGAACGCGAGCGCGACTATCTTTTGACGCGGTAGGGTGAATCTAACGATTTTAAATCTTTGCCGCTGTCATCATTTTCATGACAGCCGTCATTACGGCTGTCACCACTTTTCTAGGAAACCGTAACATAAGGCAAAATACCGCAAGGTAAGTTACCAGAAAAAAATATTGGCGACTTTATTTGCGCGTCCCCACTGGGGCGCGCGCCTTGACTTCACGGAGCCGCGTGGCCCTAGTAGGAACGAGGCTTTACTGTGCGTTTGCACTGGCGAAACATTCACAGCAAAACATGTTGAAATCTCTAGTTTCCGTCAAACATTGTTTGGAAAAATGACAGAACATAGAGATTTCAACAGGTTTTGTTGTGAATGTTTCGCTAGTCTGGTGCAAACACACAGTGAGGCTACTTGGGCCAAAAAAAATCATCTGGCAACACTGGTTTTGTTATTCAACGTGTTTCGCGACTCGCTCGGGGGTCACCAAGCTTCTTAAAGGGGGTCGCCATTACTTTAAAATGTCAAGCTCATAAATATAAAACCATACTAGTTCAAGGCTTAGGACAAATACCTACATGTCACATGTCATGAACCATTCATGTGGCGAGGAACAGCGATGGCGCATCGACGAAAACATTAACTCGCACAAGTAGAAGGTTCCAAATGGAATCAAACTCTTTAAAGCTTCTGTCGATAAGGTTGAACTAGTCGCGGGCTCGAACTCACTGGTGGGCATGGCCAAAAAGCACCCTGTCTCACCTGGCATCGTGTCCGACAGAGATAGTATCAGTGATGAGCAATTAGACGCTCGTCTACATTCACAACGCTAGTTCGCACGCACACAAACACCGTTCCGAACTATTTTAGTAAAAAATACTTTCTTTGGAAAATCGAGTTTTATGAAAAAACCACTGCATAAACCAATAATTACAAATAAGGTTTATTGAACTCTTCGATAATTGAGCTTTGTCGGTGCTGACTTTGTTTTGGAGATTTTACACTTCTTTTATTATTTATTTACGCCCAAAGTTGCTTAAAATTAGCAAGAAATCTTTGTTGAATCCTAACTTTTTAATGGCTTCTTATTTTACTATTCTGTTTCCGTACAGACAAAATTAATATTGAGACAAAACGATACCATGTATAACTTTGGATGTACAATGTGGATATGTTCAAGCAGTGGAGTAAACACCAAGTGGGTTTCAAACATTTTATACCCAAAAATTTGTGCCAGCCCGAAAAAAAAAAACGATTTTCTTACGGGAAATAACACCCTCAAAATTTTTTACTATTTGAGAGTATACAATTAAAAGGGGAAGTTTAAAAGTTGCGCCAGTGACAGAAAAGCTGAAAGGAAATCGTTTAGCTTGGTATGGGCATGTGATGAGGAAAGAGGAAACGCATGTGACTAAAAGAGTGATGAATATAAATGTTGATAGATGGAGCGGAAGAGGAAGGCCTAAGAAAAATTGATGGATCGTGTGAGGAATGATATGAAAGCGAAGGAAGTGAATGACAGCATGACGGTTGACAGGGGAGAATGGAAAAGAAAACGTGTTGCACCGACCCCAAGTAACATGGGACAAGGGCAGGAAGATGATGATGATGATGACCTTTTTATACCTAACGCTCAATGGTCATGTCCATTTCTACCATGGGCAATAAATGTTTGCGTCTGAATACGAATGTCCAAAATATTGTTGGCAAAAATATGATTTCTGGTACTTTCAAACTCAAATAATTACCAGGGGGTTAATTGTAGACTTTCGTTGTAATAGTAAAAAATGTTCAAGGTGTTATTTCTCAACAGCATTTTTTTTTTGCCGACTTTAATTTTGGGTACGAAATGAATGAGGACATCA
Source organism: Agrochola macilenta (assembly GCA_916701695.1). Taxonomy (NCBI): domain Eukaryota; kingdom Metazoa; phylum Arthropoda; class Insecta; order Lepidoptera; family Noctuidae; genus Agrochola; species Agrochola macilenta. The sequence goes on along the minus strand of OU753559.1, from coordinate 8,980,654 downwards.
TTCATTTCGTACCTAAAAATATTAAATTTGTTGTTCCATCTTAATTGTGGGTATTCTGTTTTTTCTTTAATCAAAAGGTACCCAAAGGTCAATGTGACAAACTTGAATTTCAAATTAGAAACAGCGGAGGGTAGGGAGGGGTTCGCAAAATATTTTTCCCTATTATGGAGGCCGCGTCATGAAAAAGGTTGAAAACAACACTGGAGTAGATAATGACATTGACATTTGACAATGACATGACATACAATGGGAAGTACGATGATGTGATGGAATGAAATGTGTTAAAATGTAAACATAAACACAATCCGATCCATCTTTCTGTAAAAATTATCTCGATTTACAAGGCTACTAAAACAAAGCGAGGCTATAATGATTTTTCAGAAATATTAGAAACTGGTAGGTGTCTCACCTTAGTACTTTATAATAAAACGTTTTGTGTCCGTGCGAGTGGCAGTGTGTGAAATTTTAAGTTAAGTACTACAAATAGATTTTCCATAAGTACTCTCACAACTTATTTATTTTTCAGATGGAAATAAAATGCATGGATCTCGGCGTGTTATAACATTTTGCCTGCTAACTACAGTTTTGCCTTCGATTCTCATTGTGTTACCCTTGTATCTGAGAAATATAAGATATGCTGATGTCATGTATAAAATATCAGACTCGGATGTTATCCAAATTCATAAAGGTCAATCATCTGTATTTTGTGAGAAACATTCATTAAAAATGAATACTACGTTTAGTGCATTCCAAATGAAAGGTACACCAGAAATATCTAACAAGCGGAAACATATTCGATTAAAAAAGTCAATGACCTTACCAGATGATACACTAGAATACTGGGGATTTTATTTATTAAAAGGGGCTGCGGTTGAATTGAAAGCATGCTCACGGCATAAGGGTTCCAAGATTCTAGTTGTTAAAGGAGACAGGATATTGAACACATGTGGAATTTTGGATGGATATAATAGGCAAGAGAAAGGCCTTCCAAAAGTCGAACACCAAGGAGTTCTAGTGACATTAGAGAAACCTGACTACAGACAAAAAAACAATTATACTTCACAACTTAATATGACAAATAATAAAGAAGAAGACGTCATAGACAAAAAGGCTGATAAGAATAACCCACAGGAGTTGATGCTGAATAATGCCAAAGATGATTATTATACAGGAAAAAGGACACATAATGATCAAGAAAGAATAAGAAGAGATATAAAAAATTTACCATTACATAATCCTAACACTTTATTAGATACTGGTGTATATCATGGAGGAAATGCTTTTAACAGTACTGAGAACCTTCAGGAACCTATATCTAGATTTGAGAATAATTTGCATGAATGTTTTCGCGATACAATTTTGATAAATGGCTTATTCCCCTTCTCCTTGCAATGTAACAGTACAAATTACTTAGAAAATACTACCATCCTCAAGGTAGTTCACGAAGTACTCCTTGATGGATATTATTATTATATATTCTATACAGATAATGGGGTTAATGATATACATGCAATTTTCGATATTTATAAACCAACATTCCAATATGTAAATAATTCTGAATCCAAAGTATGTGTTAATAAAACTGAATGTGAATTTAATATAGACTTCTTTAGTGATGAGTTAGTTATAGTTGAAAAACCCACAAAAGAAGGTTTACAAAATGAAGAAAGTGACTCTTCAATTCTAGTATCCATATGCCATCCTCGAATTTCTGTTTATATATTTTTTCCTATATCTGTCTTGTTACTTATACTCCTTTTTGCATTTTTATGATATTTGTTAATAGTTTTATTTCATTTAATTTTAGTCAACATGAACATTACCAGAAATGTGATATTAATTTATTAAGTTTTTAGAGTTTATGTTTAGTGATGTTATAAAATGAATAAGAGTTGTGAAACTATATGCGAAAATATTAAGGTAAGACGGTACCTATAATGAAGGTATAAGGCCGTATTCACACCAAACCTATATAAGGTCGACGACTGAAAAACAACAGTCAGTTGACGGCAGACATTGTTTTTTTTCATACATTTTGAACTAGACCCTCAGTCAGCAGCCGACTTAGTATTATACGTTTGGTGTGATGGCGGCCTACTATTTATTGTGTAGGTGTACCTAATATATAAAGTAATAAAATTCACTCGTTTTTTTATCTCCTAACTCTGAGCGGGCTCCTCGCCGCTGGGCACCAGCGATCCGATGCGATGAGCGATGGCCAAATTGTTCCAAATATCGAACCAAAGAAAGAAATAAAATAAAACAAAGGTTCGAACATAGGGCGGAATTGCAACACAAACAAGAAACACAAAGTTACCGGTAAATAGATTGACCAAAAGTAGTAGAACCATACAATTAATCAAAAAAAAACTTGAGAGGTGTCAAGGGACACCCGGATGGAACGAAGTTCCTCTTTCGGCCCCGGCTCCGATTCTGACTCCGACCATAGATTACCTCCGACCTTGACTTCGACTCCGACTCCGACCTCGAGACTTCGCCTTCGACTCCGACTCCAACTTCGACTCCGACTTTGACTTTGAGAGAGAGACAGACAGAGAAACACGCGCACGCCGCTCGGCTTACAACTAAGTACCTATAGCAAAAAGTGTCGTTACAACTTTTGGTCCAAATTTTTTCCGTCTAGCCCCCTTTCGCAATGCGCGATAAGGAACTTCGTTCCAATTATATTAAAATTTAAAAAGCCCTGACAAATATTTCCTCATTTCTCTTTCCTACTCCATCACCAAACCCTGTTCAGCAACTAACTATAACCTTTTATTGAGACCATTCTAATAAGCCCAAACACAATACCTGTGCTGTAAGTTGGTAAGGGAGTTGGGGTATCCTCCAAATTCCACGTGATGCTGCAGCATCAGTTCAAGGTTACTATGTTCTTCTAATGTCATTGAAGTTGCAGAATACAATCAGACTTATGGAAGACCCTCACATCCATTCATCAACTAGAAAAAAGCTGATTATCTTCAAACGGCTCTACCAATTTTGATAAAACATGTCTAAGAACCATAGCTAGAAAGGGTACCTACATATTTGAACTTCGAAGATTAAAATACCTAGTAGGTACGGGTAAACTGTCAATGTTCAAAACATCGAAAACTTAAATATCGAATGACCATGTCACCGAAAATTAAAATAACGTAAGTTTATAATTAAATCGAATAGTTAGATAACCTACGTCCAATTTAACTTAATCTAATTATCTACAAAAGTGACATCGAAATACCTAAATATCGAAAGTACAGAGTATCGAATGTCCTAAATATCGATATTTATTTATGTTCAGAGGGTAATTTGATAATTCGGATATTGCGAAAACCCGGATAATTAGAAAATGGTGAAATAAAATCTGCGAGCAACTTGGACGTAGCGTTCGCCGGCCGCTGCCGCGGGTGAACCAGAACCAGAGTCAATGACACTGAAGTAGTGTCATTGACTCTGGCAGGACCACCATCAGGGATTTTAATTTTGATTACACAAAAAATTTGTCGGTAATTAGTCGAAATTTGTCGCCAAATATCAGAATTTGTCGGTCACTGGTTCAAAAGATATAAGGCTTTATAGGTGGCCGATCTGGAGAGAGTTTCCCCAGCAGGGCCACATTTATATCTCAAAAACTAGGGCACCTAGCGAAGATGTGTTTTCTCTAATATTTTGTCGCCAATTTGTCGCAATTTGTCGCCAATTCACAGATTTAGTCGGTGTGTAATTAAAAATATATTAAAGAATTCAATTCCCCCATACAGTGGTACAAGCAAGTACAAAATACCTACTTTATGTAGTTTCTAGACAGTATCTATGACGTCACAATGAGGAATGTTTGTTTCGAATTAAATAAATATAAAATTATTCTATAATTTCAAACACCAAAGGAAAGCTGTATTTATTACCTATAAACAAATCTACAATAAATATACGAGTATGTAATTATTTATCTAACACAATGTGCGTTTACCATTTAGTCACTAGCAGATAGATCGCTGCGCTCCGTTTCATTTAAGTAAGAAAGAGATAGATGCGCGAGTACAGACGAGCTACTTAGTTGCCTGTCACGTAAGTCTTAAAGTCTTAAGTCTTAAAGTCAGCCAGTTTAATTAAAGTGGAACTTATTATGAATAGTTACGAACTCGAGTGTTGTTATCTCTATTATAAGTATTCCGCAAATACAAAAACGGGGAAAAGTGCGAGATAGAACGAGAGTTTCCCTTGCTGCACGTCACCGGCGCGCGGCGGCGCTTCGGCGTTCGCGCCACTCAAAAGAATAGGTAAATAAACAAACTTGCTCTAAATAATTTGTTCTTTATTCCTCCACCGGGAGTACAGCGAGGTTTGTTTGTGTAAAAAATTGAAAGAACAATTACGAATGCGGGCATTTAAGTGCAGTGAACAAGGTGGTGGACAATTTGAGTGTTTTGAAAAGAGGACGCCGCCGCGCCGTATGAGTGCAGATTAATATGTAAGTTACCTTGATTTTTCACGTCACGCGTGTTTGTGTGTGTGTCTTTAGATACCAATACCGAGGCGCTACCTACAAAATGTAGTCCGTCGATGTCCATAAATTATTTGGCTACATTTAAGATAGCAATTTTTTTTTAAGCCGGCCAAGTGCGAGTCGGACTCGCGCACGAAGGGTTCCGTACCATTATCTATAAAAACGGCAAAAAAATCACGTTTGTTGTATGGGAGCCCCACTTAAAAATTTGTTAACCTAATTTTCTAATTGGGGTGTATCGGGCAGGGTGTGCAATATTCCAGTTACATGTTGTATATTATGCCAATACAATAAGTAATGCCTATTCTGTAAGTACCTACAATAATTTTAAGGTAATAAATATTTTTTTATTTCGACAACAGAAGTTTTATTATTCTAACCTAAATTAAGATAAAATAAAAACTCAACCCATCCATACCCACAACACAACACTCACAATAACCTCAAAGCACACACACACAAATACAACACACATCAAACGAACTTTTTGGAAATAATTTTTTATAAAATAAAATTTGATTACAATAAATTGACAATATGTTTTCAACGTTTAAGTATTTTAAACATTTTACTAAAGGTACGATTTTTTTTTTATTATTCTAACGTTAATTAGAGCTTAAAACATTGTAAACTGGTAAAACAGTTGCATGCGACTGTACATCTTGACACCAAATAGACCAAGAGCAAGGTTTAATGTTTTCAAACAAGTTTAAGCCACTCTAACCTAGTATTTAAAACATAAAAACATGTATTTAATTGATAATTTATGTCTCTCGGACATTTCTAAGGAATGTAGACCGATAAAACTAGAAGTATATTACACATATTAATAGAAATATTTTGTCTTGCCAATTTTTCGTGAACTCTTCGATCTAGCTCTTAGACTATACCTTACTAATTGAACTCATATATCTCCTAAACTAAGACCCGATTAAATCTGTGACTTGGCGACAAAATATTGGAGAAAACACATCTTCGCTAGGTGCCCTAGTTTTAGAGAAATAAATGTGGCCCAGCTGGGGAGACTCTCTCCAGATCGGCCACCTATAAACCCTTATATCTTTTGAACCAGTGACCGACAAATTTCGACTAATTAGCGACAAATTTTTTGTGTAATCAAAATTAAAATCCCTGATGGTGGCCCTGCCAGAGTCAATGACACGTCCATTCGCAAAAATAATGAAAATTTCGACTCCCTTTATAAAGCCCCTAAAACTCAACATGTAGGTAATATTTTTTCATTGGCATTAAAAAAATACACATATAACGTCGAGGCTACTCCCCCTGCGCGCCTCTGGCTCTAAAAAACAATCACAGGTTTGGGCAAACCACGGGTAGGTATCACGTGGATTCGCGATTGTCAAATTCGATTTTAGTTGTCAAAATTATTTTTAAATTTATTGATTTATTTTTGCAGAATAGCTTTAACATTCTCAGCCAAAATTAAGGAATTTTAGTGACAGTTTAGTTCGGTGTACAAGAGAATCGGCACCAATGCCTTTTGTAATTTAAATACTTATTCCAACGCACACATGTACGCTACTTGAAAAGTTTGTGGGTACAAAAATATTACCATCCGAAGTCACTCGCTCATTCATTCATTGTTACTCGTCGCCATAGACTGCTCATAGAAACCCATAGATAATCTATACAGGGTAGCAGGGATATCTTCTGATAATTAAAAAAAAACAGCTGTTCCATAAATTTTGATCGCTTTTATCTTTTCTATGAAACAGCAGTTTTTTTTTTTATAACCGACGAAAAAATATCGACTTGGAACCGCACGGACGTCCGCTTAACCGCAGTTTCAGGCCTTAGAATAGGTAGGTGGGAGGCAAGTAGGTAGGTAGATAGGTGCTACGTAGATAAGTACCTACTTAGTGCTATGCTACCCGTGCGGAGCCGGGGCGGGCAGCTAGAAATACGGGAAACCTACTGTAATGTTCAAATGTTGTTGTGCTATAAGCGTGTGTTTATTTATTATTCACTTACACGAAATTTATCTTGAAAGCGAAATCTATGTCGATTATAGTTTTCCTTCTGGACTTACGTACGATACATGTCAGTTAACAGGTGAAATGAAACTGATACGACGTTGCGGTGTTGAGCCGATTCAAATGATACATCAAGATCAATGTGCATGCATACACTATCCATGCAACTGCAAAGAATCTTGATGGATAACGGTCAGTCGGTTCTAATACGGTTCACTTCAAAGCAGTTCTGATCCACGCATGATGTTCGTGAACTGGTGCCGCCGCCCACCTTCACTTGGGCCTGGTTATCTCTTCACTGCCTTATAGTGCATAGCTTATTTTTAGGTAATCTTTTTGAATTATTTTGAAGTAAATGCTTGACTGAGTTGAATTAAGAAAAAATAAATTAAAATAGCACTGTTTGTGAGTGATTTGTTTTATTCTCCTTTGTGCTGCTAGAACCTAGAATATTCTCATATGTTATATATATATATATTATGTAGGCCCCACACCTGAAGGCCAATTCTCGTACTTAAAAAACGTTCACATTCAAGTCGCAATCAAACTTGTCAAAGATGTTGGTAAATTGATTGTATTCTTCACAGATTGCGAACGTTCTTAAAAATTAAGGGAATTGCCCCTCTGATGTTGATAACTATACTAAATGTTTTATAATACATGCAAGGAAAGCGCATTTTCATAGCACACCTTACCCGCGCCGCTTCATCACTTGGCCTTGGTGGAAATAGACACGACCTCGCAAATTTCTGATAGCATGGCAGCCTCTTAGATTTCAAAAATATACAAGTAGATACTTAAACAGTTCTCACCAGTCTTTTTTAGGCTGATTTGAGCTACTGCCAGACCTTGGTTAGTTGCGAGTAACAGAAGCTTTAGTTGGTATTTATTTAACTAGACTAACAAAGCCCTTACTAGGTCACCGTTAATGTTACTTTGAAGTAATCGTGTGTAATAACCAGAGATCGGAAAAGGTAGAGTATATTTGCCTAAACGTCAAGGATGTAAGTAACATAGAGTTGATAATACCGGCTTCTGAATTCCCGGAATAATAATCCAGAAAACAATATTTTGATTTTAAAGACTGGCCGTGTAGTTTCTCGTCCGTTTTTTTCCATAGGTAGCAACTACGCTTTGAAATGGGCAACTAGCTTCGTCTTTCTGACAATAGGGAGGAAGACTGATATTTTTTTTTAGTTCGCCTTTGAGATTATAAAAAAATATTGGACACGTATTTTTTTATTTTTGTACGTAATCTAAAGATTACGGCGATACATTGAGGTAAAATGTGCCATGACGTCACGAGTATGTAGATTTTACACATACTAGTGACGTAAGTAAGATAAAACGCATTTTAAACATAACATATTTTAAAAAATATTGGACACGCATTTTAGGTTGGGGAGTGGGGGTCGCCCCCACTCCCCAACCTAAAATGCGTGTCCAATATTTTTTTATAATCTCAAAGGCGAACTAAAAAAAAATATCAGTCTTCCTCCCTATTGTCAGAAAGACGAAGCTAGTTGCCCATTTCAAAGCGTAGTTGCTACCTATGGAAAAAAACGGACGAGAAACTACACGGCCAGTCTTTAAAATCAAAATATTGTTTTCTGGATTATTATTCCGGGAATTCAGAAGCCGGTATTATCAACTCTATGTTACTTACATCCTTGACGTTTAGGCAAATATACTCTACCTATTCCGATCTCTGGTAATAACGCCCGACAGAAAATGCCTAGAAATTAATAGTATTTTGACGTGTAAATGAGCTTCGTGCTAGAAAAAGAAAAATACTGTTTTTGTTCTTGAATGACCAAAAAAACTGCTGCTTTAAATTTAAATCGATAAATTAATTAAAAATTTAGGTCAAATGCACCATGTGTAGCTTTTGTACATGACCGTTTTGGATATTTGGCGACAAATTTCGGCTAATTGGCGACAAAATATGGGAGAAAACAGATCTTCGCTAGGTGCCCTAGTTTTTGAGATATAAATATGGCCCCAGACTCTCCAGATTGGCCACAGATAGACACTATATAATGAGTTCAATTAGTAAGGTATAGTCCAAGAGCTATATCGAAGAGTTCACGAAAAATTGGCAAGAAAAAATATTTCTATTAATTTGTGAAATATACTTCTAGTTTTATCGGTCTACTGTCCTTAGAAATGTCCGAGAGACATAAATTCTCAATTAAATACATGTTTTTATGTTTTAAATACTAGGTTAGAGTGGCTTAAACTTGTTTGAAAACATTAAACCTTGCTCTTGGTCTATTTGGTATCAAGATGTACAGTCGCATGCAACTGTTTTATGAGTGTGTTTTTTTTTTGTGTGATGTTATGTTATGTACTTATGTTCATTTCACTACATAGGTACACAAACTTAAAATTTCAGATATAATCTTAAAATTCAATAGATACCTACTAAATGGTTTGTCCTAAATGAGTATCCTCGCGAGGCATATACAACATGTAATTGGAATAATGCACACCCTGCCCGATACACCCCAATTAGAAAATTAGGTTAGTCATAATTTATGCACTGAAGCACCTAAGTAGTGTTTTTTAGGGTTCCGTACCCAAAGGGTAAAACGGGACCCTATTACTAAGACTCCGCTCTCTGTCTGTCTGTCACCAGGCTATATCTCATGAACCGTGATAGTTAGACAGTTGAAATTTTCACAGATGTATTTCTGTAGCCACTGTAACAACAAATACTAAAAAACAGAATAAAATAAATATTTAAGGGGGCTCCCATACAACAAACGTGATTTTTTGCTCGATATTGATAACGGCAACAGGTAGGTAGGGTACGGAACCCTTCGTGCGCGAGTCAGACTCGCACTTGGCCGGTTAAAAAAAAAAATTACTATCTTAATTGTAGCCAAATTTCGACTAATTAGCGACAAATTTTTTGTGTAATCAAAATTAAAATCCCTGATGGTGGCCCTGCCAGAGTCAATGACACAAACCTTACTAAAGAAGTTTGTGCTTGAATTTGGGTCAAGTAATTTATTTTCTTTCTTTCTTAGCGCTTAACAGGCAATCAGCGTTAGTAAGTAGTACTCATCTCGTTGTTCGCGATTTACGAACGTATGATTTCGAAAATCCGGTCCTCTGCTTAACTTAGGATTTTCGAAGATTTTATTTTAATTACCTATCCTACTAGGACATAAATAAAATGCCTACCTACTAGTTCATAAAATAAAAAATACTTGCCAGAAATGATGTACGATTCTGGAGTAGGGTTGATATGGATGTGTGATTTGAGATCAGGTAATAATAAATAAACTTTCATTGGTTCCGGTTGACTAAAGTTATTTTAGACATTTTACAGGAACACCTCATTGCAACAATTAAGATATCCATAACTTGAAATTCAATGTTCCGATTTTTTCTCAGATAGTTCCTGTTAGCAACGCAGCTCCAACTGATCAAATCTGGAATAGCGAGCATAAGAATATTATCGTAGTGATACGGGTACTATCAGTGTAAAGTTGAAAGATTTAACACAAAAAAATTGTCATGCGTTTATATATCTGAATATTGATCGTCACAGTGTTTATAAGCTAAAATTAACATTATGTTATTAATTAAATGTATTTGGAATAAGATCAGTTTCATTATTTATATAAAGATAATATTATGTAAGCGTAGGAACCTTAATTATCATTTTTGTCAAAAGTCACTAATACTTTGAACAAAATTTATTCCAAAAATATAAATAATTCGAAATGAACATAAAAACCATGTAGAAAACAATCTTTAAAAAGTAAAATGCAAAAGCAAATGTAAATGGGAGTACAGGATACAATAAGGACCTGTCAAAAGAAAGTAATGAACATATTGAGGAAATTTTGATTTATTATTTCCACATAGTTGTGTCCAAAGTGCGTTTCACAGGCTCAGTGGGTAGATCTTCTGTAAACAAAATTTACACAATTCAATACAATTGCTTTAGAGAAATTAAGGTTCCGATCGGGAATGGAGCGCTACAATTTTCAAGTATGTCAATAACAATACAGTTGAGATATTTCATTATATTTATTTAGGGTATTACAAAAACAGTTACCATATTATGTACAACTGGAAAAAAAGTTACAATACAGTGGGTTTCCTTCTAGAACTTTTGTGATTGAAATAGCCTCTCCAGTACCCGATGAGACCTCTGTGCAAGTGGCAGAGAGGCCTGCGCGGAACGGGGGCCATCCGGCCGAGCCGGTCTTACTCCTAACTATGTATATTAAACTTATATTGATACGTCTATTATAGTATAATGTAATCATTAATTAAACTAAAACGATTATATCGGTCCGAACGAAATGAGTTCCAATGAAAATTCGGCACAGCGGTTATTAGAAGGCTCCTCCTAATACACACACCTTATAAATATCGCAATAGAACGCAGGACACAAAGTATAAACCGGGTAAGCGCAGGCTCCTCAGATGAGGTTAGCCACATCGCTGGGCATTTCCGAGATGCTTGTATGGTAAAACTCCTCAATATCCTTGAGCGCTCTCCTGTCAGCTTCAGTAACGAAGTTGATAGCAATTCCTTTACGGCCGAAACGACCTCCTCTTCCAATTCTGAAAAATGGAAAACATGACTCTTTAATCCTGCTACCTACAAAAATATATTTTCCTACTTTATCTACATCTAGTGCACAGACACACATCCAATGATTCAAGTAATTTGTCATCTTCTAATATTAAGGTATAGTATATATATATATATATAAAGTATAGTATTAAGGTGATAAGATGCAGTTTTACCTACTTATCTATCAATAAAAGTATGTTAGATGAGCATAAAATTATTTTCAGGAGTTTGTTTCATAATATTATTTTCGCGATTTCGTTCATGGTGTATGATATTTATTTTTTTACAACATTTAATTTTCATTTAATGCATAACGATTTTTAGTTCTATTAAAATGTTCCCTCACCGGGAGCATTCGCCTGTTTAATAGTCAAAATCGTTAAAATACTGCCTCCCAGACTGACGATCATTTGCTTTTCAGATTCGATTTTAAAGGTAGGTACTGACCGGTGTTACGAGCTGTACCGCTGTAATGTACCATTCGCAGCGAGGAGGTTACGTTACGTCGTGTGCTAAAATCCGTGTAACATGCTCGTTTCGAACTCTTTGCTCGCCCGTGCTTCCATATTCTAAACACAATCACCAAGAATCGACGCGTGTGGCATTTGCGCTCGTGACGAACGACATCGTGCTGACGTACTGACTGAGCCGCGTAACACAAGGGATTCGCCAATAAACCGACAGCGGGCGGAGCACTCGAAACGAGAAACGACCAACGAGCGGACTCGCTACTCGCGTGTTCGTTTCCACGTACCGACTGCACAATGCCTGCTTTGTAACATGTTACATTACACCCCATAACACCGGTCAGTACCCACCTTAATGCTTGGTTCTCTTCCCTCACCAATGTAATGCTCGAATTGTATAATTATAGGTTTCACACTGTATATTAGCTCGGATCTCCTACCTCACAGATTTAATGCTTGATTCTGAACTTTACATTACAGGCAAATGCTCCCGGTGAGAGAGCACCAAAATATTCAATGAGATATTGTCCTTACAAATTGGAGTATGAACCTAAGCATTGTGAATAGTGTTTGGCCAAAGTGCAAGAGCAAGCGCTGAAGTGCATGAGCTATTACTTATTTTTCAGATTGTGTCCTTATCAAACATAAGTTATGCTAGGTAAAAATTCATGAATACACTTACCGATGAATGTAGTTTTCACGGTTAGTGGGCAGATCATAATTGATGACGCAAGAGACTTGCTGTACGTCAATACCGCGGGCAAGTAAATCTGTTGTGATCAGGACACGAGACGATCCTGTACGGAACTGCCGCATAATCACTTCACGCTCACGCTGGTCCATATCGCCGTGCATAGCAGACACAGTGAAATCACGCTCATGCATAGATTCAGTCAGCCAGTCCACCTGAAATATAATCATAGATTTATAGCAAAACCTAGCCAAGGGATATTACAATTGGTTTGGTTCTTCCAATTTTTAAAACATGGAAAAAAAAACTGTGTCTGTACAAGACTTGTCACTTGAAATGCCGTTATGACACCTCACTTGTGGTCACACACTTCATAGAAATTATATTAGGGATAGATCACATGTGACAAGTGATGTTTGTATTTGAGCAATTACAATTCTTTAGAAAATTGGTATTTTATCCAGTATTACTTGACTGCCCCACATAATATAGGTTATAATTACCTTGCGACGAGTGTTACAGAAAATAACAGCTTGAGCGATAGAGAGGGTGTCATACAAGTCACATAGGGTATCCAGCTTCCATTCTTCAAGTTCAATGGCAATATAGAATTGTTTGATACCTTCCAGTGTTAACTATAAAAATAAGAATGCTATATTATTGAAAATGATAAAATACTAAGCAGATGGATTAATGCAATGATTCCATTCTTTGATTCTAGCAACAACCAAGATGCTCAAATCTTATATTTAAATAATACTTTAATTTTTAACTGAACTATTTTAGTTTTACTGCCTCATTGTCTGTGTAGGGTCCTGGGTTAAATTCCCTTTAGGCCTAACATGACACACGCAACACTTACTCAATCTCACATGAGTAATAAAATTGTTGTTTATTTCTGTCACTTTTCTAGTTTTCTGACAGCGCTGCCATACAAAATAGTCGACTTGTGCTTTCAAACTTGTTGTTTTTTCGACAAACTCTAACATAGCACCAAAGTTATCTCGATTTTTGACAATTGAACACGAGATAATCTGCGATTTTTCTGTCATTTTGTCGTATTTACTCGTTCTCGATTTTGACGACGAGAAGTAGACAAAATGATTAAAAAAACTAAAAAAAACTCCAAAATAATATGGCAGTTTCACAATTGTACTTATTTTAGTCATCATTTTATTTTACAATATATTAATAATGAAAATACTTAGTTTTAAACTACTATTTATATTGGAAATAAAATTAGGTGAAAACATCAAATTCAGAATAGCAAAATTGCCATTTCTACTAAATTAATAACTCAGTGCCATATTAGTGCTGTCCTAACTAAAATATAGTTAACTTGTATTATTTTAGTCTATTTCAGAATGGGAAATCATTGTTTGCCAGGAATAAACTAAATTATGGTGATTTTGTGTCTAGTTTAAGAGGCATTTGTGACAAGAGAATCGGCACCATTGAATGAATGAAACGAAATATCAAGCCAATGTTGCTATCATAACAATGACATGTTTTATTTGCAACATCGGTTTCTCGTTGTGAGATATAGAAGTGTCAAAGTGCCTTTTTCAAGTTATCTCTTCGTTTACAGTCATGTTAGGGATTAAAATGACATCAGAATGTACAAGTTTCAACAAAACTACCAAGAGATACTCTCGCTAGACGTTCTCGCACTTGTCATGTTAGCCCTACATGTTGGGTTTCTATTAGGAATTTCTCAGTAGCAGCCTGGATTCTGAATCTGTGCCCAGTTGATGGCAAAAGGCTTGCCCCCTATTACACAGGATTTGAAACAACTGACAAAATATGGGTGTCCTATCCACCTCTGAACAATCCTTTGAGGAATACATGCATCATGTTGTTGTGTTACTTTAGTTTTAAGTTAGACATGATAAACTTTACTTCTACATAGTTCTAAAACATTGCAGGTTATAATTATGGATATATATTATAAGGACATTTAAATACCTCTTCCTTTTGCACAAGAATGCGCACAGGTTCTCTCATGAAGCATCGAGACACCTCCAGTACATCGTCTGGCATGGTGGCAGACAGCAAAATAACTTGTACATCAGCAGACAACATCTTGAATACATCATGAATTTGATCTTTGAATCTGAAATGTACATTTGCATTGTGATACACAATTTTTGGTATGACTGAAGAAGTAATAATTTAGAAATTCACATGTACACCCACAATCATGGTTTATGTGAATTATAATAATATTGTTTACAGCACAGTTGGTTGTTATCCACCATTAATTCAAAAGACATTTATTCAAAGTAGGCTGAAAATCACCACTTTTTGAACATCAAATTTACATAAGACAATCCCCCGAAACGCCCAGGTTTCACCACTTCCTAGTATGTTAGTGCGCAAAAACAACAGATGTTCAAATATCTTGGAGTAACAGAATAATTGTTACATGGAAATCAAAATAAATTTATAGGTTCAACGGTCATTCAAAAACAGCAGTCTGGATTTGCTATTGGTTAATGGTAATAGGCTTGTCCCCCTATTACATGGGACTGAAAATAACTGGGGAAGAACTGGTGTACTAAAGGTACACCTCTGCCTAACCCTTTGGGCTAAAACAGGCTTGATGTTATGTATATTGTTGGGTATGAGAGTAGCTGTGTGTATATGTGTTATTAATGTACACCTCTGCCTAGCCCTAGAAGGAAACAAGGCGTGATGTTACGTTGTTTATATTTTTTTAATTCAATTTTAGTGTGACTCACCCTCTGGACAACATTTCATCAGCTTCATCCAGCACAAATAGCTTGATAGTGTTAGCACGCAGTGCACGGCGTGTTATCATGTCGTAGACGCGACCAGGCGTGCCCACCACCACATGAACACCACTCTCCAGCTGACGCACATCCTCGCGCACATTGGTGCCTCCAATGCAGGCATGACATTTAGCATTCAAGTGATCACCAAGAGCTATCACCACCTAAAAATATCACACTGTTAAGTCCAAACTCTAAAGCATTTATTAATCACCAAAACACAACACAAAGCCAGCCACAGTTCATACCTTCTGAATTTGCTGAGCCAGCTCTCTGGTTGGGGCCAGAATCAGTGCTTGGCATTCACGAATACTGGTATCAATTTGTTGAAGAATTGAAATCGAGAAAGTAGCAGTTTTGCCAGTTCCTGACTGAGCTTGAGCTATAACATCGCGGCCCTGAATGCAAGGCATAATAGCGCGTTGCTGGATAGCCGACGGTTTTTCAAAACCATAGGCGTAAATTCCTCTCAGTAATTCTTCCTTCAAATTCATGTCATCAAAGCTTTCCACGACCTGATGCCAGTTAGTATCCAGGTTCCCTTGGGGTTCCATCCCCGGAGGTCCATCATAGCTTCCTTGATCTTTTGCTGGCCCATTTTTGGAATCCTCCGGCCAATCTTCTGATCTGTGAAACAATAGTTTTTGACATTAAATTAACATCTATTCGATCTTAGTACTTAGTTAACCTTGCTTGAATGAATTAGCAAAAATCATTAAAAATTGGATTATTAGTGGCACTTCTGTCAAATTGGCATACAATTGTTGTAAAGTAAACGTTAGAAATAAAAGCAATACATCAAAATCAACATAGAACTTACTACCATATGTTTTTTTACAAAATCAAGAAGAGAAATAGTTCCAAGAATGTAAAACACGTGCGCTGAATCGGACTTGCAATAATGTACTCCTACCAGCGCCATGTTGGCAATCGGCGACAGGGACATTGAAATTATTTCACAATTTATGACAAATTACATGAAAATACTAAGCCCTAACGAAACCTAGCGTTTTTTCTAACAAATATATCATACAAACTTATTGTAGAAAGGCCCATCTCGCTCAAGAACTCAACTTACCTTCTTTCAGGTGAATAAGACATGTTCCAATCGCGGTAGCTGAACGGAAAAGAACTAGCAAAGCATAAGCAAGGTCAAGTTAAGTTAACAGAAGCTTTTTTTATAGGTTTTGCGAAATTAAGTACTGTAAGGATCAAATTGTATGACAATAATTTTAATATATTTTTTTATGATTTATAAAATTATTAAAAGTTGATAAACGTGCTCTATTACAACAATGTGAATATTGCTAAATTATTGAGGAATAAAATAGCGGAAGTACGTCACGACAATTTATGGAACACAGGCCCTCTATACAAGAAATTCACAACGCACTATCGATTAGTAGTCTATTGCCATTTGTTAAAAGGTTTTTTTTATTGTAAAACCACCTACGCACTTTCGCACGTTGAACACATAAAATAATTTTCACAAAATATCGTTGATCTCATTACGTTTTATTATTATGATATATTTCAAAATAAGCTTGAAGAACCACGTGCATGACACGCCACCCCACGACAGAAATGAGTGTATGTAAGTGCCAGAGTAACCCGCGAAACTCAAATTTTCAGGTAAGTATCAGGTTGTATGTTAATCAAAATATAATTCGCAACTGTAACAAATATGCATTTACAGAATCATTATCTTAATTGAGGTCAATTCTAACTTATAGAGTTGTATGGACTTGTACCTACCGATGGTTCCTTAAAAGGTTATAAAGGGTATGAAAAATATTCAGTCTTTTAGTATTATACATACATTATTTTGTATAATTGCATAGCACATGTGTGAGCACCACAGAGTACTTTTTATATATGAGCACTATGTACTTACTTTACAGCTACCATTTACTGGGTACGTCTTTGATTGTCTTGAATGTGCCCTGGCGGCTGAGAGTATGTCATGCTCACTCAAATGTCTCGCTGGTGGTGGCGTGTGTGTTGGATCATTAAAGTTCCCTTCAAAATGGTTGAGCCAAATGGTGTTGATCCATGCGTCATGTTCGTGAACGGGCGCCGTCAGTGGGGACTGGTCATCTCTTAGCTGCTACGGCTTATTTCAATTTTTGAATTGTTTTTGTTTTTTATTACGGACGCTTTTAATGTGCACGTCTTTCTACATTGTTCTCACATGTATCTCTAATTACAACATGAATGATGTAACCAATTTTTTGTAAAAATATTCTGATTTAAAAGAGTGTCCGTGGAGTTTCTTGCCCGTTCTTCTCCATAGGAACCTACTACGCGTTGGAATGGGCAACTAGCTTCATATTTATGACTGACCGACCTCTTGACAATTCAAAAGTACCTGTAATTGGTTTATTTGAAATAAATGCTTTGAGTTGAGTTTAATTTATTTTCCATTTGCAAAGTTTTTTCATTACTTGAGACCGCACTATAAAGTAAAAGGCATCTTTATAATTTTTCGGTAAGAATATACTAACATAAACCTATATATATTTTATCTATTCTACTCGATTGATTTCAGATTTTTCACTTTGCAAACTCCGAAGATATAGGGACGGATATTTTTCATTCAATGTAATGACGAACTATGCGGCGTAAACGAAAATAAAAATACTTTTTATTCGATACTCCATTTTAGTTTTAATTTAACATTTTATTACTTTCACTTGAAATTTAGATAGACAAACACACTTTATAACTTTTCCAAACAAGTAGATGTAGTATTTTCTGAAACAAGCAGCAGTGACAGCTGTGACCGACAAAGAAACGAATTTGCACCTTATGGGTTTCTTTTTTACATTTTGGTTCGGAACACTAGCTGGTTTTTGCTTGCTCTTCTTCTTCGTTATTAATGAAAACCCAAAAAAACATTGAGGGATAAAACTATCTTCCGCGTTCACTTACATAATGACCTTTGCTGATAAAATAGGTCACATGGTTAATTGTTATGTCGTTACATTTGCCTAATTATCAAATAAATAGTAAAAAAAAAAACAGGCGACTTCAAAAAAAAACACTACAAAGTGAAAAATTACTTTAATTTCGGCAGTCGGTGTCTGGTTTTGTATTTCCGTTTCTGGCCACCGACTGCCGAAATTAAAGTTATTTTTCACTTTGTAGTGTTTTTTTTTTGAAGTCGGTTGTTTTTTTTTTAATGTTTTTTTTTCACTTTTTAGTTGTGGTACCTACCCCACACAAATTCGAATACTACTACCTGCTATAGAAATAACAGTGACAGGAACATAACATATCATCCATGTAGACTAAGTGGGAAAAATGCGTATTATTGAACCTTACTCAAAAACTATCCAAGCTAATTTAATAAAATTGAAATGGGACCAATCCGGGAGCATACCCTTTCATACAAAAAAATAATTTTCAAAATCGGTCCACAATTGATGGAGAAATCGGTGGACATACATAAAAAATAAATAAACATACATACACGACGACCTCTTCCTTAACCTCTTCCTTTTAGGAAGTCGGTTAACAAGTAACAACACCGGAACAACCGGCCAAGTGCATGTCGGATCACGGACAATGAAGGGTAGTTGGGATGAATGTATCCTAAGAACAAACTTCAATATTGTAGTTGAAAAGACACCGACTTCTGAAATTTAAGTTTTTTTTTGGAAGTCAGTTGTTTTTTTTTTGTAAAAATCTTAGAATTGGGACCATGCATCTAGCTTCTTCTGACGTTTCATAAGTGCCCAAAATATTAAAAAAAACACAACAATCACTCGAAATGTTAAATTAGTCTACGAGATTAATATTTCGAATTTTTAATACTTCGAAAACATTTCGAATAGGGTTAAAACATGTAAGCTCATCATAAGTGGCAGCACAGTTGTACATCTTCAAACCACCATTTGTTGTGTTTATGTGTACTTTTGTGTCCATCACAAATTATACGAAAATTAGATAAATATGTATGCGACTTGGAGTGTAGCACTATTAAAAGACGAGCTAAGGACAGGACAATTCTAGTACTACTCTAATATGACAATACAAAACACCCACACCTTTACTATAATTTACATACTATCACATCACAAGTGCATTTAGGTAAAGAAAACACACTAAATTCTCTTGGGAGCATCACCTGTATATGAATTTCTCCCAGTCAAGTCGTCAGGTTTAAAAAGTTTTTTCAAGTTTAAAAGGTTTCTTGAAGCCACCTGGATAACCAACAAATAAATACCTGGAGAAAAAAATAATTATTAAATTAACAAAGAAATACCTGGATTCCAATTTTTCTTCGGAGAGTGTCTTCCACAGTTTTCGTCTTCAAACATCTTTGGCAAATACATGGGTGACCGTATTTTTGCAGTTACACAGCTGCGCAACGGGGCATATTACTAATTATGCGTAAAAACAGTTGCTTGTTTACAAAAATGTACGGATAGTGACAGCTAGCTGTCAAATTCTTAGACACTGAGCAGTAGCGACATCTGAAGTGAGCAAGTGGCAGATTTTATCCCCAATATCGACCTTCTCAGGCAGATGCCAGGTTGGTCGTCTAAGATCTCCTTATGATTGTGATGGTAAAAAACAAATGTGGCTACCTTTTCTTTTTTTTTGTTGCGATTTGAGAACGCTCTTTTCAGCACGATTTTTGTCTCTGATAACTCATCATAAACAAAATTTACTTTTATTACGTTGGTGACTTGTTCTTCCGGTCGTGTCTATGACTACGCTGCCATTTTGGAACGGCAGTGCTTTTTGTTCGTGTGAAGCGCTTGCTCGTTGTGAGGAGTAGATTGTGATTTAGTCAAGTGTAGTTTTATTTTAAGTCGAACTCAATCAAAATGAGCTGGCAAGATTATGTCGATAAACAGTTAATGGCATCCAGATGTGTTACAAAAGCTGCGATTGCCGGTCACGATGGGAATGTCTGGGCCAAGTCAGAAGGCTTCGAAGTAAGTTTTTCCTCTGTCAAGTTACCTACTACGCGGTCAGTGATTTGCAAAATTGTAATTTTGCTGTGAATACCAGTGTGAAATAGTGTTATCAAGTGCAGTTCGTATTAGGTTCGACGGATGACGAATTCTTTATCCGGCAAGTTTGACAAGATGGCGACATGTGGTGGAGCCTGCTATTCGGATTAGAAACGTGAAATTCGCCGCACTACGAATGATAATGCTTATAAGTTATAATTACATTATTGAGTTGCTATTACTGTTGCCATTTAAAGAATTTGTTGCTTTTATTTATGATAGGCAAAAGCAGAAACTGCCGGCCGGTACATTGTCAGTTTGTCAGGGTATGATCCTATCAACATTTGTATGTGAACCCGGTCAATTTTTCTGGCTAATATTTGTGTTTCATATTTTAAGTTTATAGGTATGTAGATACTTGTATAGGATATTTAGAAATCAGACTAGTTAAAATATGCTTACGATGACCTGTTGTCAAATTAATACTTTATTCGCTGTAGCAAACTATCACACCAATGTTAGCGCTCAACTTGTGTTCATCACTCTAGGACTGGAATAATGTATCAACTATATATCAATTATTTACTTTTACTCCCAACAATTTCAGCAACAAATCACAAACGACTATTATGAGGAATGATTTACATGAACCCTAAATTACAGAGGCGTAGTAATTAGCTTTTAGAGCTATGTATAATGCTTTGTTTTTACAAACTAGTTATTATAGTAAGACAACCTCAGACCAACGTTCCCTTCAATACAAGGGGAAAAATCTTAAATGAGACGTAATGGTAAAAAAAAAATACAGGAGTTAGGATTAGGATCAGGATTATAAACCTTATTAGTAATACCTTAAAGTTATTCTGCATTTATTACACAAAAAGCAATAGTGATTACAGTTCTGGCACTGCCTAAAGGTCTGTCAGTGGGTTGTCTTAGGGTCACAAAATTTACATTTGCTGTGGGTGATTTTCTGTGGGGATCAGTTTTTATTTACTGTATATAAATGAATTTTTTGTTCGTTAGACACAACTTGTGACCTCAATATTTCTATCAGTAAATTACAAGGTTTGAATATGCGGTTGGTGGTGGTTTTAGGGTAACAATTTTAGACAGATGTTTAGGAAATCCAACTCATTGGCAAGTAATAATCACAGCAACATAGTTTTTTGTGCCCATTGACAGTGTACAAAACTTGGAATCACTTAAATGTTGTGACAGTAGTATTGCTAGATGTTGTGCGCTCTAAGACGCCAACTTTTTTGGCTCAAGTAGCCTAATGTCACCCAATTTTTGTCCTGCAAAATAGCCTAAATTCGCCGAATTATATGTCTGATACCACACTCTTTTTTGCAAAATAAGAATAATTTCATAATACAGTTGCTAATTTTTATATAAAAATAAATGCCTGAAAATGTAAATGGACCACTTGAATACATACAAATACTTACTTATAAAAAAATATGAATTTTATACCATTGATCCCTGTATTGCTTGATATATTTCTGTGTTTTCCCAATTGGATATCACAAGACTACAACTATACACTCAAACCACTAGAAAATCCTCTCAAAGTATCAAACTTTTATTAAAATTAATTTGTAGCATACACAAAATTATTGATATCTGTATATTTATTTAATGAATGCAATAGTAACCCTTTAAAACATAAAAATCTGCCAAAATGCATGAATGTGTACAAATCATTACAAGCCAATATCGACTTTGTAGTTCGGTTTATAACATTCTTAGAAATTGCTTTATTGTCCCTCTCTGATTGACGATAAAAAAAAGGTGATGTTCTGTTAAACAGTTTTATTACAGATATTTTCATCGTTTCTCAGTTAATCTCTTGATAATCAGGATGAAGCCTAAAATCGCCTATTTTTTTTTCTGATATAACCTAATTGGAGGCCATGTTATAAAAATTGGTAACCCCAACACCGTTGTAACTAGCCTAAATGGCGACAAATCGCCTAATCGACCATCACACACAAAGTTTCCTTGAATGAATTCCTGTTTAATGCACTTGATTTGTAATTTAATTTGCTTAGACAGTTTCTTTCTTATATAATTTGTTATTGACTTAAAATCAAGCCTGTATTCCCAAAAGGGTCAGGTAAAGACATACATATAAAGTGTCCTACATTCTC
The DNA here is from genome assembly GCA_916701695.1 of Agrochola macilenta. Taxonomy (NCBI): domain Eukaryota; kingdom Metazoa; phylum Arthropoda; class Insecta; order Lepidoptera; family Noctuidae; genus Agrochola; species Agrochola macilenta. The sequence goes on along the minus strand of OU753559.1, from coordinate 8,958,486 downwards.
ATTTGTTATTGAGTGTGAAGTTATTTTTCTTCAAGCTTGTGGCTCAAAAGACCTGAAAGACCACTTAAGGGACCTTTCTTTAATCAGTGTGTCTTGTATGTTTAGATGAGGACATGAAAGGTTTGGATGTTATACTAATTTACAAAATGCTTTAAAAGGAGGTTTTCATATTCAGAATCAAAGTAATATTTATATAGCCAACTTTTCAATTAAGGAAGACAGGAAGACTATCATATATTCATCATAGTAAATCAAATAGCTTTCAATTAAATTAAATATTTTTTTCACATAATTTCTAAAAAAAGTAAGATAAAAAGCTCTATAAAAGCATTAACTTCAACAATATTGTGGTGGAGATTGTGTAAAAATTTTACTACTTTTTCTTTTTCAAAGAAGCATTTTATAAAGTAGGTATGTGACAGACTGTATTTTGTTGTTTAGAGTGCATGGATACTAATCATAACCAGTACAACTTACATTTGGCTAGATGTTAAATTGCAATAATTGTTAAATCAAGATGACAGACCCGCCATATATCCTAACCATGGTCCTCTTTTCAACCAAATATACTTTTTTGAGGTATCATTCATCTATAGACACAACTTGTTTTCACTTGCTAAGTTTTTGATTATTTTTTGTATATTTTACTTCCTCTAATCAATAGGAAAACAAATCCATTTCTCAAATTTGCTTACCTGTAACAGACATTTCATTCCTTACTTTGTGTGCATCTAATCTAACTAGCCTATAAATTGCACACTGCATTTTTGTTATGTTTTCTGCTGATGCGTTCATATAAAATAAATGTTAATATACACACACTTAAAAGCTGACTGGTTAGAAGGACAAAATTAATAGGGACATAGAAGCAGATTTATTCTACCGAATAAGTCTCAGTTTGATTCTCATTTCTACTTATAATTAATATTCTAATAGTCTGTTGGACCATGACAGGAAAATCTTTTTTTTAATCCAATGCTGGGAAAATCTGACCCGAGATACTTACATTTTTGCTAAATATATTATATTTATCAGCAATTGATTTCAATCAATCCCATACACAATGCAATTTATCAAAATTACACACTTTTTAAAGTTCAATGTACACACAAACTACTTTACAACCACAACATGAAACACCCGTGAGAGGTGGAAAAAGTAGAGCCTTTGCCCTGTGTGGCCTGATGTATTATGATAATGAAAACACAAAAAAGTAAAACTGGAAAAGATTAATCTATAAATCCCTTTTTACCTAGCCTTTTCACAACTATATTGCAGTCAGCTGCCAATCTAACCAGCCGGGACCAATGGCTTAAAATACTTTCTGAGGCCTAGACGGGTTGTGTATGTAATAGATGGTCACACATATACGCACCTACCATGGCAAGCGTAGCTTAACCTTAGATCGACCCATGTGACTGTTATTCCTTAACCTCGAGCCCCAAGCTAGTAATTTTGTCTCTGTTAATGTAAAAAAAACGTTTGCATAGTAAGGAGTGATAAAAGAGTTTGAGGGGGGAATCAGAAAAAATAAGCACTTCCAACAAACTAACTCTTCGATTTCGGAAGTCAGTATCTTGGGTTTTGTTTAATTTTTTGCCACCAACTTCTGAAACTGATATTCTGTGTTTTTGTAAAAATATTTTTAGTATGAAAATAAAACCGGCCAAGAGCGAGTCGGATTCGCACACGAGTAGTACCACCGTACAATATTTAACAGTACATATTTTTTTAATACCTGTTTGACATTTCTTCTATGGGAGGCCCACTTTAATTTTTTACTTATTTTTATTCTTTGTTGTTATAGTGGCAATAGAAATCACAAATACACAATCTGTGAAAATTTCAACTGTCTACCTATAATTAAGGTTTATGAGATGAAGCCCGCTGACAGACAGACAGACGAACGGACAGCGGAGGCTTAGGGTTCCGTTTGGCACCCTTTGGATACGGAACCCTAAAAACGACATACATACAATAAACAAAGCTGCAAAAAGTTTTGATACGACCGTACAAATACGACCACGCAAATAACATCATTTAGTTTTCTACGCCACATATTTATTGTTTATTTTTGCTCATTTTAACAGATATCAAAAGATGAAGTCGCGAAGATAGTGGCCGGTTTCGACAATGAATCACTGTTAACGAGTGGTGGCTTGACGATAGCGGGTACACGGTACATCTACCTCAGTGGCACAGACCGCATCATACGCGCAAAACTCGGCAAGGTCGGCGTGCACTGCATGAAGACACAGCAAGGTAAGGCATTTGTTATTATGTAAACACGCCCGGAGGGCAAGTTTATTAGAATTAAAATATTTTGATATATTTGCATGTCTCTAAAATATGGTGTGTCTAGGTAGGTATGTTGTATGGCAAAAAGATTAACAATATGTGGCAGTTCAGTGGCTGACAGCATAAACCTGACCTGAGCAATAAAATACTTATACAGGTGAACTTTTGATATGGGGCAGTAAGAGCACCTACCTTAATCTTTGTAAATTTTTTTCAAAATTTGTGAATGCACATCAAAATTACACAATTACACATTACATTAGTAAGTTCATTAAGAACGGTTAGCATTCTAATCTCGTCTTAAGGTAAAATTCCGTAGCCGACCGCAGGCGGCAACTGTAGGCGACGTGTCGCCGCGACACGACTGGTTTCTATGAAGACGACGTGTCGCTAGCTACAGAAGGTATTTGCCGCCTGCGGTCGGCTACGGAATGGTACATTTAATCCATCAAAAATACCTCTAATTTACTCAAATCTTTGATGCGTATTCGACATTGATTTTTGCTGAAATGAAATTGCAACTTGACCTTCTGACCTTGACATCTCGGCTGAATCGCTCCAATCAGGCCTACTGGAGCTACTACTACTAAATCAAGCACCTGCTTTTGTATTCAGTCGGTCCCATGTTATCGAAGTAGAATCAACTGATATTTACCCGACCGAGATCAAAACTGGTCTACCCTGATTATTTCCTAACAGAAAATAATATAAAACACGATGTCCGTCTAGTCCCGAGATAACGCCGCGACCTCACTCACAGCAGTCACAGCGTTTGCGACCTGAAAAGTAATAAAATCATCCTCTTACCCTTCTATCAATTTATTTAGGATGCACGCTGCATTTGTGTTCTTCCAGTGAATAATAGTGTCATAAATATACATTGAGTTGGTTCAATTCCTACTTGAGCAAGCTACTTTCCAAAAATATTTAAATGCAGTTTAACAATACAAAAATTAACAAAAACAGAATGTTTCCTTTAAGTAAAAATTGGTCACATTAATATTAAGGATATTTCGCTTGCCCTCCAAGGCCCGCTTCTATTTTCTTCCTGGAATATCCATACTATTTGTGTTAATCCATACTATCTTCATTAATATTATAAATGCGAAAGTAGCTCCCGTCTATCTGTCTGAATGCCTTAATGGCTGAACGGGTTTCGATGAAATTTGACTCGGGTAGACCATGAACTGGGTGAGGTCATAGGATAGGAGGAGGTTTTGATCCCGGTAGTACGTTGCCGCGGGATAACTTACGACGTTTAACGTGATCCCAAATATCAAAAAGTCACTTTGGAAACGTGACTAACTGACAGCACTATATTGGTAGCTGTCGGCTACATTTCTAGTTAAAGATATATAGTCTCCAGACTTCTGCGAACCTGTAGAGCTTCTATCTTCTACACTTGTCTCTTCACCCATTCCACACTATTTTTATACTTCACTGACATGATTCTCTTAGTCACATACGTTTCATCCCTCGTCATCGCTTGCCAATACCAAGTTAAATGCTTCCCTTGCAACTTTTTCCTATAATACACTCATCTCAATTTCGCAGCTCCACTGCATTCTGTTCTTTCATACGTCTTATTCACACCCCAGTTCCGATCCAAACAGAATGACACGTCTTGATAAGATTTGTGAATTGCCAATGTTTATTAATAACTATTATAGTTTATTCGCGCGGTTATTCCGTAATTACACAAAATAGGGCAAATAAGTATGAACGTAAATACTGTGATAGAAATACACGCACATTTCGCACTAGTAGCGACAGCAATTAAATTAATAATATTGTGACCTCGCAGCAGACTCAGACGGAGATAGCAGGGCCGGTATTGGCTGGAGTCCTTCGATAAAGACGGGTCCTTAATAGCCCTAGATAGAGAGTAGGAAGGTCTTTGTCCTGCAGAGGAAAAATAATACAGGCTACTTATAATTATTGTGATCTAATGATAGCTTTATATTCTACCTGTTGCCCGCGACTAAGTCTGCGTGTATTTTGTAATTCATCATTTTTAATTAAAATATCCAGGATGAAAAGTAGCCTATGTTCTTCTCCAGTTTGCAGGCTACCACTAACACATAGACAGACCGAGTTGATTTCGTATTTATAATATTAGTATGGATAAAGCACTCCAAACATGTTATGTATATTCATTTCTGATTAGATTTGTAACTGCAACCGTCGAAATTATTCATTGTTTCATAATTATAAATTACTTTTATGTGGATGTTACGTACAGTAAAGTTGTAATCTTGATAATGTTACCGAAAGGGAAAGTTCGTAAGGTACTTTGGCACGGTTATGTGCGGGGAAAGTGAATCAAAGTGACGGTCGTGCATATTCTACAGCGGCTAGTTTATTTTAATGTTTTGTTTCAGCCGTCGTAATTTCTCTGTATGAAGAACCCATCCAACCCCAGCAAGCTGCATCCGTAGTGGAGAAGTTAGGAGACTATTTAATTACCTGTGGTTATTAGAGGTGAGTTGTAACACTATCTGTTAATTTTTAACGATTCAGACATGTGTAAAGTATTAAACTGTCCTGAACACTTCAAAAACACAATTTCTTTCTTTTACAGATCGAAGCGCGCCGTGATCTAAGAATACTTATAAGATAATATTTTTTCCACAGGGAAATAAGTAACTGCATTTTGTATATTCTATAAAGTGATAAGGACCGTTCATTTGTTTTGATATTCGATAAATTATGGCGTCATCAGTGCGTGATGCGTTTCGTAACTGTGTGCAGATGCAATTACTTTGCGGATTTTGGACCCTTTTTATACGCTCACCGCTTCCATAAAGTAATTGTGAGCTGTAATGGTTTAAACATGTATTTTAAAGTTTGCTTTTATTGACCAGTATGGTAAAGCATATTCAGCTTTGCAAGCAGGTCTCAAAGCATGATGTATAGAGATTTTTTTAGGTTTCTTCTCAAGCATTCTGATACTTTATCTGGCGTGTACAATGATCTAAATTATAATTGAGGTAGACTTGAAAATAGCGTCACTAGCCATCTAGACAAAAATGCCCGCGTACAGATGCTTGAAGAGAAGTTATAATAACCACGTAATGAAATTACTGTAACAACATTATACAACATATATATATATATAATTATAAATAGCATTTGTGTAAGGGCTTGTTACAAATTGAAAGACACTGTAACCCAAGTATTACGATTTTAATTGAAGATCTCTAGTCCCACTGGATCCATCGTGTGAGTAATATCCGACACAACAGCGCGGGGAGCGCGAGGCCCGCGCCGCGACGCGCTGCGGCCGCGGCCTCCACATGGCCCGCTATTACAGTTTTCTGCTATGCTTTCTTTTTAATTGTGCCGCATTTATAATCTTGTGTAGTGAGTAATAAACATTTGCATTCTGTTCTATTCTATCTCTTAGCTGCAGAAATAGAAGCGCTCAATTACCCTGTATCCTCAGACAAGGCTTGCAGTAAACGAAGGGTGCATATTGTTTATATTTGATATTACTACTATAGCTTTGTACATTGTTTCTGATAAGCGATGGGAACTGTGTCTATCTAATAATAAAATGATTTGTATTATAATATTTTGTTTCTTTGAAAATCAACCAACTGAGTTGCAGGAAGAAAAGATAAAAGTAAAAACCTTTTTTTATTGCTAATGAACATAATTTATTTTCCTTTTGACAAAATCTACAGTATTAAGAGTTAAGTACACTCGAATACAAGGATTGGTATAAAATGTTTTAACTTGTAGCAATAATAATTTATCAAGTGTTTTGGTTCTTTACAGTCCAGTCCAACACCCGATAATATTTCTCTAATGTATGTAGTTGTAAAATATTTTCAGAGAATTTATGAAAAAAGGTTTATAGTTAAGTTGCGTTACTATCTATATATAATTAAAGTAGATTTCCTCTGATGACATACAAATTGCTGTTTATTTGTTATTCTATTTGTCATTTCTTTGATATAAATGCTTAAAGAGCATTATTTTAATCAAAGAAATGAAAACGCGTTTGTTTTACTTACTACGTGGTTATCTACATTTCTACAATTCTATTTATACGAAAAGAAAACGCTTGTCGTGTATGAATAAAATACGTAGGTACTTATCACATCTTAACAAATCAATTATGCGTTGATAGAAAGCATGAATTATACAAATCAATACACAATGTTTTATATCATCCCTATACATCAGATTTATTAAAATAATAATACTCCAACTCCCATAAGCCAACACATCTTATATAACTAATTGATTCCGTAACCCAACAAGTCATTGAGAACTATCAACTACTGTAGTCTCGCACAACTGCTGTAGTCTATCAGTGTTGGTTATTAATTTTATTTCATTACAAAGTATTTCATCGAATGATTGACATGACGTATTAAACGTTTTTCAAAAATATATTCGTCATGTTCGACTTCGTTCAAGCAGACCTTATTGGTCTTTCTCTCCGAAGTAATACGCTCATTAATTTGTTACACTTATCGTCCGAACATTTTCTTGATTTCCATCCTTGTGCGTGCGAGGAAAACAACATCATAAATCGTGATCAAGTCGAAAGTCTCCCATGGTGTTGCTTCAAGGGTGCTCTAGCGAGTAATGGCGAGACTTTTTCCAAAGGCTTCTGAAAAACCCTTTGCGTTGCTTCTGTCCTGGGTGCTCCTCGCCTGTTAACAATGAAAAGATAATCGTTAATTCTAAATGTGTGTCACTGGTATCAGGAAGAAGTCGCAAATGGATGAATTTGCTATTAAATACGTGTGTCTAAACATGCATTGCGATGGGATTCATGCTCATGCCGTCGGCCTGATTTTTTTTACCCTGGGGCGAGCAAGCAAATTCATCCATTGCGAACAGTTTTGCAAGCTTTTTTTATAGTAAGCCAGGATCTCGATAGCAGTGTACACAAAGGGAAAATTAGCCCAAAAAAGCTTTACGAGATTTTTTTTTTGTGTAATGTGAAAGTTCTCTTGACGGTCATATTGTTATGGTTCTTTTTTTCAAATTAGACTAACATTTTATAGAAATACAGATAATTGCACAGATCCAAAACACAACCTCTAAAGTCTTGAAGTACCAGTATTAGTAAGAAATTCTTTTTTACACAAGTAGGCAAAATGAGATGAGAGATGCAATAAATGTTGCATTGGTTGTAAGTTTATGAGATGTTACATGTTTTGCTCTACAAGATAAATTTACTTCCGCTGTATGGTAGTACAAATACATACGAAGATAGTATTTTCCTGTTGCTATAATTATGCCAATGATAATGAAAGTTCAAAACGTCGCTTTGTTATTACAAATAATAAAATAATGTTCCTACTTATAACGAACTGAACATGGGTCTCGTATATAAGTGAAGAAGTTAAATGTTGAAATAGTTCCCAGCACTATAAATTACCTAAGTAGGTACTGCTCGATATCGTTACATTCCATGCATAAAGGGTCGTTTCGTGAGTCGTGAACCCTCTATTGGGGAACGCGAATGTCAAGTGTACGAGCGCGCCGCAGCCGGCAAGTTCGTTGGTGTCTCGGCAAGCGGGTCGATACAACGCGTAGGTACCCTGCCGCGGGCGGTCGGAAGAGCTTTCGGCCCGAACGACACGAACGAACTTGGTTGTAGTAACTACTCCTTTACCTTGCTCGGTCATCGGATTCATCAATTACTCGAGTTTAAAATTGCAATTTTAGCATGGATTAGGTGCGAAATACACCGTCAGTGAGATTCACTCACCATTGATTCCTACCAGATTAAACTTCAAGTCAAACTCATTAATTACCTAGGTACCCTAGATTAATTATTATCTACCTAGTTACTGTCTACCAGTATTCGTTTTGTCCCACACCATATAATCGCTATAGCAATGTGATATAGGTAGCATACAAATTTATGAATGGTAGGAATAAGTAGGTATTCAAATACACTTAAAGATACTTATGTTAGTTAACCGTTAAATTTACTGCTGCTGCGTTAGGTCGGCTAAAAACGCTAACTTTATGTACGTTCACTTGCTCAGTCGTGTTCAGACAAACCTAATTAGCTGCACTTTTTTAGACGCTCTGGATAGAGTCATGAATTAATTTAAAGCTCACAAGACCGTGAATGACTACTCTTTAGCCAGATACCAATAATGCACCTTTATAAATTCATAATTAAGTATTGTTATTTTAGGCAGCGTCAATGTAAAAATAAAGTGCCTAAATTTAAATAGTTAGAAATTCCAATATTTCATGTATGCAGTAAGAGGCCTGTTAGTAGGGCATCCGAAAATAAACCGCAGTAAGTAGGTAGTTTCCAGCACGCGTCCCAAATGCCATGCACGCTGCCTAAAATAGTCGTGGACTGAGCGACGTGAGATGCCGCACCCGACATCCGACTCCGATGCTTGTAAGCGTAGTTTGTTGGTCTTACATTGAATTAATTATTGATTTACTGAAAGGCGGTTCTTCTGTTTCTGAATACTATTATCTTTTGTTAGTAAATTCAATAGTTCTTAAGTGTACTGTAGGAACCTACCTATTCCGTGGTATGAACCTACCTAGAATTCAGCTATAGCGTTTTTCAAAATTAAACTATGTTAGTAATCTACCTAAGTATTCAGTTTGCGTTATATTTGGAAAATCACATTTAAATAAAACTTAATTTACACAGTATTGTAATTATTATACAGCTGTGCGGCATAGTGGGTATTTGTATTTATAGCACGTGTCTTGTTCAGTGGAGGTCCATCCAATTCAAGTTCATTGGCTAGGCTCCCCGCAAAGGTAACGCCACTGGCCTATTATCTAGCTAAGAAATAATGGCAATCGGCACTTCAATATTGTTTCTAGAAATAATAATTATCAAGAACAATTACATAATGCAATCTATGCTGTAATAACAAAATTGTAAGTAAACGGCAAAAGCTTACTAAAAACCAACATGAAATTATTTTCGAATGAAATCCATTCTCGACTTCTCTGAATATTAAAAATGATTATAACAACGAGGAGATAAAATGTATATCCTAAAACGTTATTGTTTGGAGGGGATATTATGATAACTGCGGAAGCTCTATAAATTCGTCGACGACGACGTCGCGACGGTAGGAACGGAGTGGCAACCAGCAGAAAGACATAATGTACTTTGGACATACACAGCACAGGTACAGGAAATGACTGGTTCAAGCGTAAGCTTTTACACTAAAGATTGAAGAAGAATTTTGTTTTCTGACGAACATAATGAATGATCCACATAAAAACGGATCTTTGTACGTAAGTAGGTAGATACTTAGTAACTTCAGTCGATGGTTTTCTGGTGACAAAGGAAGTTTTAACTAATCAGGTCACGAAGATCGAGTTGGAGAAGTGCGAAGGGCTGATGTGCGAGGGACGCGTGGCGTGTGGGGAGGTGCGCGGGGTCCAGGGGTCGTCGACACTTCGGTGAAGGGCAGCGAGGTCGGTGCGTTCGCTTTCGTAGGCGCGCGGCGGGCGGCGCGGCGCGGTGGCGGCGTCCACGGCTCCGCGTATTGATCGCAGCTTCGCAGCCTCCCGCACTCGATCCGCGCTACCATCTCTACTTGATTTCCTAAACATTTACTCCCATTTGAATTTTAGTCCTACGGAGACTTTTATTTAAAGTACTTAGGTACCTGATTAAATTATAAATTAGGTAGGTACCTACTCATCTTGCTTGGCAGAAACTTTCAAACATGACATCCATCATTACTCCTTTATTAAACTGTTCGTAGTTATTAGAGACTATTTGGTATTCTTTTCATTGAACTATATCGGTGTAGGTAGGTATTACATTAATCAGAATACCTACTCATTTCAACCGGTATGTTCCTGCTAAATGCTCAAAAATAGATATCTAAAAAGGTGGTATTGGCACGTAGGTACTTAAGTTTTAAAAGATTTGTTAAGTATCCTTCGGTGATAGCCCTAAGTGTAACGTAACGTGAGTCAGCTGGGTTGCCGCAGCGACCGCGGCTGCCGGCGGCGGCGGCGCCGGCTATTGTTTCTGCAACACGATCACTAATGCAGTGCCTGCGCTCGCGCTTGCCATTATTATCTTGCCTATCTAAACTAATATTAGAAAGATGTTAAATTGTTTATATATTATGTTTGTAAAAGGTACCTATATCTACCTAATCTCTGGAAGTACATAGACCTGTACGTAAAATCTTTAAACTGATAGAAAGCACAACACTATTGCTGAGTGCCATAGGATCATTGCTGTTTTATGGTGAAATAAAATTATTTTTCACATATAGAGTAGATACCTACTTATTGCAAAAATATTGGTCTCTAGTAGTTTACGGTTTTTATTTATCTAACTTTTATATTTAAGAAAATACAATAACGGTTATATGGTTTTAGGGTTAAAAAAGTTCGTTTAGAGGATTTTATTTTTATATTCAAGAGGTAAGAATTTATTAAACGAAGCATTGCCATCATGAGCGTTTAATGGAGATAAAATTTGCTCTTCACAGCGTATAATTTAGTCGTATGGTTTAGGTGATATGATAACTTAAAGGAAGAAAATATGCATGAAAAATAAATTAATTCGCGGTTTCCTACCTAGGTAAGCTAAAAACCTAGGCTTGTTAAACTTCACGTAGGTACTTACTCGTAAGTACGTGAACTTCCACGCGGACAGATTCGCGGGCAGAAACTAGTTGAGAAATAATGTCACAGAATTAAGGCTTGTGCAGACCAGCGCGACTTGTCGCGCGACGCGACACCGGTTATTGTTATACTGTGAAGTTTTCTTAGAAATTGTATTGTTCGTGTCGCGTCGCGCGACAAGTCGCGCTGGTCTGCACAAACCTTTATGTGTGCGTTTAAAGACAATTTGTAATCAGTTTATTTTTATTAGGTACCTATGTAGGTACTTAATAAAGAGTTTTGTGCAATATTCTTCCTCGTAAATCTTGTGCGGCCATTGAACTGCGATAAACGACGATGTATTGACCTCTTATCACTGGCGTCCAACTCTTATTAATTTTACCTTGTTATTGAGTGCAAATAAATAAGCTAATATTATTATTGTTTTGGCTCATTCTTTTAAAAATATTGTTTGTAGGTAGCCGCGGTATGCACTAGCGGAGACGCTTTCGAACCAAGCAATTTTAATGTAATAGCTCGAGTGCACTAATTAACAACTTGAGGCGAACGTATCCGCGGCAACAATATTTACCGTTGGTGCAAAATGCAAAACTAATTGGGGTTTTGAACAGTGGGTAGTTACACTAGTTACTAAGTAGGTAGGTATATCAAGTCTTTGAAATTAAATTAATAACTAGTCGAATATTTATTTGATTAAACATTTAAACTTAGATTGATGTTAAAAGCTTTTATCTGTGATAATATGCAGGTTAGTAGGTAGGTAGGTGAGGATACATCTGTGAATCTTGACTATCTTTACTTTCTCCGAGTAACCTAGGCCCGCACCGCGATACCAGTCAATACCTACGCTCGAACTTGAGCCGCCGATTGGCGACACACTTAACTAATCTACAATAATTGAAAAAATGAATGCCCACAAACCGTGCCGTCCGACCATTTATTTATTTATCGATCATTGTGGTGATTTTGTTTTGCATTTTTTTCTCTATTTAGGTATATTTTCGCAATATCGCATACCTATCTAGTCTTTGAACCTACTGGCTCTTGTTATCTACTTAGAACTTCTTTTTTATTTTTGCTTTACGATACGCTCACGCTTTGTAGTAAGCGACCGTTTCTTGCTCAAATCTAACTTGACTTCTACAACTAACTTGACTTCTAAAACTAACTTGACTTCTACAATCTACATGTTATATTTAGAAAATAAGTGATAAAATAATATAGGTACAGGATTAAGGCTCGTGCAGACCAGCGCAACAATTGTTCTTAGAAATTGTTTTGTTATAGTCGCGTCGCGCCGGTCTGCACTACACTTGCTTCAGGAATGTGTCCTATAATAACGGCCTCTCACCTGAATTGTAATAGTATATTGTACTTTTAGTGCGTCAGATCATAAATTGCAAAATTGAACCATTTAAGAATTATCATACTCATCTTTAATCTAATAATAGGTTACGACTTACGAGAGGTTGTTTAACGTATACCTATAGGTATAGGTAGCGACCTAGGTACCTACGTTTCTGAAGAAATGTGAAGAAACTAGAAAAACAAAGTAAGGTAGTTATCGATATCATATCAAAGTTATGAAGGATTAATTGATGGTTAAGTCACTCTCTTCCGGTAATGAACAGAACAGACAAACTAATCTGCGCATCAAAGCGGAACTGATCTAGCCGCTATAACTGTAGCTGTTTATGGCGCGAAGAATGACGGTGACGTGCACCTTGCGAGTGTGAACAAAGTATAAGTAGGTATCATCTACCTAGCCTTTTCCCAACTATATTGGGGTCGGCTTCAAGTCTAACCGGATGCAGCTGAATACCCGTATTTTACATGGAGCGACTGCCTATCTGACGTCCACAACTCAGTTACTGGGTAATACTTACGATACCCCTTGGTAAGACTGGTTGTCTGACTTTCGGGATCGGTTCTGAGTATCCGTAACGACTGTCAAAGATCCACGAATGACAGCCGGGACAAACGGCTTCTTTCTTTCCGAGACACGGAGGGGTCCCGGTATGTAACGATGGTCACCCATCCACGGACTGACCGTGGCAAGCGTAGTTTAACCTGACCGATCGATCTGTGCAGCTGTTATTACTTACTTAGTCACGAGCCCCTCTTAATATATTCCTACTAGAACAAGACTTGCATAAGAGAAGTCCGTATTTTATTGTCACTGGTAAAGTGGTAATACCTGCTTCAGAGTTGTGGTAGGAACGTTTATAGGAAATTAATTCACATAGAAAGTTATATGAAACCAAGATGGATACTTGAACTTTGTTCAAACATCTTGAGATGTTAAATGCTGAACGATCCTTGCCTTGATATAATGACTGCGAAAAAATAAAGTTTGCCAAATGTGTTCGCGGTCAGCCGCCATAACAACATGAATTATTAATTGTAGAATATGTTCAGCGCAAGTTCATTGACCTTACCACTATGACATCAGTTGGAAGCCTGTATGTACGCTTCGCTCTACTAAATAAATTATAATCATGACTCTCGAAAATCAATTAGCATTTTTCTAATTTTACCACCTTCAAAATTCCTAATGGGAATAGAAAGTAAAGAGAAACCAATCGCAGCTGTGTAAAGTGATTTAACATCGTAACATCGACTTCGTCTGTGTATATTTTGTATCTCATAATTTTTAGGGTTCCGTACCTCAAAAGGAAAAAAACGGAACCCATAAAGGATCACTTCTTTGTCCGTCCGTCAGCTTGTCAAGACCTTTTTTTCAGGAACGCGTGGAGGTACCAAATTGAAATTAATATGAAATACGTAGGTCTACGCCTCTACGGTCCTATGGAGCTCTAAAAAAACGATATTTTAATACTCGCAAATTTATAAGTTTGTTTTTGGGATAAATTCATCCCAACTACGGAACCCATCATTGTGCGTGGTTCGACAGGCACTTGGCCGTTTTTTTTTAAATATTATCTACAAATATCATGGATGAAAAGTATATGCATTTTTTCTCAAAGGTCACAATGTCATACATTTTCCATTTTTCTGAACATCATCATCCATTTTTCCTATTGAACGACCTAGGTACCTACGTGTCTTTCATAACGATCGGCTCAGTGGTTTAGGCGTGAAAAGGTAACAGACAGAGTCGCATTATTATTCACATTAAATATGAGTATAAGCTATTATAATAAAACATAATATGAACTAGAAACATATCTATAGACAGATATTTTTCAAGGCTGCTCGTTAGGCACAGCTAAACGATGTTAGGAACTAACACTAAACTACAGTTCCTTCGATTTTGTTTCTATAAACATGGGTTAGTTGTAATATTATGTGGCGAAATGAATGACTAAGTACTTGAACAATATTGAAATACTGGAATTAAAAATACAAAAAAATATTTAAATGCTGTCGTGTTCAGCACTGGAACCGATCCAAATTTCGAAAATGAGGCGAATGTTTATCAGCAGCTGTGGCAGCAAATTAACGAATTCCGTTAATTTGTTTAAAGGTAAAAGATAAACGTCAACTATGAAAATTCTCGTACCTATAAGTATTTGAAGAAGTATTTTTTTAGAGACATTGTTTAGCTTTCTTTTTTGTACCTGGCAGCTTTAAAATTGAATTGTTACGTGCATAACTCAAATATTGTTAGTGGTTAACAAAAGATTGAATGCTATCTCAGTGAGCGATGATAAAAGTGCGTCAGAACATCAATTAAGGAATACCACGACACTTGACTCACCCAGTCTGCTGTAATGGACGGGAAGATTCTAACCAATTAGCTAATCGCTTATTCCCAGTAGAAAGGTGGTTGTTATGCTCGGTGACGTCACCGACTCATCGCTCTATCGTTAAAGACTTGGACACGTTAACCGAACGCGAACTGTTGTTTATTTTACTCGACCTAAGTTAGAAAAACAAAGGCAGTAAACAAAACATAATGCGCTATGGGTAACTCAAAACCAACACATAACATGACTCTTCTTGGCCGTCCTTCGGTCGGTCGGCCTTCTTGGCCGTCGTACTTGTCCGTCTCGTGAGCATCCACAAATCTTTAATTTATAAAGATCCAATAACGTCTGCGGGTGAGTAAAAAGTAATTTAGTCTTTGTCTTGGACTAGACTACACTACAACGAGAGCGACCCAATGGTCTATTACTAATCTATTGATAAACCTTTGAACCTGAAACCTAAATGCCTATCGTTATGTAGAAAAACAAAATTTGCATAAGTACCGTTTATGGTTACGTAGGTACTTACCTAATATAGTTTTAGCCGTCGACTCTCATTTATTTGCACCAGCCCCTGGATCCTCATAGTACATAGGGCTACAGAGGCCATTGCATATCAAGGAGTAGACTGGGGGCCAAGATGACAAAATACAGGTGTTCTACCGAGCGGAAAGGAAAACGACAGTTTTGTTTACTCTTGAGTAAAATTGGGTAACTTCAATATTTCCCTCCAAGGCCCACTTCAACTCTTTACCCTGCATATAAAAAGGGTATATTATGAAAGTGTATATTATTTAGCATTTAAAAGAGACAGCGTTTTAGAATTTACATGACATGTTGTAATGACATTTGCATTAGGTAGGTACTTTACTATAGTACCTACTTATCATATTTCTAGTGTAGGTAGGCACGGAAGTCGGATGTCCTTTTATCTGGCAGTTTGTTCCATTGATAAGTCACATCTGACGACATGTTGAAATTGTGTTTCAACGTTGTATTATCATATACCTACCATACCGCAGGGTGTTGGGATGCTTTTGTGCACGCGAGAATATGTATAATAATAATTATTGAAATAAGTAGGTAGCTATGTAAACGATACCGAGATTGTGTTATGTTAGCACTATGTAATGTAAACTTTAGTACTTATATCAAGTTCATTGTTTTGTCTCGTACCAAGGCGACGGTTATTATTGTTATTGTCATAATTGATTGGACGAGCCGTTAATGGAACATAAATAATATAATCTATTAATATTATCATACTTTGTTATGACTCATTCTCGTTTACGTTATTGAGATGATTATCAATTTGAATAATAATAAATTAATAACGCACTGCCTGCCTTTGGCGATTTAAGATAAAAACGTACATGCGAATATTATTATGATGTACCTAGTCGAATATCTAGGGTGGATTCCAATTTCCGCAAAAATGTGGTAGGATGGGGTGTCGCGAGTCGCCCCTGCAGAGAGGGGTGTGCGGCGCGGGCAGGGCGCGGGGCGCCGCAGAGCGCTGGGGTGCCGGCTGCGCGCGCCGCTGGCCGCGGGCCCCGGGGACGCGCCGCGCCGCATGTGCGTGTGTACCCTCCCCGAACCCCGAATCTTTGCGCCGCAAACGAGGGGAGCTCCCTCTCCCTCTCTTCCCGATTGAAAGCTCGATTATTCAGCACTCATTCAAGCTTTAATACGCGATTATCACCATAGTAACTATGGACTGCGAGCCCGCGATGTTAGTCAATGAGTTTTTGTTAGCATAAGAAGAACTGTGCTGTGAAGAGATAACCAGATGGTTTTGGGAGGTACTGACCGTTTGCGGAGCGCGCTGCTGGTGACGTGGCTTCCTTGTTTCGAGAACTTTCTTTCTCCTTCCCGTTGTTCCCTAGAACAAAACGAAATAAATTATTTGAAAAAGGAGTTATTTAAGTTTACGACTAGCTAAATTGTAGCTAGTCGTAGTCTTTGGGTAGCTAAATTAATTACCTAAAGTAAAATAAATTAAATCTCACTCGCAAACGCTCGAGGAATGTATTTATAAGTAAGTTTATGTGTGTAACTAAGTTTGTACCTACGAGTGCTCCCTAAATGTCAAATAGCAATCAATGTTGAGCCAACCAAGAACTTGCTACGAGTATAACTCGAGGGCGTTGTTGGCATAGGACAGGTGTGCTATCGTTCACATATAGTTCGCCTATACTAATATTAGATCCCAAGTCCTAATATATCAGCAGAGAGACTACCTATTGATGAATTATCGAATCGAGATTCGTGTCTCCATCCGAGAGCGACTGACACAATACAATCCAGTAAAAGGGTTTATATTAGTAACCTTCAAATTGCTTTGCATGATCCTCCGTTGTATTGAAAATAATGCTGCATTCATTTTGAAATAAATATATGTTAAAATTGAGGATCAATGTTAAGTACTATGTTCTACGAAAAAACGGTTCCATAAAATTTTCTCGATAGAAAAAAATTACAAAGTTAAGTATTTACCTCCAAACCGAACAATACCGCTTGTATTAAAAAAATACTTCAAATCATGAAAAAGAAATACCTTGCATATAGAAAAATAACTGAAGCCTGAACTGAATATAAATCAGATACCATGTTTTTTATAATTTTTTAATTATATTATTTATAGGTATATTACTTAAACTCTATCGGCGCCTTGGAGCCGCTAGCAGCCCAGTCAGCGTCGCTCTTACTCAGTCCGCGAGCAATATGGTGCGAGCGAGATAAAAAGTAAATTTGAGCTGAGGTATAGGTACTAGGTATGGGCTCTCAAACCCAAAAGAAAACGAAATGAATGAAAATTTATGAAATAAGAAATATCTGATCGTTTTTAACACTTTCGACTCCACCCACTTTTCATAGAACTCATACGCCATGCCGCCATACATATAGGAAGTGAACCCTCCGGGAGCGTTACCAGCATTACATTTGCGCTAAAGTTTACCATCGCTGAGGGTCAACGGCGTTTTAAAACGAAGTAAAATAGTGTTTTCAGGGGGTCTTGTCGCTACACGTAGCTAATAATCTTTAAAAAAATTGGGAGTATATGAAAAGGTGAAAATAAAATTTTCTTGGATTTAGAAACCAACGCATACCTATATTAATAAATCTTGTTAAAATATACATCCGTTTTTATTTTCATGCTGTATTCGCTAAGAAAAACCTACATTTAAAATGAGCCCTCCTCGAGAACATCCCATATACGACTAGCTGAGCCCTCCAGGGATGGCTCCCGGCACTGAACGTGTTAATGATACCGGAGTAATGGACGACTAGTAGGAGAGACTCAGAAATATTACCACAGCTACAAAGTAATAGTGATGTAAATTCAGGAAAGATATTATTAGGTACAATATCGTATAATATCGATGCAGATAAATTATTACAGTTCAGTGCTGTTGGCCAGGATAAGTGACCGATAACACACGTCTACATTAAGCTGAGGGAATGAATGACGCTCACATACACCTAATTAAAAGTAATCGACACATTATCAGTTCTTACAATACGAAAGCGTTTATTGCTTATTTATTGTAGTCTTTACCAACGAGGAAACGACCTACACTAAAAAACTATAAAATTCTTAGTACCTAGGCACCTATCGCAAAATCTTTTTGTATTAATTAAAAATAAATAGTTATTAATAATTAATAGGAAAAATAGACTCGTTATTGAATCACAGACGGTTATATATATTTATTAAAACAATACTGTACTTAAAATCCATATTTCCTGTTGCTGTTTCCACTACCTACACAATGACCGATAACACCATTGTGGAGTGGTTTTCAAACGAATTAGTTTCAATGTAAACCGGAAATATCTGGGTGCCGATAGAAGAGTGCAGGAGTGGTCGGAGGTCCGCAGAGCGCGGCGCACATTCCCGGGAGGATCCTTCTTGCTGCGGCTGCCTGTCAGACCGGTTCTATTGCGACCGTTCACCCGAGCACACGCTCGCAAATTTACATTGCACGGCTTTCCTTTACAAAGTAACAAATCGCAAATGAGTATTATTCGATACCCACTTATTATCGATTTTGCTGAGTCACCTCATTACAATTCTACTAAGTTCTCGGAACGATGCTTCGGTTCGAGGCGACCGTTTGTACTGGTGAGGACTATGCTCAGTGGTCAGTTGATGGTGACCGTTCTGGAAGGGGGTTGTGTTTGTTTTGTTAGGACTAAGGCCCTAGCTCAAACCAACTAACCCTCTGCAAAATCCTGTTTTGTAAAGGATCCATTGTCATTTAATTAAGAGATGCAAATCATTTAAGACTAGAGCTATAAAAAATACGAATGTACTTAACATAATGCTAATCTACGTGACTGATAGTGTTCACAAATCAATTTTGCCAATCGGAAATTTTCTTTTTGTCTCATAATGGCACAATGTACGATTAATCAATAAAGATAAGGCTCAGTCGCTTGCATCGAATCCAATGATTGTTCCAAGTGGCGGACGAGGCGGCCTTGGCAGTGGCGTTGACTGGCGCGGCCGCAAATCGTAACCGACCGTCGCGCCATAGATTTAACACATGAACCATAATATAGCTCCTGTGCTTACTCGACATAGGTAATTAGAATATGTTCATGTAACTACTAGATTTACCTAAAGCAGTAAAGATATGTGGTTGCATTGCAGTGTGGTCAGATTGCAGCCTTTCCGGGTAATATGATCTAGTTGGGACCCACCCATATATGCCCTACATAAGCAATACGTTCTCAATAATTGAAAATTTAAAAAAAATGCCAGGGGTTCCGTATGCAGTGGGTGGGTCAATGGGACTGCCACTCGGTACTTTACTAAACTTACAATGTTTGTCTGTTACGGAGCTTTATTTCAGTATCGAGAGAGTGACCCAAATAAACAAAATTTTCTCAGATATTGATGTGTCTTTAGTTTAGCACCCAATGAAACATCAACAAATGCTCCAAGGAGACTTTCCATCCCTCAAATTTGCTTATTTTGTACGATTTTTGGTGTCCCACCACACAATCCTCACCTTTGAAAAGTTCATGAAAATCAATTTTGAAAACGCCAAAAAATAGTCAAGAAATAGTCATAAATAGTCACCAAGGTTAAAAAAATAGTCGCATTATGGTTCCGAAGATACAGCTATGAGTTGGTGAGGATTGTGGTGTGAACGTCTCCACACAATTCTCACCTCAGTGCAAGCAAACGGCTGGGAGTACCGACTTGGTTTCAATTCCAAAAAATAGTCAAGAAATAGTCATAGCGCTATGCCAAATCTCGAAAATGGTCATTAAGGGATTCCAGAGATATAAAGGGGTCTTGGTGAGGATTACGTGGAGAGCCTTTCTCGCCACAATCCTCACCTGATTACCGCGGAACGCCTAGGTTTTTGAATTTGAATTTGGTGTCAAAAAATAGTCAATAAATAGTCGTCTCGAACCATGATAATTTCGAACCGGATTACTATGTTGAAGTATGTTAAATTTCCACGTAAACTGCTACATACATTTTGTTTTGGTACAGTCGCGAACAGTAAAATTGTAAATCTATTTTAATAGTGTTGACCTACCCACCAACCTACCTACCAACCAACCTACCCACAAACAAACCAACCTATCTACCAACCTACCCACCAACCAACCTATGCACCAACTTACCCACTAACCAACCTATGCACCATCCTACCCACCAACCTACCACTAATACACCCACCAACCAAAGTTTAATAAATACCTACCTAGCTGTACATAATAGTCCTCCAATTTTTCCGGTTGGCGTTATAGAGACCAAATAAATGTCTTTATTTTAGATTAATTTGATTGTAGTATGAGTAATTAGGACTATCTATCTACTTATATATTATGTACAGTTAGGTAGGTATTTATTAAACTTTGGTTGGTGGGTGTATTAGTGGTAGGTTGGTGGGTAGGATGGTGCATAGGTTGGTTAGTGGGTAAGTTGGTGCATAGGTTGGTTGGTGGGTAGGTTGGTAGATAGGTTGGTTGGTGGGTAGGTTGGTTAGTGGGTAGGTTGGTTTGTTTGTTTGTTTGTGGGTAGGTTGGTTGGTGGGTAGGTTGGTAGGTAGGTTGGTGGGTTGGTTGGTGGGTAGGTTGGTTAGTAGGTAGGTTGGTTGGTGGGTAGGTTGGTTGGTTAGTAGGTAGGTTGGTTGGTGGGTAGGTTGGTTGGTACTAGGTTGGTTGGTGGGTAGGTTGGTGTTAGGTTGGTGGGTAGGTTGGTTGGTGGTAGGTAGGCTGGTGGGTAGGTTGGTTGGTGGGTAGGTTGGTGGTAGGTTGGTGGGTAGGTTGGTTAGTGGGTAGGTTGGTGGGTAGGTTGGTGTTAGGTTGGTGGGTAGGTTGGTTAGTGGTTAGGTTGGAAGTAGGTGGGTTGGTGGGTAGGTTGGTTAGTGGTTAGGTTGGAAGTAGGTGGGTTGGTGGGTAGGTTGGTTGATAGGTTGGTTGGTAGGTAGATTGGTGGATAGGTTGGTTGGTGGGTAGGTTGGTAGGTACAAACTAACCCAAACATAAGGAGGCTATCTTGGTTAATTGAGGATATCGTATGGCGAGCTTAATACCAGCTCCATCATCAGATCCTGGACTACACTCTGGGATAACGTACGTACTTGTCAAAACAATTCCAAATAGCCGAAACAAAACAAGGCTATCTTGTTTGGTACTCCTCAACTAAATAAGATAGCGTCGTTGAGTTTGAACTCGTTGGTTTTGTCTTGGCAAGAACTATATCCCAAGACAGTGATCAGGGTCTGATGATGGAGCAGGAAAGTGGGATAGCACCATCGTATTTGGACTCATTGGTTATGTATTGAGAAGTGCTATTACATTAGGTGGTGTCCAGGGTCTGATGATGGAGCCGCAAGGTGGTGCCGGCCACTCCTCAACCAAACAAGAAGCCATGTTTTTTTTCGGACATTTGGAATTGTTTTAACAAGTAGGAACGTACCTACTTGTTTAACAATTCCAAATGGCCAAAAAAAAACAAGGCTATTTTGTTTTATCCCAGAGTATAGTCCAGGATCTGATGATGGAGCTGGTATTAAGCTCGCCATACGATATCCTCAATTAAACAAGATAGCCTCCGTATGTTTGGGTTAGTTTGTACCTACCAACCTACCCACCAACCAACCTATCCACCAACCTACCTACCAATCAACCAACCAACCTACCCACCAACCTTCCACCAACCCACCAATCTTCCACCAACCCACCAACCAACCTACCCACCAACCCACCAACCAACCTACCCACCAACCTAACACTAACCTACCCACCAACCTAACACCAACCTACCCACCAACCTACCCACCAACCTACCCACCAACCTAACACTAACCTACCCACCAACCTAACACCAACCAACCCACCAACCTACCCACCAACCAACCTACCCACCATACACATTTTATTATTGTTTTAAATTAATATACAACACTATTAAAATAGATTTACAATTTTACTGTTCGCGACTGTACCAAAACAAAATGTATGTAGCAGTTTACGTGGAAATTTAACATACTTCTACATAGTAATCCGGTTCGAAATTATCATGGTTCGAGACGACTATTTATTGACTATTTTTTGACACCAAATTCAAATTCAAAAACCTAGGCGTTCCGCGGTAATCAGGTGAGGATTGTGGCGAGAAAGGCTCTCCACGTAATCCTCACCAAGACCCCTTTATATCTCTGGAATCCCTTAATGACCATTTTCGAGATTTGGCATAGCGTTATGACTATTTCTTGATTATTTTTTGGAATTGAAACCAAGTCGGTACTCCCAGCCGTTTGCTTGCACTGAGGTGAGGATTGTGTGGAGACGTTCACCCCACAATCCTCAGCAACTCATAGCTGTATCTTCGGAACCATAATGCGACTATTTTTTTAACCTTGGTGACTATTTATGACAATTTCTTGACTATTTTATGGCGTTTTCAAAATTGATTTACATGAACTTTTCAAAGGTGAGGATTGTGTGGTGAAGGACACGATTTTTGCAACGGCTGCGTTAAAACCTAAAGGTTCATATAGAATTGTTCAGGGCCTGTATGAAGCTACGTGTCTCTGTCAATTGTGTGGTTGACATAGCAACTAAAGGTAAAATTCCGTAGCCGACTGTAGGCAGCAGCAGCTGGCGACTTCATAAAAATTCGATTCGATTTCATAGAAATACATAGAAACCAGAGAGCCGCGGCGATACGTCGCCTGATGCTGCTGCCTGCAGTCGACTACGGACTTGTACATTAAATGGTCAATCCTGTTATTATCCTCATCCCACAAAGTAAAGGAAGGAAATCACGTATTTCCTTCCTTAATTTTATGATACCTAGTTAATAGTACCACTCATTAGTGGTACTTGGACAAACCAAAAGCTGCAGAGGAATACGAGTATCTGAGTGTTACCTATTATCCCACGAATTGTTGTTTTTTTTTGTAAAGGTTTCCTTGTAGGTGCATAATGTCCATGGCGATTTATTATTCTGCCTGCCTAGCCTTTTCCCAACCTCCACAACCCAGTAACTGGGTAATAAGATACCCCTTGGTAAGACTGGTGTCAGACTTTCGGGCTTCTGACGACTCTTAACGACTGTCAAAGATCCACGAATGACAGCCGGGACCAACGGCTTAACGTCCTTGCCGAGGCACGGAGTCTCGGTATGTAAAGATTGTCACCCATCCACGGACCAACCCTGGCAAGCGTAGCTTACTGCTTAACCTGATGGATCGACCCATACGGCTGTTATAACTTAGCCACGAGCTCGTCCATCATTCACTGGGATTAAAAAATCTCTGGTTTATATTTAGACTTATTAGCTGATTTGAAACTGCGGCTATCTATAACTTTGCCACTTTGGTCAACAGGAAAAGTAGTTTGTGTAGTTGTGTACACTGTATGAATAAAACTAAACACTGACCGACCATCTGATAATTTGTACAAACGAATCAAAAGTTAGAAGTAGTAAGTAGTATGACTTACTCGTACTATCTTCTACCAATCTATCTATATATATAAATCAATTGCTGTTCGTTTGTCTCGCTAAAACTCGAGAACGGCTGGGCCGATTTAGCTGATTTTGGTTTTGAAATGTTTGTCACAGTCCAGGGAAGGTTTAAACGGTGAGAAAATTAGGGTAGGGTAGGGTTTAGTGCTACCAGTGCGAAGTCGGGGCGGGTAAAGCTAGTGTGTTAATAAGTAATTAGATTAAATTCGGTGCTTGCATGTAGCTACCTATAACCGTTTCTAAAATACAGCGTATTTTAACTGAACAAGCACGTAGCATATTTACATATACATATACCTCGTAAAGCCAGTAACTAGGAGAATAATATATTATTCATTATTGGTAGTCCTCCTAGGTTTAACCTCGGACCAAATAAAAAAACTAAGACAGAGCGCTGTCAACAGTGAAGTGAAGCCGGTTTCGTAAACATGTGTGCACTTTGTTTGGTGTAGTTTGATTGTAGTGTCATTGTAAAACGTGTATGCACAGAGCGGCGGTGTAGTTTTGGCATGCTTCACTGTATTGCTCGCAGCGCTCTATCTTGGTTTTTTATTTGGTGTGAGGGTTCAACCTAGGACGTTGTCATTAAAGGAGTATAATATCATAATTCTCCTGCCCTAATCCCAATTTATTTGTGGTCAACCAGCATGTCTTTTTTTTTCTTCTATACTTCTCAATTAGTCGTCATCTCGGTAGTTTTAAAAGTACCATAAATAATTCAAAAATAAATCAACAGAAATATAGTAGGCACCCATTGGATACCTATAATTAAGTATATTATTTTATTCATTATGGAGCCAAAATTAAAACTGACGCAAATGTAACACGCTGTGTTATTTTACCTTATTTAGTAGATAATATTTTATAAATGAAAGGGTATTTTGCATTTTAAATGATATGTTATTGGGAGCATGTGTCGTTCGGTGAAAAATGCCTTTCGAAAGTTTCGTGTTTTTTATCGTAGGTACTATTTGAAATGTTGTTCCAGTTTTACCGCAATCATCATTAATTTACCATTGTATCTTAAACATTTTAAATGATTACAGAAAATATATTTCGTAGAGTCTACCTACTTTCTAGACTCACACAATAATTGGTAATTTCATCCTGAATTATGAATCTGTGTTCTTATCAGTTAACTATAAGTTATCGAAAACACTAAGACTAAATGAGAGTTTTTAGTCAGTAACAGTAAAAGTGCAGTGTGTAAGTACCGATGTGTGTGCACAGGTGTTCTAACTAGGCATGCCGCATGCGGTATGTGGGTGATGGTCGCAGGCGGCGCAGGCGCAGCGCGGCCCGCGACCACCGACCGACGACCGCCACGTCTGGACTGGAGACGAGTTTAAAAATACATTTACAGCTCGTTCGATTCTCGCCATGGAAAATAACAGATTTATACCGGCTATTGATTTTATTTGGTATCATTTATAGCTTGAACATTATATGATATGAATACATACAACCAATAATTGAACTGAACGAAGTTAGTGCCTTATCGCATGTTGATGGTGACTCATTGCTGTTTATTTTTCAAAGAACTGTTTCGATTAGCGTGATGGCACGTTCCTAGGTACACTCATTATAAGGATTATTAATAAGAGATGGTTGTAACATGTCACAAAAGAGTAATCACGGCGTAAGTCGAGCGTGGCGCCTCGCCATATTGTATTACCACGAGGTCGCGGTGCTCGCGGTCGAGCACATGTGATACGAAAGGATACCACTAAGGTTAAGCTTTGTAATGTCACGCACAAAGGTTTTAACTAGATTACGAGAAATTATCAACTCCTATCTACAGCGACCTACAAAACATTCAGTACCTATTTGCTTCAGCGAAAACGTGCAAATCGATTGCTATTAAAATTGTGACGGAAATGAGTCAGTTGAAAGAGAGTGTTACCGTTGATAAGCGTTTTAACTTATCTTTATTTTGTTATGGCTGTTGGCAGGCAGGCAGTCTTATAATAAGACGTCCAAATGTTACGCCATAAAAAAAAACTATTACATTTCTTTTTTTTAACTCATAAATAAATATGGTAGCTCGTAAACACTGTATTATTAATCTTTGGCGTCCAGTTCAACATGTGAAGTAGTGATCCATGAACATGATCGTTTCAGTGAATGTGTACTCGACTGTACAGCGCCATATGGCACTGGCGGTTGTCGACGGAGTCATACCCATAAAAAGGTTTATGAAGCTTTTAGGTTACGCGCCGGCAAAGGTCGTGCATCAACGTGTACCCAGTGAATAACGTTACTCTTTTAAGGGACTGTTTAGAGAGCTCACGGAATGAGAACAGATACCATCATTTTATCAATAGCCATGTTCTCTACATAGCGACATAGACTGATAGGCTAATCTATAAGTAATTTCGTGAGGAATTAAGTCGAGAATTCCTGGGCCATCTGGATTTTTAACCGGTATCTAAATTCAGTTTAATTAAGTCCCCTAACGAGTCAAAACGAATTCTATGTAAGAATTAATAAGTGAAGTGTCTTCAGGCGAGACAGTCATGAATAAAATATGGATTACGAACACTGAACGTCTGCACTTCTAAACAAACTGGAGTGTTGCGTGATACGCTGATGTTTATGGTTGTTTTAATAAAGATTTATTTGCCAACTACTAACTCGGCGGTCTTTTAACTTCTGCTTAAATGAATTGCGCCCAGCCCACATATTGAGAATTCGTAGATACTCACGTACATGGTAAGTCGAAGCTGGTATATTTGGACTGGTAAGCACGTGGGCATCCAAGGTGAAGGTCGTTCGCGAAGGCGTTACGTAATTGAGATTCAACAGATATTTTCCAATACCCAATACATAACGTAAGTACACCCAGTTCGGACGTCAGTGAAGCTTACTCATCATGACCTCGCTTGAAACATGTTGTAAGTATACAATCATTCCTCAGCACAGTCAGGCAAATGGCTGTTTTATAAAGTAAACTTGTAAGCATATTCATCAGTTGTTTCATCTACCAACATTAATGTAAAGAGTCACACTCGTGAGATGACGAGTCCCAAAAGTGAGTCTCTGAAGTATTTTATGATAATTTCTCAACTGTAACATTCCAACCCGAATACTGGGAAAACGTTCCACGAAACTACAACTAAAAATATAACGGAAAAGCTGAGTTGAGATGTTTACTGTTTTAGAAAACAATTTTTTATGATTGCTGTTTCCTTGAAAGAAATACGTTTAAGCCTGAATCATTGGAGATTGGTTCAGTCCAAGTTAAAGTTACACTCACAACGAGTAAAAATAGTAGTTGGTTTAGTCAGTTTCTATGGCCGTAATCCGCTATATGTATAAGCGTGTTAAACTAAAGTGGTTCGTGTAGCGCCAACTCGAGTGGTCTAATCAGATTAGTTGACATAACTCTAAACGTTTCCCCTTGTATTCTAAACGCTGTTTATCGCAGGTCTCCAACTAGATACTTTATAAAATGTTTTTTTTTTGTTTATATCAAAGCTCGACATAGCTCTTCGATCAAGAGCATTAAAATAAACCTACTCGTAATACTTAATTGAGAGGATGAATCATAAATAAAAAATCTAAAAAAAAACGAAATCTTCTAGCTATAAGGATAAATCCAGCTTGGTCCAGACTTGTTTGTGAATATTCTGAATATTTTAATTAACTTCGGTTTTTCCGCAAATTGTAACATAACAATGTAACAATTAATGGTAGAGGATAAGTAGAGGAAACACAAAGTCAGTCGGAATGGCATCGTGGCCTACCGTGGCGTCAGCGGTGGTAACAGAGGCCTGTCCAGGAGCCAACAACAAGATTTTCTATATAACTATATGAATATTAAAAAGGCCTTACTTACTACACACCGGATATATTATTCGATGGGAGACGGATGTGGCGTCATTTGCATGCACGTCGCGTACGCAGGACAATGCATGCTTGCTGCGGAGTGCGGAGCTCCCGAAACGATCTTACTAACAGAATATTTACCTATATAGGTGTGTAAAACTAAGTTTTATTGCGTACAAGTTTTTGTGAGTTCTAAAGAGAAATACAATAAGGATTTTAATTAAATGTATATAATTCTTATATCAGTATTCATATAAATACATTTTTATTTATAATTAGGTATTGTTGTAGTTTATCGAAAACCGTTTATTACCAATGGACTATTTACGTACATATGACTAAGTAACTCGATTGATATAAATAACATGGTATGTAGTCGCATTGTGTAATGCTGTTTTAAGCACATACCTAGATAAACCTTTGTTTTAAGAATAAAAAACCCAGATGCAGGTAAAGGTAGGTTCCTAGACCTGTTTAATTAACCAAGTAGATACAACTGGTACAAATTACAATACCTACGTTCTACAGCGAAAAAAAACTTGCTTGATTATCTGACAGACACTAATGTGTTGAACTACCCGCAAAATATGGGTTTGGTTGAGCCAGGCCAGATAAAGTTGATTAAGATGTGAAGTTTGTTGATTACACCGCGCTATCGCTGATACCACCGTATCAGATTGCGTTATCAATATTGGATACTGTGCGCCACAGATATGTCAGCCAAGTTGAAGGCGGTTTACTTTTTCCAAATGCAACTCCTGATTCAAAGTTCTAAATATTCTGTAAATGCCTGTGAATAACATTTAGAATAGCCAATAGTAACTGACACTAGCTAGGCTTACCTACTTATTTTATTGCAGTATAGAACCCTTTAACACGTTCAGTGCCAGGAGCCCTCCTGGAGGGTTCACCTATTCGCATATGGGATGCCGCGAGCCCTCGCGGAGGGCTTATTTTAAATGTAGGTTTTTCTTAGCGAATTCGGTATTATAAACTGTGAAACTAAAATTTGTTGTATTTTTTAACAAGATTTCAATCCTAATGCCGGTGACACTCTTCGAGGGTTAACTTTAGCGCAAACGTAATGCCGGTGCCCCTCTTGGAGTCAACTTTCAATATGTATGGCGGCATGGCGTACGATCTCTATGACAATGGGTGGACTCGAAAGTGAACAATGGTTTGATGCCGAAGCGAAGGTGTTACTTAAATATCAAAGGGCTTTCCCTTGAAAATGGAGCCAAGTTTTAAATAACATGCCAGTGTACACAATTAATGAAAGCTGGCCACCTTCCAAACTATTTCAGAGAACATATTTTCCAGCATTTTCTAAAACACACACTGTATCTATAAGAGTTTACAATTTTAGAGTGGATGCCAAAGGGGTAATTTCATGATGTGATAAAATTGGAGATAAGTACGGATTCAGAATTTAAAACATTAAATTCGAAAGCTATCATCTATGACAACTGCAGTAGGTATGCGTAGTCTTTAGGCCAGTACACTAAAATTGGGCACACGGCATGCCATCATCATGTTAAACGTTACGTTTAGAGCCGAATCATTGACTCACTTTACGAGCTAAATCAGTGAGTCGATTAATTTGATGTCATTGTTATTCTAGAGTCCAAGTAAAATATGCTTTAAAGAAGCTAGCGTCGAGGTCGTATGTAGGGCAGCAGTCGTCAGTCTCTGAGTCGCGCCGCGCTCCGGCCCGCTGTTACAGCTACGATCTTGCCCTCAAATCCTGACCGGTTACCTTCTTTGGCAGCGACCGGTTTAACAGACCAAGTTCTTTGTAGAAAACTATACTCTCTAACACTCATTATTTGCGTTAACGTATAACGTCTCAAGCAACTTGCGTTGGATGAGCTATCAGGACTTCTTGTGACGGATGTGTGAATAATCAGACACAAACGTGGTTTTCTGAGAAGTCATAATTTACGAGTGAGTAATAAATAATAATGGAGTCAGCCATTATCTACTTTCACGTCTCTATTAATCACGGAATATGGGTGTATTGGCATCTTTCCTGGCGCTGTCGGTGGCGCGGTGGCGCGGAGCTGGTGACTCAGCGACGGCGACACTCGTGCAGGGTGAGCGCGCCGTGATTCACTGACGACAGCGCCGCCATACCATACCTTGCCACTCGCCATACTATTATGCACATATTGATGTCGCAGGTAACAGAATCGCCATTGTATGCTATTCACTATTGTGCAGCCGAACTTTTTAGGTCCCCGTAAGCGATTGTTAACGCCTTATTGTTACACGGCTCGAATGTGCCGGTTTATTTAGAGCCTAATAATAACAGGATTCTAAGCCCACAGACCAGTTTCATTCAAATTGTTATGTTTATGTATTTTGAATATATTCATGTCTTGAGTCATGCCTGCAGCACGTTCTGTCAATTAAAATTTTAATTGTCTAGACTCTAGGTTCTGAGTTGCTTTGTTACAATTACAACGTATGAATCTACACAGGTAGTGCACCCGGCGGTTATTATTTCGTCAACTGACACAGTCTGCCTGAGTTTATAAAATAAAGATTGCACACCCGGAACACGTGTCAGTTAACTTAGGTCATCATCTTTATTTATCGTTATCTACATACTCGTAGGTACATTGGTATTATTGGGAATTTTTCATGTATTGACAACTTTCAGTCGATCATATACTAGTTGCACTATTTGTTAGCAACTCTGGCTATGAATAACTCATTAAAAAAAAGGAATATACGTATGTAGGATGCTACTTAGATATGATGTTTTTTATTTTATCATATTTAGTGTCTCCTAACTCCTATGCATGTAGGTAACCGATGCTAAAATGCTGGAACTAGGTAGGTAGTAGGTACGTAAGTACCTATCTAATTCGCGGTCCTTGTGCCATTGCTAATAACCTAATACCTACTAGTTGCTTTACAACTCTTTTCATTTAACTGCTACATGTACAATGTACGAGTACCTACATTATACCTAATAGTCTAACCTACACGTGTTTTAATACGCAGATGTTTCCTAGAGCGCATAATCAAATGGTACGGAACTACGGAGTCCTTACTTACCGCACTTTATACAATTATACGTATGTACTTATTACATTGCAGATTAGTTATCATATTAATTGAACAAAGTCCTAGTGATTGGGTCAATAGTTTAAATGACGATTTAATGTACGGTACTCGCAAAGATGGAACGTTATTGCATTACAGACGGAAAATAAGTGTGTCTTGTTACATCGATAGCACACATATTTCTTTTTGTGTCTCATAAAGTAAACAGCTATTTAGACACGTCCGCGGTTGTTTGTGCCGCGCGGGAATTAGTCACACACACAAATATCACTGACATACAACCGCAACCACTAACGCCATCTATTAGCGACAAACGTGAACACATATGAAATATAACGGTCAAAATAAAACTGGTCTTTGTAACAAAAACATGATATGCAAGTAAATGTAGGTATGTTCAATCTTAATTAGTGCTTTAATTTATCCTATTAGAGAAGCTAACTCTAATTTTGTTGAAGTAATTAAACTTAGTCTGCACAATGCACATTTAATAAGTTTCAGGCAAGGATTAACTATCTATAAAAATGAAATGGTAACTAACTAAAGTATGATTTAATTATTATTAGAACACTGAACTGAAATAAGTAACGGTTTAACAAGATCAATGCCGATTATATACCTAACCTTGATGGACCAGAATAGTCTTAAAAGAGAAAATTGTAACTTTCTAAAGAACTTTATGAACTTGTCATGCTTGATGATTGATACCTAACGATATAAAAAAAAACAAATCTGTACATATTCGATTAGAGGACACTCAAGATCATTGCGTTTCAGTTTTAATACACGAACAATATTTGGCAATAGCCCAACTAGATTATATCTAACGGTTATGTAATTTTCTATTTGATCGTTTAGTTGTTGGTTTGATATTATAAGGTTAATGGCACCTTATTAAGGTCGTTATAAATGATGTCATGAATGGAATTCTTTACGACGGGCGTGGCTATGAAACGTTTAATGTTGAACCTTTGATGATTGGGATTTTCTCACCTTTCACTAAAATAAAGATAAGTAAATCTTAAACTGATGACTTAACTGATTCGATTCAGGAGGAATTAATTTTAGATGTGAAAAAGTTTCCCAAAAATCGTAATATCGTTTTTTTTGACATGGCATAGTACAGTCGAAATTTTTAAGAATTTGTTCTACGAACATTCATGACTGTTTTTCCGCAAAGATTATTTTCGGGAAGATTATCTGTACTTACCTACTTATTTCTACACGTTCATAATGAGTGAGTATGTCTTGGACCTACTCATTATTTCGCCTTCAAATTCTGAGTAGGATGTGTTATTAAATATCGTGTCATTCTACACATTAAGATGACTAATTGTGTACCTATTCTATGAATAAATGATAAGATAGACCCATTATGAACCTTAATAGAGTTGAGATGCAAATATAAAAAGCATTTACTGATATTTACCTAACTATAATCTTTTGAGACACCCATTAAGAATTGTTTTGTATTTAGGATGTACCTATAAACATACTAACAGGAAACCTAAATAATATCTAGGATGATAGTTAATCAGAGGGCCTATCCGATTAAATACATACATTATAAGTAGATGCTGTGACATATCTAGCACGAAACGGGAAATTGTTGGCATGAAATTGATTTATATTCGTGATACCTAATAGAATAATAATAATAGAATAAATTGTAGTTGCTTCTGCTGAAATATTTACAGGCAGGACGGTTTCAGGTCGATATGATGTATGTGTCGAAAGCCTTAGTATGAAGATACTTGTGAGCGACTTCGCTGTTCATAGCAGTATTTATTTTGTAACTTGCATCTCAGTGTCCCTCTGTGTTCTACAAAACATCACTGTTAGTTTGAATAAATATACATTTGGTGTCGTGTCCTACTGTGTAGCTCGTATGTCCGCAGTTCCGTACACCTACCCCTTTATAATTCCCCATCGATGAGCTTACATTGGCAATCCACTTATGCTTTAGACGTCGCTAAATTTTTTGAATTTAATTAGGAGCTTATACCCAAGAGGCTTGTCCAGTTCACCTTTATATAAAATAATATAAGTAAAATTAGCTCACCTTTTCGTATTAGTAAGCTGGTTACCCTACGAAGCGCCTCTCTGGGTGACTTCTGGAAGAACTTAGGCGTCAGGTTGGGTGGCAGGGTAAGCGGTTTGCGGGCCGCGCTGCCCTCCCAGGCCACGGGGTGCTCCACGGCCATTTTTGACGAGGCTGTTAGTCGGTCCAGATGCTCCGTTGAAGCAGGCCTGCCAGCAAGCGGAGTGGTTAGAGAGCTGATCAATGCGAGTTTGGAATGTTAACAAATTAGTTTTTTATTTATTTGAAAAGCTCAGCATTACGCTAGCTGATTAAGTGGTTTGAGAATAAGATTGGATTTAAATAAGACCAAGTCTCCCTAAAAACAGAATTAGTCCTAAAATTATTTTTAATGAGTGGTGGTCATCCTGGCAGCCCCCCTGGTTGTCAGTGGTCGTCACTGCCTAAGAACATCTGCCGATCAATTCTGTAAAAATCTCACCGTGAAAAAGTAGGTGAAGTGCGCTTGAATTGAGCTATCATTCCACCTGATGCTTGGGATTGACACTATTGACAGCTCACTTTAAGATAACTCCACGTAAGTTAGAATAGATCGGCAGATGTTCATAGGCAGTGGGGACCACTGACCACCAGGGGGGCTGCCTGCTGCGAGATTTTTGAGGAATAGACCAGCTGCAATGCCAAACCACATGCACAGATGAGTTGTCTACCCTTTTTGGAGAGGACTCTCTTCAATATGTTTCTCTTGTTGCTGTCCATGTCGTAGCTTTGCGTAAAGATCCACCTAAACCACAGGGATACCATACCTACCTACCTAGTAAAAATATAATAATTTTTGAATTAATTATAATATGTAGGTACCTATTAATGAAAAGAGTTCCTCTTTGGAATATCTAGGGGTTTATTTATAAAAGTTTTTTAAAGTCAAGTAATGTTTAGCGACTCGTTAACCATATTTTTTTTACATTTAATCGTATCTTAACTTTAAGCAACGTTTATAAATAAAGGGGTAACTGTTTAACAACTATAAATGGATCCTCGAGTTAGTAATTGTTTAGGAAATGTAGTTTATAACCTCAACAATTAATTCCATTCCTATTAAACAATGTATTACGAAGGGCAAATATTTAATAGACCTAGGTTGATAACATTTTGGACATTCTGGTATGAGCGTTTACAGATTTGATTTTCCTCAGTTTGAGGATAGTTAAAATAATGGCCAAAATTCCCAAATCTGTCATGCCTAATGTCTGATAGTGGGGCACAGTAACATTATGGAACGAAAGACTAATAATTTGGATTATTTCGGTTCTGTTAACTGGCCGTTTTTTAAACAGCAGGTGACGAGAATAAAAATATACCTATGTCTGTTCAATATAACCAATGGATATACCTAGTTTTGTATCTCTGTGGTTGTTGTTTATTTATTTTAAGTTTTTGTTGCTTCTGCAGACCTCCCTTTCCAAAAATGTTGTAATATTATGTCCTAAATAAGTAAATAAAGTATGTTGTGGCCCGCTTTGTGTCCTTCGTCAGGAGTAAATTACAATACAGTTGTAAAAATAAATGAGGTTAGTGGAATATCGACGAGTACGTCAAGAGTATTTATTCATGCTACAACTTGACTCTCTCCATATTTATGGAGAGTCAAGTTTTAGCATGGTTCCTGTGCTGGTGTTGCGTACCTGTGTCTCTGGCGAGGGTACCAGCCTCGGGGCGGGCCGCCGAGCCGCAGCAGGTCTGCGCCGGTACAGACGCCGGTCGCGCCCATCACCGAGCCGCGCCCGTACCCGCCCAGTGTCGCGGAGCTCCCTGTGTATAAAAAAAACATATTTTAA
The DNA here is from genome assembly GCA_916701695.1 of Agrochola macilenta. Taxonomy (NCBI): domain Eukaryota; kingdom Metazoa; phylum Arthropoda; class Insecta; order Lepidoptera; family Noctuidae; genus Agrochola; species Agrochola macilenta. Next base: position 8,924,088 of record OU753559.1, on the reverse strand, counting down.
TTAAATACTACCTAGAAATCGTGCTTCTGTTTGGCTCTCGTAAAAACCAGGTAGGTGTGAAATCAGAGGTCACTCGCGGATTTCGATCATCTTTAAACATGTTATAAAACAAAGTGGCTTTTCGCGTTTGTCTGTATGTCCGCGTTGTTCTTCTAAAATACGCAACGGATTTTGATGAGGTTTTCAACATACCTAAGTTAGAGAATGTATTCCGGAAGGTTTATGAAGGTTATGTGTATAATATATTAATATTAAACTTATAGATAATTAAAAAAAACGATGTTTTGTCACGTCGTAAAAACCTTGCGAACGACGCAAGGGCGGATCGCTAGTATAATTATAATTCAGTAACTTCAAAACTGTCGTGACAGTTTTAATCCCACGACTGGCCAGAAAGTTATAAGTTTATGAGTGGACAAGAAAGCGAATAACACATCGTGTAACGGTTAAAAGAAAAGACACCATGAAAAAGGAGCTGAGTTTGTCCAGGGAATGCCGAAGTGAAGCTTGCTGAACTGTTTGGTTAGCCGTGAGGCGCTGTTTAACTACTCGTATTAATACATCACAACAAGGGCTGAGTTAGTCATCTTTTATACTGCAGAATACCTAACTATTGTTTTCATAATTTTAGAAAGTGGTTGTGTCCACGTAATTTTAGCAGTTTCAGCATAATATCTGAAATATACAAGGACACACGTAAGTATTCTTTTGAAGGTCAAACCAGACATCATATTGGAGTGTGATACTGTTTTCCGCAAGTACATGATTACCTACATACATTATTTAAATCATAATACCGGGCTGCTGCAACAACACGTAACCTATATTTCCTTATTTAATCGTTGCTTGCCGCGGACTGTTAGGGGGAAACTCAGACCGTAAATGCACATATTTCTACAATAGCACAAGTTATTAGGCGTGTTGATGATCTGATTTATAGTAGTAGGGGTAAAGAAGTGAATTACTGGCCTTTATGAATCGAAAATTAATAAAAACAATTTGACAATAACTTTTACTGAGGGGCAATTCCCGTAATTTTAAAAACGTTCGCATTCTAGTCTCATTCGCAATCTGTCAAAATACAATAAATTTACCTGCGACTTGAATGTGAACGTTTATTATGTACGAGAATTGACCTTCACATCTCAGACGAAAAAGGCTATTCCGACCAGTCGTACCTACTTTTTATCACTCTGGAAATAGATAAAATAGAAAATATTATATATTTGTTTTATTACCACTTGACGTAATGTTGTTATAACATGCTGTGAAGTTTATAAAGGATAGGACCACAGAGCACTCGAAACATAAAACATCATTATGATTATTTATATTATCAAGCTGCACAACACCATGCATGACATCATTTAGGCACGATTGTAGTTTTTAGGTATTATTAGTGCTTGCCATGTTAATAGGCAATTTGCTCGACTCGAACTATCTACATGTAAATTACCGCTTTGTTCAGTACTTACGGTAAAGGACAATTATAATTATACAAATGTTATTGATGCCCATTGTAATTTGCATAGTTATTATAAATACACTCCCGTACACCTGAATCGAGGCCCCCTGCATATTTTTGTTTATAGTCTACTCTCTATTTTTTAAAATATTAGTAAGTACCAAAAAGAAAAAAAAAATTTCGTTTTGAAGCTGGCCTACAATTATTTCCGTTTGTCATTGTTCCAAATTTGAAATCGGAATACTAACAAAAAAACAGTTTCAGCAATAAGTCGCCTTTTTGCGTTTCTCAGGAGCAAAATTAGATTTACATAGAGAAAACGTTTATTTAGTACCTGGTTTTACCTCCAAGAGCATTAACGAAGGCCGTCATGCGGTTCGGCATGAATGAATTAATAACGTGCTGTGGAACGTTGTCCCATGCTTCCAAGATGGCAGTTTTCAGCTCCTGCAAAGTTTCTAGAGCTGGTTGGTAAGCTCAAACACACGTCTTCAGCTAATCCCATAAGTGCTCTATTGGATTCATATCACGGGTTCTTGCTGGCCATTCCATTACTACGATACTAACGTGAACGTGCAGGTATTCTCGAACAATTCTTGCAGTGTGCGCTCTTGCATTATCATGCATAAAAGTGAAATCCTGGCCCAAAAACTCAGCATGAGCCTCTAGGCATTGAAAAGTGTATCGGTCGTTATTTAGTGGTCCCGTCACAACCTGAAGGCCAGTTTTTCCTTCGGTGGAAATTCCGCCCCAGATTGTCCATGACCCAACACCACAAATAACTCACCGTCTCTTCAATGCAACATTGCTGAAAACGTTCTCCCTGTCTTCGATAGACTTTCCTACGTCCATCATTGCCATACAGCATAATCTTGGTTGCATCCGTAAAAAGAAGCTGGCCCCATTGACGTTGATTCCAATGCAAACGTTCGCGTGCAAGCTTTAGGCGCGTCATTCTGTGAGCTCGTGTTAGTTTGGGGCCATTGGCTGGTTTATGAGGTTTCAGTTCAGGCCACGTTCTTCGAGTCTCTTTCTAACAGTTCGAGTACAAACTATTAGTCCATGAAAGTCTCGAAGCTGTTCTTGGACCTATACTGAGGTGAGATGAAGATTACGCAGGCTTGTGGTAAAGATAAAACGATCTAGTCGTGCTTTAGTGACCCGGTTTTGTGGTCCTCAATAAACCGCCAGTCTCTCAGGAGTTCAAAGAATTTATTCTTTGAACGGCAGAACGGCCTACATGAAGTTGTGCACTTACGTTTCGTTGACTAAGCCCAGACTGAAGAAGTTCCACAGCTTGCGTGGCTTTGAACGTCAGAATGAATAAAAACATAAGGAAACACAATTTTGATACTGTTTTTATGCAAAACAATACAAGTAGGTAATTAAATAACGATTGACTTGTTGTTGTTCCTTCTATAAGAACGAGCAAACTCCGATTTTCTTCTCTATTACAAATTCATGAATTCAATTTTGGAACGATGGTGATACATAAATGATGACCAGTATCAGCTTCAAAACTGCTTAAAAACGTTGTCTCTGACTCTGTTTTAGACCTTTAAACATAAAAATGCTCGATTATGAGTCCGGAAGTGTATAACAGATACTTAAAGTAAAATATCAAAACTAATTTTCGATTAGTTTTCGAAGGGACTCGCGGCAAAATGATAACAGCCGCACAGTTCGATCGAAAATTAATCCGTTGGTTTTGGCTGTCATTCGTAGGTCTTTGATAGACGTTGCGGGTAGTCAGACAGAAGCCCCAAAATTCAGAAATGGTCTTACCAAGAGGTATCGTATTACCAAGTTACTGAGTTGTGGAGGTCAGATAGGCAGTAGCTCCATACTGGTATTCGGCTGCATCCGGTTCAGATTTTGTGGTGCTTCCCACCCGTAATAAAACTTTTATTACACGCGTGAAGCACCAAAAGTCTTTGTCCACAGCAGGCTAAAGCCTCTCTAAGAGTGGGCAAATATTATCAGAATAAGCTCTGATATGCGAGCATGTGGGGGACTGGCAGTGTCGGGAAAGTGTAGACAACTAGTAATTTTGTGATTGAAACAACTTATTGGACTATTTTCTTTACAAATAAAAAGGCTAAACAAGCACAAAGGCTGGTTTCATGAGCGTACCCAGCTTTTGGCCCAGGCCCATCAAAAATTTCTTAAGTTGGATCCGCAAAGAAAGCCCACGAAATTCAAATTTTCTTATGTTTTTTTTGCAATTTGCATGTCAGTGTCAGATAGTATCTTGATTAAAATATGATTCGCCACCTTAACAAATATGTATTTACAGAATTATAATCTTTAGAATCATTAATAGATAGGTACAGTCAGCATCAAAAGTTGTTGACCACATTTAGATTTTCATAATCGCTGTATAGTGAAGTGCTAATAGTGAATACGGTGTACAGCGATTTTGAAAATCTAAATGTGGTCATCAACTTTTGATGCTGACTGTACATCTCTCTAAGTTAGATTTGTTCTGAAATGTCATGATTTCATGAAAAAGTCATTCAATGGAACAAATGTAACTTAAAGAGATTTACGAGTATTAATGATTCTAATGATTACAGTTCTGTAAATACCTACATATTTGTTATGAACGAGACTCAATGACCAAGAAGAGACAACATAACACTGAGCATAGTCTTTACGCGTCGAGTACTGAATTACCATTCAATTGAAGCCGTAGAATAAAGGCTCGTGCAGGCTAAACGACACCAGTTATTGTTCTTTTTTAGAAATTGTCGTTAGAGTCGCGTCGCGCTAGTCTGCACGACGCTTAAGGCATTGCTAACAAAATTTACAAAGGCTGCGCAACGCGGTTTTTTCTAAAATTAATGTATAATATACCAATTGTAACTGCAAAGTATGTCTTAACGTGACTCTAATAAGTTTTATCGGCAAAATTAAGTACATAGGCATTCATTCCAGGGGGCTGCCCTCCCCTGCCCCCCCCCCCCCCCCCCTGGGTACGCCCATGGCTGGTTTCGTTTGAAGACTGAACTTGTGAACTAAATGTGAGACTTACCCCAGTATAAGTTGACCCTGAGTTGGACCCAACCTTAGTCGGGAACTTGGGACTATGCCTTTGAAGAAAATACCGAACAGCTTGGTCAGCTTGTTTTTAGTTGAGCTGTATGAGTTTTAAGAGACCATTATTAACTTTTTAACTTTTTAACGTTTTTTTACGTTTTTTGTGAACACTTCTCCAATCATCATCACAAAACCGAAACTTTTGTTTGTGAAAGTTAAAATAAGTAAGTACATTGTGAACATACGAGTATTTTGATAAAAAAACATTATATTTACCACGACCACTTTTTTCTGTACTCTACGATTAATAGATACAAAGATATATATCTTTTTAAACAAAGTGACATTTTCTTTTCTTCATTTTTCTTTCTAGAATCTGTCATTTTGTCTTTCGTTTCCTCGGTGGGCATGCTATGCGTACACTCGTGCAGGTTGCGAGGGTGCTACGTCACCGCATGGAATTTTCTTTAACGAGTAGTTTATGTACAATTGTGATTCTCAGAAGTAAGAATATATGTATAATTAATTAGATTATCGAGGAAAGTTTAGCATAAGGTCAAAAAAGGCCCCTCTACGGCGTCGTAGCACTCTCGTAGCTCTTTCGTAGCAACAGATTATGGTAAATTTGTTCATCACTCGGTTCACATTTGTTTTTTCTAGGGTTCCTTACTCAAAGGGTGGCAACGGGTCCTAGTAGTAAGAGTATGTCGTCTGTCTATCCGTACTTCCGTCGGTCAACGAGCTGTAATTTTTTAACCGTAACGGGTAGGTGTCACAAAATGCGTGCAAATATGACGAGTAATAAAAATGAGGTAAACTGTAATAGTTTTCGAAGTACGTAACCATTAGCGTGGGAGTCTCTCTCACTCGCACTTGGGAGGAAAGTTTTAGTAAAGGTCAAAATATGTACTCTACGACGTCGTAGCACTCTCGTAGCACTTTCGTAGCAACTGTAATTTTTTTGCAATATTTTGTTTAATCAGTTTATTTTTTTGTTTTAGGTTCATTTTACAATAAGAGTACTTTACAAGTATGCAGCTGTTTGACATTTGTCGTTCGATAAAAGGTAGGTGGGTACGTTGGTACAGTTACCAAAAGAGTTCGTCATGTTTAACAGTTGTTGTGCGGATGGTTCACCTGCCATCTAAAACACTGACATAACACTGAATTGAGCCGAACCGATATGCTAGATAATTTCTTGCAAATAGAAGCAAGGGTTTTTTCACCTACTTACACTTAATTGATCCTTACCCAATAAACCCCGATTTCAGTATTCCATAGCGTCTAAATCGCGTTAAATGAAAAACATACGAATTGCTACAGTTTCTCTGACCAGCAGGCGGCCTTAAAGATATTATGGGGTGGGGGTAGTATGAAATATGAAACCATCATCTGCCTAGCCTTTTCATACCAATGTTGGGGTTGGCTTCCAGTCTAACTGGATGCAACGGAATACTAGAATTTTACATGGAGTGACTGCTTATCTGACCTCCACATGACATCAACATAACATCCTTTATTAAAACTGGTTGTCAGACTTTCGGGCTTCTGACTTCCCGTAACGACTGTCAAAGTTCTACGAATACAGCCGGGACCAACGGCTTCACGGGTTTTCTGCAACATGAAATGATGATTTATATAATAAGTCAGCTAACCTATCGACTGTATTGAATTCATGGTGTTGTTCCTGGGGGGTCCAGTAGAGTTTCTCGGTGGAGTACGCGGCACGTCGCATCCGCGCGCGAACACCGGAGTCTCGGGCAGGCTGGCGGACGTCTGCAGGGGACCGCGCCCTGATGCTGCAGCTTCGCGACTTTGGCGCTGCAGGGTCCTACGTCTGGCGCCGCTCGCTCCGATGTCTGAAAGTTTATAAGGTTGGTTTCTTTAGAAGTTGCATTGAAGGTGGATACGACGTGCGACGAGACGGACGTAATATTTTTACTGAATACTAATACAATTTCGAACAGTCAAGTTTGGTAAATCTGGCACTGACCTATTTTTAATCCTGGCTTAGTATTAATAATAATAATAAACTATTCATTTCAGCGTAAACAGGCCCATAGATAAATACCTTAACCTAAACACACATATTTTAATATAAACTAAGCTTGTGTTGGTTTAAAATTATGTTAGAAGCACTTCACTTTGCTCGGCCTTGACTTTGTATTGCTACATGACGGTAACTCAATTGGCAAAAAATCTAGGGAAGTTTTTAATATTTTCGTATTTTGGCGCAGACGGCGCCATCTATCGATGTGTATTTGAACTTATAACATTACTAGCACGCCGTTTTCTGGCTATATCCTTAGAGCTTGCACCCTAATTGCGTAACACAGGATCAATCACAATTTCTTGTATTTTGACATTTCAACAACATTCATTGCGTTATTTACGAGTACGTTGCTGAGCAGACAAATTTTTCGAACATAATAATGAAGTAATGGATTAGCAATTTCCTTCAAACTTATTCAGATTATGATTGATCGTATTTTATGCAATTAGGGTGCAGGATAGGTCGGTCGTTACACACTGAGTAGAAAATACTTCGACAGCAGAGTTACAGCAAAGCCAAGCGAGTAGGTCCTGCTGGGGTCGCGGGTTTGTCTGAAAGGGATATCGCGGCTCCAGCACATAGGCAACGGAGGGAACACGGGTGGGTTTTAGTCAGTAAAAGTCTGACACTCCCTCTCGCTCTGCCCAGAGCGCGAGGAGTCATTTGATGATTTCCCACCCAAAAAAAAATTAAAAAAAGCCAAGCGAGTAGGTAAGTGGGATGGCACTTACTCGACAAGTTACTTGACAAGTCTTTCAGAAATAGGTATCCTTTAGGATCTAAGATTTTTCTATCTTTTATTGAAGCATGAATGACCAGGGACAATCCGTGATGAATCAAGATTGCAATTAAAGATTCGTATATGCCGTGGTCAGTCAGACCAGCTATCATTTTGCTGACTGGTTCATATTTTTACCACGGCATGACCATATAAACTGTTCAAGATTTCTTACTGTCCCTCGTATAGGGAGACTCCACAAGTCAAAGGCAAATAAGGAAGTAGAACCCATACCTGTAGGTAACGTTCTTCTATCGGTTGAACCACTCTTGAAGTTACTGCTTCTCCTGTTTTTGTTGTAACTGGTTTCCATAGAGCGCGTCTTGAGACTGTTTGTCGTGTCACGATGCGGCGGCACTGCGGGGGGTTCCGAAGGCCTGAGGAACAAAATATTTGTTTGTTATTTGTTATTTGAGTATCTATGAATATTATGAATAGGTTAATTATTTAGTAAAACTTTATGCACAAGTAAAAAAAAATTCTGCCTGAGGTAGATTTATTTGAAAAATAAAGCATTCATTTAAAATTTATTGGGCATACCTTCTCCTAGACTCCATCGTTGGTGTTGGCAACGTGTCAGCTTTCTTTACATGACGTTTCTCTGAGGGCTGCATAATTTCTGTATATTCATCTTCGACCTCCTGCACAGGCGAGGGAGGTAGGGGAGGAAACTTCGGTGACTCTGGGGTTTGCGGTAAAGGCCCCATCTCGTGCACTAATATCGGCGATGGGGGCAGCGGAAGCGGTGGGTGCCTGTACGAGTGCTCAACTATTTGAACATTGAGGGGGAAGTCTCCGCCGCTCGATACAGCAGAGTCTGACGAAGATGGCTGCCGCATCAAACTAACTGGGACATCTTTGGCGCTCGTGGATTTATGCATACTGTTCGACCTCTTCGAGCGGTCACGGCGATCTATCGACCGCTGATTCTGTATTTCATTGTGACTCGACGATTTCTGTATATCATGTCTCTTTTGTCTCTCTCTAGAACTATAACGGAAATTGTTTTCTAATATATCTTTAGATACGTCATCACAGTATTCATCCTTATGAATATTCCAGTCTTTAGGTATATATGGGGTAAAATGTTTTTGGTCCCGACCTTGACTTAATATAGCGCTAATATTGTTCTCGATCTTGCGCAGCGGCGAGGTGTCCCCGCTGGAGCCGCGCTCGGCGTCGTCCTCCTCCTCCACCGTGGTGATGAGCGCCGTGCGCGCGGCGCCCGCGTCGTCGCCCAGGCTCGGCAGCGACACCACGCGCACCATGTTGGGAGGCACTGTGGTCAGTTCGTTGACGGTTTCGTTACATTCCGTCGCGGGTGTCTCCTCTACCTTTCCTTCCCTTATGAGTGACTGAATATTATCGAAAGTCGATGAATACTTTTTAAAATCGGAAAACCTATTTTGCGGGGACAGTTTGCTCTGAACTTTAGACGTATGAGCTCCTTTCTCACTGTGTGATTTTCTACTTTTGGGACTATGGCCAAAGTACTCCTGTGCGATATATCTATCTGGACCGTTATTAAGATCTAAACTAAGACGAGATTTTGGCGATGTAATCTCTTTACTCAATCTAGAATTCGGTGTGCAAAGATCTACACTATATCTAGAGTTTGGAGTGTTAAGCTCACGGCTCAGTCTCGAGTTCAAGTCTACACTGTAACGAGATTGAGGCAAACTTAAATCTGAGCTCGGTCGGGAGTTGTATGAGCCTACTGATCCGGAGCCGCTGATTGATATGCTCGACCCGTCCATGGATTTATCAGTATCCAAACTTCTATTCAAACTGTGACTGTTGAGTAGGTTGGTGGGAGATTTGTTGGTCGTGTTCTTGTTGAAACTTGGTAACTGCTTTCGATTTTTGCCTTTTCTGATGACGTATGTACCACACGCTAGATCTTGTGCTCGTCGGCTTTCTTGTTCAGCATCTGAAATGGGTGACACGAGGGTCTCACACTGCGTCAGTGGAGGTGGCGGCGGCCAGTACTCCTCTCCCCAATCATCGTCTACTCTTTGTGGTATTGAGCTTGTGCTAGAATGAGACTGATCACCTGACTTTCTTCTTCGTCGGCCAATAACCTGTAAACAAGTAATGGAAACTGTTACTAGTACACAGAATAAACAGGATTAAACTGCTGGGCTTGGTAGAAAGTATTGATAGGTATACTTCTTTTTAAAGTAGGTAGCAGTAAGAAAGTAGTATTGATATACTATTATTAACTGATGGTTGTAGACTCAATTTCAATGATGGCAGGGAACTATGTTAAGCCATTTAATTTCAGATGTGAGTATGATTGTAATCCAGCTAGTTGCTTGCAAGTTGCAAACTTGAACTGAATTTCATAACGCCCATAGTTCATGGACCCTTGTAATGAAGAGCTAAGCCATTTTCTGTCGATGTTATATCCAGTTTACTAAACATTTACCTTTGTGCTTCCTGGTGTAAGTAGAGGGTCATCACCATCGAGTGACACTTCCCAAGCTATGGAATTGCGTTTCGAAGGCGTAGTGACAGCGGGCGGCGGCGGCGGGAACGACTCCTCCAGAGAATCATCCGAAAAGTGCTCTTCGTCGTTACTCTTACTCGAACTTCTCCTCTTACAGCTCACAACCACGTCCTCCGTAGATCCTCTACACACTTCTCTATGTCTCTCCATAGAACCGGCGAGAGTCAGCGGAGGTAATTTCCCTTTGGGTGATAACATTTCACCGTCCGACCTGCTGTCGCGTTTCATACTGCTCTTTCTTTCCGAGCTTTTCGTGTTGGAAGGTGAAATTTTTGGTACGTTGTATGTCGGTGAATGTGCTGGTTCCTTTTTGAATTGGATATTTGGCCCTGGATATATGGTGACTGGATGTTCATTGTATGGTTTGTCGTTGAATTCACTGGAGAAACCCATGAACGGGAACACCGGTGGGTTTTCGACACTGGGTGATTTCTTGAGGCCGGTGGGTGGCGCGTTGTGTCGCGGCGGCAGCCAGACGGGCGCGGCGTCGGGCGGCGGCGCGCGCGCGCCGTGCTGTAGCGACGCGAACCGGTACGGAGGCACGGGGGGCTGCTGCAGTTGGAAGCCGTTAGCTTCCGTGTCTTTTTCCCAACCGTACGGGCGTTGGTGTCTGGTTTTTGGCTGAAATCAAGATGACCAGACTAAAGGACATATTTTCTTTAATATTAATACTATAGGCATCTATCAATTAAAAGGATCTTCTTTTTAATAAAAAACTGCATCTACTTACAAAAGTCGTCTGCGTGGCCGTGGTTATGCCATTGACGCTGATGATGGAGTCCAGTCTCTCCTCTGCCTCCCGCTGTTCTGCTGATATCGTTCGCTTGGCTGAGTTTGCCGGTGACACTCTGTAACATAGTTATGATATTTTTTGTAACTTTAATAACTAATTATGTAAACCACTGAGACTTGGACCTATTTCGTAAAATTTAGTTCTAATATATTAAAATATTCATGCTTCTAGTTATTTAAATATGTATTAAATTGTTCAGGATGTGGGTGCATTCGGTTTATTAATCTGTCCTCGCTAGAACCGCTAAAGCGCTAAAAAGTTGTTTTCCTTATCTCACTAATTCTGAAAATCTCACCCTCTTTCGTTCGAATGAGTACATGAATGCTTCAGGGTTCAAGCAAACATACTCGTATTTCATCCAATTCCATGTTCCAGTTTTCAGTGTACTCAATACTTACTTGGGCAGTAACGTGGAGATGATGCGCTGGGCCTCCTCGGGCGGTGGCGGCGAGCGCGGTGACGGTGGGTCCGGGGGCGAAGGCTCCTCGCGCTCCTCCGTCGGACGGAAACCCAGTGCAAACTTCGCTCTGAAATATACCACAAATACATTAGTAAGAAAACTACTAATATGAATGTCAAGATTTAGGTACGTATTGGTTATTTTATGATATTGTTACCAGCCTATAGAAGAATACCTACTCTTAATATAAATATATCAACAAACTCAGCTTATCGCAGTGCACTGCTGGACAAAGGCCTGTCACAAGTTGTGCCACAACTTGTGACGCAACTGTAAACATTAAAAAAAACAATTCAAGTGTTGTGCGCCACAACACTTGGTTTGCCGCTATTTGCACCCAGTCTGTCTCAGTTGCTTTTTAAGGTGGTCGGTAAACACATGATTCCATAGGTAATAAAATCTTTTTACAAAAAAAAAAAAACAAACGACTTCGAAAAAAAAACACTACAAAGTGAATGATAACTTTAATTTCAGTAAGTTTTTATTTTTACTTTTTAGTTGTGGTACCAACCCCACACAAATTAGAATACCACTACCTGCTATGTAAATAACAGTGCCAGGAAGTTATCATCATATCATCCAGATATACTAAGTGGGAAAAATACGTATTATTGTAGCTTACTCAAAAACTATCCAAGCAAAGTTAATAAAATTGATATGGGACCAACTTGAGAGCATACCCTTTCATACAAAATTAAATAATATTTTTTTTCAAAATCGGTCTACAATTGACGGAGAAATCGGCGGAAATACATTAATAAAAATATATACATGCGCGACGAACATATAACCTCCTCCTTTTTGGAAGTCGGTTAAAATGAAATGACCCTAACAAAAATGGGGGGCCGGCTGATATATTCTTCGAACAGTATCTACTATGATACTGTCATAAATAAGTAAACTATAATCATATTGTGGGTACTACTACAAGCGATAAATGCTATTTCAAAGATAGAGCTGGATATGGACCTGTCTAAGCAACAATAGCCGAACGGCTTCGGTTGGGTATACATTATGAACCATTATCTGTTGTCATTGTCTATTGTTGTGGCCTAAAGTGGACACGTTATTATTAGCTCCAGAGTCTTTGGGGTGTCCAAGATGTAAATCAATAGAGCAAGAAATCGAAATGTGAAAAAAACATCGACATGGGTTTGTTGGATGGCAATGAGTTCGTTTGTGAAATTTAATCTTCAATAAACTCATAAACGCTATAAGTTAGTCACAAGGTGTTATTTCCTTTACATTCTTTGACAAGCACATGGGGGATATTCTCCTGCTTTTCTCCGATGGTGACATTGTTGCGAATCGTCGAGTTTAGGTTCCAGGTTGGTGAAGGTTAAAAGTGCCTACAAACATTTTATATACCTGCCATACTTACACAAAACTAACAGGGTCACTGGTTGGTGACGAATAGCTACACCTAGTCACGAAGTTCCCTTTGGTTTTAGGACGTAAAGCAAATCAAATAACTCACAGACTGAATGATTATTTGTAAAAAATTTAGTATTAGGGATCCCTAAAAAATGAGTTGCTCACCTCCTGCCGTTCATGCTCATGTATCCATCGTCCTCGGAAGTGTGTCCGGCGAGCGGCGAGTCGTCGTCGGTGGCGGGCGTGGCGGGGGTGGCGGGGGTTGCGGGGGTGGCAGGCGCGCGCGCCTCCAGCGACCGCGGCTCGCCCTCGTCGTACTCGCTCAGCACCTGGTCCAGCAGCTCCAGCGAACGCTGCACGTCGTCGCACCCGCTGGAAGGAAGTTATTGAAATTAAAAATTATGTTTACTTGAAAGAAAGAAAATACTAACACAGATTAAAAGGCACACAACATACTCTGCTAAATAATAAATTAATCGTTTAAAAAACACTAGAAAAACACGCTTGTAGTTCATATCTTCCGGCTCCATCATCAGATCAGTTCGACAGTACCATATTATTGTATTGTCATCAGAACTACATACAGCTGCCAATTTTCATTACGCTACGACCCTTGGAAGATGGTTTAATTAGTTACCTTAGATTCCATTACATAGTTAGTTACATACAGGTCGACCTAATAAAAGCGTGTTAAAAAGTGGTGCGTTATAAGAAATTAGCAGGAATGTCTTACGGCTGCGCCAAATAGGGCCAGTTCAGCAAAAATGCCAGACAACTAGTGCCTGACGCTGGTTCTCAACTGGACCTGAAGTTGTGAGGTGTCGAATGTAAATTGGTTTGATACTTGCAGAAACTAGTAGCAACATATGCCTACACCGTACAAGTAAAGTAATGTGGTGGTCCGTTAAAGATGTTCAAAGGAATAGGTATACCTCGACCTCATGAAGGAGCAGGTCCTCCGATCACCAAGCCTACTGTCCTAATTAGATACAAGGTCAACCTATTTAATAATAGCCTGTATTCAGTAGACCACATACACCTTGCACTATAGGAACAGGTTTGTCTCGATTGCCATTTAACTCTTTGACCATCAAGTCACAGAACACAAACATGTATGTGTGGATGAACACATTTTTACTTTCTCGACATAAAGATAACCCTTTTTTATGAGTCTTGATATATTGACGGCCTTGTTTTGCCAGCTGGTCAAAGAAAATGGGAATGGGTAAATAAACAAACAATAGAAGCCTGAAAGATAGTTAAATATTCGGAAAAGGTTTGATAAAAGCAAGGTCGTATAAAATCCATAATAACACCGCGCAACGGCCGGCTCCTATTTCTAAAGCTAAACTAAAGGAATAAGGGCTTCGTTCGTGAAGCTCGGTATTCAATAAAAATCGAATTCAATAACTCCGAGTCACCGCAGCACTAGAGCGAACCCAATTTGCAACCGTGCAATTTCCGTGATGGTTTTCTAGTTGGATTGTCATACAAAATAAGTCAGCATAACAAGTGGCGAGCGAGGTCGCACCACTCAATTCCCCGAGATAATGGTAAATTGAACTCATTTCCTTCACGACGACTGGCTCCGCCTCGAGAACGCTTCCTTAACTGTTCCATTAGAACCGAATTAGAGGATAACGATATAGTTACATCCTTATATCAATCAACCGTGACGTACTTCCACGACGGCGATCCTATCTGGACCAGACTAGGATCGTTGAACAATTTGCTTATCAGATACTGTCGGAGTATATCGTCTGAACTTTTTTTGTTTATCTATCAGCTGAACTAAAATAGAAAACACATCTACTTTCTTTGAAATTAAATTATGATATTGTAATAAAAATGTTTTTTGTTCCAAGAGGTATAATAAATTCATCTTGGCATTTACTCTAAGTGGGTGCTGTCGTTTTATTCCTTACCTATTGCTGTGTAGCCAGCTAGTGTATTGTTCTAAAGGTCAAGGAAACTTGCGAAGATCGCTTATCGGGGGAAGGTTACAAAGTAAGCGTGTTATTGCGAATATGTAAGTTTGAAATCATTCATAGCAAATTGGTAGTCTGTGAGCTTATTAAGCAAAATGGGTATATTTTAAAGGAAGTATGTCTTTAGTGTTGAAAAGTGGTTCCAGTGGAAAGCACAAAGCAGCCCTTTAGATAGAAGAGTGCTCTTTCGCCATCTCTCGATAAGCCTCTGCCGAGTGGTGGAGGCCGCCGCGTCGTTCGGTAAGCTCTTATACTTGCTCAATAAATTGCAATAATGCTTAAAATGCAAGGATCGACTTCTCATATTTGCAAATTCCATTAATTTGTTTTAAGCCGTGTGAAAATTCCAAAAAAAAAGATGTTAGCTAGTAAACAAATAGGTACTGTGGACTTTATGCAAAAAAAAATCAGATAGCCAGTTGGTATTGAGTTTATGATTTATTTCATAAATAAAGCATGCAGAATTTAAAAGCTCCTGGAAGGCCTGAGGCGGGAAATTCTTGTTATGAATTCTTGACACGGAAAATCCGATATTTGGTGAAGCCACCGCTATCTCGATGGAGCGCTTGTCTCCTCCGGCTATCTGTCGCGATCGAGGGGATCATTAGTGTTCACCTCACTAATGATGCTCGCTGCGCGGTCGAGCGTAAGGACACCAACAATCAAGTGGAAATACTTTTTTGGAGACAATCCATTGGTTCAATTTATTTAGAATCTCAACTGATGAACCTTATAGGTAGATCTATAGATTTATCAGCTGAGATTCAACTATGATAAAAAATGGCTCTATGTAGATACATAGAAACATAAAAAAAAATGAAGGAGAGTTTGTTTCTAAGTGTGTATTTAGTTACAAAAAGCTGTCTTTGCACAATTAAAAGTTTTATGTGAAAACGCAGCTTAAACCACATACTTAATGATATCTATACATTCACGTATACCTACAGGTTTGTTTTTTATTTTCCATACAAATAAAAAAAACTAGAAAGAAGTCTGGCAAGACTAACAAAACTTGCAACTCTTTGAAAAGGATAGTGCAGGGCACCACAACGCATTGCTCATGTTCATTAGCTAACGAAATATTGCGACGTATTGTGGGCGGTATATTAAGCAGGTAACACAATATCGGTTCCGCATCGGACGTACGCCCGCGGCAGCCTACTTGGCTATGCTCAGTAGACTTGTGCTCGTCAGAGTGTGTGTGTATCGCGTATTGCATTGTATCGCCCAGCCTGCCACAAAGCAGAGCACTCAGCATGAGTGCCGCGGCGGGCGCGTGCCTGCCTTTGTTTTATTTCACCCACACTCCTGCGCTTTCGAAACTTTTAAGGGGAACTTCAAATTGCGTTTCTCCTTTTAACTGGAGTTGGTTTGTGCTGATTAGTTGGACGGAGTCGGTTTAGTTGGTAATTTATATTTGTCAGTGGTCACGGTATTTTATTCTCCTGTTCTGTATATTCTAAACTTGTGCTTGTAGAAGAGCTGGTGTTCAATCAGAATGTCTTGGTAAGAGATCCCATGCGTATCATATACGTGTCAACGCCTCGGCGAAGCCTACATCTTGATAACTTGAGGCAGGTACTATTTATGCGGAAATGAGTGCAGCGAGGCGGAAGTGCAAAGCAGCCCCGTGTCGCACCCCCGCGCGGCGCCCTCGGCCGTCGACCTCACGTAGTACGACGCGCTGCCTCGCTGCCACGCTACCTCACTACTTCTCCACACACAATAACAACTCAATGCCGTCGGCCTCTCAACACGGCCCGCTATGGAAAATCTCTCGAAGTTCAATCGAACCTGAACTCGTGGTTATGTTGTCAACAGATGGCGTAATGCTATCCTACGTAGAAACTCTCTGTCCATGATACTTGAGTACGTTTCTATTTCAATAACAAAGGACTAGTAGCTGCTCTAATGAGGGACTAGGTACAGATGACATAATATAATCTGCATAGTAATATGGAAATGGTTTCTTTTTACATATGAGTGGGTAGGTAACTAAAAATACAGGTTTCATGTTATTGTAAAGTAACGCTCTTCAAGTAAAACTACTAGCTCCTAGTGTTCTTATATTTATGTATGTTGTATAAGTTTAAACATCGAGCAATCAGAAAATATGTATTAAGGTTACATTAAGTGCAACTTGGTAGTAAATTGAACCGGGTAAACACAGCTTAAGACGAGAAAATCCGAATAGTTGGTTCTTGGTTGAAACTTGAAACTTTTTCAGTCCCAACATAATTCAACTAGTTGTTAAAGTGTACAGAAGTTGGCCAATTAGTTGGGTAGGAAGTTTTGTTAGTATTGTTCCTTAGGGGATAAACACGTCGAGGTGCTTTTAAAATTATTTAAGTCAAGACAATGCACAATATTGTCATAGTCACGGTGTTTCAGGACCGTTTCCATCATCATTTCATGCCGTAGTAGAGGACTGCTCAAAACCGAGGCATGGACATGTCTTGAAATAATTTAACTGTCATCATACTTGGCGTACTTGTCACGTCGACCTCGTACCGGAAGACGTAGCGTTGGAAGGCCTCCCACAGGGTGGACCGATAGCCTGGTGAAGATCGCAGAAATCGGGTGGATGCGGGAAGCACAGAACCGGTCGAAGTGGCGGTGCTTGGGGGAGGCCTATGTCTAGCAGTGGACGTACGTCTTTCGGCTGAAATGATGAAATGAAATGAAATGAAATGAAATGAAATGAAATTGTTTATTCTGTAAATAGGATATCGGAATCACTTTTACACGTCATATAAAAAAATAAGCTAGGTGAGGTCGGTGTTTCCTATCTGACTACTCTGAGAAGAAAGGCCGAAACAAACTCAGAGGTCGCAGTCTCTTTTAAAGTCCAGACATAATCTTGGTCAAGCCATGATGACGATACTTGGTCTTCTTCGTCGGTTACTGCATCGTTCGTGTGATCAATGGGAAGGAAGCATGCCTTTTGTTTCCCGGAATGGTCAGAAATGATACCCATGGTACAAAAAAAGTTGAGGTATAGTTTTAACGGTAAGCCGTAAAAACCACACGTTTCTTTTTCTTTTCTCTGTGGTCGGCTAACAACGCTCTGATTGGAAGGTGCTCAGTGCAAACAATGCTGCTATTTACTGCAGATAACTTATCTATAATTTAAACATTACATTGTGATCAAAATCTTTGTGTTTCCCACGCTGATCTGAGAATTATAGGAAACAATGTATCAGTCCTTTTCATCTCGGAGAACTAGCTAAGAATTATGACCCGGGTTTTCCAAGAACTCGTAATCGGCTAGCTAATAACTTGTTACATACTTTAACAGCATAATAGCTGTTAGGTGTTTGGCTATTCTAAATTTACTTTTGACGTTGTCTTTATACTTACACGATAAGTGACATACCTACTTCCTAGGTTTCTGATTTTGAAAGTATCTGACTGAAATATTAGACTGTACATTACTTGTGGTTTTTATATAGCCTGAACTTAAGAATCATTAAACCATGCAATCTTATTTACCATCTTTTCCTTCTTTCAAGGTAGATCGGGTTGGGCTTCGAGAATAACCAGATCTCGAAATAACGAGATACTATTATCTCGTAAGTGTTAAGCCGTTATATTTAATCAGTTAAAACAAGTACCATATTCCATTTAGTTTGGAATGTTAAATAAATCCATGGCATATCATAAAACGGCGTGTTGCGAGAGCAAAATACAAGCCATTTGGTCGTTCGACAATTTTCCGGAAAGTGCTTTCACTAAAATTATAACTGGTTGTCATCTGTAAATGAGTGTCGACATGGCGGACTTCGAAGAGATTTTTATACAAATATTATTTTTTCGAGAACCCTAGGAGGGTTTATCCTAAAAGTTGGCAACGTCGCAAATAACTGTCAAATATTTACCTGTTTTGATTCTTATAGCAATATTACTGAAAGGCTAACTAGAGAACTAGAATATTAATAATGAATTGCAATTATAACATTGAATTTGATGTTGTACCCATTTTAGGAGTAAAAAACGCGTTTGGAAAGTTCCCAAATAGTTTTTATACATTTAAAACTAAACATTCGGTGTTACGATATTAATTATTGCATTTCATAATCAATATTCTAGTTCGCTAGTTAGCCACATTTTTTATTTCCACAGAGTAATATTGCAAAATTAATCAAAACAGTGAAATATTTGACATCTATTTGCGACGTTGCCCACCTTCAGAATAAACGCTCTTAAATGATTATCGGGTGATCGAAGATCGGGTCTTATGAAGAAACGAGCGTTTGTTTGTCTAGAAAACAGTAGGTACAAAGCTACGAAAAACCAATTGATGTGCACCCACGTAAGTATATCCCCCACATTCATTAAAATTTATGTCAATTTAGTTACTCTATTAACTCATTTATTAGGCGTCCTATTCAGAAGTTAAACTCACAATTTTATATCTGCACAGCAAAGCTAGTTTTCGGTTTGCCCAAGTTGGAAAATTTAGATCTATAGGTAATTACTAGAGACAGACTGGTCCCCAATGGTATTGATGCTCCATCTAGCCTTAGAAGTAAACGAAAAGTAGAATTGTATTTAAGTAGGACACCTATTTACAAAATAGGTAGTTCCTTCTATAACCGTAGGTAGAATATGTATTAAGAAAAGTACACATATATAATATTCTATGATATTAAGCATTTTGAAACTGCGAGCGAACAGTTTTAATCGAATTTTGTGAAACAGGAAATTGGGATACAATCAAGGATGTACAGACAATGCTAACGATGTAAATAGGCAAAGTTGGTAAACCCGTATCAGTCGTATCATCAAACGCACTCCCATTAATTTTGTACGCTCGAGTACACTCGAAAACAAAATAACTTTGTTACATCATACGATACACTTTTGTCCGCGACGGTCTAGGCCTAACTTATTCAGACCGATCCCGAAGTACCTACCACGTACCTACCTCGAAGTACTTATCTCACATGATTGAATCACATATATTTGTTCTCTATAAATAAAAGTTTGATAGGTAGTGTATTGTATTTATAGTTCTCTATAAATAAAAGTTTGATAGGTAGTGTATTGTATTTATAGTTCTCTATAAATGAAAGTTTGATAGGTAGTGTATTGTATTTATAGTTCTCTATAAATAAAAGTTTGATAGGTAGTGTATTGTATTTATAGTTCTCTATAAATAAAAGTTTGATAGGTAGTGTATTGTATTTATAGTTCTCTATAAATAAAAGTTTGATAGGTAGTGTATTGTATTTTTCCTGGTGTTATCTGCAGTAGTCAACAACGACTATCCTATAACAGAGGGTATTTTTGTATATCATACGAATAACAGGAATTTGTCTACATAACTTAAATACCTAATGAGTTTATTTTATTTTATAATAAGCCACTTCTTTTTGTAAAAGGAATTAATCAAATATTTTTATGATAGAAGACAGTTTTTGTTTTATTGACTAATTGATAGTTTTTAAGAAGAATTACAATGGTTCTATTCTAGCTATTCTTTCGGTCATAAAATCAAGTCCAGGTTTGCCCCCCTCATATTATTTTAATGAAAACGTATAGTATATTTCCAAAAGGCTGAAGTAGGTACACAGGACAATATAATATTAAAGTCATATACAGGATGGATTTTTGAGATGGGGCAGTAAGGGCAGCTACCTTAATTGTTGTAGCTACAGGAAAACGGATAAGATTTTTTTTCACAGTCAGCAAGAAAATTTAAATCTGTGAATGCAGATCAAAATTTCAAAAAGTTAAGAACAGTTTCCTAAGACCATTTCCTGTAACTACAACAGTTAAGGTAGCTGCCCTTACTGCCCCATCTCAAAAATACACCCTGTATATCAAAAGCCTTTGTAGCTTTGGCTCAGGTTTACAAAATAAATTAATCTCAGTGCACGGCAGGTACCGAGCGTTGTCTAAACATTATTGGAGGGCTGACTTCTAGCGGAAAATCCTCACCATCTTGGTTGTGTCGGAAGGAAGCTTTGAGGACATGCCAATAACCGCTGGAGCGGTAACAACACCTCGCACAAACAAGGCCCGGAAGCAATTCCACTCGTGCGCGCATGCAATAAGGTTTACATTCCAAATAAGCTTCCACTATTATCGGCTGCAGCGACTTAAAGCAATTTTGTAAGTCAATATTGAACTTTTCAACTCATAGGAGCGAGGTGTTCCCTCGCACTAAAATACTGTGCAAGTCCTTACTCACTGAACCACTTACATAGCTGTGCGGATCCGCGCAGCACAATGTTTGATATTTATTTGAGTTATTATAAGTTTCTGTCTGGCTAACTTTATACTATAATAAATAAATAATAAATAATAAAAAGTTTATTGATTCATAAACAAATGTACTGAATCCCGCACTAGGATACCCTGTATACGGGGTGTCTGGGACATCGACGCGAAGCCGGTTACCATGGATTCAGTACATGATTCTGAACCCCCCTGCGTTGGGATTTTTTTTTCGGTTATTAATAAAAAAAACAGCTGCTCCATACATTTTGACCGCGTAGGTATTGCACTTTTCTATGAAGCAGCAGTTTTTTTTAAAATAACCTACGCAATAGTTCAACGCAGTGGGGTTCAGAATCATGTACTGAATCCATGGCAGCCGGCTTCGCGTCGATGTCCCTGCCACCCTGTATACTATAACGATAGGAATCTACTTACATTATAATAGGTATCTCAAAAGATTTGTACAAAACCCTGTGTTTTGATATCCTTTGAAGACGTACCAATAAACGTATAACTAACACTAATCTAATATGTTTGAACTTTCAATTAAATGAAACTACTGGTAGTTATCACACAGTCGATGTATCAAAGTGAGGGTAGATTATGCTCGACGTCGTCGGATTGCGGTGTTAATTAAGCAATTAGGTCTCGTCAGCGGCCTCAGACCCGTCAGGCAGCCTCCGCGTACCCGTCAGGCGGCCACGCCGGCCTCGTTAAGGTATTAAAACGGCCAAGCAGTCTCCTGCGACCTTATTATCAATCCCAAAGGCCGACGGGTAACTCACTAGGTATAGATAGGTACGTACATAGGACGGAACATTTATAAGCCGTAAATAAGTTTAAAGGAAATGTATTTAGATAAAGCTCTTTTACTGCTTCACTTTTCCGAACAATATACTCGTATATATTTTTGGTACATAGAGAAATACCTAGTGGAAAGTATAATTTACAAGCGCTGCATGTTTTATTAAAAAAGTCATGTGCTACGCGGAGCTGAATGTTATATACCTACATGTGTATTTTATTTCGCTTGTGGGTGCAATCTGTGGCCGGGTGACATTTCCACCCTAAATCACGTGTGAGCATTTCATCGAAGCCGTGTTCACGACGCGTGGTTATACTTTTTACACAGGGTTCAGGGGGCGTGGGAATGCAAAATATGTGGTACATCGCATTTTCATTTTAATTCCGAGTGGTCGAGTAATATTTCAGCGGAATAAACGTTCTCCCCACTGTAATTTACGGTACGAGCGCGAAGATTAGTATTTATGGATTTTACTGCTTGTGGTGTAATTAGTGGTTATCAAATTAGTGCAACGGAAATCGTTTTTATGTTTAATACCGCAGTGCTGCGAGAGAGGGTCTAACTAAACGGTCCCCTTGTCGCGTCTATTTCAAGCATGCCGGCGAATTTTGTTTTTATAAACGAGATTGAGGGGTACCTACATGCTTAAAATTGTGCTACTTTAGTAAGTTATACTTAATTGAAAACTAATATTTTAGCCATTTTATTTAGAAAGCCCTTAGCTATTGTCAATGTATAAAGTTAGAGTTACATATAGTTATATAGAGTTAGTTAGTTAGTTAGTTATTTAGAGTTACATCAAATACTCTAATTATATAACACCTGTTCTGTATATCTAACGAGTATTATAAAACATAAGCATAATTATTAAATTCTACGTCTATTGATGCCTCGGTAATCATAAAATCCAAAGGATGAACTTTAAATTAAAATGGAATTTCAAGAACATTTTGCTTGTCTATTTTCGATAACATTAAGTCAACTTATTTTTTGCACAAGTAGTAGTAGAGAGTGGCAGACGGGCAGATAAAACTTGTAAAGTGAGCCAAGGTACACATTCTCGTATCTCCCGCAATACGGACGCTTTTTGTAACGGTTGTTAAAATGTGTCAAGCATGTTTAATTTAAACGCTCATGTAGGGCTGTGCAGTGCGATTCCTGCAAGTTATTTGTTAATGGATGTTAAGTGTAGCTTTAGCCAGGGCACATGAAGCTTTCCGCCTGTAATAGTGCGTTAGATCGTGGTTTTTCTTATGAGTATTTACATACCTATATTTATATGAGAATATGTATAAAAACCAAATACTTATAATTATTGTTACGTTAAAAAATCCTCGAAATGGCAACACAATATACATATATATTACATCAATTAAACTGCTAAAATTAATTGGAGCTTAGAGTTGATCTTTGTTCTCGTAAACAGTTAACTGATTGGCAAAGAGAAAGAGGTATTAATTATTAATTAATACCTATTTAAACTTTTTTTTTTGAACTTTTATTAAAACTATTCTTAATCCTTATTTTTGTGTATCGATTAGATGAAATAAAATTAAAGATGTTTTTAATTTCACTAAAACCATTTTAAGTACCTATACGGTTTTCAACTTTAAATTAACCATTCAAGTTCAAATTAGTACGTCGTTTCGAAACTTTGTGTTGACCAGTCCAACTCGTGGTAAAGTACACGAAGGCTATAGAAGACATTAGTCAAGTTAAGACAGTGGCAGTAAGATTGTGTCTGGAGCTGCAGCCGGGCTATCGATCTTTGGCTGCGGCCAGACGGACGACGACGACGCGCCAATGAAAAACCCTGCTTTTTGTTCACAACTCTAGTACACACGGCTACACATCAAGCTATACATTTCCAGTTTATGCTGATCTCACATTATATAGGATTTCCGTACAATGCGAGGTCAGCTTATCCTGGAAATGTATAGCTTGATGTGTAGCCGTGTGTACCAACTCGTTCGCATGCATTCATAAATCGGCAAACTTTATATTATGCAGATCAGTATTATAACTACCTAGACCACAAAAAAAGTCACATCTCAACATCACACATTCAAATTAGAGTCTTCTAGTTTGAATGTGTGATGTTGAGATGTGACTTTTTATAAGTCTATGATTATGCAAACATATTCATAATATTCCAAGCAGTTTTTGCTGATACAGTCGAACCTGTATAAGCGAGGGTTCAAGGGCCCACGATCTCTTTTTCGCTTATAGAGGTTGCTCACTAACTCGAGTTTCTAGCTTGTAGAGGTACAGTAGTGGCCCTTCTCACTTAAAGAGGTTTTTAATAAATACACATTTGGCTATTCGAATAGAATACGAAACAAAAGCAATATTAATTCGTTCCTCGAAATTGAAGAAAACAAAAACAATGTTAGTTACACGTCATAATGAGTCATATATAGCAGATGTTAAATTACGCTCGATTATCGCTTATAGAGGTACAGGCAAAGATTAGTCTCAGTTATAGAGATCCACGAGTGAAAATCTACTTTTTCTTATAGAGGTTCCTGTTTCTCACTTATAGAGGATTTACGGGGTTAAAATGTCGGGACTTGCCAATTACTCTCATAAGAATTTTCTCGCTTACCCAGTTCTCATTTACTCAGGTTTGACTGTATATATTTGTACGTACCTATGTATCGTCATTAAAAACGTAATATCTGCATTTAAAACATTATAATCTTTTCGGATGGCCGCGAACCTATAAAACGGTTTACAAAAGCGCTGCACCATAATGCCGGGTAAGAGAATGATGGTAATAATACCATCGAGGGTTCCACGCTTCATAAATACTGACACAGACCCCCCGCCCCCCTGCTTCATAAAAAGGATGCGCAATTCTTACAATTTGAGAAGTTTGCGAGTTTCTCTTTATGTCTGCTGTTACGTAACGATATTTGTTAAACTTTTGATATGAAGTGTAACAAGGGGAGTTGTGTCCAATAAACATTTCTAATACGATTCTGGGTGGTATTGTTGTTTATCTGGTTATTTCAGGATAGTGAGTTCGGTGTTTTTTTTTTCCCAAATTTTGTAAATGGGCTCACTTAGCCAAGTGTGCCCATTTACAAAATTTGGAAAAAAATCCTTATAATCCTTCATGCAGCCGCATGAAGGATTTTGAAAGAAGTATAGAATTCATTAGGTATTTCATAATGTTTGAAAAATTCCTTTTGCTCAGCAACGTAAATTTTATAACACAATGAGTATTGCAGAATTGTCAAATTGAAAGGCATTGCCATTGCAATTAGGCTGCAGGTGGGTTCCCTGGTGATGCCTGCGTCATGGTGTGGCAATTTGAATACTCTCCTTTTCTATATATTTTTTTCCTCAGTTATTTCTATACGTCATCTCTGAAGACGGGTTTATAAAAAAATAGGTACCTACCTACTTTTAAAATAGAACCAACATACGAATAATTTTCTTGTTAGCTCAGTAGGTACGTTCAAGTTTCAATTAAGATACGGGCGCATATGTATAAAGTTCAAAGAAAAGAAGCTTCATTAGAAAGAATACAAGCCATTTACATCACTGGCGTCCTCTTCCCGAAGGGTAAACAAAACGAAATCGCACAGGAAAGTAATTTTTACGAATTAATAAATTGTCGCCTCCCTCGCGAACGACGACAGTCGCCGAGGGTGACTGCGGCCCGAAGTACCGAACATAAGCAAATGTCGGCGGCACAATAAGCGGAGACGCGCCGGATGCTGCAGCATTAGCTCGTGATTTATACGTCTGGCAACACTACTGCGTTAACTCCACAAACAATGCAGGGGTTGCTGCAACATGTATCAATGGACAACTCTTTCCTACCTACGCGACGCTATGGAGCTTAAACAAAACATTATCCGAAATGCTATAAACATGCAAATCAGTATCAGGGTACCACATCAAAGAGATTATTCTGATGGAATTTAAATATGAATGGGTAACTTTAAAAATGCACCGAACCGGCTGAATGGCGGCTTTTTGATTGTCCAAGAATGAAAGAAAAATCAAAACCGTTCTGTTAGGATCGTGTTTAAAAAGTCGAAGCTTATTATGGATTTTATATTAGTAACAATAAAAACTTCAGATGCTTCTGCCATAAACGTGAGTCGCGACAGATGAATTTGAAATTGTTTACTGTGTTAAGTAGGAATCACTTTAGCCACAAATTGAAGGGTTAAAAGAGATGTCATTTTAAAAATCAATATAATCACGGTCGTTTACCTAGCCACCCCTACAATTTGTTGAACCCCATCGGTCGCCCGCGTTGCACTCGAGCCGCCCGGCGCCCCGAGCCGAGGCACCGCTCTTTAAAACTTGTGGGTAAAATTTGATCCCATACCCTTGTGGCACGGTTGTTCGAGTAGTCGGGTACCTATCTGCAGTTAATTATCTGCGTGCAGAGGGGACGGACGGGGGAAGACATCGCAAAATGCCAATTTCTCCCCCAGCTACCATTCGGGCCCAAGCTTCACGTCGAACCATTGGAACGATAAGCCCCGTAATTAGTTTTAATTAAAACCATCAGAAAATAAATGGTTGATCGATATCGAAATGTTATTTTGGTATTAAAGCACCTTTCTCGTGTTTAATCATCTTGTGCGATGAGTATAAAACAAAACGTCAGATTAAAATTCACTGAATATTCAGACAGTCTGCGAATTTTGCGATAAACCCATTCGTTGTGACGAATATAATGGATATTACAGAAAGAAGAATTTTGTAAAAGCGTTGTATAATATCATTAGGGTAAGTGAGAACGATAGGCGCTAGCGTGGGACGCGCGGGTTACTGCTTACAGGACGTTCAGCGAGCCTGAGAGAACTCCCTCCCTCCCACCAACATTTGTCTCGAGAGTGTAATTACCGCCATCAAACGGATAAATTACATTAATCACACTAGCTGTGACGGTCAGGTGCTAATGGAAAGTCGCGTCGGCGTTGCGACCTCTAAACTTGCTAACGATGACGTGCACGTCTAGAGCGTCGTAAAGTGCAATACTACATCTGACATTGTCTTGGTGTTTTAGAGAAAGTTTATTAAAGTTTAAAACAGCTACAGTTGACAGACAATTAGAAATAAGTGGTTTATTTTGGATGGGGTAGTTTAGTGCGTCCGTGTGTGGTTGGTTGCAGCCGGGAGCCACGGCCGGCGGCGCCTCCCCCAGTAATTACCCAGGAGCGCAGAGTGACGCCGACGACCGACGAGCTCCCGACGCGCCGTAGTTTGCTAACATCACTACCTCCGTATCCATTCATAAAAAGCATTTGAGATGAACATTAGCTGTTTATGTGCATTCCAACAATGGCTAAAGTGGCTATAAATATCTTGCGCTATCTTATTCTGGATGGCGACAAAGAATTAATGTGTGTGCATAATATATTCTCACAATATGGTCGTAGGCAAACATTTTCCCCTTACGAAAATCTTGTTAGATAAACATCAGAGAGGAAGATTTTTATTATAAAAACTCCGTAAGATATAAAAAAGCATTTAGACTATTGTAAAAGAGTTCATACAAAAATATTTGTTACTCGCTGAAACAAAAAACTGCACATAAGAATTAACACTTCACTTCCTCGTGTATATTTGTAAACATTTGCAATGAATCGGCGCGCGGCGTCGCTTTTACTCATACGAGCCGAAACAACAATATGACACGACATAGGAAGCCTACATGGAGTGGAAGGAGGGGGGCGGAGGAAGCGGAACTGCGTAGGTACAGCTTAGCTCGGTGTTTTACACGCAACGTAAACAATGTGCTTACAAATCTCACAATATCATCTACGGAATGCTGTGCGGGAGAGGCTTCACTTGAGTGCCTGCTCGTTAGTGAGAGAGCTTAAATTACGCCACAACTGTACGGCAACTCTTACATGCGTAACTTACTTAAAACACGCCAGACGCAACACTGAAAAATGTTTCAATTTAATTTATCTGCGAACTGGCTCGCTAACGAGGTTATAAGATGAGTAACACGCTCCACAGGACAAATATTGAAGTGTTACGAACTTTAGCTTTGTTATTATATCTTGCGAATTGTTTGTTCTCGAGAGTAAAGTAAATGGTATTATTTTTAAGTCACACTTGAGTGGAAATGTTTGCCTTTGTGAATTTTCTATAATAATATGTGAAGTGCACACGAGGAGCATAGTGATGATGACGTAATGTAATTTTATAAAGACACCAATGACTTTGAGAAAACTTCCACTCCTTCCAGTTGACGATGATTTACGTAAAATAAACTAAGACTACTAAGAGTTTTACGTTCAATAGGATAGGAATTTTGTGAAAGAAACCGACGCCATTATAGGAAAGCCCTTCTGTCTGTCTGATACAAACCTATAGATAGTCTCGCTACTGTCTGGCGGGTTGTAAAGATCGACGTTTATTTTTCGTCTAGATAATATACCTTTATCTACCGTAACTATTATATTGAAAACGGAAATGTAAACTATTCGCATACCATAATCCGTAATTTTCTCATAACAGTATTATGCAAAAGTTTCCTTCGAGTACTTTCCCTGGCGTCTGCGGCTCCTCAGGCGTGCATCTGCCAGGGTGCGTGGGGGTGGTGGGGCGCTGGGGGCTGTGGCCGGGTGGGTGGGGCGGGGGCACCTTCACTTTCGTCCGCCACCAGCCAGCAGCGCCCCGACCTTCCCAACTGCAGAACTTTCCCAATCCTATCTGTTAAGCCTTTCGTAACTCTGTTATCATGTTATTACTAAAAGAATTCGTGGACTATCGCAATATCTATAGATATTTCGTGACGAATTGACGAAGTTTCAAAACCTTCTCGTTTTTTGGAAACCGTAAATTGAATAATTCCATATTTGTTGCGTAAGTTGTGTATAATCTTAACATTGATGAATATTTGTGAGCGTATCTTGCTATCCACGGCACCGACTAAAACGCGTTTAAAGCAATTTGTATGTGATTAGCGAAACATGAACGATTATATTATTGATCAAAACTGAATAAAATGTTAGAATGTTTCTACAATCCATAAAAGGCAGGGTTTCTCTCGACGCAACTATTGCCTGGGATTAACTATTCTCCTCTCAACAACACTCATAGGTTAGCGTGGCATGACAATTAACTGACTCACTTCTCTCCTTCAATTTCTTTTCTCTGTCTGTCTCACAATAATAAAACGTTCAGTTCAATAACCAATCAGGTATAAATTGCAGCCAATTAATTTCTATTGCAGTATTTACCTCTAGGTGTGCTATGGTAGTTTGTCTGCGTTTATGAAATAATTTTATCGAATATGGCAGAACAATGGGCTTACACAGCCTACGGTATAATAACAGCTGGTCAGCGGAAGGCCGACATCGTTCCATTATGGAAATTGACAGGTGGATGGGGTGCCTAGACTGTGGGATATTCACCGTAGGTACCTAATACAGTTTAATGTAAATTTTTACTCGGTGTATGTGAAACTGAACTGAACAGAAAAAAGTTTAAGTAGTATTTCATTCTGCAATCTGCAAGGGTAGGTACTATTGTGTCCATTAATTAATTTTGTCATGTTTTGACTGTTATTAACTCATAAATTAAATTCTAAATTGGATTCTGAACCGAATGGTTTCCGAGGTCCGAGGGTTTAACTTTTTTGTATAACACTAAGTTATAGTTTAGCATGCTAGTAGGGTCAGGACGGGGTGTCTTATCTGTGCCACAACACTTTCTCTGATTAGAGGAAGTGCCCACTAAATCATAGCGCACCCTACAACATGCGTGAGGCGTGGTTAGAATTTATAACAACTATAACTAATACGCATGCATCATTTTTACATGTTATTTCGGGTTGAACACAGATTTTTTATTTATTGTTCTATTTTCGAGGACGATTTTTGTTACTTGATTAAGTACACTGATAAAACTACATGAATTTAAAAATACTTTGCGTTTATCGAAAAGCGATTTAATTACGATCGTGTTTTTGACATAATATTATCATATCGACATCGTATTACACAGTTACTGGGTTGTGGAGGTCAGATAGGCAGTCGCTTCATGTTAAAAACTGGTATTCAGCTGCATCCGGTAAGAATGTGATTGTGTTTTTGACATACCAGCAAACTGTTAACCCCTAGGTGCCTAGTATTGATCAAAGATGATCTTGGGGGAAATTAGTAGGTAGTTATCTAAGTACGCTCGGCAGCACACTGATAAGATCGCAGTAAGTTTTGATTAGAGTGCAAGGAAGAAGCAACTTCTATCCATCTTCAGAGCAGCTTTCACAACACCCATGGGTAAATAGAAGATGGAATTTTCAAGTTAGAAAATCACAACATTCTCCTTGAATACAGGTGAAGCCATTCAATAACAAATTACTTACAAGCCATCCAGGGCATTCTACAAACACAAATAGGTTTTAAATTGGCATATAAGTCTTGAATCGCGTGCAAATATTGTGTGCATTGAGAAAGTGAAATGGGAAAAGGAACAGCTTCTCAATCAAAGAGCAACAGAAGTCCTAAGCAAATTGACCGAGCGTTCGAAGACGTCGAATATTTGGATTTGTACTCGTATTGCCCTTTTCTTGTAATGCAAACATTCGTTTTCTTGCTATGTTACTTATTTGAAGTCCGTTTATGAACACAAAGATATGAAGGTTTATATTAATATATTACCACCTTGAATGTCTACATATTCTACTAGGCTTTTTATCATCATGTCTATGAAACTGTCACTAAATTGCATTGACAGTAGCTTCGATATGGTATGTAATCCGTGGTGCAGAAGAACAGGAACATTGCATATTACCTGATTACTTCCAAGTTCAAGATTAGGTGGATGCTCAAAAAGCAATATGCTTTCTAGAATAAAGTAAAAAAAAAAACAAAAAAACAGTGTAAATCGCGAAGGCTTGTTTCCTCTCTTCTTTGAAACCTTTCAATCGCAAGACTGTCTTTTCTATAAAAATCGAGAGGACTTATTAAGTAAGTATGTTTTTCTTCGAGATTTCAATCACCCCGAAATTCCACCTAACAGAAAAAATATCTCAGTGTAATATTTTGATTATTTATTCACCTCTGTAAATGATAACATGAATTGCTATCGTACATCGGAAATCGGTTGTACACACGTATGTAATCTGCGAAATCGAAAACGTTCGGAAACTGTGATTCCGGGCAATTACAGATTTTATGCTCCATTTTCGATTGGAATATTCTCAGTCGACATCTACCCACGTGTTAATTGATTTTGTGGCACTGGCGGAGTCGGCACTGCAGTCTGAGCCGACGGAACTAATCGAATCACTCGTAATATTATTATCTGCAGAAGGTACCTTCATTATGAACTTAGCCATTAGCCATACGTACATAGCGTTTGCCGTAGTTACATGTTTTTACGAACTCATCACCACGCAAGAGTCAAGACTATCAGAATTTGCACCAGCTATTTTAACAGAAACAATTTTTTCAATTTTGTCCTTTTCGAATATTAGGTACTTACCGGTGGTTATTGATATGATATTCAACTTCAAGAATGACTTTTGACACTTTCACAATCGGGAATAACTGCTATATTGTGTGGGTGGTCTTCGAATTTGTTTTTCTTCCATAACATACGTTCAATATTAGACATTCGAAGCGGTGGCGGCGATCACGGACAAAATACAGAATCCTAAGCAAATTGTTGAAATGGGTCCTGTGCGCGTATTTATTTACTTTTTATGCCACGGCAAAAGAATTTGTGGCTTGCGTCCACATTGGGGACCAAATTCGTTTACGTAGGTACCTATAACGTTGTGTAACTCTTATATAAAAGTTTAGTTTTACTTAATACTATTCATTATAAACACATTAGCGTACGTCTGTAGCATGTTCTTTTCTGTAAGATCATCTTTTCATAAAAGGCGAGCATATCATCACGCCCACTTGCGTTAATGAAAACATAAGTTATATTACTTAGTACGATTTTTTTCTTAAGGAAAATACAAGGAATCGATACGTTAAAGATTATGGGTTGCTTTAGTAACGACAAGTATCTTGCAGATCGCGTAAGTAGGTGCCCAAGAGGTATCTTTGCTTTGAAACCCATCTGAGCCTATTCTTATAACTCGTGTAGAGTAAGATCTATCGAATTTACCTCTATTCTTAGAAAACTATAAGCAGTTTATGTTCGAGAAAATACTTCCTTTGTCCTCCATCTACGGAGAAATGTATAATACTTGCTAATATTTCTTTTAACAGAATCAATCAATCTGCCTAGCCTTGTCCCAACTATGTTGGGGTCGGCTTACAGTCTAACAGCAGCAGTGTATTTCTTTTAACAGCATGTTGAAAGTATTTAGTTCTTCATGTTACGGTCTATACAACACTCCCTTTTGCTCTATGGGCTACACCACCTTCATATACATACACTCCTTTGTGTGAATCTACGTTCCCATTGATTTATGGTAAGCAGTGCAGAAGAACGAGCGGCAGCTTAGACTCAGTAATTGCTTTCCGGGTGAGTCGACAGAATTTACATCGCGCGACGCGAGCGCGCGGTTCCATCACACCGAGATGACAGATATCCATCACTTTCATTGTAGCGTTTTGTATCAAAGGCTTGTTTGCTACGCTCCATGCATCAAGGTTCCGGTTTTAATTAATCAACAATGTTATGAGCCATTAAACTCAATTAGTCCAAATTGGATTTATCAAAAATAGTTTTTACGTGTCCTCGGGGTGCAAGTTCCGTAGAGAATACTTATTTGATTAATTACTGATAGTAAGCTTTTCATTTGGATGTTGCTAATGAGACTGTAAATTATGCACTTGGTGTTTGTCTTTGTAATGTGTCCTAGGTTTACATTCATTGTACAATACCGTCTAGGCGAGGCACAACTGAGTCGCCACCCGCGCCGCCCTGCGCTCCGTGGCAGATGTTAATAGGGGGCAAACACTGAAAATAATTATGCAGCCGCCGCGCCGGGTGGTTCATAGTATCATCTCGATGCAAACAAGATTATACTAAGTCTAAGGCTCCAGCTCACCGCGACGTCCAATGACATTTGTGTCAAGTGTCGCTCGAAATTAGAGGCCTTAGTATAGTCGATGGGGATACGTGGCGAGGGGATAAAACAAACGCATGATTTTCCAAGAGTCTCATGGATTGAAGGGTCATCGTGTGGAGAGCCGGCAGCTTTGATCTGCTGCCGTAATGCGGCTGGCGGACCACATTCGTGGAAACTTTTACGGGACACTGACCCACTTCTAAACGACCAGTAAAAGTAATCTATAATGCGGCTCTCTTTAAGAATCCTCCCCTAATACAGAGACTCATAAAAACAACAAGCACCGAGCCTTCTTTGTAATGTGAATAAAATAAACGTGGAATAATGGTTATAGTCATTTACTTTGATAAAGAAAATAGTAGTTCACGCCTGTTTTCATAGCACGACACACATCTGAATATTTTAGACAAGTCTTAAATCCCCATGAAAAAATAAATAGGTGTTAATGCATGTATGTATTTCTCTATGCTGGGATATTCGATAACTAGGATACCTTAAGCTCGTTTTAATAAGATATGTGTTGTTATTGTGTACCGTGTGTATAATGGAGACTTTGCTAATCCTCGTTTAACTAAATTAACAGCAGTTGCGGTTGTAGAAGGTGATTACATCTATTATTACACACGTAGCTCGTTGGGTTCTTCGTTAGGCACTGAAAGCTTGAAATTAAATGTCTTTGTAAATTCTATTGTTCGAATAGTTTGTAAGTATTATGTAGCGGAATATAGGTAAGGTATGTAAAGTTGTACAGTGTATGAACAATGCAGGCGTTCGAGCGCCGCATTGACCCACAATTGGACGGCGAGCGACGGTGAGACCTTGCACGTCAAAGGGTCTAATCAAAGTTATGAGCTATTTCCTTGCCGTATACAAGCGAGATACTGATTTATGACAACCCCGTTGTGCCGTAAATGATATAAGATCACAATATTTTGGTTGTGGGCAGTTGATGCTTCATGCATGTAAAAAATATTCTTTGGAAACTTGAATAGAGTATAAAAGGCTCTAATGGGATTTATATTGTAACGATATTATCTTGATAGGTGTTCGTAAAAGTTGTAGTCAATGAAATTTATCTTTCCACGTAGATATATATAATTCATGAATAACACACCATACAATGTGTTAAAATTTCGGTAAAGTCATTACGTACAATATAACATTAATAGCGTCATAAAAGCTGTGAAAATAAAGCTCGCTTCCATGTTGTTGGTGGCGTTATATCTACCTGTGTTGTAAGTAACATGTTATTATAAGGCGCGAGAAGGCGAGGCGGGGGTCTCGTGCGTGACGGATCACCGCCGAGATCAAGTCAAATATCGCGGCCCCGCTGCGCCGCCGCCGCGCCGCGCGCCGCTAGTTAGCGTGCCGGTAAAACAATATGTGCAACACTCTTTTGAATTTTTATTAAAACGCGTATTTTGAATTAACTTAATTGTTACGGTGTTTCTCTAATATTTTCAGTGATGAATTTGAGAACAAAGCACTGTGAGCTTCCCAATGTTATGCAATGAAATAATAAATGTAAAGCACACATTTATTTAACAAAACATTCCCAATGGTTTATTTTGTTGTGTACACGATGCAATGATGGCAAATATCTCAATTGTTTGAACAATCGCAAGCAGAATCAACACGCGATGAATATTTTTTAAACATTTCATTAAAATAA
This sequence comes from Agrochola macilenta, assembly GCA_916701695.1. NCBI lineage: Eukaryota > Metazoa > Arthropoda > Insecta > Lepidoptera > Noctuidae > Agrochola > Agrochola macilenta. The sequence goes on along the minus strand of OU753559.1, from coordinate 8,889,907 downwards.
TTGTTATTCCAGAAAATTGTCATCAAAAGTTGGAGAGGTATGCAATGTACAAATAAAGTTCAACGGAGTGGGAAGCAAAGTTGCAGCTAACAATTTAAAGTTAGTCTAGGATGAGTACGAACTGAGGTGAGAAAATGTGGGGGGTACAGGAACCGTTAGTGGGGGGAGGGGGTGCACCGGACATCAGGTCTGCCAGTGTTCTCTGGCATTGATAAAGTTGCGCCGAAACCAGGGGTAAGTAACTTAACCGGGCGTGGCGGTCCAACTGCAGTTAGCCTTTAACAGTGAACGCTCCGAAACGTCGTGAACTGAATAACTAGAGTCTGTCCGCAGGAATTTCAACTGTTATATTTGCAGTAAAATTATATAAGCGAATTATAATTTGGGAATGCAAAATATCAAATGAAGGGTTCACGGCGGCGGCGGCCGACGACTAGATAGATATTTTAGTTCGTTAATAAAACATCGTTTGCCAACCTGAGTATCGCAATGCTAAAATCCCTAATTAACGTGAACCACATCAAAGGAACGTGGGGAATATTCACCGGGGACCCGTCGGCGAACTTCGACTTGAGGCGACAAGACGGATAGCGCCGCACCGCACCGCGCCGCGCCGCGTCGGCTAATCGAGGGTGCATCGCTAACCGACTTGTATACTATTGTTCTCTAGTGCGGGATTTGTAACTTAAGTATCTATCGATTTGTTACTTTCATATTGGCGGAGGCGCCTTGCTGTTCCTTTGTTGAAAGATTTGGGTCGTTAACACCATGAATGGGCTAAAGGGCTGTCACTTGTATCAACTTAGTTAATAATAATTAATAATATTGCAAACATAATCATAATCGTGTAACTAAGTGCTAACAACTATATATTTTCCGTAAATAATATACAAATTATTTACCTTAATTATTAGTATTTAAGTATGTAGATTATAACATAATAAATTAATTAACTATGTCACTATTCTGAAAACTTATATTAATTATTGTTTAAGAAATCAATTGTCCAAATAGTAATTGTAAGAACTCATGCGGCTTGTGATACAGGTTTATCCTAGTACAGGCATCATATTTTGTAATACCTACATTATTTATAAGATTTACACTGTATTTTTCAATTTTTATTTTTGAATAAATGTTTTTATTATTATTAATAGCGAAATAAAGAATATTCATCGATATAACTAACTAACTAATCCGATTTAATTTACTCCGTAGGTATAATATTGTTGTATACCACCAGCATTATTAGAAAACATTCTAAGTAAAATAAAAAATACATTCTAAGAAATCTATTCAAGTTTTAATGTGAGAGAATAGGTCGAAGCCCTTTGTCAGCTGTTAATATCTGCTGTAAAATATATTTTTCACGAGCTGTTTCTTTGTAGCTCTGAATAATAACATCAACTTTATCAGAGAGTGAAAAGCGTCGGATGCCTCCGGAGACCGGCATTAAAAATATTAAAATAAGTAATTGCTCTATCAGGCCTGCACCTGCCGCCCGCCCAGGCGTGCCTTACCGCCCGCCCTAACCGCCACGCCCTTAAGTACTTTGTGATAAGGGCAATCGTGCGAGCTCCTCTGCGCACTTTATGTATATTTATGCCGTTCTATTTATAGTGAGGACAAAATAAACCCTTCACGACACGTGCCTCCGAGAGATATAAACAAACAAAGATTATGTTATAGTGTCGGTAAACATCCGCAGATTGGAGCAAGAAGTGTCTTAAATGTAAATGTAGCGAATGTGTTGTAGAACTTAAGTAAGAATGTTATAACATTGTGCCAATTACGTTAAGTGCCAAATCATGTCTGGCAGAGAAAGTCGGATGTAGGCCGACAATCGCGAAGAATATTGTCCTCGTGTGGGACAATATGAAGTGGAGCCATTAACTAAACAAATGAACTTTCTTAATAAAACGTTGATGGAACTTTAATACTCCAAAGAAATTGTACTTATCGCGTTTGTTTGCACTTTATTTTTGTGTATTATCCAATTTTATTAAATTCAAAAGTCATTTATTCAAACTAGCCCGAGAATCAGCACTAAAGGAACGTCAAAATTACATAAGATTGTCCCCCAAAAACGCTCAAAATATGATCAGGAATCGGGTGGTTGAAGTGACACTTTGCCAGATACTATCCTAAACTATGACGACCTTATTTTCGCTGAAAATTCAATGTCTTCAACAGGAGGACATCCTTGTATCAGGGATGAAGTACAGGGTGGCATGGAAACCGATCAGTTACCACGAGTAGTTCAGGTTAATACTCACTCGGCGCCATTTTTTCCGCCCCTGTGCAGCATGCCCGCTCGAGCCATCTCACACCCACGCCCTGAAAAAAAACGTGCCATCCATTAACGTCAAGTCGTCCTCGAGCCTTTTCCGCATCTTTACGCTCACTAAATACAGTTTAGGCTCCTCTTAATTTATTATTAGCCGGATGATAGACCAAATTATGCCGGCAGTCCGTTCTCTCAACTAAATTTTTGTCTACATAAATAATGTATTATGTTCTCCAGACCGAAGAGATTTTGGTTCAACAGGCAATATTTCTTGAATATTTTGTCTTTCTGTTTGGAATGTTGACAATATTTATATAGGTACTTATTTATTACTAAGTCAAAGCGTTATTATAGTATCGTTTTGAGTAAATCGTAACCTTTGCACATACAATCCTGAAGATTCAGGAATATAATATCAGAAAACTAAGTGTGTCGTAATTAAAAGACATATTTTAATTACAACATAACATTTGGATTTCCAGTTTTTCTTATGTAGTTATCCTTATTTAATAACATTATTTACCAAAGCTTTCGTGCATAACTACGAGTTTTCTTTTAGAAGTGCCCTATATATTCAACACAGAACTCGGAAACGGAAACAATACATCACCTTGAGCCGGATAAACTCCGAATCGATGTAATGCCTACTTGACAACTCCTTGGAGGATAAATGCAGTAATTTAACAATTTAATCAGTGATCTATTTGGCTAAGAACTTGATTGATGGCCAGGCCACGATATTTCAGCACTGGCGCGTGTTGTGCAAAGCTTCTAAATTGCGACATCAACGGTGATAGGTACACAATGAAGCCGCCCTGGATTTATGAGCCGCTTCTGTGCCACGAACAGCGTGAAATAGTTGGACTTTTCTTAGACAAACTGCCGACTGTAATTATCTTATTTATATTAATGTCTTTCAGCCTTCGTCCTTCGATTTATCGATTTCCTTTGTTAATTCTAACTGTAATCTTTATCAATAAACTTGTTCTTTTCGTGTCGATGGTACTTTGTTTTTATATTGTTTGAGCTCAGTATAATAGGTGGCCACGTTGATTGCGGCATTCCTAGGTTACCATTTACTTGTATGTACATTCCTAGGTTACCATTTACTTGTATGAAATAAGACCTAAACTTCTTTAGTGCAAGTAAACGGGCACGTGGGACATGGTCTGATCTGAAGCAGCGTACTCGGACTGGGTGTTGGATGGGTCAGTAATCCCCACTTCGTCAGATTGAGTTTGCGGCGGCCTACCTTTTTTTTGGTGGGAAATCATCAAATGACTCCTCCCGCTCTGGGCGGAGCGAGAGGGAGTGTCAGACTTTTTCTGACTAAAACCCACCCGTGTTCCTTCCGTTGCCTGTGTGCCGGGGCCGCGATATCCCTTTCGGACAAACCCGCAACCCCAGCAGGCATTGGTCCTTACGGACCCCGTCAGTTGGTGCTGACAACTCTTTCAGGCGCGCGTGGAACACAACGTGCCGTCGACTCGGGCCTGGTCCCTATCGGACGTCGAGCTGCGGCGCCCTACCTGGGTACGCAATCAATTAAGAGCTTCCCATATAGGCCACTGCAGATCACGCCCAGGTGGCAAATGTTCCTGGGGTTTGACGAAGTCTGGTGGTGGATACTTGTCTTCCCACAATTTGCTTGTCTCTTTGGTGGGTTTGTCCTGGATAACTTGCGTAGGGCATAAGAAGCTCTTACGACTTTTAAGTCTACCCGGGTTCGTCGGCTCATCGTAGATCAGATCAATGTTAGACAAAAGTATTTACTGCATAAAAATGTACCGAGATTTACAGCGAAACCTGCGTTTACCTTGCTCTCATTTTTGTAATAGAATTAAAGTAGGACGAAAAACTGGATCGTTCGCGATGTTTCCCCCGTAGTCTGCCCATTTTGCTCCTCGTCTTCATAAGTGAACACCATTGACAGCCATATTGGGGAACCGGCGTATTGTAATAATATGTAAGTCACTTTCAGTGTTCGTTAAAATGTTTTATCTACTTTTCTGTTTCTTTTATCATATTTCTAACTTTGAGTGCCGCAGTTGTAGGCGTTGCATTTTCGCCGAAACAAGAAGTGAGTACCGTCAGAACACTCTGTTGCCCACGCTACATTATTTGTTATAATTTTTTACTATATAAATTAACACGGAAACAGAATCATGAAAATAGTTTCTAATTACATTACCTGCGTCATGTTGCTAAATATAAAATATACGTAGTCGGTTCATTCACAAAGTTAGCATGACTGTTTGGAGTTACGTGCGAAGGGGCAGAAGGGGCAGCATTATGAACTTTTAAGTGGATTACAAGCGATATTAGTCGTGAGCTTTCACTTTGTCATGTAATATAGCGTAGAACGCGAGTGATAATTCGGGAGAGCACGCGATGCCGCCATTACCCTGGTTGCACTGGTCGACGTAGGCTCTATCGTGAATAGTATCGGCATCAAGAGATTGTGATTGAACACGTGAGTGTTTCTACATATCAGAGCTTCGCCCGCACATACGTAGCTGTGCCGCTTATCCTGGAGGCGGCAAGGCGCACACGAGCGACGTGTTCACACGCCGCAGCACGGCGGCTGACACGGAAATGGTTTTCCAATTGCTACTCTATTGGCTGCTAATGTTTTTAACGTCATTTTGCGGTGCAAATATCCGTTTTTACAATCTGATAGAGAATCCAATAAAAGGTTCGCCTTTATGTTTACATAAACATTTACATGTAGTGACGACTAAAAATATTTAAGTCATTAATGAATATATTCATATTTCACACTATTTTCAGCATATTCCACCTAATTTTATCGTCACAAAATGTTTAAACAAATATTATCGCGTGCTGTTTTCGTTATGGCTTATTTTACGATACAGTTTATTACTGCGCTAGTTTCGGAAAATAATATAACTTGGAATTTTGACGATAACGAAACATGTATTCACAAAGCGTATTCTATTTCGTTGAGAGAATACATAAAAACTAGCAAGCAATATGAAACGAAAAAAATAAAAGTGCTTATGTATAAAAGCATAAGTAAGTCGTAAAATGCTGATTCCGTTTTTGTATGCGGAATAAAATTGCAAAAATCTTATGCAAATGCGTGTTCAGTGAGTGTCGAGGGCCGCCACCGTCGCCCGCGCCGTCCTCCGTCTGATATCGTATCTCGTAACCGTGGCAACTGATAAGCGTACCTTTAAACTTTACCCATTTTATTTTGCTCGAGTTACGGTTTGAGCTTACCGTGAGTTAGTAGACCCGTCTTATTTAGATTCACACTCAATATCACTTGCATTATATTATGTTTCTACTGTAAACTGATAGCATACGAAAGCATATTACCTATACAATGCGAAGTTAGAACTAACGTACTAAGCATTTATGTGAGAAAATATTAATGTTGACTCACCTAGTCATTCGATCGGGGGGTCTGATGTGTTGTCTTTTAGTTTGGATCATTCCAGATACCTGAAACAAGTGTTTTTGAATTAATTCTGATTTTTTTAATCGAATCATTATTACACATGATTACAAAAGATAATAATAATTTCGGGGAAAACACAAATCTTAACAATTAAGCAAACTAATGATGTGAAAAATTACCGATTATAACTTTTGGTTTTGTTTCCAAAAAACTCGTAGCAGTTGCTACGAATTCGCATTTGCAAAGCTCTCTGTAGATACATATTAATACATTTCCTCCCTACTAACAAATAAGAACTTACAGTGCTGTCTACCTACTTCTTGTATCGTAGAACTTATTTACATGAAAACTCATCGCAACCGCCATATATCACGACTGCACGAGAGCAACGTTCCAAATTCAAAATACCTTCGGTCGAACCATGTCGAAGCCGAAGTGATCATAAACTCTCGAAGCTGTCTGGATTTGATGTTAGCGTTACTACTTATATGTAGATGTTTGAAGGATACTCTATTAGAACTATATTGCGGACGAGTGCGCTCGACCTCAGCTGCTCGTGTCCCGCTAACACCGATCCAGATGACCCAAATGGAGCACCGACCCGTTTGCGGATCACTTCACTAACTAACTCTTGGAACAAAACGAAACAGACCCACCGACAGATTAATATATGGGCTGCTGCTCCCGGCACAAAAGCAATTGACAATTAAGAGCAGTTTAGGATCCTCTGTTCCGTGATTCTATGGTATATTGGCAACATAAATCCCCTTCGGCGTCATTCGAAATCGCGGTTTTTCGCGTCGCACCTGTGGCTGCAGTAAACATTTTTATAGGTCGCAAAATATACCACGCATTGTGTTGAACGTTCTGCTTTGTCAAACACAACATTATTGTATCTGGCTTACAATTGACATACTTTGTTTAGCACTACTTAGGTATATATTATTATTTGCGTTTGTAAATCAATTTCGGTTGCTTATTTAATAATTTGGTTGTTGTTACCTTATTAAAACACACAGCAGTGGTAAGCTTATACATTCAGCCCGGCTGCGACCGAAACAACCGACCATTCAGTTTTACTCTTCTGTTAATTAGCATCCGAACCCAATGAGCAAATGGCAAAGTTTATGGAACATTTTAAAGACCGGCTCTCTGTGAGCTCCCATGAGCCGATACTCTACACCTACAGTAACGGAACTGTGAAATTGTTAATAACGATCGACACGATTGTACTCACTAATTACTACCTGTAGGAACGAAGCAAATTAAACGAGAAATTCAATAAAGCTTCGTTCGTGCAAAAAACGGTCACTTTTCCCGTTTTATTGTCAGATATACGGTTTGTTCCGATACAGAGTTATGAAGGAGAACGGAATGTAGATAATTTACAGCGGCAGTCGGAACAAAGGCATCTCCGGCATGCGACCTACATCCTGTGCCACTATTCGATATCAACTTACTATGAAGTAACATCCACCATGCCTACTACCTTCCTGAAAATATTTCGAAAATGTTCGTTTCGTATTTAAACTCCCACGAAAAGACTAGCTAAAAGATAGATTACTACTAGTATTAAGATTAATATTAATATTTAAATTACTTTATCAACAATTCTACTGGTTAGAAAAGAAAGAAGAGTGCCTTTGTACTCAAAACTATATCTATGTTGTCTCTATATGTAATTTACTGTGTGTACATTAATAATAAAATAAATAAATAAATAATGAAATTGAGCCAGGTATAAATGATGTTACAAACAATACAGCGACTATTAATTAATTGCACACGCCAAGTGCGCGGTATGTCTCACTGTAGGCTGAGACTGCACAGTGCACAGTGCGCAGTGCACAAACACCTTCACCGCATACACATAATATCCTGGTGTGCAGCGCCCCAGTTAGCCAACGACAATGGACAGAGCTATTAGAGCCGTCCATGTGTGTTAACCAGTTTAGTTCTTCTTGCTCGTTTTTTAACGTTGAATGGCCTGAAAAACAGAACGAGACCGGCAATCGGGTCGGGACGGCTGCAATAAAAGCCCGCTGAGAGCCTGATGTTTATACGACCGGTCCGTAATACAATTTGCGGTTTCACTACCTCTGGTATTTGGATATTATGTCAATACTGCATTGTAATTAACTTTAATTATGGAGGCTTTGTTGCACAGACCTACTGAAATATTTCCTCTTCCTGAAAATGTACAAATTATTATTTGTTTGCTAGGTACTTAATTAACAAATAAAATTGGAATACCTGCGCCACAATGTTACATTATTATGTTGTTCTTGGAACTAAGCCAGGTATTAATAAAACAAAACAATATAAATGCAAGAAGCTATTACCACTAATTGAACTAATTGCATGACATGGGAGTAGTTGTTTATGAATTGATAGGTTCTTAGGCACGCTAGAAGGATTAATTTAAAGCAGGGATTCCGAACTGGTGGGGCGCGCCCCCCTCAGGGGGCGTAGAGTGACCCATGGGGGTGCGCGGCGGCTCTAATAATAAACTGTAGATTTATACAATTTTATGTTCTTGATTTAGAACAGTTTAAGGCTAGTTTTCAAAACCCGAAAGTTTCATACTATTGTAGGTAGGTACTGTAAAATGAGCTTCAGCTTTTCTGCGTCGATCGATAAAATAAGTTTTCCTACTTCTGTATGAATGGACTAAAGAAAACCGAACCTATCCAAGGCGGCGCGGCGTGCAAAATTTTTCGAGCTCGCTTTGCTCGCTCTTCCACTCTACATTCTCTTGATTCTTTAACTTTTCTGCATAAGTCAACCAAGTAACTCCTTTTTCTGTATGAATGGTCAAAAGAAAAATGTACCGAATTGTACAATATTTTTCGAGCTCGCTCTGCTCGCTTTTACATTATGCATTCTCATAAGTCTTGAGTTTTTCTGCAAAAGTTACTTCTATTTCTGTTTTAATGCTCAAAAGAAAATCTAAGTCATCCAAGGGGGTGCAAACATTTTCGACCTCACTTTCGCTCGCTTTACATTCTTATGCTTTTCTGCTTAAATCATAGTAGTGTCGCGTAGTGATTTTGAAAGAAAGTTAGGGGCCGCGTATGTTAAAAGGTTGGGATCCCCTGAATTAAAGCTTCATAAATCAATACGAGATTGAATGCATAATGCATGTAATGAGGGGATTATTATTTTTGTACAATGCTTTATTTGTACACAATGTATGAAGTAAGTTTCACAGAACAGTATGAATAATATGTTCATGTTTACAGATACTACAGCGTAGCGGAAGGTTTTTGGTAAGAACATAACCAGATAAACATTTTAAAAATAATTTCAGAAGCAAATCCTGCCAGATCAAGTTCAGACGTGTATTTGAATACACATCAACATAGCAACATTAGCAAACGGGTCTCACGGTCCTTATTATCAAGGCTTGTTTGTACGTTTTCGTGTTAACTACAAACGACACATTGTTTTCATTATATTCGTGGCTAGCAGCGGTTGCATAAAGTGCATCGTTTATAAAATGTAACAATGAACAATATTCACGAGGCGGGCGGCGAGCTTCTTATCACGGCGGCCGTACCGAGGCGCCTCCGCCCACAATCTGATTGCGGCTCGTATCAACAGCGCTGAAATAACTGGCGCCGTTTTGAAAATCATTTCAAGACTCTTCAAGAAAAATTTTACCAACCTTAAATACTTATTTAGTTTTATTCAATATTTTTAGATCATAAACGGGAAACAGCAAACATTCAAGACAAGCGCTGTGGTTTAATGGGATTTTAAAATCCCTGTGATGATTTAATCTTTTAAATATTTGCACAAAAGTGAAAATTTATAGGTAAAATCCTTTTACAGATTATATCAGGAACTTGAAATGTAGATGCAAGTCGGCAACTCTTTATCTGATTGTGGAGTGCCAACTGAAAAACTGATTTGCCTTCTGAAGAACAAGTTTCTTATTCCAGTGGTTCTCCGTTTCGATAAAAAGTTTTTTTTTTTTTTACAGCGATAAAAACCTCCGAATAGTCCGTACACGTTCCTTGAGTGAGAGCTGGACTGAGAACAAAGTTAATATTAGGTAGACACCTACTTTTGTTGAGATTACATTTCTTTTGAGAATAAGCCTATAGCGCTCGGTCATAAAGTAGGTCATTTGTTTCAAAGGCGGCACGTAAACTGTGATAGTAAAAGTTTTTTATGGCTCGATTACTGTGAAGACGGCGTGCTAGCCGGCCTCACTGCCGATAGTGGCTGCTATTTACGGAGTCAGCATCGCTGTGGGTATTCGCTTCGTCTAGTTTGTAACTTTCATTGTTACTCACTAACATCTCGTTGGATTAATGACTGCTGCACAGTCAATTAATTTTCGTAGTAAACATGTCACGATTAAAAACCCGTATTCTGCTCAACGTTAGTGTATCAGTAATTAAGATGCCTACGCAGGAAAGATCCTCTTAAGAATACTGTGTAGGTGTAGCAACGAAATCCCTCGAGCTACTTTTATACATCTCGTTAAAAAGTCCATTATTGACGGAGAAGCAAAGTTGTTTCAGGAGCGAAGGTAAACAGTGGCATTGTGTCGCTCGAAAAGCAGACATCAAAAGGCGTGTATCAAAGACGAGTGTTGCCACATAGAGGGATGCGCGCCAGGGTGGCACCCTTCAATATGTGAGGGCGCTGCCAGCTAGTTCGAATTTTACATGTAAACTACTCTACGGGAGACAGAATGGTAAAGCTTATTTTTGTAACAAACATGCTTCCGAAATATATTACGTGAATATTATAATAGCAGTCGGCATACTAACCGCCTAAAACAAGAAAGAGGCAACGTAGTTATCGTTATGAACGTAGTTTCAGGTGGTAGTAAATCGTATTCCATTCAGCTTATTACCTGCAAATGCATTAACGACGAAACCAAAGACAAAGAAAGGAACTTCTCAAACGACTTATTGCAAGAATTCTCAACTATAAGTTTTGCGGAACACAAGATGAGATGCGGAATGCTTGTAAGAAGTTTTGCGAAGGATCGAGACCTTTTAAGAGAATTAACACGGGAGTCGTCTTAGAATTAATGAAAGCAAGATGCGGAGGAAGTAACCACATAAATTAACACGAGTGAATATCTAAGTGATAGATTACGTTTAGTGATTCGGCATAAGGAGCCTTCGGAACACGAAGGTAATGAATACGACGAATATTCTTCGGAACTGTTCCCGTATAAAACAATAAAAGTAATTTAATTAAAATACAAGACTTTTCTTTTCCCAATGCGCATTTTTTACGAGTATGTAGGAATTATTGGACTTAAATAAGTCGTATTGAATAAATAAAAGGGCTTGAGAGCTCCACTGGGGAAAAAATGTAGAAGTCGAGTAATTTACTGTGAATAATAAACGAAGAATTTCCCCTAACTTGGCGGAAGAGGAGATGTCGAGTCGAGCGCCCCATTAGACTTATGGGAATATAAAATATATCAATTAAAGACTTTCTCTGCGGATAAAGTAGTAGGTATAAGAGGTTCGAATTGTACAATTGAGGAAAACGTGCCCATAAACCGCGTGAGATGGGCGGATGCTGTGCGACGTATGTAAGACGTATTATGTAACGTGTGAGAACGGGTGGAAATATTAACAAAAGCTTCCCGATATAGATCAAGTTTGTTTTCAAATCGCCGTAGCAAAAGAAAGTCCGCTTCTCAGTGAAAGCGGACTGCAAATAAATCTTGTCTCGGGAAACAATGCATGCATTGTTCGCTGTAAATTGGTTCAAATAATTTACCTATAACACAGTTTGAACTTTGCCACGATGGAGATAAAATTAATAAAATTACTTGTTTTGTCTGTTGCACTATTGTGAAAATCATTCCTTGTGTTTCCTGATACAATTTGTAACGGTAAGTACTCATTTCTTGCTTTATCATATCTTCAGTATGGTAGTGTCTTGTTACGCCGCGCGCGCACTTTTTTGGAAACTATAGTAACTTTATGCTCTTGGTTTCGAATGGCTTAACTATATAACGATTTGTTTATCACGTTATTTCAATTAATCAAAGTTGTCACTAACAGGTGAACCTAGTGTTTTGTTATTGCCATTGCTAAATGGACCCAAATAATTAATCTTTTATTCGATGTAGAGCGTACGCATGATAAGCATTACAATCATAAATAAAAAGAGAATATATAATTTTATTTCACATTGGATTTTTTGCATAAGGATTACCTATAGCAAAAAAGTTAACAATCCGTATTCACATAACAACGGCATCATCACAATAAATAATAGGAGTAACAGAATAGCACAAACGCATTGTCAACATATTGATTGAACAATGCGAGACTGCAGCATGACCCAGATATACCCGTAACACGAGCGACCCACTGAGCACTGGTGTTAATGTTGTTACACGGATGCAGGGTGCCTAACGCTTATGTGTATACAAACTAATCCTGACTTTACGATGAACTGCTTAGACTAAACAAAGCCTTTCAAAATTCTGTGAAAATTAGGAAGCGGTGACGGTTTAGCCATTTTGAGACTGTCTTTTGTAATCACTTTTCTTTTTACTTTCAAAACCAACAGCAATGTTTATACACCATTTTGTTAGTGATTGAATAGATCCGCGCCGCTAGTGCAGCGTATGGGCATCGAAACAGTGTCTACGTAGCGTCTAGTGTAGCGTCGAGCGTAGCGTGGCTTTGTCGAGCTTAGCGTGGCGCGTAGCGTCTGGCATAGCGCCTAGTGTAGCGTAGATATAGCTACGCAGCGTCTATGCGAAGCCTACGCGTAGACGCATCTATAACATGCACATGCGCATGTTAAACTTCGGCTCTTGCACTTTCTTTCTACCTCTGTGGAAGCTAATTCTAGTCGTGGAGGGGGCCTGGTGACCTGTAACACAGGTTTTTCTCAAAAACCTATATCAGGCACCAGTCTCTCACAAAGGTGGAATACAGCTGACACATTTTTTGTACACAATAACTTTAAGTCAGCTTTGTGAAGAGAGAATATTGATTTATGGATCTATTTTCCTGACCAGATAGCGATTGGTTTCTATGAATTTCTAAGAAATACCTTCTATAGCTAACGATACGTCGTCTTCATATAAATACATAAGAATACATAGAAACCAGTCGTGTCGCGGCGACACGTCGCCTGCAGTTGCCGCCTGCAGTCGGGTACGGAATGGTACCTCAATAGTAAAGCTAGGTAGGTAAGTCTTGTTAGTATTTAGCTACTCGTATATTACGAAACGTCACGAAGGACTATAAAACTAACCGAACTTCAGTTAACTAATTATGACTGCTTTAGATATTTTACGTTTGATACTTAACTGAAATAACGCTAGTTTTGCAGTAACCATACTGTTTGTAACTATTCGTAATTGGCGCACACAGCAATGACTACGCGATCAAACGTTGCCACGGTAAGGACTGTTTTGAACGCGGACAAATTAAAACATTCTGTATACACTTTACAGCCGAAATTAAGTTCATCTACTATTTGGACGCCAAAAACGTAACAATAACAAAACAGTTTCAGAAACTATAACTAAACTAGGAGATAATCGTAAATTTCCTATGCGCATAATAAAGAACATTTGTATTATTGGGTAAACTCGTGGGCATCAAACCTGGACATAAACGCGCGTGTCCCAACACTTTACGATAATTTTATTGGCTATATAAAACATGTGTTACTAATTTATTAGGTCCTACGTTACTAAATACTTTTGCCAGTTGCCGCGTTCTTAATACTGGAAGGTTATACGGTGACCCCGTTCCTAAGTATAAAGTTGTTCACTTGCACCTTCGGAGACCTAAAGAATGCCACTGATGCCGCAATCTACGCGGCAACCTACTGTGCTCAAACAGTATCCTATACTATTAAACGAGCAATATTTGTATACCATATTTGTAATCACGTTCTCGAAAACGGCTCCAACGATTTCGGTGCAAGTTGCAATATAGGGGTTTATGGGGGCAAAAAATTGATCTAGCGAGGTCTAGGTCTCACTGGGAAAATTCATTTTCTCCGTATTTTCACCCGAGCGGAGCTCAGTCGTCCAAAGTTTAGAACAAGATGGCTACCTTAGAATAATTACATGGCAGCATGGAATAAGTAAGTACCTACTATCATGGCGGCATGGAATTAGTATGTACTATCATGGCAGCATGGAATTAGTAGTACATGGAATTAGTATGAACTATCCTATACTATTAAATGAGCATTCTCTATTTTCACCCGAGCAGAGCTCGGTCGACCAGGTACTAATAATAATCAACCAGAGTACCGTCCACAGGAAAAGAAGAAGAAGTATAAATTAACGTACCTGGAAACACTAGCAGTTAATATTCGCCTGTCCAATGTTCTTGGAAAGTGATCTGAAACAATAAAAAAACTAATAAGCAAACATTTCAAATTCTCTCAGTTCAATTACCCATTTCTTGACAAGAATTAAACAATACAACTGTTTTTCTATGATAAAGTCAGCGAAATTAGTTGATAAGCTAACTAACCACCAACTGAGCTGTAACTGACTAAGTACCAACTTAAATTGTCTGTTTATTCAAATCACAACTTTCTTTGCCAGTTGCATGAAATGTGGCAATTTGCTTAACAATGATTTCCCTCACATACAAAAAGTGTCAATATAAATAAATAAATACAAATTACATACAACGATCATTGGGGGAATTCACGTGACCCAAATAAACTTACAGCGATATTACCGTTCATGAATTTGTTATTACCTACGTCTGAACATAATGTAGTGTAGAGGTAATATAATAAAGTTATCACGTGGTGTCACAGAAAATACCTTTCGCTGGTAATAATTACCAATTAGGTACCTATGTGCTGTGCTGTACATATATATTTTGCGCGAGTACTGAGCCAGGTTAGGTTACCTAGTTTCAACCTAAACTAAACGCAAATAATATCAAAGCTCATGTCTGTTGTGACTTCATGGTTCAAAGAGTATCTTAGGGCCTTTGAAGTATTCTAGTTAAAATAAAATATTGGTTTTAGAAACTTTAAATGAAATAAGAACACAGGCGCAAGTCCTTGAACATTAAGCTTTTTTAATTTAGCTTTACTTTAGGTTCAGAGGATTTCATTATAAAAGTTTCACTATGAATCTCAGTTTTTTAACTAACTGCTTTCATTTTTTCGTTTTATCTATCCCGTAACTTCGCATTATTTTAAGCGAAATCAAACAAAACTTGTCGAACAGAAGAAAAAGCTTTTTTTTATAATTAATTAAGAAAATTATATTCTATATTTACAGCTTTCTGCTCGAATTAACTCTTTCATCTCCGACTTGATGCCTGCAATAATTGAAACGAACGGCGCAAAATAAACAAGCAAAACAAAAGAAAATATGTTTCTATTGTGTTCGCTCAGTCCGCTTATCCCACAAGCGACGAAATTAAATTTTGTGTGACGTTTTTCCCTCTTTAACAGACTCTGTTCAAACAAAGAAGCAACATAGCAAGTAGTCAAACATAGTCACCTAATTTTGTTTGTGCGTGGAATGAAAAAATCCTTTTCCGTTGAGCGTCGGATTCGTGCCAACGGGAGCGTTGATATCAACATAAACAAACAGACTTAACTTTCGTATTCGGGCGTAAAAACTCGTCCAAAGGGTTCACTGACAGGACCATATTGAGTGTACAGGTACAAATTAGCATTTCACAGACACGCTACAAAATGCCTTTCAGTCGACTTAATGAACGTGGAACATCGTCATTAAACGCCTCAGAGATGTAATCGTACCTCCAAAGTGAACTTACCATACCTTAGCCTAAATTTAGCAATTAAGGGTGCAACTACACTCTGCTACTTGTACACATTGATTAAGTCGAAGCTTCTGCAGAGTTTCAAGGATTAATGCAGTGCTTAGTCGGTCTATAAACTTAATTGAAGTGGATCTTAGCTGTTAATTTTAGCAATTTATCTCAGGATTGAAAATGTTAAAGTAAGCTTGGATTGTTTTAACAGAAATAGTAAAGATAAATTAAAGTCAAAATTAAAGTTTTAATTGTTAGTTTTTTGTAACATCTAGCTATCCAGGTTATTTTTTTTTTTGTAAATTAGCGCACAGTGATTATTAGTTGTTTGGTAGATGTAAAATTTTTACTGCGGACTCAGTTTACAAACCCATATAAAATGAGAGCATGGAGTGTAAAGCGAGTTTAGAACGCAGTTTCATAGTTTAACTCGGCTTCAGTCGGGCCGTCGAAGTCGCTGCAGACTCCTACTCCATAAAAACTAATGGCGACCCATTTAGCGTTCCGCCTACGGATCACCGAACACTTTCTTAGTTTCTCTACATTTTTTATATTTCACAATATACGTTGTAAGACTTATGATAACTTCCTGCTGGGGTCGCGGGTTTGTCTGAAAGCGATATCGCGGCCCCAGCACATAGGCAACGGAAGGAACACGGGTGGGTTTTAGTCAGTAAAAGTCTGACACTCCCTCTCGCTCTGCCCAGAGCGGGAGGAGTCATTTGATGATTTCCCAACCCAAAAAAAAAAAAAAAAAAAAAGACATGATAACTTCGACGTATATTGCGACATCTATACATATAATAAAATAGTAGTTTAGAATTCTTGTCCATTTGTCTGGATGTATGTTCCGGATTGGCGCTAAAACGGCTGAACGGATTTCGATGAAATTTGGCACACAGATAGTTTATAGCCTGGATTAACACAGAGGGTACTTTTAATCCCACTAGTACGTTCCCGTGGGATATTTTCCGACACCCACGCGGGCGAAACCGCGGGCAAAAGCTAGTTATTAATAAAGTGGTAACAAAACATTTACCTACCACTTGTTTCCTTTTTATATAACCAGTGCCATGGTAATTATAAACGTAAACCTACTTAGAAAACGGTCACCTTTTTAATATCACGTTGAACGTTACGAACGTAGCCAGTTAGAAGTTAGAACACTAAAGCAAAAGCTTTTTGGTAGATAAAATACGAAACAATAACATTGTTGCAGAATTATGGTAAAAGCAGGTAGCGCGCTTGGGACACCTGAGTGTCGACGGCTCAGGATTTGAGGAGACGTGCGGAATTCCGTAGTGACACTGTCGTCTGAAATACTATAAATATTTCCTTCTTATTTCTACGAAAAACATTTGAAGAGACGAAAATAAACAAACACTCTTACGATGTAGATGTTTGCCTAAAAAGTAGTGCTGTATTTTGCAATCGTGCCCCAGAATACTTCATTGATATTTTTGTTACGGTCATTGATTTGCTCAGCATCCTACTACAGAGTCCTACTTTGTAACGAGAATGTTGTGTAAATTATAGTTATAATATTTTACCCGGAATTTATCGGGATGATCTAATAGAAGTAGATACTTATGTACATATAAATAAAGTTCTGTGATAAAGCGGGTGCTATCAAAATGTTCTGACTCCGCGCCAGGACTGGCTTCCGGCTGGCGGAGTGCCAACTTCCTACACCAAGTCTAATGCTACGGTCTTCGAGCAAGTAAAACCATGAAATTTACAACGTACTGATTTTTTACAATAATATCGACTTTTTCCAAAATAACTAGTAGGTTGTCAGTAAGCTTATTTTCCCTTCATTTTTATGAACTTGACATTGATCAATTTATCTAAAATATGTAGGTACTACATCACGCGTAAAGCAAGATAACTAAAACCACAATCGACTTATTCGAAGCTTTTGTAAAACTTGGTGAGCAATTCGAGAGTAGAGTCTGTTTCGAGGAACAAATTAAAATTAGTCCTATTTTGACTATTACTCTGGAGGGTCTGAAATTCTAAACTTTGACGTACCGTGAACTAGCTTTTATCGTAAGTGCCGGCGGCAAGCGAGGGACGGAAAGGGGATGGAACAAATATACATTGATATTTCCAGGGTCCTTTAGCGGCTGTCGCGATCGCGCCTCGAGTCACTCGGGGCTTCGAGCCTCCTCGAAGCACCACTGAGGGGCAGATTGTAATCCTGCTTTGTCAGTCAACCGCGGAGACAGGAAGTGGTCGAGTACTGTTCACGGAGGCGGGGTGCCAGGCGGAAGTGATGAGCGCTCACACATTGATTGTTCTATCAGGAATTGATATCGGCCGAATTTACACAGTACATCATAGCTAATTCTGTTAATTACCACTAACTACTACTGTTAGCTAATTATTGAATAATTTTAACAGATGTTAGTATTTATTTGAATATTGTCATTCCTGGTCATTTGGGAAATTAATTTCCTATTTTCATGAACGGAGAGCGTATTCTGAGAGTTTTTCTAATGCCTACCTACAATTTATCGTGCCTATCATAAATAACAAAGTATTTTATTACAATAAAATTTAAATAAAAAATATCGTAACAAACTCGAATAACATAAATCATCAAAAGTTTTGAGCGTTGGCCATTTTTACGGAGGCGTATTGATAAAATAAATGAATAACGTTCAAATACAGCATCGTCACAGTTGCTGAATATGGGTATAGTATACAAAAAGACAGCACAAATACTAGTAGTATTCACTGTACACTCTGTCTAGAGTTAATATTTGTTGTAAGCGTAAAGTTTGCTCTCCACGACGTTGGAATGGCAATGAGCCGAACGGACATGTCAGTTTTTATTTGCCTCCGCACTAATGGAGCAAAATGAGCAGAGTGACATGCTGTACCAACCAGTTAGATTAATCCTTAAACAAAGTAATATAGATGGACAATCTGTGTTACGTAACAGTTAATGGGAGTTTCAGACTGATTGTGTTAACATGGCGCCTATGAAGCTTTTTCAGGGGCTTAGAAAGCCATTATTGTAGTCGTTTTCACGCAACTTGTAGGTACTAAAACATCACACGACTAATATTCGAAACTTGTTCGAATGTGTGTAGTTTATGAGATGTAAGTATGCGTAGAAATAAATAACTTCACTAATTCAATATTAGGTAAGTACATAGTACCTAAAGTAAATACTTTAGGTACTAAAGTATTTAAAGTTTTTAAACTACTAAATAATACTGACTTCTGAGCTTTGCACAAACTATAAAACGAACAAACTAACATAATTACCATGGACATTTTATTACAAGTGTAATATGCGTTTAAATATGCAAATAGCATACGAATGTTCCACAAATGATTGCCAATTGCCAAAACTAACAGCGTTATTTAATAGTAGGTAAGTATAAAGTTTTACGAACACTTTCACTTTTTGAAAGTAATTTATGAATTGCTTTATTTTCCACATAGCATAACATCACATTTGCTGATATTTATACGCTTATCTACCTATGTCGTAAGACCATTAATATGAATAAAATCCGCCTAAATATATGTTTCCAATAAATTAAGATAGATTTGCATACATTTCGATCTTGTTTGATATATCATTGACCGTTTAATTGCACTAGTTTTCTGCATTTTAAGCACAATGAAAGTGTTTTGTGTAACTCAGCGGTACTTTTACACGTAAATTGAAATGAATAGCACACATTAAAGGTATCGTATTGTTTTCAGCTGTCCCTGTGGTTTTAAGATAGCAACGTACCTTGAATTGTTAATTGCGAAGGTACATACTAATTAGTTTGTAAAAAGAAATTGTACTTAAATGATTATTAGGAAAATGCAGCATGGGAATAGATTTTACAGCTTCAGAGAGTAATAAAGGAAATCCTGAATAGGTATGCGATAATCTGAGTGCATGCCGAGTGACGTCACACGGCACGTCCGGCAGGACGCAGCTGTCGCGGCCGCAGCCCTAGTCTGGGAAAGCGACGCCCTCGCGCACTCGCTGCCGCGGTCGCGGTCCGCGTCCGCATAGCCCTGCGCCCGCCGACTCCCGCTGCGACATTGAACCGTTCACGTCAATTATTATGAACTTGGCTTACTTTTATTTTCACTAATGATAACAAAGGTATGAAATGATATTTATACAGGGTGTCAGGGACATCGACGCGAAGCCCGCTACCATGGATTCAGTAAAAAAATAACCGACGAAATATTTCAACGCAGGGGGGTTTAGAATCATGTACTGAATCCATGGTAACCGGCTTCGCGTCGATTTTCCTGACACCCTGTATATAATTAGGTGTATATATTATATAGATTTATGTTATATATAAGTTTTTGATAGATATATGTATATCTTTATATTTAAATAAATATTTATTCCTCAATTCTCGCTATTGCACCTGCCACTGTTTGTCTCTGCATCACCCAAAGATTGACTGGTAGAAAATGCCTATGGCATTAAGTCCGCCTCTGTACATTTGTGTGCTTGAAGTATTAAATAAATAAATAAATATTTAATTAAGTATTGCACGACAATGTTGTCACATTTTGTTTTAAAGCCGGCAGTTATTGTATGTAATAATAAATCGATCCCCAAGTGTAATTTATATTCCATATTTTGTGGGTAGATCAAAGATAGTATCGATACGTCGGCCCGTGTTGTGCAAGATGTAGGTAAGTTAATGATGCAGCCGCACCGATCGTCGGCGATCTAATAATATCTCATTTGTTTTCATCCGCTTAAACTGTAGCCAACCGAAGCACTGAGGCATCCAGACTCCCAGGTAACCGACCGTCTGCATGAAGAAAATTTTCAACATTTTCAGCAAAACAGAGTTGCAGTTAGTCTTCTTTGAAGATAAATTACTATAGCAAATTATTTATGTATATTCTGTGTATTATGATTGTATTTAATTGTTTACATAAGAGCTTTTACTTCCGACTTGGTAGGTTATTTTTGGAGATGTCGTAACATAAACAATTTTAGTCATTTGACGATTGAGGAAAACGTTAATTGACGTCATTTTCGTTGAAGTTTAAAAGTGGCAAACTTAAAGTAACAAGAGTTTATTTTGATCGACTTTTCTTCAGAAATTATAGGACTTGCTAAGCTTGCATGTACGGCCTGCCATACAGTGACTGTCTGCGGTGGGCGAGCCTTGCCTAACACTAGCGATTTACGAGAACACTGCTAAGCCTTGACCCTCTCACAATACAAGCATACGCCTCCCTTCTAATGTAGTTTGTTTAGTCTTAATAATACTCGTAGTTACATTACATTTTTAACTCTTCAGATATGAATCAGTAAGCTAAACTGATTACAAAATAAAAGGTCTACAAAGCTCTACATTATGTAGTTAAAAGCGTAATCTGACCATTATTTCACTGTTTCTCCTCAATTACCGTAATTTAATGGTGTTAGAATCTTAATTTCTATAGGTGCCTACATTCCTCATGCTCGACTTACTTTCTTCTTTGCGGAATCTCGAACTGTTTCAAGAATTTTAAGATCAGTAAGTCTACTTTCGAGACATGGATACTTTTCGACCTCTCTCAAAATAATTATATTTGGATAATGTTATGTAAACACTTGCTTGTAGACAAACAATAGTAGAAACATACCAAACTATGTTTGTGATTGTAAATATATTCCCAGCGGAGATTGCGCCATTTTCAGATGCATATTAAATGAATGGCACTAATGTTTGCATGTATGCTCGTTATAATGCCCTTGGGTGTTTGAACTTGGGTTACTCCCGCCGTCTAGCTGGCTGCCATACTTTGACATATATCCATTTACTGGTACTCCCGGGGATGAGGCACTGTTTAATGTAATTGTTTCGATCATCAAATCTGTCGGATCTTATTATCGGATCTGTAAATGTCTGGATCGTTGAGCTATCATAAGAAGCTGTACCTGTAAATCTCTGACATATTTTTTTTACTGTACCGTTTTTTTGTTTCAAAAAACTTAACAAAACAAAACCTGCTTATATTAAAATTATTTCATTTCCTGTTGGCTATATTAGGTGAAGCTACCAAATATACATAAATCAGTATTAGAAGCACAATATTTCTCCCGAATGCATATTGGATTTTGTTTCCAAGCGATACATTTTTGTGAATATATATAGTGTGTTAGGTGACGTACTTTAAAAAAAATGGGCTCAATGTCCGTTAGATAAATCCGATAGATTCCTTCTGATAACTTAACTCCTCGTATTGATTATCAGAAAGTTAGATTTAAAAAGTGCAACACGATAGTACCGGCCTCCGCAACACGTATTCTGCCGCATTCGGCCTGGATCTCAGTAAGCCACTGTGAGCCGCTTTACGGCCAACAAGAAGCTTGTGGATTTCAATTCTCTTTGTCAAGTGGACTGAGACGTCGGGAATGCGTTTAGAGACAAGAGCACTCATGGCGACCGATATCCTCAACTACGCTCAAGTCAGCGTTCAGACTCAGTTTGCGGTAACTTTTGCTGGTTACACGCCGTAAGTGTTTGCTCTTTATTTAGTAATCCGGTTAACAGAGCAGCGATTGAATATGAACAGTCATTTGCGAATAAGAGAAACTTAGTGAAAGCAGCATAATACTAGAAATCTTTGAAACAAGATACCTAGTTACAAATAGATTTTTATACGGTAGACATTAGTTTCGTTTTTTATTGAAGCGAGGTAATTGCTTCATGTTGCAGCATCGTAACAGATTTGTAATCGTATGTGTAGTACCTGTAAGTAGTCTGTTCCTGGTAAACTGCAGCGGAGCCCAGCCGCACTCCGCCGCAGTCGGCGCAGGCGTGTGTAATGGTTCATTGTTTTTGCCGTAAGTGGCCTGAGATTACACAAATTGATGCTTGTGTGTTTGAAGTGAAAGGAAGTGTTCTGTTCTAGATAGTGGGCTCGCTTGTTTTGTTTTTTAACAATGAATCGGTTTGTGATACTGCCTTGTGTGTTATTGTTCTACTCATATGACATTTTGCGTATAGGTGCGCGAGTAACCAAATACAATTATATAAAACAAAAGTAAGTGATTTTCATATTGCGGGGGTCACTCAAAGGTGCATTTATGTTAAGTTACGGCCAGTGAGAGAATTCACTTAGCGTCTCTACGACAACCCATCCCAACCAACCCGCACTGGGCCAGCGTGGTGGATTACAGCCCACTCCTCGCAGAAAGGCCTGTGATCCAGTAGTGGGAACCTTATAGGCTGAATACTCGTATGCTTATGCTCTACGACAACGTAGGTACCTTATACACAAGTAGTAATCTTACGAATAACTTGTCGACGATTACTTGACCGGCTGGTAGCTCACCTACAAGTTGATGCACTAGTATGAATGTCACGGTCTATGATTTCACGGTATTGGTATTTTAATTTAACAGGCATATTTTTGCGTTCTCAATTCAAATACTGAGAATCCTTGAGGGGGTTTAACACGCGTTATGTGCAACCAATCGCATTCCAGCTGATAGGATGTCAATCTACTTTACTGGTAGATGCACTCGAGAGAGGCGCGGCAGCCTACCGCTCACGTTGTGGTGGTTTCTATCGAAAATCACACCTTAGTCGCATTACCATCTGGACTCTTAGATCGGATTTGTCGGTGGATCAGTCCGGGGACGACGCTAGTATTTGGCTGCTAGCAGAGTCGTTGTAAAACAAGTCTAGCGCTTTTGTCGCGTCTAGACGGCGCGCGTCGGATCTCTATCGGCTGCCGTAAAATTATGTGACGTGGCTGGGCAACGTACCGCTATAGGATATCCGGTTCAATTCGATCTTTACTCGCTTATTTAATTTAAAATAGACCTTTTCAGCTTCTAGCTTGCCAAAACTTCGACAAGCTTGCAGAAGTATTAGCTTCTACATATTTTGTGTGGAGCGGTCTCTCTGGTCAATGTTACAGACAGCTCTATAAGATGACTTGATATTTAAATACTTACCTTGGTATTATAATATTGGTAATCAAACAAATCTGCTTATTATTAATATGATTTTATAGAATGTATTATACTAACAATACCCGCATCTATTGAAACCTAAAAAAAATCTTTAAACGGATTTGATCGATTTTTTATTGAATGATCGTTAAGTCTGGCTAAAATGGACGAGAACGAGGCATTCGTAAGAAAAATCTAGTAAATTAATGAAAATTTAAAAGTTTTAAGTTTTAATGATATGTGTGTGTTTACTTTACATCTATTCAATCACTGTTGGATCTCTAAACAATACTTAGTGCAGGATCAATGTGTTCTGTTTAGGCAAGGAGCGTGACATGGTTACGCTGACAAGCACAGTTAAGACGAAGTCCGAACACGCCGCAGTAGGGTTGGGAGCACCCTATGCCTGTGAGTGAACCACTGCGCCCCTCAGTGCACCCCCGACGATCAGCCGCGCACTACAATTTCCTCGCCCCGGCTGACAGTCTGAATAGACCGTATAACACCGCCATTTACGTGGAAATCTTTTTCATGGCGGCAATTTCTGACGATAAACATTTTATACGTAAAGCATGGAATGCACTTTCAGCTTTTGGTCGATCTATAGGTACTTATGGACACACACACACTTCACTCATACAGGGTGTTCGGCAGAAGGTTGAACCAAGGTTAATTAATATACGAAAAAAAATTTTTTTTTACCTTTTAGATTCTACAATTAATCTAGAAAAGAAAAAAAAATTGCCAGTTTTGTTATTTTAAACGAAATTTTTGACGTTTGAAATTTGAGCAACCACGAATTTCCTTTAAATTAAAAAAAAAACATTTAGAACAATCCTTGTAGCCTGGGTCTTTCTATTGGGCTTAAAAACGTAGTAGACGGCCCTACGGATCCACCATTTTCGTATGTTCAACCTTCTGCCGAACACCCTGTATATAACAACAAGATCATAAATTACGTAATGCTATGCATATGCTGTTTCTGCTCTCTTTAGGTTTGTTTCACTGTCACTTGACGTCGTCACCCGCGCTGTTTTTATACACAGTGCATTACAGATCATGTCTCAAACGTGTGTGTATATTTCAAATCCATTACTTAGTGATTAAGTAGTATGTTTGCGTCACATACGCAACCTGAACAGGATTGTTTCACAATAGGTCGTTGGAGATAAGCCGTACTAACTATATAGAGTAAATGCAACAATGAGCAACAAAGAAATCTAGATCAAATGGACAATGAGGTGTTTACGAAACTCGTTAGTAATTTGTGAGGTGTTAGCAACTTTTCTCTGTGGTGAGAGTTGTGCTAAGTGGCGAAACGAAACTGTTGGCTTCACAATGGAACAAACGTTTGCTACTGGAACACGGGGCGAACACTGCGCTCGCGCATATCTGTCGCGGGTCATCGCGCCGCAACCTTTCACTAGCGCCCGGACAGCCGTGCCGCCGCCGCGCTGCCCGGCTACTCGCACGAACGATACCTCAAGCTGTTCATAATGCTGATTTTCTCACGAACCAGTACGTGATCGGAACCAAATTTCTATTTCGAAACTTAATAATTTCTTTTCCAGCGAAACGACCTGACGTCTATTTTTTCCGAACAAAAATTTATATCTTCATAAAGAAGATATTTAAACTAACACTGTCGTATCGGATCAACAAACACCAAAGGATCCTCCTCCAACTTAAGTTAAACGTTGTGCCTGTCTAAAGAAAACGTCAGACTCTGAGGCGACGACGCGGACGTGACGAAAATTATAGTCGAGAGAAATCATTTATCATTCATTGTTTTGATATTCATATTTCCCCCCCAATTTAGTCGTACATTGGCTGGGTCTCGCGTTACATTGGCTACTGTTCCCGGGCGGGAACCGTTATAACAGGGATATGCGACATGTCCGGGATGATGTGGCGAGACGAAACTCACGGTTAAACGGCGCAATAACCCACCTGACACCGGCTTGTTAGCCTGGGAAGGTGGCAAACCAAAGCGGTAAGGATTCTTAAATAACTTGCTACTTCTTCCTTGGTATAAATTTTAAAAGAAGATTATTTTTTGTAATCGGGAAACGAGAATCTGAATACCCAGCGGTGGGTGTGGGTGATTCCGGGCTGAAAGGATGATAATATGACTTTTGTCGAAAACATCGTCAATCTTACATAACTGCTCAATTAATTTTCTTTCCAAAACTCGTTTCTGCAAAGCAAGTCCAAATGAGCGCAACAAAAAACTGGGTGTATGTAGCTGCACGATCGATTATTCGATACGGTTCTAATATTATTATCTGAAGCGTTATTGACAAAAGTCAACGCTCTTGAATTTTCGGATAATCATATGATGTAAGGTAGGTACCTACCTATTTTATGTTTTTGAAGTAGTATTTCAGTGCTAGCCCGACGACGAAAGCTAGTAAATCTCATACATTTCATGGTCAATGCATTTCTATCAAATGTAAATGCAAAGGCAATTATTTTTGAATTTTCATTACAATCAATTTTATATTGAGAAGGAATAATGTCGTGAAGCAAGATGTTCTCGTCCTGGTACTTCATTTTGTTTATTATTGTTTTTGATTCGGTGAGTAATTTTAAATTAACAAACAATGAAATAAACAAATAATTACCTTATCATGATAATTAATGATGACAACTTAAAAAAATACGCAGGTTAATGTACACTCGCACGAAACTACAGGTAAGGCTTTAAAATGCATGCCTTTCAGAGATAAAAGTACCTACCTCTGTGTTTAATTGAAAAAAAGGACTTACGTTTACTTATTTTAGATAAAACCCATGACGTAACTAAGAAACATGTCAGTGGAAGCGCTCCGCCCGCAGGTAATGGAAGTAAAACGATTTTAAATGGCAAAAGAGAAGGTGACGATTTTGATCATTTTGAAGATCGTGGACAGTACACTGACAGCAATGATTACTCAGCTGACCAACTTAGTTCCTCCCAAGATGGATATGGCACCATAGAAAGAGGTAAGAAACAAAATGTTTGTTGAAATTTCTAAATTATATATAAACAAAGTAAACTGATGAATTCACATTCTGTATATGTATAGATGAAGAAAACAACGACGATGCTGATAACGACGACAGCTCAGAAGGTGGTGAGAAAGGTAAGTGAACAGAATGGTAAAAAAAAAAACAACGGTTCAACGTGTATGTACCCACATTATGGGCGGATTTTACTCTTCGAAATTCTAAAATAAATAACCAGCCAAGTGAAATAAATGACATGTTTTTGCACTACAATGTAAAATATGTGTATGTGTTTTGTTTTTGGGATAAATTCATCCCAAATACGGAACCCGTCATTGTGCGTGGTCGGAAATGCACTTGGCTTGCTTTTTTATTGCGGTGACTTTAGAAGCTTGATTTTATTAGAGTTAAAAGGGACCGTAGACCTACGTAATATCAACTTGATACCTCCACGCGTTCCTGAGAAAAAAAGTCCTGACAGACTGACGAACGGACAACGAAGTGATTTTTCCTTTTGAGGTACAGAACCCTAAAAATTATTAATGTAGCGGTAATATTTTATGTCAATCAGAATTTACAGACGGAAATATTATTATTACAAATGGAATTAATTTATTTATTCGTTCAAAAGAAGCGTGACATTATCCACATCATTTGCCTATAATGAAATAATGATCTTAGTTAATTTTCTTTTCAGATTTTAAGACAAGGCCACTGCAATCAGGTAGAAACTAAAAATAAACAATGAATTATTTATAATATTAATAAAGAATAATAGTAAAATGGTCATCATGTTATTTCTCAAACAGGTGATATTTTTACTCCAGTCGAGTTACTTCCGATCGCCACAAAGTTGTTGTTGAAAGGTTTGTAAATATAATTAAAATATTTTCTTGTGTAATAAAATTTTATAATACCACACCACATCACTTCGCTCTGAAACACGGGTACCTACCTATTTCTGAGCACCTAAGCTGTCAAATAATTAACGCCAAATAATTAATGCCAAAATAATTTACCCTATTTTGTGTATTGCTTTTTCAGTCACTTCAAGAGGTAAGGATTGAAGACAAGTATAAAGATCTATACTAATATTGACAACGAAATTTGTTTAGTAACCTAATATTTTATATGTAACTTATCAAATGTAGAAGGCAGAGGAATTGTGAGTTCAGCGAAAAGTCCTGAAGATTTGGCGGATAAACTATTTCATGCTTACTGTATGTATATCGAACGTTTTAGTATTATAGATATGCGATAGGTTAAACGCTTTTCATGTGTGATTTTAATATTATTTTATTTATTAAAGCCTCTCGGACAATAAAACATTACTATTTTTACAGTCATGACCACAAAAAGAATCGTACGTTTGATAGGTAATTAATTGTGTTATCAAATTATATATACAATTTCTTAAAAGGTTTAGGTTTTTTAAAATCTATTTTTAATTTATTTCAGACGAAGACCTCTCTGGCTTGGATGCACTTCAAGCCCTATCTCTCGAGGGAGAAGGTAGTATTGGATATAATTTAAGTTCACTATTTTATTGTATGTTGGTTCCCGCAACCAGTCTATTCATATTAGACTATAATGTATGAAAAATAATATTGCAGTTGTGAAAACGAGGACTTCAGGCGATTCAATTACAGAAAAACCGCTCAAAAATTTGAATTTAAATGGTAATAATATGATGAACGAGTCTTTATAAGGTTTCTAAAGTGTAATTTATTACTCATTTACGTAACATTTTATATCAGGGCAATTGATCGGACTGGATGAACAACCTCTGAGATGTCACTATAAACGTAAGTAAATTATTCTACCTACCTATTACTTTACTTTCATAGCTGACATTTACGAAATATTCATAGTTTTAACTAAATTGTGACTTTTGCTATTGTTCAAATTTATTGATGATTATATTCTTTATTTTCTTTTTAGTGATATTTAAAAAAGACAGTCCTTCAGATTCCGTTTTAAGAAAAGGACAGAGTGGTACGTACTTTTGGATAGCCAAGTCGACAAAAAGAATTACATTGTGATAAAATATTAGACCGCAAAAACATTTCTTAGGGAAAACCAAATCCACTGCATCGCCATTCGTGGAGCCTATTAAATGCAACTGCTCCGTCTGTCGGTCTGTCTATCACAGAGCTGTGCTTACCTTTAGAACTGTAATAGCCAGTCAGAAGAAACTCACAGAATACGTGTATATATATGGGTGCTATCATGTCAAAATCTAATAAAATAAAAAGTCAAAAAGCTAGGAGTTCTTTTGGTTTGGTTGGTCTCCTTGGTTAAAACCCCGTGGTACACAGCCCTGCGTGCGCGGATCCGACTTGCATTTGATTGTAGTTATTACTCATGAATTTGTTCTTGATTTCTAGGAGGCATTCCACAGTTCAATAACATTTTAAAATTGGAAAAAAAAATGAGCCCTAATAGACATTTGATTATAAACCATAAAAGTCGTAAGTCGAATAAAGAACATAATAATTTTAAAACGGGAGTAGATGCAGAAAATAATGCAGCAAATAAAGAGGAGGTGGAAACGGTGAAAAAGAATGGAGAACAGAAAAAGCGAATTAAAATGACTCGTCACAAAGTAAAAAAGGAGGGAAAAAAGAAAGGTACCTACTGTGTATATAATTCATGATGCTGAACCTTTTTTGATAATACATCTGTTTTTGTATAATATTCCTGTCATTTGTTCGGACCTACTTGACGAACTTTCTTTAAACACGCGTCACGAATATTTTACTAAAATCATAAATAATTAAGTACCTACATACATTTTTAGCAGGTTCACCACAAAAACAAATATTGCCGTGATAGTAGACTATAGAAAAAAACAAATCGCTAATATTTATTAACTTATCTTGTGTGCTTTGCTGTGCGGTCTCCATCATCATAATCGTTGGCAGCCTTGTTCTATCCACTGCTAAGTAGGTATAGATCTCCCTTTATGCCATGCTTCGCTAGTCAATGCCTTCTTAAGGCCAAAGGTCTAAGGTCAATATGAGTCTCATCTAGTTCTTACCATCATCAATTATTCTTTAATAAATTAATGTCTTCTACCAATAGTTGAGTTGTATACAATATTAATTGAATTAACTGATTACATAGTGAAGAAACTTAAATCGGGGCAGAAACTCAAACACCGACAAAACAAAAGTGGCCGTAAGTACTAGTACAATATTATTTTTATCCGTTTCATAATGTCGTCCAGCATAAATAATAATCTGTCAATCAATTTAAACATAGTACATTACAGTCACGGCCTGCAACAGGGCCATTGATGGACGATCGTGAACACACATACGTGAGTCCATCAATGCCAGATTGCGGCCATGGCTTTTATAGTACTTTTCTCAAATAATGCACGGAAATTCAAACTAAGTAAATTAATTGTAAATTCCAGACTCAATGACGAACAACGATAATTTTTCACGCGCCAGTATGTTATTTTGTTTTTTCTTTACTAAAACAGCTCAGCAAGCCAAACGTTTAATTTTTTTTTAACACGACAGATATGAGTTTTCATAGTAAGTTATTCGGCCGCTAAGCACGACAGATATTGATTTTCATACAAACATTGCCGGCCGGGCGCTCGCATGTATTCCACCAGTACAGCATTTTCAATTTATCTCGAAAAAGTTGTCAAAATAATTCTCGAATTTCCAAGCATGTTTGAGGAAAAACAATTTCTTGACTGACCGACCACTCACAGCGTAATTATGGAATAAATACATAAATTGACCGTATCACCTTTGATTCAGTGGCTAGAAGCAAGAATTTACAAAAGCAGCGTAAACCACGACAGAAGAATAGCAGTGAGTATCTATGTTGATAACAAATTAATATTGATTTCAAAAGAAATATTCCTTAAACAATAGTAGTTAATGACGGAACTTTTCATAAACAGAGCCGAAGTTTACGGAGAAAGCGAAACATCTCAGGAAGAAACATATCGGTTAGTTTACTGTTTTAACATAGAGGTAAAATCAATTAACATTAAACATGGCTGTTATACTTTTTATAAAATACGTTTTTTTCCAGATGTAAATCTGCCTATAACCACGACACAGAGGCCGGTGTGCAAGTGGCGATATATCTGCAGGATCCCCGGCGACCTGGACACGTGCCGGCTGCACACTTCGTGTTTGGATGGCGAAAATAACAATGCTATGCTAGACAGTAAGGCATTACATTTTTTTTTTTCAAAAATCGAATTATGCCATTTCGGTTTTCATCAAATACGGCCCCGAAATTCCGTTTAAAATTTTACGCCATTTTTGTACTGCCACGAACACCTTCTAAATAAAGGTACATAATTATTCCTATATTTATTGGTTAGGTACCTTTTCTTTGCAGGCGAGTGTAAATAATTACCGTATTATTTGCAAAGCGGACATTGGTTCCATTAGATTATTTGAAACCTATTGCGATGACCATAGTCAGCTAATGATTCTAACATTTAAAATAATTTAAATTAGCCATTAGTTTTATGAGTTCAATTTTTCTTTTCATTATGCAGTTTAACCTAGGAGTTTCGCGGCTGCTTAACCGGGTTTGCCTGTGCCTCAATAAAATAAGGGAAAACTGAAAATGTTATGAGAAAGGTCAATTTAATACATAGGTGGTACATATCTGCATGGGAAGCCGTCACTTCCTTCTGCGAAGCAGTAATGCTCGCGAAGCAGGAGGCGGAGCGCGCGAGTGAAATGCAAGATGCGCGCCCTCGCGCCCCTAGTCGTCGCAGGCGACGCCCCGGGCGTCGGGAGTCGCGAGCCGACTTCCGGCCACCGTAGGCGCGGGCTTGCGGACGGTGGGCAATGGGTAGCTCGCCGTCCGATTAGGACCAGGCTCGGGTCAACGGCGCGTTGTGTTCCACGCGCGCCTCAAAGAGATGTCAGCACCAACTGACGGGGTCCGTAAGGGCCAATGCCTGCCAGGGTTGCGAATTTGTCCGAAAGGGATATCGCGGCACACAGGCAACGAAAGGAACACGGGTGGGTTTTAGTCAGTAAAAGTCTGACACGCCCTCTCGCTCCGCCCAGAGCGGGAGAAGTCATTTGGTGATTTCCCAAACTAAAAAAAAAAAAAAATGGTGTTACATAACTAATTGTTCTGTTATAAAAACACGGATTCCTTACCTTTCTATTATCCACAATAGAGAATATGATTCATTGGTTTTTAGGGGTATGAGGAACAGAGTGTAAAGTTATCTCATCCTCTATAGAAAAGGGAGGATCCTCCGACCAGACGGGTGCCGTGTCTGGTGGGCTACTGGCTGACGATTGATGTCGGAAAGTTATGTATATGTTGATCGCGCGGTAAACCTGCTTGCGCGATGCAGGATTTGTGTGACGTCTGGTCTTGATGCGTAGTAGATGCGCCACAGGTTAATTGATATATTGTATTTTTTGACAGAAAAATATGTTGACACCGAAGGAAAGAAAAACAAGGAACAGGAGGAGCTAGTAATGCAATTTCGAAAAATGAGTAAGTTTTCAGGATAAAAACATGTAGCGTTTTTTTTTCAATGTTGTCCCACTGCTGCGCAAAGGTCAGTGTTGCGATTATTATGGTGTTATTAACTAGTTGACCCAACAATCGTTGTCAATAGTTTATTCAATAATCCCATAGAAAAAAGGTAATTTTTAAGGTCCCGTAGTCAACAAGAAACCCTTATAGTTTCGCCATGTCCGTCTGTCTGTCCGCGGCTTAGCTCAGGGACTCTTAGTACTAGAAAGCTGTAATTTGGCATGGGTATACTGTATAAATATTAATAATGACGACAAATTTGTAAAATAAAATCATTAAAAAAAAATTGGGGCGGTATCCCCTACACGTAAAATCGGGATGTTTTATTCTTTCCTTTTCCTTTTCTTATACAGGGTGTCAGGGACATCGCCGCGAAAACTGATACCATGGATTCAGTACATGATTCTGAACGAACCAGGTGTTGAAAATTTTCGGCGGTTATTAAAAAAAAAATCAAAATCAAAGTCAAATAATTTATTTCAAATAGGCCCTTGTAAGGCACTTTTGAACGTCAAAAATTACAAAAAAAAAATATATATTCTAGTCGCCCCTTCCAAAAGGTAGTTTTTGTATGGAGAAGAATGGGCAAGAAACTCCACCACAATATTTTTTTTATAACCGCCGAAAAATTTCAACGCAGGGCTTCAGTATCCTATCCTGAATCCATGGTATCAGTTTTCGCATCCATGTCCCTGCCACCCTGTATAATACACAACATTTAGTAACTTGGAACCGTTAAGGTATAGGTTCCAAGTTATTAAATGTTGTGTATTTTGTGTTTCACGAACTGTGTCCAAATAAACGTTATCCTTTCTATCTTTTCTCTTTCCAAATATAATTTATTTGCTTCAACAGTGGGTCTTACTGCCTTGGATGAAGAAGTCGAAAAAATAAGTACGTTATTCTTTAAATTTGGTTTTTGAGTTTTATGATTAGTATTAAGTCATTGATATAAATGGTGGTTTACAATTTCTCTTTAGTTGAACAACATGTTATGCTAGTGAAACCGGAAAACATGAGTAAGCAATTCTTTTTATTTTATTATTTTATTATGAGTTAACATAGATACAATACATGGATTTAACTAACAATTTCAGAACCAGATTACAAGATAGAAACCCTCGACGAATATTTCAATAACATCATCATGGCTCAACACCGTTGTGAGTATTAACACTTTCGACTCCACCCACTTTTTATAGAACCAATACGCCATGCCGCCATGTATATTGGAAGTGAACCCTCCGGGAGGGTTGCCGGCATTACGTTTGCGCTAAAGTTAACCATCACGGATGGTCAACGGGATTAGTTTTACCGAAGTAAAATAGTGTTTACAGAGGGTCTTGTCGCTATATGTGGTTTACAACCTTTAATTTTTTTTGTGATTATTTAAACCGTGAACCAAAAATACAAAAAAAATAAAAATGCTTGGATTTTAAAACCAACGCATAAACGAATAAATCTTGTTAAAATATACATCAGATTTTATTTTCACGGTTTATAATGCTGTATTCGCTAAGAAAAACATACATTTAAAATGAGCGAAGGCATCCCATTTGCGACTAGGTGAACCCTCCAGGAAGGCTCCCGGTACTGAACGTGTTAATGAATTGAGTCTAATGACTCACACTCTCTCTTAGGAGCTGGATACCTATCATGGTTTTTCATAAACTAATAAGGTTTTTACTTAATTTTATAGCGACTGCGGCAGGAACCGGTTCAAAAGAGGTAAAATAACACAAATTATTATACCGTAGATACGTCTATCATATTGTACCGGAGTGTCATTTGTATTAGATACTAAATACTAAAAACCTTGAAGGCACTGAACACTGTACTCACATGAAAGTAGCTGGACACTGGCACTGGCAAGTACCTGTATCTCGGAGTTTTGGGGGAACGTGAGTGGCGAGTAAAAACAAAGAATTTTGTAGTATACTTGTACTGACGGAATCGCATATGGCGGTAACAAGCCGCGAGTAGCTGCACTGCAGTTATTGACTTGACCAGCTTGCTAGTTCACACTGCGTAACCTAGCTTATAACCCTGATATACAAGTATTAGTAGTTACAGGTATATTTAATTACTAATATAATGACACAAACAGAGCAGTAAAATAATATAGTTTATTTTTTTCAGGCTTCTACTCCCATCCCTCATCCATTTGCAGCTGTCTCAGATACATCAGCCGAGGTAAATAATACTCACATGGTTAATAATTTTTAGAAATTTGTTGTAGTCCACAAATAACTTTATTTATAATAACTTATTTGTTACTTTAAGGATTCTAGAGATCTAAGTATCGGAGATCTGCGTCAAATTGATGGTGGAAAGGTTAAGGTAACAAAAACAATATATATATATAATACGTACGAAAAGCTAAAACATACTCATAAATACAACTCATAGGAATGTTTTAAATTCAAGTTCAGCTTAGATACATTAATATAATAACCTTCTTATTATTAGGAACCGAAGACTTCAGGAAATAAGGACAAAAATAAGGTAGTAAATTAAGTTTTAAATAAGTTTATCACCAGGTACAGGCTTTGCAAAATTATACCTAATCAGACAAGTAACGTTATTTACCAACATTTTAATTAATTAAATATCACTAAAATATTTATCTTTTGTAGAATTATTATTAGATTATAGATTGTAGGATTAACTCGTGAACATAATGGAACTGGAAATTTCTGAACAGAAAAGTGTTATTTTTCAGATGAAGAGCACACCTCGGTCAAATATAAGAGATCCACAAAATTTCCATGCATTTTCAGAATCAAGTATGATTACGACTCCAAGATACAATAAAAGATACGAGTATGTAATGTAAATTCTTGTACAACTTGTTTTAAAGCTCCTCTGTACTTTCTAAGTTATGTGGAAACATAATTTAGATAGTTGCCCTACATGATAAATAAAAAGAGCACCCGGTACAGTTAGGCCTGCTCCAATCCTGCTGACTATCGTGGGCTATTCAGATTACAAATTATAGTTAGTGCTGATCAGCAGTAGAAGAAGTAACCATTCGAATAACTCATTCACTGAGATTCAAAACTGCCGCTCAAAAGGACAATGGAAACACTACACTACAGATTTTCAAGAATATCAAAAAACCGGCCAATAGCCTGTCGGACCACGCACAATGAAGGGTTGTTGGGATGATATATCCCAAGGACAAACTTAACATTGTAGTTGAAAATCATGTTCTCCCATACATTCCAACTGCAAACCAACTGTAAGTTTGTACGCACAATATTGGGACATTTACCATGATATTTTAGACCATAGAATTCTTATAGGTTTTCCTGTAATCTATAAGTATAGAACTAATTTGTGTATTTTTTTCGAAATTTTCTGCACAATACTTTCGGAGATAAGGCCCCTCCCCCCTTATCTCCGAAACTACTGTGCAGAAAATTCGGTAAATTTGGTCAAATTTCATAAATTTTCTTATTTTTTTTTTTTTTTAAGTATTTATTTTAAAATTATAAGAAAAACATATTTGAGATCCCCACTACAAGCCGTTTCAGTTGATATGTCACACAGTACAGTTAGCAAAACTTTTTTTTTTTTTCCAGTTTGCCCCCGAAATGTAATATAATTATTCAAAATTAATTTGTTTACTTTACACGTCCGTGTTGGGTCACATAAATTGATATGTGTACCAAAATTCAACTTAGTCGGTTCATTCGATTTGGAGCAAATTGGCTGTGACAGATGAACAGACAGACACACGAGTGATCCTATAAGGGTTCAGTTTTTCCTTTTGAGGTACTGAACCCTGAAAAGGTTAAGAAAATGAAATATATTTTCCAATTGGATAATGTGTATGGCAATAGTTTGCGTATGCATGTCCCTTACACCGTGTATTATTTGTTTACCATTGTTTAATATAATTTGTGTTACTGTGTAAGGTCAGAAAAGGCGGAAAATCCAACACTGTATTTTTTTTGGTGCGTGGGATGCAATCCGTTGGATTCTCAATGCATAGCTCAACAACGAAAGTCCAGTGCGCGATAAAAAATCGCCGCGTTAAAAAATCGTCTGTCTGTACCTGGGCTTACCACGAACTGGCTTAAATCTCGCTGAAGTCGGGCAAGGCCAGGCTACTGGGCTCGCTCCAGATGTCCCGGAAATCAATGACATCGCTCACAACTTCCGTTCACACTGTTCAATAGAAATGCCTTCACTGCGCTATATAGAACTTATGCTTTACATATCTTACGCTTTTGTTGAAGCTGATGAAGACCAATGTTCAGCAGTAGGAGTTAAAAAGAGAGAGAGAAAGAAAGAAAACTTGTTTATTCTGCACAACAAAAAGCACCTTACAAAAAAAAAACGAGTTACGGGTTGGTGTTATGATGATGATGATAAATTTCAGTTTATTTCTGTTGTTTTTAGGGTTCCGATCTTATTAGGAAAACGGAACCTTTAAATATCCCTTTTCTGTCCGTCTGTCACAAAGGTTTTTTTCTAAAAGTAATGTGAAATATTATCTTCTTCTGATAGGTACCTACTAACTTTATCAGGTTTATAAATTACTTTAACGTAAGTTGTTATTTATACCAATGAATTAAACTTATCTAATCCGTATTTAGTATTCGCATATTAATTTAGATATCTATCGATACAAAACGAGTTCATTACAACAAACGAGAAAGCGATGGCAGCCTCTTTTGAATTTCAAATGAATAGACGTAATCCATATTTCAGTTGAGGCAGATTTCGAGCTAGCTAACGGTCAGATGAAAACTGTCGATAGCAATGTTACGTAATGCTGTATTTAAATAAAGAATATGAACATACTTGTAATAATGAACGAATCGATTATGAACTACTTGTCGTTGGAAATATCAAGTGACTGATGTGGCATTTGTATCACAATCAGTGAAAGTCCAGTGGCAAGCTGTATTGTTGTATCGTGACCTTTAAACTCATAGGTTTAGTATACGATATATGTGTAGGTGTTTTGCCACATCTAGTGGTGCACCTATAGATGTTGACTTTCAAATGTCGATTGGTTTGTCGATAACTCGGACAGTAAATGTAGAGCAAAATAGTGATTTCGAAACTACTATGATAAATCTTACATTTATGTAGGTATATATCCCATGGTACTTACTGTAAACATAAAATGTTAGCTTTAAATTGATGGAAAGATACATTTCGAATTTTTATCACCAGAAAGTTGTCTGAAGCATAAATTTGTATTATACTAACTTAGACTGGTATCTTGCTTTGCATGCATTATAACACTTCACGATAACTGCACATCATGCATATTAATCAAAATCAAAATGAAAGTTTCGCAAAAGCTAGATTATGCAAATATGCAGACTCTTGTCATCTGAAGTATGCTGATGCAATATCTTTAAGAGATTTGGAAATATTCTCAAAATGACAATGTTAATTTACGTCTAAAAGTCTCGACCTATGAAGTAGAATTGTAGAATGCTATGCGCAATTGGGATCATACATTTTACGAGTAGTCTTGTAATTACACTTCTAGAACGCTGCTTCCGAAACACTTCTAAAACAACAAACACGTAGCAGATCTCAATTAAGCTTACAAGTTACAGTCAGGGAGGTGGAACTACGTTGTGTGAATATTTGAAAGGCTGACATTTCAATTTGACTTTGTTACGCTCGGTTACCAGCGACTGGTGAAACAGTGAGCGAGTTTTGATCGCTTCGAGCTTGCAAGTGACAGCATCGTTCTAAAACCTTATATAGGACATACTGATGACAATTTCTGACTAAATAGAAATTATTTACTTCAGTACTTTCCAGCAAAATCTCTTATTCGTATATCGTGACCACGAAGTAACAAGAACGAGTAATACGTATTGTACCTGAACCTGTATTAAAAAAAATCCCTCCTAAACGTCCGCTCGTCCAAACAAATCGCCGG
Source organism: Agrochola macilenta (assembly GCA_916701695.1). Classification (NCBI taxonomy): domain Eukaryota; kingdom Metazoa; phylum Arthropoda; class Insecta; order Lepidoptera; family Noctuidae; genus Agrochola; species Agrochola macilenta. The sequence continues at coordinate 8,852,038 of OU753559.1, read as the reverse complement.
TCATTGTAAACGTAAGCGACGCACCCGTTTAATTACAGCTTTTATTCGCCTTTATATTATTTTTGTTTGCCATGTGGGTGATGTCGGCACAATTCTTTACACGCAAAATGGGTGCAAAACGCAAAACGTTTTTCGTAAGAACATTTTTGTCTTTTTATTAAAATATTTTTCGGCGAATTGTTTTCATTAAAGCCAAACAATTTCATGGAAAATATAAGATATCAAGCCTGCTTTAATTTTTTATTGTAGATGCGTTTCAGTAACGAAAATTGTTGCACGCATGCAACAGCATGTAGTTAAATAATAAATAAGCCAAAGAATGTACGCGATCACATCGTTACCATAATGATACGCAGCCCAGTGTGTGTGTTCTTTGCGGTGTCCAGTCATTTCACCAAAAATTAACGATTGGCAAAAACATGATTTGTTATTTTATCAGTATACAACAACAAGTTTTTAATAACGTATTATTTGAGAAACAATTATTTTTTTATTCATGTTATCTCTTAAAACCTCGTTTGGAATAAAAACGTCTTACATATTGCATTACGCAATTTCCTAAAAATGAAAGTCATTAACAAAAGGGTAATTTTAATTTATAAATCAACAAAAAATATTTTATAAAAAAAATTAAATGTCAGAAACGACTTGTGAAAACAGAAAAAAAATTGTACGCTACTCAGACCCTAATTGTTAGATTAGGTTTAATATTTTTTACCCGCAAAAAAAGGTTAGCTTACTTGCCTGTAAATTAATTGACCCAAATGGAAATTACAACCATGATCACTTTGTGACTGGTTTAGGAAATGTATTATAAAATGATATTTAGTATAAACGTGATTTTTCAAAAGCATATCAATATTAAATGAGAAATGTATAAATAATTAAATATTATGCAAAATATTTGTAAAGAGAAGCATTTGCTAAATACATAAATGTTTGTAAAGCCAGTTTTTATAATAAAAAACATTTGCGGAATAAGTTGTTTGTGAAATAAACAATGGTGTTTTGGTTAAACATTAGTGAACTGGTCTTTGCGCCTAAGCTAAAAGTTCTTAGAAACTAGCTATTACTTCGCTGCGAACCTAATGCATTGATTGAAGTAATAGGAAATTTCTAGGAACTATAAAGGTTGCGAAGAGGCATTCCTTTTTGGTAACCTTTCCGGATAGAAGAAAATACATACACATTTTACATAGAAAATGTATCAGTTTTACCCTTCCTGTAATAACTTTGCAGAAGGTAGGTACTAGTACCATAAATTCAGTTTTATGTTTCACATAGTTATCATGTTGTCTAATCGGAATGAATTTCAGAAATTATATATTTTAATAGGTGTGCGGTGCGACAGGTGAGCACACCCAATTACATTTCGATCAGGGCAGCGCCGGCGGCGGCGCGTGCGGTCGCCCTAACCGGATTATTGGCCGGCGCGGCGGCACGGCAGGGCTGCGCGGGCGGCGCGCCGAGGCCGACGACCTGCCGCCACCTCGCATTATAATTCGATACAGATTCATCAACAACTTAACAACATTCACCTGGGCTAGCCGTTAGATTACATGAAGATGACGACCTTTGACCGCGCAAAATTCAATCAAGTAGCGATATTCAGAATTTACCTAGTAACTAGTGAAGTCCAAACAGTCGACTTGGTTGAAAATTTGTTTTGCTTTTTATGGAATTAAAAGACATAGGATGCAAGCAACCACCCAAAACCAACCAAATATATTTTCAAACTGCAGTTCGAGACACAAAGAACACATTCCCGCGATAGGCAATATCAGCAATCACTAGTTCACCACACTATATGAGCCACAAAGAAGAGCTCGCAGAAAAAGCTCGCTGCTCTGTCGCAGTTTACACAAACAAAACAAAAAATATTCAGCCAGTAGGTATGCATCGAGGCGGAAACTGATACAACGTAGACAAACACTGAAATGTGATACTTGCGTGCTTCATATTGATGCGACCAAATGAAAAATAAATTCAAACACGTACCTGTTGTGGAATCATTTGATTGGATATAAAAGCAATGCAGTCGTAGGCTTTTTAATTAATTTGCTAAAATGTCAATTCAATAAAAATATTATTTGTGGGCGTCGTACAGTTTCAATTATTAGGGTTGCGTATCGATTTGTCACTAAGCAACTTCAAAGGATTCCAATGACCCAAATATGTCAATATATCAAAAAGGTCGTAATCTGATTACATCGTTGATTCCCGGTCCGTTTTCTTTCGTATTCACAAAACGTCTATTCAACTTTAATTCTTTTATGGCTTCTCTAGCCTAATTAAAGGAAGGGGAGTTAATAAACAACTGTGTTATATATCTATAGATTCTCTTGTAGCTAAAAACAAATAAAAATTTAAAGCAACTATCCAAAATATGTACTTACATATATTCAAAGAAATCCTGTTACTTGTTTAAACAAAACACGGGGATGAAGGATCAGGATAGGTACCACTTTACCAGGAAATCCCTTTCAGATTTTTGCTTCAGGTAGAAACTGTTTGAAACAAAAACAGAAAACTGTACCAATAGGTACACGAGAACCCAATTGATTGTTACAAGCTATCCTCTTTTTTTGTAATATCTCTTGCAACGAACAAAAGTATCGAAACAAAAGCAAACCGAAAGAGTTTGCTCTACTAATAAAAAAGTTGTACGACCTTAATTAAAAACTGAATCAGATAAAGCGCAAACTCTATTCAACTGAACGTGGAAATTCCATTCGTCCATTATGAATAGCCATCTGACTATTTACTTAACCTGTTTCAGAGAGCGCGACAAACCCCGCACTCATTCCACATTGATACTGCACCGACACGCGCACAAAGGAAATAAATGAATGTCACTGCGGGAAATAGAATTGACCTATCACATTGCGCCATCTTGTTTTTTTATCTTACGTCTCGTATAACGGGCTTTTTCTTTTTAAATTATTATTTGCACTTACTCTTAAAAGCGTGTTTCAATTACCTCCCTTGAAAGCATGTGAGGCAATCGCTTGGAAGTCTCATAAAGGGACGCACCTTAGCGAAGTTACGCCACTTCTAAAATATTCAAATCTCGGGGGCGACTTTCCCCGCGCTCCAGTAAAATGCAAAACAAGGAAAGTTTGCCCCTAAATCAGCGGAGTCAGCAGAACGGCTCCCGGCTCGCGACAACCATACCCGGACAACAAACAAACTTTCATTTAGCTACAGCGGCCGCGTTGATCAAATTTCTACTAAAAGATGCTTTATTTCAGCGCAAGAATTTAAACATTGTCGTCTTGTTTAATTGGTGTATCAAAACACTTTCTTAAGATTGCCTTTTCAATGTAATTTCTCATGACATCAAAATAAACGACACATCATTATGAGACTTTCATCTTAAATATTAGAAATGCATTAATGAATTATTCATTCAATACAATGCACATTCTATCTCTACATATACGGTGGAGGATTAAATTGTGTAAGTGCTCATTCACACAACGGCAGAGGCAACTGCTGCCGGGGACAACGTGCTGCTCGTGTACTTGAGTACGGTGCTCTACTACTAACGAACCGAGCAGCACGTTGTCGATGGCAGCAGTTGCCTCTGCCGTTGACGCGTGCCGTTCGTGTATTTGAGCACCGTACTCAACTACACGAGCAGTACGTTGTCGCCGGCAGCAGTTGCCTCTGCCGTTGACGCGTGCCGTTCGTGTATTTGAGCACCGTACTCAACTACACGAGCAGTACGTTGTCGCCGGCAGCAGTTGCCTCTGCCGTTGACGCGTGCCGCTCGTGTATTTGAGCACCGTACTCAACTACACGAGCAGTACGTTGTCGCCGGCAGCAGTTGCCTCTGCCGTTGACGCGTGCCGCTCGTGTATTTGAGCACCGTACTCAACTACACGAGCAGCACGTTGTCGATGGCAGCAGTTGCCTCTGCCGTTGACGCGTGCCGCTCGTGTATTTGAGCACCGTACTCAACTACACGAGCAGCACGTTGTCGCCGGCAGCAGTTGCCTCTGCCGTTGACGCGTGCCGCTCGTGTATTTGAGCACCGTACTCAACTACACGAGCAGCACGTTGTCGACGGCAGCAGTTGCCTCTGCCGTTGACGCGTGCCGCTCGTGTATTTGAGCACCGTACTCAACTACACGAGCAGCACGTTGTCGCCGGCAGCAGTTGCCTCTGCCGTTGACGCGTGCCGCTCGTGTATTTGAGCACCGTACTCAACTACACGAGCAGCACGTTGTCGCCGGCAGCAGTTGCCTCTGCCGTTGACGCGTGCCGCTCGTGTATTTGAGCACCGTACTCAACTACACGAGCAGTACGTTGTCGCCGGCAGCAGTTGCCTCTGCCGTTGACGCGTGCCGCTCGTGTATTTGAGCACCGTACTCAACTACACGAGCAGCACGTTGTCGATGGCAGCAGTTGCCTCTGCCGTTGACGCGTGCCGCTCGTGTATTTGAGCACCGTACTCAACTACACGAGCAGCACGTTGTCGCCGGCAGCAGTTGCCTCTGCCGTTGACGCGTGCCGCTCGTGTATTTGAGCACCGTACTCAACTACACGAGCAGCACGTTGTCGATGGCAGCAGTTGCCTCTGCCGTTGACGCGTGCCGCTCGTGTATTTGAGCACTAACAAGGATTTCACTCACTGCTATTCAGCGCGTGTCTATTGTTATGAATTGGATGTTTGTATTAGCTATCAATATCGGGATAGTTATCCAAACCCGGATATTTTCATTGGATTTTGTTTACGGATAAACAATGAAGTGCGGACACAAAGAGGCAATAACAAAACAGCGCTGCGCAACTAGAAAAAAAGCCCAACATTGTTCATCTATTAACTTCGAGGAGTTTTTCAATAAAATATAGTCTGTAACGGGCATCGGGCGCGGTAGAGAATGCTAACAACAATGGAGCAAAACAAACGAGATGGGCAGCTATTATCTCACTATAACCTAGTTTTGCATGGTGAGCGGCAAAAGCGAAACGAGGCTAAATTGCCAGCGAGTTGTTTTATAAATGGTCAAAACTTGAGAAAAAAGCAGTAAAAGCTGACGCTTTAGTTACTACTGTTGTTCGCAGAGTGGAGCGTGCCCACGCCGCGCACCGCCGACGAGTTAGCGATTCCGGGATCAACATGCAGTATTGATTGCATTCTTTGTAAACAATATCGGATAGTTGTTTACTTACCTTTAGCTGAATGTTCAAAGGTGGTAACGACGTAGATCTGAAACAAAGCAACAAATATGTTACACTTTGTTGTGATGTATGTATGTTTAAGTTTTAAGTAGCGTAGCTCCACGAGGGCCAATGAGAAGTGACAATACAGGATACTGCATCGCGTTAGACTTTTTCCATTCATCATAATAATGTCTAATACAAATTGACAGTTCTAATTTAGGTCTCTAGGAACTGTGCACAGAGAGAGAAACAATTTTAATAAATAATTATATGATAAGTAGGTTCTTAAACAGAGTTGAAAATACAATTGAACATTTTGCGCATTAGGACATATCTACACAGTAGTTACGAATGCTACGATGCGTGCTAAAAGAATTGAATGTAAACAAGTCACACCTCATCAAATACGCGACATAGGTATACAATAATTGTTTATGAATGTTCATGTACCTAATCCTTTGATATGTTGTATTGCGCAGTAGGAACTGAATCTATGCGCTGGGCGCTGGTCCCAAAGGCATCTTCGATTATAATATTACTATTAAGCTAGTCGAGGCAAGACATCCGGCGAGGCCCTGGGGTCGCCGAGGGATCGCAGCACGTACTCTCGTCCCCAATACGCACTCTAGCCGTCTTCACTTTCCCACCTAGTCAAGTGTTCTGAATAATAAAACTGTGTGCAATTCTTTAGCCTCTCGACAATGTCCCGAGCAGATCTATTGTGCTTCGTCAGTTGCGTCCGTGTTCAAGAGCTTCGGGTAGCTTTAATTGTTCCATTATTACCCTTTCAACATTTGTGCTTTACTTTTAGGTGTTATATTTTCCCTGACACCAAAATGTTTAAACGTGTTTTATTAATAATGCTAAGAATATGAATAAAGAAATGTAATATGTAAATAATGAAATAAATCTAATAAAGATAATTAAAATGAAATGTGGTTTGCAAGGTTCAATTAAACTAGTTTGCTTAAGTTCCGAAAACTTGTTACGGGCCCTATATATACGGGTTAAACACGCAAGATTTATTTTGTTTGATTAACTTAACGAAAAACTTAGTTGTCGAACACGCCCATTAATTTCAATCGTATTATCCTCGCTCTCTATTTATGGAGCTGTCATATAAATAAAACTCCCAGCCCATTAGCTTCGGCCGCTGTGCGATCACCGATCACAGAGCTGTATTACTGAGAGCCTGCGTGTAACATCGCACCCATCAATATCTGTCATCAGTCACCGAGTAGCCAAATAAAAATGTACGATCGACCTCCGCCGATAGGCCATGATGCGCAGGTTCCTGTTACGATCTCATATTACATGAGATGACCTAATTCGCTGAAAATATTTCCCGTGCCATCGGGGAGATGAATGCTTATTGGCCGATAATCATATTATTCATATTCCTATTTTTATTATAGCTAGAGCAGCTCTCAGAAAATGCGCTCAGTTAATTTAATAAAACTAGTGACTACAACTGTGTCAAGGATGATAAGCAGAAAATTTCCTTGAAAAGCGCGGGATTGAATAAACCGAGCTTTGTTGAAGCACGGCTGCCGCTTTTGCCTGCTAGTACTTACACAGTAATACCGCCAGCCTTTTAATAAACGGAGATTTCTTTAGCACAATCATTTCCGAAAGACGTCTTGTATGGGGCAGATAGTTACTGTGTTAACCGTCGTGGAAAGTTAATCGCAAATCTGAAAGAGCGGAAAATTTCTGCTGCTCTATAAAAATATATAAATCGGTAATTAGATGAGCTGGCATGCGGCCAGCGATAATCGGACAGCTGCATTGATGCCGCGGTAGTAGTGCACATGGCCTCTACAGTCTGTGTTGGTTCACTTTCATGTACATCGCAGGCGCACGCTCTCATTATGAAAACATTCATGACTCAGAGTAGGGCCGCTATCTTGTACAGCTGTACTTATGATGATATCTACATGGGGATAATGGACAGACCGTAAAATTAATATAAATATGAAATATTTTATGCGTTGCGTTCCTACGTAGGCAGTGGTAGGTCAGCCTTAATGTATTTACGTTTGAAAACCTATGTTAACCTTTAGAAATGATGTCAGCTAAATTTTAAATAAAGGTCCTCCTTCACAGACGGTAGGTACTTATTAATAATATCCATTTATAAATAAAAAAGTATATTTTGAATGAAGTATAGATAATACTGAGTTACTCTCATAATGGTTCTGGATGGCCAACTCAAGGTGTTACTCAGTTTTCAGGGATGTCCGCAGAGGCACGCATAGATGACTTTTATGCAATCATGCGAAAGCGTGTCGCCTCCCTGATGCGGCGGGTGCAGGGCAGCGCCAACAGCCTCTTGGTCACTAAGACCGATAAAGCGAAAGGTCTAATACTCAGGCACTGTACCAGGACACAGGTATAACCTTCAAATCGTGCCTTGAAATGAGGTTTAATTAATTATTGCACATTTGGTTATTATCTTATTAGTGATTTTGACATTGTTAATGGTGATTTTGACATTATAGTTATGATTTTGACATTACTAGTAATTATGACCAAAATTTGCCCAATTAGTGTTTAAGATGTGAATGTAATTACTAACAAATTTGATTGTATGATCTGGAAATAAAATTATTTGATTTAAAAGCGTAACAAAAATATGGAATAATTTTTATAGTGCATTTATGCTTAATTTGCTGTGTGTTTTATGACGTATCGTGCATTAACAAAAATTAAATAAACGGGCACGTGGCAAGGTAAGGGCCGGGCAATGACCTCTCATGGTAGGTACCGTTAATTACTTTCGCAGGGAAGAATGTATCACGCAATTAGACGATTTAAGTACAGCAAACAAACATTATCAATCATTTGGCGAATGGCGAATGTGATTTTGTGTAAACAGTCATATATAAACTGCTAAATTCCATACTAAGGCTAGTAAAATCTGAGCAAGTATTAAGTATGAGAAAAAAAAAAACTTAGATACCCTAATAAAAATTTGTTTTTACAAGTTTGTGCAAAAATATGAGGTTTGACCGCTTATCTATTGTAAATACAAAATTGCGAAGTAATCATTCCTCACTTGCTACATTTAAGGACACTCCAAAGTTTTGTGGCCAAAGGAATACGTAAGCCTGAAAAACTTGCTATAGCGCATGTAGTGACATCGCCTTGAGGCATAAAAGAGAAAACGAACGCCTTTGAAGTGCTGTAGTTTATCACTGGGTTGTAAACAAGAGCCATGTATTCATCGAGGCTCCAACCAGCTCGTCACGTGGCGCGGACGTGGCATCTACAGGTCCTGATTGTCCTCATCATAAAAACTCGTCACGTCTACTCCTACTCCCCCCCCCCCCCTCCGCGCGGAGAAAGCCTCCCATATAGCGGAAAACTCACCCCCGGGTTAGAAACTCGCGTCTTGACAGATTCGTACCTAACCACAGGTAATACGACCACTAACTGGACAGAATTACGGAATGAAACGTCTGACTATCCGTTAGAACACTTAAAACTCGATTGATTGTCTACTTAACATAATTCTATTTTCTCATGCATAAATACAATATCTAGGTAGGTTTATTGAGGTGTATAATTTCTAGCAAAAGATATTATCAGAAAGTAGGTAGCAATAATAATTTTACTGCAGGAGGCGATGAATGCAGAGAGCTAATTGTATATAGCCGACGTGGAGAGACGATACGCGAGCCGGTTGAGTTTATTTTTTGTTTCGATTAAAGCGTGCAGAGCCGCGGGCTATACTAGTACCATGTTATTAGAGGTTTGTAGTACACTGTCTCGATAAGCGAACATACAACTGCAACGGAAATAATATAGAATGTAGATGCACTTTCACGCTCCATAGAGTCGTTGCTACGCCGCTTCTGTAGTGGCTGTCAGTAGCTGTCAAACGGCGTAGCAGCGTAGCGGCCTCATAATATTTTTTTGGTATAAGTCAAATGGTTTTAAGTTGTCGACATGTACCGCCTTCATAGTGTCGGTTTTGTTAGATTAGATACACATACTTTGCACTATAAACCTCATGCGGAAATATCTTATTTTTATTTCGCGGTGTAATCACCTGTCAGCTGGTATTATTACAATTAGGTACAGAGTGCAGCAGTGTTCATTATCGTTCTATAAAATGTATATTATTTATATTATTTACCTTAACATCAACTTAAAAACAGCTATAACAATACATAAGGTCACTCAAATAAAGTAACAAGACTTTGTTAGACATCGCATCGCACCTGTTCTGTCTAGGTTTAGCATAATACGATACGATACGGCGAACATTATACGTATACAAACGGTAAGTAACGTGTCGTTTTCACACCTTCCTCGGCTTAACCGGCATAATGCAGTTGACAAGCGTACTAAATGTGAGCGTGGAGAAGGTCGCATACGTACAGATGAAGTAATATGAAATCATTTTAGCACATTTACCGCAGCACGTACTCAAGTACCAATGAAATAAAAGAAACAGATATTACCTAAAATTACCGCAGATGAAAAACGTATTCAGTTCAGCCTGAACCCATTTTCTTAAGGACCGTATATTACACGTGTTTTCAAACTTTGAACAAATAATTATTTGGTACTTTATTCTATTATTGAGAGTACTTATTATACCTTCCGCGTGTTTTTTATTTACTGAACTTACTTAAAAATTCCTAAATTCGTTAATATTTCTAATAGCATCATTACAATTACCACTGTTAAGACTAATATGTGAGTAAAAACATAAGTAGATGAGGAAATAAGTTACACCAAGAATGAATGGACCTAGGTACACTTACGCAGATAAAATAGAACGGCACCGGGCCGGTGGATGCGACATTGTTGCCGCAGTTCCGACCTCTAACCCCTAAATGTATGACGCCCATAGAGCCCGTCGTATTATATGGCCGGCAACTTTGCGAAACAGCCGGGACAAATCGGGCACAATTTATTGTTTTGATTTTCTCGGAAAAGACTTCTGCGATGTATTATGTACCTTTTCATTCAATATACCTTTGGGCGTGTAAGTGTAAAGCTGTCTATGATATATATTGTTTTGAACGCACTACTTTGATTAAGTGAATGGATGTGTAAACCAATCACTATCCAGTATCCACCGTGTATGTTGATGTTTAATTAACACGTTCAGTGCCGGGAGCCCTCCTGGAGGGTTCATCTAGTCGCATATGGGATGCCGGGAGCCCTCGCGGAGTGCTCATTTTAAATGTAGGTTTTATTAGCGAATACAGCATTTTAAACCGTGAAAATAAAATCTGAGGCTGTTTTAATTAGTATGTATAAGCGTTGGTTTTAAAATCCAAGCATATATTTATTTTTTATTCATGGTAACAAATATTCACTAAAATAAAAGGTTGTAGTGCGAGAGACGCCCGAGGCGTGTCAGACTCTTACTGACTAAAACCCATCCGTGTTCCTTCAGTTGCCTGTATGTTGCCAGGGCCCACGGTATCCCTTTCGGAATTTCCCGCGACCCTGGCAGGCATCGGTCCTAGCGGACCCGTTGTGCTGACATCTCTTTGAGGCGCGCGTGGAACACAACGCGCCGTCGACCCGGGCCCGGACCTTATCAGACGGCGAGCTACCCATTGCTCACCGTCCGCAAGCCCGCGCCTACGGTGGCCGGGAATCGGCCTGCGATTCCCGACGCCCAGGGTGTCTCCTGCGGTGGCTAGGGGCGTGAGGGCGCGACATTTGCCTCTCCCTCACGCGCTCCGTCTCCTCCTTTGCGAGCGTCTGCTTCGCAGACGGATGTGACGGCTTCTCACGCCCTCTCGCTCCGTACCATGGCCTGGACCAGGGCTGGACGCGAGAGATCACTGCCGCCGATCGCCTCCACAAGGCCACGGCGGTGTCAAGCCAGGCAGACATCCACCGTATGCTCCACCGTGTCGCCCGGGCGATCAACACAGTGGTGACACCCGGGCGTTTCCTCCCGCCTTATGCGGAACAGGAACCTCCCGAAACAACCGTGTCCGGTGAGGACCTACGTCAGGCGGAAGGTGAGACGCCGTGGCGCCTCTCAAGCCACTCCTCAAAGAGAGGGGGCTTACGCCGCAATTGTGGCATGGACCCCTGAAAACTCAATTTCACTTCGTTTTACAGTGTTTTATAAAACGGTTCTAAACCTAACGCCGTTGACCGTCCTCGTTCGTTAACTTTAGCGCAAACGTAATGCCGGCAACCCTCCCGGAGGGTTCACTTCCAATATGTATGGTGGCATGACGTATGAGTTCTATGAAAAGTGGGTGTAGTAGAGTAGAAGTAGTGATAGAGTAGAGTAGTGAAGTGTTAAACGAAAAATCTGCCTAGCCTAACCGGATGCGGCTGAATAACAGTATTAGTATTAGTTTAATATAAACAGAAGGCTGTTTAAATACAAAATAATGATTCGTTAAACAGTCGTATTTACACCCGACAATATTATCGTTTACAAATTAAAAAGAAATGTAAGCTAAACAATGAAGCAACACAGACAGATCAAGGCCTAAATAATTGCAACCAAATCGAATCGTGTCTATTTCATTTTTATTTTATGAATACAACCATTATAGAGTCTATTGTTAGAGGACAATGACCGCTAGAATTAACACATGTTACATTAGGTTTTTGCATACGAAGAATTAACGATGCGTGTAATTTTATTTTAATAAAAAGAGCGCGAGACTTGTAACAAATGTGAGCCGCGTGCAGTAAATACTAAGTACATGCTCAGAAGGCTCATGTAAATACAGAGCTTTACTTTAATATCGCTAAAGCATATTTCACATGCAACAGTGATTTACATAATTTCATGCAATCGCAATAATCCTTGGGACAATATTGGGAAAACTAGATTGCACGTATTATGAGCAATAGAGGCTGTACTTGAGCCTAAAGTGGAGACAAGATCGACATTTCTCTTTTCACCTCGGATAAAAAATAATGTCAAAAATCCGCACTTTTATCTTGTAGAGCTACTCACATAGAAGTAATAACTAAGTTGGAAGTGGACTTTTAAAATTTGGGCTCCTGAGCCGAACATTAATGACCTACGCCGCCATTTTGAAGGGCTGTTTTAAGGAAAACCCCCTGTGCGCCCTCACTGGGGAAGTAATGCATTTTCCTTTATCACGGTGCGGACAGTTTGCGCACTTCTCGAAGGGGACCAGCTTTTACGGTTATTGTGCTCACATCGTTACAACATGAGATCTGTAATAAAAAAAACACTGGCTTCGATCTCGCACGCCGTAAAAGGCAGCGCAGTCACTGAAACGCTCTATTCCGATATTTCAGATACTATTATGGAGTTAGTTCGATTTTAGGAAAGCAATTTAAGGCTTGCAAATAAACTACAAGGTGAATCTCAAGGATATTATAAAGATACCAATATGGAGCTGAGGATGCTATAATATTTATAATAATAGTGAGATTTGTAACATCCGGTTTAGTTATTTAAGTTTTTGCTTAGGTTGAACGAACTTTCGGTCGGCCTATATTTCAGTCTTAAGGCAACAGTTTCTATAAAAGGGTTAGGTTTGGTTACAATATAAACAGTGTTACGACACGCGTCACAAGCGCGGCATTTCAAAGCGCTGTGTTGCAAGCATCAGGCGAGATCTAAAAATGTCAAATTCGTATGGATATCTTGCCTTGGGAAGTAAAATGACGGCTGGCTTGTACTGCGACGCGGCATGGCGGCGCTCGGCGTGCATCGCGCACCGGAACACTGCCGGCCACGCGGAGCGTGAAATAATGCACCACATGTTGAATAACATCGTTAATTAATAGCATCGGGCGAAAGCGCAAGTGTTCACATGCAAGTTGGGCGTAAAACTTGACTTATTAGAACATTAATTACGAATAGGGATAATGTAATACAACAGCACAAAATTATGGTTGTTATGCGCTGATGCGGAGGGGAGTGTGCTCGCTTCCTAACTGCGGAGTTTCACGAGGGCTTATAAAGTTCCAGCCGTAAGATTATGCTTCACTTAATATTTTCATAGCAGATAATTACCATAAAAGACCAATGTTATAGTCTATTAAAATGCAAACAACAAACAATATGCTTTTCCTACCTATATTAATAACTTCACACTCTAAACGTCCTTCTAGTTATCTTTCGGAATTCCCACCTGAGTTCATTGCCCCCTCAACATTTATCTCTAAACTTATAACTATCGCCGTGTCAACCGCGTCGCACTCGGACAACAAACATGGACTTATTATAGTTCACACTTGTCCATGTTTAGAACATCGACGACCAAAAGATAAAACATTCTCAACGTTTCCCATGAGAACAGTTTTGAAGAAGTTGTACTTATTTCTGGATCTTCCATTAGTGAACATACAATATTTAAGACTTATATTAATAATATATGTCTTACTCAGGCGGCTGTATAATATTATCAAAGAAGAATCAAATACTTTGAATTAAATTAACGAAAGTGTGATTGCCGAAGCACTGGAAACACAATATAGGGCATTCGTGCGGGAGAAAGTGCGCTACTTGCGCGAGCGCAGCCCGACCGTCGTGAGAGCCGGGACGTGCTCACATTGCAAGTCGGCCACTCACCCACAGCGGCTGCACCTCGCCTGTGCATCCACGGCCTAACTTATTAATGTGTCTATCAATCACACTTCAAGCGTGACGGGAATAAAAATCTTGTATATGCAATTATATATATTTAGCTACAAATTTTCCAGGACGCCTTTGATTTTCCACGTTAGGCTTTGACACGTATTAGACTAAGTAAATAAGTAAGTGTATTAACAGTTTATTTTTATCCATTAACTATCATACTGAGTAGCCATATTGTTTGTTTATTACGTAAGTTCCAACTTTGAAATGGGCAATAAAACGTAGCAGTTGTATTCAATTCAAGCACAAAGTAGTACAAACATAAGTGGTATCACTATAGAGTCGAGGATCCTTTTCAAATATTAAATTTGGTAACATAATTCGTGGTGTCGCATTACATCGTGAGTTCGGCGGATATGAATGCGAGGTCACGAGTGGCCGCGCGACGCCTGCTCCGAGCTCCGAGCTCCGCAGGGTTTCTCTAGAAAGCCTTCGATGACACCAGACACCGCGGCCGGCACAACTTGAGGCTGTAAATCTCGACGAAGTGGAAAGTAAACGCTTTCCAACATGCACTACTTCAGCAAATAGATGTCATTGTGCTCTCTGAACGCGGACAAAAACAGTGAGATTATGTATCACGAAAATTCACAAATTATTTTGGAATTATAGCACTATCTCTAGATTCCTCAATTCCGGTTTGTTCGTCATAATAACTGTTCATTTTTCGGTATGTTTGACAACACAAAAGGTTAGAAGAAACATTGAATACTTAAATAGAATAGTAGAAACATCCGGCGGAGGAGGCAATAAACAATCGAAGACCCTTCCTTGCAACGGTATAATTACTGAGTGGTTTTTTCTCTTTGTGTCTCGAACAACTAGCAGGAATGAAGTACCGACTTGTAGATTAATAAAAAATCTCACGGGAAGGAAAGAGTTTAGAGTCGAGCGCTGGACTAAAGTTAATTCACAATCATTCGATGAAGCTCATTTATTTACACAAACGTATTTACATGATTTAAAACTGCCTATGATTATTTCCCCCCCTTTTTATATACTTGTACATATTATTATTATTATTATTTTAAGTCTGTTAGTTAGTCACAATTGAACAATCAGTGGCAACTTCATGTAACAAAGTAGATTATGACAGCAGTCGATTAGACCACATAAGTAGTTACATTTTGTAGTTCCTTATTGTGGTATAAATTGTGAGATACTTTTATCTATCAACTTCATAACTTACAAAGCATGCCTACCAAATAATATAAAATATACAAGTATTGGTGGAGGATAATTATCCCCTACGAGGCTACGATCATTCGTTATCATTGGACGGACTGGGGGAAGCTTATGTTCAGCAGTAACGAGTACGGACCATTTTTTTAATCCCACTCGCCATCCGGCTTCCCATTTACTTTTAACATCGCCGTTTATTACATTCGTTGATTCATTATTCATTAATTACCCAGAAACGTTTTCATTCAATTGAAGATTAACCTGACGGTCGCATTGACTTTCCTATTCAATATTCATAACATGACATGTTTGCACGCTTAATTAATCATTGAATTGCTATCTATTTATGTTACTTTCAACGATTGTTAAATCATCTAAACTGCGTATTAGTAAATTTACATAATATGTGGTGATGTTTGTTGTTATAGCCGTGTGCCAATTACGCGTGCCGGGCATCGAACTGCTGCGCAAGCGGCGGTGCGGACGTGACCTCCGCCCGATATGCACAACGGGACCCCTTATTATTCAGCCCGTGAACCCTTGCCCTTATGTGTAACATATGCAATTTCATTCTAATCAAAAGAAGTTAGCTAGTGAGTTTTTTATTAATATTGGTGAGGTGGTAACTGGTAACAAAAACAATGTATTTATCGAAGTGCGACTAAACCTAATGATTAAAATATAAATATAATAAATTAGAACCCACTTCATTTGATTATTTAGGCTATTTTCCAGTAGCATCTTGCCGGCTGAAAAAATCGGCAAAATAGTTTTTCGACAAGTTCTTGTAAATATATTTCCGCTAACATTAGCCGTCTAACTGGACATACTAACTATCACAACGAGCACATAATAAACTATTAGCCGCTACACACCTATCAATCCATCGTCACGGTTTAGAAATCGTAAGATATATTACTACATGTAGATAATTGTATGCTATCAACTATGTGCACATCGTTGAATATACGAGTAGTTTGTACTATATTATTGGTATGCATTTCACATCATCATATTTTTTCTTATAATCCGTTTCACGATTTCGCTGGCAATGAATTGAAAGGTAAAACATCCCGGACCTATAACAGTATTACGATGTCGACAATAGCTGTCAACGGGGATTATTCCTTTTAGCTTACATAACAAAGCCGATCATACGCGTAACGAGCCGTGCTCGTCCAATAATAGTATGAACTATGAAACAATAACCAATGGTTACTGATCTGATGCACACAGCGCAACACTGGGAAACTTTTCAATCAGTTTTGATGACTAGATTGTAACAACGTGATTGTAGTCATTACACCGCCATCATGCGACTCGAGCGGGTCATATCAGGTTTGTTCACCGTCAATTGTTAAATGGGGCGAATTTGCAATGGTAGGATTATCTCAGCTATAAAACGAATAGGCTTGAAAGCGAGTTTCACCTTGAGATCACATTTGTTAAGGTGAGCGTGGTTTAATCTGGGAACGTGCTGTTTACGGCTGTAACAACAGATTTAGGTTTGAATTTGAATTCCATGCGACTTGGAGATTATTGTACTTTGTGTGTTATTTTAAGACTGCAATAGTACGTTCTAATCTTATGTTTTTACATTAAATACATAAAATTGTATAATTTCTTAGTAGCAGGCTGGAATCTGGATTTGTGCCCGGTTGATGGCAATAGGCTCGCCCCCCAATTACATGGAACTTAAACATAAATGGCGAAATATGGGTGTACTATAGTTCACATCTGCCCAACCCTTTAGGGAATACAGGCGTGATGGTATATATAGATGTTAGATTTATGTATTAGTGATATTGACACATTTTAAATGCGTAATGAATTTTAAATATTAATGTAATGTTCTTTTAAATTGTTATTATTTTATTTATTATCACTGTAATATTTTCAACACAATGTATTTTGTTAAGAAATAAATAACTTATGACTTATGATTAAAAAACAAATCTAAAGTCCTACTCAAATACCCATAAAATAACAAGAATCATAGCAATCCTTTTAAATCTTTTCAAATGATACCTTTCGTAGCACTCGTAGCACTTTTCGTAGCGCATATCGATTGAAGTTATCCGAGAACTATAACTACGATTTAGGGCGTAGCTTAAAAACTGCAATCATTATACAATATTGGAATCCCCTCGGTCATTTAAACCGTAGTTTAATTTCGATACGTATAATAATAAATGACGATAATCTTTCATCATAAATTAATATTTCGGTTAAATCGCACTGACACAATACGATGATATCCCTGCGGACCGGAATATTGGAAACTGCCCTATTATCTATAGTTACACAAATATGTAAATGAGCACCCTTGAGCAGCTACCTCTTCCAAACAAATTGGCTTTTAAAGCTGCTGAGATACTCGAAAAGGGATTATCCCTTGAGTATGCACTTAAATGTGATCCGTTAACGTTAACCGACGCCCTTATTGTTTAAAAATGTCCTAAAGTTATACCTGATATTGTTTTAGTGAAGCGACTCGTATATTTAGGTAGTAGGTAAAATTCTTGACTTGCTAGTGTGTAAAAACTCAAGACGATGAGGTCATGGTGGCGTGAGATACCTACTCGTATTTATGTTTGCAGCGATAACATAGGAACAAATAACACTTATATTATCAAGATACCATATTTTACAAGCAAAGTATTTAGATTCTTTATTTAGACCTACTGAAGTGTAGTTTAAGGCATGCCTTAAACTGCACTTAATGATGTCATAGGTGATTTTACTAAAACCGTTAAAATAAGTTTTTTCCAATGTGTTTTACGTCACGTCGAATTAAGCAAGCGATGACAACATAATGCGTCTGGCGTCCTACGAGTATTAATGAACGTTTTTTGAGGTTCGTTAGAATATTCTGGCTTGTTATACAGCACGGATTTTACATTAGACTCTCGAATGGGTAAAAAACCAAATACGGGTATTTTTTATTCCCACGCCCCGTTTAGGTGTTTTGTTTGACGGTTCGTTAATGTATTATGTATTCAAATTCACAGGTAGGCGTTGAGTTAAGGTCTTCAACTATTACCTATAAATAAACTTTAGATAGCCGTGACCGAAGCTGACCTAATCGAATATCAAAGTTGAAATCTGTTTTACTTACTTTGCGGTTCCGCGAATTTGGGTAGTCCGTCCGTATTGATTTCATTAATATATGCGTATTTCAGTAAAAGTCTTTTTCCTTTGGATATTACCTATAAAGGAGGCTTCAGGTACGTATTAAGAAAAATGTGTAAAAGGAAATGAGGCTCGCGGGTCGGGTCCGGGTTAATCATTGTTGGTAGCGTGACGTGCTCCATCACCCCGGGATCAGCGGCGATTTGTCAATCACCACGTGAATGCCCCTCACTAAAGCTTTCAATAAGCGATCCCAATCCCGGCCTAGCTGACGACGCTATTATCAATATTCAATAAAATGTCAGACAGCAATTTTATTAGTCATTTCCAGTAGATAGGTTCTACGTCACGGAAGGGAAAATGCTCAACAATAGAGAGAAACATTCGATTTATATCCCTTCTCGATATAATGACCCGTTTCTCCAACAAATCCAGATTAAAAGATTAGAAAGTAAAATAAATTTGATAAACTTTATTTACATTATGTCTCTTTTGTATATAAAGATACATAATGTAAGTAAAGGAATTACGTCTATTTATTATCTAACTCAAAATATTCTGCACCATAATACTTAGTCATAACAGCTACTTCCTAGATTATTATGTTTATAAAACCGCAAAAACTTAACTAATGTTCATGCGACACGACAGTCTAAGGTAATTTCATAATTTCGAAATAAATACCGAACGTACATCACTTTAAAGAAACGACGTTATTATAGAATAAATAATGCTCAAACACGTCATTAAGCATGTCACGCTTGATTGGGTTACGATAGTCACTGTTGATAGCATGATATCATTGACCACTTCGAGACCTTGTCATACCTTGTACGAACTGTTTACAAATGTAAGAACGTGTTAACAATTCGAATGTAATATCGAATGTGGCAACTGTCAATAAACACAATGTCACTAATGCCCAGATTGTGATAAAAAATCATGTTTTATTTAATTATCTCGTTTTTAGTCATTTATGTTTGCTTTTGCTTGAACATCACGCAATACGAAACAATGCTCTTTGCTTATTTAGTATAGCGATATGGATCGATTACATACATTCATTTGTTAAAATATAATTTAATTATTTTATTGTTTTTGTTTATAAAAAAAACCAAGCTCATTCAAGTGACTCACAGTTACATGACTAGATGTAGGCATAAAAATAACTATTCGATGTGAATAGGTGCTTATTACTCTGAGTACAATTCCTTCGATTCCAATTTTCTCGATGAAGATATCGCATGTCGTCAAACCGATATTAATTAAAAGCGCTCAAACAATGCTGTCATTATTCGCTTCGCCAAAGCCGTCACGAGGGCCGATTGTCTCCGCAATCCTCGCACCAAAGGCTCCACGACCAATGTAGAGTTGTATATCTTATTTCCTTGTGGTTTTTATCAATTATTTGTTTGATATTCCCTTTTCCCAAGTCGCATTCAATATTGAACTGTCTACAGTAGGTAAAGTTAGTCGATTTAATTGTAACAAGTAAGTAACATGGCATTTTAATTATAATTAAGAAGAAGATATGATAGATATGTAATGATAAGTCACGATAATCAACAGCATGACAGGTCTAGAATGTATGCGTTCACTCGCAGTCCCGTTAGTTCAAAGACCCAAATAACAATGATCATAGCAGAGGCACGTGAAACTTTTTAATTGAATCGATTACAGAGACTCGATCGTTATGCGATACACGTACGAGTAACACATGCAACAAAAACTTAATGTGTGCAGTTTGCTGCTTATTCTTTCTCGCGTGACAGTAATGGCGGAAAGTTAATTTGCTTGAAATGTTTCTCACGGTGTTCACAAGCGAGTCCAGACATTACTGTGATAGACATAATCGCAGGGCCATGAGTAACTTGTATGAAATGCTACAGTGAGATTAAGTGGTTTATTACCACACCTGTGTTTACGGTAAATACCGGTAACCGCACAACGGGAAAGAGCTGATGAGGATAGTGATAGCATTTTGTTTTATAAATTGCGTCATGGTGATATTGTTAATCCAATTCAGCATTGAGTGGGATAAGTCCATTACAATAATATCAACGTTGACAAAATAACTTTGTCTTTAGGACAAGTAGCTAGTTTTCGAGTGAGTGCGAGGTAGATAAGTACCTAATTAAATCACAATAGAGGCTGCGACACCTACTCGCATTCGGTGTGACTCACGAACATCTGGCGTTATGCAAGACTCAGTATCAGCATATGACAAGTAAGCAACCACAAGATTACTAACGACACTTGAATAAAACAATACTTCAAAATGTTCATTAACACTGGACAAAGAGATGAGAAAAATATTAAAGTATTCTTTAGACTACCAAAATGTCAGAACGTAAATAGCTACGGAGCATTTTGTTGCCCACCACGAGTACGATAAAATAACACGATATTTTAGGCAATAAATTCTTAACTGTAGACCATCTTAGTGAACCACATTTGAATAGAGGAACATGAAAATGCTAAAATAGCAGCAGCGTGTTCTATATGTGACCATTGTTTTGATCCACAAATACAGCATTCATAGAACCGCGATGGCGCGGTAAGAGCAAAGCGACTAACTAAAGCGAGCGTGTTCGTCGCGATTGGCAACGAGCGTGAAATGTGGGGCGACGCAGCTGAGCCGCTCACCAGATCGATACTTGATACGCACACCGCGCTCTGAATGCCGTCGTGACCGGATTCGATGATTTATCCATGAGAGGCCAATTTTCAAAAAAATAAAGGAAACTGCATTGATCACTCGAGAGCACGAGAACAACCGGTACACTAAAGTAAAGAGCTTCTATAAATGGTGATGATCGGGTGTGCCAACAACCACTTGAATGATTCCATAAGTGATATAGCGCTAAAACACTTGTTCTATTTATAAATCAACTTGATTTGTAACAATGTGTAAGTTCCTAACATATAAGCCTGACAAAATTTTAGCGATAGTAATAGTAACTTACTGTGATCTAGAAAAATAACGTGAGTCACATAACAAAGTACCTAGTAAAACACACGTGACGATAGAATAAACAAGTAAACTGTTTAAAGTAATTCCAAGTTCGAGGTCAGATACTTTATCATTGTTAGCTAGGCGGCTGGCTGTGACGTGATCTGGATTCCCCGGCGATTTTTAACATCACCCGGTGACGGCCGCAGCACCACGTACACGTAGTACGTAGAAACAACACCGAATGAAACAATGTCCGAGCTGCACTTTCACTTGTTTGTTTTGAATCGTATTCAATCATTCACTAAAAAGTTGTAATGACAATTTTTTCCCATTAATAAAATTGAGGAAGTGGAGTTTCGGAAACTATGTTTATCGCATGTCTAACTAGCATTTTCTCTCAAAAAATAACCAAGAACTAACAAAAAAGAGAGAATATTTTAACGTTCATCGCGTAATACCCGTGATTTGAAACAATCTTATTTTTTGCAGAGAATTTCGCCACAATCATAATCAGTCACGCGAATACACAAACATTCTAGATTGGATTGATCCAAACATTTTTACAATAATTTTGTTAATGGAAAAGATACAAAAGATAAGGTTGAAGTCATAAGACAAGATGATTCAATTAGAACCGGTCATAAAGGGGCATTTGATGACGGAACAGAGCGGTCACTTAGTGAGATTTGTCTGATGAGCCGTGACAGCCTGCGACCATTATCCATAATAAATAGTTGCAGTGAGGAGTCGCTCCACTCCGTTATCCGTCACGCTTCGAGACACGATCCGAACGGCAATAAATCAGTTTCGGTTTTTACTCTTCGAGCACATTATATCCGTTTCTCATGTAACAAATATCTTCGCATTGAATGTGTCATCTCAACTATTTTATTTTCATCGTTCGTTGCCATGATATTGTTGGCATTATGTTATTAATTATCTTTGATTGTTGCCCTCCTCGAGACTATGAGTTTGATTATGCATGTTATGATGATTAACATATTTAAGTATATGTAATCCTTTGATTTTAAATTATTTAAGGAAATTTAGATGTGTATATTAATGTAAAAAAAAGTTTTTTTTTTTTTTTGAGTTTGAAATATGTGATGATATTCATAGGTACATTGATAATGTTGGTGGTGGTAGGAAATTAATTTATTAAACATAGCAGTCATTACTGGAGCTTGCTGTTTGATTCACGTTCCGCATAACATAACAGTTCCGTTAACCAATGGATTACTTCAAGGCTTCATATTTAATTTCGGAAACATATTTTCATCAGTCTGCTCTCCAACAAGAGAATCGACAAAGTTAATATTGTTATCGACAGGAGAGTAGCATCATTTGAATAATGTTAGCTAGTGAAGTAATGTTTGCTCATCTGTCATAAAATATCATCGCATCGCAGTAAGTTGATTCAAATTATTAGTTGTGAATGTTATGACTTATGATGTTATGATGCATGCTCTTTGTGGTTAATTTAGTTGAATTATATAGGCGTGTGCTCGACCTTGAGCGTGCGCGCTCCGCTGCGCACGCCAGTTCCGGTCTCTCTGTTTCGGTCTAAATACATCACCAAACATGTGTTAAGTCAACATTACTCAATTACACAATTTAAAGATCATCAAATACGTGTTAAATAATCATGTGAAGGCTCCACTTTATTGGTAATGACATTACTTACATAATGCTCACGGAAGCGCAGCTCATGAGCGGGATCATAAAATGATGTCATTTAAATTTTCCATTTAATTTAATGACTCGCGACGTAAATTATATGATGACATTACCTACTGTTTACACTGGCTTAAACGAACACATCAATCTCTACTCCACTCTTGGGCATCCAAAGCACTAAAAGCACTAAAGAAGGTGGAATTTTGCAAATATGTAGTGTAATACTGTAACTTAAACAACCGCAACCGCAGAAAATCCATGTAAATGGAAACATGGGAACATGGTATCATGGGAACTACTTAACACATTCAGTGCCGGGAGCCGTCCTGGAGGGTTCACTCCAGTCGCATATGGGGTTCCGGGAGCCCTCGCGGAGGGCTAATTTTAAATGTAGGTTTTTCCTAGCGAATTCGGTATATTATAAACTGTGAAAATAAAATCAGTTGTATATTTTTAAAAGATTTGAAACCTAATAATGCCGGTGACACTCCTCGAGGGTTAACTCAAGCGCAAACGTAATGCCGGTGACCCTCTTGGAGTCAACTTGCAATATGTATGGTGGCATGGCGTATGAGCTCTAAGAAAAATGGGTGGAGTCGAAAGTAATGATCGGTAAATCCTTATTTCTGCCTTCTCTCAATTTTTTTTTAATATGTAATAAACCGAAGCATCGTTATTTGTTTGTGCTATAATTATTAAGTACAAAGCTACTTCCTTATTGTGTTGTGCTATGCCCTAAATAAGCTTCTTTTTTTTTCATTTTTGTACGGACAAAGCAATTTTTTTTATTTTGGTTCAGTTCATCCCATTATGCATAAAGAAAGGGCACAACCTTCTCTGTTCTGAGGCAGAGGAACATTTTGGCAGCGTCCTTTTGGTAATGTTATTTTCATGAGAAGCCTTTTATAAAAAATATTTTGTGTGGTAAATATGGTAATGCCAATTATCGGATGTACCGCAGTCATACATTAATGAGGCTAACCAGTCTGACCTCGACCTCCTGTATCCGACCCCCCCGTCCTCCAGCCGCCGGCCGCTGTCAAACCTGTGCTAAAAGAATGAAGTCGCGTGAAAACTAATTAAACTTTGACCTCCTCACTTTAGTGTTATCTCGAACCACCACCTTGATATTATATTGAATAAACAGCTATTCATAAGTCATCACATTATTAGCCTTTCTGAGTGCAGATAAGTATAAAAGTTGCCAAGGTGAGGAAAAAAGTTGCTTTTAGGGAAGACTTACCAAAAGGGAGGCTGTGAACCATAAATAATGAGATGTAGGCGATGGAGGGTCATCTTTTTATTATCTCGCTACTTTACGACGCCGAATGTGTCACAAACACCCGTTCAACTCAATAAAAAACTCAACATACTCCATAAGAAACAGCGATCATAGGTATATCGCTGATTTTCAATGTTTCGGTCATCCAAAATACACTGAATGAACCTATATTAATTATAAACTGCCTAACTAAATCTCGTATCTACAATTCGTAGTTTTTAGTTATAATTGCAATGACTATAAGATTGAGCAATGATTGCGCGCACAATGATATCATTAAACAGTCATCATAGAGCAAATGTCAGAATGAAGATTGAAAGATTAAATTGCAGAGTGCGGTATATAATGAGTGTATAACTATTAGAATGGTCGACCTGATTGAGCATTATGCTTGAACTCTGTTTGCTGGCTTCGCCCAGGTAACTCAATACGAGCACTTCTTGTCAAGGATACGAGCACGCACACGGTGGTGGAGGGCACCGGTGCGAGGCACGCGGCGTCCCTGGGGAGAGATAATGTGGGACGCAGCGAGTCTTTACATTCAACACGCATTAGAGGGACGAGCCGCGCAACGTGACAGAGACACCGCCACTCATTAATGTGCTCACTAATTGCAAATAATCGCATACACTGACCTTTTAATATACTACACATTAATCTCTTTTGTAACATGAGCAAAACTGCGCAGTACTCCTGTGCCGATGGCGTCACTCGTGGCTACTAACTGATGCCATCATTCTGAACTGAGAGCTGAGTCACAGCTCTGTGTGCCGCATGGCGGGTCGCATGATTTACCATCAGTTTGTTTACAAACAGACCAAACTGCGGTCAGCCGATCCGTTGATTACTTTATCAATGACCGTTTCGAAATTCGGAATTAGCTATCGGCGTTCGCTCACATCAGTAGTTCAATCTTGTTCCTAATGAATTCTTTATCCACTTTGTTTAATGGACTGATCATGGATGAGATAAGATCTCTTAATCCCACATTGTTATCAGGTGAGACGAACGTGCCGCCTACTTTAGTAGAAGCGGTAATCTAATTTTCTCAGTAGAAGCAGCTCATATAAAATGTTGTAAGTACTTTTACATACGAACACGTTGTAACGTAACCGTTACGCTTTGTAATTTATTCTAATTTCCCACGGGTTGGGGTAATGATATCCTTAAAAGCTATTGCAGTTCCTAACACAATATTTTGAGGCAGTTTAACTTCAATTTCATTTCAAAGTATTAATTCGATTTCGATTGATTTATTATGTTCCTTGAGTAAAATTTTAGGCATAATTTGTTTAATAATTCACAAGGGAATTGCTGCCATTTCGAGACGCGGCGCGGCTGAGCCTGGCGAGTGGAATTAATACCCACGCTACGATATTAATTCTTATTGAAGAGGTAAAATGAGTTGACTCGTTATTGCTACATCTAAATATAGCTCCTTAAATAGGGCAGTAACAAAGTCATCTTCAGAGAAAGGAAACAGGTAGAAGTGAATCGTTGAATTTATTTCCTATCAGGAGCGGAGCGCAGCGGAGGAGGAAATGAAAAAGGGAAATGAACTGAGGTGCCAAGTTATATAATTTTTCTATTTAGAATTTATGAATCAAAAGACGGATCGATAAGGTGAGATACGGTTGCTATGGCGAACATTGATTTCTTTAGAAAAGAGGCCAACAGCCGTGTAACCAGTGGTCAGGGTGATACTGAAGAGATAATTCGCTAAAATGTATCCCTGAACAAAAGCATTTTCTATGTCTTAATATTTCAAGGGCTATGAAATATTAGATCAGATAAAGTAAAAGAGTCAACGCGGAGTACGTGGAGTGTCTTGACAGGAAAATCCTTGAAAACCTTTCAGGAAAATGTGATTAAGATTAAGAGACGGTAAAATTCTGTTAGTACACAGAACAAAATTTAGATACAATATACATAGTTATATGTTGTTCAATCATATAAGTTCCCGTTATCTGGAAGTCAGCAACTGTTATCTCGGTAAATCTGCTGTTAATCCAAAACCATTAATGTCTAATGCTTCATACTCGTAAGGACATGACGTTACAATTCCAAACATTTTACTGCAATATGATGCGAAACCTGTTGAAATTGTATACTGAACACGAAATAAGTAGGAAGCCTGGTCATATAATAGAGAAGTGGAGGCGTGTTCGGTCCGCCAGACGACCTCATCCCGCCGCCATTGTATCACGACTGGCGCTCATCAAATATGCACACCATCGCCTGAAAGAACGAATAGTGCGACTACCCTCCGGCCCGCCTATCATCATATACTTTTATAATATCAGCCTGTGTATGTCCACTGTTGAACATGGAACCCCTAATTGACAGAACGAGGGTTTATCGTTTCTCGGTTCCTGTGTTCCAAAACAGTTCGTTTTGGTTACTAATGTATCAACCAATTAAAGTATTTGCAATGACAGTTTAAAGGCTGAACTGTGACAATGAGGGAGTCATTTTTACCCATGGATGTTAGTAAAGGAGGAAAGTGCCGACTCCTACGCCATACCTATTTTAATTTCATTGTAGATTGTTGAACCAATAACGGTCGGTATAGATATTAGGAATTCGTCATCTAAAACGGGTTTCAGAATTTTATTCACTTCTATCAAAAGCACAGCATCATCGATATTATCAATAAATTTTGCACAGACGTAGCAAAATTTTATAACTAACGGCCCGTAACGGTTCTCAAGTTTATCCTTTCTCACATAATTTTGTAAAACCTGTTTTCATTGTGTAATTACTGTACCTGAACCGGTCAGGATCGATGCAGAAGGGGTACCTGGCTACCAAACCTGTTCGGATATTTTGATGGCGAGATTTATGGGAACCGCTATGTGGTAAGGTGCCTCATGCTTTGTGTTTATCAAAATCGATAGTCACTCAAGTCAATCGAATACGAAATTTTATTCGGAACAGCAATATACCTACGCCCGAGATCGTTTACTTATAGCTTCTCTTGTTGGAAACAGATTTTAGCTCACTGCTGGATATTAGCAACAAAAGACTACCTGCTATTCGGCCCTACTGATGCTGTCCGTACAGACCTACCTACATGTACCTACTCGAGGAACTTAAAAATATGCAAGAATATAAGCTTGGCTTTTGTATCAGGTATAAAAAAGCAGTACATCCAATGGCTTCTAATACTTAGACACTAATTTAAAATGTAACTTAAGGAAGCATTACTTAAGCCTTTTTGGTTTTACGACCACCAACCATTTTCGTTGTTGCGAGCACTTTCATCCCACGCCGTAGAAAGCATTTCGCCACAGAGTGGGAAGAAACGTAATCTTCTGTTCACTTCTTAAGCTATCTAAATTAAAACGCTTTCACTAATTGATCAGTGATAGAGACGCTCACAATAAAACGCTTGTTTACTTTCTTAAAATTTATTTGAGATGCTGTCGTCTTGAGCACCTAGAATTGAAACGTTTGTTATGAAAGCCATTGTTAAAGAACGTAAATAACATTACACCAACGAACTACAAAACTGAAATGTAAAGCATAAACGAGCTACATGAAAGAATTCGTTAGAAACTGAACGAAACAAGAAAACATAACAAAAATTAAAGAAAGGACTCAGTAAAGCCAACTTACCCGTACTATGTTTTCATCCGGGAAATTGTGCGC
The DNA here is from genome assembly GCA_916701695.1 of Agrochola macilenta. NCBI lineage: Eukaryota > Metazoa > Arthropoda > Insecta > Lepidoptera > Noctuidae > Agrochola > Agrochola macilenta. Next base: position 8,824,372 of record OU753559.1, on the reverse strand, counting down.
GTACCTATCAGTAATATGACGGCGAGCAGTCACCACAGTGCATATTCCCAAGGTAAACAAAGATTACGTAAACGCAATCCCACGCACGCACGTCACCCGATCGATTTTCAAACTTTCGAATACGCCCACTTAGATTTTAAGAAAGACTAAGTTAGACCTGTTCCGACAGCTCCACAACACTACATCCACAACACTATCTAACCAAAGTCTTTGTGCCCTTGAAATCGTACAGGTTATGTTATCGATAAAGCACAACACGCGCACTGACAGTTGGAGCAAACAATCACAGGTCGAGTTCGGAGCCGGGCTCTGGGATTCAGAGATGAATAGTCTGAGAGGAGTTCATTAAGTGTCTTTAATGAGAAGTCTCGTGCTGGCGTATCACGAAAGCTGCGATGTCCGCAAGGTAAGCGAGGCAGTCGTGAGGCTCGGGCACAGCGTGGCGCTCGTGGCCGAGGTCGGGCGCCGACTGAGCCGCTCGGGCGCCGCGAGTGAGTGCCGAGGACGAAGCCCCGCGCTCCGCCGCCGCCTGCCGACAGTGCGCGCGCCTCTCCCACAAACAGCCTACCAAAACATCCCAAATTATTTATTTTGATACAGCACACGACTTACACTAGTCATTAGTCTTTTCCATTTGTACTTATAATGTAACAAGAATCTGCAGTGGCTTTCCTATCGACTCTACAGAAAGCATAGTGACCTTACAAATACATTTCAGGAAACGGTTTACTTGATTTTTTGTTGACATGCGTGCTGTGGCCTTAATACTTAGTCCTACAAATTATATCGTACTACTTATCTTCTAACGTTATAAACTCTTGAATATTGGAAGATTGTACCAAAAAATTCAATTCAGTTTTCCAAACAATTTCTTTGAAAACTCCACGGGAATTGTTCTCGCGGTGTCGCGTCGCGCCTGTCTGCAGAATCCTTTACTATTCCCTTTACAAGGAAAATATGCAATTTAGAGTGGATTGATCAACATCCTGAGGCAAATCAAATTCCGGAAACATTCCTGAAAACATGTAAGTTAGTGAAAGGTAGAGTTAGAAACGAAAAATAAATGAAAATAAGTACAGATGGAAATAATAGTTTCAGAACATGTTAAAATTAAATACATCATGTATGTAAACGCATACATAATTTAAAAGTAAAGTAGGTATTCAGACGGCACGAATTCCTGAAAAACGCTTTTGCTTTGTCTACAACATTTACATATCTTGCGCTCTATGGCATTATTTTTTAATAAATATCATATTTTTATTTTCTTATAATATAGTCACAAAATGCTTATCAGCACCACGCACTCCTTGCATAATAATAGATGATAAATATCATTTGTTAGGAATTCCTCGATACATCGCCGGGAGGGTGCGAGCAGTCACCGAGCCCGGCTCTGGCAGGGGCAGGTGATTGAGTCTTTATCGCAGCCGACGGGGCCCGGGGGTGCAACCTGCGTCCATGTCACTCTCACTTCCCCAGCCATTTATCATAAACAGAGTTTTCGAGAGTTCACTCAAGTGCCATGAGAGCAAAAGAAACAGGGGAACGTCAAATTGTTAGATACAATGATTTGATAAATTTATGACAACCCTAAGTGCCCAAGAGTTTGAAGTATAACAAAATGGGCAAAAAATTTGCATCAGCACCAACACCGAGTATCGAAAACAATGGACTATTTGAAATAAAAATAACGCTTTCTTTCGACTCCCATAAAATTTCACGTTAGTGTTTTGTGTTTGTTGTACCGGAGCCAAATGGTCGGTGCTTAATGGCAGGTAAGATAAGGTAAGAGGGAGGCAGGTATGGGCAGGTAGGCGACGTCTGGCGGCGGCCGCAGGGTAGCCCACTAACCCGCGGCTTCCGAGAACCGCGGACACGCACCGGCCACGCCACGCCACGCCACGCCGCCGCACCGCAGCCTAACCGACAAATAATAAGCGTCATCTGGCTAACTGTGGCTGTCTGGCTTATTCAACACGCAACGGATTTTACTTGCAATTATATAGCATGCGTATACAATATTGGTGAAATAACTTATACTTTATAACAGCGAAAACATCTCGAACAGCACAAACATGTTGTTAAAAATAAGATAATGCACGTCTGCTTTCTAAAACGATGCCAAGGCTAGTACACACGTATGGAGAGTAATTGAAATAAACATTGATCGCCTGGTGTTGTTTGAAAATAAAGATATAGCTGGCTATTATAATAATACAACACTAATACCTATTCCTAACAACATTAAACTTGTGTAACGTCGTGTCTGTTTGGTATTTTTCAGAGAAATAGCGCTTTCTATTTCTAGATATACCTTTGTAGTTAAATCTGAAAATTCATAATACCGTTTCAGTTTTCCCCTTTTCTATAAAGCTAATCTTTCGCCCGGCTGTACTGTCACAAAAATTCAGAGAATATTAAAAGCAGGGGTATGTCCAAAAGCCATTTTTGTATAAATCCATAAATATTATCCACGTGTCAGTATCTAACAAAAGTATATTTTCATGAAATATTTCCCTTGCCCTTTCGGGGTATGCAATAGGCCGCGAATAAAAGGGCCGGCTCCCTCAATCATCTCATCCCCATATGAAGATAAATTTAAAATGAGCTCTTTTTCATAATCACTGATGCAAATTGAATACTTTTCTACAGGAGCACTACAGTACCTACTGCTGTACTTAGTATGTATGATACTAGAAAAGTAAATATAGACAAAGGGTGCATGCTTAATTGAAAGCTGGATTTTCGCAGTAACAAGTGGTTATAACTATGTAACTTAAAAGTCTGGTTGAAAATATCAAAACGCGTCACTAAATGTCGCATTTCTTGACAGCCCAAAATAAATCAATACACCTCACCTTCACAGGTACAACACAGGTATGTACAGCTCCAAAGCTAACGGCACAGCTCATCTGGTGGTCATTTCCTGTTCAGACGCGGCTCAGACACTGTGTATCTCTAAATATACACCCGAATATCGCAAATCGATAGTATGGACTCGCGTGCATACACACTGCGCCACAAAAATGTTCGCAAATATTGAATGGAATTAAATATTATAATAATAATCTTATTCAAGTGAAACGGCTGAGAACACGCGCCTCGTATTTTTAAACATCGCTATGCAGATAAAACTCAGACTGTTTACATTCGCTCAACAGGAATAAGTTGTTCTAAACTGTTGTTGCATTGTAAGCGTACGGCTCTCATTCATCTTAAACCTTTTCAAATGCACGGTTTAATTCTCGCCAGACGAATGCAGCCGCGCCGCCGGCCGCCGCTCTCCGCGCTGGGACACATAAAAACGTTCATTTGCATTGGTGCTCCCGCAGACCCGGTATTTATCCAGTGTTACAATACCGCATAATAAGAGAACACCGTGGGCTTTGACGTCTGGCGCAAACCCTTTTAAAAATCTGTTGAAAAAATTGCGCGAGCACTCGTGGGAGTACTGCTAATTAGCCGATTATGTACGTAACTCCTGACGTTACCGCCAAACGTGCAATATTTTCACACTCATATACCTAAGTTGCCGTATACGTATATAACAGCTGTACACATGTATATGTTTGATGCCGAAGCCAGCAATTAAATGGACGGTAAATTACTACCGACTGCAATTGGGCCATGACACGCTCCTAATATTATGTTGTATGGTCATATAATACAAGCTAGGATCAAGAGATTAGTGTTTGTAATCCTAATAATTTACGGTGTTCAAATTGATGTGACAATGACTTTGCATTATGAAATAGTTACATACTTAAACTTTTCTTTCAATTTCTGTTGAAAGGTTTTTATTGTATGTATTTTGACCGTACCCGAAAAATCTTCAGTATTTCTGTAGTTGCGGACAACGTGTGGACGCTGCATTTTTGCGCATTCCATTTCGCCATGAACGAAACATTTTATTGTCGCTTGTGTAATATGTCCAGGCGATCGCCGTTACTTGCAGACATTAGGTGTCCACCCCAGGGCTCCCTTGCCCGCCGTGGCCCAAGGTAACATAACAAACAGTAATAACAACTTATCTTCATCGGCTGTTTCATTTCCGTGTCCAACTTATCGCCACATTTCAGGCGTAGTACCCTCTTTTTGTTGTAGGTACCTACTTACATACGCGAGCATAACTTTCCCAACTAACAATGATATAGAAATTCTTATGAGTTAATAAAATTGTAATAAAGTTGCAGTAAGATATACTTTACAATACTTAAAATTGTTTTTCAATTAATAACTAAGATTATTGTTTTACCCAAGCAATTTTCTTTTTTCAGATTTTCTATGCTTGTGTGTGTTCCAAACAAAATTGTGTAGTGTTATATACCGTCTTTACACAGTCGTCGAAAAAATAAAAAAACCAGGCTATAGTCAAAAATAGTCAATAGTTACTGAACTCTACCAAATCGGATAAAATAAGAGAAATAGCTTTTTACTACATCCCCGCGAACGGTACGTGACATCATTGTCGGGTCGTATCTCCCTATATCGTTGTAGTGGTTATAGTCGGGGAGATCGCCTCAAGTGGCACCCGTGATTTAGTGGCCATTTTTCATGTGAATTGCACGTGGGCCAACCCAGGCCAACCTGAGCGGCGCGCTGCCCTCTCGCACCGCAATCCATTCAACTGTTTTTATTGCGCGCTCCGACTCTTCGACCAATATATGGAAAACTAGAATTCGTTGAGGTTTCTCTTTTATAGATCCGTGATTGGGTTTGATGCTACTTCGTTTTATATGCGGTAGTCTGAACCATATGCAGTAAAAATAGCACGTTACAGATTTTTTTTCACTTGCCGTCATAGGTACGCTTTTCAGAAATTCAATACGAAGCACGTTTCACAAATAAAACCGCGCTGCATATTTTTATTTAAATATTATCTCAAAGGTATAGTCAGATGAAAGCCCCACATCAAAGGACTCGGGTAATATGTTGTATTATTAAAAAAAACTAATGCTTTGCTACAATATTACAAAAAGAGGAAACAAACATGGTTTACGCAGATCTACTTTTATCTTCGATGCCCAAAATTCTGAAAAGGGATCCGACTGAATAATGAACAACTTTGAAAGGGAATTGTGGAAAAAATGCACAGGCGAATTTCATTTTGGCAAGGGAAATGAAAAAATTGCGCCTGTTTCTGGAACGGGCCGCGCTGGGCCGGGCCGGGCCGGGCCGGGCCGGGATGGTTCCGTAATGGCGGACCTAAATGCCAATTATATCAATTAAATACGATTGCGGTTAGCGTGGACCTTTTTGACGCTTTTTTTTGTGGATTTATATATTTTTAGTGTCCATATATAGACACCAAAAAGGTTTTCGGTTGGCAAGGAATGTTTGTGAAACAAAACAACAAGCGGATCGATAATGGCAGACTAAAAGCTGAAAAAGTAAGATATACAAATGAATATATCAGACAATACCTGTAAAATAACTCCACGACGTATCAGCTAGTGGTCATAAATGTGCTCTAATGAACCATGAATGTCATCATAAAGCGGTATAATTAACGGTCACGGGGGGAGTATATCATAATCAGCAAGTTTGGCAGGTAGACTGGTGTTAGCAGTAACTGCCTGCACATTAGGATTAACCACAGGAGGATATGCGACGATTATTCTTGTACTGGTACTCAATATTCTGAGGAGCCCGTGGCTAACCAACAACAGCCGCACTGGTCGATCCATCAGGTTAAGCTACGCTTGCCGGGGTTGGTCAGTGGATAGGTGACCATCTTTACATACCGAGAATCCCCCGTGCCTCGGAGAGCACGTTAAGCCGTTGGTCCCGGCTGTCATTCGTGGATCTTTGACAGTCGTTACGAGTCGTCAGAAGCCCGAAAGTCTGACACCAGTCTTACCAAGGGGTATCGTATTACCCAGTTACTGGGTTGTGGAGGTCAGATAGGCAGTCGCTCCATGTAAAATACTGGTATTCAGCTGCATCCGGTTAGACTGGCAGCCGACCCCATCGTAGTTGGGAAAAGGCTAGGCAGATTGATTGGTATTCAATATTCTATTAGGGTGATAGTGATCATGCGCTTAGTAAATTTATAAAAATCGTTTCTTTGGGAAAGTTGTTTGTTATCATGAGTACAATCATTATGTGTTGAAGTATCGGTCAGCCTTTATTATATAAATCACAACTAAAATAAAGGGTCGTATGTAACAAATATTGGTTTAATTGTGTAAAACGAGTTGGTATAGTGTGTATGGTGTAGTAAATAAATGTCTGTACATTCAATTGAAAATACGATTTAAGAGAAGTAAAACAGTGTGTGAAAATTATTTGTAACAATTCAAAAGAAACGGTGGAACATTTCTTGCTGGTCAATTTAGCCAAAAATGCTTACAAATAGGTTCTTAATGAGGGGGAGTAATAATTCCCAGTCATTATGAACCTATTTGTTAGCATTTTCTTGAGTTTCATAAATATAATGAAACACAAAAAATCATAAATTGAATATCTGAAAATAGTAGAATGGCGTAATTATTCCGTTTCCTTGATGGTTTCAATGAAAAGAACTTAAGTTGGCTAAATGGTGGGCGACATTGTGAAGGGCCGACTAAAGTATTTAATTACGGAGAGATTCTCGACTGAGCCTCGTTTGTTTCGGTACAATCTTAGCTGTTGGCTGTAAGTAGGTTAGTAGGATCCATTATTTATTAGCGGAATACAGTGTACTATTTTATGTAGATAGCACTGGTTTTCGTACCAATCTGTAAAATAATATAAGTTTATTTAATTGCTTGCCTAGATCACAGACGATACATAGAGTCTTTTTTTCAGAGAGACCTAGCGAAAGTTTGTGTAAACTTGATGAAAACCTGCTTTGAAACATTTATTTTGGTTTTTAAAACACCAATATTTTCGCCTTTTCTTACCAAGGGGTATCGTATTACCCAGTTACTGGGTTGTGGAGGTCAGATAGGCAATCGTTCCATGTAAAATACTGGTATTCAGCTGCATCCGGTTATACTGGAAGCCGACCCCAACATAGTTGGGAAAAGGCTAGGCCGATTGAATTACATTTAAAATATATTATTTATTTATTATAAATACAAATATGCAAAATCAAGTTATGTAACGAATATCGTGAGCAGACGAGACACCTCTAGCATGTGTTTATGTAACGAATATCGTGAGCAGACGAGACACCTCTAGCATGTGTTTATGTAACGAATATCGTGAGCAGACGAGACACCTCTAGCATGTGTTTATGTAACGAATATCGTGAGCAGACGAGACACCTCTAGCATGTGTTTATGTAACGAATATCGTGAGCAGACGAGACACCTCTAGCATGTGTTTATGTAACGAATATCGTGAGCAGACGAGACACCTCTAGCATGTGTTTATGTAACGAATATCGTGAGCAGACGAGACACCTCTAGCATGTGTTTATGTAACGAATATCGTGAGCAGACGAGACACCTCTAGCATGTGTTTATGTAACGAATATCGTGAGCAGACGAGACACCTCTAGCATGTGTTTAAGCGTCCTCAAACTGTCGCTACACGCTGAAGCTAGCTACACTAAACTGATTTTCATCATTAAGGTGGCTGCGATACACCAGCGGGATACCTCACTCCCCTAAATAAATTAATACTGCAGACACACTGTTTAAAAATATTAAATACAAGAGATTAAAGCTTGGAAAACAATTTGAAACCCAAATGAATTAGGCAGGATTTACTCCCTCAAAACCCTTCTGAATTTCAAATCAAATAGGCATACCTATCATTACATTAGGACTCTGCATTTTGCGATTTTATTTTTATTTTGCTACATATTTAAGTCAGTTCATGCATGTCCATGACAAAAAATATATATTTACCATCAGCCAAATGACGTAACTGAAGAAAAAATTACAAATTACGGCTATTATGTTATGAATCGCGCAACATTACAGGAATTGTAAATAAACATATCATTGTATAGCAAATGTAAGTTTCTTAGACTGATGTCTAGAATCTCAGCCGCGCTCGTTACGCACTGAATACCACGTAATTGAGCCGTCCTTCATCCCGACTTCTTTGGGAAATTACACCCTTTCGTTACACTGCCGCAACAGAAAATAAGGAGAGTATCTCCTAACAACATCAAATAAAAAGGCACTAAAAGTATTTCAAGATTCCACCCGTTACTCAAAAAAATCCCAGGTCTATTGAACACTATTTATTATTCAAGTTCCTTGTAAAGGTAAGACTGAAAAAAAAAACCGGCCTTGTGCGAGTCTTCGTGTACATGACTCGCACACGAAGGGTTCCGTACCACAGTATAATATTTAGCAAATAAATGAAAATCCTAAACGACGAATATTACTATTTTTCATCTTAAATTATAAAAATGGCAAAGATAAATTTATATTTCATAATGATACCATGAATTACAAAATAATTTTATGCAGTTGTAGAAAATCGCCTGCATTTAAATAAAATACCTTATGAATCGGCGTTTTTAGTATTTGTTGATTTTATACAGTACATGACATGATATACAGAAGTTTCAAATTCCTCATTTGTTTTGTCGTTGCAAAAATGGTCTAAGACTGACAAGTTTTACGGCCCCTATATCTTTCATTTGATGATAGAAAAAAAAACAAAAACTGTGCTCTACTCGATGAGCTCGCTCTAAAAGTTAATAATTTTAAACTTTATTTAATTTTTATTATTTGTTGTTATAGCGGCAGTAAAAAATACACATATCTGTGAAAATTTCAACTGTCTACCTATTACGGTTCGGATACAGACAGACAGACGGACGGACGGACGGACAGCGGAGGCTTAGTAATAGACAAGATAGTTATGATCATTTATTTGTCCAATAGGGTTCCGTTTGGCACCCTTCGGGTACGGAACCCTAAATATAATGAACTCTTTAAGCTACCTACTACGAGTATTTCTCACTATGAACAAACTAAAACACAGCCTACTCGATACTACGAAGCTTAGTACTAAGCTGCTCTCACACGTCACTTCACAAAAGCGATAATGACACGTGGTATTAAGATTTATTTCCTCTTAAAGGCGCTTTAAAGCACTAGTCAAGGTGTCAAGGTATGTGCTTCATAATTTTAGACTTCCTCGTGTAAAACTACTTTAAGAGTAGTAAATTAAAATGAGCAGAAAAGCAGACAAGATTACACATGAAATTGCAAAAGCAGAACAATAGTCGCATATTCAGCAAGACGACGACGTAGCACATTTCATGAGGCGTACGCGCGCCATCCGTATAGTGTCCGAAAAGAAAAATGTGGGGCGGGGGACCCGGAATAGTGCGCGAGGTCGTCGACCCGCGGGCGGGAGCCGGTCGGCTGCAGCCTTCAGCGCCTTCAGCATTCTTACATTATTTAGCGCGATCTATGATAACTAATGGTATATTTTGGCTATAATATCACCATGAGGGAGTTGAAATTGCGAAAAAGGGCTCGCGTACCGGAGGGTGTTCCTCGGTGTAAGCGACAGAGCCGGGCGTAACTATATTTTTAAACTCTCCGGAAATAAAGGCGCTTACTTCGATATGAGTGAACCATAAATCGGTCTCTGAAGACTTCTTGCCGGCTGCTATCTTTTATTCAGATGGACAGGCGCCGCCGCACCTATGACAAATGATGAGCAGCTGGGAGAAAGAAAGGCAACGAGTACGATGTTGTAATGTATCAGCAGTGACTAATGTTACTTGTTTGTTTGTGCGAGAAAGTTCTGGCTTTGATGCTCACTGTAAATGTATTGTATTAAGGTAAGTAATTCTGAATACATTCTAAGACTAAGCGTAACAAATGTTTTATTAGCGCAATTAATTCAGGTTAGTTTCAGTTAATTCAACACCCTAAACCAAAGACTTTTACCTAATTAATTGTATTTAGTTTGATGAAGACTATAACAAAGAAGGTACTTTGGAGTGACTGAGTGGCATCTAAACTAGACTTGGATGTAGATATTTATCACACGACTCTCTCTATGTATAGTATAGCTACATAATTATACATGCGTTTTAAGCCAATTAATAAACACATTTATTATTGTTATACGCGTTGTCAATTAATTTAACTGCGAGATCGTAATCACGAGGAACTAAACACGTAATAACTATTATAATAGTGATGGGAAAGTTCTGAGTCCTGTTACTACTAATATTAGGTGGAATAAATTGATGACAGCGCAAGTCAATGCACTTGTTAACCTGTATAATTGCGTAATACACAATCAATCAGAATCTGAATCGCTTTGAAACAGATTGCTAATCCATTGATTCATAATTTCGAAAAAAATATCTGCTCAACAACGTAAATAACGCAATGAATGTTGTTGAACTGTCAAAATGATACAGATTAGCCGTAATCGTTTACGAACATAATATGTTGCGTAATTAGATAGCTGGTTGTAAATGGTTTAACCTAAAAGTCGTAATCACTGAGGTTTTTTAATTTAAATATTGTATTTTATTTTTTCGTAAAATGTACTTAGTTGCTGAATTGCTTATTGCCAAATATTTTATATTAATATATTTAACTCCCTGAAATAAATCTTTACTGTAATCAAATCACTGATTGTTCATTGGCTGTTCTGTGTAGTAACAAGTCAATTCGAAGCACGCGCACAAATTGATTCGGGACTATAATCTCCACAGACTTTGTGTCACGGAGCGATTGTGTCAATTATCTGCGTTTGTTGTGATGAAGGAGCTCTGCTCTGCGTGAACATTCGTCGTAGTCGTAGTATTTGCCATCGGTAACAAAGCTACCTACTATTTTACTTCTCGAATGTTTTTTTATATTCGCACTAGCTTCTGTCCGCGACTTCGTCCGCGTGTTTTAACATCTTATTAGCTTAGCTATATTTGTTTGAATATATGTATATATTTGTAATCACGTTCTCAAAAACGGCTCTAACGATTTCGATAAAAGTTGCAATATAGGGGTTTACGGGGGCGAAAAATAGATCTAGTTAGGTCTCTTATCTGGGAAAATTCGTTTACTCCGTATTTTCACCCGAGCAGAGCTCGGTCGCCCAAAGTTTAGAACAAGATGGCTACCTTAGAATAATGACATGGCAGCATGGAATTAGTATGAACTATCCTGTACTATTAAATGAGCATTCTCTCAGAGCAGGGCTCGGTCGCCCAGGTACTCATATATTCTATTCTATGACACTCAGGGATAGTGTAGCTTCCCATATGTTAAAGATCAGTAGTTGCGAAGATTACTACAAATTGTAACTCTTTATAAAATATATAAGTATCGATGTATCATTGGCTGTATACCTACAGGCTAAAACATAATCAAGTGAAACAAAACTTCGTATTTATTTATGAAAGAAAAGCAAAGTTCAAAAGTAATTTATATGGCATGTTTCGACCTTATTTATAAACAGAGGTATGGCTCCCTAATAAATCATTTCCTGGTATCAAGCTTTAAGGCGAGCACAAAACCCCTCACTAGTACTGGCTCGTAAAAAGTAGCGAAGCTTGTAACTTGTATGAAATAGGTATGTATGAGTAGGAGCTCAAGCTAAGGTTTAGACGATGCTTGGTGGTCCTACTATCTATATGCTGTACAATCACTATATTCATGGTTTTATTTGACATCTGTCACGCTGCACATGTCGGGAGGGGAATACCGTAAACTTTATCGTTGCCAAGCAAATAAACCGACAATAAATTGATAGACATGTACGCAATCGACCGCCGCCCCTCACGGCAAGCTACACAACGGTGGCGACGCGATTAGGTTCGTTTTTCACATAAATGTCATCCAATTTCAATTTATTTGCAATACATTTTGAATAAAAAAGGCATTGTTTTGAATTCATATCATATACTTAGCTCAATTTTCAGGCAATTTTAATGCTATTTAAATAGCAACCCAAGAATAACAGTAAAGTCTACAACGTAGAGGTACCTACTGAGTACATAACTTACTAAATTACTAATAATTTTATTCACCGTTTCACAATTAAATTGCATTGTTCTTTTTAAATTGCGAAATGTTGCTTGCATTTCAGCAGCTCTACGAACGATACCCGAATACATTTTACCATATTTATTTAGATTTTTATGATCTTTTTTAAACGCATAGCAGTATAGTATCTAATTTACGAAAATAAACAGGGAAAGTTGCATAACATTGTTATATAGACTGGTGTATCTTTCGTTGATATCCGCGCGCCCCTCACGCGAGTTGTATGCGAATCACGCGCGAATTTTCCATATAAAGTCAACATTTTTCATCAGAAGACGTTCACTCAACGCCTTGTCTCCCCTCCTGTACCTCGCGTCAACGCTTTCCAATTACATTTAGTAAGAAAATTTCAAATTAATTGCATCACACATTTTCTGCCTTCGAGAATCATATGATAATATTTTAATCTGTAGATACCGCAGCGTAATAAAATATTTAACTACACGTGAGAATAATTCTGCATTAAATACAATATTTCAAATGTTTTAATATTTTAATCTAACTTCGTAAACAATCGGTTTAACTAAATCTAATCTAAATTCGTATTTATTCGACAGAACCTACCTAACCGTTCCCGAAGACAGCCATAATCTCCGCTCTAGGATAATATCCCATCGGAAATCTTTTGATACCTAAGTATTAGACAGCAATCCCCAGAGCCTTCGTTACCTCGAAATACGCAAGAGAAACAGCGAGTACGTAAACAATGTCAATATTTTATTATCATACTGTCGTTCCTAAGTTAACAGGAAATTGACACCAGCAAACATCAAAATAAAGAAAAGAAAATCGACACCGTAACATTGCGAGGCATGTAACTTCTAATATAAATAATTTTCTTTTTATTTAGACCAGATATATTCGACGTACTAACAAGCTTTTCACAGGTTTTATGCTAGGAATATTGAACAAAGTGAGGTCCCACACGGCGCCAATAGAACGTTTGAATATGCAAGCAGAGTTATGACCTAGTTCTATAAAAGTTGCTGCGTAAACTTCCTTTCCACACTTTTTATACGCTTCACAGTTTGTATGCGAGTTTTCAATACGAGTATGTACAGTGTACACGTAAAATTGAAATACAGTCGTAATGGAACAAGCACGTAAAACATTCATAGAATCGCATTTTAAAATAGCGCGAACAACTCTACACAAAGTAGCAAAAATATTTAACGCAGTAAATCAAACAAGGAAGTTTAAAATTATACAATGAAAGGAATTAAATTAAGCAATCTAACTTCCAAAAGTCGCTTAATTACACTGTTCGAACTCAATTGACGTCTGACCTAAATCTGCATCTGAATGAGAACCCGGCTCAACTCTTCGTCCGACAAGTTTAGCACAATCGCATCTCAACCTTAATAATTCCAATCTCGCAGTTTCAATGTAAAGAGGTGCACTGTAAGGGTTAGAGTGGTGATTTGACAAAGTTTCCGCATTTGGCTCGAAGACTCGACGATACTAGACCCTCTGCGACCTGATCGAATCTTCAGCGCTGCAGCGGCGGAAGCAATAAGCTAGTATTTGTTGTACCTACCTACGTCAATACTCTTCAGTTATGAAAACAAAATTCATTAATTTCATTTTCATAAAGAGTAAATTAAATATAAATAGGCTGAACAAACAATTTCGACACCATATCCTGTTCCAAGACAAACACCCAAAACGTTACAAATCTTACAAAATGGTGATAGATTTATTTATAAAACTTCAAGAATATTTTTTCACAGCATCTTCCCAGCAATCAATAGAAAGCTCCCTCGGTTGAGATGACACAATCTTGAATAGGCAATAATGCAATCCGATCCCTGATCTATCTCATCCGACTCATAAAACTTTCGAAGTAGAGAGGACGACGCGGCTTTACCAAGTTTTGCTAAGAATAGAACGGCGCTCTAGTTTCATCATACGTTACTGATCAGTTTCTACTCTACTCAACCGAGCGGAATAGCGAACTGTGGAAACAAATACAATGTTTTTATGAGCGGCCTAGATATAAATATTATACACAATAATCAAATTACAACCAATATTATTTGATGTTATGGGACTGTTTATATGTCAAGTGGAAAGGGTACCGAAAAGGAGACCTTTTTGCAAGTTTTTTTTGTACTTGTGGTAGATAACCGTCCGTTTTCTGAATTCTTTGTTGAAAAATTAACTTAAATAATAACATAACATAACATCACGGCTTGTTTCCCCGAAGGGTTGTGCAGAGCTGTACCTATTGTAGCAAAAAAAAAAATCTCCGCTACATCCAGGTGAAATCTCGTCCCGTGATCGAACTATGCACGACATAGGTCATGTAATAAAACGAAATATCCAGGTGAAGAACACAAAGTATATTGCAATAAATAAAAAGAAACAAGTAAAAAATATGCAAGGATTAAAAAATAGTCGTCAGCGTATGTTTGAAAGCCTAATATCGAAACGTTAGATGAATTTTAATTAGTGGATGTTTTTCTCGGCAAAGAACGCTATGCCCGGTATCGGTATACGTGAGATATCTCGGTTTTTCTTTTTCCGATGAACCCGCGACCCAACCTTGGCAAATTTGTTGGTAAATATGACAAAAATTTTTGCTTAAATTTGTATTGCCTTTTTTTATTACCGCCGTAATACAAATTTAAAGAAAAAAATGTATTTTGAGGAAACGCTTGTGGGTGGCCTGGACCAGAACGAGGCATCGCACTGCTGGCAGACGCTAGGAGCTGCCTGCTCTAGGCGGCAACGCGGCCCCGTGCCGCTGGTAGGCGCTCTCTTCTGTCACCTCCTCGGGATCGTCCGCAGAACCACCCGCTTCGCCTCAGAGGCTCCAGAACGCGGTAGGCGGCTCCGCGCGGACAGCAATTGGGCAAGCCCTGGCAACGCACACAGGCCTGCGACGCAACTGTAGCCGGGAGGCCTTTTCTGTTTGAATCCAAAATAAACACCATTTTAGACCCGTAAGAAAGGCGAAATTATATAGGGGGGTTGGGTGATAGACGGACAACTGGAATACTCACATGTTGATACGGGACCTTACCTTATATGGGAAGAATATCCCAGATAGATCCCTGGCAAGACCTTATCGATTAATGCGATACCTGGAACGTACCTGTTCACGAAAAAAAAAAACTCAGCAGGAACTTTTAGTACATGGTCAAGTGACCAAACGTAGCTGACAACGACAGAACATTAATACTCAAGAAGAGGCTGACAGCTGACTTCAAACAAACGCAAATCTTTTTATTTCTGCTTCTACAAGACCGAATTGAAAAATGTGTCAGCCGTGACAATATTTTACAAATAAAACGTGTTCGGCCTTTTTCGCGAGATCTAAAGAGGCATATTTGGCAGCGAAATGCTGCACTACATAATACACCCACATTTCGCCAGTTATGGGCGAGCCCATTGCCATCAACCGGGCAAAAATCCAGACTCCGACCTAAAACCGAGAAATTCCATATAGAAAACCCCAATAACACTTTGCCCAACCTGGGAATCGAACCCAAGACCTCATGCTCATCAGACCAACGAGGCAGTCAACTTATATAATATCTACATAAAACTATGTCTATTTATAGGTACTTAATTCAAATTATATCTAGTCAGTGCACACACTTCACTAAATATTTGAACCGGATTCCAGATTTTATTATGACTGGCGCGCTCTGAATTTATTTTCACTTAATTTTATTTAAACAATAGTGCGACTTTTCACGGCTTTTTAATTCAATGAAAGAAATCCTGCGCTCATTCAGGCGACGTCCATCTCGTTAACCTTATTACCGAGTGTGGGTCCTGTATGCAGCCTGCGGCGGAATACAGTCCTATTGCACACATTTTTCCATGACCAGTGAGAGTGACCTACAAAAAATACGAAGTTGCATTTCAATTTGAAAGAAATGGAGCCGTATTTAAAAACAGAAATGCAAATAGTATTGAAGAGCCAAAAAAAATTAAAGCGAATGCAGAAGATATAGAAGAGGCATCTCAAATGCATCTCAAATGCACTTACAGAATTTTATCCAAATGTTCAAAACAATAAACAAACGTTAATTAACCTTCTGACTACTAAAACCAATTCGAACTATTATATAAGAACAGAAGCAACACATTTCACTATGAAAATGAATCGCAATCGGCTCAAATAGGTTTTACTGTTTATCGAGCCAATCACCGCAGCTCCATCAATCAATTCCTTGAAATCAGAAGCTCTGCTGAGGGCCAGCTATTTGTGCCTAATTATTCTGAAGAGGCAATTATGTTCAAGGTTATACGCGACCTCGTTCCAATGGATGCTACACAATCATATTTTGTATTTGCTATTGTTCCTTTGGGATTACTTTATAAATTGGATCCGTATGTTGTTGGGCGTGATGTTAGCTTTAATTATTTAGTACAGTACATTTTGTGCTGTGGGTATCACTTGGTTGCATTTTATATTAAATTAATGTGGTAATTGGTTCTCTCTTTAAAGATATGTTACATTTTTAACTCTTGCTCATCTGTATTATTAATTCGTTTAAATAAAAAATCTGTTTTGTAATGCGGTGTATTTAATAACAATCCCTCGTTTATGTCTTTTTCATTGTGTTTCAATATTTATTATTAATTCACGATTTTCTAAACTTATATAATAATTGTGTTCGAATTTTCTCGTAGGTAAATTCTTATCTTCAGGAATAACAATAAAGTCGTCATCGATCTTCTGTTTCTTTAGCGTACTAAGGAAACATCGTTCAATCTATGCTTTTATAGATAGGTACACTATATTTAATGCCATATAAAATAAGTCAATGAGTGAGGGTCTTCGATAATATTCTTCCCCTCTCTCCGTTTGTGTAGGTACGTAATGAAAATTAAGATTTATAAGGGGAGGTGAAAATTTGACACCTGCTTTCGATGTAACGAATACCGTGGATGAAAAATTATGTGCAATTATTGTAATTGTTTGAAACACTTTTATATCACTTTCTTGGAATTACCTTTTCAATAAACTTTAATATTGACTAGATAATATATATATCAAAATTAAAGGAAAACGCAATTAATCAAAGTATTAATTATCATCTATTTAACCTTAAATAATTAAGGAAATATAATTAAACGTAGAAACAAAGAAAACTTTTAATTTATTCTTTACAACTTACATTCTTTACGATTTTGTTTGTGAATACCAATTAAAAGTTTAATTCCCTTTATTCCGCTGATGGAAATACGACTCTACATCAACGAAGGCACAGATATAAAGGAGCTTGGTGACTTTGTTGTGTTATCCTATATTGAAAAAGTAAATATTTAAAGAAAAAAACAGCCAAGTGCGGGTTCCGTAGTTGGGATGAATTTATCCCAAAAACAAACTTAAAACTTAGTTGAAAAACATATTCCCCATACATCGATATACGATAGAGTCAATTCTCCTACTGCAAAAGGAAGTTATTAACCAAAAAAAAAAACAAAAAGCCGATAAAACTACAAATTCACGATCTTCGGACTTTTCCTTTACTTGTGCTGCTACCTTGCTTCCTGCCTTTGCGAGTATCAAAATATATCGTTTAAATACCGTCATTTTAATTAAGTTTTCTTAGAAGCTTGATATTTTAGTGCCCCAAGGGACCGTAGAACGACGTATTAGAAATTAATTTCAACTTGATACCTTCACGCGTTTCTGAGAATAAGGGTCTTGACAGACTGACAGACAGACGGACAACGAAGTGATCCTTTTTCTATTGAGGTACGGAACCCCGAACAGAGGTCTGAAGCTATACATAAAAGCTATGGTTTTTAGGGATGAAAACATAAGCAATTTGCAATTCTCGTCTCCGCTGGTTCCACCTACCAAATCCACTTGTGAACGTAAAGGAAAAAGTGCTTACACGAACTTTCTCCTCGCAAATATTCTGAACGGAAAAGTCGTAGAAAAGCGAAGTAGTGAATGTCTAGATGTTTAGTAATATTTGTCGACCTGTCACCAGTCACAAGTTTGCGAGAACCAGGTACATAATTCGAGACACTGTTATACCTATGCCTAGTATAAACCTACATACGACTGTTCGTTAGGGCACCGTGATCGATCACGACTACACAGAGCAAAATTTCATCAACTGCTCCGACACCGTTTGAGTAACTTTCAATTCAGCAAAAGAAAAAAATGCTTCAGCGCTGTTTGGTCAGAATTTCGGGTTTCAAGGTACTTTTGAGCAAATAGAAGTTAAGACAGCTTTCGAACCTTCGAGCGCTGCAGGACGAGCGAGATGTGTCCTTGGTGATCATTTACAGGCGATCCTTACGGGATCATCCGGATAAACGGCGCCCATAAATCTCTAAGCATTTTTATTGTTTACTCCATAGAATAATTTTATTTTATTCGACCCTAAATACCCTTCATAAATATATCGGCAACATTTGCCCTGCCATTTACGACATCTGCTTTAGAATTATCGAACATTGATCATATTTTCGCTCGCGACAAATTCAACCGCTTTACTCAATTCCGTATCGACATAATATTCTATAAGCTCGTAATATTGTGGTTGTATGATTGTTGACTGATGAAGTTTAATCTAGTTATGCCGTATTAAATTCAATAGATTAATAGAACACGAACATCAAAGAGTGATCAGTCATCGTTAGGAGCCGATCGGTAATGTCCGGAACTTGGCTCCGATTAGATTGTCTTCCGGACTTTCCAACTAACAACTAGTTGGTAGCAAACTGTCCGAACTGCCGTCGCGACTGAATGGATGCTTGTGTATTAATATCCTGTTTAATAGTAACGCTCGACACGGTGCTGGAGAGCCCTCGTCCTGAACGAGCGCGACTATTTACATATTCAATAAGAATTACAAATCATTCATCTGTTAAAATATTTATGTACGCATTTATCGAAGCGTAAGAGCCCTTGAATAATGAGTATTATCAATGATTAAAAAAATATTTTTTTTTAAATCTATTTTTCACCTTTATTTTCAGGTTTTCGGCCAACATACAAACTAAACATAATAAAACGCAGTTCATCAGCCCATTAATTCAATGAACATTCCATAAAAAGAAAATAAATCCTTCAGTAGGTGTGTACCTAAACCAAATATCATATTTTATTAACATTCA
The DNA here is from genome assembly GCA_916701695.1 of Agrochola macilenta. Lineage (NCBI taxonomy): Eukaryota > Metazoa > Arthropoda > Insecta > Lepidoptera > Noctuidae > Agrochola > Agrochola macilenta. The sequence continues at coordinate 8,805,311 of OU753559.1, read as the reverse complement.
TTAACGCCAGCTTAATGAATTTATTGTTCATCTCGGTTTATGAGTTGAATGAAAACGATGCCGTTAAAAACTAATATAGCAAAGCGGTTTAATAGCATTATATTTTATGTAAGCTTAGCTTTTATTTCATGAACCCTTGCATTCGTTTCGGAGATAACAAGTCGGAGCCGGCGACGTGCGCCATCGAGGCGCGCAAATATCCATCTCGGATGTAATTGGAAAGCTCGCTACAATAAAAGACTGGGGGTGACACGGACCGATTTGGAGCCATACAGATGTGCCTACATCCACGTAACCATGTCAAGAGCCTACGTTTCTTTTCAACAATTTGACTTAAATGTAAACCAGCTAACATTTTACGCGATTCATGTTCGAGATTGCGTTAAGAAGTCCCATTTACTTAATTATTTTGTAGCAGTTACAACTTTAGTGGGACCGTTAATTTCTTTATTTGCTTAACTAGCATAAAATACTGCCGTGTAGAACAGTTTCCTTACGGCTTTCTTTAAGTAAATGATGAATGCATTAATAAATTGTGCATTATGTATATTATAGTCAGAAATAATGAATAACTGATAACGAGTACAGAGCTACGTCATGAAAAAGGTCGCATTTCATTTAAAATAACGTCCTTGCCTCAGCCTGTAAATAATATTCACAAGAACTTTACCTACCTTTTAATTAATACCCAAAACGAAAATATATTAATCCCGCTATCTACGAAACAAATTTCAATTTACTCGCTCACGAAAACAGAAATAGCAGAATTTATAGTTTGCTGACAACGCTGTCAGCAAATCCTACGCAATATGATAAAATGTTTTAATAGAAGCAGATGAAATATTATACGAAATCCACTCCCGTCCCGCTGGATAATCGAAAGGTACGCAAAGCGGAAGAGAGGATCAGTCGCAGGTATGGATATGGATGGAAAAACTGAACGCAACGTTTGATGAAAAACAGCTACGCACGTGTTTCGCGCGTCACTGATCCTACGCGCGTAGGCCTCGTAGCAAGTAGCGAGTGCTGCGACTTCGCGGCCGGGTGCCCGTGTAGTTTCAAATTAAAAAGTCATTCAAATGTTTCAATTTTTATTTTTATTTATGGAATTTTAACAGCAAACTTTTAACTCGTACCTACATTTTATTAGGTATCTACTAGGTACATGGCAACTTCTAAATGAGTATTACCTAGGTACCTAGATTTCCCTATTGTAGATCAAACATAATTATTGAAAAGGAATTTGTGTCTAGCAACACGAAATCCAGTGGAGCCGGATTTAGCCCAAAACTAATCCGTACACAGAGCTGATGGGTGCACAAGCGGATTAACTCGTGTTAACTAGGTTGCAAGCATGTAACAAAGCAACTAAATTTTAGACAATACAGAGGGAGGAAGCCAGCTTATCTTGCACAGGCAGCCTGAACTGGGGCGACAAAGTCGAGCACAAGCCAATGACGTCACGAGTCTGATTCGGTAACCTCTCTTTGAATAACTTTCATGTAAATATTTATTAAAACAATTATTTTGTAACTCGGGTCGACACAATTCTTGGAATCGTGTTTACTCTAGCAATTTCTTCGTTAGTCAATTAGTGAGTGGCTTTAACAAAGACATTATCTATTAATTTGGGAATTCTATTCACGAATTCAGAGATAAATTAGATAAACACGACGAACATTCTTGATAGGTACCTCAAGGTTTCATGCCCACTCATCCACACGCTACCCTCACGCACTTAACATAAGAATAGAAGTGCACCGTAATGCAATACGTTACAGTGATACGATGCGAATGTTTCCGAACCCGTACGATCACGATGCGTAAATATTGGATTCACATTTGATCTGGAACAAATCAGTCGCTATCGGCCGTAAACGTCATCTTCACAATGATAAATCGTTGCTCTGACCTGCTTAGAAATGTAGCCAATATTCCTACTCGTATGCGGATACATCTGCCTAATACGGCAAAAAAAACTCATTACTGAAATTCACACTCGATATAGTACTTGTAAGTACACACTTTTACATTAATAAGTTGAGCAAACAAGATGATCGAGGTCGGAACACTGGAACGAAGATGACAATTGGGTTTCGGTTGGTACATGTTGCATTAAGATGTTTTTCGGACAAAGTATAAACTCAGACGCAATTAAGTAATTTCTTTAAATAAACCGAACCTGAAAGCCCACGGACTTTGTAGGTCGACAAAAGAGCTCATACCTAACTCACTTTACAAATTACGGAACGTCAATACTAAAATATTTCTTGTTACGAACAAATTTTGAAATGGAAAACGAAAATGCTATTTTTGCCGGAGCATGGAGCGGCTTTCGGCTCGTCACTCGATTAGGGAAGTGTTCATTAAATTACGCGATTGCCAGCGTCCAGTTTGTCGAGCAGTTTGCACTGGCGATGGAAATTCCTACAAAATCAGCAAAAACCTGCCCCAAAATATTATTCGAGTTTTTGCTGAAGTTAATTGAAAATAAACGTTCAAAATAACTGCCGATTTAATGTAACAACTTTATTTTTATACAGCTAATAAACAAAAATAAGTACAGGCAACATTAATAAATTTTATATCCCCTATAGACTTGTTATTGGCGACCTATTGAGCAAGATGTCTTAATAATTTGAAATAATATTTCGAAACAGTACCAATAATAACTGAGATTTCTATTGAACTATTGGCACATGGTTAATGTGTTTCTATTAGCTTGAACCACAGATCGTTCTCAAGAGCATACAATCAATAATACTTGTACCTATGTCTTCATGATTATGCTTTGCAAATGAAGTTAAGTAAGCAGAGTAGACATTTCATTTGCGTCTGTATTTGCAAATTTGTATTTCTACAACTAAAAACACAAGGTAAATTCAAATACAAGCGGCTGGTTTAAATACTTATCCTAAGGGTCTCAAAACTAGGTCCTCACCGGAAACGGTTGTTTCGGGAGGTTCCTGTTCAGGATCAAGCGGGAGGAAACGCCCGGGTGTCACCATTGTATGGATCGCCCAGAGGACACGGTGGAGGTCTGCCCTGCTTGGGCGGAGCACCGCCGTGTCCTCACGGAGGCGATCGGCGGCGGCGATCTCTCGTGTCCGGCCCTGGTTCAGGTCATGGTCCGGAGCGAGAGTGCATGGGAGGCCGTCACCTCCTTCTGCGAAGCAGTTATGCTCGCGAAGGAGGAGGCGGAGCGCGCGAAGGAGATTCAAGCTGCACGCCCTCGCGCCCCTAGTCGCCGCAGGAGACGCCCCGGGCGTCGGGAGTCACAAGCTGACTTCCGGCTACCGTAGGCGCGGGCCTGCGGATGGTGAGCGATGGGCAGCTCGCCGTCCGATAAGGACCAGGCCCGGGTCGACGGCGCGTTGTGTTCCACGCGCGCCTCAAAGGGATGTCAGCAACAACTGACGGGGTCCGGAAGGACCAATGCCTGCTGGGGTTGCGGGTTTGTCTGAAAGGGATATCGCGGCCCCAGCACATAGGCAACGGAAGGAACACGGGTGGGTTTTAGTCAGTAAAAGTCTGACACTCCCTCTCGCTCTGCCCAGAGTGGGAGGAGTCATTTGATGATTTCCCACCCAAAAAAATAAAAAATAAAAAGGGTCTCAAAACTACCAACGTAGGTATTTAGCATCTCGGCAGAGGCTACGACTGGCTACAAGTCTTTTACAATTCTGCGTCGTCGTTCTAAGGATACCAATAAATTAAGGATCGAAATATTATAATAACGCAATTCTCAGTTATCATCACAAGCGACTTGAAGCGAGAAATCGAATCAGAATACCATTTTTATGATATTGCCTACGATTTACTAAAGCATCGTCCTCTTCTAAGCAAAACGATGGCCCATTCAGAAGCTAGGTTAACTAAACGACATAAAATAATCATCCATGTCAATACAGAATTTGTTATTGTTATTTAATGATGCCGACTCCGCTACTTTATGAAATATCTTACAATTATATGCTTCAGAATAATATGATATTTTTGGCACAATATGTTCTCATACTTACCGATAGACACATAGTAAATTCTTTGGTTTGCGTACCAGCTATCGAATAACACAACTTGCCTAACACATCTTCGTAAATGCTTAAGACTATTCTGTTTCATTTTGTCAGTTCAACAACATTGCGTTATTTACGTTGTTGAGCATTTTTTTTCGAACTTATGAAGTAATGGATTAGCAATCTGTTTCAAAACGATTCAGATTGTGATTGATTGTGTATTATGCATTAGGGTGCTTGGGCCATTGATGGAATAATGATACAATAATGTACTGTAAGTTGCTGGTCTAGGCCGCCTAGCTTTAGGTGAATTTGGCAGACTTCCAAGACTTCGAAGATCCTGATTTATATCCCATGTTACGACTAGTTTAGACCAATTCACATGTAAATACTTGTATCTATAGTAGAGACGTATACCTAATTAATGATGGGGATCCAGTTCTGATCGTCAATAAAATATTGTTAATTTTAGCAAAATAGGAGGGGAAAAATGCATATCTTGTAACAAAATTATACATCTTATTACAAATATATTTTTCTCTTATCATGCTTATGTTTGTTCATCCATCTTTTAAATATTTGTCACCTTTTCCCCCATTGACTTTCCCTTCGCATTTCGCTCTACCTTCTGCAGAATCGAGTAATAACTGTCACATATAATTTGGATTACAGTCATAGGTACCTCCGTATAATAATGTAGTTAACCAAGGCATAAACCTGTTATAATTAGGGTAACTTGATAGGCGATCCATTTTATTAGTGTGAAGGATAAAACTAATAAAATGGACTGCTTATAAAGTTCACTTGTCGTAAACAAACCCGGTTAAGGACAAAGGAATTTTCCGACTTAATCTAACACATAAACCCGCCGCATTGACCGTATATAAAAAGAAAGTTATATATGTAATAATTAGATTGAGCAATCATTTCTGGCGATGGAGAATGGATAGATGAGGATATTATTCTGTTTGGTAGAGAGAGGTAGAATGACAGCATCAACATTTCGAAGCCTGCCAGAGGATACACTTTGACAAGCTTGGAAATGTTGATTATTTAAATTAATTGAAGATAAATACTAAGTTGAACGAAATAAGATTGTTTAAGACCATTTCATTTAACTTGCAAATAGTCGGTAAAAAAATATACGATGGCAAAAAATGGGCCATGGAAAAAAACAACGTCACCATTTTTCGTATAAACCTTGATTATCCTCCATGATGACACCGACAAGGTCCGCCGGTTACCGCAGCTATTTGCGTTGGATCCATCTGCGTCAACACATTATCCCAAAATTTTACCCTTTACTTAAAATACATGACGTTTACCCTGGGAAGCTTTCACACGTTCATCAATTTGATTCAGAGGAATATTATTTTAAAATCCAATAAATTATTAAACAGTTCGCGTGAATAGATTTCAAATAACAAAGTAACCTTGATTATTTCAATAATTTCATTTTAATGTTTGGACGGGCGTTGATAGCTGCGGCACCATGTTTTCTGTTTTATTTATGCCAATTCGTTGTTGTTCCTAACAAAAATACTTTGTTACTTCATTGTAATTTAAGGCTAATTTCATCAGTTAAAAAAGGCCGTAAATAGACGATAGGGTAGTCGCCAATGCAATCCAGTGAAAGTATCAACCCAAGATTGATGGGCTGGATATTCAGCAACGACAAACAGACTGCTCCAATTGATTATACACATACATCCAGCAAACACATAACCCGACAATATAGTGCTCAGAATTATTCATTAAATAATATCTGAATTAATACAATTATTTTCCTGGCATAAAACTAAATTCCGTCTAGAGGTGAAGTATCTACAGCTATACAAAAATATAACGGAATATTATAAAACACACTGTAAATAAATACAGCAAAGAGACTAGGACGAATGAATCTTTTGATATTCGTTACAGAATCGGAACGAAATAAACTACATAAACATTTTTATATTCTTTTTCATAGCTCAATTCAGTGAAAGCCTCTTGTGATATCCGAGCGATGAATAAAAACTGTGATGCTATGAATATGTAGGCACCGTTTTCATAGAATTTAGACTGGATAAACTAACATTCTTGCGGGATTGGAATAATTTGATAGCAAATTACATAGGAGGTAGGTACCGCCCTTTAGAACGTGTTCGGTTAAATGTTTTACCTATTCCTAATATTAATGAGATTTGGCGGAGATGTGGCTGTATTTATGTATGAGGAATATACAGCTATTACTATTACCTGCGTTCCCGTTCCTTTTATTTTGTGTTGGTAGAAAGCAGTGGAATTTTGAAATGAAAGGAATCAGCTTACGTGACGCGGGCGCAAAGGGGCACCCGTACCGCAACCAGCAAAACGAGAAACAAATTCACAGGTAATCTCATGCCCCAATTAATATTTTGCTTCTACGGGAGCTGAACGGACCGACGTTTATTTATTTGTGTAAATTAAAACTATTTCGCTTGTTAAAAGGTCTTCGCGCACGAAAAACTCACTTAACAATTTTAATTGAGTTTACTTCAACGGGACGTGAGCTATATTTAATGTAGATGTAATTAGGTAAGTATGATAAATTCTAATTGTGGGTTTTGAAATGTATCTTTAATCTTTGTCACTTATGAAAGAAACGGAAGTTCCAATAATTATGTTGCGACACCTACGACAGTTCGTTGGCCACTACAGTTCTGTAATTCGTTATTTTACCAAATAAGACACCATGCACAAACGAGATAACTTCCTGATAAATGATTCTTAATTAACCTTCAGCGAGATCGGGAGGGTGACATTTATCTTTACGAAAATTTTACTCGGTTTACATAAAATATGTATAACGCGAAAAATAAGTTTTATCGAAGAATGAATTATGGAAATTACTCTGAGAAGCCCGCTGTAATGGCAACGATGAAACTAAAGGCTGACTCTATAGAGTATAAATAAAGAGTGAGAGTCTATAGAGTGTAAATTTTAATCAATAACCAAGCCCAATGTTAAGTAAGTATGTAAAGTTTTACATAGTGTTTGGCTTGACTTGACTTTAAATTGTAAGATATCTATTCAGGCTCTACTCCGTGCTTCTTCTATACTTACCTAAAAAAAGTTGCTTTGAAACGTCGATTGGTTTATAGCAGAACGAAGTGACTTATCTACAGATTTACAAGTTCTATGTTACATACCTATACTACAAGTACAAAGTAAGCACATGTGTATTTCCCCACAAACTTAGGCATTTGCAAGGCCTTTGCGCGTAAGCTTCAGTTAGTTAAATATATCCGCAGAGACCTGTAAATATCCATTACAAGTTTCACTAACTGGCTAAGAGGCTACTAGTTAGCCAATAACGTGGCCGGCTCTATTTCACGTTGTCCGTCTGTATCAAAACAACTTACCCATCTACGTAATGTAAATTATTGTTAGGCTTGAATTAAATATGTACCTAGGTACCTCATTAATTCACTTAGGGCCGAATTTTCAATCGTCAGATCACTCATAGACTAATATATGTCCTGAGGTATAATCACTTCTAACTGAAGAATATTATAGCGGTTTGACAGCATTGTATAGAAAATATGTCAAATTGCCATGTTATTCTACAGATATAAATTATTTGACTATTGAAAAGTCAGGCCTAAGGCACAGATATTATATTAGAGTGGCCAAAATTCAAGATTCGACCCAACCACTATTTTCGTATTCAAAAGCTGATCGTCCTTTTATGTCTTTTTAACCGACTTCCAAAAAGGAGGATGTTCGTCGCGTATGTATGTTTTTTCCGCCGATTTCTCCGTCAATTGTGGACCGATTTTGAAATTTCTTTTTTTGTATGAAATAATATGCTCCCAAGTTGGTCCCATATAAATTTTATTAACTTTGCTTGGGTAGTTTTTAAGTAAGTTTCAATAATACGTACTTTTCCCACTTAGTATATGTGGATGATATGTGATGATAATTTCCTGTCACTATTATTTACATAGCAGGTAGTGGTATTCGAATTTGTGTGGGGTAGGTAGGTACCACAACTAAAAAGTGAAAAAATAAAAACTTTTTTAACTAAGCTTTTTTTTTGTAAAAAGTTTTTTTAATATGCATTTATGAGCTTATTTACTTGATTTAAATCTGTAAAGAAAGATAACTCTAAACATGATTTATAGGTTTATGATAGCATAAGCACTTCAATTCTACGTCGTCGTACAGAGAGGATAGAGGTCAAATGCTACTAAAGTCTATTATTTTGCAGTTACCTTTACCCGTGAGTGCAAGCGTAGCAAAGATAACCGGTAACGGGGCGGCTGAGCGACAGACTTATAACCACGCAAGACGCGAGTGTCAGCACCTTGGGCTGACAATTAGTGCACTGCGGGAGCGGCCCTCAGACGGCCCTCCGCCGACTTTCGCCGAGTTGAAACTAAACGCGACGGAATCACTCTCCACGAACTCGACACTCGCAAGACGTACGCCAGTTATAAATGTTGCAATTTTTTATGTGGATGACAAAAACTGTTCTTACTTTGAAACTGCACTGCAACACTGCTCATGCACACATGCAGTCGTTGTGTATTGTTGCAAGACACTTGATCTGCCTTTGAAACTGTTGTGCCTATACCTTGCTTTGTAGTCTCAGCCTGTCTACTGAATGCCCACTAGATTGTACATCACTAAAACTCTATTTAAAAAAAAGTTAAGGATTATTATTAAAACTATACCTTCCTAACCAAGTAGGTACCTACTTAATATACCAGGTTACTCAGAAAGTTTTGCGACAACGGTTTTTGTCTAAGTATGGGACACTGACTGATTTTGATGTCAATTAAAACTATGACTATTTACGAGTATTTATTACAAAAAAACACAACAATCCAAATTCGAAATTCCCTCCACATTTTTTTACGAGTAAAATGAAAATACTCTAATCACTGAAAAATTTATTTACAACGAGAACATTTCGAGCGATGATTTTGTACGATTTCATATTATTATGTCGACTAAAACCAGAAGAATCGTTTGAAAGACGTCGAATGGCGTTCATGGAAAAGAGCCCTTCTAAACCGACTGTTTTCCGCTGGTTCAACGAATTTAACCGTGGTCGAGTAACTGTGGCTGACGAAGAAAGAAGTAGCCACCCTATGACGGCTGCTACATAAGAAAACGTGCTGGCTGTGAAAAATTTTATTCAAGAGAATAGGCGAATTACATATGAAGAGATACAGCATATACTGCAGATTGGATCGGGAAGTGGGCATGAAATTCTACACGGGCATCTTCAGGTAAGGAAGATAGTTTCACGCTGGGTACTGCACAATCTAACGCAGGCTCAGAAGGAGTCACGCGCGAGTCTCAATTAATACTTTTTCTTTCTTTCTTTCAAGCAGGTTCGGGTAGAAAGGTTCGAGACATACAATTTTAAGCAGGCTCGTCTCGGCGCGTTTACGATATCATTACGGGGGATGAACCATGGATTTATCATTTTGTTCCCTAAAAGGAAAAGCAACTCAAAGGAAAACAGTTATCATCACCGGAAGATGCTCTAGCAGCATTTGAGACGGGGTTTCTTCAAACCCCTTCTGCTGGAAGGTATCTGCTGCGGACTGAAAAATGTGTTATCAAAATTGGTTAAGATGTATGAAACTGTGTATAACTTTGCCAATGGGGAGTTCTTTGAAAAGATTTAATTAAACAAAATAACTTGTGGTATATTTTTTTCTAGTGTTTCAAATCTTTCTGAGTGCCCTTAGTGTAAGTAGGTACGTAGGTAAATAAGTACCTATTTCTCTTTAACATTTGCAGCTTTGTCATCTATTTAATTAAACTGTTAAACTGAGTAGTATAAAGAACAAAAATTAAAGACCCCATCCCTTTTAGCTTCAATATAAACACAAAGAACGGAGTCGTTTGATCTGAACAATGTCTATTGTTGGCTACGAATGTTAATCAGAGACTTTAACCGCATGGCGATCATTATGAAGACGACAGGAATTAAAAAATATCGTTAAATAAATTCAGACTCTTGTCAAAATTATATTTATAGAAAGATACAAAATTTGTAATAAAAAAACACTTAAGTTTCTGAAGGAACTACCTCAATATTTCAATAAAAAATACTTGTAAAATAATCCATTGTTTCAAAGCTAGCCGACCGATCAATAACAAAATATTTGAGTGCTGTGGCGCTCTCAAAACCAAAGGATATTTCTCAGTTATACCCAACTTCTCAAACAGCTATTTCTGTATTAAATGAATATTTGATTCTGGAACAAGCCGGAAGTGCAGGCTGAGAAGTAAGAAGACCGAGTCTAAATCGAGCAAATCGGAAGCTACATCTGCTTCCTAATTGGACAGCAGCGATGTTCAGCTTCGTTCAAACTAAGTAAAACCTATTTTTGTATTGCTCGTACTATGGATTTGTGATTTCGCGTAAGCAGCTGTTTTATTGCAGATAGGTAGTTTAGGTACAGCATCTCTAGATCTCTACTAGGTAGGTACTTTATTTATTTAAAAAACTATATTCCAAGGGTAAACATAGAAACTGATTATGACGAAAGGCATAGAAGTAGGTACTTAGATAGCTAGAAAACGAGATGAAATCCGGATGAAGCTATAAGTAAGGACAGCTAAGTTATAGATAAAATAACATAGCAACCTGGTATCGTGCTGTAACTGTAACATTTTGTAGTTTATCATGCTTAGACTACTTTTAGCAATCCAATCATTATCAAAGTAAGTACCTACGTCGTCGTCTGAAAGTCATTAAAAAAAAATCACACTTTCTACATAATCCTCGCATAGTGGTCGGCAAACTCATTAAATTAGTCAATAGAGCCAAATATCAATACTATATCGACTTTAGATTTCTTATGGGAGCCAATCCTTCTGTGTGTCCAAACTGTCTCAATACACTTTTCTTGATCCTTAGAACTCTCATCCTCTTTCACTCCACAACGCTTCCTAAAATTAACTTGCTAAGAAGGCATCATCATATCGGTTGATAGTAATTTGATGAAGACAAGTTACCCTTGGAACACTTTGAAAGGTACAGTAAATGATTAATTTTCAATGTGTTGTTAGTTTTTGGTAAAACAAAATCCGAAATAAATATTTAAAATATAGTTTGAATTTTGAATAAAACCTTGATAACCCCGACCCCCGCGCGTATCTATAATTGCACTCATCGACTTTTGTACAGAGCCACATTCTATAGGTCAAAGAGCCGCATGCGGCTCGCGAGCCGCAGTTTGCCGACCACTGTCCTAGCACAAACGGCTAAATTGTAGGTACCTACAGCTTTCCATCAAATAATCTCTAATAACTCCTGTACAACTACAAACTGAGTGGGATTACATGTAGGTCCAGGTACTTATCTACGCTTATTTCTAAGTACTTTTATTGCCAGAGTGGATCGGAGATGCCATTTCCCGCTCGATCGCTCTCAATCATACCCGTATCAAAACCTTGGTGCGGTTGAGAAGTAAAAAAAGTTATATTTCGGTAAATCAATCGTTTTCGACTTTCTGGTCTTCTAGCAAAACTATTTTATTATACATATTATTACGGCTAATATAATTATGTTTTCGCATCCTTCCTCGAAGCAACGTGGACGAACGTGTTAGTTATTGAAAGATAGCTAAATCGCTATAATAATAATTATAAGTAGGTGATTTAAATTATATCAATTTCATAAATAAGTAAATTATTTAAATTCTTATAGGGTTGTTATATTATGTTTTCGTATCGTTCCTCGAAGCAACGTGGACGAACGTGTTATTCTGGTCTTCTAACAAAACTATTTTATTATACCTACATATTATTACGGCTATTATATTATGTTTTCGCATCCTTCCTCGAAGCAACGTGGACGAACGTTTTAGTTATTAAAAGATATCTAAATCGATATAATAATAATTATAAGTAGGTGATATCAATTTCATAAGTCAATTATTTAAATTCTTATAAGGTTGATATTAAATCACAGTACCTAACGCGTCGCATCTTCTCCGAAAAAATAATCTATTCCGCGCGCAAAATTGCGGGGAATCAAATTTTGTGAAAAATCTCGTTACCTCGTCGTTTTGCTACATTATGTACATACGTAGAGATAGAGATTTATACGCATATGATGTGGGAATGAAAGAGTAATTTTCTACCCTGCCTCGCGTAACCGAATGTAATCTCATTACTATTTATGTAAATGTGATGTGTAAGTTTACAAAGCGTGGGTTTGTGAGATGGTTATGTTCGCAATCACAGCCGAGACCTTACGTCAACACAGTGTTTAGGGGTCTCATGTAGGCGAAACGTTTGATCTCTTTATTATTTGAATACTTTTTATATATTAAAAGCTTCTGATGCAGCTTCAACAAAAATTTCTTGGGTAGCGAGTGCCAACTTTGATTCAAATCGTTCCACTGTGGAGTGCAGGACGGCGACAGCGTGCTGGGTGCATTAGCGAGCGTCACTCCCCCAGCAGACATCTACCGAATTATACACAAAGTACCTATACGACGGTAGGTATACGTCACCTGTTTCAGATCTAATCAGAGCTGAAGGAACACGCCCCCGTCGGGTGGCTTGATGAAGACTGGTTTCCAAATACAGATTTTTATTAGAAACAATTATTGTAGACTGGTGATGTGAATTTTCGAGTAAATGGGATGAATTAAAAGTGCAGCCGGTTATTCAGTTTTACCTGAAACAATTTTTCGTGATTTAGGTACCTGTACTTCTGTTATTTTGCTTATCGTACTTATATTGTTTTGAGAATCTGGTATTCTGAGATGGAGCCACAAATTATGGTAGGATATATCGATAATTAATCGATTACCAACACGATTTTTTTAGGGTTCCGTATCCGAAGGGTGCCAATCGGAACCCTATTACTAAGCCTCCGCTGTCTGTCTGTCTGTCTGTATTTCATGAACTGTAATAGGCACCTACTTAGATCGTTGAAATTCAGATAGATTAAGCATTTATAATACCTACATTTGTTAATCCTAAAAATGTTGTCATTTCCAAAATGTAATAGAAATGTTCAAAAGTTCCTTATGTAACAGAGGTTACAGAGGTGACCAATAATAATGTTTTTTTTATTTAAATTCATCCTCTAGGAGTTAAACAGTGGATGAAAGTTCGTCATTTTAGCGGATGGGAAATCCCGTCAGGCGCACGGCTTGTATGAAAATGCTTGAGTTGAGTTTATGGAGGCATGAGTATTCAGGTTTTGAGCACAAACATGATTGTAGGTAAACTCACTGCTTATTAGGTATTATAGTAGTGGTCCTAACTCCTAATCCTTGACTAAAGCTGCAGCCGTAACGTTTTGTTATTCATGGAAGACAAGATTAACAGCCGCTTTCAGCAATTGAGCAGACGGTTAGCAACGGTAACATCAGTCGCAGTACGTTCGCGCCAGGTAGCTAGTCACCGTGCAACGTAATCCTTGCTGCAATTGGATTAATTAACGTGACCTGTTTCACTCGACCAGATAAACTAGGCTAACACCTGTCACCGAATCACCGAACCACTGGATATTGATTCAACCACTATTTACTTTAACGAATGCCCAATCAAACTTCAAAGTCCGATCAAAAGATTTGCTTCCGGATCCAGGGGGACTAAGGGTCTCACTCAAGCCAACACCCCCCAAAAGCGTCTGAGTTCTTCTGTAACAAATCTTAAAGTGAACCTGTACCCTAATTGCATAATACACGATCAATCAGAATCTGAATCGTTTTGAAACAGATTGCTAATCCATTACTTCAACAACGTAAATCACGCAATGAATGTTGTTGAACTGTCAAAATGAAACAGATTACTCGTACTTAATCGTTTACGAACCTTAATAACTTAATCGTTTAAACTTTTTAGCAAGCATTACACTACCCCATTGTTTCATAGAAAATTTAAACGAAAGAACATACGACACGGTGCGTGGATGGGACGACACCGCGACGACGGCAATGTGGCACTGGGACGGGAAGAATATCGTCGTCGACGATATTTATCAAGTCAAGCCCCGCGCGCCATCTCCCGTCCGTGGTTCCGCTGCGTATACACAGTCACTCCGGTCGCTGCGGAGAGCTTTTATTATCTTTTTCTTCACACTATAGCACGTTAATTTCGCGTCACTGGCGCGGTGCGTATGCAATAAATATGTTTTTATAATATTATAACACGTTCGTCCCGTCCGCGTCCTAAAGCCGTCCAATCAGTAATTCAGTATGCAGCGACCTTATTATCATCCTTTAATCTCATCCACGTACGCGTCGAACCAAAGCGTCGCACGCTTTTTATGAACTACCCACATACAAAAAAACTTTTTTACAAAAACAGAAACAACCGACTTCCAAAATAAAATACTGCATAGTGTCGTGCGTAGTGTTCGGAAGTCAGTGACAAAAAACTAAATCCAAGACACGACTTCCGAAATTTAAGTTATTTTTCACTTTGTAGGGTTATATTTTTATTTTATAAAGTTTTTTATTTTTCAGTTCTTAGGATAACCTAAAGAAGTTATTTATATTTCTATGGTTATGTATAAACATAACCATAGAAATATAAATAACTTCTTTCATAATTAAATGTACTTATCCGACACCAATTCTACCACTACTTGTGTAAACAATAGTGACAGCTGGTATGTTTCCGTACCCGAGTCGGGTCGGGTCGGGCGGCAGTTGCCGCCTGCGGTCAGTTAACCCGACCGTAGGCGGCAACTGCCGCCGACTTTATTCTTGTCGGTGAAGATGGACCTGACATCCAGAGCAGATTGCAGGAATGGCAACAGAAGCTGGAAAATGTTGGCTTAAAAATCAGCAGAACCAAAACCGAGTACCTATATTCTGCGATTTTCGTGGTCTCCTCAGTTCTGGGACCATAGCCCTAGATCGCGCGCTTCTCCTAGTTTGTTCCGACGCGACGATAGGTATCTCAGTTCACTCGTAGGTACAAAGCGATGGCGAAGTAGATCGGACTGTTAAGCACACAATTAACACTGGGTCAATCAGTCACGGGAGCAATATGCGACTCCCGTATTACCGAAGATTTATAAAACACTGCATAGCAATGGTAAGACCTACTTTCTTGTATGGATCAGAATGTTTAGCCACAAAAGGGATGAATGAAAAGCAATAATTGCATGCAGCTGAGATGGTAATGCTAAGAGGAATGTGTGGTGTTACGCGAATGGATTAGATTATGAAATGAGTAGGTAGGTAGGTATTTATTAGGAGGAAGTCTGAAAGTGGCACCGGTGATTGAAAAGTTGTATGAAATCAGAAGCCATCATAGGGGCATGTTTTGCGGAGGAATGAGGAAACTGTCTTGAGGAAAGTTTTGAGATGGCTATAAGAGTAGGGGCAGACCAAAGAACCCAAGGATGAACTGTATGAAAGAAGATATGGCTAATTAGAAAGGGGGTGATAACCGATATGAAGACTAATAGAGAAGTATGGAAGAAAAAGGCAAGATGCGCCGACCCCAAATAAATTGGGATAAGGGCAATATTTAAATGTCATTATGGCAAAAGAATGATGATGAATCGGCGCGAGCGAATTTCGTACGGCATCCCACGCGGTCGCTTCATTTCGGCCAGAGTTTTATTCCGATTTCGTATGATGGTTACTTATATTGGTTTAGGTACAGACGCCAGCAGGTCAAGCTACCCGAAACTGTCAAATTTTCGCAATCAACTTGAACCTTATGCTGTAGTTCTAAAGTTGAAAATCTATTAAATAAATTTGACAGATTGTAGTAGCTTGATGTGCTGGCGTCTGTACGTAGAATATAATCCTTGTATTTGTAGGTAGTACCATTCGAAAATAATAGGTACGTTTGGAAGGGTAAAAACAAACGAATGATGATGGAATCATCTGGTTTTTTTTTGTTATTTGCAAAGCTATTGGAACCATACATTTAAGCACAGACAGTAGATATAATGTAATGTACCTAACAAAATATTCTTTGTTTTCAGAATTATTATCAGTAGGACTTACGAGCATAGCAATCCTTTGATTTTTTTAATTTGCAACTGGTTGATATTTTTGTTTATCTGTATTCTTTTCCTCAATTTTGACAGTTCGCAGCTGGTGCTGTTGGATTGTTTCTGTTATGGATTTTTGAGACTTATAAGCGTAGATAATACATAAATTGTGGTGATAAACAAGTAGGATAATCTAATTGACTACATTTGTAATAGTTTGTAAAATATTTGTTCCACTTGGCACAATGTTTCAGGTAAATACGTTGTTTTTACACTCGGCATAGACGCATAGAATGCGTATTGTATACAACATTTTGTCCAATCCGTATGAAATATAAAACAAATATAAAGGTGTCTAGGATTCTGAATAACTTGTAATTCTTATTTTGAGGAAATAGTTTGATGAAATAACATGTTGTCAATTTTCAACATGGCTCACTCCGGTCATTTGGTATGGTAGGTACTTTTATGTATAATCGTGATACGATAATGTACGTGACAGACGACACTACTCAACTTTAGTTGCAATGTAATAAGAAATTTATAATTGGTGTGCTCTCCAACTTGTTACATAAGACATTTTCGTTGTTGGGACGAATAGGCGTAAGTGCCAACCAAAATACATGTTTACATGTATGTTGTTCCATTACAAAGCAAAATTCAACCGAATAATGTTTGTTTTATTTTCAGATCTACTACACCCAATTCTATTCAATGATCACAAAAACATAAAGGTAAATAATAAACAAGTTACCTACCCTCCATAGGTCCACATGCTTACTTTTATTATTTTATATTATTAGCAATCTCTTTAAAAACAAAACAGTAGGTATCAGTTAATGATAAACAAATGGCTACATATTTATTGTAGTACTTATCTCTGAGGTAAGCTTAAGCTTCAGTAAATAAAATTCTTATATTCTAGGACACACATCTTTGCTAACAGTTTAATTATTACTATAAATGTTATAAAATAATGTTAACAAAATCATCCTTTTTCTCAAGTATTATTTTTATTTGGAATAACATAAATCAATCTTCCTTTTATAGTGCAATAAACTAATAAGTATCACTTAGTAAAGTTTTTTATCAAACAATTTCAGTAACTAAGGGGAAGATCCTCTCCAAAAACAAGTGCCAACCTAGTTTTTTATGTGTTGTTTTTTTGTGTTTTACAAGTCAACAAGATTTTAAAATATTGTTTCAATGGATTATTTTATTTTAAATTATTTCTGATGAATGCATATTTTTCCTGAAGCACAGGGCAATGGACCCAGTTATAGACAATGAATGGCTTGGTTGCAAGAATGAACCCATTGACGAAATGCAAAATGTGGGCAACATCGCTCGGAGCTGGCAGTGGAGGGAGCGGGGTATTAACCCACCCAACTACCCCAACAGCAAAACAGTTCTGGAAAACATGGCTGAGGACATACTTGTCCAGAAACCACTTCAAATAAGAGTATGACTATCTTCCTTTTTATTAACAATATACAGATTTAAATTTTATGTTCATGTTCAGTTATTATACTTATTATTAAATTCAATAGCATTATAATGTTCTTAAACCTAAGATGATAATAAAGATGCCATGGCAAATTTATCTTTTCAGAGTTGTGATTTGCCGGGGTATCCAAGATCTACATTTTTAATGGTGTTCAGTCCTGATGGGTAAGTTAATCCTTATTTATTAACCTTAGCAATGTTTTTGGTAAACATTCGTACTGCCTGGAAAAATTGGTATTCCTTAATCCTTAATTATGAGAAACCAATCAAGTCACCCTTTAGCTTAGCTCATGTTCAACTGTTCTATAAAACAATTACAACAAAATAAATGGTATTCAACAAAACTAGCTCCATGCCAATATCAACTCAACTACTTAATATTTTTGTTTTGTATTTCATATTCTGTAGTATAATAGTCAGTCAGTGAAATCTGGCTTGGAGTTCTACATATATGTAATTATATAGCTTTCAGACATTAAAATCATTAGATTATACACCAGGACCTTTCAGCCTTGTAGCCATGGACGCTAATGAGTGATTAGACTTGTTTTGTTTGATCAGTCAAATGAGTTTATGAAATCTATATAATAAATATGAAATGATGTTTGTTGGTAAGCGCATAACTTGAGAATGGCTGGACTAATTTGGCTAATTATTGTTTTAAAATGTTCATAATAGTCCGAATCAGGTTCTTACACAAAGAAAAAATTTAAAAGCTGCAGAGAAAATTAGTGCATTTTCTATGAGAATTCTGTATGAATTATTGAAATTTTAACAGGACAACGTCTGTCAGGTCAGCCAGTTAAAACTAGAGAAAACTCAAAACATCACATTGTGATATGGCTCCTTACAAATAATGATATTATTGACTCATTCCTTATAACTTCTGATTCAGACAGGTATCATGATAACTTAAATACATGCATACTTTTTAGGACTAAAGTAGCATCAACACATGGAAACCACAATGTGTATGTGTCTGAGCTGGCTAGTGGGAAGCATGTGCGCATATTGAAGGGGCACCCGCGTACTCCGTGGTGCATTGCCTTCCATCCATCACATCCACTGCTCATCGGCTCTGGTTGTCTTGGTGGACAAGTCAGGGTGTGGGACATTGCAAGTGTGAGTTTTACATATTTTTATAGTATGAAATCAAATTTTGTTACGTGCCTAATGTCATCCACAGTTTAAGTAAATACATAACTTTAAGAGAAGTTTGCTGTGTTAATTTATTAAATAAAGTTTAATAGATCAAAATGTAAACAGGGACATAACATAAAAATATTATTTCCCTGTTTACGTTTTGATATATTCTCAATTTGAAGTGCAGTGATTAGAAATCTATATCAGAAAATATTTTCTTGGTAATGTTCCATACCATTTAATATATTTTGTTTTATAAAATACATAAAGTGCAATTACAGGATGGTCCTGAATGTTTTCATTAATTTGTTGCTACAGGGTGGCAGTGAGGTGTGGAATGTTCGCAACGAAACTGTCATAGCTTCCATTGCGTTCCACCCTCGCGAGCAGCTGTTAGTGATAGCCACCTACAATGAATTGTACTTTTGGGACTGGAGCAAGCCTGCTCCGTTTACCAAAGTCTCAACTAATAATGTTAACGAAAAAGTCAGGTACGTAAATAACAGTACAGTTCTACAGCATCATGCTTGTGTAGATAAATGCAATAAAAGAACTGTTTTTACTTTTATTTATAGACTTTTTGTCCATACTTATTGATGCATTAAGCCTTGATATTATTATTATCAGTTTTATTGTTAATAATACCCAACTAGCACACAAGCTGCTTAAACAGGCATTGTACGGCCTGGTAGGTGGTATAGGAGTTGTTCAAGTGCTGTAAAATTTTCCTTATTATATGAATACAGTAGCATATTTAAAAACCCTTTAACAGCTAGGTCGTAACGTAGCCGTTCAGTAGCAAAAAAATCATCTTTTAGTGATAAAAGAGCATGCAATAGCGTCGGACATGACAATCATAAGGAGTATAATTGAGTTAAAGGAGTCTTTTATAACACCGTGACATGTAAAACAGTACTTTAGTAGGTAAAGGGGTTTTAAAGGAGTTGTAAGCCTTTGTTTAGTAATTAGTTTTTTAATTGCTTGATTCAGGGTAGTAATAAAATAATTTGTAGCTGTGTTGACATCACCGTCGCAAAATATTGAAGAAAGGTCGATTAAGCTCATGTCATTGTCCAAGGTGTCATAGTTTACTTTTTTAATTAGTTTAGAACAGGGCTTACGGTTTCGAGCTCGATTAGTATACTTTAGTTATTTCCATAGTGTAATGTCGTATGGCATTTTGTTGTGGGGAAATGCAGCCGACTTTCAGGCTATATTTGTGCTGCAGAAACGTGCCATTCGAGCAATTTATAACCTAAGTTGTAGGCATTCACTGAGGGATAAATTTAAGGAAATAAACATAATGACAGTCGCGTCTCAATATGTTTATGAGAACCTGATTTATGTGAAAAAGAATATAAATCTATATTCTAAACACAGCGACATTCATAGCTTAAATACTAGAAACAAAGATTTATTTATTGTGCCGAGGACTAGGCTCCAAAAAAATAGTAATTCTTTTAAGTGCCAAAGTATACGTTTTTACAACAAACTCCCAAGCCATGTCAAAGAACTGAGCCTCAATAAATTTAAATCATTTATTAAACAGAAGCTATGTCAAAAAGGTTTCTATAAAGTTAAAGATTACTTAGACGACAAAAAGGCTTGGGACTAATCATAGAAATATAAATAACAGGAGAAGTGGTATGGGGGCGTGTCTGTGTCCGCGCGTCTTGATCACAATGCTCATGCCTCAGGCAAATGGCCGTCTCCGCTAACTAGTGCGCTTTCGAGCGCGATCGTGATAACATTTAAGAATACCGTGTTGTTCAGTGGTTTCTTGTAAAAATCGAAGCTAAACTATAAACTTTATAAATCGTAGAACCACTTTTCATAAATCAGCACAAGTATTTTGCTATATTTGTGTTGAAAATCATGAAAAACAACAAATCGTAAAATATTTCTTGCCTTTACTACGTTATTTTTGTTTTCATATATCACAGCGACTGTACTTTTATTGTAGTAAATACATTGCTTCTTTACCACTACCAAAGTATGTCGCTAAGTAACTGGACAAGCAATGTAAAAATTACAAAACGATATTTACTTTAAGCGGTTGCATCGTTAGTACGGCCGCAGCGTCTTGTGACGGATTAGTGATGTGGTTGTGCAGATCCACTAACGTAGGCTATCGACAATAATGTCGATTGTCGTATGAATTTATATTACTATTAAAGTATATTCTTCAATTTGTCAACAGTTATAGCCTGATTGGAAGACCGATGTGAAATCTTGTTTTATACTCATTTAGATTTTCTCATAATGTTGTTATTTTTTTGGTTTACTTAATATTTCTTTTTTTTACTTACTTATTGTTTATTTATATCATCTTATTATATGTATATCGTTTTTTATTTATAATTTTTTCAGCAACTTCCAAAAATTTTAATACAAATATAAATGGGAGAATCGATAAGTTTCCGATTTAGTCAATCACTAGCGTATATGTAAAATAAATGGCTTTTGCACAGCACAACGATAGCGAACGATGTTTTCGTGTGGGTGAGTTGTACGGTGCATGGTAAATGCACGCTGTGTTTGATGGGATAAGGTTTATAATTGATTATGTAGTACGTTCTGATTTGTAAATTGCAAGTGTGAGCGGGGCCTCGTATTTATTGGGTTTACTGATCGCATGTGTGATCGCAGGCTAGAGAGTAGGGATAGATAGAAGACATTGGGTTTCGATACATTTTCAACTACCGGGCATATCTCCTTCTTTCTTATATCTATGGGACTAATTAAGCTACTCCAATGTACCCCAAGGAACAAACAATTATTTTAGACTATTTTAGACTACACGATACTATATGAGCATATAATTGTTGGATTATTTTATTTGACTGTAAGTCAATTCATTTTCATTTATTGTTGACATAATCTACTCTTTAAAATGTTTTTATTTTATGAGTTGTATTGCAATTTGTGGTGATGTAAATTATTTTAGCATAATAATATGCACTATTATATAGAATCAAGTTTTTTCAACTGAACAGACAGCTGTGCTGCTGGGGAGTTTGTTGCGCCATTTCTTCTTCCCAGCTTATGCACTAGGAAGTGGTGAAGGGTGGGCGTTTTTGGGGGACTGTCTTATGTAATTTTGACGTTCGAAAAGTGCTGATTTCTCAGCCTAGTTTGAATAAATGACTTTTGAATTTGAATTTGAATTTGAGAATTTAGTTCAATTGCGAAGAATATACAATCATGGTCAGTTAAGGAACTTTCCGCTATGTAAAAATAAGCAGGAAGCTTTGTCTTAAGCATGACATGTTTAAGACATGTTAGACCATGTGTGGAGAGTATATGTGCTGTAGTGCTGGTAACATACCATGGGAAGCTAATAAGTTTAAATACGAAGAAGAGTTGGATTCAGTATTTTGAGGAGTGATGTCGACATTAATATCTCCTATAAGTATGATGTTTGAATAAGCGGAATATTTACTTAAAAGTGTATAGGGACTTAATAAATCTAGTTATATTTCTAAAACCTGCGGGCCTGTAAATTGCAAAAACAATAGTATTTTCTTTAATTTCTAACATGAGACAGTTTGAGTCCTTGAATATAGGCTTCTCAGATTTTAATAGTATTGTTGGCTTGTAGTACACTACCACTCCTTCGCCCTGTGTCAAATTATTAAGTGTACTTACGTATTCATAGTCCTGTAGTTGGGGAATAAAATAAGTAAGGGGAAGCCAACATTCTGTCAATACAACGGGATCCCATTTTGTTTGGGATCTTTCCATTAATGTCATGAAATTGGACAAATTACGACTGTCATATTATGATATAATAATGATTGTCAATATATATGTATACAGTGTATATATATATATATATATATATTGACAGGCAACTAATATTTCACGCAAAAAAATAATTATTACACAAAGAAATAATAATTATGAAAAAGAATTAGCTGTTCCATACATTTTGACCGCGTAGGTATTGCACTTTTCTATGAAACAGCAGACTTTTTTTTAATAACCGGCAAAAAATTATAATGCAGGGGGGTTCAGAATCATGTACTGAATCCATGGTAACAGTTTTCGCGTTGATGTCCACCCTGTATTTAGTTTACACCACATTAAACCTACCATATTACTCATTTAAAGCGTTAACCTTTAATATAACGATACAGGAGCGCCGAAATAAGATGAAGATGGTATAATGGCGCTGCAAGAGCTTTTCGAAATCTCATAGCGGTAACCATCGCTTTTAAACCACCTCTGTAGAGCCATTATAACTTTCATTTACGACCACTGTAGACCCATTGTAGAGCTATAAACAGGATAATATGGGCCTATTTGGCGCTACAAGAGATCTGTAGCCGCTTATAGAACAACTATATTTCTTAGTAATGGAGCTGAGGCCGTTATGGAAATCCTTTATCCGGCTACTGTGCAGCTTGTTAAAGCGCTAGTGTGCTAGTTGGCTAAGATGTATAATTCCCTCTCTTTTGTGTAGAGATGGGAAAACAGATCATAGGAGCATTAAAATTCGTTAGTTTTAAACTGCAATTAAATATGATGCATTCTTCTTAGCTTGTATCTTTCAGATTTGTGGCTTTCGATGCTCTGGGCTACAAACTTATCACTGGAATATCACTATGGGCTTGTGCGGGAGGGCCAGCGAACAACTCTGCGCAACAGCAGAACCCTGCCTCGGGTCCGACAAATAACCCCAATAATAATAACTCTAGAAGAGATGACAACGACGACAGTCCGGGCGGCAGCCGGGCGCAGGAGAGCCCCGGCTCTGCACAAGACATGATTGTTAACTCTTACCAAAACTTGGTGCAAAGATATGATAGTTTAGTGAGGAATTATCAAAGACTCTTTATGGTACGACATCGCCTAACCAACACTCCGCCGCCTCCAAATACGGTAATAGATAATGTTATAAAACTATAATTATTAACATTGGGTTAAGATAATCAAATCGTTATGTATTTGCAGCTTGAAGTGTTGTTTATTAATAAAGTTTGAACTGTTCGCAGACGGACCGCGGTACGGACCCTATGGAGACGGACTTCGGGCTCGGAACTTCAGGCTGGACGCGGCCCACGCGTACTGCCACTACTAATCAGGATGATGGTAATGAGTTACGAATTAATTAGAAAACAACTGTAACCAAAAAACCTTTTCATCATAAAATAATTACTTACAACAAGGCATTTATATAATTCAAGGCACTGTATAAATAAAAAAAATAATTGGATTTCACCGTGAAGCTTGTAATCTTATTTCACCTTACATACAAATGGTTCCTTGCTTTACCTAAAATGATAATTTTAACGCAATTTTAAATTTTCAGCAAATCCAACGCCCAGTACATCTCGCGACCCCGTGGAACCCGCGGACACCGGCGACGGAGAGAGCAGCAGTCGCTTACTCAACCTAGATGTGTTGTCAATTGATAGCAACCCTTCCAGGTATGTAGCCATATCGTTTGTGATCTAGTGGTTGACCAAACTTTAATACAAACAGTCAACAGATCAACAAGTTGACTATTTATTCCTCTAAAGACCAAACCAGTTTAAATAAAACCATAAATTAATCTATGCATTTATTTGGCTTCACTTTGATATTTTCAGAAATCCAAGTTCATCAAATCAAGAGCGTTCGCTGTTTGGATCACGATCATCCGCTTTCCAACCGTTGAACGGTTCCGACAGATCATACAGAACTATTGAGTACGAGAGTACCCGACTCTTGCCAAATCCTTTCTCGTCTTCAAATGGAACACCGAGGCCGACCAGGGTTACTTTTACGGATATCACTCCCTCCAGTTCGACGAATACGTCGCGCACTAGCATTTTCACTTCATCTAGAGGATCTTCTCTGGGACGAGACTTCTCACTTCGCCGAAGAAACTTTTCCCCATTACAACCAAATACCGAGTCCACACGTAACGATACTGCAACTGCAGCAACCACTCCTTCCGCATTGCCGTTTGTACCACGACGGTCATTCCAGACTAGTGCTTCAGCTGGAAGCCAACCCTCAACGTCTGGTTCTTCTTCCTCTTCTTCACAAAGACCAACAATGACAAATTCATCTACACAGATGAGCCCCGTGACGGCGCCAGTCGATGCACAAACTATTAACGAAAGTCTTGATTTGATTCGAGATATTCTGCGTGACTCTGGCACAAGGTTGTTGAATCTAATCACTAATATGTCGCTATCCACTCTGGCCAGTGTAGAGCGCAGTATCCCGCGGCGAGGCAGCGCGTCGCGCGCGCACTCGGACGAGAGCGAGAGCGGCGGCCGCACGCGCGGGGCTCGGCCTCGGGTGCGACTGTTCAGCTCCACTTGGCGACGAGAATTTTTGTCATCCAGTTCTGACTCGGACAGTGATCAGTCCTCGGAAGTTAATATTTTCAGGACTAGAAATACTACGTTTCGGGAAGACGAGTCCAGAGGTAATGATCGTCCGTCTCCCTCGACTTCTTCCGAGAGACTGCTGCACCCTACTGATAGACTGGTGTTTGAATTGAATGATGAGACGCGAAATACTGCCCCTCCTAGAGAGCCAGGACCGTCGAGAGAGGTAGGGGGAATTAATGTGTCGTTGTCGAATAATAGGTTTCGTGTTCGAACACAAAGCGATTCTATTGGCAACGACATAGCACCCTCTTCCGCACCAGTCGCGTCCTCTGCCACGACTGTCGGAGCCACGCCTGTGCCTGCCGCAGCCGCTCCTGCACCAGCTGCAACACCTACTGCAGCCGCACCCACATCTATTGCCGCAGACGCCGCACCTGCAGAGGGAGGAGATGTGGCGGACGGAGCCGCAGCATCAGAGCCACGTACGCAAGGTACATCTGATTTTAATCCCGACAGACCGTCAACAAGTAGGGACGACTTTTGGAATAGAGGCGGCGCAGTTCCACCTGACGAAGCTTATAGAAAAGTTAGAAGCGGTGTAAACGCATTACAGAAGCACACTGTGCAGTTGACGAATCTTTGGCTGCGAGGCAATCGTACGACCATGAGAGAATTACGCGGGATGTGGGAAAATTTACGACGTCGCATACTTATGTTACACAGGGAAACAGGACGACAGGATGTTCCCAGTTATTATACTCGACCATTACTAGATCGGTGTATGATGTTGACTGACATGACGGATAACCTCACCCGCACTGCAAGAAACCTTAGAAATAATGCAAGAAATGAAGATAGTGACAGACATTCGACTGGAAGTCGTAATGCGCCTCAGAATCCTAACAATGCAAATAATAATCAGACTGAAGTCGAGCGAAATACATCTAATGACAATGCTACCGAAAGTAGACCAACCCAAGGGGGAAGGTCTTCTCACGTACGATCTTCACCCAATACTCGATTTTCTCCGCCTTTGAGAAGAAGACTACAATCGAACTATCGTTGGCGTGCAGAAGATGAACTAAGAAGGCGATGTCGAAATCCTACGGCGAATCGTTTGGCTCCGCGCTACACCAACCGATCCCGCAGAGACTTCGCGCGCGCGATCGAAATAAGTGCAACCAGGCATGAAATACGCATGAGAGCCATGCAAGTATTATCCGTTATGTTTAATATGATGATGATGTGTCTGGAAGAACGCGGCCTCAGTCAACTCATCATTAATATGTTGAGGACGCTAAAAAGAGCTCTGGCGTTGACTTGCTTAATCGTAATGTCAAACAGGAATAACGGCCGAACAGCCACTAGCCAAGCTCCTACACCGCAACGTGTAGAATCCCTAGATGTCGTTCGTATTCAAAACGTTGAGCATAACGTGGACGTGAACGTTGATGGCCCCGACGAGCTGGCGCCTCCCAGTAACCCACAGCGTGCTGCAGAATCGGTTGTGAACCGATCACAACAAAATAGTAAAGATAACAAAACTAAAAATACTGAGAAACCGTCATCGACATCTCAAGCTGAAACTGTCGAAAAAAGTAATAAAAATAAGAGACCACACGAAGAAACATCTTCAACTTCACAGAATTCACAAAGGAGTAGAATTTCACAAAGATATAGCAATCGTCTTGCCGTCCAAATAGCCGCCGCCAACAGGAACAATTCTGCTACTGCAAGAAATAGACGAGATCTGTACATGGAAACTAGGAGGCAAAAAGCTTTGCATAGGACAAATCCTATTGCACATCCACTCATTAAAAAGAGGGTTTTACCTCCAGTATCAAATTATAGAATACCGGCACTACGAAATATACCTTTGAGAGCCAGCGTGTCGAGGTTCAGAAGTCCGAGGGTCGATCCACAAAGTAATGAGCCTGTGGCCGGGCCCTCAAACGCTCCGCCACCCGGCGACAATCCTAACCTTCAGGAATCACCTGGAAGTGAGCTGATGCACGAGTTCGAACACAGGGTCAATTTTATACGCATAGCTCACATGCAGGCTGTGAGGCTGAGGAATGCGGCCAGAAACAGATTCAGACGCCTGCAGACAATCCGTCTGTACACACCGTCGTCCGTGCGAGAGATGTTCTCGCTGCCGGCGAACAACGCCGACAGCGCGGCGCCCGGCCCGGCGCCGGGGCCCAGCGGGAGCGGCGCGGCCGACGGCGCGGCGCGCCACCCGCTGGCGATGTTCCGGCCGCACATCCTGGCGGCGCGCGCCGACCCGGCCGGCCGCGAGGAGCTCAGCCACCAGTTCCACACCGTGCTCAACAACGTGGCCATGCCGCTCATGCAGATGAGCGACCTGCCCGGCAACGACGGCGGCTCGGCCCAGCGCCTGCCCAGGATACACGAATATCTGCAACCTATCATCCTGGCTCAGGTAAACGAAACGACAACCTATATTATGTACGTGTTCAATAGAATCACACTCGTAGAACTGGTATAAGTGTAAGTGTGGTGCAGAACGCGATGGTGGTGGACGAGGAGGGCGGCGGGCCGGCGGGCGGCGAGGCGGGCGCGCGGCGCCTGGCGGGCATGGCGGGCCTGCTGGACGCCGGCATCATCTCCGAGGCGCTGCCCGCGCCCTCGCACCGCGTGCAGGCCTGGGACTTCACCACCGGCAACACGCCCGAGATATCGGACAGTATGATATTTTGTTTCTCATCTATACATTATAAATTCTGATTTCTATGAATGAATAATAATTATTATGAATTTTCTTGTCTGGTTAAGGTGATTCCATATTAATCTCCATTATCACCAAATCAACTGACAGATTTTTTTTCCATCAGGTACCAAGAATGTAGTAGTACAGCGATGTAGAATTCATAATGACGCTAGTATCGACATATCTAAAGATGGCAGGCTCTTGGTGGCGCTCCTACCTGTGCCCAGGTTAAGAAATACAAACCATTGGCTCGGTAAGTGAATATTGTGTAAAATAGTGGAAGGTGGAGAGTGCAGCATGCACGACAAGTCAAGGTGACTGCCTAGGTGCGCTCCGTCGATTTTTTATCGCGAACTGGTATTTTAACACCTTGTGTTGAGCCGAGCATTGTGAATTTTACAGATTGCATCCCAGCGCGTCAAACTATATATTTGAATTTTCAATTCTCAGCGCTAAGCAATGCGTTGAAAAATCAGGGCGCGATAAAAATCGGCCGTACGAGGGCACGAGGGCTAAATAGTTGCACCGCACATGGTATACAGTTTGTCACGTGCTAACCGCGTGTGCGGTAACCGCAGGAGTGTACTCGCTGGAGTGGGCGCGGCTGGGCCAGTGCCTGCACACGGCGGTGCTGGAGCAGAGCGCGGTGTCGGTGGCGCTGTCGCCCACGGCGCGCCACCTGGCCGTGGGGCTGGGCTCGCGCCGCTTCACCACGGCGCCGCACGCGCGCAACAACGTCATCGCGCTGCTGTACCGGCTCGAGCCGCTCGGTATGTACCGACTGCTTACGAGACCGCTTACGTTCGCTTTATCTTACTCCTCACAGTAAAAATGCCATTCCGATTTAACTAAACAAAGCTTAAAGTTCAATATCAGCCAGTAATGTCTAACGTTTAATATGTTTAAAAATAACCCGTAATTTTATTTTGATTTCTAGAAAGTTCAAGCCGCACGGGATTGTCTCCCATCAAAGAGTTGGAACAGAATTGGGAGCACGGCTTCACCAGCCTCAACTGCCTCCGCTGGGCCCCCCAACCTGGCCAAGGACTTGTCTATGCAAACAACACTGGACAACTCATTATCATGAGCTAAGTAGAAATGTAATGACATATAAGGATGTTCCAAACACAAAGCCATGGATGCTGTATGCCACTGCCACGCTGACTGCCCTTTT
This sequence comes from Agrochola macilenta, assembly GCA_916701695.1. Classification (NCBI taxonomy): domain Eukaryota; kingdom Metazoa; phylum Arthropoda; class Insecta; order Lepidoptera; family Noctuidae; genus Agrochola; species Agrochola macilenta. The sequence continues at coordinate 8,776,444 of OU753559.1, read as the reverse complement.
TATGTCATTCAGTAAATTATTTTTTACGCATTTGTGGCAAGTTCTTCATGAAAAGCAATTGGTTCATGACTGTTTATATTTCATATTATAATGAATGTCAAATTGTATTTTAAAAATATCATAATACAATAATGTTAGAATAGACTAATCACAGATTGTTTGATTGAAAGTCGAAACCGATTTTAAAATACACATATTTTGTAATGTCCAATGCCAATGTTCTTTAATTTGTAATTGATCTCGTGAATCATTGGATTGGAACTGATTGTGCAACATATATGTCTATGGTGTAGTAACTGAAAACTAATTGTTAAGGTTATTGTTCCAAACAAGAGTTGAAACTTTTATGCTTGTATTACTTATCGCATTGTTAATGTTTAACAACACACATCAGTGCGCGAGACATGTAATACATGATTGAAAGTATAGATTTATCGCCAGTCTTTAGATATTTATTCTTAGTAATAATCTGAAATTCCGAAAATTCATAGTAGGCTATTCATAGCACCTATATATAACATATTTTTTAAGTTTGTTTTTTTCTTTTATATTGTTTCTGTTATTGTGATACACTGCCTTCGTAAGTGAAAACTGCATACAGTCATATTTGTGTTTATATTCTATAAAACATTCAACTCTTTAAGTAATCATGTTTCGATATTTGGACATCTAAATTATTTTAGGTTTTCTTGGTAATTTCTAAGTGAATAATTTTAAGAATATTTCTTGCGAAGGTAGTGTGATTTCGGTTCTTCCATATTATATTATAATTTATAAAAAAATCTGGCGCGGTGCCATTCTTTAAGTTAAAGAAGCTTTATTGGTACTAGCAATACAATATGCCATTTTTCTTCGTTTCTTTCGCTAATCGTATTTATTTGAATAAAAACGATTTTCTAAAAACCTATCTATCATTTTAGGCTCGGTCTGACATATTCGTTTAAATCTTACTGTTCTAGTATTTTGTTAAATTCATTTTAATGAGTATAATCTCGATATCTGACCGATTCTGTTTAATTATTCCTGACAGAAGAACAATCCGGAGCTGCGTGGTCAAGCCTGACTGATTTTTTCGCGTTTATAGACTGATGCATGATTCTACCAGGGTAAGATGAATGACAGTGAAGTTGTTCGACAAGTTCTGTAAAACTTGAAGAGGGTATACCCTCTAAATTTCGCGATAAATCATTTTAGTATACATACTAAAATGATTTATCGCGAAATTTTGATTGTATAATAATATTAATATTACATGTTTACTACAAACTTTAAGTGCCCAACGTTATTTGGTTTTACATGTCAAAATATCACCAACAATGTTAGTAGGTACCTATTTAGTTAGGTAGGTACTTACTTTAAATTTCAAACAAGATTATAATGTTACTAAAATTATGATCGGATGTCAGAACAGAAATAAATTAACATTCAATCAATAGCTTATCAAATCACTGTACTCTCGATTAGATACCCTACTTGTTGATTATTCCAATTCTTGCAGACACTGAAGAACTCTTGAAGAATCGTCTGATAGACAGTTACTAATATCAGTCAATATTCACCAACGAACAGACAGACAGAAAAGTAGCTTGCTGTGCCTACTAGATATGTTGCACTCATGCCTAAGATTTGATAATAAGCATCATATTTCTAGGGGAGGGGGACATTGTATTAATTCGGTCGATATCCGACGTCCACAGTGTGTACTGAATTGATTTTTATCTCTCAATGTTATGTTCGACGTTGAATGGAACTTCAGATCATATCGTAAGTGGTACTTATAATTATTATTCCTACAAACTGTCGCGTTGTCAGTCGTGAGTCACTACTTATAAATTTTATATTTAATGAGATAGCAAATAATACATCTGCCAGAAATCAAACTGCACTGGCGAAACATTAATAACAAAGCAAGTTGGAATCTCTATGTTCTGTCAATTTATTATACAATGTTTGACAGGACCTAGAGATTTCGTTATGTTTTGTTGTGAATATTTCGCCAGTGCAAATGCAGTACTACCTACCAACTAACTAGGTACCTAGACAAGACTGATGTACATGTAGCCGATGAACTGGGATGACGTCGATTGCAATAAATCGCGATAGATAAATCAGCTCGTGTAGTGTTAAGTAATGTTATGTTATCTTATGTTCCGATGATGTAAATATGTAAACTACTTAATGAATTATCATCGAACTTACTTGGTTACATACATTGCATGTTTTGGAAATTTCAAAGGTAAATTTTATCATCAATTATAGCGGTCAGACGCCCAAAAAATATCATTACAGATTAATTTACCCTATTTCTAATAAGGTACGAAATCTGAATAGCAACTGAAATATTCACCTATTGCCTTAATTAAGTGATAACACTAGCAGGCAGTTCTACATGTACCACTTAGGATGGCTAATTTTGCTGATAGATCGAGATCGTTTTACCATTTGCCCTGCTTTAAGTCACCAAATAAGCAGAATCCAGTTTATTCTTACGATGCTAAACGTTGGGTTAACTAACCCTGCAGTGAATATTAAGATAAGTTAATATGATTATCATCAGAGTTACAATGTTAAGGTACTTTGTCACTGTGTCATTTCATAATTTCTATTCAAATAATAGCTCCTACACACTATGCCGGCGGGTTGGCCGCCGGGTAAGCCGCAGCGCGCCCGGCCTTGCCGCACAAAGGATCGCAAAAGAAAATGAAGGCGCAAAAGCCGGGGGTACGTGCCGCGCGGCAAAAGCCGCCATGCCGCCGCCGACATAGTGCGTAGGAGTCATAAGATATCATTTATTTTACTATTTTCAGTTTAAGATAATGTCATCCGCGGAATATTTTCCACACCTATAAGATGCAAGGTATAATTTTGGAATTAATCTTGGTTTTATTTTGCGCTTCTTGCTTACCCTGTCTATATTTTATGTTTCTAGATTGTGTTCACTTGAGTTTTAAGTTGCAGGTAATCTCAGAAAAGTTTCTGGTCTTCTAAAGGCAAACTTTAAATTTCCTGTCTTTAGTAGGTGCAGTGGGAATTAGGTATGTATAGATAGTGCCATCCACGAAGATACGCCCCACTCCGCTATTACTGCACTCGTACTGTAAGCTGTACTTTAGTACGGAGCGGAGTGGGGCGCGTCTTCGTGGATGGCACTATCTATAGTAACATAAAACTACTTTTAAAATTAACGACTACGTTACTAGAAGTAGCTTACTAAAGTGCATTTTTTTACGAATTAGTTACTGGTTGTGCTATGTGGACTTGTCTAACGTCACACATCCAAATCCTAAATAGTTTTCAGTTACAGTACTTAATAATACACACTCTACTAAGGACTAGAAATAAGTATCCCAACACTTCATAAAACGAGTGTTGACCGATCCTTTGGTGATTATTCCAAATATTGAAACAATTTCGTAAATTTTCACAATTCTACATTTCTAAACAATAATACCTAATGGTATTCAGCGGATAAACTATTTGATCTTTTTTCTGTAAATAATTTTTGTTCTTCAAATATTTTGTGATAATTGTAAGAATACCTTAAAAGTAACTGTACAGTTTTTATAAATAAGATTCTATGTACAGATCCCTTTTTGTGTCTAATAAAATACTAATAGATGGGACAAGTCTTTCATTTTAGCGTAACTTTTACCAGTAATGAATAAGGGATACAACTGACTATTTAGAAAAAATAAATTAAAATGATATAAATATTGTATTTATTCCGTTTCTATAGAATGTAATTGCATTAATGATGCTGACAAAATAATCATTAAGTATACATTAAAAGATGATACAGCAATTTTGAAAACTTAAAGTTATATATCTAAAAATTTAATTTAATAAAAATACCTGTGTAAATTTTGCAAATATGTATTAAATCATCTGAATTAATACTAAGCATGGAACAAAATTATGTTAACGACATTATAGTATGGTTTATGTTCAAATTAAATAATGATAATATTTCTTGATGTAATCAAAACCAATACTGATAAGAATGATATACTTATACAATATAAAATATTTTCCTTCATGTTCAACAATTTATACTTCTGATATTGATTTAAAATATAAAAAAATAAACATTACAAAACGCTCCAATTTAAAATGTCATATATACAAAATCTCCTTAGATCACTGTTACCTGTTTTATTTAGTCAAAGCAAAAGAAAATAAAGAAAAAACTTAGGGAACTTGCAGACTAATGTGACAAAATATAATGATAAATATTTCGATTGTGACTCCGAAGCTGTCACTAAACACGTCATAAAAACTAAAAATGGTTTTAACAACTTACAAAAGATATAAGTCAAACCATAAGTAACACTAATTCCTACAATTGTTTATTAAAAATGTTAATTTGCTTGTAGCACAAATATACTTTCCCTGACTCATCACAGACCAAATGTAAAATCTATTTAGATTTCCAATGTTTATTACTGAACCTTGTGTCTTAGCGGCGCCGCACAACACCCTCTGGTGACTTAGAAGCATTTAAATATAATAGCATCTATAACTAACTTCTTTCTGAGGAGGAAGTGGCGATTTAATGAAATGCAATAAGTATTAGTGTTCCGACGGCTTGAGTTCTTTAATTTGCTTTATAAGGTAAGCCTTCTCATCATTGAACTGCTCATCCTCAGAACGATCTGTGTGGAATTTGGTGAGGAAGTCAACCAATTTATCTTGATTCCTTAGCAAGATATCCAATATTGGTTTAGGTTTATTAGGGTTGGCTACAAATACCTGAAACAATAATTAAGAATTAGTCAACAGTCATGGTTACTACTACTGTAACACTTCAACATTCATTATAATTAGTACCTTAAAAACATGGAAAGCCTCAAACTGAATATTACGTGACTTCTCTTTAAGCATATTCATCATAAGCTTAAGATTATCAGGGTTTGTGATGTAACGTGTCATTATGGAGAAGTTGTGGCGGTCCAGTAACAACTCTCCCAGTAGCTTCAGGCTCTGCCGTCGAGTCACATAGTTTTCAGAGTTGAGCAGTCGCTGATAATGACTGAACACTTTATCATAGTTTGTTTCTAGAAACTCGGCACACAACATTTTATGTCGTGTTAGCAATTCCTGGAAATAATATTAATTCCTTTTCAACAAATTAAGATTCCTCTTCCACAGTCTAATGAGGTAAGTAGAAATTGCATTCTAAACACAATGTTATAAACAACCATCATTTACATGAATTTCCAAATATGGACACATAGTGAGTTCTGAGTTTTATTGAAGTACAAGTGGTTAATGTAAGCACATTTAAAACCATTGATTTCTTCATGATAGAAGGTCTGAATTGAAATATATGTTCAAATAAACAAACCTTAAAAGTAGAAAAGGCATCTGAGGCAATATCAAAAGTGGAAACTTCTACATAACGGAAGAAATTGTAAAAATCGTCTGAATACAGCATTATTTTAGCCAAAGCCTCATATCGGGCGCACTCCCGTAGCATAGTTCCACAGTTGGATGCTATCTCCTGATGTTCATACCTGCAAATCACATAACCTTAATACAATACCATTCTATACATATACATACTCATGTTACACATTGACTTGATAACATTTGCCCAGAGTATAACTAGCTATGTTTATTGTACTGTTTGTTAATTCCATTGCAATGAAATAATAAAAAAGCCTACAATACTTTATATTCTATTATCTAACTTATTCCTAAATTAAAACAGTTAAATACCATATATTTACAATAATATAATATTACCCACCCTGACATCAAAGTAAACAGTATCTCAGGCTTGGTGCATATGTACTCAACTGTGGGAGATCTGGTGCCAATCTGACGTCTAAGCACATTGTTGAACACTTGGGCAACATCCTTCTTGCCTTCAAAGTCGATGCGGTTTAGATTCTATATGCAAATGTATGACTCATTACACATGATAATACAACAAATTATTATTGATAATTTAATTGATCTAATACTCAAATGTTTAGATACCTGGATGAGAAGTAGAAGCAAATTGGTGTTGTACAGTTCCTGAGCTAACTGTGCTACTATGATATCCGTTTGTGGTTCGGCGTCGGATGTGCCATATAGCATGTTCTTTATCAAAACCTATTGACACAAAATCAACACTATAAATTGTCCACTTAGTTACCAATAAAAATGTTGACCTCCAAACATTGATGAGCAACAGAATACTCACCAGATTTTTGCTCACATCTTCTTGAGCTTTTTCAGCTTTCTTATCACCCCTTTCTAAAGCAGTAACTGCATCTTTCAATGATCTCACAAGCTCCGCAGGGCTCTTTTGAGACTTACCAAAAAGAGGCATAGTATTTCGATAATTTAGACAGATGATCTAAGCAATACTGTCTACATAAGATTGTACCTGTAACCAACGAACCAATGCGTAAAATTCCAACACAAAATCAGATGTTTTATGCGATTGTTCTTGATTCACGAGAATGCAAGAGAAACGAAATTTGTCAAATTTATAAATCGTTTGCCGACCTGGCACAAAAATACTGAACTTTAAAACAATGTTGAATTTAATTTAAAATTACTCAGATTGATGATAAATTCACGAATAATACTAAATTTAACTCACTTTCAGATTAATTATTACAATTTTCCCTAGCAAGACAGACCACACGAAACGAACAGCTGTGATGTCAATAGAAATGTATATTGCCAGTGTCAAAAAATGTATAAATACGAGCAAATACTTTGAAGCATAAATTCTCGGTTAAACCAATGATCTAGTTTATTTCGGTCTCGTTTTGCCTAATGTGTGGTTAGGTCTTTCTTTTATTCTATGGATAATTAATTACACACTCTCAGAGTAATAACTAAAGAGTACACACTTCAAAATCGTTTTGGGATAATCCGGATTTTCTCAATATAGGTACGGTACTCTGTTTTTTTGCTATAACATATCATACAACATGTTTATATTTTTATAAAGCCCATTTATCAGACTAGAAATCAGAAAAAAACAAAAATAGCTTTTAAACAAAATTTTGTTTAATTAAGGTTTCGGTCGGCCCGGGTACGTTAACAGTACGAGAGCGGTTAACATTTCCTCTCTCGTTATATGGCGCCGCTGCATGATGCTTATACAGTGGCATAAATTCGAAATTAACTGCAAACTTGTTTTAAAACTTTAATTTGACACCAAAAATTGAAACCTTCGAACTTGGGTAAAGTCATGGTACGAGTATATTAGTATACCTACCATGGGTAAAGTTATGCCGCGCAAATGTTTGTTTTAAATAAAAAAAAATCAAATTCAAATTTGGAATCATCTAAAAGGCCCACAAAATAAGTTTTCATGAAAGTTTTGTTTGCAGTGTTTTTTGAGTTTAAGAACTTTATATAAAACTAGCTTTTGCCCGCGGCTTCGGCCGCGTGGATGTAGAAAAATATCCGACGGGAACGTACAGACGCCAGCACATCAAGCTACTACAATCTGTCAAATTTATTTAATAGATTTTCAACTTTAGCACTACAGCATAAGGTTCAAGGTTGATTGCGAAAATTTGACAGTTTCGGGTAGCTTGACCTGCTGGCGTCCGTACTACCGGGATTAAAAAATAACCTATAGGTTAATCCAGGTTATAAACTATCTGAGTGCCAAATATCATCCAAATCCGTTAATCCGTTTTTGTTCAAACCGGAACATACACACAAACAAACAGACCGAAATTCTAAAAACTATTTCCACTACCGCCATCTATCGAGCTTTCGGGCAACTTTATTTCTGTCTGTTGGTCTGAAAGTATGACGCAAAAACTACCGGATCAGATTTTGTTCAAATTTAGCATAGATGTTCCCTATATGTGTGGTCAGTCTGTACGGAACAAATTATCACGTTATTTGCTATGAGGGATGAGCATTATCGCATTCTGTTCGTATCCTAACTATCCTAATCTATATCTATATCGATTCTCCCGGAGAAGGGGATATAGGGGTTCTCTGGGGGAGGGGCCCGTGGCTAAATAATAACAGCCGCACAGGTCGATCGATCAGGTTAAGCTACACTTGCCGCGGTTGGTCTGTGTATGGGTGACCATGTTTACATACAGAGACCCGTCCGAGCCTCGGAAAGCACGTTAAGCTGTTGGTCCCGGCTGTCATTCGTGGATCTTTGACAGTCGTTACGGGAAGTCAGAAGCCCGAAAGTTTGACAACCATTCTTACCAAGAGGTATCGTATTACCCAGTAACTGCGTTGTGGAGGTCAGATAGGTAGTCGCTCCATGTAAAATACTGTAAAGTTAGAAACAGTACACGTGTTGGTACTTATATTATTTTTACTTGAATACAAAATTTAGTGAATGAACAACTTCAATACAAACTTCATCGCCCTTTTCAGACCTGTGGGTTGAAATTAAAAAATAAACAACGATTTACGTTGTGTTAGTTTCCAACCATATGCCGAAATATTTGTGATTTTAAACTTAAAAAGTTAAGAACATTAATTAAAAACAAAATTTCATCCCTCTCTTCACCCACTTAGGGTTGAAATTCTAACAATACCGTTGCGTTAGCTTCCAACCATAAGCCTAGATAGTAATTTAGTGATTTTTCTTCGAAAATTGAGTACTATTCAAATTAATCTATCAAATTAATAGGGATATTCAACCCTTCAGGAGTGGAATTATCAAAAACGCTGAGACACGTATAGATTAATTTTTAATCGGCAGCCTAAACACAAAATTTGAAGATCCTAACTTCAAAACTGACGGACTTTCAGATAAACTTCCATCCCCTATTTTACCCCTTTAAGGGTGGAATTCCCAAAAATCCTTTCTTAGTGGATACTAACTCTTCACAAAGAACACACCCTCCAAGTCTCATGTCTCTAGGTCCAGCGGTTTCGGCTGTGTATTGATATATCACCCAGTCAAGTCAGTTTACCATTTTATATACTCGTACAAGCTGAAATTTTTGTGGTTGTTTTCCCGCAGTGAAATGGTTTTGTCTTGGTCGTACAATAGATTTATAGTTTTTAATTAATTTTTTTTATTGAAAAATGGCAGATTTTGAATTGTGATAAACAAAACTCGAAAGCGATCTCGACCAAGAGTGATACAGCGCAAACGCCCGACGTTTTTTTTGGCGCTATGATTCAATACGTACGTTGGAGAGATAATATCACGCAATTTTTTTTCTGATTGAAACAAAAAAAAATTATACTATTTTGGTCCATTTAATCCAGATTGTACATGCTTAAGATTTAATCTTAAGCGTTATCGTAATACGATTAATGCATATATACAACGTGTCCCAAAATTCAACGATAATCGGGTCCCAGATGGTGGACCTGCTCATCACTACCCAAGAAAAAATACAGAAAAAAAAAACAATATTATTTTGGAAATTATAAAACATACATTGAAATCCTTCGGAAATTGACACCACTTTTTTTTTTTTTTTTTTTTTTTTTTGATTGAAAATTGACACCCCCAATAGCAATTTATGAAATTTGGTTCTTGTTTAGAAATAGTACCCAATTTTTTTTGTGGCTATTTTTTTTTTCAGAGTATTATACCATTTTGGAATATTGATTAGTTGCGCCATTTTTTTTTTAACTTGCCGTAGTAGTGTCCTTACGTTTTTTTTACACCACGATGACTGAAAGTGAACTGAAAGTAAAAATTCTGAAAATTTTAAGGAAAAAAATAATTTGGATTGATTTTTGTGTAAAACCTACAGGCATTCTGAGATTTTTAAGGGTTGTGGTGGATAGCAGTGCTACTTTGCCGATATAAAAAAAAAAAAAAAAAAATTGTGGTCATGGTAGTTACAAATATCTTAAGGGGTGTCAATTTCCGAAGGATTTCAATATATGTTTTATAACTTCCAAAAAAATATTTATTTATATATACTGCTTTATTGTTTTATAAATATTGCTTTTTTTTTCTGTATTTTTTCTCTGGTAGTGATGAGCAGGTCCACCGTCTGGTGCCCGCTTATCGTTGAATTTTGGGACACGTTGAATATGGGAATACAGGGTATGCAGAGCTTATTTGCATGTATGGAGTGCACGCCACTGCTCACAAAACAAACTCAAACATAAACATCAGTGGATATTAATTTAGATTAAAATTTGCCTTGACATCATTAAATGAATAGTTTAATTATTATAACAGATTCAAAAGCTGACGGCAACGCGGGCGCAGCGGTAGCTATGAGCTTTTCCTCGGCTATTAGATATGTAATCCCGGTAGTACGTTTGCGGGATATAGCTGCTCCCGAACATTCGGAATGAAACCATTCACTGTGATAGGTTACATAGTTTAATCCTCAGAGTAATATAGTGAGAACCTGGATTAATAATTGTCAAACATTGATCGAAGCAAACACCAGAAAAATAACCGTCAGAGTTTTCGTTCAAAAACGTTTTAGTGATGTGTCACTATCGTAGGGATGTTACATAGTCATTCAGGTGAACGATGTGTTCATCGCCACACGGTCACGTTGGATGTTTTCCGACAACGCGGACGAAGCAGAGGGCAAAATCTAGTACTCACTTTCAGAATAAATTATTACAAGACCAAACCACACGCAACGAACAGCTGTGATGTCAATGTCAATAGAAACGTATATTGCCAGTGTCAAAAAAATTATAAATACGAGCAAATTTTATTTTCAAGCATGCATTCTCGGTTCGTATGTTATAAAGTACTGTGTACTCTGTCCAGTGTTGCCATATATACAGATTTCTCCGTATTTATACAGATTTTCGATTTATGATACAGATAAGCACTGGATACAGATTTTTATACAGAATTTTCTAATTCTATTGATTAAATAGCTTAATCTCCTTTAAAGCAGAACTTAGATAGGTAAATAAATCGCGATTGGTAGTACTGTTCTGTTAGTCAGTGGCCAGTTTCACTTATTTTTCAAACGGGGAGTCCACCAATTAAAGATTTTTGCGTGTTATCCAAAATACTGCGCTCTCGTAATGCATTTATTGTAAATAATTAATTTCGTACAAATTTTTAATGGTAATTGATATTGATTTAATGCACAATAAAAAATCCCAACGATCTGGCAACCAGTCTTAACAAGGGATATAGTGTTACCCAGTAACTGTGTTGTTGAGGTCGAGGTAGGTGATGAAGCAAGCCTATTCTCTTCTTTTTCAAAAGAAGCAGAATAAAGTAATTTGACTGAATACGTAAGTATAGGGTAAGTAGGTATATTATTCTGTTTCGGTTTTTTTGACCATACATACAGATTTAATACAGATTTCAAGTTAAAATAGCATACAGATATAAATACAGATTTTAGCAGTTTCTACTACAGATATAAGGTTCAATGCATCTGGCAACACTGACTCTGTCTGTGTGACTCTGTGGGTTAACGTGTCAAGTTGTCAACCTATTGATATTTTTAGGTTAGAAAGGTCTCTCTCTTTAGAATATATCAGCACTTATAACAAAATCTATTTAAAAAGTCATGGCTGAAACTGCTACTGAAAAGTTGTCAAAGAAGTGAGTACCTATCGTGTGAACGAAAATGTATGCCTTGAGGAACCTAAGTGTCTTGTCTCTTAGAACTAACCATTTCATCAATCGATGTGCGAATTTTTCATCTGCTGTTAGCAAACGGTTAGTGATATTTTATATTTATTTATATTTATAAATCATACTGATATGTTATTCTTTATTTTTATTGTAGTGAATTGAAACGGCGACTCAAAGCCGAGCAAAAATTGAAAGAGAAGGCGGAAAAGGTCGCTCAGCTGCCAACTCCCGCGGCGGATAACAAATCATCATCGAAAGCTGAAGAAGAGATCAGTCCCAATGAGTATTATAAGCTACGAACTGCTGCTGTTGCGGCTCTCAAGGAAGGATCTAAAGAAGACCACCCATACCCCCACAAGTTCAATGTTACAATATCTTTAGAAGATTTCATTGAAAAGTACAACCATGTAAACAGTGGTGAAGTTGTTGACACTGTTACACTGTCTGTGGCTGGAAGAGTTCACTCTATTAGAGAGTCTGGGGCTAAACTAATTTTTTATGATTTGAGAGGTGAAGGTGTTAAAATACAGGTAAAGAAATAATAAAATTCAATGAGAAAATAATATTTTACCATTCAGGAGAAATCTCTTGGTTATGAACCTTTTCTGTCATTATCATTTTTCAATACTAATGGCACAAATTCGAATATTCCAGGTTATGGCTAATGCAAAAATGTATGAATCAGAAGAAAAATTTATAGCTGATACTGACAAGCTAAGGAGAGGTGACATTATTGGCTGTGTCGGACATCCTGGCAAGACAAAGAAGGGAGAACTGTCCATTGTACCCAAAAGTATTAAGTTGCTGTCTCCTTGCTTGCATATGCTACCTCACTTACACTTTGGGCTTAAGGATAAAGAAACCAGGTTCAGAAAGAGATATTTAGATCTCATTTTAAATGATAGGGTAAGTTTATTTGTGTTTTGATCTCATTACTATAAGTTGCATCTCTAGTCAATATGGTATCCTTTTCCTCCACAGGTAAGACAAACCTTTTACACTAGAGCAAGAATCATTGCTTATGTAAGGAAATTTTTGGACAATATTGGTTTTCTTGAAATTGAAACTCCAATGATGAACATGATCCCTGGTGGGGCCACAGCTAAGCCCTTCATCACACATCACAATGATCTCAACATGGACTTGTACATGAGGATAGCTCCCGAACTGTACCATAAGATGTTAGTAGTGGGAGGTCTGGACCGTGTTTATGAAATCGGCAGACAGTTCCGAAATGAAGGCATTGATCTGACTCACAACCCAGAGTTCACTACATGTGAGTTCTATATGGCTTATGCAGATTACAATGACCTTATCAATATAACAGAAGCTATGCTGTCGGGCATGGTGAAAAGTATCCATGGCTCTTATAAAGTAAGTTGATATAAAATAATTTCACAATAGTGTATCAATGTGTCTCATTGTCATATTGCATGTTGCTATCTAAATGCATATCAATTCATTCGCAGTAACCTCTTTGTTTCGATTTCATAAGTCAAACAATAGGTTATCAAACATACTCCTACTACAATGATAACTCCTAGATATACTGTTAAATGATACATAGTACATCATTCATATGTGTTGAATCATTCATGAAGCGATTAACAGTAATCTAGTTACGATTATTGAAACCTAAAACATGTTATGAATGAAATCTATTATTACTAATAGATAGAATATCAAGGTTAAAGGTAATGTTATTTACAAATACTTAATTTTATATTTACAGGTTAAATATCAACCAGATGGGCCTGACGGTGAAGAGTTGGAGATTGACTTCACTCCTCCATTTGCCAGAGTGCCAATGATTGCAAGCTTGGAAAAAGCATTGAATGTCAAACTACCACCAGCTGATCAATTAGAGTCACAGGAAGCCAACCAGCTGTTAAGTCAGTTGTGTGAGAAACATGAAGTAAGTATTACTGACAATACAGATATTTTTCACATACATGCCATTCATGTGATAAAATTAGACAATACAATCACATAGTTTCCCTGCAGAATGGCTTTATTCTAGTATAGTCCACAAAAGGCATAAGCCAACCACTAGCTGTCATGCTGTTCAGAATAAATAAACCACAAATTAAAAACTGCCCTTAATCCTTTACTCATTGCAAATAATTATTTCTAGGTTGAATGTCCACCACCAAGGACCACAGCCAGACTACTAGATAAGTTAGTTGGGGAGTTCCTTGAAGAAAAATGTATTAACCCCACTTTTATATTGGATCACCCCCAGATCATGAGTCCTTTGTCCAAGTATCATAGAGACATCCCTGGTTTGACTGAAAGGTAAAGTAAAAAATTCTAGTCTAATAAAGTAAAATAAAAATCGTCTACTATTTTATTTATTGGGAATTGTTACCGTCACACAAAAATGATGTTTCCTTTCAGATTCGAATTATTTGTAATGAAGAAAGAAATCTGTAATGCCTACACTGAGTTGAATGATCCAGCAACTCAACGGGAGAGGTTTGAACAGCAAGCCAAAGACCGAGCTGCAGGTGACGATGAGACCCCGCCGACTGATGAGGCTTTCTGTACTGCTCTTGAGTATGGCCTCCCACCTACGGCCGGCTGGGGCCTGGGCATTGACCGTCTTACAATGTTCCTTACCAATTCAAATAACATCAAGGTAAGTTTATTAGAAGTGTGGTGAGGTGTGGGTTGGGTGTTTTATTATACAACTGAGTAGAATGCGGCCTACACAATTGCTTCGGGCCTTAGCGCTTATAACAGTCAAATATTTGCAGATGATGACAAAACAGTTGTTCAAATAAATGGATTCAGATAATATTACTTGTTATTTCAAATGTATTTCTTTTGTTTTTAGGAAGTACTGCTGTTCCCTGCTATGAAACCTGATGACCCCAATAAACATAATCCTGAAGGCGAAAACGCTGAAGCTCCTGTTCAAAATGGGGCTTAGGATATTATTATTAAAGTATCCAAATGTGTGAAATGTAATATTTATACAATACTTATTGTACTAACACTGATTTTCCTATTCATAAATAAATTATTACTAAATATTGTAATGATTTTTTAATAAAACAAAGTATTTGATAAAATATGTTTTTATTATTAAAAACAATTAGCAATGTCAGTGCACAGTGCCCAGATTATATTTAAATGTTTTATTTTATTAATGCAATGCAATACAACAGCAGTAAAAATGTAAGCATTTGAGAGAGTTATTTACAGCCATTTTTTCTGTCACATCTACAGCAAACTTACAAATCTGCAGCAAATCTATTTTTCAGGGGAGCGTTTTGAAAGCAAACATCAATTATAACTCAAATTCAAAAGTCATTTATTCAAACTAGGCTGAGAATCAGCACTTTTCGAACGTCAATTTTTTTTTTTTTACAGGTATATGTATAGGTAACGAGGTACATTTGGTTTTCAAAATGGTGCTTTTTTAGATATTATCAATGGATTGTCAATATTTTACAAGTACCAGAAATAAATACACATTCGCAACTTTACATCATCTCATCAAACATAGAAATTAATCGATATTTACTCATACCCTGGCATACCTACGAAAGTGGTACTTTCGTTACTTAAGCTGACCCCAACATAAAATATACATTTGTTACTTTAATAAAACAAAATATCCAATCTTATGAAAGTACCACTTTCGTAAGATTTTATTTTACTACGCTAAAATAAATTATTAAAAAAATAATTTCGTAAGGTTAATATGGGAGTATTAACATAAAATGCAGAATCGAACAATTTGAATTCTGTAACTGTCAGAAATAAAAATTTGTCAGCTTTCCATGATGTGAAGTATCACATTAGGTACACTTTTTCATCATAATAATATTGATTTGACTAAAACTGCAGATACATAATTTTGCTGTGGATGTGACAATTTAATAAAATAGCTAACTTAACTTCCACATTTATTACATTCATACTATTGAAAGAGAGCTATTGTTCAAATTAATCTTCAATTGTATTATGAACAGTTGAATTGTAATGTTCACCTAGTCCATACATGTGTCTATGATACGTTATTACTAACGGTGGCCCCTCATATTCAGCACCTTGATCAATAGAGCCTGGTCCAGTTGCTTGTATGACACTTATTGGACATTTTAAAGAATTTGACAAAGCTCTAATCTCCAACTGACCACCCCAGACTTTAGTATTTTCTATTTTGCTACAATATTCCTCAAACTCTTCACTGGTCAGCATCTCACAAGTATCGGGGTTAGTCATAAAAGGAACAAAGTCATCTTTATATTGCCTTATATAATGTGCTACTCTTTCCCTTAAATTATCTACAGATAATTCTTTCTGCTTGGTTAATGCTAATTGATGAGCAATGGCTTTGTATAAACAATCCCCATCAGATGGAATTAATAATATCTGAAGTCCCTTTTTTTTTAACTTTGTATTTATTGCCTGCAGTTCAGTGTTTCTGGGTCCGTGGAGGTTTTCTTGTTCTTGTTGTTTTATTAGCTCATCTCTTTCCTTTTCTAGTTGCGACTTCTTTTCTCTACGTTTTTGAGCTTTTGAAATTTTCGCTTTTGATTGCTCATTTTCAACACTACTGAGAACCGAATCTGTAACATAATCTACATCTTTGTTTGCAGAAGCAGAATCAATTTCTTGCTGATGTCGAAGGTCCATTTCAGCCTCTAACCTCGCTATTTCAGCAGTTAGCTCTTTCTTCTTCGTTTTATCATTTTTTGCGGCTTTTTTCAACGATTGAACTTGTGCTTGTAACTCTTTCTTTTCTTTTCGATGTTTACCTTCGAGTATTATTAATTCTTCATTTTCATTGTCCATTGTTTAATTGATGAGTTATATTATAGGTTTACACGTACTAACCCTAACCGAGTAACCGGTGCAAATCTAGAACTTTTTTACTTGGTCTTTGCATTTGCAAAAACTATTTTGGTGGCCCATGTCAGACGTCATTGTCAGTGTCAGTAAAGTTAATCAGATTGACGTTTTGAAATCTATTAGGTGCGTTCAGTTCACTGGTTTTCTCCAACTCACTTTACGGACTATTTAGTTTAGACGGGGCCAATCCACTGAGCAAATCCAATTATAACCTCGTGTAAATAGAGACAGTCCACTGCATTGGATTGCCTTTTCATTTTACAGGCATAGGAATGGGAGGCTTAAGTCTTTGGGCTTAATGTATTGTCTTGGCCTCGTCTAAATGGTCCATTAGGCATTGGCAGAATAGTCAAATTCAAATTCAAAAGTCATTTATTCAAACTAGGCTGCGAATCAGCACTTTTCGAACGTCAACATTACATAAGACAATCCCCCAAAAACGCCCACCCTTCACCACTTCCTAGCAGTGGTCTCGAACCTACCGATTTTTCGGTATTTCTACCGATATGGGCTCTGTCCTACCGAAATGCCGAATTGCAACGATTTTTCCCCGATTTCAGAGAATACAATCCCGATTTTTCTACACTTCTACGTTGGCAATCCTTTTCATTTATGTTTTACGTTACGGACAGCCTATTGAGGGATTCCTCAATAGAAAGTAAGTACCTAGTTAGTTCCATATTTTTTGAGGAATACCCTTGAGACCTCTGAAATCTTTTGAATCTTATGAAAACAAAACAGCGAAATAGGCTGTTTACTGAGTCAATCACTGTTCTATTACATGCAAAACGACTCTTTAATGACGCTAATTGTTATGACTTGGAAATTAATTCAAAGATGACTGCGGCTATGGCCAAAGAGTAGAGTATGATCCTAAAGATCGAAAAAAATCATTATATTTAAGTGTGTTTGGTTTGATGTAAATTAGACTCTTAATTTATTTTTTGATAAATAAACGAATTTGATTGAACATTGTATTTTTTTTTGTCTTAAACCGATTTTGGGTACTAATGTACCGAATTTTGTGGGCAGCTGTACCGATTCCACACTCTGACATTCGAGACCACTGCTTCCTAGTGCTTCGCTTGTCGACATCGGCTTTGCTTGCCAAATCTATTGCGAGTTGTTTACAATACGATGAAAACGCGATCTCAAAATTCAGAGACTTTAAAGTTTCTATTTGAAATGAAACACACATGAAATGGTTTATATACACGGACGTCGACGCGAAAGCTGATACCATGGATTCAGTACATGATTTGGAACCCCCATTTTTCGTCAGATAATTAAAAAAAAACTGCTTACACGATGTTATTATTGGATTGGCTTAGTGCAGTGGTCGGCAAACCGCGGCTCGCGAGTCGTATGCGGCTCTTTGGCCTATAGAGTGCGGCTTTGTACAAATGTCGATGGGTGCGAGCATAAATACCCGCGGGAGTCGAGGTTTCGGGCAAGATATCAAGTCCTATTCAAAATTCAAACTATATTTCAAAGATTTATTTCCGAAGGATTTTCACCAAAATTTACAGGACATCATGCACTGAAAATATTAACTTGTACTCGTAATTATTAACATGCCTTCATCATATTATTATCAGCCGATATGATGGTGATGAAGGCATCCTTCTTCTTAGCAAGTTAATTTTAGGAAGCGTTGTGGAGTGAAAGAGGATGCGAGTTTTAAGGATTAAGAAAAGTGTATTGATACAAATTGGACACACAGAAAGAATTGGCTCTCATAAGAAATCTATTATAGTATTGATATTTGGCTCTATTGACGTCCTGCACCACACAATCCTCACCTTTGAAAACTTCATGAAAATAAATTTTGAAAACGCCAAAAAATAGTCAAGAAATAGTCATAAATAGTCAGCAAGGTTAAAAAAATTGTCGCATTATGATTCCGAAGATACAGCTATAGGTTGGTGTGGATTGTGGGGTGAACGTCTCCACACAATCCTCACCTCAGTGCAAGCAAACGGCTGGGAGTACCGACTTGGTTTCAATTCCAAAAAATTGTCTAGAATTAGTCATAACGCTATGCCAAATCTCGAAAATAGTCATTAAGGGATTCCAGAGATATAAAGGGGTCTTGGTGAGGATTACGTGGACAGCCGTTCTCGCCACAATCCTCACCTGATTACCGCGGAACGCCTAGGTTTTTGAATTTGAATTTGGTGTCAATAAATAGTCGTCTCGAACCATGATAATTTCGACCTGGGTTGACTATGTAGTAGTATGTTAAAACTTCCACGTCAACTTCTACATACATTTTGTTTTGGTACAGTCGCGAACAGTAAAATTGTAAATCTATTTTAATCTTAGAGTATATAACACTGGAGAAGCCATAAGCACAATATTCCGAACAAAACAGTCTGTCACTTTTTGCGGGGGACGCGGTAGCGGAAAGATAAGTCCGTATCATTAATTTTTATTTTATCGATATCGATATTCATTCGGAATTTTGCTTGAATCCATGAAATAAAACAGCTGTTGCATAAAATAGTTACATTTTAATAAGAAGATAAAATAACTTCAATTAAATAAAAGTAACTAAATGTGTAATAAGTAAAATCTCAATAAAAAATTAGGTCAAGTTCAATTTTTTTTTTTATTTACAACTTCACTGGACCACCACTTCAATGGACATAAACAAATTATAAAACATTGAACATTAAAAAAAAATATTAACAAAAATAATTACTAAGTAATTTTTACTAGGAAATTATCGACATGTCAATTTTGGCTTCAAACATGACCTCAACACTACGGTAGTCTTATTAACATTTTTACTAGAGGACATAATCGCATGTCAAGTGCGTGTAAGTTTTGCTGATATGACGTATATTTTCGTAATGCAAAAGAAAAGTATTTTGATCTTTACGAACATAAAAACGAGATGTAGCGAGACTCGGTGACGTCACAGAAGCAACGTGAGTAAAATACTCGATTCATGCTACGTTTTATATTGATTCATGGTTGAATCGAATTAAAAATCGAATTGTATTATGAGGTTAGGATTTTAAATTTCAACAAAAACATGACTAAATCTTAGAAAAAAAAAATTGCTTATGGAAAGTTTAATAGCACAAATAGGCATTTTCACGGAGCTCCGCGCGCCTTTAAAACGATTTACGAAGTGCGTTAGAATCGATTTGAAAGTAGTTTTTATGAACGTACTAGAACATTTGTTCTTGTACTTTTACAGAGGGGAAGTGTTCGTAAGGCTTCTCCAGTATTATATACTCTAAGATTAATAGTGTTGTATATTCATTTAAAACAGTAATAAAATATTGTAGTTACTTACGTATAGTTTTTTTTCTGTCAAAGTTTAATAAATACCTATCATAATAGCTGTACATAATATTTCTCAAATTTTTCCGGTTGGCTTTATGAGACCAAATAAATGTCTTTATTTCAGATTAATTTGATTGTAGTATGAGTAATTAAGACTAACTATCTACTTATATATTATGTACAGTTAGGTAGGTATTTATTAAACTTTGGTTGGTGGGTGGGTTGGTGGTAGGTTGGTGGGTAGCTTGGTGCATAGGTAGGTTGGTGAGTAGGTTGGTGCATAGGTTGGTTGGTGGGTAGGTTGGTGGATAGGTTGGTTGGTGGGTAGGTTTGTTAGTGGGTAGATTTGTGGGTAGGTTTGTGGGTAGGTTGGTGGGTAGGTTGGTGGTAGGTTGGTGGGTAGGTTGATGGATAGGTTGGTTGGTGGGTAGGTTGATGGATAGGTTGGTTGGTGGGTAGGTTGGTGGGTAGGTTGGTGGGTAGGTTGGTGGGTAGGTTGGTGGTAAGTTGGTGGGTAGGTTGGTGGTAGGTTGGTGGGTAGGTTGGTGGTAGGTTGGTGGGTAGGTTGATGGATAAGTTGGTTGGTGGGTAGGTTGATGGATAGGTTGGTTGGTGGGTAGGTTGATGGATAGGTTGGTTAGAAAGAAAGAAAGAAAGAAAAATGCGTTTATTGGCAAACACCAGAAAAATACACCTTATAACTAAAAAAAATACAAAAAACAATGATTATAATGCCAATAGGGCCTCAGCTCAGCATAAATGTCAGATGGCAACACAAAGTATACCACCTGACGCTGATTTTCAGCTGCAACCCACGAGTGCCATACGCTAGAATAATAAAGACAGGGAAGTGTGTGTCCGTTGTAATAAATTAAATTAACAGAATAAATTAAAGGTAAGTAGTAAAAAGCTCACAAAATCAAATAAATGTTGTGACTTAGATCAGTGTGTGTGGTGTGTTGTGTAAGAGAAACTAAAATAAATAAAAACCCAATATCTGTGTCTTAGTAGCTACATTAAAATTAAAATAATAAATAAATAAAAAATCTATCCTCTATAAATAGAAAGTAGGTGCCTTCAATGCAAAAAATCGTGTGACTGCGTTGTTCTTCTAAACTACGAAACGGAACGGATTTTGATGGAGTTCTTAAAATCATGACAACAACCGCCAAGAACACCATGACGTCGACCCTTAGAATAAAAACTCGTCGACCGGTGCAACATAAAATGAAATAGGTAACTAGTCAAAATAATTAAAAATAAAAAAGATAAACAATTGAATTATAAAAATGAATTATTAGATGATTTATTTAATTAAAAAATAAATTAAATGGCAGATATGTCGGCTCGAACATTTTCAGCATCCTTTTGATGGTTCAATAAAAATTCTTTCAATTTAAATTTGAAAGTTGAGCAACTTTTAATGTACTTTATTGGAGGAGGTATATTATTCCAACATTTGGTGGCTGCATAACGAAAACTGCCTCTAAAAGCCGACGACTTGTGCCGTGGGGTGGAAAGCTGTTGAGAACATTTTCTGCCCTCACCGATTCTGTCTTCTTGTCCATGAAAGTCTGTCATATAAATAAGAAGGGGAATGAGACTTAATAACACCAAAGAGTAGACTCGCCAAGTGGAGTTTACGTCTAGCTTTCATTTTTTAAATGTTGTGCTCATTGAAGAAAGGTGTAACATGACCCCTAAAGGAAACTTTAAAACAGAAGCGCGCACAGGCGTTTTGAACTCTTTGGATCATCCTTTCAGTTTTTGACAGTAGCCGTTGGCCATATACGGTGTCCGCATAATTTAACTTTGATAAAACCAAAGACTCCACAAGCAAGACTCGCAATTCTTCACTAAGATAGGGACGGGCTTTGTATAAAATCTTAAGTCTGTAATAGCAATTTCAAATAGACTCAGATACGTGTTTGTGAAAACGAAGTTCCGTGTCCATGATGAGACCTAAATTACGCGCTTCGTAAACCCGTTCGATAGGCTCTCCCATAACAGTCACACAGCCGGCACAGGGTTTAATTTTACCTAACTGGTTTTCGGTTCCAAAAAGCATATACTTGGTTTTGGTAGGGTTCAAGGCAAGCGTGTTAGCATTGGACCATTGCACTACGTTTTCAAGATCTGTATTAAGATCGTTTAATGCTTGTTCATAGTCTTCCGGCTTAAATGATATATATACTTGTGTGTCATCGGCATAAATATGGTATTTACATTTATTTATATGTTTAATTATATCGGCACAATACAATATAAACAATACTGGCCCAAGGATCGAGCCCTGCGGAACCCCCCTTCCTACTGTGCGATGTCTAGAGACAACAGTTGAGCTGTCCGCCCGCCGTATTTCAACAAATTGTGTACGATCGCCTAAATTCCTCTTCAAATCCATAAAAAGCCATCTTTGACAATAATAGAGGAACGTTAATACAGTCAAAAGCGCGCGAAAAATCAAGCAACACCAAAAGAGTGCACATTCCATTATCTTGAGCTGACAAGATATTGTCTGTCACATCCAACAAAGCCGTGGCTGTACTACGGCCCTTCCTAAACCCTGATTGAACATCTGGAAGAATCTTATTTGTCTCTAAAAATTCAACCAATTGCGCACATACTACTTTCTCTAAAACTTTAGAAAGTACCGGCAGTATGCTAATAGGTCTAAGATCCTTCATGTCCAATGCATTAAGAGTCTTCGGCAATTGGTGCACCTTAGCAATTCTCCATAACTCAGGGAATGATGAAGATGTGACAGATGTATTTACTAAAGCAGTTATGGCGTCCAAAGTCACAGGGAGTGTCAGTAATATCATATTTATGGTAAAGCCATTGCAACCTTCAGAATTCGATTTAATAGTAGTCAGTATGTTCGCGATTTTCTTGCGTGTTGTAGTTCTCAAACTAAACGTGGTACTATTATTTCGCGCAGATTCAAAATATGCAAGCAATGAGTTACTAACCGCATCCGCGCCCGGCACATTCAGAAAATGGTCACAAATTTTGTCGGGATCGTCAAAGTGCAGAGGTAATTCTTTATGTTTAGATGGGAGCAGGTTAGACTTTAGGTTTTTCCAAAGGGCTTTGGGGTCATTTATTTGACTGTTGATCTTATGTTTATAGTAAGCAGATTTTTCGTAAAATAGAGACCTAGAAACAAGTGACTTAAATTCTTTGTACCAAATCTTTTTTGAATCAGATTTTTTGTTTTTTAAATATTCTACATGTGCTTTGTTCCTCAAATGCATCATAAATTTAACATTGTCAGTAATCCAAGGGTAACAATACTCCTTAATAACACTAGTTTTTAGAGGTGCGTGAATATCAAATAGTGTAAGTATAAGTTCGAGTTAAAATCACTGACCATTGAATTAACATCTTGCAGCTCGGTTAACGCCTTCCAGTTAAGTAACTCGAGATCTTGATCAAAACATTCCATAATAATGTCCTTTAGCGATCGATACGTAATGGTTCGCGATGGAATTTTCAGGCGTTTAAAACTAAATTCACCGGAATTCAACGCGTGCGCACCTAGATCCGGTATCACATCAACTGATACAGAGCGTGGTTTAACATTAGTACAGATGATGTCTATCAAAGAGTTACCATGCACTGTAAAGTGCGTGGGTGACCGTACCAGTTGTTTAAGACCTAGGTTGGTTAGTGGTTAGTGTTAGGTTGGTTGGTGGGTAGGTTGG
This sequence comes from Agrochola macilenta, assembly GCA_916701695.1. NCBI lineage: Eukaryota > Metazoa > Arthropoda > Insecta > Lepidoptera > Noctuidae > Agrochola > Agrochola macilenta. Next base: position 8,753,053 of record OU753559.1, on the reverse strand, counting down.
TGGATAGGTTGGTTGGCGGGTAGGTTGGTAGGTATAAACTAACCCAAACATAAGGAGGTTATCTTGGAGGATATCGTATGGCGATCTTAATACCAGCTCCATCATCAGATCCTGGACTACACTCTGGGATAACGTACGTACTTGTCAAAACAATTCCAAATGGCCGAAACAAAACAAGGCTATCTTGTTTGGTTGAGGAGTGGCCGTCACCACCTTATGTTTGGGTTAGTTTGTACCTACCAAACTACCCACCAACCAACCTATCCACCAACCTACCCACCACCCAACTAACCAACCCACCAACCAACCAACCAACATACCCACCAACCTACCTACCACCAACCTACCCACCAACCTACCTACCACCAACCTACCCACCAACCTACCTACCACCAACCTACCTACCACCAATCTACCCACCAACCTAACCACCAACCAACCTACCCACCAACCTACCTACCCACCAACCTACCCACCATACTACCCACCAACCTACCTACCAACCTATCCACCAACCAACCTACATACCAACCTACCTACCCACCTGCCTACTTACCCACCTACCCACCAACCTACCCACCAACCTACCCACCAACCTACCCACCAACCTACCCACCAACCTACCTACCACCAACCTACCCACCAACCTAACCACCAACCAACCTACCCACCAACCAACCTACCCACTAACCTACCCACCATACTACCCACCAACCTACCTACCAACCTATCCACCAACCAACCTACATACCAACCTACCTACCCACCTGCCTACTTACCCACCTACCCACCAACCTACCCACCAACCTACCTTCCAACCAAGCTACCACCAAATCGCCCACCAACCAACCCACCAATGTACCCAGCAACGTACCCACCAACCTACCCACCAATCAACCGATACGATGACGCGAGTACATTCGCCTCTAGATCCCAGGGCGGGGATCCGGCCAGTGCACAAGCCGCCTCGTAGGAGATCGTGCGATACCCTCTGATGACTCTGACGGCCATCGCCCTCTGCGGTTTACGCATTACGGCGATGCTACCGGCCGTCAGGTCAGCAGCCCAGATCGGGGCCCCGTAAAGGGCCATCGATCGCACGATCCCCACGAAGAGCCGCCTTCAAGCGGCGGTCGGGGCCCCCAGATTGGTAAGCAGCGTTGACAGCGCCCCAGCGGTGCCCAGCAACTTGGGCGCCAGCCGTCGGAAGTGGGGCCCGAAATCCCACCGGCTGTCGAGCACCAAACCTAGGTAATTCATGGTGGACTCGACAGCGATCCGAGCCCCCCCGACCACGATGTGTGAGCCGGGTGACGGCGCCCGCCGGGGGACATGAATCACCATGGCCTCCGACTTGCTGAGGGCCACCTCCAGGCCTAGGCGACGTATGCGGCCCACCACCTGTTAGACCGCAGCCGTCACCAGCAACGCTGCCTCCCTGTGCGAGCTCCCCTGGGCAGTGACCAGCGTGTCGTCCGCATAACACGTCAGGTCTACCCCGGCACCGAGCTCGCCCCTCAGCACCCAATCGTACCCGATGTTCCACAGGAGCGGGCCTAAAACCGAGCCCTGTGGAACACCGCACGACATGCGGTTGCCGTTGCGGTTGTCAACATGCTGGTTTCCGCCATCACATCCCATGTAGGTGACACACCTCTCCGACAGATAAGCCCCAACCCGCTAAGCCACAAGCGCAACCCGATAAGGACACCGCCAACATCACCCCGCCCCGGGACACCGCTTACTCCATCAGGACTCTAACCCGCGACACAGCGTGGATCGTGGAGCGCCCATGCCAAAACCCGAACTGACTGTCATCCAGGTCCGGCCCCTCTCTGCACAAGTGGCCGACGAGGCGGGCTGCGATTATCCGCTCAAACAGCTTGCCCACCTCGTCAAGCAGCACTATGGGCCGGTACGGCGAGTCCGCAGCGCGCCCCGTCTTCCTGAGCAGGACCAGACGACCAGAATTCCACAAAGTGGGAAACTGGCCCCGCTCAAGACATGCTGTGTAGAGTCCTCTCAGTTGGGGCTCAAGCTCCTTCAGAGCGAGGGCTAGCACGCAGCCGTGGATGCCGTCGGGCCCCGGAGCCACGTTCTTGGCCCGGAGCAGCATCACAGCTGGCCTCATCTCTGCCTGTGTTACCTCTGGGACGCTGATGGCGTTCTCCTCGGTAGACTCTGCGGCTGTGGGCAAAGCCATCGGCGGCGGAGTATGCTCCGCTCTTGCCGGGAAGAGGGCTGCGACCACTTCCTCCAGCAGCTCGGGTTGGAGACTCTCCGTAAGTGGAGGCGCCGCGGCTCGAAGTTTCCCTCGGACCGCGCGATAAGGGCGCCCCCACGGATCCCCGTCTAGAGTCTCCAACATCTCCTTCCTGGCTCGCGTCCTCGACTCACCGATGGCCAGCCACAGAGTCTCCTTAGCCACACGGTACACCTCATACAGCGCGGCCTCTTCGTCAGGGACACGACGACGTCTCCTCCGGTATCGGATGTACTGGCGTCTAACCGCCACGCACGCGACGCGCATCTGCGCGATCTCGGCGGTCCACCAGTACACCTGGCGCCTTGCGGACTGTGCGTGGACCCGGGGCATGGACGCGTCGCAAATTTGCGTCATCGCCCCGCGGAACCACAGCGCCTCCTGCTCGCCGTCGACGGGTCCGGTCGTTGCCGACTCCCGGCTCCAGGCCTGGACAATAGTGGCCTCCTCGGGAAACTCCCTGTCGATGCGCTTACGCGCCCAGCGCGGACCGTCCGTTCGCGGGGCCAGTGGACTGCGGCCGCCGGCGCGGCGGTCTGGGTGGAGACGTCGAAACGGATGTATCGGTGATCCGACAACGTCTCCACCTCCACGGCGACACGCCAGTCGTGGACACGGCTCGCGACAGCGGGGCTAGCGAACGAGACGTCCACTATAGACCCGCCGACACACGTGCGTGCGGCAGCGGACGCACGTGTGTACCGAGCCCCGATTTAAGACGGTCAAGCCAGTCGCGACCGCCCACTCCTCCAGCACCTCGCCCCTAGCATCGGTCACAGGGGATCCCCACGCCTCAGACTTGGCGTTGAGATCCCCCAGCAACAGCACCGGGCGAGGTTGGAGTCGGCCCACGACGGCACCCAACTCGACAAGGAACCTCTCGAAGTCGGCGAGACTCTTGTTGGGCGAAAAATACGCTCCAACTGTGCCAATGCCGCCCGCGAGGACGACTACCAAGCCGTGACCTCGGGACGGGTTGACAAGAGCCCCGCCAATGATGACCACCAAACCGTCCAAGTCTCCCACCCAGTTATCCCTGGGGGACCCACCAACCTACCTATGCACCAACCTACCCACCAACCTACCCACCAACCTACCACCAACCCACCCACCAACCAAAGTTTAATAAATACCTACCTAACTGTACATAATATACCGGGTTAGTTTTCAATGACCGGCCAAATTTTCACACGAAAAAAATATAAGCTGTTTCATACATTTTTGGTCTAGTAGACCTACTAGACCAAAATGTATGAAACAGCTGATATTTTTTTTGTTATTTCAGAGTTGGTTCCATAGTGAAAGTTGTTCATATTCATGGGTCACCCTGTGAAAATTTGGCCGGTCATTGAAAAATAACCCCGTATAAGTAGATAGATAGTCTTAATTGAGTAATTAAGACTATCTATCTACTTATATGGGGTCAGTTTTTAGTATGAGTATACTACAATCAAATTAATCTGAAATAAAGACATTTATTTGGTTTCATAAAGCCAACCGGAAATATTGGAGAAATATTATGTACAGCTGATAGGTATTTATTAAACTTTCACAGAAGAAAAACTATACGTAAGTAACTACAATATTTTATTACTGTTTTAAGTTAATATACAACACTATTAAAATAGATTTAGAATTTTACTGTTCGCGAATGTACCAAAACAAAATGTATGTAGAAGTTGACGTGGAAGTTTTAACATACTTCTACATAGTCAACCCAGGTCGAAATTATCATGGTTCGAGACGACTATTTATTGACTATTTTCTGACACCAAATTCAAATTCAAAAACCTAGGCGTTCCGCGGTAATCAGGTGAGGATTGTGGCGAGAAAGGCTCTTCACGTAATCTAAGCGTAATCCTCACCAAGACCCCTTTATATCTCTGGAATCCCTTAATGACTATTTTCGAGATTTGGCATAGCGTTATGACTATTTCTTGACTATTTTTTGGAATTGAAACCAAGTCGGTACTCCCAGCCGTTTGCTTGCACTGAGGTGAGGATTGTGTGGAGACGTTCACCCCACAATCCTCACCAACTTATAACTGTATCTTCGAAATCATAATGCGACTATTTTTTTAACCTTGGTGACTATTTATGACTATTTCTTGACAATTTTTTGGCGTTTTCAAAATTTATTTTCATGAAGTTTTCAAAGGTGAGGATTGTGTGGTGAAGGACACCTATTGACTAATGAGTTTGCCGACCACTGGCTTAATGGATTGTCTCAGGGATTGGCCCCGTCTAAATGGTCCTTCTATGGCTTGAGGACAATCCAATGCAGTGGAGCGAGTGGATTGTCTGACTGACTGTAGTAGCTTTGACCACTTAGGTAAGTGTATGTGTATGTGTTAACCATGTTACTTTGTGACTCTTTCGCACGCACGTAAAATATCGCGACGGGATTTTATCGCGCACTGGATTTTCAACGCTCTGCTTAGCGCCGAGAGTTGATAATCCAGTGCGCGATAAAATCCCGCCGCGATATTTTTACGTCTGTGGGAACGGGGGCTAAGCCCAGCTGTCTAATTAGAATTACGCAACACATTTTCGTAAACGATTACGCCTAATCTGTTTAATTTTGACAGTGGACGTAGTTATGCAAAATGGATCCAGCCCACAAAACCCGTTTTTTGGGTTAGCGTCATAAATGGCATCTACACATCAACTTTAGTATGTAAAAAATATCCAAGCCGCAAAGTTCCTTTTTCATAATAAAAAACACAGACGTTAATGATACCAACAGAATATTAAGCATTTTCGTAGAGTTAAAATAGAACCATGTGTCATGGGAACAAAGATAATGGGTTTTAAAAGATCCAAACTACTTTGAATCTCTATACGAGTAACAAATCGATTTTTTTATATAAAATAGGAACCATGCCATTTGAATCTATTTTGCAAATTAGTATTTAGTATTTAGATTTCGAAATTGAAACGGATAATATCGTGTCTGATGAAGAAAAATTATTATTTTGATGTATCTATGTTTTTTAATTACTTTTAATTAACTGCCCTTACTATTCTTATATACGTTTTATTTATCACCTCAACTTACCACTAAAAGATCCATCCCACATTTTTAATATTGTAATAAAGAACCAAAGAGATTTTTACTGAAAAAAGTATATTAAATGCACATGAAACTTATTAAAACCATACTATACAGGAAGTAAATAAAAAGACCCAATATTTAAGAGGATTTGGAATACAAACTACTGTCTTGTTGTTTTAATATACTCGTAACAATTGTACTAAAACTCCCATTTTGCATTCAACAACATCCTTTGCGTTATAAGTTGTTGAAAACAATATTTTTTCGAACAACCTGATTTTTTTTTCGAATAAATATCAATCTGTTTCAAAACGATTCAGATTCTGATTGATCGTACGCGTTACATAAAGCGACTTTTTCCCGCGGCAATTTTTTTTCGTGCACTGGATTTTCAACGCTTTGCTTAGCGCCGAGAGTTGAAAATCCAGTGCGCGATATTTTTACGTCGTGCGAATGTGGGCTAAAATATTGTAATAAGTTTTATTCACAATAAAAATGATACGGACTATGACTATTTTTATGTCTGTCTGTTACCTTTGCACGCCTAAACGGCTGAGCGGATTTGGATGAAAGGCACTTATTTAAATAGACCATGACCTGGATGAAGACCAGTGGCGTAGCTAGTTCTAAAGGGGCCCTGTATCAAACGTTTTTAACGTGTTTGTTGGGGGGCCTTTTTATCTGACTGCGGCGAAGCTCCCTAAGAGGGTTTTTGAAGTGAAACTTCTTAGGTGCGATTCGATAATTGGACGAGAATTGAGTGTGAGTCTATCTGGCAGGCCCCAACGAGATTTATCAACAGGTGATAGGTTTACATAAGGACTTTATTTTGTACCTATAGAAAATAAATAAGATATATTTTGTACCTCGACAGTTTTTGATTAAATGACGTTTCTATGAAGTGTCTTGCTAGCGGGCCCCTTATGATTATTTTTTATTGTTATTATACTTTCAGATCACCCAGTAGTGCTCGGTGTTAGAAACTATTATGTACCTTACAAATCCAAAATTTCGACTTTTTTGTGAGCTATACTTTTTTTTTTTTTTTTTTTAATTTTTGGGTGGGAAATCATCAAATGACTCCTCCCGCTCTGGGCGGAGCGAGAGGGAGTGTCAGACTTTTACTGACTTGTGAGGTATACTTTAGACGACATTCGTTACTTAGACAAACGTCCAGCCAGCGGGCCCCTTTTTTAAATACTACTCTTTTATATCATACAATAGCATTAGGAGCTTGATACTATTATGTACCTTACAAATCCAAAATTTCGACTTCCTGTGAGCTATAGTTTAGAAGATATTCGTTACTTAGACAAACGTCCAGCCAGCGGGCCCCTTTTTAAAATACTACTCTTTTATATCATACAATAGCATTAGGAGCTTGATACTATTATGTACCTTACAAATCCAAAATTTCGACTTTCTGTGAGCTATACTTTAGAAGATATTCGTTATCTAAATAAGTATTCAACCAACGGACCTAGTTAAATTTGCGTTTGCCAAATACAATTATGCCTTTGCTCGTTATGCCCATTGCATTACTAAATAATTTTTACTTTAAACAGATTAAAGATTCATCATCTTCCTGTCCCACGTTATTTAAGACTGCGCTACACTTTTTATTCCATTCTTCCATGTCAATGTTCACGCTATCATTTACGCATAAAGATTATAATTACTATTACATTTTCTCTTTTAATAATTTACATAACCTTCTACTTAAAATAACTACTATTTTTCTTAATCCCAGTTTTGTTGTTATATGTAGCACTATTGAGTGATTATGAAAGTAGGTATAATGTTTGAAAACGGGTTTGCTAGCTGGGCATTTATTTTATTAACGAATACCTTATGAAGTTCATACGAAGTTGAAATTTTGGATATGTAAGGTACATAATAGTATCAAGCTCCTTATTCTACTGTATGATATAAAAGAATAGTATTTAGAAAAAAATCCACTGGCCGTTTGTCTAAGTAACGAATATCTTCTAAAGTATAGCTCACAGGAAGTCGAAATTTTGGATTTGTTAGGTACATAATAGTATCAAGCTGCTAATGCTATTGTATGTTATAAAAGAGTAGTATTTAAAAAAGGGGCCCGCTGGCTGGACGTTTGTCTAAGTAACGAATATCTTCTACAGTATTTCTCACAGGAAGTCGAAATTTTGGATTTGTAAGGTACATAATAGTATCAAGATGCTAATGCTATTGTATGTTATAAAAGAGTAGTATTTAAAAAAGGGGCCCGCTGGCTGGACGTTTGTCTAAGTAACGAATGTCATCTAAAGTATAGCTCACAGAAAGTCGTAATTTTGGATTTGTAAGGTACATAATAGTTTCAAACTCCGAGCACTACTGGGCGATCTGAAAGTATAATAACAATAAAAATAATCATAAGGGGCCCGCTAGCAAGACACTTCATAGAAACGTCATTTAATCAAAAACTGTCGAGGTACAAAATATATCTTATTTATTTTCTATAGGTACAAAATAAAGTCCTTATGTAAACCTATCACCTGTTGATAAATCTCGTTGGGGCCTGCCTGATAGACGCACACGAGAATTGAGAGTAAAATGTCAACGACGTCAAAATCGACGTCAAAATGTCACGTTTAGGCACATTTCGCTACATGAGAGAAAAGAAAGAAATAACCTTAATAACTCTCTCTCTCTCTGTCTCTCGCACAAAATTTATCTTTTTCTTTATTTTTGAAGAAGTCACACTTCTATCAAGTGTAGGTACGGTGCTGCACGCGCAATTTTTTGTTTTTACAACTTAAAATTAATAAAGTAGCATAGGTAGAATGACTTGAAAGCATTGATGTAAATCAAATCGATGCTTGAAAGGTAAAGCTCTGCTGTCATTGTGATCTGTCTGTTTACTAGTGCTAAGTGCTAATGTGAGGGAACGGAACCTTCTCATAGATAATACGCAAGAGGAAGTCTTCTTGAGTATTAATGTTCTGTGAAGAGGAATGAGGAAAAGAAGCAAGGAATGACATGAAATTGACAGTCACACTTCATTCACAATCAGAGACTCTGAATGAATGACATTTGTTTTGACAGTGACGGCAACCAACACACACAACCCTAATAGAAACCGCCAAGTTATTTTCTTCTTCGTGGTTTTAGTTGATGTGGTAATTTAATAGTCTGTTAATACGATACTTATTTCATGTGATACATTTTCTGGTAATATTGCTGTGGAAGAATGAATCCTTGTTCAGTCGCCGCTCCTCAACAAGACACTGAAGGGGATGGAAGATGGAATAGCATTGTAAGTTTTCAATTGTAATATTAATTCGTGAGCAGTTAGAATTTGCTAATTTAGACGGTTGAATTCACAATACATTTTATGATTCATATACGTGGTAATTTTTTAAATTAGATGCGGATTGTTTTTGCTGACCTAAATTGCTAATAATCTGCAAGTGCAGATTAGTGTAATCTGGCACTAATTAGTCAATTTACCTACGAATTGTTTTATTCACTAAATGTAAAATTGTTCACAAAGGTGAATGAGATAACCATTGTGTAGTTCTAACTTTAAAAAACATACTATTTCGCTTATAAAAGCCTTTTGTATTCACTTCTGTAAGTCTATGGCATTATACCTACTGTAACACATTATCATTAATTGGCTAATTTCTGTTACAGCATAATAGATTTTTGTCAGATGCAAAAGGAAAAGATGCTGATGTGATTTTCATTGGCGACTCGATCTTGCAAGCATTAGAGCACACAGAGGTTTGGAACCAATGGTTTGCACCTCTGCACTGCCTCAACTTCAGTATCCACAAGGATCAGACTCAAAATGTTTTGTGGCGCATCAAGAATGGAGAACTTGATCATGTTGATCCTAAGGTTAGTTACATCTAGTCATACACTTGTATTGTCTCATAAAATGTTTAAAATTAACAAATCAAAAATAGAAATGAAATACTCTTTATATTCCCTAGTGTCTTATAATAATCTGAGTTTAATTCACTATATTTTGTGACTTTTGATTGACTTTTCTATATTTATTCCAAGCTTTTTGATGTTGCAGGTAATAGTTGTGCATGTTGGAACAAATAATGTTGAATACACTCCTGAGCAAGTGTGTGAAGGTATCCTAGAAATAATTAGAACAATCAGGGAGAAACACCCAAGTGCTTACATAGTATTGCCTGTAAGTATGGTCTCAAATAGTTCAGTGTTATACAATTTTATTGTAAATCCTACTAATATTTCTGTATTTCATTCTAGAGTCTACTTCCTCGTGGTCAGTACCCAAATACATTAAGGGAGAAGAACTCTAAGATCAATAAAATTTTACGTGAAAAGGTTACTAACATGAATAAAGTGGAAATGGTTCCCATAGACAAAGGCTTTATACAAACCGATGGCACTATCAGTCACCATGATATGCATGACTACCTCACTCCAACGAATGCAGCTTGTAGGAAGGCATTTGAACCTATTTATGATCTACTTCAACAAATTTTATTTGAGGGAGAGCCCGAAAAAGACTTAACACCTTCTGAATAATGCATTGTTCTATTTGTACTATATGGCAGCTTTTTTTGCAGCAGGTTATTTGTGATGGAATTATTAGTACTTATCATTAGCTTTTTTATATTAAGCTTAAGTGTCAAACATTTTAAACTATTATTAACTTATAAACCTCTACATTCCAAATTAGCATTATGATATTCTAATCGGCTGTGTTTATTTAATCACTGCATTTTGAAATATTTTTATTATAATGGCTTTATTACGTTTACAAGCTTGATTTAGCTTTAAGGTTATGCATTTTTATGTGCACAGTTTATTTGTGCACAACAGGGTTAGTACTTACCTTCCTAGTATTTATTTTCACACAACCATGAAATGATTTTATGTAACATTAGAGACAATGGGAAAAGTATTATGTTACTATTGTTATTTTTTAGAACCTCTTTTTTGGAGATATGTAACAAAGCAATCTTGATAGTTTAATTTTAGATGCTTAAATTATTCTTCTCATAAGGACTCACAAATGCAAGTACATTAGTCTTATTAATATTTTACATATTATTATAAATATTTTGCACATCACAATAATGGAATTGTCTATAACCAAAGATCGTGGAAGATTACTTAACCAAAGTTATAACAGTATATGAACTGCATTGGATGATTTTAAAATGCAATTCTATTTTTGATAACAACCTACATTTTTAAATTACATGATAAGATCGATATTAATAAGCAGAACTTTTAGACTTTTTATTTTTGTTGCTAATGTATAGCTAACATTGCACTACATGTGCATTATCAACACAGTAATGAATGTTCTATATTGTCATTGTAGGCATATTTAGTGACTATTTAACTGATAAGGTACTCATGTTGCCAAACAAGTTTGCTTGAATCTCAAAAGTTATGTAATATTTTTTTGCATGAAGAAGCTTGAAAGTAAACAGTGCAATTATTTCTATATAATCAAATGTTGTTTCATTGACTACCCCTTTTATTTTTTTTAGGGTGGGAAATCATCAAATGACTTCTCCCGCTCTGGGCGGAGCGAGAGGGCGTGTTAGACTTTTACTGACTAAAACCCATCCGTGTTCCTTCCGTTGCCTGTGTGCCGGGACCGCGATATCCCTTTCGGACAAACCCGCAACACCAGCAGGCATTGGTCCTTACGGACCCCGTCAGTTGGTGCTGACATCTCTTTGAGGCGCGCGTGGAACACAACGCGCCGTCGACCCGGGCCGTCCTTATCGGACGGCGAGCTACCCATTGCTCACCGTCCGTAAGCCCACGCCTACGGTGGCCGGAAGTCGGCTCGTGACTCCCGACGCCCGGGGCTTCTGCAGCGGCGACTAGGGGCGGGAGGGCGTACAGCTTGCATCTCCCTCGCGCGCTCCGCCTCCTTCGCGATCACAACTGCTTCGCAGGAGGTGACGGCCTCCCATGCACTCTCGCTCCGAACCATGGCCTGAACCAGGGCCGGACGCGAAAGACCGCCGCCGCCGATCGCCTCCGTGAGGACACGGCGGTACTCCGCCCAAGCCGGGCAGACCTCCACCGTATGCTCCACCGTGTCCTCCGGGTGATCCACATAGTGGTGACACCCGGGCGTATTGACTACCCCTTCACATTTTCAAATTAGATTTTAACAGAATTTTTGTTATTAAAAAAAAATACAGATTTATTTGTACAATGTTTACTACTATTATGTCTAAATTGCAACACTCACTACATAGAATCAACTGTGTACTAATGGTTTTCGTAAACTAATATCTGTTGCGCATTCTGTTATAATACAAACTGAATGGTAATGTAGGGCTAGCAAGTAGAAGTGTCTTGTCAAATAGGTTGAAGTTTTTCTTCTCAAGTTTAGCTAAGTACTTGTGGATAGCTATTGCTGGTAAGAATATCTGCTTTGTAGGTTGAGGAACTTTAATTTCTCTTGCCTGAAAACAGTCAAAATATCTCATTAATCAAATTGTTCTATTTAATACAGGCTATGACACAAAGATTACATTAACTTGCTTCCAATCTGATTAGATTTTTCTTAATATATTAGAAAGCAAGCACCATTGCAATTGCTTTATAACCACAGATTAGTTTTTATAAAGAGGCAGTAAAATCTATACTTGAATGATATCATCTACTTCTTTTTTGTGACTAACCTGGTGTCAGAGTTTTAATGCCGCTCATGGGCCTCTGACTTGGCTTCACATGCTGTAGAGAAATATCTCTCAGGCATGCTGCTTCCTCATGATGTTTTCCTACACTGTTTTTTAAGCAAGTGATAATTATAAAATATGCATTTGAATCCGAAAAGTCAAGAGGTGTGTGCCTAGGGTTTGAACTTGCGAGCTGTCTGATGGTCACATCACTAGGTCATCTACTGGCAGCAAGCGCTACTGCTGCGCGCGCATGATATCCTGGATGCGATTCCCATGTCAGACGAAGTGTTATTGGGTATTCTCAGTAGCAGCATGGAGTCTGGATTTATGCTCGATTGGTGGCAATAGGGTAACCTCCTATTAAATGGGAATTAAATGTTGCTGGCAAAATAAAGGTGTACTATGGTACCTCTGGCCATAAACTCAATTTGTAGTGTACCCTCTATTCTCACAACTAGTTTACCTTATTTAAGTGACTATTAGCCCTGGAGGCAACTTCAAATGCCACATTTCTCATTTGCTCACTGTCAATACATCTTAGAACATCTTCTTGACTTATTTTGTACTTCGTAAGTACATCCATGGGTAAGTAAACCATTTTATGGTAACTGGATACATGGACAGACCTGAAACATGTGATTTGTAAGGATTAGGACAAAGTTATGTTATATAATCTTCATAGTCAAAGTCAAAGTCAAAAATGTTTATTGCGAACTAAGTGAACAATGTTGGTGTTATCTTATGTTAGTACTTGCGACTGAGCAGCCTTTTACAAGCATTGCAATCAGTCAGTGCAGTCTGAAGTAGGAATGTGCATAGTGTCTCATACCTCAATATATTAGCTATCCCTTGAGCTTTTCCCAAATGAGATGCAGCATGGTCAGCATGTACATCTTTAACACCTGCTACACTCAAAAGTAAGTAATATATTGAAGAGACAGAATCTTCAGCATATTTCTCAATCTCTTCTAAAGTTTTAAAGTATCTAGACTTTAACATATTATTTCTTGATGAAATAAGTTTTTCCAAATGTCTCCTCTGGAGTCCATAACTGCAGCATACCTAAAAGTATTGTAAAAATAAAATATATGGTAACGAGCTGGTTACATAAAAAAAAAAATGAGTCCAGTCACCTTAAATAGTTCTTGTGCTACGGGATTGGCAGGCACAGCTTTTTGTACATTCTCTTTGTTATAAATGGCTTGGAGAGCATCTTGCCAGAATTGTAATCTAAATGCAGCAGTTTGTGAGTCAGTTGTTATGTCTCGTACTCGAGCTATTTCTACGTTAAACGCTCTCAACACAAGTGCAGGAGAACGCAGAGCTTCCTGCATGAGAAGAGTAGCCAAGAAATTTTCATAGTCATGCTGTCTATCTGCAAAATAAATAAAGTACCAGAACATGCGAAAAACTTATCAGTCCAGACTTTCGTCTTATAAAATATCCAATTATCCATGTCGATACTATTCTACTACATAATTTGGTTTGGTTTTATGAATTATTACTTTACGATGTCAGCACAATAGCTGATTGGTGTTTTGCTAGAAGTAGATTCATTTGTAAGCGATCTCATTATTATGCTCACAGGCTCTAGCAAACGAACAAAAGTTCTGTGTTTATTCATGATTCTAAAATACTTGCGGGGTTCAAGAAACAGCTGAGTTAAAATTGATCAGTTTTTAATTGTCAAAGTCAACAATGTCTACAGTGTTGTTATCGTAAAAATCTGAGCTGCCTTATGTCACAGTCTGAAAAAAATCTTGGATTACCGTATCTGTGCGTTTGCACTGGCGGGCGAAACATCGCAACAAAACTTACAACATAACATGTTGAAATCTCTAGTTCCTGTCAAAAATTTTATGAAAAATTGACAGATCCGATAGATTTCAACTTTTCAACATGTTTTGTTGTGAATGTTTCGCCCTTTATTACTCTGAGGTTTCGCCAGTGCAAACGCACAGTATCAATATCAACGCTGAATGTCAAGTGCTTGGTAATAGATGGCGTCTGATCTCAAAGGAACTGATACCTTGATTAATGCTTGTAACAGTATAGCACTTTATGGTGATTATCAATTATAACAAATAGTTACGCATAAGATTATGTTATAATCTTTAGAGGTTGACGCCTTCGCGGCGACATATATATATTAGGAAAGATAGATTAGAAGATTAGCAAGCACAAGCACGCAATAGTTTAGCAAATTAGCCATTTAAAGGACATGTCTGGTGGGGCAATGGACGATTGCCTAGGTAGTCAAAACCAATGTTCAGTAATGATTGTTGTATTATTATATTCTTCATATTTTATAATTTATCAATTAATAAGTTTAAGGAGTCAGAAACTTGCGTAGGAGTCAGAAACTGGTCGAAATAAAGTTAAGTATTTTTATTATAACGCCATCTGTGAGAAACCATAGGTACTAATTGGTGGTATGCCTTTGTGAGGTTAGTGAAATATTTAATATTTTGTTGGTCTGAGATCAGATTCTGCAGTTTTTTTTAAATATTTCTATTTGTGTAACAAAAATGTAAAGCACCTATTTCAATATCTATTAAATAAGTGCTTGACATTTTTTTTATTGAATCACAGTGTTCTTATTCTTTATTGTACACATAAATACCATATAAAATGATATTTTTATCATCTTTTATCCCGTATTTTGGTTTCTATCCTCAATACCCATAATATTATGTATATTTACATACTTGTATAAATAAAACAACGTATTTATTGCCAAACAAATTCCTTTATTGTAGGTACATACTCAAATAATATGATTAAAAAAATAACTGTCTTCGAGAGACACCAAAACATTGTCCAAAAGTGACACTGGTGCTAGCAGGTTATATTGATACCTTGCCCAGCCAAGATACCTAGCGTCATAACATGACAGAAACAACCGGTGTTGGTTGTAGAGAAGTGGTGGCGGCGGCGTTGATGATCCATGTTCAATGGATTTAACAACATCCTCTTGTAAGTCCCTTGATGAGTCATGAATCTGGCGTCGATTCGCTCGAACCCAAAGCCATGACATGCATAAATTGTTGTCATATTCTGAAAATATTATTAAAATACATTTTATTACAAATGTCATGACATAACTGGTGAAATACTATGCTGCACAATAGGTTCACCACGCCCAAATCCTTCGGGAATCGCTGGCGTGATGTTATGTTTATGTTGAGTTTTTACATGAAGAACACTCCTTCCATGTTTCGTAATCGTCGTTTCCATGCTCGTCTATCCAGTTTTGAGGGATCTGTCCCATTCATTTTCCCAGTTTCTTTCAGACTTTACCTACTTATAATAAAAACGTAGTCAGGAAATAAATAATTTACCTGATAATTATTATCATTGGAAATAACCCCGGGGTGCTAAAGGGCTGTCCACTGCAACAGTATAGAAACGTCGGCCTCTTGGATTTTTGAGCCCGACTGAGATATCACATCCATGGCAGACCATTGTATGACCTAACAATCTCTTATTGTCAGCAATTTTGGTATTTTATTAATTATAACAGTCATGACAAGTGTCTCTCTCATCTAATGGGAGCTGGAACAAAGGCAAATATCATTGTATTTTTCAAATTATAACACAACTGCTCAATTTATTTACTGCATGGTTTACGCGACTGCTTAGTAGGCGTACCTGATTTGCTGACCACCGAGCGAGTCTCACTTGCAAGGGTAACGACAGCCTTGACACGATATGTCTGCGAATCCGCTGCACAGCGATGCCACATAATGCACCTCATCCAAATCAAAAAGTAAAACAGAATCCTATATGAACAGCAATAGTAATCGTGTCTAGGTGATATCAGTAGGTACGTGTGGTAAGTCGTTAAAAGAAAATATCAATATTACAAAACAATCGCACAGTTAGCAAGGAACGCTTTTATGCAACTTGGAACTACAAACAAAGAAATCAGAAATTAAAAATTATATGTCAATGTCATGTCAAAGAAATACGTAATAAATACTTACCTTCATTTTAAGAAGTGGGTATTCAAAATAAATACACTTTAGATGTGTACACAAAAATATGTTAGTAATACTGTCGTATTTTATACGCAATTACATTGCACCAATTAAATACATTCCTTTGATTTAAAATAAGCGGGTTATAGTTATTATTCACACTCTTTAAAGGTAATTACGGGATAAAATGGAACGTCAAAAACATTTTTAGTACTTCCCGTTAAAAATGGCGAGGCGGAAGCTACAATTGAGCAATGTTTTTTTGAGAATTATGTTGCGCAACCTATTTTGCATTTATAAATCCATAATAAATTAAATCTTACTGTAAAACCTTAAATCATGAACATTTATCGATTCAGAACACGACCAGAGGGCAGAAACTGGACATGTCCTTTTGAAGTTAAGAGTGTGCCCAATGACACTTCCCATTGGCAACTTCTCAGAAGCCATAGACCCTATGGCTATCTGGAAACTTATCTCCTACTTATGCTTTATGGGATAAGTTTGGGTACAATGATGATAGATAGCAATAGAAAATAATATTTTAAAGAACACACGTTACTTTACTATACCTATAACAATAACTGTCGTTACTTAAATTACTTATTTATATTTCTCTGAACATTTAACTTCCAGTAATCCCCGAAAACCGGGGCTGAGCCTATCCCGCGAGAGACATGTAATTTTGGGTGAAAAATCGGGACGTCTGGCAACGCTGGTGATAAGGCGTGCATTGTCTGTCAGTAAATGAATTTATGATTTTTATTAAGTAGATAAACCCACATTACTACAAAGGAACCCTAAAATGAATATAATAAAAACAATTTTCATAGAAGAATACTTTTCAAATGGATATCGCCTAATTTGCATTTCTAGTTTTTAACAAGCCATAGCCGTACTTAAGTGAGGTGTAAAGAAAAAATATCGTCATTATAGTCTCGATCTTTTATGAAGATGTCGTGTCGAATACGGGGCGGTAAGGAATGGGACGTGCGAGCTTCTTCATTAGCCCGCAATACGTTTAATCCTATAAGAGACATAATTGAAACTCTTCGAATAAAGCCGAATCCGAATAAATCATACATCCCACTATCAGTAGGTGAGTGAAACTTTTTTTAAATATTTACTTCAGTGGCAAACAAGTTCACGTATAAGACGGTAGTCCCACATTAAAAGTTGCTAATAATTATATTTATTATGATTATTCACAACTTTAACCCCCTGAAAGGAAGATTTGGTTGATGAATTGAAAGTTAGCTGATGTACCTACCGAATAATTAATTATGTTAATTAAACAGGGCAATGGAAAAGTGCTATGCTTGGAATTTCCTTACGTGATCGAATCAGAAATGAAGAGATCCGTAGGAGAACCAAGGTAACTAACATAGCCCGCAGAATTGCCAAACTTAAGGGGCAGTGGGCAGGGCATAGTGCTCGCAGAACAAATGACCGATGGGGCCGTAAGGTTCTGGAGTGGCGACCGGACCGTATCGAAAGACGCAGCGTTGGAAGGGCCCCCACAAAGAGGACCGATGACGTGGTGAGAAGCACAGACCCGGTCGAAGTGGCGGTGCTTCGGGGAGGCCTATGTCCAGCAGTGGACGTCTTTGATGATGATGATGTAGGCACTTAATATTTTGTGAATAATTCAAAATTGCCAGGAGAATTAATGCTCTTAATTTATTATTAATTTTCTTGTAGGTATGCGCTATGTCTATTTCCTGATAATTCGTTACATAGCCTTCCGTATCTTTTTAATTTTAATCTCAATTATGACGTTTGTATTTTGAATAGCCTACCAGGGCTTCCCAAACTTATTTTTGCTGTGACCTTCTTGGGAGTTTACCATTTTTTTTTGCGATGGACCCCCTACCCTTTTTTTAGCCAAAAAGTACCTACCACCAGTGTGTAGTTCTAGCCTAGTAACAAGTTACATAACTCCAAATAACATATTTGCAACCTGTACTGGTTCCTTATTGCCACGAAAAGCCTGTTTCGCAGAAGTACGATGTCGCAAATGTTAATAGAAACCTCAATGCTATGCCCCAGCGCGTCGCGACGCACTGTTAGGGAAGCCCTGGCCTAACCTATACTAATATTTGTCTTATTTATGTAGTTTGATGTACTTCAAAGCGCATATTATGTTTTAAGGGTTGGGGTTGTGTTTGTGTCGTTTTATTCAAAGCTATGTTCTCGTGTTTATAATCGGTCAAAAATTTTGGTTTTTCAAGTATGCGTTTTGGGTTTTCTATGTGCAAGCGAGTTTTCATTCCCTACCTACTTCATAACTTTACTAGATTACGGCGACTACAGCGTTTTCAGTGATTGAAATTTATCGATTTTTTTATTTTTTCCTTTTGTATTACGAGTATACCCAAATTAGCTTAAGTAGGAAGGGAGAAATTCGGGATCATTCACTTACGTACAGGACTGTTTTTACAGCGTCATCCAAGTTGTGTACCTCAAAACCGTTTACATAGTGCTGAGAAAACCATACCCATCATTATTCACAGCAACCTTTCAATCCTGCTGTTTTCTATCTGGGTCCCTGAGTAACACTGTGCCATCGCATACGAAGTTCTTAAAAATATAAATTTAGAAAAGGAGAAGACCAAGAATACTACCTTGAGGAACGCCAAAGTCGAATTAATAGCGCGTTGGTCAAATTTAAGACCATGGCATGCTAAGATAGACCCCAGAGGTCTTAATTTATAAAATAAATAAAATAAAATAATTATTCGTTAATAAAATTGTCCGCCGAGTTTGGTCAGATAGGACCTTTTTTAGGGTTCTATAGTAAACAAGGAACCCTTATAGTTTCGCCAAGCCCGTCTGTGTCAGAGACTGTTAGTACTAGAAAGCTGTAATTTGACATGGGTATACATATTTAATCACTAAAAGGATACCTCCCCTACACGTAAAGTAGGGATGATATTTTTTTTTCGTCTATCCTATGGTGTGGGGTGTCATGATCGTTCAGAAATATTGTGGGTGTGTGAAAGCGATTTTTCAATATAGGGATCCGTTTGCGAAATATTAAGCTCTAAAGTGATAATTTTTGTTAGAGTATAGTGTCCCCCCCCCTGCCAGCTAAATGGTTGTACTTGAATTTATGAAAAAAATCACAGCCGTAGTATACTCGTATATAGGTAACGAAGTTAAAAGGAGTAGGGTGACCTGTTCAACAGTTAACCACTTACATTTCTAAACACCATAGCGCGTAATTTTTTGTTCATAGTTTATTTTTATCTGCAATTATGAAGAGGTAGGTTATTTGTCTACATATTTGTATTTAAACAACGTTTGATTTGCTAATAGATTTTAAAGAAACGATTTTTTTTTATAAAATGGGATTTGGCTAACTGTGTCCACCCCATGGTACACTATTAATCAGGGGGTGGTGCTACAATTAACCATAGTGTACACATTTAACCATTGAGTTAAAAAAATGATTTTTTTCAAAAATAATAACTCTAGTTGTTAGAAATCAGTCTTTTATTTAATAATGAAGTAAACTTATGTCAATTAAAACAAAATATTTGTTTTGCTTACGGTTCTTACAGATAAATCAACAAAAACAGAACATACCAAATCACAACCTTTAATTTGTACTTATATTTCTTATGAAAATAAGATAGCAGCTTTTTTAATTATAACTAAAACACAAAAAAAATATAGAACATTAAAGTAGTAGGTAGAAAGGTAGTACCTATGTACCTACGTTACAAACATAACAATTATCGTGCAGCATAATTATAATGAGGGGGATTCATTTTTAACTTAAGTAGGTACCTACTATATTATGTAGTTACGAACTATATACTTAGTCTGTTGTGAAAATCTTACTAACTTCGTAGTTCGGTGTTAACCGTAATGTTCCTCCTGCATTTGCTTTGCTTTTCTCCACATAAAATCTTAGTCGGAAATTTAAGCTGACATTGACCAGCTCAATTGCCTTCCTCATAGTCTTCTGTACCTATGTCCTCCCTTTTTTCTAGCTGTCGTTTTAGCTCGCCCCATCTGAAATACAAATAATAATGATAACAATAAAAGCAACCCTTAAATATTTCAATTTAATCCAGCATTGGTACACAATTAACCAGACATTGGTACACAGTTAATCATGGTTAACTGTTGGACAAAGTGATTTGGTTAATTGTAGACCACCCACCTCCCGCAAGAATTCGGCTAGTGTAACTTTTCAATTACGTACACTACACACACAATACATATGTCTAAAGAAGCTCGTTAATTATACATAAAGAGACAACGTATTATGATTCTTGTAATATTGAACAAAAAGATATAAAACGAAAAAGTACTTACATTTTTTTTTAAAGTTTTGCCACGTGTTTTCACACAATCACCTGTCACTCGACCGTCGTGAACGCGAGCTCGCCACCAACCGGGGAGCGGGGCGGGTACCCGCTTTGCAGTCTATGTCGCTTGGTAGAACGAATTAGCAACGTCTTATTTATCAAATATAGGCATGGCTAACTGCGTACGAGTGGTTAATTGTTGGACATGTGACCCTACCATCACAGTTAAGTAGGCTTTACAGGTTAACGATTAATAATCGACCAACTTAAATTTGCAATTTGAAAAACATGTTCTCAACTACAATGTTAAGTTTGTTCTTGGGAGAAATTCATCCCAATTACGATACCCTTCATTTTGCGTGGTCCGGCACGCACTTGGCCGGTTTTTTTAATGATATATTTATGAGAAATGTCGAGAATTATATAAATGTCCCTATTGAACAAGTCAGTGAGGGATGGAAAGCAGTGTCGAAAGCTTTAGAGAGATCTGGGAATACCCTAACACATTACATCGATATTGCCCATCGATTTTTTTTATGAACTCTTGTCATTTTGATGTTTTTGTATTGCTTATTTATTGACATTGATCGAAGGTAAAAATTACCTATTAAAGTCGTACCTAATCATTCTTATTCAACTTAGTATTGTCACGACTTGCGGTCAGGGTCGGCTTTACTCTTTCTGATAATCGATGGAGCAATTAAAGTAGGTACTTGGCATTGATTAATTAAAATACAACACTTAAAATCTCAGTTTTAGGGTTCCGTACCTCAAAAGGAAAAAACGGAACCCTCATAGAATCACACGTGTCGTGTGGCTGGCTGTCCGTCTGTCATAGGCGTCATAGCCAATTTGCTCTGAATCTTTCTACTAGACCAATTTAGTTGAAATTTGGGACACATGAATTTCTATGACACAAACACGGATATATTACGAAAATAAATGAATTTTGAATATGGGGTCTTTTCGGTGGCAAATTGGAAAATAAAAATAAAAGTTTTGCAAACTGTACCATGTCACATATCAAATGAAAGGGATTGTTGTGAGGATCGCTATGTTGTTTTTTTAATTGTTTTAAAATAAATTCTTATTTAAGAAAATAGATGAAAAATGGTGCAGATTCTCTTGTCACAAATGCGTCTAAACTAGACTAAAAATCACTAAAATTAAGTTTAATCCTGTCAAACGACAATTTCCCATTCTGAAATAGACTAAAGTGACACAATTTAACTATATTTTAGTTTGACAGCACTAAGATAGTACTGAGTTTTTAGTTTAGTGAAAATGGCAATTTTGCTATTCTGAATTTGACATTTTTCACCTAAAATTTTGATTGTAAAATACCAAACCAGACTAATTCTGACAATTTTTAATCGCGATTAAAAAGGTGTGGGTTAAAATAAGTTGTCATGAACTAAAATTCACACCAACATCTCGACTTCACGTCCAAAAACAGTACTGTATTTATTTTTTCTTTTGCTTATATATCTCGAAAATGGTGCGTCCTATCGCAAAAATAATGAAAATTTCGACCCCCTTTATGAAATCCTTATACCCCTATACCTGAACATGTAGGTAATATTTTTTCATGTTTTCCATACAAAAAGTGAAAAATTCCATATAAAACACGTCGAGGCGGCACCACCTGCGCGCCTCCGGCTCTAAAAAAAATCACGGGTGAGGACAAACCCGGGAGGGTACCACGTGGTTTCGCGATTGTCAAATTCTATTTTAGTTGTGTCAAAATTATTTTTTAGTTTAGAGAATTTTATTTGCAGAATAGCTCTAAGATTCTTATAGCCTAAAGTAAGGAATTTTAGTGATAGTTTAGTTAGTTTAGTTCGGTGTACAAGAGAATCGGCACCATTGTCCATTCCCTGCCCCCTATCTCCGAAACTTCTGAGCCAAAAACTTAGACAAAAATAGGTCAATGGTTCTTTACATAAGATTACAGGAAAACCTATAATAAGTCTATGGTCCTAAAATAACATGGTAAATCTCTCAATATTATGCGTACAAACATTTGCAGTTGGAATGTATGGGAGAACATGTTTTTCAACTACAATGTTAAGTTTGTTCTTTGGATAAATTCATCCCAACTTCGGAACCCTTCATTAAGCGTGGTCCGACACTTGGCCGGTTTTGCATGATCGCGTTAGTTCGATAAATTGAAAATCTTTATTCTGTTTTCGCCAGTTGGTGTGATGAGGGATTTTATCAATAAATTCTTTTGTAACGACAGACTATATTTTTTTTACGAAAAAATAGGTCCCAGTGTGTAGGTCACACAGAGCTTTCTATAGTCTTTATAATTGTAAAAAATATAGGTTCTCGACATATAAGTAGTAGGCAACTTGATCAATCAATCTGCCTAGCCTTTTCCCAACTATGTTGGGGTCGGCTTCCAGTCTAACCGGATGCAGCTGAATACCAGTATTTTACATGGAGCGACTGCCTATCTGACCTCCACAACCCAGTAACTGGGTAATACGATACCCCTTGGTAAGTCTGGTGTCAGACTTTCGGGCTTCTGACTACTCGTAACGACTGTCAAAGATCCACGAATGACAGCCGGGACCAACGGCTTAACGTGCTATCCGAGGCACGGAGGATTCTCGGTATGTAAAGATGGTCACCCATCCACTGACCAACCCCGGCAAGCGTAGCTTAACCTGATGGATCGACCAGTGCGGCTGTTATTACTTAGCCACGAGCTCCACGAGTAGGCAACTTGATCAAAGAGCGTTAAACATTAAAGAAAATGAAAAGCTTCTTAGGATTTCATGATACTATACTATAGGGTTCCCTATGTTGCACCGAATAACGAAATACAAAATGGCATAAGCCCAAACACAATCCGATAGGTAATTGTTTTACCGAAATATAAAAGGATTTTTTTTAAATCCACCTAAAATATTTTTATCAAAATTTCGAAAGCATCTAAAATGTCAACGCGAGTTTGTTTCGAGTCTGGGAATTAATAAATAAAGTTTCGGTGAAAATATATTTTAATCATACTTATTTCGGACTTTCGTCATTCGGTGTAACGTAAAAAAAACTCTGCATTGTTTACAAGGGTTCTTGTAAACAATGTTTTTTTTAATTGTTTTTATGGTTTATATGTGTTTCCACAGAACAGATAAAAGTATATGTTCTGTGCGTGTTTCATTAAAATACCTTTTGTTTTATGTAAAATAAATTAATAATGCGTTTAATTTGGGACAGCGCTCCTTGATGGGTGAGCTCAGTACAGAAGACGCAACCTAACCACTCAAGGTCACTGGCATATGTCTGCTTTTTAAGTAACAAAATGAATTATTTATTTGTTAAAATTCAATTAATTATTTATGTGCCACAAGCGGCGTGAATTACACGACATATACAAATATTGCTCATTTAATATTATGTATAAGATAAACGCTTTTATAATAGGTACATAAATCTCGATTTTTATTATTCGGTGTTGATCGCGCGACCAGTGCGAACTATTTTTATACGCGAATTTCGAATTAGGTATAGACCATTATCAGGTTTTATAGATAAGTATTTGGATACCTACATACGGAATTTACTAGAAATTATAATTTTAGTCATATCATCGAATATGATGAAAGTCAAATGTTAATTAGGCATCAAAACAAGAGTCAGTAGTCTCAGTAGAAAGTTAATTAGGTTCGATTAGGTACGTGCGGACCTACATATTACCTACCTACGTAAATGCTTCTTTAGTGTCATTGCTATTGTTTTGTAAATAAAATCAATAGAAAGGGTACCTACAAAAACTGCTTGAATATCTTACTGTGCGTTTGCACTGGCGAAACATTCACAACAAAACATGTTGATATCTCTATTTTCTGTCAATGTTCCAGAGATTTCAACATGTTTTGTTGTGATGTTTTGCCAGTGCAAACGCACAGTAAGGACAAAGGCGAAAAAGAATTAGGATATTTTATTTATTTTAGACTAGCTTCCGCCAGCGGCTTCTCTTCTACGATCTTTATAAATTATAGCCTATGTTATTCAGTGATCTTATAGCATTGTACTGGTGAAAGAATTTTTAAAACTACAAACGAAGATGCAAATCTTTTCATTTATATACTTAATATAAGTGTAGACTAGACTTCACTTACACGTGACAATATCTACTGCGTTTATTTTGAATTGGAGTGTTTTCCTGTCCATTTCACGTGTGGAACGAGTTTTTTTTTAAATAATAATGTTGGTGACCTTATGTGCTTGCAATCAATCTTATATTCGACGCAAATTGTAACATTTTATTCGGACTTAGATTATGTTCAGACACACTACCTAGATACCTAAGATGGCACGTAGGTACTATCGCGGACACTGGCGCCTGACCACTTTTCAACCTTATTGCTTAGGTAATAAGGTCGAAAATTGGTCAGCCTACCTAAGTACCTACCAAAGTACTTACGTATATACACACATCAACACGGTCTAGGGATATTTCATACTCAATTAAATAACTCGAAAAGTACTGGCCGCATTGGAATCTTTTATACACCGATTTGTTTGTAATTTATCTCAGACTAATTCCAAATCCAAATTTTTGAAAATTCTTTTGTTTCGGTGGCATAAAAATGTCTTGATATGTAGGAGAGGGAATTTTCATTTGTGCGAAATTTAGAAAACAATACGAATTACGTTTAGTTACAGTTTTTTTTCATTTTTAAACGAAAGATAAAGTTAAAATTGAGGTATTGTAGCCATGCAACGCCAACATTTGACGAGGGCGGAGATGTTACGAGCTGTGGGAATGCTGGAAGCTGGGTCTGTTCAGCGTAATGTTGCTGAGGCCATAGGGACCCACCAAAATGTAATTTCAAGATTGTGGACACGCTATCGTGCCACAGGTGAAGTAGCGGAGAGGCACCGGGGGCCAATTCGCATCACTACCCCCAGACAAGACTGATTTTTGCAAATTACTGCGCGAGCTCAACCAAATGCAACGGCGACTCAATTGGTCCAAAGGCTGCGAGTGGAATACCAAGTGCTTGTGAGTGACCAAACTGTAAGAAGGCAACTGCATGAAAGCAATCTACGCTCTCGTAGACCACTCCGGGTCCCACCTTTACGGAGAGGCAATCGTGGACGACGATTAGAATGGGTTCGGAACCACGTGGACTGGGGCCGTGAGCAATGGTCCAATGTGCTGTTCACGGATGAATCCAGGTTCGGCTTCCATCCAGATTCACGAAGGACGCGTGTTTGGCGAGTTCCTGGGCAATGGAGCCGTCTTCAGAACCCTCAGGAAGTTCACCCATACCAAGGAGGAACAATTATGGTTTGGGCAGGAATTCGTCTTGGAGGACGGACGGATCTCGTTTGGGTGCGGGGCAATATGACGGCAGAACGATACGTCCAACAGGTGCTGGGGCCCGTAATCTTGCCCCACAGAACACAAATGGGGCAAGATTTCCTGCTCACGCACGACAATGCCCGGGCACACACGGCGAGAACGGTAGCAGCTTGGTTACATACACACAATGTTAGGGCCTTAGACTGGCCTGCTCAATCGCCAGATCTAAATCCCATTGAGCATGCGTGGGATATGCTGCAAAGAAGAGCTCTGAAGGAAGTTCCTGAAAATCTGGCTACAGAAGATCAACTTTTTGCGCACCTCAGAAGGACATGGGACAATATTCCGCAGCAAGACAATGACAACCTTGTTCTGAGCATGCCGAATCGTTGCCGATGTGTTATGAACATCATGGGCGCTTTCTCAGACTACTAACTTCAAGTTTATAAACACAAATTAAATGATTTTTCTTTTTTTTTCAGTTTTTACTCATAAATTTAAAGTTAATTCATATACGGTTTCCGTCTATGATTCATTTTTTTTCCATAAAATCCTGAAATTTTAATCGAAGTACCTTAACCATTATTAAAAAATGGTAGAATATTAAATAACGTATCTTTTAAATATATACATGTCATATAAATAATTAACACATTGATAGTAATTCGCTTTTTTAAAAATATCCCTAGACCGTGTTGATGTGTGTATTAGGTAGGTACGTTACCTATTCAAACTCCGATAGTATTTAGGTACTTATTAGATCCGATTATTTATAGAAGTTTTAAAGACTGAAATATAGATTCCTTGAAAGGCTGCAGGAATCCGCTGGATGCGAAAAGCACACAATCGGTCGAAATGGCGGTGCTTGGGGTGGGTAAATAATTTAGGAAACTCTTACAACTATTTAAATATTACCAAAGAAGATTTAAAATTATTTAGAAAGGTCAAAATCTCAAACGTAGGTACACACGGCTACACATCAAGCTATACATTTCCAATTTAAGCTGACCTCGCATTGTACGGAAATCCTATACAATGCTAGATCAGCATAAACTGGAAATGTATAGCTTGATGTGTAGCCGTGTGTACTCAATCGTAAACATACCATTATCAGCACAGCAGGCCTCCAGGCCACAGATTACCTACCTACCACCCCCACCACCATTCTCGAAATAGGCTCCGGAGGTGATAATCAATTTGAAATACCTTTATGAGGAATAAATGCAGTGAATAAAAAAACCAACATAACTGGCGAAATGTGGTGTACTATAGTTAGGTACACGTCTGCCTAACACTTCGGGTATTAAAAGCGTGATGTTACGATGAGTGATAAGAGCGTTTATTCTGAAAGTGGGCAACGTCGCAAATAGATGTCAAATATTTCGCTGCTTTGATTAATTTGGCAATATTACTGTATGGAAATATGAAATGTGGTTAACTAGCGAATTAGCATAGCAATAATAAATTGCAATTATGCAACATAAAACATTAAACTAAATTATTTGCTATATGCCAGCTAGCACACGCCAATATACCAACAAAATAATCATCGAAATCTTTACTCAAGCGAAAATAAAAAGTAAACAGAACTTAATACCCGAATGAAATAATAATAATAGCTATTGAAGCTGTAAATCTAATATCTGTGTAAATAAAAGCGACCTCACTATAATATCTCAAAACATACGGAGTATTTACTGTAATTTTGACAACTTTGTGATCACTTTATCTACCCTTAAATTCGAACCCGACATTGTAATTCTAACGGAATGTAGATTGCATGCTAATAAAGCGATTCCACAAATAAACAACTATCACTCGTATATGACGACTCGTCAGTTGAACCAGAATGACGGCGTGGTTGTATATGTTAAGGGCTCTTTAAACCCTAAAGTTGAGGAAATACAGCTAGTACAAGCATCCTGTCTGCGATTAGACATATTGGGCAATGTTGTTTATTGTATCTACCGATCACCGTCTAACTCAAATACCGACAGCTTTATTGACTCCCTCAGCATACAGTTAAACACATTAAAATCACAAAAAAATGTTATAATTACTGGTGACATAAATATTAACATCAAACACAAAGAGACCGAGTCATCCCAAGAGCACAAGAGTAGAGTTAACTACCTAAATATGTTATCATTTTTCGGTATACTTCCTGGACACACTTTTCCCACTAGGGACCAAAGCTGTCTTGACCATTTCATGCTTAAAATACACAAAAGGTTCTCGGCATCAATCGCTATCCTGCACACTACGGTGACTGATCACTATACAACATTTATGTCTATAACCAAGTTAAAAAATGTTCAAATCGTAAATAGAACCACCACTACTCTAAATTATGAACAAGCATTGAGAGATTTACAGGAGAGGAATTTATCTGATTTGTTATTTTGTAGTGATCCAAATTTATTAATCGGTAGTTTTATTAATATGCTAACCAACGTTGTAAATGAAAACACTAATATAAAAAATATTCCAAGCAATCAACGCATCATAAAGCCGTGGATTACCTTGGGCATCCTTCGCTGTATCAAAAACCGAAATAAATTGCAAAAACAAATTCACAATGACCCTTATAACGAAATATTAAAAATAACTTATACTAGATACAGGAACTACTGTAACAATCTAATAAAAAAATTGAAAAGAAAATATGAAAGAAATTTACTTGCACAATCAGTATCTAACAACAAATTACTCTGGAAAAATATAAAAGCCATAACATACTCAAATAGATTAAAAAGTCAAAACATAGAATTATTAAACACAAAAACAACCCACATAGAGTCGATAAACTATGTTAATAATTATTTTGCTAATATTGGAAAACAACTTGCTCAAAAAATTAATCCTGATTTAAATGATATTTATAATAACCAAACGAATACAGTGGGATCACAACTTAATACCTTCGTACTACTAGATACAGATGATACTGAAGTAGATAGTATTCTGATGAATTTGAAATCTGACAGTGCCCCTGGTTGGGATAATGTCTCGACAAAATTCCTAAAATACATTAGAAAGGAAGCTGTTCCCGTTATTGCTCACCTTGCCAATCTATGTTTTCAAAAGGGTGTCTTCCCGGCTCCATTAAAACAGTCCGTTATTACCCCAGTTTACAAGGGAGGGGACAGCGACGATGTCAGCAACTACAGGCCTATTTCCGTTTTACCATCCATATCAAAAGTGCTTGAAAAAATTATTAATATCAGACTTACTAATTATTTCAAAAAATTCAATCTTTTATCTAACTCACAGTTTGGCTTTAGGCAAGGTGTATGCACTGAAGATGCAGTAACTGCGTTAAGTTCTCTTGTAGCTGAGCACCTTGACAAGGGAAACAGATGCCTGTCTGTTTTCCTAGACCTCAAAAAAGCATTCGACACCGTCTCTGTCCCAATCCTTGTAAACAAGCTGGAAAAAGCCGGAATAAGAGGGACTGCACTCAGTTTACTCAAAGACTACCTCTCCAACAGGAAACAAACAGTAAAAATAGGACAGTACTCCAGTGACGAGGTAGATGTGTCATACGGCGTCCCGCAGGGTAGTGTTCTAGGGCCTACCCTCTTTCTCCTGTACATTAATGATCTTTGTAACATGGAAATAAAAAATGCTAAAGTATTCTCGTACGCCGATGATACGTCTATTGTGTTCTTTGGTTCATCCTGGCACGAAGTTAAACTGAGTACAGAGGCAGGAATGGCTCGGGTAGCGGAATGGCTAAAAAGTAACTTACTTTCCCTGAACACTAATAAAACAAACTACATATGCTTTAGTATCAGTAACCGAACACAGCCTATTGAAGAGTTGGATTTAAAAGTACACATATGTGGAAACATGCCTACTATAAGCTGTAACTGCCCGTGCCTTGAGAAGGTCGCTGCAACTAAATATCTTGGAGTTGTGGTGGATCAAGCACTGTCCTGGTACCCTCAACTTGAGCAAATTTCTGGGAGAATAAGGAAACTCAGTTGGATCTTTAAAACCCTGAGGCACATTGTTCCAACTAAAATAGAGAGCTGTAAGAACCGTCCCAGAAATCTCTTAAATGAAATATATGTAGCACTGGCCCAGTCTGTGCTATTATATTGTATCCCAATTTGGGGCGGTGCAGCAAAAACTAAATTTATAGACATAGAACGAGCGCAGCGTGGATTAATAAAAATGATGTATTTTAAAAATAAAAGATTCTCCACTGTAAGCTTATACCAAATAAGTGACTTACTCTCTGTAAGGAAACTGTATGTAACCCAAACCATACTAAAAAAACATAAAACACTACCATATAATGTTATTGAAAAACCTAAAAGGAGAAAAGATTTAGTTGTCCAAGTTCCCCAAACTAAAACTAGATTTGCATGCAAGCAATTCAATAAGCGATCTGCTCAGCTCTATAATAAAATTAACAAACATGTTTATGTATATAATAAAAGTTACCACGACTGTAAGAAAAGTATAATAGACTGGATAAAGCCACTTACCTATGAGGAAACTGAGGCACTCCTGGAACACGTTGAGTAGTCGAAATATATCACACATATATACATATATATATATATATACCATAACTGAGAACACCATACCACACCACACACCTCATCGCACAAACCACACATCTCATCACACACACCACTCCACAGACACCACGCCACACCACACCACACCACACCACACCACACTACACTACACTACACCACGCTACACCACATCACACCACACCACACCACACCACACCACACCACACCACACCACACCACATCACATCACATCACACCACACTATACACCACAACATATGCACTAACTAGGAATAAGCTTCATAAATTTATATTATTTTATTTTTATTTTCTTAAGATTAATAGCTAAATGCAGAAAAATGTACTTACATTATATAGTTACCCATAAATGTTTTACTATGTTGTGAAAGAGCGGAGCCTTCTAATACAGGCATTGTTTGCCTAAAAGGAGGCTCCAAATACGTTCAAATGTAATGTAATTTTCTATTTGGCACAATAAACTATTTTGTATTTGTATTTTGTATAAGCCATATTGCCACTACTCGTATCCAAATGGTAGCATCGAACAACTCCTACTTGGCTTAGAAAATAAGATTAAACACTACAGTAAAAGCGACTATTGTGTTATTCTAATAGGAGAATTAAAATAAAAAAAAAAAAAAAAAAAAAATCGAAGTCACAAATGATAAATTAAGACCATCGAAGTAAAAATAAATAATATAAATATACAGTTACTAACACACTAACAACAAAACCATGGTCAGCAAGATGACCAGTCACCACAAGCAGCACCCGTTCACGAGCATAACGTAAA
Source organism: Agrochola macilenta (assembly GCA_916701695.1). Taxonomy (NCBI): domain Eukaryota; kingdom Metazoa; phylum Arthropoda; class Insecta; order Lepidoptera; family Noctuidae; genus Agrochola; species Agrochola macilenta. The sequence goes on along the minus strand of OU753559.1, from coordinate 8,722,109 downwards.
GATCAGCCATTACCCCCATCGCCATATTTGAGGGAAGAAGGCAACCCGACCCCCGACGCTACCGCAAGCAGTGACATCTAAGGGAGAATGACGAACTTGCTGCCGGTTTCTCAGACAAGAATAAAATTGGGAATTTTCGAGGTCGCTAGCTAACCACTTATTGCAATACAACTCATAAAAAAAAAAACTGTAATGAGTAGATTATGTCAATAATTAATACAGTAATATTACCAAATTAATCAAAACAGGTAAATATTAACAGCTATTTTCGACGTTGCTATCTCTTTTAAAAAGAAGTAAATATTAAGAACGCGGACAACTTTTTTTAAACAAATTAGGTAGGTTAGGCTACATTAGAAGTTTTATATTAATATCGTTGTCAAAAGTAGTAATACCTGTCTAATAAACTGCATTTTTTAAATTATATTTTTCATTAAATAATTAATTAAAAAACATGAGCGCCCCCTTAAGTGGCCGTAAAACCTGCTACGAATACCGTCACCGATACCGAATCCGGTATGTCACGACGTGTAAGAACATTTGAATTCCTGTTGTATATCTGTCACACGAGGATCATCATTCCTGTTGTCTATCTGTCACACGAGGATCATCATTCCTGTTGTCTATCTGTCACACGAGGATCATCATTCCTGTTGTCTATCTGTCACACGAGGATCATCATTCCTGTTGTCTATCTGTCACACGAGGATCATCATTCCTGTTGTCTATCTGTCACACAAGGATCATCATTCCTGTTGTCTATCTGTCACACGAGGATCATCATTCCTGTTGTCTATCTGTCACACGAGGATCATCATTCCTGTTGTCTATCTGTCACACGAGGATCATCATTCCTGTTGTCTATCTGTCACACGAGGATCATCATTCCTGTTGTCTATCTGTCACACGAGGATCATCATTCCTGTTGTCTATCTGTCACACGAGGATCATCATTCCTGTTGTCTATCTGTCACACGAGGATCATCATTCCTGTTGTCTATCTGTCACACGAGGATCATCATTCCTGTTGTCTATCTGTCACACGAGGATCATCATTCCTGTTGTCTATCTGTCACACGAGGATCATCATTCCTGTTGTCTATCTGTCACACGAGGATCATCATTCCTGTTGTCTATCTGTCACACGAGGATCATCATTCCTGTTGTCTATCTGTCACACGAGGATCATCATTCCTGTTGTCTATCTGTCACACGAGGATCATCATTCCTGTTGTCTATCTGTCACACGAGGATCATCATTCTCATTCTATAGGCAGTGGCAGAGCTAACCTAGGTTTTTGAAGTTAAATATTTACCTAACATTATGAAGTTCCTTTCAAGTCAAATCATTTATTTCAAATAGGAACATAAAAGGTACTTTTGGACGTAAAAATTTACAATAAATAGTATTGATTCTAGGTGCCTCTTCCAAAAGGTACACATTGGACATACCTAAAAGTAGACGATTTTCCTATACGTTTTAACAAGTAATAATAAGTCAGTCTGTGGTTTACGGTAATCACAGAGTATAAAATCAATGCCATAAAAATAATAAATTAAACAATTAAATTAGCAACCAGTTTGATTTTTTCTAGACTCTAAATCAGGGATTCCCAACCGGTGGGGCTCGCCCCCCTCGGGGGGCGTGGCGGCTCTAATAATAAACTATTTATGTATTAAATTGTATGTTCTTGATTTAGAAAAGGTTAAGGTTAGTTTTCAAATCCCGAACGTTTCATAATATTGTAGGTAGGTAGGTACCTACTGTAAAATGAGCTTTTCTGCATAAGTCGAGAAAATAAGTTTTTCTAGTAGATTTCTGTATGCATGGACTAAAGAAAACCGAACCCATCCGAGGTGGCGTGCTACAATTTTCAAGCTCACTTTGCTCGCTCTTCCATTCTAAATTCTCTTGATTTTTCAACTTTTCTGCATAAGTCGTTAAAGTAACGCCCTTTTCTGTATGAATGGTCAAAAAAAAAATGTAACAAATCCGATCCGAATCCGAAGTTGTACGACATTTTTCGAGCACGCTTTGCTCGCTCTTACATTATGCATTCTATTCATTTTTGAGTTTTTCTGCTAAACTTGACAAACTAACTTCTTTTTCTGTTTGAATTATCAAAATAAAATCTAACCTATCCCAGGGGGTGCAAACATTTCGACCTCACTTTCGCTCGCTTTACATTTTTATGCTTTTCTGCTTATGTCGATAAAGTAACTCAGGGGCGAGCGTAGTGATTTTAAAAGAAAGTTAGGGGGGCGCGTATGTTAAAAGGTTGGGAACCCCTGCTCTATATATTCCTATGGAGCAGGACCAGCACCCGTAGCATGACAACCATAATATGATAAAAAAAATGACAGATGGTGACTGTTTATCTGTCATTTTGTCTATTCTTCCGTCGACAAAACAGGTTTCTATTGTGGTCATGCTAAGCGGGCTGCATGTTTCCAAGCATTCTTATCTTGAACATAATCCTCTAATTTGTATTATGCTTGTTTACAAAGTGTACTTTTAATATGGATTAAAATTTTATTTCATTTAAATTCAATAAGAGTTTACCATGGTACTAACTATTAGTACCTATCTACATACATATTATATAGTACAGAATAAACTGTGGGACTGTAGAGTTACGAGTTACGTTACACATGAATGTCGTGATTGTAGGGACTTTTAAAAAACTGGCTCAAAGGACTGTTGTGTGATTTGAAGGCAGGCACCAGTTTTTTCTTTCTTTGTCTTGAACAGTTAAAAATTTGAATATGTTGTATTAACGCTATCCACCTTTATTTAAAAACACGATAAACGTGTTTTTTTGCAATACTTTGTTTACTATTCAACACATTAACACTTAAATGATGGGACAGCGACCAACATTTTTATAAGGTTGCTACTGACAATACTCGTATTGTAAAAATTCTGCAAAAAATCAAGCAATGACCGAACCCCCGAAAAATATAATCCTTGTTGCATTTCCCGCGAACATCTCTACCATGATTTAGACTCGACTACGTCTAGGTTTTAAAATATGTGCATACCTACATACATTTTACTACTACCTGCTTATCGGAAGGGAAGGTAGAACAGACCATATAAACAATAATTAATTTAGAAAAAAAACTGCTCGTTTTATTTATATTTTCTAACTACCCTACTGAATGCCTATAGTCGTTTTATTCTAGGTACATCGTCTTCAACTATAAATAATTAATGAAAAATATTGTAAAACATTTTAAAGAGTATAAAAATTCTTGGTGTCGTGATGGCCCAGTGGTTAAGGCCTCGCCTCTCATGCACGAGGTTGTGGGTTCAAATCCGGTCAAGTACCAATGTGACTTTTTCAATTCATATATACTTTCTGAGTTTATCTTGGACATTACTGACATCGGTGAAGGAAAACATCGTGAGGAAACCTGAACTTATAGTTAATATAAGTCTGAAATCGCCAACCCGTCTTGAGCAAGCGTGGTGATCAATGCTCGTGCCTTCTCTGTATGAGAAGAGGCCTTTGCCCTGTAGTGGGACAGTAACAGGCTGGTATTATTATTTATTTATTTATTTATTTATTGTTAGGAGAACCAACAGCTATAATAAATGGATAACAGTTGTATATGAAACATACAGCCAATTACAGGTTCTCATGGGTAAAAACAGAATAAGTATTAGAAATCTTAGGATCACTAACAAGCACGAAAAAAAAAAAAAAAAACAAAATATATAATTATATATATCTATAAGGTACAATAAGCACTATGTACTTTTAAAGAAGTCAGCGTTCAGCCGAGCGCGTGCAGAATAGGTATTGATGGTAAATGGGTCAAATGAAAACTCTTTACAAAGAATATTAAAGTCCTTACTCGCTCGCACCATGTATGAGTTTTGCCTGTAGTTAGAAGAGGAAAAGGGAATGGAGATAGGCGGATTAAATCTAACTGATCTCTGAGGAACATTGAAACGTAGTTTATGTAGGAGATCAGGACAGTCAATTTTGTTTGACATAATTTTTAAAAGGAAAGTGCAATCTGCTAGTCGACGACGATTTCTGAGTGGCTGTAAATGAAAAAAAATAAAAAATTATAAAAAATATCTTGCCATTCTTCTCACACCCAGTCAGCGCAAGCACAATGTGTAGGTACCTACACTTAAGCGAAAATCTGGACATTGAACCTATCGCCCACTTGATTCTGAAACCAGTTTTCATCGTCTGATAACTGTTATTTATCCTTTTTTATTTAGATCCTGTGTCTAGATCTCTTTTATTATTCTTTACTAGCTTTCGCTCGCGTGGATGTCGGAAATTATCCCACGGGAACGTACTACCGAGATAAAAAGTATCCTATGTGTTAATCCAAGCTATAAACTATCTGTGTGCCAACTTTCATCTAAATTCTTTCAGCCGTTATTGCGTGATTGAGTAACAAACATTCAAACATAGAAACTTTCACATTTTATAATATTATAATAATACTAGCTGCGCCCCGCGGTTTCACCCGCATAAGTCTCGATCCCGTGGAAATATCGGGATAAAAAGCATCCTATGTGTTAATCCAGGTTATAAACTATCTGTGTGTCAAATTTCATCCAAATCCGTTCAGTAGTTTTTGCGTGAAAGAGTAACAAACATCCACACATACATACATACAAACTTTCGCGTTTATAATATTATATAGTAGGATTAAATAATAATAGGATAGTAGGATTTATTATATAGTTGGATTGTTTTCTTTTACTTAGATATTTCTGGTCCACTGATGCCACTAATGAATTATGTTGTTTTAGAAAAGTTTTCGGAAGCGTCATTATCCGGACTTGGTTGAAAACAATTTTCGATTTCTATGGATTTCTTAAATTCTTAATTTACTAGACTAATGTAAGCCACGACTTCCTGCCAAAATCGCTATTCTTTCTGTCAATCCTAACTTCCTGACTAATATTATAAATCGCGGTGTAAGAACCAGATGAACGTATCTACAAAAAAATCAAAAAAAGTATTTTTTCATAAAACGGTTCACAATGCAGTCCTTTATGAATTGCCAAAACGACGTAACGGTAAAGTTAATATTTATTGAATTCCAAAAAACTAAATAACTTATGAATAATTTTCAATGGAACCAGAAAAACGTGTTATGAATAGGTACCGTTTAAATAGTTCTAATTATCTTCCTACCTCTTTAGAGCTATAGGAACGTATTTCTAAAAACAATATTTTTATTCTTAGTTTGTTTTGATGCTCAGTTTAAAGAGCCAGTGTAACGTTTGTGTATTTACGTTTTATTGGCACAAACATTTTTGTTAGATAAATAATACAAGTCAATGGCCAAAACGATGTATTACGATTTACGTTTTTGTGGCAATACTATTTTGTTTGATTAGTATTATAGTCCATTGACAAAATATAAACTTACGTTAGTTTGGCACCTAAAAGTTGATGTAAGGTCTCTGGATCTGGATTCTATACAATTACGAGTATAAGAAAAGCTTCCCGAAAAAATCCGTATGACGTCCATGAAATGGGAACAGAAGACTTCGTAGATATTAAATACCTAAAAACTATATTAGTTAAGAATGCTAAGGTGGACTGTGATGGCAATGCTGTCAACTGGCTAAAAATAAGATGGCTGCAGTATCGTAAAGAATACAATAAACATATATATTTTAAATATGATCTGGAGGATGATGGTTTTAAAATGATTAAGATTATCAGAAGAGGCAAAAGACTACCTGTGGAACAAATTGTGTTGAAAAATGCATATGACAAACCCTTACCCATTTCTAGTGAAAAGTATGACGATTTACAAGACTTATGCAGACAAGGCATCATTCCAACGCAATACCATGATTTTTATAAAGGGTTTTCAGTTGGAACTCCAACAACAGATGACGAAGATAATTAATATGTTTCTAAACGCTGATATGCTGATTACAGGTTTTATTATTTAAATTGTACTATTTCAGAAGTAAAAAAAGATTATTGATTTATTACCTAATTTATTACTCATTTTATCACTACATAGACATAATAAAACTTAACTTCACAAATGACGTATTTAAGTTTGATAACAACATAAGTTTGAAAATAATTAAGGGCCACACTAACGTATGTCAACCGAATTTTAAAAATATATATACAGAGTTGATATGACAGAGGGGCATTAAATAACACTACGTATACTATACGTGTTTAGTATTAATTCGATACGGTATAAAAATAAAAAGCACCTAAAATGAGTTTTTTTTTTTTTCAAACAAACTAAATAGCTTACAAATCAGAGTAAAACGCAACCACCCTTTGAAAATAAATTTAACTGACCTACAGATACCTAGGTAACAGCGGCAACGTCGCGCGCGTCGGCGTGTGTTATCTCGTCAAAGCGGGCGGCCGCCCGCCGCGCCGCCGCGCGCGCCGGCCCGCGCCGGCGCGGCTGCGGTGGCGCGGGCGGCGCCTCCGCTCGCGGCGGCTCCTCGGCTCGCGGCTTTTGTTAGGTATGATTTTGAAGTACAACAATCACAAAAAAATTAAATTCTCGATGTGTCATTCACATGAATGCACAAATTATACCGACAGAGAATAATGTTATTTATTTTTCTAATTAAAAATCATGTCAGTGTATTCTAACGCCGTGTAAGTTACACGAGGCATTGTTGAACACTTTAATTACACACACACACACACACACACACACACACAAACCCAAAGTTTAATTACGTGTCGTATCACAATAAAAGCAGTCGATCACAAAAAAAAACACTAACACTAAATAATAATAATCCCAAGTTACGTGTCCTGTCACAATAAAAAAAGAAATACTGTCTTAAACTTATTTAGTGTCCTATCACAATAACAAAACAAAATCCCAATTGTCAGCGCGCGAGTTCGACAAAACGGAAGCGGAGCAGGTGCTACCGTGTTACGTAACATCTTGTACGTTCCGATAGCGTCGGCGCACTGAAAAAACCAGTTTTTAGAAGCCCCACTGCCCCACTTACCGATCGCAACCCCTGCCCCTCGATCGCTAGGATGCAATAGCAACACACTGACCTATTACTATTTCTTTTACGCGCGGTGTTTAGCAGATGATTGTCCCTCTCGTAATGAAAATGCAAGTGTGTGTGTATTTATTGCTTCCTTGTTTGCATTGTCATCTTTTTAGCGAAAATATTTGGTTGTACTTGTGACTTGCGTCACAGCGGCAACAACGCATAGGTTATACTCAGATTTATCGTTTTAAGGTGCATGACCTATGCGTATAGACATAATCAGCTGTTAGGAAAGATACATCGTGTTCAAACGGGGCAAAAACTTAAAAAATCATTTGCGACTAAACTACTGCTCCTATTTAATTGATTTTTGGTACAGAGCTTGAAAATGGTACCTAGTATACTCAGTTTAAAGAAAAGCCCCTCTGTCGTATCAACTTTGTATATTGCGTCTATGTAAGCAAATATAAATAAATAATTTCTAATTTTTTCAAAGCTCTAAGAGTATGACAATACATAGAAAACATTTTTATTTCCATACTAGTATTTTATCTGTATTAAAAAGCTGAGAGCCGAATTTTCACAGTATTTTTGCTTTCCTGTAAAATTGAGAAAATGTAGATACGTTTATCTGACTCTTACACCGCGAAATGCGAAAGTGAGTTTGTTTATGTTTATTTTTTTGTTATGCTTACACGCTAGAACGGCTGAACGGATTTGTATGAAATTTAACAAATGGGTAGGCCATAACCCGGGTTAGGACGTAGGATACTTTTTGTCCCGATATTCCCACGGCATCGAGACTTATGCGGGTGAAACCGCGGGGCGCAGCTAGTAATAAATCACATGTTATTGACATAAAATATGTTTAATTTCAGGCGACCCCACAGCCTTTGGAAATCTACAACCTTCTGAAAACATTATAGACGCTGTATGTGACACTGCTAAACTAAACGAAAGTCGGAACTATGGTCCTACGATTGGTCACCACGACGCGAGGCAGGCGGTGGCGGAGTATAGCGCTCACCAGGGCACGGTGACGGCGGACGACGTGATCCTCTGCAGCGGTTGCTCCCATGCCATTGACCTCGCCCTCAGCGTCATCGCTGACGCTGGACAGAATGTTCTGATCCCCCGACCTGGTTACTTGATCCACAAAACTCTTGGAGAAGGACTGGGAATCGTTATAAAATTTTATGACTTATTGGTGAGTATTACTGTTCATCATCTAATCGGCCCGATGGTAAATGGAACCTAAAATGATATGGAATACCTATAAGTTTCATACCTTTTCTCAATATCTCTGACTGACTTTTTAGACATTCCAAGTGATTTACAATACGACATCAATGAGATCGCTAATTCACATGTGAGATTGCCAAATGGAGGAGATATAATATAATACGTTTTTCTATAGAACATAACGTGAAATTTACACGAATGTCTCCGATTTTTAGCCTGACAAGAACTGGCAAGTGGATCTGGTAAGCCTCGAGAGTCAAATAGACGAAAACACAGCAGCGATCATTGTTAACAATCCTTCTAACCCGTGCGGCTCAGTATATACCAGCCAACACCTGAAAAACATAATCGATGTGGCATCGAGAAATCGCGTGCCGATAATTGCAGACGAAATTTACGAACACTTCGTTTTCTCCGATCACGAATTCACTGCGTTATCGTCTCTATCTAAAGATGTCCCAGTTTTGACTTGTAGCGGAGTCACGAAGAGATTTTTGGTGCCTGGCTGGCGACTGGGCTGGGTGATCATACACGACCGCCAGAATATTTTAGGAAAAGAGGTACGGAGTGGATTGTTAAGTATGTCGACCCGGATTTTAGGACCAAACACACTGATGCAGAAGGCTTTACCCAGAATTCTTAAAGACACTCCACAAAGTTTCTTTGACGAGACACTTCGTTTCATTGAGGTGAGATTTGTTGCATACATTTTCTTACCTATCTGACTGAGATGCCATAAAAATATCTTAGTGCTAAAAAAAAAACTCGTTAAAATCAGACTTGTAGCTTTAACAGTTAAGAGAGATCCCTAGGTACTAGCAAGTCACATAAATGATTATGTACATATATAGATTACTAATACTTGGGCGACCGAGGTCTGCTCTGGTGAAAATATCGAATAGTACAGGATAGTTCATACAAATTCCATGCTGCCGTAGGTAGCAGTAGGTAGGTACTTACTAACAGAAAATACGGAGAAAATGAATTTTCCAGCTATGAGACTTAGCTAGATCGATTTTTCGCCCCTGTAAATCCCTATATTGCAACTTTCATTGAAATCGTTAGAGCCGTTTTCGAGAACACACAACAAATACAAACAAATATAATACAAATATTGCTCGTTTATTATTAAAGGATAAGATAGGATGCAGGTCAAAATCATAAATTCAATATGTACAGTCACGAGCACCAATATGTATACACTTAGCAACTTTAAAAAGTGATTTTCTCCTACTGTGGTGATTGTAATTTTATGTTGTTACGAACATAGTATTTTGGAACCCACACTAATATGAAATAGGTCTTATCTCAAAGTTGCAGTCGTTATTTCATGAGAAATCGCTTTTGAACTTTGCTAAGTGGATACATATTGGTGCTCGTGACTGTACTTGCTTCATTTTAAAAGCAAGACTTACCAGCTATCTAATTACGCAACACATTTTCGTAAATGATTACCTACGTCTAATCTATTTCATTTTAACAGTTCAACAACATTGATTGCATTATTTACGTTGTTGAGCAGATTTTATTTTCGAACTCATGAAGCAATGGATTAGCAATCTGTTTCAAAACTATTCAGATTCTGAGTGATCGTGTAATAAGTGTACAGGAACCCCGGTCACCTTGTCAAGAATAGTAGGATTGCTGTAAGAAATTGAAAATATAATATGTAAGTCACCAAATAAGATAATGTATACGTTTCAGAGTCAAGCTAAACTAGCTTACACGGAATTGCTGAAAGCTCCGGGACTGCGCCCTATAATGCCACAAGGGTCCATGTACATGATGATCGAGATCAAAATCGCACTATTCCCTAAATTTGACAACGAGCTGCAATTTATTTCTCAGATGTGTAACGAGCAATCTGTCCTTTGTATTCCTGGAAAGGTACGTTTTATGACAGCTAACGTGTTGTTGCCAAACCCATATTCTGTAAATGGTTTCAAGTAAATTGACTTAATTGGGGATGAAGAAAGTCTTTCTCTCTCGCATCTATTGTGCAGTTGATTAACGCAATTATTTCAGAAAGTGTTATTATAGCATTATTTGTAAACAACGGTTAATTAGAATAATTTTACACGTAGGGCCTACCGACTTATATAAAATTATACTTTTATGAAATTTCAGTGTTTCAACTATCCAAACTTCATGCGAATCGTGCTCACCGTGCCTGAAGAGATTCTGCGCGAAGCCTGTCTTAGAATCACGAGTTTCTGCGAAGATCACATGCTGAAGCAACAATATTAACAATGAAACGAACAAGAACAAAAGACATAATACTGATTACACACTTGACACTTCCCGCGGTCTCATTAGCGACAACATCGATGTTGCTCAGGAATTTGCAAATTTCTTTACCAATATTCCAATTAAAACTACAGAAACTTTAAATTCGTCCCCCTTACTTGCTATTGGTTTATTAAGAGCGAATGTTTCAGCCTTTCCCGTGGAATTTAAATTTAAACATGTAAACCCTGTGGTCGTTGTAAAGGCTTATAAGCAACTCAAGATCAAAATTACCGAAGATCTGTGGGGTATGTCTACTAAAGTTTGTCAATCAATTATTGAGACAATTGCACCCTATTTAGCTTTAATATTTAATTTGTGTGTGGATCAAGGGGTATTCCCGGATCTAATGAAGTACAGTGAAGTTATTCCACTATTCAAATCCGGGGACAGCAAAGATACTAATAATTATAGACCCGTATCGGTTTTGCCGGTTTTCAGCAAGGTGTTTGAAAAAGTAATGTTAAATCAAATGCTCCAGCATTTTAATCGTAATAATATCCTACACGATCAACAGTATGGTTTCACCAAAGGACGTTGCACAACCGACGCCGGTGTCACCTTATTAAAACACATCTTTAACGCATGGGAAGAGGCACAAGATGCAATAGGCATCTTTTGCGACCTATCCAAGGCATTTGATTGCGTGAATCACGAAACACTGCTCTTGAAACTGTAGCATTACGGACTGGATAAACTTGCGCTTAGCTTCGTAAAATCATATTTGAATGATAGATTGCAGCAAGTTCAAATAAACGGTGTAAATTCATTGGGTTTAAAAGTCAAAATGGGTGTACCACAGGGCTCGATTTTGGGTCCCTACCTCTTTTTAGTATATATAAATGATTTACCTCATTTACTGAAAAACCGACCACAAATGGTGTTATTTGCTGATGACACATCACTGATTTTTAAGATAAATAGACATGCACAGGAGCTTGACGAAGTAAATAACGCTATGCTTAAGGTACATAATTGGTTTACTGTAAATAATTTGGTATTAAATGAGAAGAAAACTAAATGCATAAGATTCACGTTACCAAATGTTAGAAGTAGTGAATGTCATGTTGTACTGAATAGGGAGACACTAGAATTCGTCGATAAAACGGTTTTCCTGGGGATCACGCTTGACTCAAAACTACAGTGGGGTCCTCACTTAACATCACTTGCAGGGCGGCTAAGTTCAGCCGCTTACGCTGTTTGGAAAATCCGCCAACTAACAGACGTGGATACCGCGAGACTGGTCTATTTTAGTTACTTTCATAGCATCATGTCTTACGGTATTTTGCTGTGGGGACGGGCTGCAGATATTAATTCTATCTTTATTCTGCAAAAGAGGGCTGTCAGAGCCATATATAACCTCCGCAGACGCGAATCTCTAAGGGAACTGTTTAAGAAAATTAACATCATGACGGTACCTTGTCAGTATATATATGAAAACATTATGTATGTTCGGAAAAATCTACATCTTTTTAGTAAGATAAGTGACAGGCATAATTTTAACACTAGAAATAGGAACAAATTAGATCAACCACGTTTCAGATTGTCTAAAGTGCACACTACTTTTATGGGGTACTGCGTAAAATGTTATAATAAAATACCACTCGATATTCTTCAACTGAATGAGAAGAAATTTAAAACATGCATTAAACGCACACTATGTAGACAAGCATATTATAAGTTGGATGATTATATCATAGATAAAAATGCTTGGCTTAATGCTGGTCCTGCTCCACAGCCACTTGGGCTCACTAGTTAAAAAAAAAAAAAAAATATGTTTGGAAGAGTTGCTTCCCCTTTTTATTTTTCTGACATTACAAACTTAATGTTTATTTTTTATTTAAAACAAGTTTTAATTGTTGAATACTCCAATGGATAATGATTTTCTTTCTTTTTGGTAGTAACATTCTATTAATCTCTTAAATACATTGCAAATTAGTTTTGTATAATTTAGAAGCATTTTTTCAATTTTTGTAAATGTGAGTACCATGGAGCCGTTTTAATGTTATTAAGATGTATGTTGACTTGAAAGAGCATGGCAGTTGAGAGTATGTCATGCTCACTTAAATGTCTCGCTGATGGTGGCGAGTGTGTTAGATCATTCGGTTCCCTACAAATTGGTTGAGCTGGATGGTGCTGATCCATGCGTCATGTTCGTGAACGGGCGCCGTCAGTTGTGACTGGTCATCTCTTATCTGCCATGGCTTATTTTTAATCTTATATTTTGAATTGTTTTGATTATTTTTTGTACATTGTTCTCACATATAGAAGCAACAAGAATAATGTACCCAGGATTTTGTAATTTTCTATATTTAAAAGAGTGTCCTTGGAGTTTCTTGCCCGTTCTTCTCCATAAAGATCTACGTTTTGGAATGGGCAACTAGCTTCAACTTTCTGACTAACTGACGCGACTATTTGACAATTCAAAAGTGCCTGTAAATGGTTTAATTGAAATAAATGCTTTCGAGTTTGAGTTTGAGTTTGATTGAAGAAAATGGACCACGACGTCGTATCCATCGTTAACGACGAGAAAACACACGTGGCGTCGAAACAAAACTTGTTTAAAGAATATTGCTTAACTTTACATAAGTCACAAATAAACGGTATACCTACCTATTTAGTTTATAATTATACGAGTATTATGAGCGTTTATTCTGAAAGTGGGCTACGTCGCAAATAGATGTCAAATATTTCGCTGTTTTGATTAATTTGGCAATATTATTATATGGAAATAAGAAATGTGGTTATCTAACGAACTAGAATATTAATAATGAATTGCAATTTTATAACATTGAATTTGATGTTGTAACCGTTTTAGGTGTAAAAAAGGCATTTGGAAAGTTTCCAAATACTTTTTTTACATCTAAAACTAAATATTCGGTGTTACGATATAAATTATTGCATTTCAGTATCAATATTTTAGTTCACTAGTTAGCCACATTTCATATTTCTATACAGTAATATTGCCAAATTAATCAAAACAGGTATTTATTTGACAGCTATTTGCGACGTTGCCAATTTTTTGGATAAGCGCTAAGAGCTCTTGTTAAGAACATAGGTATAATTAATAATATCAAAGAAAGGAAATGTAAGCTCCTAGCAAAACTATAAGTTAGGCAAGTAGGTACCAAAACGTCTGTTGCTTATTAATTATAATACAATACACAATCTGAAACAGCCTAAACCGCTGGCTCTAGAAGCATGAAATACAGCGAAAGTGGGGTTAATGCTCACGTTCGCTATATTTCATGGAATGGAAGGATTTTCTTAAATTAACCCAAATCCCATCGGGCACATGGCTTGTTTATTATAATTAATTAATTAACAATTGTTACTTTTGTTATTAAAAATGGGTTTACCTACTTGAATTGAATTCCTTCTCCCGAGGCAATGCTTGCAAATGTCTTGGAAGTTGCACGCGTAGCCTTGAGTATTAATGTTCTGCGTTCTGTTCTAGCATGACTACCATAGAAACGGGATTTCTACGAGAACGGGAAGAATAGACAAAATGACAGATTGTGATTGTTTATCTGTCATTGTCTATTCTTCCGTGGACAAAACTCGTTTCTATTGTGATCATGCTAAGCGTGCAGAAAAGATCATTTAGATGTAGCTAGAAAGTAAAGACCAACAAAAAAGATTTCTGTTGTCTGCGAGAAATAATTAGACATTGAAATTTAAATTAGACACGTAAAATTATTTATCACGAAGAAACAAGATTTTTAAAAGATTTAGTTTTAGTTCCTAGTTTGTTTAAGAAATAGCTACGCTTAAATAGTTTAAATTGCTATTTACAGTATACAATATGTTACATTTTAAGTACTGCAGTGAATCGCGAGCAGACTGCTTGTGTGTGAATAGCTGCTGAAACCTTTCTACATCGGAAATGTTGATCTTTCAGCCAGTGGCGTAGCTAGGGGGGGGCGTCGGGGGCGCCGGGCGGTCCGCACCGGGTGTCTTTTGTTTCGTGAATTTTGTTTGACGTGAAGTGAATATTGTTGTTATAAAAGTAAAGATTTAATTCTTGGGTGACACCACAATTATCCGCACCGGGTGCCACCCATGCTAGCTACGCCACTGCTTGTAGCATAATCCCTGCTTCAAGCTCAACGTAACTATAGTTAAGGTAGGTTAAGTTTACTAACTTATTTGTTAAGAAATATTGTTACTAACATATTCAGTCCATTGTTACTTGTTAATTAAATATAAATAAATAAATATAATCAGGTTTTGTTAATATCCCCATCATTCTCATTCGGCATGATAACTTAAGCATCATTCACAATCAATGACTATGTATAAATAATTAACAGCGTGCAGCGTGTAGTTATTTCATGAACTGAAAAGAACCCAATAAGTTACCTTATGTTTCAGCAAATGCAAATGATTATTAATTACAACTGATTATTAATGTCAACTTAGTTTCAACAAACCTTGTTTTTTTTTACCACAACATCATATCACTTCACGTTGAAAATATTTTACTACAGAATTAATGACCTAAAATTTTTTACAAAAGTCGTTTATAGATATGACTAGCTTTTGCCCGCGACTTCGTCCGCGCAGAAGTCGAAAATGGTTCTAATCGGATTTTTTATTGTTTTTTTACGTTATTAATTTTGATTTAACATATAAAAAACAATATTTCTTGTTTTTCCTTCGGGTGCTAGTATCACCAAACTACTCTGTGCGCTTACTCTGGAGCATGCCACACACAACTTGCCGTGGGAGAAGCAGTTTTCCCTCAAGTCTACTACCGCTACCTTAAGAGTATGACCTTGCGCTTTGTAGCTCGTCTCTAGCACTCTCTTGAATTCGAAGGGGTAATTTGATGGTGTTAGGGGAATCCTAGAAATAAATACAGACCTCTGTGAGGCTGACCGTCCACTGGAGCGGAGAAGAGAGGAGAGGAGCGGAGATGCGCCAATATTAACCAATTGAATCTAAACTCCGGTCCAGAGACAGAGACTTACATTCTATTCGTTAATTAATTTTGATTTAACATATAAAAAACAATATTTCTATTCCTTCGGGTGCTAGTATCACCAAACTAATCTGTGCGCTTACTCTGGAGCATGCCAAATACAACTTGCCGTGGGAGAAGCAGCTTTCCCTCAAGTCTACTCCCGCTACCTTAAGAGTATGACCTTGAGCTTGAATTTTGATTGATGAATTTCAATAAAATACGAAATACGTCTTCCATCAATTCTGTTAAAGAATGTTTATGCAAAATTTGAAGTAGATTGGATCAAGAAATCACGTTGTCCCATACAAACTTCACCCACCTTTTTCACCCCCTTAGGGGTAGAATTTCGAAAAATCCTTTCTTATCGGATGCCTACGTCATACAAAGAACACACCCTCCAAGTTTCAGGTCTCTACGATCAGCGGTTTAGGCTGTGCGTTGATCCGTCAGTCAGTCAGTCATTCAGGACAAAGCATTTTATATGTATAGATAGACTACCTTTTGCCCGCGACTTCGTCCGCGTAGAAGTCGAAAATGGTTCTAATAGGATTTTTTATTGGCTTTTTACGTTATTAATTTGGTTATAACATATAAATTATCATGTTAAAATGTTTGAATAATTATAAAATATAACAATTTTTATTATAGTGTAGGGATATAAAGGTTAATTTGAAAAAAAAAAAAAACTAAATTATGAACACGAAGCTCGGCCTTTGATCTGGCGAAAGTTACACGGGTGTATTATCTTTTTACAACGAAATCGAAATACTACACCTACCGCAGTATTTCTTTGTAAAAAATATTTTTTATTTTTCTTTCGGGTGCTAGAATCACCAGGCTACTCTGTGCGCTTACTCTGGAGCATGCCACATACAACTGGCCGTGGGAGAAGCAGTTTTGCCTTAAGTCTACTCCCGCTACTTTAAGAGTTTGACCTTGAGTTTTGTATGTGTTTGTGTGTGTTTTGTTGTGTGTGTGTGTGTTTTTTTTTATGTTTGTGTAGTCATTGCGAAGCATACTTTGATGGGAAACTGCACTCTCTTGAATTCGAAGGGGTAATTTGATGGGTGGGATTGTTAGGGAAATCCTAAGAATAAATACAGACCTCTCTGTAAAGCTTAGAAACCTTCAAGCGGTACTAATACTCGTACTATCGGCCGCAACACTACAACAATAACAAACGCGTATTTAGTATTTTTATGTGTATTTATTTGTACTTATATTTATATATAATTAGGTGTATATATTATATTTATAGTTTTTGATAGATATATGTATATCTTTATATTTAAATAAATATTTATTCCTCAATTCTCGCTATTGCACCTGCCACTGTCTCTGCATCACCCAAAGATTGACTGGTAGATAAATGCCTATGGCATTAAGTCCGCCTCTGTAAATTTGTGTGCTTAAAGTATTAAATAAATAAACGCCGCAATATGCTACATTGCTGGGCAATAAATTTTCTTTACAATTTTTTTTCCGGTATTCCGCTTGAAATTGTTGAAGCGCGCCATATTGCACTAACAGTATTCCCCGTTTAAGAGAAAGAAATTAAAGAAAGAAAAAGCTTTTATTGTGACTCGCACAGGAAATCACAACTAAAAACACATTAAACATAAATAATTGTAACCTAAACAAAGAACAATTTAGTACATATTTTGGTATTGATAAATAATTATTTATGCATTTCAAGTGTTATTACAATATCAGTATTTAGAGAAACAGAACGTTGCTTCAAATAAAGCTCAGAAATAAAGCCTGCGTGAACGAATGAAAGAATGCCAATAATGTTTCTTATCTGTGGATATTATTTGAACCTTAGTTATTACTCTGAGTTTGAACCATGAACCTTCTTTGGTACTAACTGATCCTCGATTGGTCTTCGTTTTGTAATCGGGACACATTTTGAGGCTGGTACTACTCGTAGCTTTGTTACCGTAACAATCCAAGACCTTTTAGTCTTGGTTTAAACCATTACTTATGCAGTTTTTTGTAATAAGACGGATACCGTCTTATTCCAAAACACGGTCTAAATTTGATGCTGGGATTAGTACTAGCTTTAGTACCATGACTAATTAAAACGTTATTATAAAATGAAGTTTATCAGTCGTTTCAGAACTATATATGGTACTAAAGTTAGTCCGCCGAGTCCCCTAGTTTATCTTTGGTACTAATTTATTTGACGTTTGCGTTGATTAATATTGTTTGTCAATTTTTATAAAAATTGTAAAAAATTATATTATTATGATTCACTTGATGGATTTGGAAGATTTGGATACGCTGGAAATTTTTCGGAGATCTTACAAACACCAACATCGTGTGAATCCTTTTGAATTGAGTGACGAAGATTTTAGAATAATATGTATAGGTTCACAAAACATTTTGGAGAAAAAATTGTGGATGTTTTACGTGAGGATTTATCCCACGACCCTCGAGGATGCCCATTGAATCCTGAAGTGCAAGTGGTTTGCGCATTACGCAAATGGGCTCGCCATTAAGTATGTAAGTACCTAGCCTTGGTCAATGCTAACCTAATATTAGACAAAATCCAATAATAATATACTAATATTATTGTTTTATTCGTAGATTCAAGACTATACAGCTGATTTATATGGTGTGTCTCAACCAGTTGTCAAAAAAACATGTAAAAACGTAGCAGATGTCCTGAAGATTTATAAAAATGCCTTTTACTCTAAATAAACAGGAGAAAAGCATTATGAAGTTCCCCAGTATTGCTAATTTTCCTACAGTAATTGGACCAATAGAATGAACTCATTTAAGAGTAAAGAAAGTAAATGCTGATGGGGTCAGTTATGTATTAATAGAAATGGATTTTCTTCATTAAATGTTATACAAACTATATAAGAAATTTGTTTTTTTGTCTGTACCGTACCTCTGTGTCGTAACAGCGTGCAGCGTCGCGATCCAAGAACGGTAGTTTGAACGCCCTTTCGGTACGGTACGGTGATACGGCGTCTCACTCACCGTACCGTACCGACCCCCGCCCGATACGCACCCGCCTTGTGTGTGTATTGAGCTTTACAGTTAGGTATATTAAGAACAATGAATACAAATAAGAAGTGCATTTATTTATTAATATGTAAAAGACGTAACATAAACATGCTTTTAAAATTACGCGCGCCGCCGCCGTATGTAAGTCGGTGCACTTCACGCTAGAGGTTGTCTAGCAAGCTCACGAGCGCCCAGCGTCCATAGCCGAATCTCTGGATGTTTTTCAATGGATATTTCAGGTTCGATTAGTGGAATTGATAATATTCAGGAATTATCATTAATAAAATATGTCCTTTCGAGTTGTTTTTCCCAAGAGAAACGTCACTCACGTTTATTCAGTCAACTTGACAGCTTTTTACCAACTAACGTTTCGTTCACAAAAGAAACCTCAACATAGATGTTAAAAATAATGACAACTTGATTATAAAAAGCGCATAAAAAGTACAAGTTTTGCTTGTTCAATATATTGTAACCTAAACAAAAAACAATAGACATATTTTGGTATTGATAAATAATTATTTAAGCATTTCAAGTGTTATTACAATATCAACATTTAGAGAAACAGAACGTTGCTTCAAATAAAGCCTGCGTGAACGAATCTTATTACTCTGAGGAACGAATGAAATAATGCCATTTTTGTTTCTTATCTGTGGATATTATTTGAACCATGAACCTTCTTTGGTACTAACTGATCCTCGATTGGTCTTCGTTTTGTAATCGGGACACATTTTGAGGCTGGTACTAGCTTTGTTACCGTAACAATCCAAGACCTTTTAGTCTTGGTTTAAACCATTACTTATGCAGTTTTTTGTAATAAGACGGATAATGTTTTTGGAACATATAAACAATTTTTTAAATTATTAATTTGCATATTTTACGCTACTTGAATGCAGAAGATACTTGACGAAACACGCATGTTTGTTCATTGAGCATCGCAAAAACTTACGTTAGTGTGCGTGGCATCCCGGGAAATGGACAACATTCATTAGTTTCTGCGAGCTCATCGACCGTGTGGTACAAGGCCTTGTTCCTACAGGCAAGCACATCATTTTTGTTTAAGACTTTTCACAGACATATAAACCTGAACTTATTTTGTATTATTATGTCGTTTATTAATTTTTGTTTTCTTATAAAATTACATTTTTAAATATTTCTTACAAAAAGATATAAAAAAACATAAAAAAAAATAAAAAAATAGAGGTCCGCCGGTGTCGGGAGCAGGTTCCAAGCTACCGGTGGTTAGGGCTGCAGAGACAGGAACCTCCTCACAATGCGAGTCGTATCGAGGAGTACTGCCTTTTGAATCAGGCCCTTGATCCAACTGCCTAACGACAGCCTCGAGAGATGTTGGTCGAGGCTTTCGGCAATCAGGCCATTGGCACAATGATAGCCGGGTTCACATTCCACATGTCGACAACCTCGTGTGCTAAGTCGAGATATTTTATTTGTTTCTCTTTCTCAGCTTTCACGAGGTTCCCGTCATGTGGAATGGTAACATCGACTATCATTGCGCGGCGCGCTAATCGGTCTATCACCACTATATCAGGCTTATTGGCAACAATAGTCCTGTCAGTAATGATAGACCGATCCCAGTACAACGTAACATGGTCATTTTCGAGAACTGGGTCGGGCACATACTTGTAGTACGGTACTTCAGAATCCACAAGTTCGTATTTCAAAGCAAGTTGCTGGTGAATAATCCTGGCCAATTGGTTATGCCTGTGCAACTACTCGCCGTTAGCCAGACGAGAACAACCAGAGATAATAAGTCTGATGGACTCACCCGGACGATGGCATGCCCGACACACGTCAACCGTCCCGTCCTTCATAATATGTCTCCGGTAGTTATTCGTCAAGATAACTTCGTCCATAATTGCACAGACAAAACCTTCAGTTTCCCCGAAAAGGTCACCAAAACGTAGCCAGAAATCTACACCAGGCTCATGAAATTATTATTATATATTTTTTTTACTTTTACGTTTCTCGCCAAAAGACGAGGTACACGCCGAGGGTGCTACTAGTACTAGTTACTAGAATCGCACCGGAACGTCAACTTCAAGGCGTTCGTCGTGCGTGTACCGAACAGCTATCTGCCCCTCGTCATGAAAGAAGAGTTTTGGCCGCATGACCGTTCCGCGTTCCGCGCAAAGTCAAGCTAGTGCAAAGTGAAGTGCTACTAACATAGTCTAAGCCTCACAAATTTTTTGTTTTTATTTATATGAAATTATGTATGTTTAGGTTATGTTATTTTTCTATGGGCCTGTGTCGCCTGAAATGAAAAATGTTTTATTAATTATACAAGTAAAATTTAACAACTAGTGATTGGAGTCTCCTTTTAAGCAAAAAAGCCTGTGTTAGGAGACTCCGCTCTTCCAAAACTTAATATATTAACATAAAATTACTTGTTTTAAGTGTTATAAAAACAGGCGATTTAAAATAAAAAGAGAAAATTAAAACTAGACAAGAAGCATGCAAATGTATGAGTGAGAGTAGGGGTGTGTGAATGTGAGTATGAGGGTGTGTGAATGTGACTATGACTATGAAGGTGTGTAAATGTGAAAATGGGGGTGTGTGAGTGTGAATACTAAGGAGTGTTACTGTGAGTATAAAGGTGTGTAAATGTGAATTTGAATGTTTAATGTGAGGATCGGTGTGTATGAAAGTTAAGTGATAGTGTGAGGGTTTGTTAAATTTAATGTAAAATACAGAGTGAGTGTAAGTGGCAATGAATGAATCAGACTGTATACGACAAGTACGAAAGATGAGAGCATTAAGTGTAAGGTTTTATTTTATTCCAGTAGCTTCTCCGTGTCATCATAAGTAAGTGGTTTTATCCAATTAGTTACTATTTTTTTACTGTCAGTTAATTGTTTATTGTATATGTAGATCTCTTTGTTAACTCGATTGTAAAGCTGAGCTGAGCGTTTGTCGTATTGAATACGGGCGAGCTTGGTTTTAGTTTGAGGAACTTCAACTATTATATCCTTTCTTCTTTTCAAGGTTAAGCTGGGATCAAATTTAAGAGTTTTATGTTTCCTGAGAATAGTTTTAATTATAAATATAGTTTGCGAACAGAGTGTAAATTAATTATTTGATAAAGACTTTGTGTAGGGTACCTTAGGTTTTTGAAGTACATTAATTTTATTAGAGCCCGTTGTCCCCGCTCCAGGTCTATGAATTTAGTCTTAGCCGCCCCACCCCAAATGGGGATGCAATATACTAAGACAGACTGGACTATAGCTATGTATATTTCATTGAGTAGATTTCTGGGTTTATTTGTGTTAGCGGTTATTTTATTTGGCACGATATGCCTTACATTTTTGAAAATCCAACTCAGTTTTCTAATTCTGTTGGTAACTTGTTCCAGATGGGAGTACCAAGATAATCTTTGGTCAACAACAATACCAAGATATTTGGTTTGAGAAACTTTGACTAATGTTGGACATAGGCGGTTAATTGGATTTTCACACTCGTGTACCTTTATAATAAAGTCAGGGTTTGGTTGTGTCCTGTGGGATATGCTAAAACATATGTAATTTGTTTTAGCTGTGTTACTTAACACAGCTAAAACAAATTACATATGTTTTTTAAGTTAAAATTACATATGTTAGTTAAGTTTTTTTTGTAAGTAAGTTATTTGAGAGCCATTTAGCAATTTGAGTCATACCAGCTTCAGCACTTCTAGCAACATCGTCCCAAGACTTCCCAGAAAACACTACTGCAGTATCGTCAGCGTAGGAAAAAACTCTAGCGTTATTTATTTTAAGGTTGCAGAGGTCATTAATATAAAGCAGGAATAATGTAGGGCCAAGCACACTTCCCTGAGGCACACCGAAAGTGACTTTTGCATCGTTACTTTCGTATTCTCCTACCTTAACTCTTTGTAATAAATGGTATTATTATTATATTTTTTTGGTCTTTTACATTTCTCGGGTCCCTGGGGTCTCGGACCTTTGGAAGGCGTGCGAGGGGCCGAAGCCAACTCGCAGGGGCCCGTTAGGCGTTTTAATGAAATGAGGCATCAACCGACGATTATCCCTGTATGCACTATGCAAGTGCACCCAAGGACAACCCCCGGTTGGTGTAGGACTATTGCAAGATATGGAAACAAAGATATTGGACTTTGGGTTTGGGTGGTTAAGGACTATGGCCCCTGCCTGATCAATGTTTTATATGTACACGGAAAAAATGGCAGGGGGTGACTTGCACACTTCAATAATGGGCCCCCAAAAACTGTCGCTAGCACATAGTGACGTAGCGACAAGGGAGCAACATGTCCAGGTGCTTGAGGAGTGGAGAGGTATTCCACGGCTTTCAGAACAATCCCAGAGCCTGGAAGATGGTCAAGATCCCTACGAGCACTTACTGGAATACTTCCTTCCTCCGAGCACGTTTACTCTTGCGAATCTCCACTCAAGCCGGCCGATTAAGGCAAAAATGAGGTGGGAGCTCTGTTCCTCGTCAGTGTTCACTCCAGTCGGCCAATAAAGGCAAGCCAAAGATGAGCAACGAGATTTCTCCCGGGAGATAGGGTCCATGGGGTCGCTACATGTCCATGGGGTAGCCCAACAGCTCGCCACATGCTGCCCTGCGGGTTTCTGTATCTCTTTTGGTCTCTGGCCCCTCATCCCAGACCTGTTCCGGCAAAGTAAACTCCTCCGGCACAGACCCAGAGTTAGGAGCGCGTAAGCCCTACCACGACGTCAACGTAGAGATATAGCGGTGGGGTAATTATTATTATTATTTTTGTTTCTGCGTTTGTTTTCCACGGCTTAGCCGGGTAGAACTGATGGCACGGGCCTAAGGCAAGTGTCCATCTGTGGGGTAAAATGTGGAAGTAATATTAGATGCTGCTTGGTTTTCCGAAGTAGACCGTATGGTAGATGAGACTATATTTGAGTGGGAGTATTGGTGCAAGTTGTCCGACTCACACTGAAGAAATTTTCTAATTAGCCTGCATGTGTTAAGAATCACTGCCTTCAGCGGGTGGTAGGTGTTAGGTGGTAGGTTGAGTGAAGTAACTACACTGTACGGGACTGATGAAGTTGTTTGGGTAGCACTATGAGGACTATAGTGACTTTTTGAAGATGCCAAAGTGGGGTTATTTCATCTTTTAGTTAGTAGTGAAAATAATATTCCAACTATTCTAAGCAAAAAAAAAAAAAAAAAAAGATAGAAATCTGATTACCAATATAATTAAAACAATCACACACGCATTATATTACTTAACAATGAAAGGATATCAATATAAATTACTTTTAAAGTAATTTTCACGAATCAATCAATCAAAGTACCTACATTCTACGTCACTTAATTTAAAAAAAAATGCATTATTTTGGTCGCATTTATAACATCTACGAGTACTACTTTAAATTTTTTGTCTTGAAGAAATAATCAGCTTTGTAGTCGTACCAGTCCAAGACTTTTCTATCGTACCACACATACGCTCCTTTGAGGCTGTCAGGAGCATCCAGCACTAGATATATAGGAGTTTCAGCTGCTTGGTCTGTGTTATAGAAGCCAATACCAAGCGTCATGTCAGTCTGAACTAGTCCTGGATGCATGGAATTCACCGAGATGTTCCTTGACTCAAGTTCCTTTTGCTGTAGTATTGTGATGGCACTGAGAGCTACCTTTGCTACTCTGTACGAGGCTATAGTTCCATCATCTGCTATATCATCGTAGTTAAAGTTTTCATTCTTCACGCCTTCCAAAAACCAGTTCACGAAATCATTAATGTCTTCTACCCTTAAATCATCCTTTGAGAGTCTCTTTACCCACTTTGTATTCCGTACGTTCGACAAATGTCCACAGTCGCTAGATATATTGAGAATGCGACCATTGTCTCTCACCAATGGGAACAACAGCTCTTGGATTGTCAATATGCTGAAATAGTTGATCTCCAAAACAGTTTTGCACTCATCATAGGAGTTGTAAAACTCTTCAGTGTTGGCGACCGCTGCGTTGTTGACTAGAATGTCGATACCTCCATGCTTCACCTTGATATGTTCTCTGAACCGGATCACACTTTCTCTGTCCGTGACGTCAAGCTGGTGGTACTCCGGGTGCAGACTGAGCTCGTTCAGTTTGGCGACAGCGGCTTTCCCTCTGACATCGTCTCTTGAGGTTAGGTAGACGACTCCTTCGAATCTCTTCAACAGTCCTTTAACTATCGCAAAGCCGATCCCCTTATTGGAACCGGTAACTATAGCAACTTTTACCATATTATCTGCTCTGTTTCGAACACTTTGTGGAATGACAGGAATTATGATGATACGGGGCGCTACATTATATATACGAGTTTATCGTATTATTTGTGAATCAAAGAGATAATATCAAAATAATCATCATCATCTAAAAGATTTGGGATCAGCATAGACCAAATACAAAGAACAGCTGGGTGGTCTCAGAACTCAGCCATCTTTGCTAGACATTATAACAGGCCGGTGATTCAAGAGCCAACTGCGTTCAGTGATGTAATATGTAACACCGTGAATAATATGACTTGATTTTGTTGATCTCATAATTGTATTAATTATTTTAATTTGTTACATTACTACATTGATAATGTTATACAAAATTCTGTGATTTAATAAATACCTACCTTACTATTTTTACAACCAGTATTTATTAACTCATAAACAACCCTGACTGACTTCAAACATCTACTCGTTAATATGTCTCGGAGAAGGAGTAAGTATAATTATGTGATTAAACGAACTTAGTGAAGTTCTATCATAATTATACGAAGCTCCTTCTCCGAGACAGGTCTCCCAACCCATCCCTAATGAAGCTCTCCCCTAAATAGGGTTGTTTAAAATAACTATCTTTAAACGAAATGACAGTACTTATAGTGTTACCTAATGAGAGAACAGTTTATTTTTTTTTTAGCTTTGAAAAAATTGTGATTGCGCTGGTACAATCCCGCGCTACTATATACTACCTGTTATATCCAACGAACCAAGATAACGTTTATCGAAGACGCATTTCCATGTTATCTCTAAATTATAAATCTAGCAACCCGCTCCGACATTACTCGGACGTAAGATTTTTTATTTTTTGGTCAATATGTTTATTCATTTAAGATAGTTGATTAATCTCTGATAAAGCAGTGCTTATGTACGTAATGAGACCGCAAATTCTAATCACATTATTGAATAGCGGGTTATCAATAAATTCATTACAATAACATTGCCTGGCTAGACTCAAACTAAGTAATTACTTACTTAGGTGTAGTTTGCATGCATGACATGATCTAGCAGCAGGCGTGAAAAGCAACAATTTTTTTTATTATCTGTGTCTAACGGTAAATCTTTAGTTATTACTCTGAGCGGTAAATACTACTTTCAAGAGACGGTCGTGGCAAAATAATGTCATAATGACAGCCACACAGGATAATGGAAGGTTAAGCTACGTTTTCCGAGTTCTGTTTTAGGATGGGTGACCATCCATACATATCCCTCCGTGGCTCGGAATGCACGTTAAGCCGTTGGTCTCGGCTTTCATTAGTAGATTTTTGACAGTCTTTACGAGTAGTAGGGGTAGTAAGCCCGAAAGTCTGATATCCGGTCTTGCCATGAGGTATCGTATTACCCAGTAACTGGGTTGTCATGGTCAGATTGGCAGTTGCTTAATGTAAAATACTGGTATGTAGCTGCATCCGGTTAGATTGGAAGCCGACCCCTACATAGTTGGGAAGACGCGCTGCTTTCAGTACGATACAGTCCTTGACTGAATGTCCCTTCAATATGTTTGAATCTCTTGGCTATTACTATTACAGCATTAACCATAACAACATGTAAAATTTCTTCTGTATCCGTATCCGATATATTCACAACCTCGTTAACCAAATTATGATGAGTAAGTATCGTTTTCCTTTTCGCCTTTCAAAGTTTCTTAGTCATGCGGGACAATGATATCAATAGTCATTATGTGTCGTAAATGGTGACATACAAAAGTAAAAGACTATTTCATAATATCTCATCTGACTTATCAAAAACTCATCAAACTTAATGTGTCGATGGTACAGTATGATGTAAATATATTTTAGTCTAGTAACCTGTAGTGCATTATTGTTGGCTTGATTGAGGTCCTCCGTGGTGCAGGTGTACGGGCACAAGGTATCATGGATAAGTTGAAACATTATCTGATCTAAACGCTACCAATCGTACTGAGTTTAGGTCGAGCTGGTTCACTTTTTTTGTCTGGTTGAATTTGTAGCAATATTGTACTACTCTCGTCTTATTGTATTGCAAGTGTATCTCTGCCTAACCCATCGGGGAATACTGGGGTATAGTTATGTTATATGTTACTTATTAAACTCATGTATATATTGTCGGTAGGTATATACTACTATTTCACTGGTAATAAAGAAATTATAACATTAGCCTGAGAATTTTGTTACGTTTATGGTAAATAATAGTGATATCGTTTGACCTCATAAAGGCAATAAATAATTACTAATGATAAATGTTTACTAAATATTTATAAACTCCTATTATATGTAGTTTTGCGATACAAATGCTGATCACAGATCAAAGTTTCTATGAGTAACATGAACAGCGCCTTTTCCCATCTACAATCTAACCGGATGCAGCTACATACCAGTATTTTACATTAAGCAACTGCCAATCTGACCACCACAACCCAGTTACTAGGTAATACGATACCTCATGGCAAGACCGGATATCAGACTTTCGGGCTTCCTACTACTCGTAAAGACTGTCAAAAATCTACAAATGATAGCCGAGACCAACGGCTTATCGTGCTTTCCGAGCCACGGAGGGGTTTCGATATTTATGGATGGTCACCCATCCTAGAACAGAACTCGGAAAACGTAGCTTAACCTTCCATCAACCTGTGTGGCTGTCATTATGACATTATTTTGCCACAAGCGTCTCTTGAAAGTAGTATTTACCGTTAGACACAAATAACAAAAAAAAAGTTGCTTTTCACGCCAGCTGCTAGATCATGTCATGCAAACTACACCTAAAGTAAGTCGTTACCTAGTTTGAGTCTAGCCGGGCAATGCTATTGTAATGAATTTCCTGATAACCCGCTGTTCAATAATGTGATTAGAATTTGCGGTCTCATTGCGCACCTAAGCACTGCTTTATCAGAGATTAATCGACTATCTTGAATGAATAAAAAATATTGACCAAAAAAAAAATACTTTCATCCTTCCGAGTGATGTCGGGGCGGGTTGCTAGATTTATAATTTAGAGATAACATGATAATGCGTCTTCGATAAACGTTATCTTGGTTCGCTGGATATAACAGGTAATGATGATTATTTTGATATTATCTCTTTGATTCACAAACACGATAAACTCGTATATATAATGTAGCGCTCCGTATCATCATAATTCCTGTCATTCCACAAAGTGTTTCGAAACAGAGCAGATAATATGGTAAAAGTTGCTATAGTTACCGGTTCCAATAAGGGGATCGGCTTTGCGATAGTAAAAGGACTGTTGAAGAGATTCGAAGGAGTCGTCTACCTAACCTCAAGAGACGATGTCAGAGGGAAAGCCGCTGTCGCCAAACTGAATGAGCTCAGTCTGCACCCGGAGTACCACCAGCTTGACGTCACGGACAGAGAAAGTGTGATCCGGTTCAGAGAACATATCAAGGTGAAGCATGGAGGTATCGACATTCTAGTCAACAACGCAGCGGTCGCCAACACTGAAGAGTTTTACAACTCCTATGATGAGTGCAAAACTGTTTTGGAGATCAACTATTTCAGCATATTGACAATCCAAGAGCTGTTGTTCCCATTGGTGAGAGACAATGGTCGCATTCTCAATATATCAAGCGACTGTGGACATTTGTCGAACGTACGGAATACAAACTGGGTAAAGAGACTCTCAAAGGATGATTTAAGGGTAGAAGACATTAATGATTTCGTGAACTGGTTCTTGGAAGGCGTGAAGAATGAAAACTTTAACTACGATGATATAGCAGATGATGGAACTATAGCCTCGTACAGAGTAGCAAAGGTAGCTCTCAGTGCCATCACAATACTACAGCAAAAGGAACTTGAGTCAAGGAACATCTCGGTGAATTCCATGCATCCAGGGCTAGTTCAGACTGACATGACGCTTGGTATTGGCTTCTATAACACAGACCAAGCAGCTGAAACTCCCATATATCTAGTGCTGGATGCCCCTGACAGCCTCAAAGGAGCGTATGTGTGGTACGATAGAAAAGTCTTGGACTGGTACGACTACAAAGCTGATTATTTCTTCAAGACAAAAAATTTAAAGTAGTAGATGTCATTAATGCGACCAAAATAATGCATTTTTTTTTTAATTAAGTGACGTAGAATGTACTTTGATTGATTGATTCGTGAAAATTAATTTTAAAGCAATTTGTTTTGATATCCTTTTAGTGTTAGGTAATATAATGCGTGTGTGATTGTGTTAATTATATTGGTAATCAGATTTTTATCTTTTCTTATAATACTTAGAGTAGTTTTTGAACATACGTATAGTTTAGTTTTCTGTTTACCCATGTTGGAATATTTATTTTATTTTGACGTGAAATGTCTTTCATTTCGGTCAGTAGGGGTCACTTGCAAAAATTATACTCGTATGTAACGAAATATGTTGTATGGTCCATGTAATAATAGAAACATTATACACTTAAAAAATACGAATTTCGAATTGCTTTTTATTATCTCGCAGAAAGTATGAATAAAGGTGCCTTCTTCTTGGGTAAGCAGCAGCTTGAATCCCTCGCTGCACTCAGGATTCTCACTCAGGATTCTACTCTTAATTCTCTCGCTTCGCTCTAAACTCCCTCTCTACGCTCGAGAGCACTACAATCCTTCATTGTTCAATATAGCGGATTCGGGACTAATTAAAACGCCCGTGACATAAGACACTATGCCCTAAATTATTATTGGACTATTTCTAAATAAATAAACACCGTTGTCAAGAAATCGAAAAAAATAACCCGTCAGAGCGATGCCGGAGCGAGTTGCTACTTTAAAAATATTTAGAGATACCATAAATAAGGGATCGCCGATAAATGCTGCCTCGGGTCTCTGGATAAATAGATAGGTAATAATAATTATTATTTGAACTATATGATATCATTCAAACAAATACGAGATTTAATTTGTATTA
Source organism: Agrochola macilenta (assembly GCA_916701695.1). NCBI lineage: Eukaryota > Metazoa > Arthropoda > Insecta > Lepidoptera > Noctuidae > Agrochola > Agrochola macilenta. The sequence goes on along the minus strand of OU753559.1, from coordinate 8,692,489 downwards.
ATAATGGATCTTCTAAATTCTTATTTAGATAATTGGGATCCAAAGAGTGGACGTTAACGGCAAGCTCTCCGGGTCTACTGTCACTATGGGAGTTCCGCAGGGTTCAATTCTTGGCCCTTTTTAAGGTTCCATACCTCAAAAGGTAAAAACAGAACCCACATAGGATCACTCGTGTGTCTGTCTGTGTGTCCGTCTGTCACAGCCAATTTGCTCGGAATCTGATGGACCGATTAAGTTGAAATTTGGTACACATATGTATTACTGTGACCCAAATATCGACGTATAACGTAAATAAATGAATGTTGAATTTAGGGGTCGCTTTTGCTGAGCAAAAAACAAAATTTAAAAAAAGTTTTGGAATCTATACTGTGTGACATGTCAAATGAAAGGAATTGTTGCTACGATCTCAATTTTAAACAAAAACATATTTAAGAAATTTACCGTTCCCTTCTATCTCCCAAACTACTGAGCCTAAAATTTTGAAAAAAATACAGTAAATGGTTTCTTTAGTCATATAAACTTATTAAATATATTTATAAATTTGGTTTAACTTTTATCTATAGGCTCTACCTCACTTAATTACAAGAGAATTAAACACATTAAAACAAACAGTAATTTAAAAAAAAATAACTTCAATATTGCAATATTGCATAGGTAAGTTAAATAGTCTGTCTTTATTCTACTGCACGGCCAAAAAGTTAAAAAAAAAAAAAAAAAAACTGTTACATAATTGCTCACTCTGATAAATATGTCCTTTTTTTTTTTTTTTTGTTGGGAAATCGTCAAATGACTCCTCCGAGCGAGAGGGAGTGGCAGAGTTTTACTGACTAAAACCCACCCGTGTTCCTTCCCTACCCGTGTTGCCTGTGTGCTGGGGCTGCGATATCCCTTTCGGACAAACCAGCAACCCCAGCAGGCATTGGCCCTTATGGACCCCGTCAGTTGGTGCTGACATCTCTTTGAGGCGCGCGTGGAACACAACGCGCCGTCGACCTGGGCCTGGTCCCTATTGGACGGTGAGCTGCCCATAGCTCACCGTCCGCAGGCCCGCGCCTACGGTGGCCGGAAGTCGGCTCGTGACTCCCGACGCCCGGGGCGTCTCCTGCGGCGACTAGGGGCGCGAGGGCGTGCAGCTTGCATCTCCCTCGCGCACTCCGCCTCCTCCTTCGCGAGCATAACTGCTTCGCAGAAGGAGGTGACGGTCTCCCATGCACTCTCGCTCCGGACCATGGCCTGAACCAGGGCCGGACGCGAAAGATCGCCGCCGCCGATCGCCTTCGTGAGTACACGGCGGTGCCCCGCCCAAGCCGGGCAGACCTCCACCGTATGCTCCACCGTGTCCTCCGGGCGATCCACACAATTGTGACACCCGGGCGTTTCCTCCCGCTTTATCCTGAACAGGAACCTCCCGAAACAACCGTGTCCGGTGAAGACCTGCGTCAGGCGGAAGGTGAGGACGCCGTGACGCCTCTCTAGCCACTCCTCAAAGAGGGGACTTATCGCCGCAATTGTGGCGTGCTCAGCGCTGGGTTGCGACAATCGCACTCTCCATGCCGCCATGAGATCCCGCCGGAGCTCTGTCCGCTGTGCCGTGATTTCTCGCGGCATGATAAATACGTCCTGAAGTGCGGTGTTAGACAGGGTGGAGTGGTGGACTAACGTCCCCGACCCTGTTTAATGTTTACATGAACCAGCTGATTGGTGAGCTCGGCGAGACCAATGTCGGTTGCTCGATTGATGGCACTATGGTGAATAATCTCAGCTACGCAGACGACATGGTCTTGCTGAATCCATCAATCAGCGCACTCAGGAAGTTGTTGGGTGTTTGAGTCCTATGCTGCGTCACATGGACTCACATATAATGTAAAAAAAGTGAGCTTTTGATTTTCAGATCTAAGTCTAGCTCGTTGGATAATGTTCCTCCAGTGAAGTTAAGCGGAAAGCCACTACAGAGATGTAATATGGTAGCCCGCAGGTTTGCGCGTTGTAGTACTGCCAAACCTTCTACACGTGCAGCTTGTGGGTGAAATATACGCAGAGAGCCTACAACGTCCTGCGCGTACAGTATAATAATGGGTTCAGGATGTTGATGGGGCTTCCGCGCTTCTGCAGCGCTTCGCAGATGTTCGCGGAAGCCCGTGTTGACGATTTTCATGCCATTATGAGGAAAAGAACAGTGTCAATAATGGGTAGGTTGCGCGGAAGCTCCAACAGCATCCTGAACACATTATTAGACAAAGTAGACAGTCCCTTTATAAGGCACTGGGTATGGAGGCACGTGCCAACGTGTGTTTGAGCCACGTCAATTTTAATTATTTTTTTTTTTTTGTTTGTAAAGGTTTACTAACATAGTTTTTTAAGTCATTGTTACTAATACTATGTGGATTGTGTGTACTTGTATGAGTAGTCCGCATTAAAGAATATATTATTATAATAGAGTAGTTTTTGTAGAGCTGTTTAATAGGTATACATATATAAACATCAGAAACATCAATTTACATATTTTAAACTAGTTTTCGCCCGCGACTTCGCTCGCGTGGATGTCGGAAATTATCCCACGGGAACGTACTACCGGGATAAAAAGTATCCTATGTGTTAATCCAGATTATAAACTTTGTCCCTCATCCAAATCCATTCAGCCGTTTGGCACACAAACATACAAACTTTCACATTTATAATATTAGTAGGATATGTAGACAGGGTGGCAGGGACATCGACGCGAAAACTGATACCATGGATTCGGTACATGGTACATTTAATAAGTTGCCACTAGATATAAAATGCGCTATCTACTCAAGCTCTTTTAAAAATCAACTTTAAAGTTTCCTGTTGAATAAGTGTATTTATGCTGTTGAAGATCTATAATGAAATTCCTATATTATGTTGTATTTATGCATTGTTGTAATGTTTAACGTGTTTTTTTTTTTTTTGTAGTGTAATTTTATTTTATTTTCTATATTATGTAATTTCAAATACAATTTATTGTTCATGAATAAACAAACAAACAAACATGATTCTGAATCAACGAAAAAAATTACCGACGAAAAATTTCGACGCAGGGGTCGAAATTTTTCATCGGTTATTTTTTTTAAATCAGCTGTTCCATACATTTTGACCGCGTAGGTAATGCACTTTTCTATGGAACAGAGGATAAAAAAAAAATAACCGACGAAAAATTTAAACGCAGGGGGCGTTTAAATTGAAGCGATTGCGTTGAAGTTCAGAATCATGTACCGGATCCCTGCCACCCTGTATAGTAGGATTAGAAGGATGGCTTGGTGTATCTATCGCAGCCATCTGGTTTAAATTAACCAGCTAATTGGACGCCTAGGCCGTTCATTAAACGCTGGCATCCAATTAAAAAGCTGAAGAACGACTAGCCAAGTCATTGAGCACCACGTTTAACCAGAGGGCTGACTTTCATGTGAAATTTTCATTTTGTGAAACTGGTTGAAATATATTTTTTCACCATTTGAATCACTTGGCTGAGTTTTGTGCAGTCATCTTCGAAGGGCTGACTTTCAATACGCCAAGTTGTTGAACGTTGAATGATTCTAGTTCAATAATTAACTATCGGCCTAGGCATCCAATTATATGCCGCGTTTAATGAACGGCTTAGGCGTTAAATAGGCTAATTTATCCAGATGACTGCGACATATCTAATCATTTAAAGTAACAAAACTTTTTATAACTTAATTGCTACAAACACATTCTTTTGCTATTTTTTTTTAACAGGCTTTTAATAACTTCATCTGTATTTACATAATACTTTTAAAGTTATTTTTTTTAAATTATAATAAAAAAAAACTTATTATCAAATTATATGTAGGTAGATCTGAATGTAATGGAATCATAAAATAAAATATGTCAATTTTCGCACACGTGATAAAAATTACTACAATACCTACATACAATACCAAAAATTTACCAATATTAAAGTTTACTTTTAGTACGTGTTTAACGGATTTTTTCGGACTATATTTTTTTAAACTGCCCACGCCCCCGCTTTGTGCCATCTCAGCACCCCCTAATTTTCTTTGGGTATTCTACTGCTCCCCTGAAAGTCTTAAACACCCACGAGGGGGCGTTATCGCCCACGTTGACAACCTATGACTAAGCAATTAAAGAATGCCACTAGTAATTTTACAATGCATTTGAAGAAGAAGACGAAGTAGAACCAGGAAACGAAGTCGAAGTCAAAGTAAAAAATCAGAGACAAAAGTCAAAGTCGTGAATGTTGTTTTTATCATTTATATAGGTAAGTCGTCTTAGATGTTACACATCTTATGCCCGGTTTCTGAGTTCCCCAGATAAATTCTCGATAGCTACGAGTATTGATTCATTAAAGTTAAGCTTAAGATAAACGTCGGTTAACTGTCAATTCGTTTCTGAATACGCAACAGACCATTCAATAACTATGGAACCGATAACTAGTTCCTTAGTTGCCGCTAGATGGATCTGTACGTATAGGAGATCGCGTCTAAAATTGATTTCTTGACTGTTTTAGTTAAAAAAAATATGTTATGTCATTATTTATGGGCGGGTCATTGTCATTTTTTTTTAAACAACCCGTGTTTCTAGTCTCTAGTTTCACTTCATTGTTTTTGTTTCGCATGGTATTATTTTTGCTTTGCCGTTTCATTTTAAGTTACTTGAGTCTATTTGTCTTTCCAATTGTTTGTGCTTTATCCATTCTTTAAATAACATAATGGAAAGTAGCGTACAATCGTCGATAAAAATGTATTCCAAAACAGACGATGCATATTTGCGATGTGTAACGGGAGTTAGAGCAGGGCTGATAATATCACATAAGTGTATCACAGTGTTCTTAACAAAGCGATGTCTCAATATTAAATTTTACTGATATATTAAAAATAAAATCCAGTACTTCCGCATCAGACTCTGATGAACTGCTCGTATTCATTATAAGTACTAACACTCATTGTATTCTCTTTTTAATAATTTTTTATAATATATTTAGCTTTCACTGGCAATTTAATTCAATAATATACGCTAGTATAACCTAAAAGTTGATGTAGTTTATGAAATGAAACTTCAAATTATAGTTATGGAACCGATAAACGGCACACATTGGTCAGTTAAGTTAACCTAAGTTTAAACGGAGTTTATCTTACGAGTACATTGCGGAGTTCGGAAACGCACTTTCACGAGTTATCGAACCAATAGCGCTAACGAATAGATAAACCACCGTTAAAAGTGACTCAGAAACCGGGCATTTTAGGCGACTACCGTAAGGCTCGCTCGTTTTTTTTTTATTTCCTCGCATAATGCATAGTAAAACGTTGTATGATACACGTGCGTAAGATGATTTCCGACTCGTGTCGACTTATACACTCGTCGGAAATCACCTACCTTCCGTACTTGTAGCATAAATAACTATAACAATACATTTGCTCGAAAAGAGCGTTTTCCAAGCAGTCAATTCGTGCGGGAAATATCATTTATTTGCTAAAAACATGGTATAAAAGATGGTAATGTTAATAAAGTGAACAAACATGTTTTGCATAGATATAAGCGTGCAAATTTTGCATGCATAATGAAAAAATTAGTTATCATGCGATTTTATGTTCCAGGAACTCCCTAACACTGTAAAAACTATTGGCAGATAGCCATTTGTATAATTTAATGTTGAACAATCTTATATTTAATGTTTTCAACTCATTTGGTATTCTATTTACTCATTATAACTCATTTGGTATACCTGGACACACATAAACATGCAGCTTTTATTATATTTCGTAAGCCTTGGGAGGACATCTAACACAAGCCCGTAGGTCGCGCCTGCTGCGAGAATTTACATCGCTTGCTTTCGCAAACAATTCCCTATGCCTCCACACAAACACTCAAATTTCAAAAATATAAAGGGACGGGAGCGGTAAAAAATCAAGTTTCTTAAACACCGGCCTGCAAGATTCGTCGGGTTTAAGGCCACATAATGCTCTAATGCATCTTTTTTGTGCAACAAATGCTCTATTTTGATCGGTACTGTTACCCCACATAATTAAGCCATAACGTAGCACTGATTCAACATATGCATGATATGTTGTTATAGACGTTTTAATGTTTGTTATGTTTCTAATTTGTTTCAGTGCATATACAAACTTATTAATTCGTTTGGATACTGTATCAACATGTGCTTTCCAGTTGATATCTTGATCCAAAGTTACGCCAAACAATTAAGTTTGCGTTACTTCGTGAATTCTATGTATATTCATTTTAATGTTGTGTTTTGCATTATTTGCTTTATTAAATTGTATATAGGCGGACTTTTTTTGATTTATAGATAAGTTATTTTCCTTTAGCCATTCAATCAATCTTTCAATCACATTATTAATTTCAGTCTCGTGGTCATAAACTGTATTGTTTTTTTTTATCAGATATCACAATAATAGAGATGTCATCAGCGAATAGTATAAATTTATGATTAGTTATAGTAGTGATGGAATTTATATACAATAGGAATAAAATAGGGCCTAGTACACTTCCTTGTGGGACGCCGTGTTTATTGGATTTGAATTCAGAATAGTGAGATGTCATATTGTTATTTTTATCCATTTTAGTAATAGTAACGCGTTGTTGTCTATTACTTAGATATGAGGATAACCATTGAAGTGTAATGCCTCTAATTCCAGATGCTTCCAATTTCTGTAGTAACAGGTTATGAGAGACTAGATCAAAGGCCTTAGATAGATCGAAGAACTGCCCTGTAGTAAGATAGTTATGGTTAATATTCGTTAATACTATTTTTATAAGATAGCTAACGTTGTGGATTTATTTTTTTGGAAGCCAAACTGTTCTTTCCCAATAATATTAAATTTATTACAGAAGTCAATCAGTCTGTTATACATACACTTTTCAAATATTTTTGATAGAATAGGTATCAAAGTTATTGGGCGATAGTTATTAACGTCTGATTTTTCACCGGTTTTTATGGCTTTACAATTGACAACTTTAGTGCTTTAGGAAAAATGATAAATTAATTAAATATGTGATAATTTTAATAAGTTCATTAGTACACGCTTTAATGATTTTAGTATTAATTTCGTCATAACCTTCGGAGTTTGTGTTATTCAATGACATAGTCACTGCTATAACTTCATTCTCGGACACAGGTTTAAGAAACATGGAATGGACTATTAGACATTCGTTACAGTCCATTCTTGCACCCTTACTCGAAGATTGTGCCATATTAATATAGTGGTTATTGAAAGCTGTTGCTATATCTACAGGATCTGAAAGTACTGTGTTGTCAATCAGAATATGTTCTATGTTGTCCCTATGGTAATTGCTCCCGATTTCATCCTTTATGACTCTCCAAACAGCTTCACATTTGTTTTCACTATTGTTTATGTACTTGATGTTTGCGTTCTTTTTTGATGTGTAAACGCATTTCTGTAAAATCTTTGAGTATTGCAAATATTTAGTTTTATTTCGTACATTTTTGATTTTATAATATTGATAGCGCAAATACCTTTTTGTTTTGCAACTTTCTTTTAGACCTTTGGTTATCCAGTTCTGTTTCCTTTTATTATTAGTATTTACTTTCACATTTATTTTTGGGAAACATAAATTATAGAACAAGCCTAACAGTTTGTGAAAAGAATTGAATGCTATATTTAAGTCGTTCTCCTCGTAGACCTCTGACCATGACACATTTCGTATGCATATCTTAAATTTCTGGATATTGTTCAAGCTATAATCTCTTTTGTAGAAAAAGTATGTTGTCTGGTTTTGTATCTTATTTTTCAAGTAAAAACTCAACATTTGTACTGTATCGTGGTCGGACAGGTGTAGAGGCATTACAGTGGCATTAGCATCAGGAATGTTACTGAGAATGTGATCGATACAGGAAGACTTACGAGTTGGACGATTAATATGTAATTTTACGTTATAATTGTATGAGAGTTCTTGCAATTGAATAGTAATATTACTGTTTTGGAGAGTATTAATGTTAAAGTCACCTGCCAAGACCACGTTTATTTTGGAATTATATTTTTTGAATACGTGGTCCGAAAGACTGTAACTTAATCAAAAATTTACTGGAGTCAGACTGAGGTGTCCTATATACACAAATAATAATCAGCTTATGATGTGTCAGTTCCACGCCACATGCTTCGAAAGTTTTTTGCGTTGCTTAAGTTTTTAAGAAAAGTAATTCTTTAAAAACGTGTGTTTTTTTAAGCAGAATACATGTACTGCCCCTTTGTTTATCTCTGCAGAAGTTAGCCCTCATATTGTAACCATGGATTTTAATATTAGATTCATTACCTTTTTTTATCAAAGTCTCGGAAAGGCATATTGCGTCAGGACTATTATTCATCTCCTGGAGTTCTTGCAAGGTTAGTTCAAGGAGTTCCTTTTTGGTCAAGATACTGGCAATATTTTGATGCATTATTTTAAAATTATGATGTATTACAGATGGTGGAATTATATGCTCGAAAAAACTTTAAATAATTTTTTATTACCGGAAAATAGTACGGGATAGTTGAATGACGATGAATAATAGTTTTGGAGTTTCTCAGTGGGATTTACTAGGTTTTCTGATTTTTGTTGACTGAGAATTATACGATCAAAATAGAACGGAATTGTTCCCCTTTTAGGTTTAATAAGTTTGGAGTTTACTTTAAGACTTGATTTGTTACTCAGTATTCGTTTTACAATGTTCCTAGGGTTTAAATAATTCTCATTATAATCATTACAGTCAATTATGTAATTAATTTTTGTACATAATTCGGGTATCTTGTTAGATTGGCTTTTAAGAAATTTACATTTTTTATAGTTACATTACATTTATAGTTACATTAATTTTTGATACGATTATTAAGTTTATTAACATCTAGATACTCATTTTTATGCACATTTAATACAATGATCATGTTGTGATAAAATGTATCTAGTATAATTTGTAATTGGGATAAGGTGTATTTTAAATTGTAATCGTTTTTTCCTACACATATCACAAGTTTATCATTAGGATTCAATTTAGCATAACGGCAGCTCGTTATTATTTGATTACTGAGTGCATTTGGTTTCGTATTCGCGATAATCCTATACTTTTCATGCCTTGTACAGACGCCAGCACAGCAAACTACTACAATCTGTCAAATTTATTTAATAGATTTTCAACTTTAGCACTACAGCATAAGGTTCAAGGTTGATTGCGAAAATTTGACAGTTTCGGGTAGCTTGACCTGCTGGCGTCTGTACTTTGTCTTGAGTGTATCATGGCTGCTGCTAGACCGACACATTGCTGAGAGCCAAAGATAAATACTCTATTCATCGGTTCGTGTTTTTGCTCTTCGGTGTCAGTAGGCGTTTCTGCGTTAATTTTTGATACAAAAGATTTTATTAGTGCTTTTCATCGTTTCTATTCGTTTTGTGAGAGCATCGATCTGCTGTTGTGCTTTTCTTAGATTTTGTTGAATGTCCGTGATTTTTCGTTGAAGACATATTATTTCAATACTTTTTTCACAGTCGACATTCGCCTCATTTGGCAAAGGAGTACAAGGTGTGGAGAGGGTGGTCTGAGGTAGTAGAGAGAGTCTTTTTCTCTTATGTTTGATGGCTGGGCTATTTCCAGAGGCAACTGGAGAATAACAAAGTGACTTTAGCATTTTTGTCTCTGCTGCACGCGTAGCATGAGCACAGTTTTTTCGACGGAAGAGTAGACAAAAATGACGTTCCGTGTAGACAGTACGACGGCACCAAAGTTGAAAGAGTCAACTGCACTTTTTACGAAATTCACTCTTTGACATAATTCGAGTCAGAATTCTTTTTGTCATAGGACTTTTTTTCTGTTTGATTCTCTATTTTTACTGATAAGTCACGTATATAAAGACAACTACAACAAAATTATTCTTAAAATGACGAAGTATCGTGTTTTGGAACAAAAAATATTACAGTAATATTGGCCCCTTTCCTTGGTAATGCCCTATTAACTAAATGATGTAAAATAGGAGAAGATAGCTTGATAGATTAGACTAGATAGATTGTTCTTCTATTAATTGTTATCACAATTTTGCATTCAAAACGTTCTTCTGTATAATCATGATTTTGTAGTTATTCGTATAAACTTTGTGGCCGTCAAGTAGAAAGTTTGCTACTGTCTTTAGCATGGCGATTACAAAATAAAAATGTCTTCACTACTGTCAGTTGTCAGTGTGATTTTGACAGTTTGGGATAGAAAACTTTATTCTGCAATAGTCTACTTATAAAAGGACCTAGACAAAGATTGTTAGAAACGTAAGACAAAATGACAGATTGTAGAAAGATTTCTACGGTGCGATGTCAAAAATGGAGAAACGAAATGTCACTTTGTATAGAAAGAGCTGTGTATATTCTTCGTAGAAATAGATAGCGTCATGCTACGCGTGCTGTTAACTTATTTATTTGTTGGTGGAGATTGCTATTTCTTTTATTGAAGTCGAAGTCGAAGACAAGTCAAGGTCATGAATGTTGTTTTTATCATTTATATACGTCGTCATAACTTGGATGTTACACATCATAGGCGACTACCGTAAGGCTCGCTCGTTTTTTTTTTTTTTCCTCGCTCAATGCATAGTAAAACGTTGTATGATACACGTGCGTAAGATGATTTCCGACTCGTGTCGACTTATACACTACACACACTCGTCACACTCGTCGTTACACTCGTCGGAAATCACCTACCTTCCGCACTTGTAGCATAAATAACTATTAAGTCACTTCTAATCTATATGGAGATTTAATGAAATGCAATAAACAAGTCGTAGGTAAATAAAAAAAGTTTATGTACAATTTATTAAATAATTTGTATTACCCTCCCCTCCCCAGCCCTTATGACTGCTATGGAAGCAGTCATAAGAGCCCGGGAGGATTGAGCTGAAACTTGGCATACTTAGATAACTACGGAGACATTTAGGAGGCTGGATTGTGGAGTAAGGCAGGGGGGGTTGACTTCACCCACTCTATTTAACCTGTACATGGACCGGCTGGTTGGTGAACTGAGTAGCGCTATGGTTAGTTGTTCTGTAGATGGAAGAATGATCAACAACATTAGTTATGCTGATGACATGGTGCTGCTCAGCCCGTCAATCTGTGGGCTAAGGAAGTTGTTGGCCATATGTGAGAGGTATGCGGAGGCTTGAGGTATAATGCTACTAAAAGTGAGGTGGTGGTTTTTGAGTGCATAATAATACACCCACGAATATACCACCGGTGACGTTACAAGGAACACCATTAAAAGTCGTCACTCAATTCAAATTCAAATTCATTTATTTGCCAGAATGTAGGTTTACAATGTATGATCTTAAAACTATAATGGCCCCTTTACATTCTACCATTACTTATGGTGTGCAAATCTTTAATTTTAACCTATACAATTACATTCCTTTAGTTATAAGGTCCAATAAAAACAGAAAATAAAATAAAATTATAGACAGTAACAACAGATAAACCAAATAATGTCTCATGCATAATAAGTATTTAAGGAACAAATTAATTAATAGATGTCAAATTATACATAAAATCTTCAATAGTTCAGCCGATCTATAAAGTTTAATAAAAATGTCAGATAATAAATATAAATGTCATTATAAATTGTAATTGATAATGTCATAAATAGTATAATGTTACAGTGGTAATATATTAAAATTTGAACATTAATAAATTATTATAAGGTATATTACCATTCCAATTACTCCAATTACCAATATCATTTATCTTAGTTCCCTTCTCCGCGATCTGACATGTATTCATTAAGATTGTAAAAGCATTTTTCCTTTAACCATTGTGTTAACTTTTTTTTAAACATTGTCAAAGGTAAATCTTTAAAAGCGTCCGGTAATTTGTTATAAACCTTTACAGCATTTATGTACGAGTTCCTCTTAAACAATTCGAGCCTGCATTGCGGTAAACAGAGCTCATGTTTAAATTTATTTTTATTTCTAGGAGCTACATTTCTTTTAGTTACATCTTTGTATTTAGTGAAATATTCAGGATGTTGTTGTACAAATAGGCATAATTCTCTAATGTACATACACGCTAATGGCAGAATATTGAATTTTTTAAACAAGGGTTTACAACTATCCATATACCAGGCTCAATTTAAATACCTCGGTCATGTGGTCACGGGTTCTCTTACAGATGACCAGGATGTAGATAAGGAGCGCAGGGCGTTGGCAGCCCGATGCAATATGCTTGCCCGTAAGTTTGCGCGGTGCACTGACGAGGTAAAACTGACGCTCTTCAGAGCCTACTGCCAGTCGTTTTACTCGTACAGCTTGTGGGTTAGTTAGGTATACGCAGAAGGCTATACGCAGAACGCACAACGCGCTGCGCGTGCAGTATAATAATGCGCTGAGGATATTGCTGGGGCTGCCTCGCTTTTGCAGTGCATCGGGCATGTTTGCGGAAGCGCGAATAGACGACTTTCATGCCATCATGCGCAAACGGTGTGCATCGATGTTGCGGCGATTCAGGGGTAGCCCTAACAGTATTTAGCTACACTGATGGACAAGGTTGATGGACCATTTATCAGGCTCTGGGCTAGCAGACATGTGCGTGCACATGTTCATGTTGCCAATTATGTTCCTGTATCTTTATTGTATTTTGAATTTTTGTGTTTACTAACATAGGCTAACTTCATACTAACACTCTATGGATCTCTTGGTCTGAAATAAAAATTTGAATTTGAATTTAAAAAATATGATACCATGAAGCTGGTCTGATGATGGAGCTCGAAGATAACGATAGAAACTGCTCAACTAAATAAGATAGTGTCGTTGAGTTTAAACTCGTTGGTTTAGTCTTGACAAGAACTATATCCCAACATGGTGTCCAGAGTCTGCTGAAGGAGCAGGCAAGTGACCGTCGGAACTCCGCAATCAAACAAGATAGCACCATCGTGTTTGGACTCATTGGTTATGTATGGGCAAGTGCTATTACACTAGGTGGTGTTTAGGGTGTGATGATGGAGCCGCAACGCGGTCACTCCTCAAACAAACAAGATAGCCCTGTTTTGTTTCGGCCATTTAGATTTGTTTTGACAAGTAGCTACGTTAACCCAAAGTGTAGTCCGGGATCTGCTGATGGAACTGGAAGCTCGCCATAGGATTTCCTCAACTAAACAAGATAGACTCCCTTTTTTTTTTCTTTTTTTTTTAGTCTACTACTGTCTCTACTCTTACTGACTAAAACCCACCCGTGTTCCTTCAGTTGCCTATACGTTGCCAGGGGCCACGGTATGGGGCACGTGGGCAGACCTTCACCGTATGCTCCATCGTGTCCTCCGGGCGATCCACACAGTGGTGACACCCGGGCGTTTCCTCCCGCCTTATGCGAAACAGGAACCTCCCGAAACAACCGTGTCCAGTGAGGACCTACGTCAGGCAGAAGGTGAGGACGCCGTGGCGCCTCTCTAGCCACTCCTCAAAGAGGGGACTTATCGCCGCAATTGTGGCGTGCCCAGTACGGGGTTGCGATAATCGCACTCTCCATGACGCCATGAGATCCCGCCGGGGCTCTGCCCGCTGTGCCGTGATTTCTCGCGGCAGCGGAGTTACGCCCCGGCGTTTCGCCTCCTCGCGCCACTCCCAAATGTGCGCAAGGACTTTCGCCTCTAGATCTCATGGCGGCAATCCGGCAAGAAGGCTCGTCGCCTCACCGAAGACCGTGCGGTATCCCCGGACCATCCAGATGGCCATGACGCTTTGGGACGCGTTCAACCGGTGGGCTGGCCGCAGCCTCAAAGAACGCGCCCACACCGGCGCCCCGTAAAGGGCCATGGACCGCACGACCCCCGCGTAGAGCCTCCGGCAGGCGTTAAGATAGCCTCTCTGCGTTTGGGTTAGTTTGTTTTGTCTTGACAAAAACTATAGTCAAAGGTGCAGCCTAAGACCTGATGATGGAGCCAGAAGGTGGCCATAGGAACTCGTCACCTAAACTTGATAGCCTTGAGTCCCTAGTGTGAGTTTCTTGTAACCATCTCGACTTTAAGCATCGACCGCGTTCGGCGCTCTGATTGGCCCTTCACCAGTGAAGGCCAGTGAAAGGCCAATCGGAGCGCCGAACGCGGTCGATGCGTAAAGTCAAGATGGTTAAAAGAAACTCACACTAGGGGCTCTGATGTAATTGGGCTCGTAAATTTTTATCGTGACAAAAACTATAGTCTAGTAAGGTTTAGTCAAGAGTGAAGTCTGATTATATGTAGAGTCGGAAGGTGGCCCCAGGAACTCCCTGACCTTTGTAACGTTACGTTTTCCTCCGTGGAGGGAAACGTAGGTTACAAATTAAATTAAAATAAAAAAGGTATTCAAATTAAAAGTTAAAATTAGTAAAAGTAAAGTCAAGTTTAGGACACAGGACAGGCTCGGGTTAGGCAGGAACAGGCACAAGACAGGCTCAGGTTAGGCAGGAACAGGCAGGCAGGGAGTGGAACAGGTGGGCAGGCAGGCAGGCCGCAGGCAGCGTGCAGGAGGCTGGGCTGAGGATTATCCCCCCTGGAGGTACACTCCAGCCTGTGGAACGGAGTAGAGGTTGTGAGACTTTGTAGATGGAGGCGCTTTGAGGCGCCTCACCTAGCGGGAGGACCGCGCTAGCGTCACAGGTGACGGCGGAGGTCTCTCTCGGAGAGTAACGACGTCTAGTGTCGGAGGCCTTCGTGTGCGTGTGCTCGCGGCGTTTTACGCCGCGTGGTTAAGAGTTCGTTAGAAGGGAGCACCTCCTACAGGGCTAGGCAGGAGGGCCGAGCGAATTAAACACAGTATTACACAGTATTAGAATGTTTATTGACATAATCCACTCAGTATCGATAGTTTAAATTACACAATAAAATTAGGACACTCGCGCACGCTAGTTATGCTAGTTTTAAGAGACTAATATTCGAGTAGCTAACTGTTCAACAAATAAGACTTAAGGGCATAAAAACAGTGACTCCGTCTCAAGTTAAAAATACGACTCTCCGAGGGCTCAGACAAGACTAGACTCTAAAAATATGAAGACCGTTTTTATCGTTCTGTGTCATCTTTTAAACGTTTTAAAAATATATTCAAGTTAATTCTTAATTTAGATATGACCAGCACTAATAAAAACGGTTTACAGAGGAGAAATCTTAGATCTACGCTTATTGCGAAGGTTCAGTGTGTACACCCACTTTATGAGAGAAGATAGAGTGTACTTATCTATGATGTGTTCTGTCTATGTTTTAGAAAAGTAAATTACGACAGATGACAGTTTAAGATGAAAACTTCAGAATATAAATATTCTAAAGTTTTTACAAAAGGGAAAATTAAATACTATAAAATCGATTTGGATGATAAAACAATCAAGAGATAATTAAGAGTATGCTTTACAGAGGTAAACAGTGCTACAGAATATAAAAGTGAGTTAAATATAAGTGTCATAGAATATCAATAGGAAAATATATCAAAAGGTGGTTTGTTTAATATAATAACATAAAGAAAGAGTAACGTGTTTATACGTAAATAAACTAAAAGATGTGGTTCCAAATAATGGAATACCACACCTTACAAGATAGCCCTATAGTGTTGGGCTCGTTGGATTTGTGAAGGTGATAGAATAGAGATTTAAACAAATTCTAATGCTAAAAAGTACGTAGCAAAATTTAAATAAAAACCTTTTTTTAAAAAAGCTTTTAATTAACTAAAAAGCACTAAATAAGACTTACGTAAACATAGAACTTTAAGTATCTCTTTCTCATTATAGCCCGTGAATCGCCAGACAAGTATTGCCGTGATCATATTTGTCAGTATGCTCATTGAGTACTCTGGAAATTTATTCTATGACTCTGGCTAGCTTATAAGGTTGCGGATTCCAGGTCGCACTAAAAAGAAAAGGTGTTCTGGTTTTTCTGCAAGAAAATCTCTGTATCTACCAGCCCAGAATTAGGTTATTGGTTGTTAAACCGTCGGTCCTGCATTTTCGAGTTCTTCGGTCGAGTAGGACTGGGAATGTCAACGGACTCCAATGACACATCGGACTATGGAAGTTAGGGATGAGACTATACTAAGTGGGAAAAATACGTATAAAGCCGAGAACCGACGGTGCGCAATATCGCGCACGCACGCGCACCAGCCCGCACGGCGCACGACCACGCACCACGCACCAAGGGTCTTCCCACCGTGCGTGATATTGCGCACGCACGCGCACCAGCCCACACGGCCGACGACCACCACACGGCATTTTGTCATTGCAAAATGCATAGTAAAAGAGAACGTATCGCTGCAGCTGCGGCTCTTGTGGTATTTTTTTGCAATAATCATTTGTGCTCTAATAAAAACAAAGTAAACAAGAAGAAACCACGCTGGTGGATGTCGGCGTATAACAAAAGTCGTTCAAGGTATGCCAACTATAAAATTAAATAGTTAAATTAAATTTTTGTTAAATGTGGGCCTACTTTTTTCTAATTAATTATAATTCAATTTCAGATATAACGGAACTGATATGCTCTATGATTTCACAAGAGAACCGAGCAATACATTTTTAAATTTTTGTAGGATGACAGCAAGTGACTTCGAATACCTTTTGAGCAAAATTGGTCCAATTATATCAAAGACTGATACCAACATGCGACAATGCATTCCTGTTAATGAACGGTTTGCAATTGCACTCAGATATTTAGCTTCTGGAGATAGCTACACAAGCCTTAGTTATCTGTTTAAAGTCTCCAAGCAAACAATTTCAAGATGCGTCGTTGGCGTGTGCGAAGCCTTGATACAAGAATTAAACGCAGAAATAAAAGTAAGTAAACTAAAATCATTTATTTTCTTTAAAGTAATGAAAACACAAGGCATTCAATCAACAAAATTGTTGTTCTCTCCTACACAATAGATACATAACATAATGAGTTGTTAAATTAAATCAAATTACACATTCTTCATTAATCTTACAAACCGGGGCAGTCTCGACATAGATAGCGATCGCTATACGACCGAATTCGGTCGCGAAGTCCTAATGGCGTCACTAGACGCGCACGACGTGCTTCACAACCACGTGATTTTTACGTGGTTGTCAAGCAATTTTGATCGTCGAGGGACGCCATTAGGACTTTGCGACCGAATTCGAGACTGCTGCCCCAGGGGCGGCAGTCTCCCCCCTGTGCCCTTTAGGTAAAATCCAATAACGAATTATAGTAATGGAATCTTTTCGGTTGTTTTTGCGGTCTTTTTAGGCGGGTAGCACGACTCCGCCGCGAAAACATAGCAGCGAAACTGCAGTACATAGTTCAATTGAACTGACTCACGTCATGTTAACAACATGACGCGAGCCAGTTGAATTGACCTACTGCGGTTTCACTGCTATGATTTTGCGGTGGAAGTTTGCTACAGACGTTAATGTCAAAATGCAAAAAATCACATGATATAGACGAAATTACTTTTAGAATTTACACGGCACTGATAACAAAAATGCTAATTGAAAATTTTACTTTCGTAATATATTTTCAACTGTGAATCTTGCTGAGCGTCAGTAGATGGTTGTTGAAGAGCCAGTTGTGTAAGCATGCGCTCTGAATTGCCTGAGTAATCTGGTGATGATAGTGAGACTTGATGTTGTGGGGATGGTTGTGAGTTGGATGAGTGAGAGTAACCTGGTGATGGTTGTGAGACTTGAAGTTGTGGAGATGGTGGTGAATTGAATGAGTGAGAGTAACCTGGTGATGGCAGTGAGACTTGATGATGTGGGGATGGTTGTGAGTTGGATGAGTGAGAGTAACCTGGTGATGGTTGTGAGACTTGAAGTTGTGGAGATGGTGGTGAATTGAATGAGTGAGAGTAACCTGGTGATGGCAGTGAGACTTGATGATGTGGGGATGGTTGTGAGTTGGATGAGTGAGAGTAACCTGGTGATGGTTGTGAGACTTGAAGTTGTGGAGATGGTGGTGAATTGAATGTGTGAGAGTAACCTGGTGATGGCAGTGAGACTTGATGATGTGGGGATGGTTGTGAGTTGGATGAGTGAGAGTAACCTGGTGATGGCAGTGAGTCTTGATGATGTGGGAATGGTTGTGAGTTCGATGAGTGCGAGTAACCTGGTGATGGCAGTGAGACTTGATGTTGTGAAAATGGTGGTGAATTGAATGAGTGAGAGTAACCTGGTGATGGCAATGACACTTGATGATGTTGGGATGGTTGTGAGTTGGATGAGTGAGAGTAACCTGGTGATGGCAGTGAGACTTGATGTTGTGGAGATGGTTGTGAATTGTATGAGTGAGAGTAGCTTGGTGTTACTTGTGTTGGTGTGTGGTAATTGTATGGTTGTTGGCCAATGGACGGAATTGTATTATGGTATTGGAAGCTTCTTGTATGATTGTCTTGTTGTTTAAAATTATACATTATTCTGTCTATTTCCATCATTGCAATATCTCTTGTACTTTCCTGTAAAGCTCTCAATTTATTACATAATAACTCGCAATATAGTAAACATGCGTCTGATTCGGGCTCTTGAGAGATATTTTGCAAAACTTTATAAGCTTCATCACTGCGTTTCTTCATTTCATCACACTCATTTAATTTGCCTCTAATGGGTTTTTTTTTTTCAAACGTTTTAGGATGTTTGAACGTTTCTTCCGTTGTTGCTTGTGTGGCATTTTGATCTTTGTCTTCCTCGATCTCTTCTGCGTCCAAAATATCCTGTCCAGGAATACACAAATTATTTTACTATTTTATTCATTTCAGTTACCTCGGACGTCAGCACAATGGTTAAAAATTGAAGATGATTTCAACAGCACTTGGAACTTTCCTCATTGCCTTGGCGCAATTGATGGGAAACATGTCCTAATACAAAGTCCCAGTCACAGTGGTTCTGAATATATCAACTATCACGGCACTTTTAGCATTGTTTTGTTAGCTTTGGTGGATGCTGACTATAGCTTCACATTTGTGGATTGCGGATGTCAAGGCAGAATAAGTGATGGCGGTGTTTACAGAAATACAGAGATGTATAGAAAAATCTCCAGAAATGAACTGGATTTTCCACCATCAACTAATTTGCCCTTCAAGGAGGAATCACTTCCCTACGTGTTTGTGGCAGATAGTGCATTTGCTCTCACTGAAAATATGTTGAAGCCGTATGCCGGTCTCCACGCTACGGGAACAAAAGAAAGAATTTTTAATTATCGTTTGTCTCGAGCTCGGAGAATAGTAGAGAACGTTTTCGGCATTATGTCGGGTATTTTTAGGGTACTTAAGAAACCATTTTTATTAGAACCAAAGAAGGTATCCAATATTGTTATGACGTGTTGTTTACTGCACAACTTTTTAAGACGATCTAAAAATTCACGACGAATATATACACCCCCTGGTACTTTTGATACTGAAAATGAAGGTGGAGTGCATCCAGGCTCGTGGCGAAATGATCCTGAAGGAAATACTTCCTTGATATCTATGAGGAATGTACCAAGAAGAGCAAATTTATCTGCTAAGACCATAAGAGATAAATTTGCAGAATATTTTATAACAGATGGCGCTGTAGCATGGCAAAATAATTACGCTTAGTGTGGACGGCGACCAAAATAGCGGCAATGTAAATAGTAGGGTTAGCTAGGCACATACGTTATACACACATAAGTTATATGTTACTTAGTTGGTTTAGGTAGTTAACTAAATGTACTTAAATAAAAAAAACCACCGGCCAAGTGCGAGTCGGACTCGCCCACGAAGGGTTCCGTACCACATCGTATTTAAAAAAGTCTCTATCTAAAGGGTCTATCTTTAATATTTTTTTCTGTATATTTTTTTTTTTGTAGCTTTTTTGATATCTCCGATGTTATTGGCTCGATTTGCATTCTGTTTATTATTGCTAATAGCTTATGAGTTACTTTATCGGATTAACAATTTTTTTTAAATCTGCCGACTATAAAAATAGGAAGATACGAAAAAAAAAAACTTTATTTATTTATAAAAACACAAGTGTAAGTCCATAAAATCAATCACTACGGAACCCTTACTTGTGCGTGGTCCAACACGCACTAGCCGGTTTTTGTTTATAACTTTATTATTTGCTGTTATAGCGGGAATAGAAATACACAATCTGTGAGAATTTCAACTGTCTACCTATTACGGTTCATGAGATGCAGCTCGCTGACAAACAGATGGACAGAAGGACAGCGGAGGCTTAGTAATAGGGTTACCTTTGGGTATTTAACCCTAAAAAACACATGACGAGAGAGCTGTCAAAGGCAGATGCCTTTGACAGCTCTCTCGTCATGTGGTTTATTCAGTCTTGTCGATTAATCGACTAAACGTAATACCTGTCACTTCAGTTGTCATGCTACGTCACAGTTGTACTTTTCAATTTAGCAACGTTATAATTCGTTGAGGTTTATTAGAGAAGCAGTATTTTTGGGGTCAGAATAACCTAACAAAAAAAAAATGCTCAGGCAGTTACAACTACGATGAATGATGAAAACTTAGTTTATGAATGAATGTAAAAGTTTAACATACATTAATAAAAGAGGAAACTATCGTAAAAATTTAAAATAATTTTAATTTGGTTAAGTTTATCGTATTTTTGAACAAGGTGTCATCTATAAAAACCCTTTTTACGATTTGTTTACCTTTAGTTAATTACCTAAACTAATGGAATATAGTTTGTTTACATTTTTAAATGTGAGAGCCGCACACTTAGTCGTCAGGGCGACGACGACGCTGTGCGGTGGTCGCCGCGCCTCTAAGCTGTGTTTATGTAACGTTGCCAGCCCGCTGCCGCACCGGTGCCGCGCCGCTGACGCGCCGCAACATCGCCGCAGATTGTATAATGATAGCGCAAAATCAAGCGGAGACGGCGCGGCGACGGTGCGGTGGCGGCGTTTCAGCGTTCAGTCTCTATGGTTACGCAGAGGCGGTATCGGCGCGGCTGCGGCGCCGGCGCCGAGCCCTTAAGCATTGATCAAGGCTCGTGCAGTCTGGCGTGACGCGACGGCACGACGCGACTCTAACATAATAATTTCTAAGTAAACTATGGTAGAACAATTATCGGAGTCACGTCACGCCGGCCGGCGCGTCGCACCAGTCTGCACGAGGCTTTATGTTTTATATTACTAAATAAATCCCATCCTTAAGAGCGTTTATTCAGAAGGTTGGCAACGTCGCAAATAGCTGTCAAAAATTTACCTATTTTGAATAATTTGGCAATATTAATGTATGGAAATAAGAAATGTGGCTAACTAGGGAACTAGAATATTAATAATGAATTGCAATTATAACATTGAATTTGATGTTGTACCTGTTTTAGGTGCAAAAAAGGCATTTGGAAAGTTTCCAAATCCTTTTTTTACATCTAATTCGAAATATTCGGTGTTACGATATTAATTATTGCATTTCATAATCAATATTCTAGTTCGCTAGTTAGCCACATTTCTTATTTCCATACAGTAATATTGCCAAATTAATCAAAACAACGAAATATTTGACATCTATTAGCGACGTTGCCCCCTTTCAAAATTAATGCTCATAATGTTAATAATTGTAAAAAAATATATATTATTGTTACTGGCAACTACAAACAAATTATAATAATGATAATGTATGGTGTATTATGGTTATTTTATGGTGTAGGTATGGATAATGTAAAATGGTTGAATTAAAATAAATATCTACTTACCTCAGAACTCTTTGTTTTTTTTGGTTTGTATACATCGTCTAAAAAAGTAGACATTATGTTATAAAAGGGCCATTCAGGTTTGTATATTTCGTCAGCACCACTACCAGTTCCCATAGACTCTCTTACTTTAGATCTTTGTCTCCTGTACGTTGACATTAAATAATCTCGTTTTTTTTTTATTTCCGTAATTGTAATATTATTATCCTTTAGTTTTCTTTTTATTCTTCTCCATGCATCATATGAATCATTTTTGTTTTTGTGTTCTGGTGCCGCAGCGTTCCATAGCGTGGGTTCATTTTGGTATAGATTTAAAAAATCAAAAACAAGCTCGTTCGTCCACTCCATTATTCACGTAGCCGAAAACTCCACTGTACGCGTGCGAAATAAACAGGTTTTGACTAAACTAAGGTAACGAGTGATCGAGTGATAGAAAAAAGCTTCCTGAGGCAGCAGCGCGGTGCGGGAGGGGTGACAGTTTTCACAAGTTGACGAATCACCGAGCTCTCGCATCACGACACCTCTCCCGCACCGCGCTGCTACCTCAGGAACCGTCTCGAGCTACAGCTCTGTTTGATTGACGTCAGGCTCGCTCACACACTCACTCACTCGTTCGCTAAATAGCTCACTCAGACTCACTATAGTTCAGTAAAGAAAGTAAGGGTCGTTCAATAATTCCGTGAGGCGATTTTTCGACCCCTTCCCCTTAGTGAGATGTGAGATTTGGTCCGACTAATATATGACGTGAGATTTTTCATATTTATTTATTTATTGATTTATTCAAAAAAACTTTTTGTTTATGTCCAACTGCTGCCCGCGGCTTCGCCCGCGTGGACCCTAATTATTTTTCTAAAATAAAAATAGCCTAAGTTACTCCTTATAACATCAGCTCTCTACTAGTGGAAGTAGAAGTCCGGTGCGACGACGGCGACGGCGCGGCGCGGCGGCGCGGCGGCGACGGCGCGGCGCGGCGGCGCGGCGGCGCGGGCGGCGCTTTAGTGTGCAGTGTACGATTTACATGGTTAACACATGTTGAGCACATGTTGAGTACTATGTACCGACTATAAAGCTACCTTTTAGGTACTGGATATGTCTTTCATTGACTTGAATGTGCCTTGGCGGCTGGGAGTATGTCATGCTCACTCTAATGTCTCGCTGACGGTGGCGCGTGTGTTGGATCATTTAGCTCCCTTCAAAATGGTTGAGCTGAATGGTGCTAATCCATGCGTCATGTTCGTGAACGGGCGCCATCAGTGGGGACTGGTCAACTCTTAGCTGCCTTGGCTGATTTAAATTTTTGAATTGTTCTTTGTTTTATATTTTATTACGGACGCTTCTAACGTGCACGTCTTTCTACATTGTTCTCACATGTTTAATTTCAACATGAATGATGTAACAAATACTTTGTAACAATTTATTTAAAAGAGTGTCCGTGGAGTTTCTTGCCCGTTCTTCTCCATAGGTACCTACTACGCTTTGGAATGGGCATCTAGCTTCATCTTTCTGACTGACGGACCCCTTGACAATTCAAAAGTGCCTGTAATTGGTTTATTTGAAATAAATGCTTTGAGTTTGAGTTTGAGTTTGAGTAACGCTAGCGGTGTCGACGCCCATCTACACGAGTCCTTAGTCAATCCTTTAGTCGATATCGGATTCAGGGGTCGGCAGACGTCTCACCGAGTGAGTCGCCGACCGAACGGCTCTTTCGGCTCGCTTCGGAATACTTCGGATCGCATCCTTCGTTTGTCCAATATACTTTAAGTTCGTCCAACAATACGGCTGTCGTATTTAAAACCTAGTAAGGGACACTTTTTACAAAAGTCGTTTTATTGCATAATCTTGTTAACCTAGTAAGTCTCTACCAAATAAAAAACAACAGCGTTGAAAACTCACTTATATGCAGATATATTTAAGCATCGATACCTAGTAAGTGCACAATGCACTGCCTCGTGACCACTTCAAAACCTAGTAAGTCAATTTAACCATTTCAAAACCTAGTAAGTCTCTTCATGAGACTTGCAAGGTTTTTAAGTGGTCGATGCACCTTACTAGGTTATTTAAATGGTCGATGCACCTTACTAGGTTATTTAAATCAAGACCAAACAAGAACGAAGAGAAGGGATAGTGCGGGGGTTCCGCTGTCCGAAACAAGTCACAATACGTAGCGCGCTCTTGCTGTAATCGGCGTCGACCGAAGTCCCCTCCAGGAATTGGATTTACTAATTAAAAAAATAGATGAAAATTGACCATGCGCTCTCCCTATCTCCGAAAATATTGAGACTACAAATATAAAAATAAAATACAGAAAATAGTTCTATACTTATAGATACAAAAAAACCTATAAGAAGTCTATAGTCTTAAAATAACATGGTAAATCTCCCAATATTGTGCGTACAAACTTACAGTTGCAGTTGAAATGTATGGGAGAACATGTTTTTCAACTACTATGTTATATTTGTTCTTAGGATAAATTCATTCCAACTACGGAACCCTTCATTGTGCGTGGTCCGACATGCACTTGGCCGGTTTTTATAAATGAATAAACTTTTGTATTCAATTAATCATTATTTTATTTACATACCCTTTAAAGTTACTAGAATTTAGTCAATGAGGTTGTTCCAAAATTTCGTTTTAAGTGGTATGACGTATTGTGCCGGAGAGTTATTCGGCTGTCCGAATTGCTCTCCGGCACAATACGTCATTGTAAACTTATCATACGACATACGCCTTTATTGTCAGTACTTTAAAGTAGAAAATACTTTGGCACCGCACATCACCGCACTAGCGCATGCGCGGTGATGTGCTGGGTGCAGGCGCCATTCCTACGTTTTGTTGAACTGAATTTCGTGAGATTTTTTTGATCTTTAAATTTGATCTTTTATTTTGTAGGTTCCCAATGTATGAGAGTAGATAAAATAGTGTATGAAACTGCACATAACTAGGTATTAAAATACTCGTGTGATACTATTAAAAACCTAGCCTACGGCTCGGTTTATAAACACACCCTCGTATTTTAATACCCCTCTTTATGCAACAGTTTCATAAACTACTATTTCGGTTGTTTTGACGAAATGACATGCAGTCGCTGCGTGCAACGTACGTACCTACCTATTGTGTATTTACTGTATTTTCATGTAGAGAGCTATAATAAGCGAGCGGAGCCGTCTCCTTCGACGCACATGCGGCGTTAAGTCAAATGAGCTAACAGTCGGCGTCTGATTGACCACCGACTGAAAGCCGATTCCTATAATTTACGGACCGTTATTTATTTAAAATTAAGACATTTTTGTTACTTTACCAATAATGAAGCAAAGACATCATAGTTTTGCATAGTAGACCCTCCCATATGGAAGTAGCTATCAAAGGTAAAATTAGTAGACATGGGTCAGATATATCAAAACGTATCTAAAATCCGATTTCAGTCACAAATCGTATCGTATCGATAATCCGAACTAGACAAACCGATTTCACAAAACCACAGCAAGAGTAGATTTGCGTAAGCAAGTATTTGTTTATGTTTGGATAGTTTTGATCGATGCACTTACAACCGAATTATAATATTACTAGAGACGATCGAAACTGCGAGCCGGAAGCGCCGGAGCCGCTCCAGAACTCGATTTCTAAAAACGGATTTTAAAAACGATTTCACTATCTGAAATCGAATATTTAACTGTTTGCATAGAAATCCAAAAACGCCCATGTTTAAAAATTTGCTTACGAATCTATTTAAGTATAATGCTAGGTTGAGCAATAAAAAAGCTACCATTGGTAAGCTAAACCGAGCATACCTCGGGCACCTTTGAAGTTACCGACTCTCCGCGGATCGGGCGCACCGCCACGCACGCGTCTGTGCTACCACGCACGCTACCATTCCCATGGTGCGTGTCCGTGCGGGCTTATCCGCGGCGAGTCGGTAACTTCAAAGGGAATGTACCCAAACTAGGACGCACCGCCACGCACGCGTCTGCGCTACCACGCACGTTACCCTTCCCACGGTGCGTCGTGCGGGCTGGTGCGCGTGCGTGCGCGATATTGCGCACCGTCGGTTCTCGGCTTTATTGACGCTTACTCAAAATTATCCAAGCAAAGATAATAAAATTTATATGGGACCAATCCGGGAGCATACCCTTTCAAACAAAAAAAGAATTTTCAAAATCGGTCCACAATTGACGGAGAAATCGACGGACATACGAGTACATAAAAAAAACATATATATATACGCGTCGAACATATAACCTCCACCTTTTTGGAAGTCGGTTAAAAATATACAATGGGCGGCCTTATCGCCTACTGCGATCTCTTCCAGGCAACCTTGGAATGGACAGTGATTTTCTGGACATAAAATGAATAGTTACTTATTGGTAGTTATTGATAATTAGTTACTTTTATTTAGACACTCGGAGAGAGATGGTGGTTGTTGGATTAACGTAGTTTAAAAAAAATATCGTAGGTATAAGGTATAGCTTCTACCTGTTTACTGCATAGGCGCATAATAAATGCCTTGTTATTGTTTACGTTTCTCTCTGTGTACATTCCGAAGTATGAGACATAATATTGGGAGTCACAACACAACACAACACCAACAACATTGCTTACGTAGATACCTTAGTATGTACTTAACAACGTAATTACTTGTACCTAGGTAAACTCCGTAATAACATGTTTTTAAGTTATATCGTAGATAGAATAGAAGAATCTAATATATTGGAGTACCCGGGCATTTCATCTAGGAGCCTGGCAAAAACTCCTCGCAAATTGTGACTTTTTTTTGGTTGCGGAATTTTATTTGGTAGTAAAATATTACGAACAAGCTGTGCCCCGCAGTTACACACGCATAAGTAACGATCCAGTGGGAATATCGGGATAAAAAGTATCCTATGTCCTAACCCAGGTCATAGTCTACCCAAGTGCCAAATTTCATCCAAATCCGTTTAGCCGTTTTCGCGTGAAAGCGTAACAAACAAACCAACAAATAAACTCACTTTCCCATAATTGCTAGGAAGAGTTGCAAATATAAATCTCCTACTTATCGGAACCCACGGAACTCCTCTATCATTTCCGCTACTCTAAACATCAAGAAAACCTACTTGAATCAAATCATCTGAAAGCTGGCTTCGTAAGGAGTCCTTCCTCCCATAGAGCCAGGTGGAGGCCAAGCTCCCATAGAGTGAATGGCACTCCGGGACACAGATGGACAACGTGGAGAAAAAGAACACAACAAAGATGATTCGCATAACAAAAAAAGAAATAAGTAGGTATAGGTACTACTTACTTATTTTTAGTTTTCCGAATCATCAGGTCCATCCATTTAAACACTCGTTTTTTTCAATTGCTTATTAAAAAGAAAGGATGCCTGATATGCAGAACTTGTATTGTGTTATCACGATCGTATTTTGAAGTAATTACATTAATTGTAATAATCTTAACAAACAAAGGTTATAGAACCAGTTTTATATATATATACGTATAGTTACCTAACTACTGTAGGGCTGAGGTACACTTGACACAATTTTTCTAAGGGTCCCTGTAGATTTATGGAACTACCTATGGTTATTGTATTTTCGCAAAATGTACCTGTATTTCGCAGTAACGAATTGTTATTTAGATTTATTGATTCTAATTATATAGTCTCAGCTTCAGCGGCATTTTTTTTTTGTAATCAACCTTTTTGCTACTTAGAAGCCACAACGGCCTACAGTACCTAATGCGGCTTTAAACTCTGCAGTTGCACTAACGAACCGAGTTTTAGATCAAGCTAAAAAATTACATTGAGATCAAATGTTGTGACTACTACAATCCATTTGAAATAAGATTTGACATTTAACTAAACCTTTTTTACAGTCCGTTCAACCGATTTTGACTTCTATTGCGTTAGTGCCATGACAAATGGCAGCTGCAGTAAACAGTTGTTATTGTAACCACTTTTTGCTTTTAATGCCATCCTTATGCTCGTAGTATAGAAGTCAGAATCAGTCGAACGAACTGTAAAAAAGGTTTGTTTAAAATTAAATGTCTTATCTTATTTCAAGTGGAATATAGGTATGTAGTGGATTAATGGAGATTTTCGCAATGAAGGAGTGAAGGGAGAGCCAGCCTCTTAAAATTATCAAGCTAAAAGACATTCTCAAACCGTTGATACTAAAAATTCTCAGCTAAGTATAGGTACGAACCTACATTGTACAAGCATCCTTAACGGACACCTTCACTGAAATATAAGGAATTTAAAGGGTGTTATTGATACATTACTTATGGATCCATTCAATTAAAAAACACAGTCTTACATCGTAAATGATCCCGAGAGTACTTACTCAAATATACGTTCATTTTGTTCATCGTCATACTGTAAAGGTTTTGGAGGTACCAAATTATTTTTTATGTGAGAGAAGTAATAATTAATCAGATACCATATCGTGCGCTATAAAAGCGGTAAGCTAACAAGCTTACCGCTTTTATAGCGCACGGTATGGAAAGTTTTGTTATTTCAACATAACAATGTTGAAATAACAAAACTTTCCATACCGTTCTGGAATACTACTCGGGGATATCTACTTCGATGCAAGTTGTAAGTTCGATGTAAGGAAGGTAAGAAATGGAGCTTAACAATATCTGTATAATTAGTCAGGCCATCACAGCCTTTCTCTGAGAATGGTCTTCTTTGTCATCATTACTAAATATTGTAATTATTTTTTATTTGAAATATGGGGCCAGTGAAGCGTTGAGCCTTCACAATACGGAAAAAACTCCGTTAAAACTTTACTAAAGAGAAAGAATTTCAAATTAGTTTATTTTCTTATTGTAAAATGTCTGTTCGTGTATTGTAGTAATTTCTTGTTCTTGTTTTGACTAGTTTTGGGGATTGTACATCAGCAGAGCGCGTAGAATATATAATCAGTATTTGATAGTTATATTTTTTCCGAATTATCCCGTAGAGTGAGTATATTAAGTGCTAAAGCTATCAGTAGGGGCAAGTATGTGGCTTGTAGAATATATAAACAACCTGATTCTATTGCCGTCATCACATCTACATTTTCAAACCAGTTCCACGACTCGAGAGCCTGTGCTTGTCAAACGCCACTGTTCCGATACAAAACTGAGTTGTATCGAAATGCGAGCAATATTCTCAATTCAAGTTTAAGTGACGCCGCTGCTTTTAATACTCCGCAAGTTTTGTGCCCATGTCGCGACGGTCTCGAGGAAGCAATACATGGGAGGTGCGTGCATCGACGTTGGCTCGCAATACCCATAACCTGATACGGGACATCGTCGAGAACCTTCAGGTGGAGCCGAACCCAGACAAGCCGCTCATAGCGCTTTCAGTCGGTAAGTGTTTTGTTACATTTTTAACACAGACGTTTAATTTTCTAATACTTACCTAAATTAAATTGCCTTTGATAACATGAAAAGCCTGGATTTTATAACATGTAACTTACAGAGAAACCATAAAATAAATAAATATGATGCAGAATCATGACAAAATACCTGTAGCTGTTTCATAAAAATGTGAAGTTCATACAAATAACAAGTTGTGCATAAGTCTTCAATAGTTATAACTAGCAACTACCACTTATTTTAAGTCCACAAGTTCTAACGCAGGCATGTTTTTTTTTTAAATCCATGAATATGTTTTAGTAAATTTTTACTATCTACCTCCTATTAGAGAGTAAGGACTGTGTAGCTGCAGACAACACAAATTAGGTATTATGATGGTATTAGCTATGTACGAAAATAATTGTGGTTACAGTTAATACTGCGTAAAAGTCGCGAGAATTAAGCTAGCAGAAATAGGTTAGCAGGCCGTTTATTTATAAACCAAGGTCAACAGGATTTCGATTTCACAATATTTTTAACAACGTATACTTCATTTCTTTTGCACGTTAGGTGATCCTACAACCTTTGGAAATCTTAACCCTCCCGACCAAGTGCTGCAAGCTGTTCGAGAGAGTAATGAATGGCTGAGCAGTCGCAGTTATGGTCCTGCAAAGGGACACTTCGAGGCGAGGGCGGCAGTCGCGGAGTACAGTGCCCATCAGGGGGACATTTCACCGGAAGACGTCGTCCTTTGCAGCGGATGCTCCCATGCTATTGAACTAGCAATCACAGTGATTGCTGACGCAGGACAAAATGTGCTCGTTCCACGGCCAGGCTTCATGATATACAAGACGGTAGCTGAAGGATTAGGCATTAATATCAAATATTACAACTTATTGGTACGTTTACTTTACTTAACATTATTTAATGATTCCAACCCGAATGATTGTAGGTGCCTCAGCAACCAATGTTTTTTTTGTGGAAAGTTGAAAACTATTCGACAAGTAGGTATTTTTCACATAAATCAATGAGGAAATGTGCGAAATCTAGGGGCATAGCAGCGGGATAGACAAGTTTTAATATGAGGTGATGTTAAACGAGTTTCTAGAAGCATAACAAGTTTCTTGTGGAATGGATTTGCATACTGCTCATTTACGCTTTATTTTATTTATAACTGCGTAAATCCTTGATTAAAGGTTATTTAATGAAACGATAGATAACTATGATGATGTTTTGTTGCAGCCAGATCAACAATGGAAGATAGACTTGGAGGATCTAGAGAGCCAAATAGATGATGACACTGCCGCGCTAGTTGTTATAAATCCGTCGAATCCTTGCGGCTCAGTGTACGACAAGGAGCATTTGTACGAGATACTTGACATTGCATCGAGAAACCATGTGCCCATTATTGCTGATGAAATATACGAACATTTTGTTTTCTCCAACCACGAATTCACTGCATTATCGGCTCTCTCTAAAGATGTTCCGATACTAACATGTAGTGGACTCACAAAGAGATTCTTAGTGCCTGGCTGGCGCACGGGCTGGGTGATCATCCACGACAGACATAATATATTAGGGAAGGAAGTTCGTCAGGGCTTGTCAAATCTGGCTACTAGAATTTTAGGGCCAAACACCCTAATACAGAGGGCATTGCCAGCAATATTGACATGCACGCCACAGAGCTTTTTCGATGAAGTTGTGCTATTTATAGAGGTGAGTGAAAGGATATCTATTTGTTTTGTTTTCATAATCATGTGAGATATCTCGGAAAGGTTATTGTTTATTTATAATTTATTAACATTTAAAAAAGAACAATCAAACAGTGTCTTCAAAAGTTCAGTCAGCTTTTAAAACTCATAGACCTATTCAGAGCATTATTTTACCTATTAAAATATCCCTCCATACAAACACATTTTTAAGAAGTATTTTTATTTGTTTTCAGAATCAAGCCATATTGGCGTTTGATGAACTACGATGTGCTCCCGGTTTGCGTCCTATAATGCCACAGGGTGCAATGTACATGATGATTGAAATTAAATTATCGTTGTTTCCAACCTTCAAAAACGAATTACAATTCGTTGAGCGCATGGTCTCAGAGCAGTCAGTGTTTTGTTTACCAGGACAGGTCAGTGCTTAATGTGTACACCTATACGGTGTCAAGGACTTCGACGTGCAAACTGTACCATGAATTCAGCATATGATTCTAAATCCAAAGAGTAGAAAAAAATTGCCGGTTTAAAAAAACATCTGCTCTTTCATATAAAAGTGCATTACCAAAACATTGTGTGTGTGCTTTTTTTAAATAACCGAAGAAAAGTTTCAACTGTCCTAGAATCAGATACGTGCTGAATTCATGGTAACAGTTTGCGCGTCTATGTGTCCTGTATTATTATTTTCCAACGTACTTTACTTCCCAGCTACACGCAACATTTGGTTTTACAAAAAATATGTAGTTAGGTAGTTACCTATCGATATGTCTAAATTCCACAGTATCTATCAGTTACAATGTATTGTAATTCGCCATGCATTAAAAATCATTGAATTAGACTAGCTACAACAACGAACCCGGAACTGACCCTAGCGGTACTCCCATTTTAACATGTTTGTCTTATACAAGAATGAGAAACGGCCTAAATTCTTCTTCTAATAAACACGTAGAACTCATCCAGAAGGCCAATTCCAGTTATTAATCAAACGTTTAAAATCTAATCACAATCACATCTCATTCTTAGCGACAAACAAAACTTGTCATAAATGTAGGAATTTTTGGGGAGGTTAGAGGAATTTGAGATTTTACCTATCGTGGTATAGTAATTTTATTCCAGGGACATCGTCTTCACATATACTTAATTAATGTATACAAAATATTGTGAAAGCATTTTAACAGAGACTAACGGTGGAGTTTCTTACCCATTCTTCGTCATACGAAAACTACTTACCTTTTGGAAGACTAGAATCAATTCAATTTTTTGTAAATTTTGACGTGCAAAAGTGCCTTTTATGTGCCTAATTGAAATAAATTCTTTGACTTTGAGACAGATTGAGACTGAGATTAGAATATGAAAGTTCTTCATATCTTGAAAATAACCGCCAACTTTAAACATAGTGATAATTCACATTGTTGTTTGTTTTCAGTGTTTCGCGTATCCAAATTTCATGAGGATTGTATTAACTGTGCCCGAAGACATAATGCGAGAAGCTTGCAAAAGGATAATACTCTTCTGTAAAGACCACATTGTATCCCGAGAAACTTTGAAGGAGATAGAGAGTAACATGGTCACTGTATCCAGTGACAATGATGTAATCCGCGACAATGGTACTGCGCATGTTGCTTAGAAATTAGAATAATGTCTTTTGCTTATAATAGTGAAATAAATATCATTTATCTTTGAATAAATGGTTTCAATGCGTCTAAGTAAATAAAACATTGTGTGTCGTAGTTTTATTAGACCGTTGAATATTTTGACATTTTCAAAACCGGAGCAGTTTTGCAGCAAGTATTTTGTTAGCTTATCAAAAGACCAACTTGGATAATGCATTATCTTTATTTAGTAGTTTTTTAACATAATCTGTATTAGGACTCTTTTTAAATGAATTGTTATTATAATTGAAAAAGTACCTATACCTACCATTTGTTGATAAGTTTCGGTTCCTGAAATGTTCATTTCAGGTGGTTTCTTGTTTAACAGACTGTGGTAGGCGGTAGGCACAGTTACGGAACTGTAGTGCGACTTAATGTTAGGGTGATGATAATGAAAATGTATTTACGATTATTGCATTTTGTGATGTCAGTGATTGCATATTATACATCACGCACCTACCCAGTGCATCGACATTGTATCACGCATGGACTAAGTGTAAGTTTTGCAGAAATTTTCCGCCTACAAACATATATATAAGTAATTAACGTCAAAATATTCATACAATATTACGTCATTTCATAAATTCAATAGATTATGTAAAATTTCAAACTGGTGTAATATAACTATTATGTGCATGTGCTTATTTTACAAGTTATA
Organism: Agrochola macilenta; assembly: GCA_916701695.1. Taxonomy (NCBI): domain Eukaryota; kingdom Metazoa; phylum Arthropoda; class Insecta; order Lepidoptera; family Noctuidae; genus Agrochola; species Agrochola macilenta. The sequence continues at coordinate 8,659,544 of OU753559.1, read as the reverse complement.
ATATTATAGAAAAAAATTGTAGTTACCCCTTTGTTTATGTAAATAAAATATAAAAAGTACAAACAATTATTATTTAATCTTAGATCTACATAATATTCTGTAGATCTAACGAATTCTCATATTGTTTATCATGCTAGTGCAGGACGGGACTTATTTCTAATTAGAGGTTTAATTTGACTAAATACCTGGTCGACTGAGCTTTGCTCGGGTGAAAATAGAGAATTCTCATTTAATAGTACATAGATATAGGATACTTCATACTAATTCCATGTATACCTGGATGTTACTGTCCCACTGCAGTGCAAAGGCCTCTTCTCTTATAGAGAAGGCACGTTCAATGTATGGTACATACTAAATCCATGCTGCTATGATAGTAGGTACTTACTAATTCCATGCTGCCATGTCATTATTCTAAGGTAGCCATCTTGTTCTAAACTTTGAACGACCGAGCTCTGCTCGGGTGAAAATACGGAGAAAACGGTTTTTCCCAGTTATAAGACCTAGCTACATCGATTTTTCGCCCCCGTAAACCAATATAATGCAACTTTCATCGAAATCATTAAAGCCGTTTTCGAGAACGTGATCAATATACAGGGTGGCAGGGACATCGACGCGAAAACTAATACCATGGATTCAGTACTTGATTCTAAATCCCCCTGCGTTGAAATTTTTCGTCGGTTATTTTAAAAAAATCTGCTGATCAATCAGTTTTCGCGTCGATGTCCCTGCCAGCCTGTTATATAACATATCCAACCTATATAATTATAATATACAAATATTGCTCGTTTAATAGTATAGGATAAATAAACGTTCTATAATTCGCGGTTTAACTAGGTACTTAATTATTAAAATCATACCTTTTTATTCCTCAAGTTTCGTCCGAACGTGGCGACAGCGACGACGACGCGACGGGTAGGAAGGCAGAGACGGATCGTTTTCTTTGTGAACAGTAGGGTATTTTCACCTGCCTTCGCTTGGTCTTGAATTTTGTGGGTCGTCGTCGTCGCTCGACTATATTTACACTGGTACGGAGTGGTTACACTGGGTATCAGTACTGCTGCTTTTCGAACATATGAAGCAATGGATTAGCGATATCCTTCGAAAATTATTCAGATTATGATTGATAGTGTGGCACGCAAAGGGTGCCGATTCCACTATGATTACGATTAATTTTATGAGACCGTCAGTAAGGATATAAAGGAGCACAGTCATCAATTGACTAGCCTTTTCCCAATTATATTGAGGTTGGCTTCCAGTCTAATCGTATGCAGCTGAATATCAGTTTACATGGCACGACTGTCAATTTGACGTCGACACCCCAGTTACTGGATATCACTATATCCCTTGGTAAGTCTCAGGTACTGACTACACTAACCTGTCATCCACAGACTGAAAGCGGCGTAACTATACCCTGATCATAAATGTAGTATATTTATATGACCCTGATCAATAGACCCGTGGGGCAGTTAGTTTGCCATACCACCAACCCATAAATTAGAAGGGTTCGTAAATACAGTATAATCCGCTTATGAAACCTACCTTGAAGGGAAACGAAGCAGACAAGTAAAACACACTATACATTTTAAAAGATAAAAGCATCTTATTTTATTATAGGCGCAGGTGTGTGAGTCCGGCATCGGCAGGAGTCAAGCGATAGAACGAGCGAAAGAACTTAATAATAAAGGGGACACTATTGCCGCTTATAATAAACCTACTTATTTTCAACAAAAAAAATCGTTATACCTAAGCGTTACATGCTTAAAACGCATAAAACTTTTTTTTTTTATAAGTAACTTTAGTCCATTTAGACTTGTATGAAAGCCTTTGTACTACAATTAAGTTATCTTTACATAGTATAAAACGAAGTCACTTCGCGTTGTCTGTCCTTATGTATGCTTAGATCTTTAAAACTACGCAACGGATTTTGATGCGGTTTTTTTAAATAGATAGAGTGATTCAAGAGGAAGGTTTTGTGTAAATTGGCTGAAATATGACGGTTATTGTCAAAGATGTCGGAAAAAATCATGCCGACTGGGAGCTTTACTGGCGTGCGCCGCGTTAGCCGTAAGAGATACATCAAATTTATGTTTTACATAATTGTATATCTTAAAAAGTTCAAAAATAATGTCCGCGATAGCATATGTCTATCTTCTAAGGATGACCTACGGTAACCATTTTTATTTTTCAGAATTTGATAAAAATTTCATTGTTATTTCCGAAGCTATTTTGACCGGTATTTTATTTATCCTAATCCAATAAAATATATTATTTAAATTGAGCATTTAATTTAGATTATGCCTTAACATCATATCATTAAAATTAATACTTTAAAAGATATCACAGATTCAAAATTACGCGTGACAAAATAATTATGGTTGCCGACAACGCGGGCGCAGCGGTAGGAATCAACGACTTTTCCTCGGATATTAGGTATGATCTAACCATAGATATACAAAGTTGATACGACAGAGGGGCTTTTCTTTAAACTGAGTATACTAGGTACCATTTTCAAGCTCTGTACCAAAAATCAATTAAATAGGAGCAGTAGTTTAGTCGCAAATGATTTTTTAAGTTTTTGCCCCGTTTGAACACGATGTATCTTTCCTAACAGCTGATTATGTCTATACGCATAGGTCATGCACCTTAAAACGATAAATCTGAGTATAACCTATGCGTTGTTGCCGCTGTGACGCAAGTCACAAGTACAACCAAATATTTTCGCTAAAAAGATGACAATGCAAACAAGGAAGCAATAAATACACACACACTTGCATTTTCATTACGAGAGGGACAATCATCTGCAAAACACCACGCGTAAAAGAAATAGAAATAGGTCAGTGTGTTGCTATTGCATCCTAGCGATCGAGGGGCAGGGGTTGCGATCGGTAAGTGGGGCTGGGGCAGTGGGGCTTCTAATAACTGGTTTTTTCAGTGCGCCGACGCTATTCTTTCGGAACGTACAAGATGTTACGTAACACGGTAGCACCTGCTCCGCTTCCGTTTTGTCGAACTCGCGCGCTGACAATTGGGATTTTGTTTTGTTATTGTGTTTCTTTTTTTATTGTGACAGGACACGTAACTTGGGATTATTATTATTTAGTGTGTGTTTTTTTTTGTGATCGACTGCTTTTATTGTGATACGACACGTAATTAAACTTTGGGTTTGTGTGTGTGTGTGTGTGTAATTAAAGTGTTCAACAATGCCTCGTGTAACTTACACGGCGTTAGAATACACTGACATGATTTTTAATTAGAAAAATAAATAACATTATTCTCTGTCGGTATAATTTGTGCATTCATGTGAATGACACATCGAGAATTAAATTTTTTTGTGATTGTTGTACTTCAAAACCATACCTAACAAAAGCCGCGAGCCGAGGAGCCGCCGCGAGCGGAGGCGCCGCCGCGAGCGGAGGCGCCGCCCGCTTTGACGAGATAACACACGCCGACGCGCGCGACGTTGCCGCTGTTACCTAGGTATCTGTAGGTCAGTTAAATTTATTTTCAAAGGGTGGTTGCGTTTTACTCTGATTTGTAAGCTAATTAGTTTGTTTGAAAAAAAAAAAAACTCATTTTAGGTGCTTTTTATTTTTATACCGTATCGAATTAATACTAAACACGTATAGTATACGTAGTGTTATTTAATGCCCCTCTGTCATATCAACTCTGTATAAGAAAGAAGGATCTAACTAATCCCGGTAGTATGTACCCGTGGGATATTTTCTTACATCCACGCGGGCGAAGCCGCGGGCAAAAGCTAGTTCATTATAAACGGTTGGTGCAGTCATATCTTCGATCAATAATGCGCTGATCGAAGAGTCATATTATGTACTAGCTTTTGCCCGCGACTTCGTCTGCGTTGAAGTCGAAAATGGTTCTAATAGGATTTTTTATTGGTTTTTTACGTTATTAGTTTTGTTATAACATATAAATTATTATGTTAAAATGTTTGAATACCTTTAAAATATAACAATCTTTATTATAGTGTTGGGATTTAAAGGTTAAATAAACATGAAAATAAAATAATATTTTGTTATATTTTATGGACATGAAGCTCGGCCTTTGATCTGGTGAAACTTTCACGGGGGTATTATCTTTTTACAACGAAATCGAAATACTACACCTACCGCAGTATTTATTTGTACCTAACAATATTTTTTGTTTTTCTTTCGGGTGCTAGAATCACCAGGTTACTCTGTGCGCTTACTTTGGAGCATGCTACATACAACTGATCGTGGGAGAAGCAGCTTTCCCTCAAGTCTACTCCCGCTACCATAAGAGTTTGACCTTGACGTTTTTTTATGTTCATTGCGAAGCAGACTTTGATGGGAAACTGCACTTTCTTGAATTCGGAGGGTCAATTTGATGGTGTTAGGGGAATCCTAGGAATAAATACAGACCTCTGTAAAGCTTAGAAACCTTCAAATGCGGTACTATTAAAGTACGGTGACTTTCGAAACATTCCAATTTTAAAAAGTACCTATTTGCATTGCACCAAGCTTTTAAGTGAGTTCAACCTTTTTTGAATAAAATCGGATTGAGTTTTCAAACAAGTGTCAAAATAAAATGTAATTTAAATCAAAAGCACTAAGGAGTATTGATATCAAGAAACAAATCACTCCCAAAATAACTTTCTACCTCTATTTAACCCCGTTAGGCGATGCATTTCAATAAAATACGAAACATGTCTTCCATCAATTCTATTAAAAAATGTTTATGCAAAATTTGAAGTAGATTGGACCAAGGAATCACGTTGTCCCAACTTTGCCCCCCTTTTTCACCCCTTAGAGGTAGAATTTCGGAAAATCCTCTCTTATCGGATGCCTACGTCATACAAAGAACACACCTTCCAAGTTTCAGGTCTCTACGATCAGTGGTTTAGGCTGTGCGTTGATCCGTCAGTCAGTCATTCAGGGCAAAGCATTTTATATGTATAGATAGATAGAAGAATGATAGTGTGCAAAAAAAAAACGTTTTACAAAAAAAAAACAACCGACTTCCGAAAAAAAACACTACAAAGTGAAAAATAACTTTAATTTCGGAAGTCGGTGTCTTTGGTTTTGAATTTTTGTCTTTTGCCACCGACTTCCGAAATTAAAGAAAAAAAAATATTTTACACTTTTTAGTTGTGGTACCTACCCCACACAAATTCGAATACCACTACAGTGCGCGTCACGTAAAAAGAACGCTAAGTGACAGTGCAGGGGTTGTGTCTGCGCACGGATACAGTTGTATCCTAAAGTACTAGGGTATTGGTTTTATAATATAAGTGTAATTGTTTTATTGTAGAATCATAATAGGTACTTTATTAGCTACTTAGTACTATGGAATAGGCTGGAATCGATAAATCGCTCAGTGCGCACGTAAAAGACCAGCGTTCTTCTTACGTGACGCGCACTGTACCTGCTATGTAAATAACAGTCACAGGAAGTTATCATCATATCATCTACGTAGACTAAGCGGGAAAAATACGTATTATTGAAGCTTACTCAAAAAGTATCCAAGCAAAGTTAATAAAATTTATATGGGACCAATCCGGGAGAATACCCTTTCAAACAAAAAAATAACTTTCAAAATCGGTCCACAATTGACGGAGTAATCGACGGACATACATAAAAAAAATAAAAAAAAATACATACGCGTCGAACATATAACCTCCTCCTTTTTGGAAGTCGGTAAAAAAAATAGTTATAGTATCTACAGTGTTTGCAAGCAACACCATTAGGTTTAGCCACAGATTACCAGATGATGCACTCCATACAAAATTGACAATACCTACTGCTATAATAGCCTACACCTTCGACGCTGCAAAAGAAAATGTACCTAACCTTACAAGCGTAAAGTGAGTTTTGCTTTGTAGCTGCGCGTGGCTGTGCGCCGCCGCCCGCGTAGTTAGTGTGAATTGCCAGAGCTGCCTCTTTCGATAAAGATGTCAGTAGGTATTTATAGTATAAACTTTATGAAATAAAATAAAATGCTTTTTAATGTTTTAGCATTTTTAATTGATAGTGTAATTGTGGTTTATATTTAATCACAGATGGGTCAAAATGTAGTGAACACATAAAATGTGATCTTCTTTTCGTTTTTGGTATTTCTAAGTGCGGTTTGTCATTTAATTCTATCCAAGTTTTGCGACTGAAAAGAAAAAAGAAAGAAAATATAAGTACATAATTGAACATTTATTTAAAGGTGTTTTACGACGACTAAATTGATAAATATTTTTGCTAAACGTAATTTTTAAATGACAGTTGACAAAGGAGACGGGGATTTCTGGGCCTGATTGTAATAAGTTGACGTATGGTTAAAAAAAAAGGTTATATTTTTCTATTACAAAATGTGAAATATCAGCCCATTTTACAATCTGGAAATTGAGAAATCCAAAAATTAAGTTATGGCTACGAACAAAATGGAATATCGATTAAATTATAATCGACTATCGTGACAGAGTTCATACTATTTAAAAGATGCTTTTACCAGATGATTAATTCAAATACATTAATTATTAGAATTAACGTATTAAACAGTTTAAACAAATTAAATATCTATAAAGATAAATGTTAAAATCGATTCACGTTTGCTAATCGATTATTGTATTTTTAGTCTATGGTGACATGTCAGTCAGTCACTCGTTTCGTATCGTTTAGTGTTAGTGCGTGTGCGTTTTGAGTGTGTTTCCTCCCATAGTTTTATTGATATTTTCTTTGACCCCTGCTTTCTTTCTACGGACTTCTGATCTTGCTTCTTGCCCTTGCTGCCATACCGGACACGGAGAGCCTCGCTTTTACGTTGGACTTGGACTTGTTTTTTTGGATTCTACGACCAGCCTACCGATTGGATATTATCACAATGGATCGTTGTGTAAATTGTGGCATAGCGACTAGTCGCTGTAATACACTGGGTCATCGAGCTTAAGATGACGAAATGATATTAGCAGTGATTCGTCAATGGCGTGCACCACAATCTGTAAGTACTTACTCACCTCCTGTTTATTATCTCACCAGGGTCTACCACGCTGGCTTGCAATCTTCACGATGTTTTCCTACACGATTACATTTACAAAATAATAAAGTATGAATAGGTAAACATTTAAAAATCATATGAAGATTTACATTACATTGAACTAAGATATATATTTTTTTATTGTAATAGATATTTGCACACCTATTCAGGTAGGATATGGTTTAAAGATCTTCTGTTCTCTGTATCACCTCATGTACCCATATTCAACCAAATAAATGATTTGAATTTGAATTAAATAACTATCGGACAGAGTCGGTTGGTTTAAAAAAAAGTAATCATGTTAACTGATATTAATAACTTTTTCCATTTTTCAGGTAAACAGCAGTGACCATGTTTGCCAAGCTTGCTGGGACTTGGCTCAAAGACCACCTCATGGTGAACCTAGACATCTTGGCCACCGTAGTGTTTGTCTCCGATGTGGACGTTCACTTGCATCTAGAGTCAGCCATTTACTTCACACCACCTCACCTCGCGAATTGAGAATTTATAATGTTATTCAAGAGTGGATTATACCAGTTTCAGTTCCGCGCGCGCATCCTTCCGTGACGGTTGCGTTTTTGTTCGACAGCGCTGATTTTACGTGTCGTAGTAAAAAATGACGAACATTCTAAAGTGTGATAAATGTAACATAGTTATTGATGAGATGTTATCTTACATCCAAAATAAAGTGTCGGTTATCGATGAAGAAACACTAGTGCGGATTTGTGTTTCATCATTTACCAGTGATGAAATCAAAAGGTCAAAGTCACTTCTTTTCGATTCCATTACGTCGAATATGCGAAAAATCATGAGAAAAAACAAAGGGAAAGAACAGAGAGATTTAGCAGATATCATAAATCTGTTCAAATCTGCCGATCCAGATGATATACCAGTGTTTGTGGCAAGGCAACTTGAAAAACTGCCACCTATTACGTTTGACCATTTAGACTGTACCAAACTGCTGAAGGATCTTGTTCGCATGCAAGCAACTATTGATGAAGTGAAAACTACATATGCTACGTTAGATAGATTGAAGGAATTGAGAACGGAATTCCTACAAATCAAAAATGATTCGCTACCACCTACGTCTGCGTGTAAAGTAAATGCAAAACGAGGCGGATGGTTACTTGATAGTGGCCCTATGGGGCTTTCGCACCTGCTTAATTCTTCTCTGAACGAGTTGTGCAACAATAACGAAAGTGATAGTGATTTAAATAAATTATCACCACAATATAGAGAAATTATGCGGGTAGAAGAAAATCAAAATAATCGCAAGTCATGTACGCAGCAACGGTTATCAGCGAACAGTGCCGGAGCCGCGATGACTCACGCGCAGGTAACGAGTGTATGTTCGACCGGTGGTGTTGTGGCTAGTGTAGCGGTGACGCCGCCGTCGTCATCGACGACGACTGAGCGCTCGAGAAACACCACTGTGTTTGGAACGCGAGCGAGTCAGCTGATTTTGCCTGTAACAATCGCAGGTGCTGTTACCGACAACGATGTAAAGGACCAGTGTGATGCTCCGTGCAATGTAAACAATAACGGTGACGGGTGGAAAAAAGTGTCATATAAGAAGAAGCCGTCTAAATACCGTTATGTGGGCAAAACGGGCGTAGCGAGAGATGTGGAGTGCCAATTTAGAGCAGCAGATAGGAAAGTTCCCATATTTATCACAAATATTCATAGTGAAACGCCCGAAATCGAGATAGTGAATTACATCCGCTCCAAGACACAGGACTCGGTTTCTCTGGAGAAAATACTGATGAAGAAAATAAGGGATCATATTGCCTACAAGTTCTTAGTTTCCGAATCCAAATTACCATTGTATTTGGATGAAAATTTGTGGCCACAGGGCATCATATTCAGACGATTTGTCCATTTTAATCGCCAAAAATCGAACAGATCTCTATTTGTTGACGACTTAAGTACAAATAAATAATGGATAAGTTACGGCCCACTTCTAATAAAATTGTGAATCACGAAACTTATACTTTGACAAGTTTTAATTGCAAGAGTGTTAAACGTACTGTTGACAGTGTCAGAGAATTATGTCGGACATCGGATATAATAGCACTGCAGGAGACGTGGCTAATGCCGGATGAATTACCCTTTCTGGGCACTATAGACCCCGAGTTTAGCACTACTGGTACATCTGCAGTGGACACGTCGATGGGGATGCTGCGCGGTCGACCGTACGGCGGCGTAGCTCTGATGTGGAGACACAGCGTATGCCAGAATGTGAGTGTTGTTTCGTGCGATAATCCGCGTGTGTGTGCAGTTAAAATAGTGACGGCCGATAGGCCGATTATCGTGCTAAGTGTATACATGCCTACGGACGCGCTTAGTAATTTGCCTGAGTTTACGGATTGCCTTGGCAGGGTGAGTGCAATTATAGATGAATATGGGATAGATTCTGTTTACTTATTAGGTGACTTTAATGCACATCCTAGTGAATTATTTTATAATGAACTTACTAACTTCTGTCATGATCAAGACTGGGTGTGTGTTGATGTTAATATGTTAGGTGTTCAGTCGGGCACTTATACCTTTGTTAGTGAGGCTCATGGCTCGAAAAGGTGGCTTGACCACTGTGTGGTGACGCGATCCGCACTGTGTTCCGTTTTCAGTGTTTATGTTAATTATAATATTACGTGGTCTGACCATTACCCTCTCGTACTTGAATGTAAACTTAATTTATTAACGCCAAAAGTAAATGTCATAAATAATATTAATACGGGTGTGTTATGGGGAGAAAGAACTCGTGAACAGATTAAATTGTACCAAATAGAATGCAACAGTAAATTAAAATTAATTGATTTTCCATCAGAATTTATTCATTGTGCAGATAATTATTGTAATGAGCCTAATCATAGATCGGTTATAGAGAAATTGTATGGAGATATTGTGACCGCACTCAGTGAGTCTGCGGCTGTAGGTCGTGGAAGTGCGCGACGCAGGGGTAATTCGCGATGCATTGTGGGGTGGAATAGGCACGTAAGTGAGGCGTACGGGGTGGCCAGGTTGCAGTTTCGTGTTTGGCAACGATGCGGGGGGCCTTCAACTGGGCCTGCTTACAATGAGATGTGTCAGAGCAGAAGGATTTTTAAGTCCAGGCTTAAATGGTGCCAAGACCATCAGCACCAGATTAAAATGGATATCCTTGCTTCACATCATTTAAAAAAGGATTTCCGTAACTTTTGGAAAGGCACGAATAAAATGGCACATCGGCCTGGCCTCCCCGTAGGCGTCAATGGGTTGAGTGACCCCAAGGACATTGCCAATCTCTTTAGAGAACATTTTCATGTGAAATCGCCTCTCGGGCCGCCTTCGCTGGGGATGTTTAATGTTGAGACATGTTGTGGTCAGGTGGGTACGAGAATTAGCTCTAAAAATGTAGCGTGTGCTGTTAATTCAATGTCCAGAGGCAAGTCCCCTGGCCATGACGGCCTCAGTGTTGAACATCTTCAGCAGGGTGGACATCACCTACCTAGAGTGTTGGCAATGCTTTTTAGTTTTTGTATTAGTCATGCATACTTACCCTCTGAACTCATTAAGACAATCGTAGTGCCTATAGTGAAAAATAAAACAGGGGACCTGTCAGATAAGGGTAATTACAGGCCTATTTCATTGGCGACTATTATTGCGAGAGTGCTTGACGGCTTGCTTGACACACAGTTAAATGAATATTTGCATCTGCACGATAATCAGTTTGGTTTTCGCCCAGGATTGTCCACAGAGACTGCTATACTGTGTCTTAAGCATGCCGTCAGGTATTATACGGACAGACATACTCCAGTGTACGCGTGCTTTCTCGACTTATCCAGGGCTTTTGATCTGGTCTCTTATGACATTCTATGGAAGAAGTTGGAGAACATAGATTTCCCCACAGAACTGATTAACTTGTTTAAATGTTGGTATGGAGGCCAGATCAATAGCGTGAAATGGGCGGGTTCTCTGTCGGAACCATATGGGTTGGAGTGTGGGGTGAGGCAGGGAGGGTTGAGCTCCCCCGCACTCTTTAACTTATATGTTGATGCACTGATTGTTGCTCTCAGCAGTCATCATGTCGGTTGTCATATTGATGGAGTGTGCCTGAATAATATCAGCTATGCGGACGACATGGTGCTGCTGAGCGCATCGGTTTGTGGCATAAGAACATTGTTGGAGATATGTGAGGCATATGCTGAAGAACACGGTCTGAAATACAATGTCACGAAAAGTCAGTTTATGGTGTTTGAGGCCGGCTCAAAATGTCCTATAACAGTACCGCCCATCAAACTGTACGGGGTTCCCTTGCTAAAAGTGAACCACTTCAAATACCTAGGGCATTTGGTTACTGTCGGTCTCAGAGACGATACTGATATCGAGAGGGAGCGGAGGGCATTGTCAATTAGAGCTAATATGATAGCCCGCAGGTTTGCACGTTGTTCCAAGTCGGTCAAGCAAACACTTTTTAGAGCTTATTGTACCTCATTTTACACGTGCAGCCTGTGGGTGAATCACACCCAAAAAGCATACGAAGCCCTCCGCGTCCAATATAACAACGCTTTCAGAGCGCTGATGGGGCTGCCGCGACACTGTAGTGCCTCAGGCATGTTTGCCGAAGCTAGCGTCGACTGCTTCTATGCAACGATGCGTAAGAGGTGCGCGTCTCTGGTGCGCAGGGTGCGCGGCAGCCCCAACAGCGTGCTGATGATGATAGCTGACAGGCTCGACTGTCCTTACTTACGACGCTGCAGTGACTTGCACGTCACCTACAGTCGTCGGCCATTAATGTGTTAGTGTACTGTGTTTTTGTTTTTGTATTGTATTGTAACGTATTGTTTGGTGTATGTGTGTTGTATTCAATATTGTATGAGTCATTGTAACTCGAATTAATAAATGAATAATAATAATAATAATAATAATCTGTGGCCCGACTGTCAAGGCGACTGTCATGAATTTTTTTTCTCCGTCATATATTTTTAGTATTTTTACCGATTTCTTTGATTTTTAAACATTAAATATGACACAATGTTGTGCTTCGAGTATGTGTTCCTACCATCTCATTCCTAAAGAAACCAAAATTGGCAGCAAAACCGAAACACATACCAAGATGTAAGAATAAAAACTATAGACGGAGAACAGTGCAATGCTGACGCGAAGTCGGGCACGGCAACTACTACAAGACACACACCCAACATCTTCGGGTTCGTCGCTCAGCTCCGCCTCACAGTTGCCGGATCCTGCTCCAGACGAGAGTCCAGTGATACCGGCCGCTGCAGTTGCGTCGAGCTCGAGCGACGAATACTTCTCGCCGCCGACGACACCACCACCAGCACGTCGCGGAAGAGGCCGACCACCGGCCAGCTTAGGACTCCGAGGCCCACCGGCCTTTGATAGGGTCCCCGCTCCCGGTGGAAGTGTGCGGCGCATGAGATGGACACAAACTGTCAATGAAAATGTCATGCGCGCATACTTTGGGGCTACAGAGGGACGAAGTAACTTGACTGCGTACCGTGGTCGGATGCTCTCTCTGTTTCAGGTGCTTGAGCCAGCTGTCAACGTGACGGCCCAACGACTGTCGGATCAGGTGCGGGTCATCCAGCGTAACCATATGCTGGACGACGCCGTACTTGATCGACTACGCCTCGAATCACGGAATAACCGTGTAACGCCTGCTTCGCCACTGGTCGCGGTGCAACTACAAAATTTACCCAGTGCCACACCGCGACCCGACCACGTTGGTGAAGAGGATGATGACGGGGTTATATCTGTGAGTTCCCAATGCAATGCACGATTGAGGAGCGCTTTGGAGGATGCTTTCCGGGAGTACCGCTCCACTCCACCTGAACTTAGACCACGTTTACCTCGTTTGCCCATGCACAAGAAAAATAAGGCACTAGTGTGTACTCTAGACTCGCTGCTGTCAAATTGTTTTGACGGCAGCAAAGACCTTGCCGATACCCACTCGATCTTGTACTGTGCAGCTGTAGCGGCATGTCGTGTAGCTCATGTTAAATTTCCCAACAGTGACAGAGCTCCACGACCAAAACCAGCTGTTCCAGCTTGGCAGTGCAGGATTGAACGCCGTATCGGTGAGGCTAGGGTACTCATCGGCAAGCTAATCTGCTTCAGGGAGGGCAATACTCGCCCTAGAGTGATGCGCTTTGTGAGGCGGGCGTTCTCGGGGACTGATATTAGCTCTCGAGATTATTTGACCCGCGTCACAGAGCGTATCGACTTCCTGAAGCAGAAGATCTGTGCATGGGCAAACCGTATTCGACGGTACAGACGGAGAGTTGAGCGGTATACTCAGAATCGCACATTCCAGAGCGATGAAAGGTGGGTTTACAGGGCTTGGGAGCGACTGGATCAAGGTGTGATTGACACGCGCCTGCCAGATGATGACGCCATGTGTTCGTTCTGGCGAAGCATCTGGTCGGCGCCTGTCAATCACACCGAAGGAGATTGGACTAGGAAGATCGAGCGGGCGTGCGAGGGAATACCAGAAATGGGGGCACTGAACATCAGCCCTCAAGATGTGGCTTGTGCAGTCCGCCCGTTGCCTAACTGGAAATCTCCAGGGCCGGACGGGCTGCACAACTTTTGGATAAAGTGGTTCCAAAGGTCGCACGCCCGATTGGCATCCCAGTTCCAGTTAGCCTTAGAATCAGGGTCGCTGCCCCAGTTCCTAACGACAGGTATAACCCACCTGCTCCATAAATCAGGTAGTGCTGCGGAACCCAAAAATTATAGGCCGATCACTTGTTTACCGACGGTCTATAAAGTTTTTACATCCATTTTGAGAGCTAAAATTAACAAACATATAGACAACAACTGCATCATGTCTGCCTCTCAAAATGGATGTAGGAACGGGTCCCGCGGTACTAAGGAGCTGCTCCTCATTGATATGGCCATTAGCCAACAGGTTCGTCGTTCCCGAAAGGATCTGTCGACATGTTGGATAGATTATAAAAAGGCCTATGACTCGGTGCCCCATACATGGCTCATGAGGGTGCTGGAGTTGTATAAAGTAGATGCAACTCTACGCACCTTCCTGATGTCATGTATGGGGCAATGGAGGACGGTTCTTCGCTATCCAGGATGTCGACATATCCAGAGGAATAGCGAGCCGATACGGATCGAGCGAGGTATATTTCAGGGCGACAGTTTGAGTCCACTTTGGTTCTGCCTAGCCTTGAATCCTCTTAGCACACTGCTGGAGGACTCAGGACTAGGCTATCGATTAAGGAGAGGTGGTCAGGTTATATCTCACCTCCTTTACATGGATGACTTGAAACTCTTTGCCCCCAACGATTTGCAACTGATGGAGCTACTAAAGGTAACCGAAACTTTCAGTAGCGCCATCAGGATGGAATTTGGTGTGGACAAATGTGCAGTCATGCATGTAAAGCGAGGAGGGATTGTGGAATCCGGGGGAACCCAACTCTCGGACTCCATACACCTAAGATCCCTCTCCTCAATCGAAACCTATAAGTATTTGGGTATGTCGGAAGCGTTAGGTATCAACGCTGCTGACATGAAGCAATCGCTGAAGGAGCGCTTCTTTTGCCGCCTGAATAAAGTATTAAATAGTCTTTTATCAGGCGGAAACAAGGTGCGCGCCTTCAACGGTTGGGTCATGCCGGTTTTGATGTACTCTTTCGGCATACTCAAATGGACCCAGACGGAACTTGACGCCCTGGATAGGAGGATCCGCACACTGCTGACCATAAATCGGATGCATCACCCACGTTCATCGGTGATGAGACTGTATATCCCGCGGAAGTGTGGAGGTCGAGGCTTCTTAAATGCTAAGACCCTGCACAACCGTGAGGTATGCAGTCTCAGGGAATACTTCCTAGAAGCCGACGTGGGGATGCACCGAGATGTGGCCTCAGTGGACAAGGGCCTTACCCCGCTATCCTTGGCTAACGAGAACTGGCGCAAACCTATAGTATTAGATACTAATGACCGCAGGGAAGTATGGCAGAACAAAGAGCTTCACGGGCGCTTTTACCGGGCCTTACATGGGCCCGATGTAGACCTACTAGCGTCTGTATCCTGGCTGCGATTCGGTGATCTCTTTGGGGAAACCGAAGGTTTTGTCTTTGCGATTATGGATGAAGTTATGATGACGAACAACTACCGAAAATATATTGTGAAGGACGGCACGGTTGACATCTGTCGGGCATGCCACCGTCCGGGGGAATCAATCCGACACATTATTTCTGGCTGTTCTCGTCTGGCTAACGGAGACTACTTGCATAGGCACAACCTTGTGGCCAGGATTATCCACCAGCAACTTGCTCTGAAATACAGTCTTGTGGAATCGGAAGTACCATACTATAGGTATGTGCCCGACCCAGTTCTCGAAAATGACAATATCACGTTGTATTGGGATCGATCTATCATCACTGACAGGACTATTGTTGCCAATAAGCCAGACATAGTGGTGATAGATCGATTAGAGCGTCGCACAATGATTATTGATATAGCGGTCCCGCATGACGAGAACCTCGTGAAAGCCGAAAAAGATAAACAGATCAAGTATCTCGACCTGGCTCGCGAGGTTGTCGACATGTGGGAAGTGGATACAGCAGTCATTGTGCCGATAGTCGTGACGGCCAATGGCATAATAGCCAAGAGCCTCGACCAACACCTAAGGAGGCTCTCGTTAGGCAACTGGATCAAGGGCTTGATCCAGAAAGCGGTACTTCTAGACACGGCGCGTATCGTTAGGAGATTCCTCTCTCAGGAGCCCTGACCACCGGTAGCTTGGACCCTGTTCCCGATACCGGTGGGCTACTATTTTTTATATTTTTAAATGTTTTTGTTTTGCCTTTTGTTTTTTATAAAAATATTTAAAAATGTAAATTATATGTATTTAAATGAAATAAAGGAGATAATAATAAAAAAAATAATAATAATAATAATACCTAGAGCTGTAAGTTGAATCAGTTTACATTTGTTTTATGTGCTTTTGTTGTAAGTCAAATTGAGTTTTTTAATACTTCAATGATTATGTATTGTTTGTTGCAGATAGAAGTACCTAGTCGCATATGCCATACTTGTTGGGTTGCTGCAGACAGAGCTGCTGTCCATATGGTCTCTGGCCCATCAACTTCTTCCCAAGCAAGCCCAATTGAAGAAATACAGCCACAGGTACAAGTTCTTCCTGCTGAACCTCCAGTTGAAGAAGTTAGAAGTATTCAGCCTGAACCTACTATTCTATTACCAGATTACATGAGGGCTGTTGAAACAGAAAGTAGGTGCTTTATTGAAGGATGCCTGAGAACAGAGAGGTACAGAGTTCCACTTTCTACTAGAAAGATGTTGCTCAGTCGGTATAAATATTATGTACCTGAGAATAATCGTCTATGTGATAGACATTTAGTTATAGAAGCATGGGATTTTCTTACCAGTTTGAGAAATAATTATGTACAGACTTTTACAGCAAAACATATCCAGGACATGATGTCCTTAAAAGAAGTTGTAGAATCAGAATTACTTCATTTTGAGAGTATAGATGATATGGAAGACCATGTTGTGCATACGTGGATAGGGTTAAACAAAGCGCAGTTCCATCAAATGTTTAATGAGGTTCCTCAGTTATTAGAAATTCCTAGGGGGTCCCTAGCTTTAGCAGCATATTTAATTAAGCTTAGAACTGGTGATTCTGATGAGAGGTTGTCAACTTTATTAAAAGTGTCTAGGCGAACTCTAGAAAAGTGGTTACACCAAGTGAGAGATCTGCTGTATGAGTATTTTGTACCTAGACACCTAGGTTTAAATCATATAAATAGGCAAAACATAGTGCAAAGAAATCTGTTAATACCTAACACATTGTTTGGTAACTTTGAGGGAGTAGATAGGCCCATTGTAATATTTGATGGAACATATTGTTACATTGAAAAGAGTTCGAATTATTTATATCAAAAAAGAACATATAGCATGCACAAATATCGCAATCTTATGAAACCGTTTTTAATGGTATGTACCGATGGGCATATAATTGATGTGCTGGGCCCCTATCCAGCCACCACTTCAGACGCTGATATAATGAAAAAGGAATTTTCAAATGAAAGACCATTACGGGAATACTTCCTTCAAGGTGATGCTTTTATACTGGATAGGGGCTTTCGTGATTCATTGCACTTGTTGCACCAATGTGGATATAGGACATATGTGCCTGCATCATTAGAAGAGGGTGAGACACAGCTTTCCACTAGTGAAGCAAATAAATCGAGAGCAGTCACCATATGTCGTTGGGTAGTGGAGGTAGTAAACGGCAGATTCAAAAGAGATTTTAAATTATTACGGCAAAATTATTTTAACGTAGCTAGTAAAAGTTTCATGAAAGATTTTGAGGTGGCTGCTGCTCTTAAACAATTTTCACCCTCCTATTATTGATCGTGTAGATGCTGGGGAAATATTAGTACAAATAAATATGAATATGAATACAGAAAATGAATTAGCAGAATTTATTGTAAGAAACCATTATAATAGGCGTTGGGCTGATTTTCAAACAATAACTGTACAAAATGATAACCTATATGATTTTCCCCAGCTTACCGATACTGAGCTAATACTAATATCACTAGGCACATATCAAATAGAGCAGGCACGTTCCTATTTTGGTGAACATGTAAGGGGCAATGATGGCTATGTGATAGAAGTGTGCAGGGAGGTCAGCAGCAGCCTACTTCGAGAGCTGTCAGCTACAAATACCTCATGGCTACTTAGGGGCCGCATTCATTCGAGACATATAAGTCGAAAAACGTATTTTGTTTACATTTTAGTCGACAGCTCTCGCAGAGGTAGGGAAGCAATAATAAAATATTATTGTAACTGCATCGTAGGCAAACGGACTGTAGGCTGCTGCGCCCATGTAATGTCAATAATATGGTACCTTAGTTGGGCTAGGTACCAAGATAATATTGTACCACCTGCACAATTTCTAGATGACATTCTAATTATAATTGAAGATGAATAAAATATACTAATTAAAAACGATTTTTATTTTTAATTATCACCTCCTTACCCATGATTTTTAATAGGTATTTGTGTTTCCTAATTTCCATCCACTCTACAAATATAATTAAGGCAAGTCAAAGTGCCGTTAGTGGCACTCTATCCCTATCGGATTAAGTGCCAGGGTCCGTTTAGGCATGGGCACGCCACAATTGCGGCGGTAAGGCCCCTCTTTGAGGAGTGGCTAGAGAGGCGCCACGGCGTCCTCACCTTCCGCCTGACGCAGGTCCTCACCGGACACGGTTGTTTCGGGAGGTTCCTGTTCAGGATAAAGCGGGAGGAAACGCCCGGGTGTTACCATTGTGTGGATCGCCCGGAGGACACGGTGGAGCATACGGTGGAGGTCTGCCCGGCTTGGGCGGGGCACCGCCGTGTCCTCACGGAGGCGATCGGCAGCGGCGATCTCTCGCGTCCGGCCCTGGTTCAGGCCATGGTCCGGAGCGAGAGTGCATGGGAAGCCGTCACTTCCTTCTGCGAAGCAGTAATGCTCGCGAAGGAGGAGGCGGAGCGCGCGAGGGAAATGCAAGATGCGCGCCCTCGCGCCCCTAGTCGCCGCAGGAGATGCCCCGGGCGTCGGGAGTCACGAGCCGACTTCCGGCCACCGTAGGCGCGGGCTTGCGGACGGTGGGCATTGGGTAGCTCGCCGTCCGATTAGGACCAGGCCCGGGTCGACGGCGCGTTGTGTTCCACGCGCGCCTCAAAGAGATGTCAGCACCAACTGACGGGGTCCGTAAGGGCCAATGCCTGCCAGGGTTGCGAGTTTGTCCGAAAGGGATATCGCGGCCCCGGCACACAGGCAACGGAAGGAACACGGGTGGGTTTTAGTCAGTAAAAGTCTGACACTCTGTTACGTTGTATTTTTTATGCCTACCACTAATTGGTTTTGCACATCTAAATCCTTAATAAATAAAGTGGCATTTACCTGAAAACATACGTAGTCAATTATAAAGTATCCCACAGGATTATTTTAAAATGAATTATTAATTCCTTAAACTATAATTCGTCACTGGACTTTTTAGTTTCACTTTCTGTAAAGAAATCACTTTTCTAAACAGGTTTGCACAATTAATTAGACCAAATATTGTAAATTAGTTTGATTGCAAAATAGAATAACAACACAAATGTCATTCATTCAAACGTCAGCTTCTGTCAGTTATAAGCGACATCTGTTGTCGCCGATTCATGGTTGTAGTTTTAATCGATAACAGTTCATTTTAACATATTGATTGGTAATCATCGAAATAATATCCAGTGACCAGTCCTTAATTATTTTCGGCTTTCGGTAATAAAATTAATAATAAACTAAATAACCGAAAACGGAAATGAATAAATTTTTTCATTGTAAACTTTTTTCTAGAACTTTCATTGTCAAACGAATACATATTTAATCTGTGAAGTGTCTTTGACGTAATGTTTCTGGTAATTAACCTAATTATCCCTAATTAATATTATGGGTAAATTACCACATTCTAGACAAATTTTGGCATTGCAGACGGCCAAAGATTTGTTTTAATTAGTTTTTAATTCTGGATCTGCAGGATTTTTAGTGTTTCAGCGTTCAAACGTCATGTTGGATAGTTGTTTGTGAATTTCAAGAGTTAAGTGTCGTAAGTGATATGGATATCTTCCGTGAACTGGTAATAGTTTTGCCTGGAGTAAGGGAGATTTTCTGAATGCTCTCATCCAGTTCCGGTTGGCTTCTAGGCCATAAATATTTGCCGAGTTGAGCGTCCATTCGCCCTTGAACACGCTTGAGAAGTGACTGCAATTCAATAACACTTCTAAAAGGTGAGCTTCGTTGTTAAATAGTGTTCGGAAGTAATATGTGAGTCCTCCCCTGGTTAATATAGGGATTCGTTGTGAAGTATTTGATATTTATTACAGGATTCTTAGCTGCGTCTACGCAGGTTGCTTCCCGGCCGGTCGAAGATATTGCAGTCGAGTGTTTTCTCCCTGAACCAACCGTGAGTATTTCACCAGCTAACTATTTACCATAGATATGCCATAGGAGGTTACTCATGGTATTGGATTAGAATGTTCAAGGCAGTGTATTGAGGTTTTTCTGTGTAGTTGATGGACGCCGCGTGGGTAATCCTTGTTCCTATTGTCCCACCACTCAGGATGAGGCAAACAGAAGTCGTAGCTCATTATGTTGTGTTTGCAACAGGCTATGTTAACCGGCTAAAGTTTTAGCCTTCTAGATTTCCTAGCTCGGCCACCTCCAGTATAGTAAATTAGATTCTCCTTGTATTATTGGGTCTCCGTATTGTCAATTCCAGGTGAGGCACCTCGAGTGATTCGTCTCGCCGCCAGGATCTAGAGTGGCGTCTGGGGCCTGGACGCGAGACCCATTCCTCGAGACAGCTCTAAGCCTCTTGCGGAGACGACTGTGCGGCTGGTCAAGTCCGCCTAGCGTTAGCGCAGGCGGGACGGTTTTTTTTTACCCTTACATTTATATTTATTCATTTTAATACGGTATACATATAAACCGGTATATTACTTTAGCCCGGGTTTCAATATTGGGAACCCGGTCTGTATCAGAAATTTAAATAAGGACCCCGAGTTCGACATCCTCAGTTATCTGAATCTGGAAGAATATTGGACATCTTCGTCGGCTCTGGGATCCGGGATTTTCTAAATCCCTGGCGCCCATTTACTAATTGTTTATTAATTGTTTATTGTTTGTTTAATTGGAAGGTTACACCTTATTAATTCAATCTTTTATTATATTTTAATCTTAATTTAAAATCGGAACAGTACTGGCTTTATCTCCAACTCCCCACGACCTTAGTTCTTAAAGCTGAAGTTTGAGCTGGCTGGCATTAATAAGTGACAGTGTGTCACATACTTATTATACAGGTTAACTTAGTTTAAGTGTTTGAAATAAGTAAATAATTATTAACGCGGTGGACCCTTAAAGGCTACCGTATATTGTTTTTAAGAAGGAGTATTCTTTTTAAATATATGTTATTTCAAACAGTTTATTGTTTCCTTGTATTTCGATACGTAACCACCTTGCATGAAGATTTTGTTCCATTACCTATAGAGGGACAAAAACTTATATGTAACAACTCCCTCTTGCTCCGCCCAGAGCGGGAGGAGTCATTTGATGATTTCAAAAAAAAAAAAAAAATGGGTCCGTTTAGGCACAATAGAATGTAATGTTTTCGGAATTTGGTGTTTTACAGCGAACTAACCGTGTATACAGTGCCGCTAGCGGCACTGTATACACCTTCTATAATTGTAACAGCATCCTATCTTTAAAAAAAACAACTACCTATCGCACAATGAGGTTATTTACATCGCACTTCAAAAATCAGCTGTTTTGTTACGTAACCTCACTTTAACAAAATCTCTTTTAACTCGGCTCTCAGATTGCTAAAATCCGCAAAATTTTCAGTGATGGTTTGATAATATTGTAGCTATTAATTGACACCAATTTCATCTCTTTACATCCAGGCCCAAGATTGTATGAAAGCGTATCCGTCTCCTTTAGGTCATTGACCTTTCTATTCTTACCTCAGACGCATAATAGAAGCACACATTACGTGGTAGAAGTAATTACGTACCTACCAATAAAATACAAAACACGAAACATGCAAGTTTAAACAATTTACCTATTTAAAAAACGATAGTAAAACAAATTAGATACCTACTCACATTTCTGCATCAACAGTTAAACTGAAAAAAGATAAGTCTTTATCTCTTTTCTTGCTGGATCTTTATCCATCAACTGCACATAATAGGTACACCAGAACCAGTCATATCATAAGAATTTGAAACTAAGTACGTCACGTCGCCGCGTCGACCGAAATAATATGCGTACGTACTAAGGCGTTCAATACCGGTATTCCGGGATCCCGTAATACCGGTATTAACGCCCGAATACCGTGATTACGGTATTACAAACATTCGATGTGAATGATGTGATCTTCTCAAACTCAAAGCATTTATTTCAAATAAACCAATTACAGGTAGGTACTTTTGAATTGTCAAGAGGTCGGTCAGTCAGAAATATGAAGCTAGTTGCCCATTCCAACGCGTAGTAGGTTCCTATGGAGAAGAACGGGCAAGAAACTCCACGGACACTCTTTTAAATCAGAATATATTTACAAAAAATTGGTTACATCATTCATGTTGTAATTATACATGTGAGAACAATGTAGAAAGACGTGCACATTAAAAGCGTCCGTAATAAAAAACAATTCAAAAATTTTAATAAGCCGTAGCAGCTAAGAGATGACCAGTCCCCACTGACGGCGCCCGTTCACGAACATGACGCATGGATCAGCACCATTTAGCTCAACCATTTTGAAGGGAACTTAATGATCCAACACACACGCCACCACCAGCGAGACATTTGAGTGAGCATGACATACTCTCAGCCGCCAGGGCACATTCAAGTCAATCAAAGACGTACCCAGTAAATGGTAGCTGTAAAGTATGTACATAGTGCTCACACATGTGCTATGCAATTATATAATACTAAAAGACTGAATTTATACAATCTAATGATAGTTTTACAATCTTCAGCAGCTCCAACAATATTTTTGAATGCTAATCAATTAGTTTATGCGCCCTTGTGGAGCTGGACCAGCGTTGAGCCAAGCATTTTTGTCATCGATGTAATCCCCCAACTTGTAATATGCTTGGCTGCATAGTGTGCGTTTTATACAAGATTTAAATTTTGTTTCATTCAGTTGGAGTATGTGGGGAGGTATTTTATTGTAACATTTCAAACAGTACCCCATGAAGGATGAGTCTACTTTAGCCAGTCTGAAACCCGGTTGAATTAATTGGACCCTATTTCTAGTCCTATAATTATGTCTATCACCTCTTTTACTGAAAAGACTTAGATTTTTCCTAACGTACATGATGTTTTCATAGACATATTGACAAGGTACCGTCATGATGTTAATATCTTTAAACAGTTCCCTTAGAAAATCGCGTCTGCGGAGGCCATATATTGCTCTGATGGCTCTTTTATGCAGAATAAAAATAGACTCGATATCTGCAGCCCGTCCCCATAGTAAAATACCGTAAGACATGATACTATGAAAGTAACTGAAATAGACTAGCCTCGCGGTACCTACATCAGTAAATTGACGGATTTTTCTTACAGCATATGCTGCTGAACTTAGGCGTCCTGCAAGAGATGTTAAATGAGGACCCCATTGCAGCCTTGAGTCGAGCGTGATCCCCAAGAAAACAGTTTTATCGACGAATTCTAATTTCTCCCTATTCAATACTATGTCACAATCACTACTTTTAACATTCGGTAAAGCAAATCTAATGCATTTAGTTTTATTCCCATTTAATACTAAATTATTAGCAGTGAACCAATTTTGGACCTGCAGTAGGGCGTTATTTACGTCGTCAAGATTTGATGCACGTCTATTTATCTTAAAAATTAGAGAAGTATCGTCAGCAAATAACACCATTTGTGGTTGGGTTTTTAATAAATGGGGTAGATCATTTACATATACTAAAAAGAGGAAAGGACCCAATATCGAGCCTTGTGGGACACCCATTTTTACTTTTAGACCGAGTGAATTGACCCCATTAATTTGAACTTGCTGTTGTCTATCATTTAAATACGATTTTACCAAACTGAGCGCAAGTTTACCTAGTCCGTAATGCTCAAGTTTCAAGAGTAAGGTCTCATGATTTACGCAGTCAAATGCTTTTGAGAGTCACAAAAAATTCCTATGGCATCTTGGGCCTCCTCCCACGCTGTAAATATGTGTTTTAATAAGGTGACACCGGCGTCAGTCGTACAACGTCCTTTGGTGAACCCATATTGCTGATCGTGTAAAATTTGGTTAGTGTTAAAATGATTAAGCATTTGATTGAGCATTACCTTTTCGAACACCTTGCTGAATACCGGCAGCACGGAGCCGGGAGCAGCTTCTAATGTTTGTAATTCCTTCTCACCCTTGTTTTCACCAGCGCAAGCGTCCCGCTGTTATCTTTAGCTGATCACAAGTTTTAGCATCTGATATTATGATCCTTTTCCACTTTTAATATTATAATTATTTATGTAATCTAATCACGGTATCCGTTAGACCTAAAATACAAATGTTATATAATAATATTTAAATATTTTATATACAAATATTTGTGCAGTTTGGATTGAGGGAGTGCACATTTTAGATATGGCTATGTCATCAGGGCTGGTGCATGGAATTCAACTAGCGGTTAAAGACGTGTTGTATACTTAAAATATCATTTTCAACGAACTTTTTCTGCTGTTCGTTCTATTTCAATCGCCTCACCGCTTAATACTGACATTGAGTTTGAGGCTGACAGCAAAGACGACAATGCTGATCAGACTAATCAAGGCGACGACGACAATGCTGATCAGTCTAATCAAGGCGAAGACGATGATTTAAATTATGTGGAAACACAACCGCTCGAAACAGAAATACCTGAGTTTATTTACAAAAAACTCATAGATAAAGTGAGAAAATTTGTTTTGTTTTTTGTAAGTCTCCATCTTGTCTTGCAATCTAGTAGTAGAACTACTAGATTGCAAGACAAGATGGAGACTTATGGCTGACATCATTGGGCACTTTTATCAAAAGTTTTAATCGATCTAAAATTAAACTCTGATTTCTCATTTATGCTGAGCTGAGGCCCTATTGGCATTATAATCATTGTGTTTTGTATTTTTTTAGTTATAAGGTGTATTTTTCTGCTGTTTGCCAATAAACGTATTTTTCTTTCTTTCTTTTCTTTCATGCAAAATGACTAGATTAAGGGCTGATTTTTCAATAGTCAGATTACTTATAACTGAAGAATAAATAGGTCAGTTTGACATATTTTCTATACAAAAGTTGTCAAACCGCCATATTTATTCCACTAATAAAAGTTATGTGATGTTTGAAAGATTAGCCCTAAGTTTAAGTTTGATTACGTTCCTAATTCTTAGTCCTACCTAAATAATCAGCCAATACCAAAGTTATATAATAGAGTTGTATAAATGATATTTATTTTATTATTTCCAATAAATAAGAACAAAAATTAATGATTTTATTAATGTCTTAGTTGAACTTGCTTTTCCAATACCGGTATTGAAAAAATCCGGTATTTGAAAGCCCTAGTACGTACGCGCCTCGCGGCTGTCGGCAACCCACTGAGAAATTAGTCGCGTGCGACCCAGCGGCCGGTAGGTAGTTAGCGCGAGTAAGTACATGGAGTGCATCATCTGGTAATCTGTGGTTTAGCGTCGATCTAAGACCTAGGACATTTTACCCTCTGAGAATTATGATGCTTTACGCCACGTAGCTGCGGCGGCCTAGACCAACCAATAACGGCGTGGCGTTGTAGCATTGGCGTAGCGTAGCATCGACGTAGGACTGGCGTAAATAAAGTATTTCTGGTGCCACCGTGACCCGTGACAGTGACCGTTAGCAAAATCATCAGAAGCAGCGTTAAGTGTGGACCCTGAGTGACGGCGCACCACGCAGGCGGAATGAACAAATGTTCGACACGTTTGAACATGTCCGGAGTGCGAGCGGCGCAAATCCGTTCCGCAATCCGCCATACGCGATGCGCCGTCACCCGTCACTCAGGACGCACACTTAGGGCAGGGCGCGGTTGGGCGACCGCCCAAGGGCACTAAGCATGACTTCAGAGCGTTCATCCAAAAATTTGGCAACGTCGCTAATAGCTGTAAAATATTTTTCTTTAACCGTTTTAGGTGTAAAAAAGGCATTTGAAAACTTTCCAAATACTTTTTTTACAGCAGTATATTCGGTGTTACGATATTAATTGTTGCATTCCATAATCAATATTTTAGATCACAGTTAGCCATATTTCTTATTTCCATACAGTAATATTGCCAAATTAATCAAAACAGTGAAATATTTGACAGCTATGTGCGGCGTTGCCCACTCAAAACTCAACGCAGTTTAGACAGACGAGATGGGAAATCAGACATGAAGAGCGTTTATACAGAAAGTGCACTTTCTGTATAAACGCTCTTCATGTCTGATTTCCTTGTCTGGCCCGCCGAGGGGCTGAGGAGTTTGCTTAACTCCCACTATGCCTTGGTAAACACGAGTGGAGAGGGTACGAAGCAGAGCACAAAGAGAACCACGAATATAAGAAACACTGCTGAAGGTGGGCAACGTCGCAAATAGATGTCAAATATTTCACTGTTTTGATTAATTTAGCAATATTACTATTACACGGTATTACGGGATCCCGGAATACCGGTATTGAAAGCCTTAGTCTATACTATACTCACCAGAATCAGTTGAGTAGCAAAATAATAACGTAAATTAACATGGAAAAAATAAAAACTTGGCAAGTAAAGAGAATAGAGAGTTGTGTAATTTCAATTTTTGTATGAGTAGGTAAAGCAGTACCTTGGGCATTCTGTTAAAGGGGTGATAGACGCACGAGTAAGTACGCGTACTTATGGCTCGCCGACCTTACTCGCCCGTGATGCCCGTGTGTCATACTAAGTGCGCGTACTTTAAAACCGCTGAGTAAGTTCGTCGGCGATACAACAGGTTTGAAATTTTGCTCGTATACTCAAAATTCAAAAGTCATTTTATTCAAACTAGGCTGACAATCAGCACTTTTCGAACGTCAAGATTACATAAGACAGTCCCCAAAACGCCCACCCTTCACCACTTCCTAGTGCGTTAGCTGGGAAGAAGAAGTGGCGCAAGAAACTCCCCAGCATCACAGCTGTCTGATTAGTTAGACGAAAAAAAAAATGCCTTGGGTAGTAGTTTCGTACGTGTCATCGCAACGAGTCGCGAGCCGCCATTTTGTTTCGACATTTGTGCAATGTTTGATTAGTTGGTTCAGAAAATTCGACAACATCGCGATACAGTGTGAGCAAGCTTCACGTGTCTCACCGAGACGGCGAGCCGAGTAAGTTGGCGAACTTAAAAACCGCGTACTTTAAGTTCGCATGTCTATGACCCACTTTATATTTCACAAATAAATAAGATAAATAGCAACACTGACAAGTAATTTTTTTCTACTTCAAAACGTTCCAGATCAAACCAAAACAAAATCTTCATGAGTGTTGAATATTCCCCATCTCTATTTTACAAAGGTGACACATATCTTGCTATCTCTTAGCATTATGCAAAATTTATACAATAAACACCTGTGCGGTGCGTGACTATTCAATTTGTTATGTCACGCATGTGACATTGATTTTTTTGACAGCCTCAATCAAGCAAGTCAATAAAACGGAGGAAGTGAGGGCCGACAGACACTCGGTTTCAAATAATAATTACTAAGGAAATAAGTAATAATCTATCATTAAGTAGTAATTAGAAACTTCTATTTATTTCGTTGTTGCTGGGTAATTGTTAAGTATCAAAATGTCTCAAGTTAAATCGAACAAAAAGTTCAAATGGGCTCTGGATTTCAATCCAAAGTAAGTACTGATTTAATTTCACGTCACAAAATATGAAACGTGTTCCATCGGTTATAATAATTCCTTTTCCTTTAGGACTCGTACACCGACAACCGAGTTACCATCACCGCCAGGTTACAGCCAGTCCACCAATGCGAGCTACACTGAATCATCCAGAGATACTGATTCTAATTTACTTCTAATCAAAAAGTT
The DNA here is from genome assembly GCA_916701695.1 of Agrochola macilenta. Classification (NCBI taxonomy): domain Eukaryota; kingdom Metazoa; phylum Arthropoda; class Insecta; order Lepidoptera; family Noctuidae; genus Agrochola; species Agrochola macilenta. The sequence goes on along the minus strand of OU753559.1, from coordinate 8,631,931 downwards.
GTGGGATGTTGCCCTGGGCCCTCTCAAACAAGTGCCAATGAATTTGTTCATAATGTACATGGCTGGAAACTCCATCTCTATTTTCCCTATTATGATGGTAGGCATGCTGATTGTTCGTCCAGTGAAAGCTTTATTTGCTACCCAGAGCACATTCAAGATGGTTGAAGGCACTCAAGCAACAGGCCAGAAGTTTGTGTATTTTATTGGAAACATTGTTAATATTTTACTTGCTCTTTACAAATGCCAAAGTATGGGACTTTTGCCCACACATTCAAGTGACTGGTTAGCCTTTGAAGAACCACAAACAAGAGTCGAGCATATTGGAGGGGGCTTGTCACTTATATAAATAGGAAGAGTGATTCAAACACTTGTATGTATTGCTAACTTTATTTAGTATATCATTGTATAGAACTACTTAAAATATTTACAATAAAGTATTTGAATTAGACATATTCTTTTAACACATATTTATCGTAGCCACCTGACTTCATCATTTATCTCCTTTCTTACTGTTGTCGCTGATATCTGCTAGTTTGCTTTGCACATAAGCTTGTGCTTTCCCAAATAATACCGATGGGTCTTCAACTTTGTCTATCTGTAGCAAAGAAGAAAACATTTTTTTTTTTAAATATATTTTCAAACAAGGAATTCATATATTATAGATCAAGGAAATTTATTATATTCCTGGTTCAAGCAATAAGAAGTTGTGGGACGCTAAACGGCCATAGGTGTAATAGCAATAAAAACTATTGTCTCATTTAGTATCCTTCAACCTATGAATAATAAAATACTCTTTTCTTACTAAATGGGAGTCCTACTTGATAATGAAGTAAAACATTAAATCTAAACAAATGGTAAAATATTATGGGTCTAGATGGCCAAGCTTTCACCATACATAGGGATTTAAAAAATAATTATTTGTGTAATACATAATAATTATTGTCTCGTTGTGCCAATTGTATGCATTTCCATAAAAAGGTAAGGTATGGCCGTATGGAGCGCTTACACCACATTTTACTCAACATTGTGCTAAAATACCAAACAAAATAAAAATAAATGCTAACCAGGATTTTTTGTTATTTGCTGCCTTGTCACATTCCTCAGAAGCTTTCTTACAAAGTCCCTGCAATGTACCCTGCGTCAAGTAGAGGTAGTATAGATAGGGATAATCTTATGATATTAATCAACTTTACAATTTAAATTAGCTACAAAATGCAGATAGAAATGTGACAGAGCAAAAGAGGCCATACAATATTGTAGAACACCTACATTTGAACCAGGAATAATGAGGTTTAGGGCAGAGCAGGGTGTTAGTAATGTTACAAATTAAAAAAAAAAACAATCTATCATGTAGGCCTCCTTTGCAGGACATGGAGTTTTATGAATGATTAACAAAACATTATTATAACTTCAAAAAGCAATTCTTTGTGTCTGTTACCTTATAGTTTTGAGCTACATAGACTCCTGTATAAACACCGGCACCAAATATTACCTAGAAAATAATTTTAAAATACATATCATATTTCCTTAATTTTATATGTACTTGTTCACATAGACCTCATTGGATTTGCAATGGTTGTATTCTCTTACACTTGTTTTGACCAGTGAGAAGATACAACCCATGGCTATTTGTTAAGCATTCCTGGAAGTGAGGTGTCCTGTTATGACTTGGAGGTATTCTCATTTCAAGAAACATTTGGCTTTTCTTGTAAATCTTATTGAATTTATTTTGTAAATAAGCTAGCTATATAAATTCATTTTGTAAATAAGCTAGCAATATAAATATTTTTTTTATAAAACAAACTGTTAATTTGACATTCTAATTCCAAATGCTTTGATTATTTCACTGACAAGTATGTTTATTTCTTATTTTTGGTTTGACACTATTGCCAAATGTTTTGTAGGTAAAATTCTAAGTTATGGTTCCAACCAAAACCTTTTTAATTCCAGTTCTTTTATGTATAAAAAAAACTGGAATTAAAAAGGTTTTAAGTAATCTATGTCATAATCTCTTAAATTGTAATATTCTATGCTGTATTCACACTCTTCGAAGGAGCACTTCTTCGTTGTTGTATCAATCATTTTTCATTTTATATTTTTAAATAAGCTTCAACAAGAGTTCGGCCACTTCATGTCGTGCTCTCTATGCAGAACACCTGCACTATGGAAGACCTTGTGTGAGGCCAACCATAACTCTGCCAAAGAGAGCACTTACACGCACACAATCCTGCCATATCTTCTGCTGTTACTGTTCATGATTTTAATAATTTCATTGCCAAATTAATTAATACCTACGAAAAAGTAATCCGTAGGTATGTTGGTAAGTAATAATGATAGTCAATATCTATGTTCTATGTTATGGGGTTTGGTTTCCGCACTTAGTCCTTCAGTGGACCATTGTGCATGGGCCATAGCAGCCGTTGGTGGTTATTCCAACAAGCCCACTTCCCTCCAGAAGTCGATTAAATCTCCTGGTCTGTTCAGAACATCTGTGTAAGTTCTGGGTGTGCCGAGGGTCTCTGTTCTACGATAGTCAATAACAAAGCATGCTGCACGCGTATGTACATGATAGAATTGATTGCTATCCAATTGGATTGGCAAAATTTTTGACTCTAGTAAAAATGACACTGTAATACTGATGAATTTGAATACGACAGATATATATTACCTTTTATTGCTGCTAGCCTAAATACGACAATAATCCAGAGTTATAATAAGTAGATGTAAAAATTATTATCAGATTAGCCTATTATTATGAATTCTTTGTTCCCTAAGATGACGCTTTTACTCCAGTTTTACTCTGACTACCATGATCTTTGTAATTATTTCAGTCGCCAATTTTTTTAATATTGAATTACTCACCACCGCTTTAATCATTTTTATAATCATTAATATTTTATATTTGATTCCTTCGGAGGTATTAAACTGAAAATTATTTTCAACGAACGAAACACGGTAAAACCACTTTTTTTCTTACTTCACAATGAAAGAAAGCATTTTCGCAAAACTTTGCGCAGACTTTTTGACACTGACTGACTGTATGTGAATGACAGTTGACATTGACAATATCATTTGATTTTTGTGGTTTTTACCACGAAGCTATAGATATCTTCATGGTTTTTACTTACATTTACACATAAAAAATATCAATGGGTTTTACCATGATACAATATTATTATATTATTTTAGACCATTGATTGACGCTATATATTGTTGTTCCAGTAATGAATAGAGTAATCGATTGATTGTTGTAGTGGTGATGAATCGAGTAATCGACTTATAAGTAGTGTTAGCTAGTACTTTAAAATAAACAATTTCACAAATGTTTACCAACAGCGGCTCCCTCCCAGCGGCGACCACACTACCCGTAATATAAAGTGCAGCAAGCGTTTCGAACCCGGGCGGCGGCGGGCGGCGGGGGCGCTGTTGGTGAACATGACAATAAAAAAAATGTAGAGCCGTCACGGGACGCCTGGCAGATGTGAAACATCGACATTATTTTGTAAAAGTAATATGCAGAAAAGAACATATTGTGATAGGAACTAAACATGTCATAAAAAAATCGTTAATAATAATTAATATGATATAATATATATATATAATCGTTAATAACGATAATAATTAACTAATCGCACAGTCGATTGCGCATGGCGACGCGTCGCCACACCGTACACACTACTGCATATAGACTATATACAGAGTTGATATGACAGAGGGGCATTAAATTACACTACGTATACTATACGTGTTTAGTATTAATTCGATACGGTATAAAAATAAAAAGCATCAAAAATGAGTTTTTTTTTTTTTCAAACAAACTAAATAGCTTATGAATCAGAGTAAAACGCAACCACCCTTTGTAAATAAATTTAACTGACCTTAGAAGATACCTAGGTAACAGTGGCAACGCCGCGCCCGCGCCGCGCGGCGTGTTTTATCTCATTTCAAAGCGGGCGGCCGGCGGCGGTGGCGCGGGCGGCGGCTTAGGCCTTCACTCGCGGCTTTTAGGTATGGTTTTGAAGTACGCGCGCAACAACAAAAACACTAAAATTTTAAATTCTCGATGTGTCCTTCATTCACATGAATGCACAAATTATACCGACGGAGAATATTGTTACTAATTTTTCTAATTAAAAATCATGTCAGTGTATTCTAACGCCGTGTAAGTTACACGAGGCATTGTTGAACACTTTAATTACACACACACACACACAAAACCAAAGTTTAATTACGTGTCGTATCACAATAAAAGCAGTCGATCACAAAAAAAAAACACTAACACTAAATAATAATAATCCCAAGTTACGTGTCCTGTCACAATAAAAAAAGAAATACTGTCTTAAACTTGTTTAGTATCCTATCACAATAATAAAACTAAATCCCAATTGTCAGCGCGCGAGTTCGACAATACGGAGGCGGCGCAGGTACTTCCGTGTTACGTTACATAAGTACGTTCCGAAAGAATAGCGTCGGCGCACTGAAAAAAACAGTTTTTAGAAGCCCCACTCACTTACCGATCGCAACCCCTGCCCCTCGTCGCTAGGATGCAATAGCAACACACTGACCTATTTCTATTTCTTTTACTCACGGGGTGTTTGCTATGATTTTCACACTCGTAATGAAAATGCAAGTGTGTGTGTGTATTTATTGCTTCCTTGTTTGCATTGTCATCTTTTTAGCGAGAATATTTGGTTGTACTTGTGATTTGCGTCACAGCGGCAACCACGCATAGGTTATACTCAGATTTATCGTTTTAAGGTGCATGACCTATGCGTATAGACATAATCAGCTGTTAGGAAAGATACATCGTGTTCAAACGGGGCAAAAACTTAAAAAATCATTTGCGACTAAACTACTGCTCCTATTTAATTGATTTTTGGTACAGAGCTTGAAAATGGTACCTAGTATAGGCAGTTTAAAGGAAAGCCCCTCTGTCGTATCAACTTTGTATATACCATCATATAGCGTGGCGACGCGTCGCCACGGCATGCGTCGCCACGCCAGAAATCGGTATTACGTGCGGCTATAGATGTTTCACATCAAAAAAAACTTTCTACCTTTTTTTTAAGTCGGTTAAAAATGACAGACATTGTCACTTGTCAATTATTCTCATAGCGATTTCGTTAGTTCCATTAAATTGGTTCCAAATTTCTAATCAATAATATTTTATTTCCCCACCAAAAGTGTTAGACTTATTTTTTTGTAGTATAATTGAGCGCGTTACAAGTCCATAGGTTAAATAGTCTAAAGTATTTTTTACCGGCGAATGACGTCACTGAAACGTTGATTATGAAAGTAAGCCCGGTACGCACGGGCGTTATTTTATCGCGGTGATTTTTTTCGCGCATTGGATTTTCAGCGCTCTGCTTAGCACCAAGAGTTTAAAATCCAACAGTGTGTTGTCTTGACGCGTTGGCATGTTCTGTTGGATTCTCAATGCTAGGATCAATACAAGTTGAAAATCCAGTGAACGAAAAAAATAGGTCGCAAGCAGTAGTGCTCAATAATTATATGTCTAGATGGGTATCTGTTCCCAGCGGAGTACCTCAGGGTTCGTTGCTCGGTCCCTTCTTATTTGTGGTATATTATGTAAATGATATCGATCAGTGCAGCATTCATCCCATTTATTATGCTTTGCTGATGACATGAAAATTTTCATCAAGATTTCATCACTTGATGATGGGGACTTCAGGCCGACTTATATCAGCTTGAAGAGTACTATCGGGCTAACAAACTCAATCTCAATCCATCAAAGTGTTCATTGATCACTTAAACTAGGAAACGTGCAATCCTGGCCACCACCTATACTTTAGTGGGCCAAACTTTGCCTAGGTGCAATACTATCTGTGACTAGGTGTCCACCAAGATAGTAAGTTAGTTTTTGACACACACTGCCGCCATTTAAAAAAAAAAGGCTCTAAATAGCTTGGGTTCATAATGCGTCTTTCTAAATGCTTTAAAGATGCTAAAACACTTAAAATATTGTATTGAACTTTATAAAATGAAACTTTATTGAAACTTTATTGAATGATATGGAATATCATTCTATCGATTATCTACGACTCTGTAGGAAGTATCATTTATTACCACTCGAAGATCGACGTGAGATTGCTGGCTATTTGTTGCTATTAAAATATTTAACAATAATATTGAAAGCCCTGAGTTACACGAAGCAAATTGTCACTCAAGTGCAAATTGCGTACCTAAACGGCGTGCATTAGACCCATTATGACCTATGCGTGTGCCGCCTGGGCACAAGCCAAACCCTATCATCTCCATAAGATGCAGACCCTCCAAAACCGTTTCCTTCGAATGGCGACGGCTTCCCCCTGGTATGTTAGGAACGAGATCCTCCATCTCGACCTTAAAATCCCCACCATAGCCCAATTTCTAAAACGCAATGCAACGCGTTATTTTGATAAAGCCGCAATACATCGCAACCCTCTGGTTGTGAAGGCCGCCAGTTATATTCCCTCTAGAATAAGTAAAGTCCGCCGTCCAAGGCATGTTCTCAAAGTCCCAGATGACCCCATAACCCTCCTCCAGGAGAGCAATAGGGCCACCAGTACAGTAAAGAAACATACACACCGACACACGTTCCGACCTCGCCGCAGAGGTCCGCGACCGCGTCCTTCCCGAGTAAATGATACTCTCCCCCGACCCTTACTCGACGATGCGCCAGCCCGCGTCGAAGCTGAGCCCGTAGTCTTTAATTCCCCGAATAATAATAATCTATGTTTGATCCGGCCTGTCCCATCTTGCTGTCCTCCCCCCAGCGACGCCCTAAGCCGAGGTCCGTACCCCACAGGGGGTGCCCTTAACGAGCGTTAGCCTAATTTTAATTAGAATAGTTTATGCCTCTGGCTGGAGGCTTTAAGTGTAGAAGCTTAAGGCAGCCACAGGAAAGTTCGGTTAAGCAGCTACGACCTCCTCAGAGGTCAACTGCGAGAAGCCCTACATAAAAAAAAAAGCCCTGAGTTATTATTAAAATTTTATTTCAATATACAATACAAAGTTGATACGACAGAGGGGCTTTTCTTTAAACTGAGTATACTAGGTACCATTTTCAAGCTCTGTACCAAAAATCAATTAAATAGGAGCAGTAGTTTAGTCGCAAATGATTTTTTAAGTTTTTGCCCCGTTTGAACACGATGTATCTTTCCTAACAGCTGATTATGTCTATACGCATAGGTCATGCACCTTAAAACGATAAATCTGAGTATAACCTATGCGTTGTTGCCGCTGTGACGCAAGTCACAAGTACAACCAAATATTTTCGCTAAAAAGATGACAATGCAAACAAGGAAGCAATAAATACACACACACTTGCATTTTCATTACGAGAGGGACAATCATCTGCAAAACACCACGCGTAAAAGAAATAGAAATAGGTCAGTGTGTTGCTATTGCATCCTAGCGATCGAGGGGCAGGGGTTGCGATCGGTAAGTGGGGCTGGGGCAGTGGGGCTTCTAATAACTGGTTTTTTTCAGTGCGCCGACGCTATTCTTTCGGAACGTACAAGATGTTACGTAACACGGTAGCACCTGCTCCGCTTCCGTTTTGTCGAACTCGCGCGCTGACAATTGGGATTTTGTTTTGTTATTGTGATAGGACACTAAATAAGTTTAAGACAGTATTTCTTTTTTTATTGTGACAGGACACGTAACTTGGGATTATTATTATTTAGTGTGTGTTTTTTTTTGTGATCGACTGCTTTTATTGTGATACGACACGTAATTAAACTTTGGGTTTGTGTGTGTAATTAAAGTGTTCAACAATGCCTCGTGTAACTTACACGGCGTTAGAATACACTGACATGATTTTTAATTAGAAAAATAAGCCGCCGCGAGCGGAGGCGCCGCCCGCTTTGACGAGATAACACACGCCGACGCGCGCGACGTTGCCGCTGTTACCTAGGTATCTGTAGGTCAGTTAAATTTATTTTCAAAGGGTGGTTGCGTTTTACTCTGATTTGTAAGCTATTTAGTTTGTTTGAAAAAAAAAAAAACTCATTTTAGGTGCTTTTTATTTTTATACCGTATCGAATTAATACTAAACACGTATAGTATACGTAGTGTTATTTAATGCCTCTCTGTCATATCAACTCTGTATATAGGCAGAACAGATATTGTGCGTGCAAGTAAAATTTTTAGTAAATTATGTACCTAAACAACACGATTTGGATCTCTTTACAACCAGTGTGACCTTTAAAAATATTTAAATAGCAGCAGTGCTTTTTTTTTCTCTCTCTTTTCAATTGCAGACACAAGTGGTTATTTTAATAGTATTAAATATAGGTTAAAATAATACGAGTATGTTACTGCTTGTATGTTGACAACACAAATTCTTTTTTATGTCTAAGCGCGAAGACTTGGCTTTCTGTCGACTATTGTTTCATTTTTGTTTTTTTTTAGCTGTAAGTCTTCCGTGCTGTAAAAAATAAATAAATAAAATGTTGTTGCTGCTGTGTTTGTACATTTTTAAGTTTAAAAAAACTATGCTTGAAATAAAACAATGTTGTGAAAAAAAAAGTAGGCACACCTAATTATTATTATGACATCTTATTAAAAAACAATACTTCTATTTACAAGAAAACAAATAAAAATTAATTACAACGTTGTGATGAACTTTAAAATTATTTTATTTATAGGTTAATAAATAGGCTATCATAATACTTAATAGTTTTAAGCAAGTAACTAGCTACATATACCAATAAAATTGTCTATCTTCAGTAAACAATAATATACTTACATATTTTTTAATACCTACTTAATTCCTTCGTAGACAATCATGAAGATAATTTCCCTGGTAGAGACCAGTAATATACAGGGTGGCAGGGACATCGACGCGAAGCCGGCTACCATGGATTCAGTACATGATTCTGAACCCCACTGCGTTGAAATTTTTCGTCGGTTATTCAAAAAAAAAACAGCTGCTCCATACATTTGGACCGCGTAGGTATTGCACTTTTCAATGAAACAGCTGTTTAAAAAAAAAATAACCGACGAAAAATTTCAACGCAGTGGGGTTCAGAATCATGTACTGAATCCATGGTAATCGGCTTCGCGTCGATGTCCCTGACACCCCGTATTGTGATCAATTTGATCATGCAATGTAATATTCAAGACTATTTCGAAGGAGGATCCGTGGTGGTAGCCCGCGATATTCAACTTTTCTTACGTTTTTTGCAATTTACAGGTTGTATCTTTAACGAAATATGATTCGCGACCATAATAAATATGTATTTACAGAATTATAATCATTAATACATCTATCTAACTTAGATTTGTTCTCAAATGTCATGATTTCGTGATATGGTCATTTAAAAAAACCTAAGAAAATTTGAATTACGCAGGCTACCACTGCGGATTCACCAGCGGGGAACGCGCTAAGGTAGCCCGCTAAGTTCAAACTTTTGTTCCGTTTTTTTCAATTTGCAGTTCAGTGTTGGGCTTTAAGTTGTCAAAATAAGATTCCCGACCGTAACATAGATGTACTTTCAAAATTACAATTGTTAAAATCACAACTGCAACAACAACAACATTAATTGCAAAATAGACGTAAGTTTTTTTTTTTTTCGCGGTCTTCCCTGGCGCTTTCGCCTTAAGCATGCAATTCTGGGTTCCACATTCGAAAGCTATGATTTTCTAGAAGAGCCGCAGCGGTGGTGGCCACATAACAGCCGCATGTCATAAAATGATGGCAGCGGGTCTTTACGGTGTCAAAAAACGCTGTTTAGGAAAACACCCACCAATCAACTTATTTTCATAGATAAAGTTTCAGTGACGTCAGTCGCCGGTAAGTTGCGGCCGCTTTGTGGTTAATTGTGGTGGACACCGATCCTCTAGGGAACCGCAGCTGTGGACAGTTTTTTTTTTCTAACTTTTTTATTACGTTATCTCTGATGCACTTGGTACCTTTTGAGGGACCTATGCTTAATTGTAGATGCTAGGGAGTAAGGTACCTACTGGTTTAAAACAAAATATATTTTTCATTTGGTTCGACACAAATATAGCTTTCAATCGAGCACAATCCTACATAATTTTTACGAGTAGGTGGGCCTGTCTCACCAGTCTCACATTACAATGGTACCTTTACATTCCGTACCTGTAATTCCTGTACCAACCTACTATATTTTATTTTCCACCATTTTTATCATAACCCGAAATTAGGTAGGTACTACATAATTATGTATTATACATAGATATTTTCATAAATAGGAATAATGTCTTATATCTAGCTTGAGGCAAGGAGCATGAATATTATCTATGAACTATTTCGGATTTATTTGAACTTAATTAATACCTTCCAACTTAGTCATCACTCTCAGATGGAGTCTCGCGTCATACGTATTACTCTATACATTTTATTCTAAGTAGGTATGAAATTAATATAGGTACATAAAAACAAGAGCTTAGCTTAAAAATAAAGGTGCTATGTACACTTACTTCCAAAACCACAATACTTAACTTAACCTAAGTAAATATTACTACACACAATTTTAACAACCATGAGTACGAATATTATCACATAACATGTACTGTTACAAGTATTTGTTTTTACATATATCCCTACAATTTTGGTCTATCAAGTGTTAAGTCTGGCGAGTTGGGCGCAATCCTTACCGCCTATGTCACATCACTTCGTTGTCCCCAGTTTCTTTAAACCACACTTTAGACCCAAATTATCCAAGGAACGCACGTTTAGCCTTACTAGCACATACGTCATATAAGTATTCATAACCGACTAATTTGTTTATTGTTCTGCATTTCTAAAAAGATATTGAATTGAGTCTTCATGTAGAGCAATCATTAACATTATAATGCCACCTGAGAGTATTCCTAATATTGCAAGTAGTAAATTAATACTTTTACCATAGTTGTTTGCATTTATTTCAGGAACTAAATCTGCGAGAGCAATATAAAGGAAAGTCCCAGCTGTTGCGGCATATATCCACTGGGACGCAGATTCATGATCTTCCGCAAGCCAAATTCCACCTGCCATGCCCATAAAACTGAGCACCGACGAAAGTAGATTGTAATAAAGAGCGCGTCTGATGCTCATTCCGGAGCGTAGCAGCACAGCGAAATCACCGAGCTCATGAGGGAGCTCATGACAAAACACGGCTAATGCCGTTGCGAAACCAGTTACCGGATCTCCACTAAAGGCCGCTCCAATTGCCAGGCCATCTGTTAAATTGTGTAGTCCATCTCCTACAATCACCATGAGCGCTGTCGACGTCATCGGCCGATCGACGGGTGGTGGCGGTGAGCCCGGCATCATCGCACCGAGTTCTATTGGCTCGATTTGTTTGCTTGAATCTGTCTTCATTTCAGTTGATACTCCCGAATCGTGAGAGTGAGCGTGACCGCCATTTATTAATTGCATAATTGCTTCTACACTGTAGAAAAGCAAAATCGTGAGAAAGGTGACGCTGCATTTTAACACTACTTCGGTTTCTTCTTGAGGCGCAGATGATGGGCCGTGTGATTTGAGGGCATGGGGCAGAAGATGTAGGAGCGCGTCTCCGCACAATGTGCCGACTGCGACCGCCACCAGGAAATGAAGCACATGGCTGAATATCGCCGACTTTAGCAATGGAACGATAGCTACTCCGAGTAGACCCGTAGCACTGATCACCAATATACTTAAGGTGGCGTATATCCAAGCTGGAATAAATATAAATACCATTATTAATATAAATTGTTGAAACTATTTATCATTCTTAGGTTTCGGGTTAGGTAGGTACAGTCAGCATCAAAAGTTGTTGACCACATTTAGGTTTTTAAAATCGCTGTACACCGTATTCACTATTAGCACTTCACTATACCAATGGGCTCTATTTAAAATAAAGTACGTTAAGCATATTTAGCTACTTACTCCAAAATCTGTCTAATTTCTGTGCTGCTTCTTCTGTTTTAAAACAAGACCGCTGGTCTAGCTGATACACCAGAGCGGGACACATTTCCAGGAATGTTTTGGGCCTTATAGTTATGACCCCCGGCGCCTCGTTCTCCATTCCATAAACTTCCAAAATTTCCCTTGGAGATAGACATGATTTCCGCAAGATGGGCTTAACTGAAACTGTTAAATTATAGTTGTTAACAAAAACAGAAACTATTTTTTTTTAAAGATGAGATTGGAATACCTATATATATATAGATTAATTACACTATTTATTTTTAAATTATAATTACATTTAACTATATACGTGGTGCTCAATAACTGAGTAAGTGCTTTGAAATATAAACGTGCAACTGAATGACAATTTCAACAATACGATTCATTCATGGATTTATGTGACAGATCCTTGGCCGGGGTCAGATGACTGCGCAAGAGCAGCCGGCCACTCGGTAATAGGATAATCGCGATTATAAAGGACAATAAAATTCTCGGTCCATTGACGTCATGAGCTTCATGTATTAGCAAGCAGAAAGACAGTATCGGCGAGTATTTTTACAAAGGCTTACAGTACAACAAGTGACTGGTAACCGGAAGTCTTTGGAATTGCATAGGTTGTACGTGATTTGAAATGAATAGACTATTGTGAATTAAAAATGTTCCAGATATTGAATTCCTATAGAAAAAAATATACATGATAAAAGTTACTTCCTTCGTATAAGGGCTACGGCCGACATCGTCTGCTGTCGCAATAAATGAGAAAGCAGCGGAACTATCTGCATCGCTTTCTACCAAACACTGGTACACACCGGATTTCAAAACTTTTCGTTTGTTGTTATAGTCTCAACAGTACCTAGGCGACCGAGCTCTGCTCTAATGATAATAGAGAATGCTCATTTAATAGTATAGGATAGTTCATACTAATTCCATGCATATAGTACATAGGTACTAATTCCATGTTGCCATGTCAGTATTCTAAGGTAGCCATCTTGTTCTAAACTTTGGGCGACCGAGCTCTGCTCGGGTGAAAATACGGAGAAAACGATTTTTCCCAGTTATAAGACCTAGCTAGATCGATTTTTCGCCCCCGTAAACCAATATAATGCAACTTTCATCGAAATCATTAGAGCCGTTTTCGAGAACGTGATTACATATTTAAATACACAAATATTGCTCATTTAATAATAATGGATTATTCGAAACAGCCATGAGGTATATTATAATATTTTCACGTTTCTGAATTTAGTCATGAACACATATTGAGTCTGATTAAGTCGATCGAGGGCATCCACAGCTGCGCAATGCCTGCTGGTAAGAACTAGAAAATGGCACATTTGCGTCATTTTGCAAATAGCTACTACCTAATCTCAATGCATAAATAAAAAAGATAAATTTTGTAGGAAATAAGGATTGATTATAAAAAGGCAATTTAAAGACATTGGTCACACCTCAGAAAACTTGTAGAATATTTGAATACCTTTGAAATTAATAAAAAATCGTGACAGTCGCTTGGTCAGGAAATAATAACTTTTTGCTTTAGTGCGCGATAAATAAGTACCTAGGTGGTAAATTGTATATTTTTATGCGAAATGGCTCTTTTTGTAGAATCACGGCGTCTTTATGTCAAAAACTTAGGAACAGTTCTAACATTTTCATGAAACTGAATGTTTTTGGAAAGTTGGAAATCAGCGTTGTTTTTCTAATTATTTGAACGCTTTTCATACAATACCAACATGCGTGGATTTTAATACTTTCTACTATTTTTCAACGTGATCATTATTTTTAGGGTTCCGTACCTAAAAAGGAAAAAACGGAACCCTTATAGGATCCCTCGTGTGTCTGTCTGTCTGTCTGTCCGTCTGTCACAGCCAATTTGCTCCGAATCTAATTGACCGATTAAGTTGAAATTTGGTACACATATGTATTTCTGTGACCCAAACACGGACGTGTAACATGAATAAATGAATTTTGAATATGGGGGTCACTATTTGGGTGCAAATAAGAAAATTAAAAAAGAAAAGTTGTGATCTGTACTGTGTGACATATCAAATGAAAGGGCTTATTGCGAGGATCTCAAATACATTTTTTTATCATTTTAAAATAAATACTTTTAAAGATATTAAAGAAAATTGATGAAAATTTACCATTCCCCCCCCCTTATCTCCGAAACTACTGATCCTAAAATTTTGAAAAAAATACAGAGAATAGTTCTATGCTTATAGATTACAGGAAAACCTGTAAGAAGTCTATGGTCTTAAAATAACATGGTAAATCACTCAATATTGTGCGTACAAACTTACATTTGCAGTTGGAATGTCTGGGTGAACATGTTTTTCAACTACAATGTTAAGTTTGTTCTTGGGATACATTTTATTCATCCCAACTACGGAACCCTTCATTGTGCGTGGTCCGACATGCACTTGGCCGGTTTTTTTTCCTTCTCTTTGTTTGTAACAGCATGTACATACATTATGAGTTTGAGCCTCATTCTCGTTTTTTATATTTTTAGCTTGTTAATAATGATCGGTGTGCTTTTGTTTCTCAAATCGGTAATTTTTGCTGACGCCAGCGACACAAGACAAATGCCAGCTTTACCTAATAATTATGAAAATGATTAATCATTCTTGTTAGGCAAATATACGTTATACCCTGTGTTATTTAAACATACGTCTCTCTCTCTCTCGATCTATAGTCTGTTTTTTTTACTAGTTTCTTTCGTGCATAATTTGAACATGTTGTGACTAATACGGAATTTGTTGCAGCAGGCAAGTGGTTTCATGCTTTAAACTTCAGTAGGTGACAGTCGAATTATAGTGAAGTAAAACATACCTTTCAGTAAGTATAATCGTAGGTACGTAGTTATATACCTTTACAAGTTTTTGCATAAATTAACATAGAATTCCGACAGTTCATGTTCATTTCAAGGATAAATTAAAATTAACTACTTTGTTACAAAGAACATTGATTACACCGTGTTTCCTCCTTTCCTTCATGCTTTCAAGGTTTATTCGTATGTCACATTTAGTTCGTTGACTAAATGAACCATTTCTTCGTAATGTAGCTTTTTTGTTTAAAAGTCCATCAACGGGTTGCAACAACCAGAATTGTTGCTTTCCGTAAACACAACTTTCAAGACTCTCCAGTGATATCGACGAGTATAGTGCTGCCAGTGCCCTGTATGTGGTGGCAGAGACATCGACGCGAAAACTTTTACCATGGATTCAGTAGGTACGAAAAATTTCATTCATTTGAAATTTTTCGTCGGTTAATAACAAAGATATCTATTGTTTCATAATAATACCAGCCTGTTACTGTCCCACTGCAGGGCAAAGGCCTCTTCTCATACAGAGAAGGCACGACCATTGATCACCACGCTTGCTCAAGACGGGTTGGCGATTTCAGACTTATATTACTATAAGTTCAGGTTTCCTCACGATGTTTTCCTTCACCGATGTCAGTAATGTCCAAGATAAACTCAGAAAGTACATATGAATTGAAAAAGTCACATTGGTACCGGATTTGAACCCACAACCTCGTGCATGAGAGGCGAGGCCTTAACCATTGGGCCATCACGACATTGTTTCATAGAAAAATGCAATACCTACGCTACGCGGTCAAAATGTATGGAACACCAGTTTTTTTTTCAAATAACCGAAGAAAAATTTCATCGCAATGGTGTTCAGAATCACGTACTAAATCCATGCTAACAGTTTTCGCGTGCTATGAATGATGTACCTTATTGTATAACTTTTTGCTTTATTAAAACAGATGTATGAAGTACATACACACACCACACGTAGATACAGATATTATATTTATTACTTATCTGTCATTATTTTGAAGTTGAAGTCTTAATTTTCTGCTCAATGCGCGCTTAAATTATTCCATGCGATTGTTATCTAATCTCCTATACCTTAAATACCTACACAAATAAATACCGACTTTGTATATTATTTATCTATTTATCAAGAATTTACTGCGGCGGAATTGTCAACAATACAGAGTAAATAGATAGAATCATTCATATCATTAAGCACCTCGCTCTATTGACATTTGTTTGTTGAATATGAGAATAAAATCAACAAACCATACTTCTCGATTGTTGTTATATGCTATCGGTCTAAGTAACGCAATATATATATTAAAGGGTGGCTCAGGGGAATACCTATAGCAGATCATATCCTTTCGAATGGCAACAAAGAAAAATCAACGGAAGTAGGCACCGTACAGCCAGAAAATAATTGAAATAATGATGGATCCTACTCGCTTTTTCGATAAACTATATCAAGGATCATCAATTAGTTTCAATGGGGGTCCGCTTTTAGAAATAATAATATGACTGTCGCGGTCCGTTTGGTAGTCGATTACTAGCAACCAAGATTAAAAATATGTAGGTAATAAAGGTATAATATGATGTAATATACAAAACATTCAAAGTAAGTAATTATTTTATTAATACGTGAAGCAAAAACTTTGTACCCCTTTTGACGAAAATTACGCGGACGGAGGAGTATGAAATTTGGCACAGTTAAAGTTTATATGGAGAAGGAGTGCAAAAAGCTAATATTTTATATAATTACATTAGAAATAAATTAATAAAAAAAAGATTACACACAGTACCATGCGTTTGACACAAGATGGCTAACTTAAAACCTTAGAACCATGAAATTTAAATGAATTATTGTCGAATTTCGACCTTTGGGCGACCACTAGTTAATATTAATGTGTAAAATGTTTTTTTTACTTTGAACTATCAGTCCGAAGTATAGATTAAGTAAATTTAGTGCAAGCTAAAACTCATTTTTATTTTAAGTATTATATGATTACATTTTAGTTATAAAAACATCCGAATCCGGACCGCGGTCTGAACTAGATGACGACGACATATAGTACTACTGGACAAAGTAAAAAGATACAGTAGTAAGGCTGCCTGTCCACTAGAGCTATCTCTTTACTTACTTATCTAATGATGATAATAAAGAATACTCACTGGTAGATGGAGATCTACGGTGCCTGTGCTGAGTGTCGTGCAGCTGTCGGAAGGTCCCGTTGATGCGATGTATGGCGAGGTCGTGAGGTGATGTGAACACCCGGCCTCCGAGCCCTAGGCTGTCTAGCAGGTGCTCGAATCCCTGCAAAGATTATATTTAAATGAATATAGATAGAAAATAATAAATACATAAATAATATTTGAGAAATAAAACATAAGTAAAACGTAGCACGCCAAAGTCAAGGTAGTACCCGTAGATTGGCCGAAACCTCTAAAATCTTTGTCTGCCTACGTCAGCCTACGCAATGCTAGGCTGCATTTACGCGGTACTACGCCGCTACGGTGCGTTTTCGCAGCGCCTACGCTACTGCTACGCGGTGCTACGCCACTTCGCTAGGCCGCCGCGCCGCCGCCGCTCCCGACGAACGCTTAGAACGAAGACACTCGAAATCAATGTTAGGTCTCATTCGTAATTTATTTTTGAGTGTTAGTCGTGTGTGTTTTGTTTGTTGTTGTGAAGTTGTGTGGATTAACCGCGTGGTTTTTAGATTGTTAAGGAACAACTGTGTATTTATAACCAAAATGTTTCCTAAAGATAATTTGGAAGGACTGATATAGGAAAACTTTACCATTTGTAATCTATAGTGACTAATAAATTATACGCTTAAAACTTGGTCAGATTACGTATCTAAAAGTATAATTTAAATCGCATCAGCTGATTTCCTAATTCAAATTCTAATCAATGGTTCGGACATGTTTGTCATGTGGTCCAAAATATACACATAAAGTCGAACAAGCTATTCTGTGTAGATAAGGTAGCTAACTTGCAACCACTTTTTAAACAATGTTAAAAGTAGTTTTTTTTACACCTATGCCGTAAGCTGTACCTATATAGCTAATTATAAAGAACGTAAAATAAGGTTATTTTTTGCTTGGCGGATTTATGGATTGTTTATCGGCAACAATTCGAGAAAGGTGTGGAGGGAGTCGTCGTGCGTTTTACTCAGAACATTATTACGTTAGAAGTCATCAAGTCAAGTTGAAGGACGGTCTGGCTTTAAAGTAATAAGTACCAATGTGATAACTGCAACACTTATCTTTTAAGGTAGTGGGTATCAGTCAGAATTCGCAACGGTCACTGTATTTCGATAGCTGTTAGAGAGATTAGTGTTGTTAAGATATTAAACACGTTTAATAATCGATAAAAACATATTTTTGCAAGAATTTGTCAATTACATAGGTAGATACTTGAGTTTAATTCGATATCTAATATTTATTTAATTGATTTTTATAATTTATGTAGTTGTTTTGTTTATTTTATTTATAGTCGTTGATAAACAAAAGTGGATCGAGGAGGATTGATACTAACATTTTCGACTCCACCTACTTTTCATAGAACTCATTCGCCATGCCGTCATCCATATTTGAAGTGAACCCTCCGGGAGGGTTGTTGGCATTACGTTTGCGCTGAAGTTAACCATCGCGGACGGTCATTACATTTAAAACCGTGTTATAAAACAACGTAAAATCGTGTTTTCAGGTTGTCTTGTTGCCCTGCCGGGGTCGCGGGAAAGTCCGAAAGGGATACCGTGGGCCCTGGCAACGTACAGGCAACTTAAGGAACACGGGTGAGTTTTAGTCAGTAAGAGTTAGGAGAAGATATTTGATAATTTCCCACTCAAAAAAAAAAAACAGAATGTGTCGCTATACGTAGTTTTCAACCTTTTAAATTGTTAGTGAACATTTGTAACGGTGAACAAAAAAAATGCCTGGATTTTAAATCCAACGCATAAACTAATAAATCTTGTTAAAATATACATCAGATATTATTTTCACGGTTTATAATGCCGGGAGCCCTCCGCGAGGGCTCCCGGCATCCCATATGCGACTAGGTGAACCCTCCAGGATGGCTCCCGGCAGGAATATAGAACAATAACTGGAGGCGCAGCTAATGCCAACCTTGAACCTGGCTGTTACCAATCGATCATACTGTGAGCTCAACCCATTGTGAGATAAACTGAAAGATTTCCGCAGTAATTTCCGCACTTTGCGGAGAAAACAATTCAGGTAACTACCTACGATTCTATTTAACAATTTTAATTAGCACCCATTGTAATATCTTTAGATATGTCTCAGGAATCAAGCGTCACTATGAGCTCCAAAATAATAAGCAGTTGTTATGAATTAGACTGTATCCAAGTACGACAAACGTGATATTGATGATCAGAGAACAGGTACCTACATAAATTCAGAGTAGAAGCTATAATAGGACTGTAAACTTATAAAATATTGAGTTTCAAATAATAGAAATGCTTAAACCGTTACACGAGAGTGCACGAATATACGATATGTTTTCACAAAAACTACTATTGACATGTACCCAATTTACCAGCAATGTAACGGTAAATAAAAATACATTCACAATATAATTTATACACTGCAATAAGGTGCAGTTTAAATAGATAAGCTATTTCCATTTTATTTTATTTTCTCAACATGGGGCCTGTTTTCAACCAGCCTGCATCTTAGTTGCGTTTGATTGCTAAGCCAATGCTTCATATGCTCGAAAAAATTGTCTGTTTAACAACATAAATAACGCAATGAATGTTTATGTGTCTGTCATAAATAAAGATATTGCAATTGATCGTGTGAAACGCAATCAGGTGCTGTACAGTACCTGTACCTACTTATTAGCAGTTCACCGTAAACCTCTTCCAATTATGACTAATTTTATTTAACACACTTCTAGGAATCTACCCTCTATATCTCAAACCTTTAAAAAAAATATTATTATTATTATATTAATACGTGAAGCAAAAACTTTGTACTTACCTCTTTTTATGAAAATTACGCGGAAGTATGTTTGGCACAGTTAAGGTTTATATGGAGAAGGAGTGCAGAAAGCTAATATTTTTATACAATATACATTAGAAATAAAATACATTAATAAAAAAAATATTACACACACTACCATGCGTTTGACACAAGATGGCTACCTTAGAATCATGACATGGCAGCACGGAATTAGTATGTACTATACAACTTAAAATTTAAATGTACTATGGTTGAATTTCGACCTCTGGGCGATCACTAGTTTAAATAAACACAAGCAAATACAAATATACATATGGCTTTGCCGTAGGTAGTCGCGTATAAAAGGTTCTTATCCTTAAGAATCTAAGAGCTGCATTCGACAGTTCCCACTATTATTCCTGGCCCACGTTTATCACAACTTTATGTACCACTTGACAATTTGTGATACATAGCTCGACAGGGGTCGAATTACTGTCTAACTATAAATAGGTAAGAGCAGAGGTGGTGCAGTGGTAACGGCCGTGACTTACGAATTGTAGCTGGTAGGTTCGAACCCAGACAGCCGCTTTACTTTAAATACTGCACTTTTCTCAAAGAGTTGTCTGGGCATGGGTCCAAAGATTTACAATAAACTACCAAAAACTTTAAAAAGCATGACCAACATAAACCATTTTAAATCGCAACTTAAAAAAATCTTGATTGAAAAGGCTTACTACTCTATCAATGAGTTTTTAGATGATAGAAGCATAAAATAAAAAAAATATCCGATCCACTTGTTATTCTGTCTTGTTTACGACGTTACTTGTTTGAAACAGTTTTATTTAGTTTGTAGTTTTTTACGCCTAATTTGTACGCCTTGCAAGGCAAAACATAGTGATACAACGCAAATTTTATACCATGTACCATACCACCTATGTTCAACAAATAAAATACTTTGACTTTGTGTACGGTAAAGGAAAACATTTTGAGGAAACCGAACAACCACAAAATCCAACTAGAACCAAAAAATTCGAAGACATGTGACATCTATCAACTCACACTGGGCCTACGTGGTAGATTATATCCTACTTCCTCTCACCAAGAGGAGGGAAAATTATAGGCTGAATATGTATATATGCAATGTATACATAAATAGATAACAGCTGCTTGTTCAATTATTACTTTATTTCTTAACTAGTTGAATTGGTAGAAGTTTGGCGGTTATAAGGTGTCAATTCTTTGACCTAAAATTCCGAAGGGTTCTTGTATTTGATGCCATATCAAAACAGCCTTGCATTGTAATGCTAATGAACAACTACAGTGAAGATGTGTCGTACGTATGGCACTAATTTGCTTCTTCCGGAAAGTCATTACGATGTTGGCCTTGATAGTACACGTGTACGGTTAAGATAGCCAAAACATAAACGGTTGGTTTGCCCGTTTCATTCTTAAATTTTGGTTCTATTGAAATAAACACAAACATGTCAAATACATGTAGGTAAGGTACCTAAGAGAGACGAAAAATGTTGACGTGAGAACTATGGATGGTTTCTTGAGATTAAAGCTCGCCTCTACGAATTTTAATTTAATAATTTTAAATACTTCTTTTAATTATTTTTGCATTTTTGGTAAATAAGAATGTTTTAGTAGTGATATACCTATGTTCACATTTGCTCTTGATCCGAGGAGGGTGGGTAATAAAAGTAGGTAATAAAAGTTACTTATCCTTTAGGTAGGATAAAAACAAATCTGTTTCCGCACCCCATCTTAATAATACAGTAGAACAACCTCTATGCAAATAATTCGTAGAATTGCAATAATGTGTAATTTCCTTATTGCTCTAACTAATTAAAGGATTAGTAAATGTCATTATATTATGTTCGCTTATCACATATTTATTCAAAGTCTACGGGTGCACATGATGTGTACAAGTATAAAAATATTGTACGTCACCGTAAGCAAACGCAAGTGATCGCACGGATGCGGACAATTCCACCGGACGACACAGTCAGTTTAGGAAATAGGCCAAACCCGGAAGAATTGTTACAACAAACCTGGTTTATTTATAAATATGGTTTTATGGTAGGACATCGACTTTACTTTATTAGAAACAGTATATACCTCAGTAGCAACGAAATGTTACTCATAATTTTTTTATCAGATTTTCATTTTATGATAATGAGCACAACATGTATTATGTAGTAGATTACATGTTCGACTGTTCCGGTTACCTGCAGATATATTTAACAAACTCGTGTAAGGAATCTAATCGGTAAATAGTGTGATCCATCTCTGAGTACATTTCAAAAACATCTGGTAGCATTCCTGCTTCATATATGTTTATCTTTTCCATGAGAGAACAATACCCCAGAACAGAGGCGTAATTTTTCGCAGTTTGATTGACTTGTCGTAAATTTAGAAATAAAAGTCAAGTATGCTATTATTATGTATGTGTTTGGTATGCAATCTACCCATACAGCGCGGAAAATTAATTTACACGTACCTAGTACATAGAGGTAAGTATAACGTAACAACCATAACGAAACGACAAGAGTTCACTGCCTAACTAACTACTAACCTGAAAGTGAATAGATGTACTTTATGGTATTCGCAATGCGTGTAAGAGTTAAACTAGAAATAAAAACAATTCAATAGAAAATAGGGTCGCCCCCTATTACATGGGACTCAGACATCATAACTGGCAAAATGTGGGTGTACTATAAGTACACCTCTGCCCAGCCCTTCGGGGAATACAGGCGTTATATTGTGTCAAAACAATTACTCATTTTCTGATTACACAATTTATAGTAATAAGCTTATAGAATAAAGTAACCATTCACAATTTAACGACAGGGGTAAATAAAAATAAATATTAAATGACATCAAATAGATATGGTTTAGTTTTCTTCTTGTAGGTAATAAAAGTGATGATGACTTTATTTTGTCCGTCAGGTAGATTATTAAAAAATATTGGACACGTTTTTTCTTTTTATACCTAATCAAAAGATTACGGTGATACATTGAGTTAAAATGTGGCATGACGGTGGTAGATTTTATACTGAGTTGTGACGTAGCGAACCCCTAACTTTAATACGTGTCTATTTTTTTAAATATGAATTTCTTTTTTTTTTACCCAGGTATCATCCCTATTATATTGAAAACTTTCTGAATGCTTATTTTAATGGAAGAATCCTATATTATTCTCTATATCTGATAATATTTGCTCCACATTCAAAGCACTTGTCTAGTCATCCAGTCCCCGTAGACAATCTGCGACTTCCTTTTCCGCAATTATAATCCCAGTCGAAGATGTTTGTGAATTGTTAAATGAAAACTCAAGAATACAAGCATACAAGAGCCATTCAATTATTTGTGTTTGTATAAGAATGATCAGTATTACAAATTGCATAGCGCTAATCGGCTGAACCTGCCTCTGACTGATACAGTATAGCATTCAAACATACTATTCAATGAAGGAACAAAAGGTGACTGATGTTTTGAGATCATAATGTTGATTGTAGGATATCGAGCGTCGAGAAATTTGATGCTATACAAAATACCGATGTCTGGATATGGCTACTTTTGAAATGAGTACAAATTAGCAGTTATCAATAGATGTTGGATTTAACTAAATATTGATAAGCAGGTGATAAGAAAACTTGCGTAACATTTTATACAAATAATGAAGTTATATTTAAGTTCGATGAACTTCCGTTTATAAAATAGGAAAATATGGCTTTCATTGATAACATGCTGATTTTTTTGCTATGTACATATATTCAAGAAGTAAAGGTACATCAGGTACCAAATATTAATGTGTAGTTTATGAACAGACTCGTTAAAACAGCTGCTTACTCAGGTGAACAATTTCAGAGAGCCCGAGTAAACATTGTGATACCGTTTCAATATTCAATCTAGGTAACCACGGAACAAAATTAAAATTACAATAGTGTAATTAGCTGGCTTATTACTCCTATAAAAAAAACAATTGCACCCACCTCAAATGTAATGACGCCTTTATCTCCGTATTTATCGAATATTTTGTCAATGAAGTATTGCTCGGCAGGCAGGGTGTCGTTGAGCTGGTTGCCTGCGGCCGCTGCAGCCGCGGTAAGGCTGGGCGCTCCAGGGCCGGGGCCACTGCTGCCGCTGTCGGCGGCGCACAGCGCCAGCGCCAGCACTACGACGGCGCTCGTGGTCAACATGGTCGCGACTGATGTCCCTGCGCTTGCACCTCGCACGGTGGCACGCTGCGTGCGCCGGCGGCGGTCCCGCGCCTCCGCACCACACTATCAGCCGATCAGCTTCTACAGCGCTCCGATGAACGTGATAATGTGACGCGTCGCGTGGCGTTCGCGCATCGACCGACCGCTCTTTTGTTTATTTGTTTGGAAATTTCGATAATTAAATCGCGAATTGAATCAAACGTTAGACGCAGTTGTGGAAGCGTGTTTGTCACTTGAGGTGAGGTGTGCGTCTGCGAGTCTGCGCGGTGACTTTCACCCGTCGCTCTCTGGAGGCTCCGAGGCCGGTTGAACACCGTTACTGATAATAAGGTGTATTTACGGAGTCACCGGCATCGAGACAGAATAACATAGGTGCCTATTTAATTTGCAACAGACGTGCGACTCTACACTCGAGGTTCTCTATCAGCCATACCGATGGCACCCGGGCATGGATTATGGCTCGACGTGAACTGTTGGAAAATAAGCGTGGCATTAGAATTTATACTAAAATCGAGTTATTTACAAATCATATCTTATATGATATTTTTTTATTTGACTTTTAAGTAGATATCGTGGATTAAGTTAACAAATCAACGTAAATAGAGTTCTTGCGTAGCATTCATTCATAAGTTGGATGCACACCGAATATTATGCTATGTCCGTTTGAAATTAGTTTTATTGGTAAGTTACGGTACTTAGTAAATCTATATATATATAAATCTATTGCTGTTCGTTTGTCTCGCTAAAACTCGAGAACGGCTGGGCCGATTCAGCAAATTTTGGTTTTGAAATGTTTGTCGTAGTCCAGGGAAGGTTTTAACGGTGACAGTAGGTAGGGTAGGTAGTGTAGGTAGGGTAGGTAGGGTAGGTAGGGTAGGAAGGGTAGGTAGGGTAGGTAGGGTAGGTAGGGTAGGTAGGGTAGGTAGGGTAGGTAGGGTAGGTAGGGTAGGTAGGGTAGAGGTAGGGTAGGTAGGGTTTAGTGCTACCCGTGCGAAGTCGGGCCGGGTAAAGCTAGTAATTGAATAAATATTACATACGTTTATGAGTAGTTCCACTTCTTACGTTAGTGCGAAACCAACTCTTTTGTTTTTGCAGTAAGATCAATTTTTGGTCGCGTGAGGTGTTTGTCAGTCCAAACACGTCTGTGGGTTACGTATTACGATTACTATTCACGACTAGGCACATGTGTTCCTAGATTCCTACAAAGGCAGAGCGCATTCACAAAGAAACACTACGTCAGGCTATTGACTATTGTGTAAATTGTAAGGTAATGTTTACTTAAATAAAGAATTTCAGTTGTATAACATTGTAGGTCAGGCGTTCAAAGAGACAGTTGTGGCTCTGGACAAACAATACCAGAGTTGTTTCCGCAAACCACGAAAAAGAGTGGATAACACGAAAATAAACAATAATAAGTTAATAGAGCTGTAAGTAAAGTACGAACCTTGAGGTTGTGTTTACACAGGTGTAGATACAAAGTTGATTAGAAAGTGCGCCACAGATCAGTGAACAAGATTAATTTTTTCATCTCTAATAAAGACTAATTACTTAGGTATAGTTTGGTTAACATAACGTTGGTTCTAGTTCTATTGTTTTGAAACTTGTTATAATCCAGCTGCCTAATTTCTTTATTGTTATCTAATTACCTATTGAGGGTTTGAAAAACGAAAAATACTACTGATTAAAAAAATGCATTGTTTTCAAATGTGCTTAAGCCTACGTATCGCGAAAACAATGCGCTAATCTGTTTCAATTCGTAACGCTAGTAGTTGTTTCACATGTTTCAAAAGAATAGTGAAAAGTGATTAACTAATTTCGTGGCTATTTAGCTATGGGCATTAATAGGATTGAAAATTATACTGACCTATACGATGTTTAAGTAATTAATGCATCAGTGTGGTCTCAGCTTATTTTTTACCTAACGTAATTCATAAACGAAGTAAAATTAATTATAGGGAGTTATTTTTATTTATTTTATTATCTGTTTGTTTTTTGTATTTATTTGTATAGTCAGTTAGTCATTGTATTTAGTATCTAGTGTAAATAATTGATTGTGTTAAATACTGTAAAACATTTTAAAATCAACAATAAAGTAACCTCTCATAGCTATACCACCGAAAACAACCACAACCACAGTATTTTCAAATGTTAATCAATAGTTAAAATTCAAAAATTCAAAATTCAAAAGTCATTTATTCAAACTAGGCTGAGAATCAGCACTTTTCGAACGTCAAAATTACATAAGACAGTCCCCCAAAACGCCCACCCTTCACCACTTCCTAGTGCATTAGCTGGGAAGAAGAAGTGGCGCAACAAACTCCCCAGCAGCACAGCTGTCTGTTCAGTTAGAAGAACAAAAAAACAAGTTGTGCTATTGATTAACATTTGAAAATACTGTTGCAGCTGCTGAAGATTGTAAGATCATATTTGCATTGTAGAAACTCAATCTTCTTTGTATTATATAATTGCATCGCACAGGTGTCAGATACAATGTACTAAAGAGCTACCATTTACCGGGTAATATGTCTTTCATTGACTTGAATGCGCCCTAGCGGCTATGAGTATGTCATGCTCACTCAGATGTCTCGCTGATGGTGGCGCGTGTTGGATCATTTAGCTCCCTTCAAAATGGTGGAGCTGAATGGTGCTGATCCATGCGTTATGTTCGTGAACGGGCGCCGTCAGTTGGGACTGGTCATCTCTTAGCTGCAATGGCTTATTTTAATTTATTAAAATTTTTGAATTGTTCTTTGTTTTTATCTTTTATTACGGACGCTTTTAACGTGCACGTCTTTCTACATTGTTCTCACATGTATAATTTCAACATGAGTGATGCAACCAATATTTTGTAACAATATTCTGATTTTAAGAGTGTCCGTGGAGTTTCTTGCCCGTTCTTCTCCATAGTTACCTACTACGCTTTGGAATGAGCAACTAGCTTCATATTTCTGACTGACCGACTACTTGACAATTCAAAAGTGCCTGTAAATGGTTTTATTGAAATAAATGCTTTGAGTTTGACATAAACCTTCTAGAATAACATCTAAATCATGGTGAAAACCGCATCAAAATTCGTTACGTACAACAATACGGTCACACAGACATAATACTTGCGATAACCGACTTTAATTTATAATATGTACTACATATAGATAGATAGATTGACCTATAAATGTGATTAAAACTCTATTTTAGTGGAAACTAAATTCCTATTTTTTGTTTTTTTTTTAAACACTTGCGGCTAATTGATTTAATTTTTTGAATAATAAAATTATATTTATAACGAACTGTATTACACAATGGCCTCAATTTTATCACCGGTATCAATTCAACGGGATTAGATAGATACTATAATGTAGTCGTAAACATATCCTTAACAGTAAATAAGGCAATGTCAATGTTAACTCTACGGCGGCGGGTTGTGACATCGTTTATGTAATACTAATACGTCAGAATAGCATTATGGGTAACTTCGTGAATAAATAGTATTTTTTTAAATTATTTGTTTACATTTTATTATTATTTAGTACCTGTATTAGTAGTAAATATGATACTCGTATCATAGTAGTACCTTTATTTTCAACCGAGCTCTGCTCAAAAAAAAAAAGGGGGAAAATAGAGAATGCTCATTTAATAGTATAGGATAGTCCATACTAATTCCATGTATAGTACATACTAATTCCATGCTACCATGATAGTAGGTACTTACTAATTCCTTGCTGCTATGTCATTATTCTTAGGTAGGTAGCCATCTTGTTCTAAACTTTGGGCGACCGAGCTCTGCTCGGATGAAAATCCGGGGAAAAATAATTTTCCGAGATATGAGACCTAACTAGATCGATTTTTCGCCCCCGTAGTAGTCATCCGGACTACCATCGATTTAGTAATTGCCTGTCTTTTTAAAAAAGCTTAAGAAAGTAGCAAGTCAAAAAACTGCTATGGTTGCGTACCGTGGCTACGTCGGGTCAGTTCTTAGATACGGTCTTATTGTATGGTTACGGTTATATTTTTATACACAAAAAAATGTGTCAGAGCAATCTGTGGGGTTGGACCGTTTCAATCTTGTAGACCTTTATTTAAGAAATTAGGATTACTAACTCTACCTAGTCTGTACCTATACACCTATTAGAAGTAGGATTATTTGTTAAAAAGCACTCTGAGCATTATATTAAACGTCCAACCCGACTGGCTGTCACAAGATGTAGAAGCACACTAGTTCAGAACAATTTTATTGTAACAATATGTCGGTCAAAATCTATATCCAAATCCCCAAACAGATCAGAGAGCTACCACTAAACTACTTTAAAAATAAACTTAAGAAATGGCTCTTTAACAGTGAGTTCTTAAATTATAAACAAAGCTCGAAATATGATCTCACTAGTAATACCTATAATTAATTATAACGTAATTTTAAGGATTTTTATTTTTTACTTCATGGTCTCAATAGTAACAATTGTTTGTATATAATATAATTTTATTATAAGGTATTTTTTGCTAGCTGAAATAGTAAGTAAGCAAAATATGTGGAACTTCTTATATTTAAGTTAAGACCTATTATGGCTCCTACACACTATGCCGGCGGCTTTTGCCGCGCGGCACGTACCCCCGGCTTTTGCGCCTTCATTTTTCTTTGCGATCGATTGTGCGGCTTTGTGCGGCATGGCCGGGCGCGCCGCGTTTTGCCCAGCGGCCAAGCCGCCGGCATAATGTGTAGGAGCTATTAGGTACCATATTTTATGCAAAATAAAGAAATTCTAATTCTAAAAACAAGGAAAGCTTACAATTGGTGATTCATTTAGAGGTACTTTTATGTCTATGGATCTTTTGAAATATAAAGCGTGAATCGTGATAATCTGTCATGTTATTTTTGTTTAATAAAGTTTGACATTTCATCATGGAAAGACTTAGGCCGGCGCAGCGTCTACAAATTATTCAGCTGTATTACGAAAATCAGCTCTCTACGAGGAACGTGTTTCGTGCACTTAGAGCAATTTAAGGTCAACATAATCGGGTTCAATCTAACTTTATAATAACATAACATTGCTGCATTGGCTTGTAATCCCCCAATGGTTAGGTAGAGTACCTATAGTACACCCACATTTCGCCAGTCATGTTTAAGTCCCATGCAATAGGGGCAAGCCTATTGCCATCAACTGGCCGTAACTCCGGGCTGCTACTGAAAAATCCTAGTTGGAAAAACTTAATAAAACTTTGCCCGACCTGGGAATCGAACCTAATGCTCAGCAGTAGCTCTTACAACCACTAGACCTAGGAAGCAGTTAGCACTATCTTAGTAATGTCTATTAATTAGTAATGTGTATTAATTAGTAATGTGTATTAATTAGTAATGTGTATTAATTAGTAATATGTATTAATTTGTCGAGAATTGTTTTGTGTCGAGTGAGCATGCTGTCGATCATTGTCAACCATCAGAACGCTCAATCGTCTGTCCTCAGGCTAGTGGTCGCTGTACTCAACTTAAACGTGCACGTACGTATATATCTAGGTACTTATAGTTACTATTACAGTACACTATGCTGACTCAACAAATCCGTACAACAGACAGAATTTACAATGATTTGTCAGTAGGTTAGGTTTTGGGGCTCATGTCATCTTTTAATCTTTATTTCTTCACGGTAACGATGTATATAAGATCATAATCAATAAAAACATGATAAAAAATAGGTGTGTCAACATGTTGACGAAAAGAAAGCGCTCGAAATAAACCGAAAAGCCACAATATTTATCGATTTAGTAAAAGATTGCCAAATCAGGAATTATTTACTTATTAGTGTAGATAAAAAAATGCTTATCTTTACGTCTAAGTTTCCTTCGATAGGTATATACTACCACCAGCTCGGAGTTCCCGATGCCCTCTATTTGTATTTCAGGCTGGCTCTGTCTACCTACATTAAACATGCACATTGCATTGCAAAAAGTTATTATTTACATTTCCTAAGCCTGAAAGTCTGACAACTAGTCTTACCAAGGAGTATCGTATTACCTAGTACCTAACTGGGTTGTGCATGTCAGATAGGCAGTCGCTCCATATAAAATACTGGTATTCAGCTGCATCCGGTGAGACTGGAAGCCGACCCCAACATAGTAAATAAAATGGCTAGATGATATTTTTGTGACTATGTGAAATTACATGACTACGCCAATTTATCTCTACTGCGGCCGCATCTGCGTCAATCGTGACAAAGCAATGCGTGCCGAAGCTTCGTATGTTTTGCTCGCCTTAACGTTATCGCGCTAATGCGGTTCACATTAGCAGCTTCGCCACGTTTATTATGTACCGCCACCCGGGCGATAAGAGCTACGTAGCCCGAACTATCACGACGATAACCGATAATGGTTGGTCACATCTGCGTGTATCGTATCACTGTGCGAAGCTTCGTCACGATAGACGCAGATGCGGCCGCAGCATTACTGTGATGAGTGTGATGACTATAGATTTTGAATATAGTTTCATTAGTTATAGTTTGTCATCATCATTTTCAATAAATTTATTGCAGTTGGCTGTGGTTTTTCTTTCGGAACTAGGTATGTATCTACTTGTTCCGTTGCCGAAGTCACCATCACCACACTCCAGACCTCACTGGAATACATAAAAGGATTTTAATTTTCCTGAATGATTTTGTTTTATTTTGCTCATTTGCATCATTGAGTTTTCCATTCCGTCATTTTTACCTTTCTATCAGTGTTGTCGATAGTTTGTAATATTTCAGTAGGTACAAGTATAACTATAAGGTGTTATATTGGTGGGTACATAAAAGCGAGTACAGAGGTATTTAAGCCTATGTATGTATTTATATATTAGGTACTCCGTCCTACGTCCGCGTGGAATTCTTTAATGTAATTTAATTTGTTTGTCTAGTTGGCAGTGAACATTTTGAAGTAGTGGTAAGTTTTCGGAAATTAACCGGAACAGACAGACAGACAAACTCTAGAACCCTAGACAAACAGACACTTCCATTTTATTTATTTGTATAGATTCAGATTTCATGAGGTTTAGTTTTTTGCGCGGAACCCTAATTATTTTTCTAAAACAAAAGTAGCCTAAGTTAGTCCTTATAACATCAGCTATCTTCCAGTGAAAGTCCCGTCAAAATCGGTCCAGCCGCTTCGGAGATTACCCGGAACAAACAGACAGACACACAGTAGGACAAAAATTAAAAAAAAAGTGTAATTGTATGTACCGTATAAACTTTCATATGCATTTAGTAAAAAGCTGTTATTTTGACATTACAAACAGACACTTCACCTTTATTTATTTGTTTAGATTTATAATTGTTTAAGAAATCAAGGTCAAAATTACAGATTACAGACAGTCATTCGTAAGGACATACAAAGTTTACAAAGTAAGGACGGTACGTTCTTCAGAAAACCGGCCAAGTGCATGTCGGACCACGCACAATGAAGGGTTCCGTAGTTGGGATGAATTTATCCCAAGAACAAAATTAACATTGTAGTTGAAAAACATATACTTCCATACGGAATGTATGGGAGAACATGTTTTTGCAACTGCAAATGTGAGTTGGTCGATTATTACTCGTTAACTTGTCGAGTTTACGAGGACTTAGCTGTGATAGTTTTTTTTTTAATTTCGTTATTTTAAGTCTGCCGTGAATTTCACATATCCAAAACCAACCATTTAGCTGGCAGGGGGGGGGGGGCACACTTGACTTTAACAAAAATTTGAACTTTAAAGCTTAATATTTCGCAAATGGATTCATGAATCCAAAAATAGTTTTGACAAACTCACAATATTTAAACGACCTTTCCAACGACACCCTTCACTATGGGATAGATAAGGAAAAAAAATCATCCCCACTTTACGTGTAGGGGAGGTCAAAATAGGCCACGGTCTTCCCGGCGATCTTCGGTAGGATCTATTCTTACTGTTCAATAAACGCATTTTCTCAAAATCATTGAATATTATTGAGAATGAGGTTCAATTATTACTGTCCAAATGTTCAACCTCTTGTCATATTCTAAGTTAAAGTCATATTTGACGAATTGACGGAAACACAAAGTAAGATATCCGCATAAAAAGTTCCGGAAAAATCCTGAAACGGTGGTTATTATTGCAGCACAAACCTGTGTATTGAACTAGTGGACGTTTTGTAGGCTTCCGTAATGGTTACGAAACTTTAATTTGGTCAATTTTCACGGTAAGCATACAATGGCGACGTCGCGAGTACTTCATAACATTGGTTTAAAGGTAGGTAGGTACGTGATTTCAGAACCAAGCA
Source organism: Agrochola macilenta (assembly GCA_916701695.1). Classification (NCBI taxonomy): domain Eukaryota; kingdom Metazoa; phylum Arthropoda; class Insecta; order Lepidoptera; family Noctuidae; genus Agrochola; species Agrochola macilenta. Next base: position 8,599,762 of record OU753559.1, on the reverse strand, counting down.
CGTCAGTTTCATGCTTCGCCGAGCACTGCTTTAGTCAAAATACTCACCAAAATAAACAAATAATTGAAATACTTGGCTAGGACTCTGTTTTTTTCTTTGTGTTATAAAGTTATAATAAATATTACGAGCATGCAGTGGCTTACCTGTCTAGGTACATTATTGTGATAGATTTTCTGGAGTTTAATTACTTTATAACAATGTGTATCGCAATTCGAAATGGAAAAGTAACGTAACATAGTGATTCAGTGTATAAATAAATAACAATGATATAGGAAATGGCCAAGGTGGGATACGACAGACAACGAGGGTCGTCGTGTTGGATACGCTGTTCAGTTATAGACAAAAATTTCGTGTGTTATCTCACCAAGTACATGGGTAGGTACTTGGCTGTTTATAAAACATCGCACTTTAATTTACTTATCCTATAGATAAAGGTCATCGGACACTTAAAAGTACTGCGGCGTTCGGCATCACCTCAACACTTGTACTATTATGTATTCTGTGCCTCAACCCATCGGCTGAGGCACCCCCGAGACCCCGGTGAGGTTGCGTTTCCACCAGAGATGAGCGAGGATGCGTAGGATGTGTGTGATACAATAACATCGCTTCACTGTCATAGTTTGAGCTAAGCTAGCGTCGTTATTGGTTAGTTTCACACACATCATATTAGTTTTACGGACATTCCTCGCTACGCATCCTCGCTAATCTCTGGTGATACGCAGCCTTACGGCATCGGGAGGGCGCTGACACCGCGCTTGTGGCTAGCTGACCCCACGCTTAGGTATCGTATACGGATGGGTGAAGGTAGCTAGGTATCTTCTGTTTCCTAGATGATCCAGAGCCGTGGCGATGCCTTTACTATGCTAATATAAGTAAGTGTGCTAATTTAATATAAAAGCTTAGTTTTTTCGAAAAAAGAATCAGCTGTTCCTTACATTTATGACCGCATAGCTCGTCGAAATGTAGGTAACAGCTGATTTTTTTTTCGAAATTTCAGCGTTGCTCTCATAGTGAAAGTTGTTCATAATTATGAGTACAATGACCCCTTAAGAGGTTTAGGGTAAACAAAAACTAAGGTTGTATAAGTAAGGCTCGAGTTGAAGCGATGCTGACCCCAGGCAGTGCTTATACGTGTGCTTAGTGACCGCAGAGCCAGCCCAATCTGGCCATCGTTTTCATCAGTTTAGAATCGACTACTCACCGCCAGCTTCATCTAAACATCCAGATGTTTTTTTTAACTCACGCATTATAATATAGTTTAATCATTTTCATGCTTATACTTAAGTATGGTAGATAATAATTAGTAAAAAATCCTAGTGTTCCCTGAAGGGTTAGCTAAGTATACTTTTATAGTACACCAGAACTACTCGGGTGTAGGGGACGAGCCTACTGTTCAATCGTGCGCAAACCCTTTAACTGATGGGGATTATTGGGGATAGAAGTCGTCAGTGCGACTACTGACACTGGCGACTACTAGACTAACGAAGCAAGGCAGTATTAGACGAGGTAAAAAAATAGGAATATATGAGGAACAGAGTTTAAGCTAACGCGTGGGAGGGGTGGGGCTCCAGAGATATTTCTTTCTGCCTTGATATAACTGCCTAACGAGAGCTCCTCCATAGGTATTTTATGTTCTTTGAGGTTCTTGACCGCAGGAATACGTTGGATGCGGGATGCATAGAACCGGTCGAAATGGCGATGAAGCGGATCTTGAATATTGGACATATAGCCCATTCATATGATAATGATTATTAAAATACAAATGATAATTGAAAACTGGCAAATTTATAATTGGTTTAAAAAAAAACTTGGTATCTGAATTTGTTTATCAAAAGCGCCTCCGACTTTGATTCGGCGTAGCTCCGTTACGGTAAATGGAAGTTAACACTATTGTAGTGACATAGTGACATCTACATAGTAACTATGAGATGTATTGCTAGCCGCCTAGGCCTAACCGTCATATGGGGCTATAAAACTTTTGTAGCTAGGTGTCTGTTGACTTCCGCCACAGCCGCGCCACAATGGAGGGCTTGACACGAAAACTATAGTTGTCGCAGGCACCATCTTTGCAAATAATATTAATTCCGAGTAGATAAAGGTACTATTACCAGTGACGTAGTCGTAGGTAGCGGGTGATAACATCTGAATAAATATACGAACTAACAATGATTGTATTTTATTATCAATAAGAATCTTGTCATATACTTAACATCTATTCACATATAGATACTTAACCTATAACTACATAGGAATCATCAGCTTATCTTAGTTATAACAGATCTGTACTTAATATTACGCCAACCCACATATGCCACGTAAATCGACATATAAAAGTAAAATAACAATAGCAAAAATAATTAATCAGATCACACTAAATAATATACTTATGCTTAAAGTTACATCGTAAAGATCATAAATCCTTGGAATCTTCGGGGACGCATAGGAATATTTTGGAGCAGGCGAGGTTGAAGGAGTTGCATGCAGTGAGCAGCCGTTGGGGTTTTTTGTTCCATATGATGAAGATGTAGTATACTGGGACCCCGAGGGCGATGAAGGCGACACCGATGCCGACCTCCATGGGGTGCTTGAAGCAGGAGTAGATGATGACACAGCTGCAGATGATGAGGAAGGAGACGGGGAGGATGATGTTGACGTGGATGGGCCGCATGAGGTGCGGTCGCGTGAAGCGCATCCACAGCAGGCCGGCAACCGACGCCAGCGTGAACAGCGACTCCACCGCCGTCACGTGCACTATCAAGGACTCCATGTTGGGCCACAGTAGCAGCAATAGCGTCGCTATGCACTGGAAGGAGGAAATAATTTGCTTTAAAAACTGTTTCTCTAACAACTAGACAGAAGGTGCTAGCTGTAGCTGTAGTGATTTTTTTTATTTGAGCATTTTTGGAGACTATCTAGAAGAGATATTTTTGCTATTGGTCGAAGTAGAGAGAAGTGGTCACATACCGAGTTTTTTTTTTAACTAGAAGTCTTATCATAATTAATAGGCTTAACTTAGCAACCTACTCAGTCATCCCTTGGATCAATGGTGTCAAGACTTTCGCAACTAGGTTTTCGGTAAAAACACTTCAGAGCCTTATATGTGATATTGTGACAACACAGTGGTATAAAACAGGGAGTTCGTAACGAATTTATTTGAACAATTAAATTAAGTATGCATTTTGTTTTATTAGTCGTACTAACTATTTACACTAGGTACTAGAGGGTTATTCCACTAATCCCCATTGACAATCCCCATCAATGGATGGGATTTCTGAACTAGAGTTCACAAATCCACATCAGTTTAAAAATAAAAATATTTTTTACAAAAAATTTTACCTAAACTTAATTTAATTAACAAATTTTGATGCTTCACCAAACAAACAAATTAATTACATATAGCGTAAAATGGTAGGTTCTTCGTTGAATGTGTGTTTGCCGCCGCCTCAAAATTTGTTAATTAAATTAGTTTAGGAGCTTATTATTAAAAAGTAATTTTTTATTTTTCGCTTTTCAGTTTTTTTGCGTCGGTTTAATTTTTTGTAAAAAAGTTTTTTATTTTTCGCTTTTGAATTACCATTTAATTTTATTGTTTTCCTCGCTAAGAAATTTCCTCAACAGCATTCCGTCTCCATCGTCAGACCCTCGATGACAGTCATACCCCAGCTAGGTCTAAACTCCAGGTCTTTATTATGTGGTTGCGTCATCAGAACTACATTATGTGCGCGAAATTACAACAGAATCGGTTCACAGTTGAAAATTTAGTAGGTGAAAAATCAATCGACCCCAATTTTTTTACCATCAGGGGTGGATTTTGGTTTTTAATTTTACATGGAACCAACTTCCTGCTACATGGGACCCTCCCCAATATATTAATAATCCTTCAAATCGGACTACTCATTAAAAAGTTAATACATATTTTTTTATATATATGTATATACAGGGCGTCACACGGATATGCCACATGGAGGGAAAGTATCTTGAATATTGTAGATGGAACATTTTACTGAATGAAGATATTATTTGAATTTAAAAAACAATTTAAACTGCATTCATAGATATTTAAATAATTACATGGTTGAACCGGAAATCGAACCCGTTACACGAGAAAAATAATCACGCTGTAGCTTTATTCAAATTCAAAAGTCATTTATTCAAACTAGGCTGAGAATCAGCACTTTTCGAACGTCAAAATTACATAAGACAGTCCCCCAAAAACGCCCACCCTTCACCACTTCCTACTGCTTAAGCTGGGAAGAAGAAGTGGCGCAGCAAACTCCCCAGCAGCACAGCTGTCTGTTCAGTTGAAAAAACTTGATTCTATTTAATAGTGCTAATGCTAAAATAATTTACATTACCACAAATTGCAATACAACTCATAAAATAAAAACATTTTAATGAGTAGATTATGTCAACAATAAATGAAAACAAAATTAAAATAAATTGACTTACAGTCAAATAAAATAAAATAATCCAAACAATTATATGCTCATATAGTATCATGTAGTCTAAAATAGTCTAAAATAATTGTTTGTTGCTTGGGGAGGGGGTACATTGGAGTAGCTTAATTAGTCCCAAGCCTTTTTGTCGTCTAAGTAATCTTTAACTTTATAGAAACCTTTTTGACATAGTTTCTGTTTAACTGAGCCTCAATAAATTTTAATCATTTAGATTTAAATTTATTGAGGCTCAGTTCTTTGACATGGCTTGGGAGTTTGTTGTAAAAACGTATACTTTGGCACTTATATGAATTACTAATTTTTTGGAGCCTAGTCCTCGGCACAATAAATAAACCTTTGTTTCTAGTATTTAAGCTATGAATGTCGCTATGTTTGGAATATATACCTATTTATATTCTTTTTACATAAATCAGGTTCTCATAAACATATTGAGACGCGACTGTCATTATGTTTATTTCCTTAAATGTATCCCTCAGTGAATGCCTACAACTTAGGTTATAAATTGCTCGAATGGCACGTTTCTGCAGCACAAATATAGCCTGAAAGTCGGCTGCATTTCCCCACAACAAAATGCCATACGACATTACACTATGGAAATAACTAAAGTATACTAATCGAGCTGTTTCTACATCAGTCAAATGACGGATTTTATACACCGCGTAGGCTGCAGAGCTTCGCCGCTTCGAAAATGTGGTTATATGTGGGCCCCACTGAAGCTTCGAATCCAAAGTAATACCTAAGAACACATTGGTGTCCACAAGATCCAATTCTGTCCCATTTACTAGTACATTGGTTTTCACCTATTTAACGTTAGGTGTTAGAAATCTAATACATTTAGTCTTTTTCTCGTTTAAAAGTAAATTATTAACACTAAACCAATTCACTATTTTAGAGAGAGCATTATTCACATCGTCAATAACTGTCTGTTGTCGCTTAAGCTTAAATATAAGTGACGTGTCATCTGCAAATAACACTATTTCATGACTGTTCTTTATAAAGCAAGGTAGGTCATTAATATATACGAGAAATAAGAAAGGGCCAAGAATTGAGCCCTGCGGAACTCCCAAAAGTAACAATAGAACCCGGGGATCGCTTGCCGTTAACGTCCACCCTTTGGATCCTATTATCCAAATAAGAAATAAGAAGATCCAAGGCAGTGTTTCTAACACCATAGTGATGCAATTTCCTGACCAATGTATCATGAGAAACACAATCGAAAGCCTTAGATAAGTCACAAAAAATGCCTAGGGCATCATGTGACTTCTCCCAGGCCTCAAAAATATGTGAAAGAAGCTCAACACCAGCGTCGGAAGTCGAGTCGACCCCTTGTGAAACCGAATTGCTTACTTTTTAATAACTTATGTTTATTAAAATGTCTTTGCAATTGATCTAGCGTCAATATTTCAAATGTTTTACTAAAAGTAGGAAGCACAGAAATAGGTCTAAAGTTCGTGGGGTCTGATGTGCTGCCCGATTTAAACAAAGGTATTATTTTCCTACTCTTCATTAAGTCAGGAATTACACCACAGTCAATACATTTATTAAAAATAATTGTTAATTCAGGCGCTACAGTCTTGATAATGCATTTTGCAACCTCTACGGAATTTCCCCATAGATCAGCAGTTTTTTTTGACATTGAGTGTATTGAAAGTTTTAATAATATCTCGAGCACCAACATAGTCGAAATTAAACTCATGGTTACAAATATCAACATTTTCTTTCAATAGGGACTCGGCAATAGTGAGTGAAGAATTTAAAGATTTAGTGGTTGAGACATATCTGCAAATAAATTTTCAAAAACTGTGGTTTCTTCTAAATCTTTTTTAATAACTGTATTATTAATATTAAGCCTGTAGTCACTACGTACTACGCTTTTTGTCTCTTCCAGTCACATTGTTTATGATTTCCCAAGTAGCTTTAATTTTATTTTGACTATTTTTAATTTTTGAGCTTAAATATCGACACTTAGCTTCGCTACAAACTTGTTTAAATCATTTGGAATAGTTCTTAACATATTGATAGAATTCTTTGTGTCCGTCTGGATTGAGGAGCCATGTCTCTTAATTGATTGATAGAAATTTCTACTAAATATTGGCATAATCCAACATCCTTCACATTCAGTATTTCCAAAGAAATTAATAAAAAAAACATTCCTAAACAATTTAGTGTGGTACGAGAGCCCACGACCAAAACCATATCACATCGTTTTACGGCCAAAACCATATAAAATCGTTAGTTTAGATGATTCTCAGCCCGGTGGGAACTACCGGTCAGAAACGTACCAGTTTTACGGGAGCCCATTTCTGCTGCCGTTTCTGAATATTCATGACAAATTATCAAAAATTAACTTTAAAAGGAGGGTCAATCTTAAATTTTTTTTTTTTCAAAATCCTTCCGGAATAAATTTTACATAATTATCAAAAAAACACCAAAACCGCATCAAAATCGGTCGGATTTTTTGAAGAAGTACGCGGTCACACAGACAAACACAAAAAGCGACTTTGTTTTATAATATTTAGAGATTAGAGAAGAGAAGATATTACAGATAGAGATTAGAGAATATATTGATAGAGATAATATTTAGAGATTAGTTTTTTTTTTTAATGCCAATATTTAGTAGAAATTTCTACTAAATATTGGTGCGATTGTTATCCGACTTGATCAACTAGTTTAGTAGCTACGTACATACACGAGGAGCCACATAAAATGTGTTGTATCAGCGGAATGATATAGTTTTTCCATTTAAATTTTACAGTACAAATTAAATCACATTTGCTACTAAATTATACTAAAAATCTGTTGTAATTGGTTGATTACTTTCCGAGAAACAGCGCGGTGAAATTTATGGATTTTTATGAAAAAACAAAGCATTGTAGCTATCTCAAATACAGCCCTACAAAACCCCTTTTGTACAGGTTACGCGTAAGTACTACTAAATACTACAAAATTTTCAAAAATATCCGTTGGCTAGTTTTCGAGTTCTAAGGTGGCTCCTCAATTCAGATGTCTGGATTGAGGAGCCACCTTTAATGTCGTATAACTTTTTAAGGGTTTTACTACAAATTCCAGGATCCGGCCTACAAAATCGGCTAATTTACTACTAAATATTGGTAGTACCCTCGTTCAAATATGAGACATGGCTCCTCAATCCAGGCGGACACAATTCTTTACTTTTATTATTTTCTTTCTTCATACAGTTAAAGAGTTTTATTCTACTCTTAATTCAAATTCATTTATTGGTGTGATTTTTGGTACATTTTTACATGAGATCTTAATAATAAATCAATCGTTCCTCAAAAAACTACCTTAAAGGTGTACACTCTTTCACTTAATTAGTAATTATTATATAAAAAAAGAAAGAATAATCAACATTAAAATAAAATAATTACAACGAAACAACATAACTATAGACAGAAAAAACAACATGCAAAACGTTAACCATTGATTAGACATATAAATAATGAATGGAAATAAAGATCATAATACATTGTCAAAATTAAATAAATATCAATGTCAAATAACTTACAATTTATCATTAAGGAATTCGTCAATAGTATAATAACATTTTTCCAATAATATATGTCTTAATTTGTTTTTAAATTGAATAATATTTAAGTCCTTAATTCCATTTGGTAATTTATTAAATATTTTTGGGGCCATGCAGAGTATGCTTTTGTGCATCAATGCGGTCTTTGATGGTCGAACGCATAATTCATGTCTATAAACTTGTCTAATCAGTTTATAGCGATGTTCAGATGCTTTTCTGAATAGATGCATGTTCTTCTTAACAAATGAAGCAGTCTCAAATATGTACAAGCAAGGTAAGATCATTATTTTTAACAATAAAAAATAAGGTTTGCAGCTATCAGTTATTCTTATAAAATAATATTTAATTTTATCGTTATTCTTATTCTTCGAATCCTTGAAGCATTTTTTACATACATCAGTCCTAGTCAATGTGGCAAATTGAACTATGTTCAGCAATGTACAAAGCTAATGTGCATTCAGCTCTTGAACAACCCTTGCGTATTTTCGTTGCGGTGGAAGAAAATGTCAGTTGTTTATTTTGAGAAAGCAATTCGCAATGTTTTTTATGTTTCTTCGTTTCCAAATGCTTTTTAAGGTCGTTCAATTTCGCGTACATTTCAGAGCGACAATAACTTGAAATTAATTAGATACAATTTTCTTGTCCTCGTAATGATTAATTGACTTGATCGTTCAACAAGAGATCCAAATTACTTACATGACTTTTTTCAAATTTAATGATCTACTTATACTTACAAGGAATAATAACGAAGGCACCGGAGTCAGCCTCTTTACATCAATCAAAGATATCGCGAGAGGTAAGTGTCCATTCCTGGCTCCAACGAAGAACAGCCTCGATGAGGCATAGATGGCTCCGTTGAGGGACCCGAAGGTGCATAGAGCGACGAAAAGAGGCATGATCCAGGACATCTTGCCGAGGATCTTGACACTGAAGGTGACGGCCACGGCCTGGGAGGCAAGCATCTCATCGTTGGTGAGGACTATGAAGTACGCTACGTTGGTCAACGCGTAGACTAACGTCACCACTGGTATGGATATGCAGATAGCACGCGGCAGGTTCCTGGAAAGAGAAACATACATTGTTTTAGCAGGTTAAGTAAGCGAGTTATTTGTGTTGCAGTATCGATCAGGGTAGATATTAAATTGGTGAGGATCCAATAATGCCTATTATTAGTCAATTGCAATCCACTTATAGGAGGACTGAATTCAGCAGTAATAAGATACCATTTTTTTTTAATACTACTTTTATGGCAATAACATTGCAACGGTTAATCAATAAAACCTTTATGAAGACCAACGGAGACGTCGACATCAAACAAACTACCTACTGAGAGAGCTGTCCCTACGGTCACCGACCCGCTGGCCCAGTGTGGGAATGGGGCGCCGTGCCCTCGTATCAAAAGTCGGAGCCGACCTGTCGCTGCCGACTGTCGTTCGTTCGATGGTCGGGAGCGCCGAGTTGTGGGATGCGGTGATCTTCTTCTGTGAAACCGTCATTTCGCAGAAGGAGGCTGCGGAAAGGGAGAGGGAGATATAGACCACTCTCCTGATCCGTAGCAGGCGGCCCGGGCGTCGGCGGAAGGTGGATAACGCCTTCTTTCAGCTCCCATAAACAGGTCCGGAGGGACGGTGGACTCGGAGATGTCCGCCGCCCCCTACCAGCAGGACCCGAGGTGGCGGTGCGTAATGTTCCACGCGCGCCCCTATTTGACGTCGCGGGGGGAGTCTCACACCTCACTCCTCCCGCGGGCATGAGGTGGCTCACAAAAGCGGGCCGGCACCAGTCGGGGATCATGGAAGGCGCACAAGATGTCATGTTCCCCGGTCCAAGTGTGGGAAGGGAACATCGGGGTGGTTTTTAGTCAGTAGGAATCTGACAGACCCCTTCGCCCGCCCCAGGGCGGAGGACATCCATGAGAATATAAACCATCCCGGAAACAAAATAAAATAAAATTGTGGGAATGGGAACAAAGCCAGATTCCTCTTTCAGACTAGCCAGTTTTAGGTTAGTCCGAATGTCTTATTTTAATTACGTATAAAAACATTAAACATCTTTATTAAGAATGTAAATAGCTATAGAACAACAAACTTAAAAACAAATGTGCAAGAATTCCCATGAGTCATAATAGTTTAAATTAATGAACTTTATGATTATATTATCGTGTTTACACTACGGTTAAATAGATGACCCAGAACTAATGAGATGAGCGAGATAATGTGCACCCAACACTCTATGCAGCTGAAATAATTATCTATGAGAACTTGTGATGGTAATGATTTTGTTTGCGGTTAACTCAAACATTACCCTGGTAATTACAATTAATTTATCTATTGGATAATGTCGTTGGCAAACCCTGCTTACTGTTGTGTTGGGTCACATCCATAGATCATTTATTGTATTTAAGATCATTTCACAAAAAAGTTTCAGTAGGAGGAACAAATTGACATTCAGAGACTCCTTCGTAAAGAATTTATTATATATCAATCAACTCACTTGTACGGCTCTTTCAATTCCTCCGTGACGAAGTTTAAGTAGTTCCATCCGGAGTAAGAGAATAACCCTGTACAAAAGGCAATGGCCAGGTCTCCGGGTTTTGTGATCGTGCCCTGCATCATGTTCTCCAAGTTTTCCGTGTGCCCGGAGAATAGGTACCACAGACTGGCGAAGAACGTGACCAGCAGGGCGAGGATCTTCGCCGCTGTGAACCAATCTTGCACTCGCGTCACCAACTTAACGTTGTAGCAGTTTATAACTGTTAGCAAACCTGTAACGAAACAATTGAACAAATGAGAAAACGAAACATAATGTTTTGATGAACAGTTGTACGGCAGCGTATAGGAACATACGGTCAGTTTGAAATTTATCCAAGTTACAATAGCCTTATATCAACTGCTCATCATAAAGACAAAGACATTTATTCAACGGTTAAGGTACGTACAAGTTGGTTAAGTATAATTATGTTCAGGACACATCCGCCGAGGACACGGTGGAGCATACGGTGGAGGTCTGCCCGGCTTGGGCGGAGCACCGCCGTGTCCTCACGGAGGCGATCGGCGGCGGCGATCTCTCGCGTCCGGCCCTGGTTCAGGCCATGGTTCGGAGCGAGAGTGCATGGGAGGCCGTCACTTCCTTCTGCGAAGTAGTAATGCTCGCGAAGGAGGAGGCGTAACGCGTGAGAGAGAGGCATCATTCGCGCCCACGCGCCCCTAGTCACCGCAGGAGACGCCCCGGGCTTCGGGAGTCACGAGCCGACTTCCGGCCACCGTAGGCGCGGGCTTGCGGACGGTGAGCAATGGGTAGCTCGCCGTCCAATTAGAACCAAGCCCGGGTCGACGGCGCGTTGTGTTCCACGCGCGCCTCAAAGAGATGTCAGCACCAACTGACGGGGTCCGTAAGAGTCAATGCCTGCCAGGGTTGCGAGTTTGTTCGAAAGGGATATCGCGGCCCCGGCATACAGGCAACGGAAGGAACACGGGTGGGTTTTAGTCAGTAAAAGTGACACGACACTGACACGCCCTCTCGCTCCGGCCAGAGCGGGAGAAGTTATTTGATAATTTCCCAAACACAAAAAAATATGACTCATCCTAAAAGCAGCATACGAATATTTACATTTACATGGTCATGAAACCAAACTTATTACTACATATAAACTCTAATAACTATACAAAAAACTGAGACTATAGACATAAAAGATACACTTAGACTTTATTAAAATATAAAATTAAGATAAAAACAAAACAACAACAATATTTGTAGGTATTATAAAACTTAATAAATCTATACCGTATTACCCTTCGAAATCATTCAAAAAAATATTTTAGTGTAAAAATTATTTAGGAGAAGCCATGTTTTTAAATTTCTCTTCAACTCTTTTGTAGTAATTAAATTGTAGTTCTCTTATTACTTTTGGAAAATGGTTGTAATTTTTTATGGAAATAAGGTAGCATGGTAAGTGGTATAATAGTTTCTGTATTGATCTCGTATAAACCATAAGATAGTTATAAAAGCTTTTCGGCAAATTAAAATCAAATTGACCGAAGATCTATGGGGATTATTTATCAAAGTTTGTACATCCATAATCGAAACTATAAATCCATATTTGGCTTTAATATTTAATTTGTGTGTGGACCAAGGAGTTTTCCCGGATTTAATTAAATACAGTAAGGTAATACCACTTTTTGTGTAGTGCTGCCGGTATTCAGCAAGGTGTTCGAAAAGGTTATGCTCAATCAAATGTTTAATCATTTTAACAGCAACCATATCTTACACGATCAGCAATATGGGTTCACCAAAGGACGTTGTACGACTGACGCCGCCCGGTGTCACCTTATTAAAACACATATTTACAGCGTGGGAGGAGTATTTGACTGCGTGAATCATGAAATCTTACCCTTGAAACTTGAGCATTACGGACTAGGTAAACTTGCGCTTAGTTTGGTAAAATCTTATTTAAATGATAGACAACAGCAAGTTCAAATTAGTGGTATCAGTTCACTCGGTTTAAAAGTAAAAATGGGTGTTCCACAAGGCTCGATATTGGGTCCTTTCCTCTTTTAAGTATATGTAAATGATCTACCCCATTTATTAAAAAACCAACCACAAATGGTGTTATTTGCTGACTATACTTCTCAAATTTTTAAGATAAATAGACGTGCATCAAATCTTGACGACGTAAATAACCCCTACTGCAAGTCCAAAGTTATAAATATAATATAATAATAGTTATAAATTATAAGTAAATATTATAATATAAATGGTCTTCGCAGACCCGATTCTCTAAGGGAACTGTTTAAAGATATTAACATCATGACGGTACCTTGTCAATATATCTATGAAAACATCATGTACGCTAGGAAAAATCTTAGTCCTTTCAGTAAAAGAGGTGATAGACACAATTATAGCACTAGAAATAGAGACCAATTAGTTCAACCGGGTTTCAGACTGGCTAAAGTAGACGCATCCTTCATGGGGTACTGTTTAAAATGTTACAATAAAATACCTCCCCACATACTCCAACTGAATGAAACGAAATTTAAATTTTGTATAAAACGCACATTATGCTGCCAAGCATATTATAAGTTTGTTATTAAATGCTTGGCTCAACCCTCGTGCAGCTCCACAAAGGCGCATAAACTAATTGATTAGCATTCGAAAATATTGTTGGAGCTGCTGGAGATTGTAAAACCATCTTTAGATTGTATAAATTCAATCTCTTAGTATTATATAATTGCATAGCACATGTGTGAGCACTATGTACCTACTTTAAATCTACCATTTAGTGGGTACGTCTTTCATTGACATGAATGTGCCCTTGCGGCTGAGAGTATGTCATGCTCACTCAAATGTCTCGCTGGTGGTGGCGTGTGTGTTGGATCATTAAGTTTCTTTCAAAATGGTTGAGCTAAATGGTGCTGATCCATGCGTCATGTTCGTGAACGGGCGTCGTCAGTGGGGACTGGTCATCTCTTAGCTGCCAAGGGTTATTTGAAATTTTGAATTGTTTTTGCTTTATTACGGATGCTTTTAACGTGCACGTCTCTCTACATTGTTCTCACATGTATAATTAGGGACAACATGAATTTTGTAACAATATTCTGATTTAAAAGAGTGTCCATGGAGTTTCTTGCCCATTCTTCTCCATAGGAACCTACTACGCGTTTGAATGGGCAACTAGCTTCATATTTCTGACTGACCGACCCCTTGACAATTCAAAAGTGCCTGCAATTGGTTTATTTGAAATAAATGCTTTGAGTTTGAGTTTATAGTGGAGAGCGCTATTACAAAATTGTTTTTTTAGCTTTGTGGGGTCCCTTTTTGTAAATGTATTGTTTTCGGTTACTGTGGAGAAGAAGTGTGAATTTTTCCTAACAAATATGGCTATTTCTAAAATATAACTAGAAGCTAGCGTTAAAACCTTCAACTTTTGAAAAATGTATCTACAACTCTCATATGGAGGCGCCCCAGTTATTGCTCTCAAGCATTTTTTTTTCGCCCTGGATGCTCTTTGGATATGTGACGAGTTACCCCATAGGAGTAAGCCGTACCTCAATCGCAATCGCAGCTTCTTCATTCGCTGTTTTACGTAGTTCTCTTAGTGCGTATACAAATCTGTATTTGTTTTTACATAGGATTTCAATATGTATTCCCCAATTACAATATTGATCTAATATTAGACCTAAAAAATTTATACTATTTTCTTTGTTAATTATTTCGTTATTACGGTTTAAATTAATTTTTGGGGGGTTTTATTTATAGTTTGCAAATTGAATGAATTTTGTTTTAGTTACATTTACTTTTAAATTGTTTTCATTTAGCCAATTTATTATATTGTTAATAGTTTGATTTACTTCTTGTTGATGTAATGTTTTATTATTTTCTGGTATTATTACTGACACGTCATCTGCAAATATTACGCATTTATGGCTTGTTATATTTGGTAAGTAATTTATATAGAAGGAAGAGAAAAGGCCCAAGGATGCTTCGTTGGGGTACTCCAAACCCATTGTGTTTAAATAAGCATTTGTATGTCATCGCAATGAGTTTATCACTCATATGGGATATTTCCACACACTGTTGTCTTTAGGCGTAGATAACTTTTAGCCATTCTGACGCTGGACCCATTCTAACGCTGATGCCGCCATGCCGTAGCGTTCACATTTATCTAGTAGTGTGTAGTGGTTAACGAGATCAAAAGCCTTGTTCATATCTAAAAAGATTACTGAAACAGAGCGTTTTTTGTCTACATAAATATTATCTGTAATGGACCTGACTAGAGAGAATGCTGCCAAAGTTGTCGACTTACCTTTTTGAAACCCATTTTTTTCTTAATAATTTTATGTTTATTTATAAATTGAATTAAACGACTGTGCATTATTTTCTCGTAAATTTTTGATAATATTGGAATAAGAGTGATAGGTCTATAATTAGTTTGTATAGTACCTATTCACCTCTCTTTCACACGCGGACAATTAACAAACGAAAACTTCAGACCACAAATCATAACATCACTGCCACGCTGAATCAAAGTCTGTTCAATGAGTTGATGCCTATTGCCCCATCAATGGTTTCTGCCATAAATACACAGATGTAACAGGTGATGATGATTCAAAGTCATGTAATTCAGTGAGGGGTAGTCACCAGTAAAACAAACTTAAAAAATACATTAAAAAAGACTTTAAAAAAAAGACTGCGGCCTCTGAGTTTGTTTCGAAAATGGAAAAGTTGTCGTTCTCTTCACTGTGATGCGAAACTGCAACTAGCTAGTCTAGTCAGCGAGGGACAGCGCCACAGTCAACACGTTTTAAGCGTAGATATTCGGTATTGCATGCAAAAATCAAGGACTTATTAGGTATATTTTTTAGGCGAATATCTCATAAATAAGAACAATTCAAGACCTTATCTCTTTGCTAATACGAGCTCTTTCACATTTTACCTACGAATATGCAACAAAGTGAAAATCGATAAAATGTTAGTTATTAGATATTGATACTTCACCGTCGATATGTAAAATTACGTATCACACGTATCACTATGAATCCAAAAAGTTGAATTTGAATGAATTCGTTAAATAAAGCGTCGCTTCGCGCGTTATTTGCAATTTTTATTTGTTTACACATTACTTTTAGTTTGATATCACATCTGTCATCTAGTTCATGGTCATAATAAAATTATGGACACTAATACCAATGACTAATACACTATGGATGTACGTATTTCGATCCAATGTTTATTTTATTGATTGGAGTGTAAGCCTTAGGGGCGCTATATCTGCCAGAGTTGCGAGTTTTTCCGAAAGGGATATCGCGGCCCCGGCACACAGGCAACGGACGGAACACGGGTGGGTTTTAGTCAGTAAAAGTCTGACACGCCCTACCGCTCCGCCCAGAGCGGGAGAATTTATTTGATAATTTTCCACCCTAAAAAAAAAAAAACGGGCGGTATATAGCGAAATATTTTTGGGACAATAAATACAGTACTTACTCTTAACTATATTTTATTTCCACAGCACTAAGATAGTACAGAGTTTTTAATTTAGTGAAAATAGCAATATATAATAATATATAAAAATTTTGACTGTAAAAACCAAAGCAGAGGGATAAAATCCGTTACCATGAACTAAAATTCGTTGTCATGAACTAAAATTCATACCAACATCTCGACTTAACGTGCAAAAACAGCAGTATTTATTATTTATTTTGCTTACATCTCGAAAATGGTGCGTCCTATGGCAAAAATAATGAAAATTTCGACCTCCTATAAAATACATGAACATGTAGGTAATATTTTTTCATATTTTCCACACAAAAAATTAAAAATTCCATATAAAACACGTCGAGGCTAAGCGCCCTGCGCGCCTCTGGCTCTAAAAAAACACGGGTTAGGGCAAACCACGGGTACCACGTGGATTTGCGATTGTCAAATTCGATTTTAGTTGTGTCAAAATTATTTTTAAATTTAGAGATTTTTTTTTGCAGAATAGCTTTATAATTCTCATAGCAAGTAAGGAATTTTAGTGATGTTTAGTTCGGTGTACAAGAGAATCGGCACCATTTTTTTTTTTTTTTGTTTGCTACTCTGTCCCACGCGTGGTAAGTATATACTACGTCGCTATCTATATTCTATATCTATATCTTATACATAGTATAAAACAAAGTCGCTTTGCGCTGTCTGTCCCTATGTATGCTTAGATCTTTAAAACTACGCAACGGATTTTGATGTGTTTTTTTTTAAATAGATAGAGAGATTCATGCGGAAGGTTTTTGTGTATAATACATTAAGGTTTTGTGTAAATTGGCTGAAATATGACGATTATTGTCAAAGATGTCGGAAAAAATCATGCCAACTGGGAGCTTTACTAGCGTGTGCCGCGTAAGCCGTAAGAGATACATCAAATTTATGTTGTACAGAATTGTATATCTTAAAAAGTTCAAAAATAAAGTCCGCGATAGCATATGTCTATCTTCTAAGGATGACCTACAGTAACCATTTTATCTTTCAGAATTTGATAAAAAGTTCTTTGTTACTTCCGAAGCTATTTTGACCGGTATCCTTATCCAATAAAATATGTTATTTAAATCGGGCATTTAATGGACATTAAAACATGCCTTGACATCATATCATTAAAATGAATACTTTAAAAGATATCACAGATTCAAAATTACGCGTGACAAAATAATTATGGTTGCCGACAACGCGGGCGCAGCGGTAGGAATCAATGACTTTTCCTCGGATATTAGGTATCTAACTAATCCCGGTAGTACGTACCTGTGGGATATTTTCCGACATCCACGCGGGCGAAGCCGCGGGCAAAAGTTAGTGTTATATATTTTAAAGATATATCTTGCCTCAATTGCTATTTGCTAGCGTGTAATGATATAATGATATAATATGATGTTTTTTTTTTTTTTTTAAAACGTTGCCCCACGCTAAGAATTTCTTCTTGTATCGTGGGTGCGTTTACAAACATAGAAACTCACATACTCTAACACCCAGACTTGGAACAACTACTTGCAGATCATACAAATATTTGTTCCGCGCGGGGATCGAACCCGCGACACGTTGCGCAGCAGTCGATCGCTCAGCCACTGCGCCAACCGTGTCGTCACGCTTATACATATCCTATTAGCTTCAAGTAGCAAAAACATATAACTAGTCACAGTTAGAAACTCAGCTTTATAATAGTGATAGTAGCAGAGTGTCAAATACAATTACGTGCGCAAATATCCTAACGAGAAGTGGGTCTTGGCATCGACCCTACTTTGCATGCATCCACCACCAGTTTGATAAACAATACTTCGTTTTTTGGATACTAACATGTAATTGTAGCAGCTATGAGGCTAACAGCAGTGTCAGGAGGTGTGCAGGCTGGCCATAGAGGTTGGAGGATGTTCTGTGCGAAGGTCAGCGCCGTGATAGCGTTGGCTGTAGGAACCAGAATGAACAGCGCCACCCACAAGTAGAGGAAAGAAGGTAGAGGACCGAACGCTTCTCCTATGTATGCATAGTCGCCCCCAGACTTTGGAATCATTGTACCTGAAATTTAAACACTTAAACATTTTATTGAGAAGGCACACACATTAAACTAATTTTGGGATAAAATGGGTAAATATGGGATTCCCGGAGAAACTTGATAAACAAAAAGTAAACGAATCAATTTACTCATTGAGATAAGAAGTAGATAATGTAGACTAAAAATATGTACTACTTAATAACAACATATTATATGATTATTAGGAAACCCTACTACTATATCGTTGGTGTTAACCAATTTTGTTTTCTTATTTAAGAATAGCTGGCTGATGTAACATTTTTGAAAAGTTTCAGCTTTGAAGGAACAATGTAATTATTTCATACATGTTAACTTGTTTCGATCTAAGTACAAGTTTTGAGAGATGGTTTCGCACCCGAAACGGTCTATTGACCTTAACGAATTTGTTGGACGTTTACGAATTTTGAGCTGATGTAACATTCAACAATGTTACCCCGAAGAAATGAAATTTAATTACGAGTATATTGGCTGATTAAAGTATCCTGAAGTGGTTTTCCTCCTATTTTTAAATGGGGCAAATTTTTATAATAAGGCAACTAATTTTATAGTTTGTAAATTTTGTAGTATTTTATACTTAGGTTGTAAATTTTGTGTAGTAAAGTTTGTAGTTGAACAACTCAAGTGGCCCTAATCCGAACTAAGGTCAGGCTATTGTATTTATTTAATTGCTTACGTGTATGTAAAATGGAACATTGACCGATTTACTAAAAACCTTTATCGTTGAGCTGTGAACAGTTGAAAATATTTGTTCCGGGTTCATACAAAAGTTGCGTAATATGTTCCAAAATAGTATGCCATTATGTCTAGTTTTCGTTTCCAATAGGTAGAACCGGTCATTTGACCGATTCAATATGTCAAGTATTGGCATTTTTATTACATTTTTTTAATGTACATATTAAAAATATTTATTTACTCGTACTATTATCATATTATAATGAAGCTGTTCACGTCGGAACACAAATTCTAGCAAGTATACATATTTATGCTGCTATGCTACGTAAGTTATTATAAAATTTTTGGATATCAATACGTGTCAAAGCAGTGGTACATGCGTTTCACCCTTTCACATGGAGGGTGGCCAGGCAACTCGTTCATTCGTTGTACACAGACACGGTCTACTAACTCCTGCTACCTGTGTTGTACATGACATAAAAAATGACCTCGCTAACATTTGGGTTGTAAATTTGCGAGCATCGTGACTTATAAGGGCCTTTCGCGATCCCAGTGTAGTTCAGCACGAAACATTTGGCAGTTTTACGGGTTATTCCGAAAGTGCTCCATTATTTTGTTCTAAAAAGATAAGAATCTCATACATTAATTCCCAAGTTACTCCAAGGAATTATTATTACTTATTTAAAAATACTTATTATTTTGTTCCCATTCTGCTCCATAGGTTATATATTTCATTAGTCAGTCACAAAAATTCTTAAAATAAAGATTAAAGTTTAGCATTTTGTTATAAGGTCAATTGGTTGAATCGTGGCACAAAAGATTAAATAATGTAAACACTAAAAAAACACGCTTGCTTAAGTTTTTACAAACTATTAAAGAAGAAGCTGTTTATTTCGAACGTTATCGTTGCAGTCCCAGAGTAAATAGAAGTCGACAATCTATAAACAGGGATCTGAAACTGGCTTTGATTGTAAAGCAGTTAAGAATAGAAAAAATTAAGTGCTGCAATAATTACAACAAATTAGCAAATTATTTGTTTGTACATTTCTCAAAATAGTTTTAAGAGCGCAAATATCTGTCAAATATTTACCTGTTTTGATTAATTTGGCATTATTACTGTATGGAAATAAGAAATGTGGCTAACTGGCGAACTAGAATATTAATAGTGAATTACAATTATAACATTGAATTTTATGTTGTACCCATTTTAGATGTAAAAAACGCATTTGGTAACTTTCCAAATATTTTTTTTACATCTAAAACTAAACAATCGGTGTTACGATATTAATTATTGCATTTCATAAGTAATATTGCCAAATTAATCAAAACAGTAAATATTTGACATCTATTTGCGCCGTTGCCCACTTTCAGAATAAACGCTCTTAACGCAAGACCTAAAAGTTGCGTAATTGATCGTAGATTATCAAAATAATTTAAAAAATAAAATAAATCTATATCTTTAGGGTTCTATGATTAGGGTACCGATCTTCAAAGTTTTGAATTTTCTTAATTTTTATGGTTATCCTTAATTTCGGCTCCAGAACTAAAGAAAAATACTTTTTGTTTTATTTAGGTGTCTTTATCTTCGATCAATAAGTGCATTATTGATCGAAGTACACGACGTTTCGATTTGAATGCAAAAGCACGTTACCAGCGTAATTAATCAAAACAGCGAAATATTTGACATCTATTTGCGACGTTGCTCACTTTCAGAATAAACGCTCTTAAGTCTGATTCCACTTATTTGGAATAATACTACATTACCTTCGTTTTATCATAAGTAGTAACTTAATTAGATAACTTTTATTAGGATTTAAAATGAGTGTTTATGAAAGAAAGACTGTGAGTTTTAGATTTATAAGTATTTTTTATCATGTTATATAAAATTTCAAATGATTATTGATCGTTTTTTTTAAACATTTTATGTTAGGCTTAATTGCCAGATATCATTTTAGATTTGTTATTATTTGTTTTTCATGTTTTTTAGACTTCTAAATCCAGAGTCCCACTTTCTAAATTTTTTTCAGTTGATTTTTGAATATTTTTATTGTTGAATTTAAAAAAGTTATGAGACCCAAAATGAGTGTTGAATTATATTATGAACTCTTTTATTTAAAAACTTATTTATACTCATAAATATTTTTGCAAAGCTTTTGAGCCTAACGGTACGTCAGCTTTTCATAGTAATCCGGTACATATTATTATTTAAATTAGCTTTTTGATTAAAATGGGGTGGAGTTCTTTCAGAACATTTTAATATTATCATGGAGTAGAATGAAACCTAATTAAAAATATAATATTTTTCATGGAGTAGTTTGGGAACTCTCTTTGGAGTACTTTGGGAATAATCCAGTTTTACAGCTATAAAACCCTAAGTTATAATTTTTAGCTCTATTGATTAATTAATTGCAGAGCAAACGCTTCCGAACCCCTCAAGTGTTTGTGGGCTAGTTCTATTACGTTTTTGAGTACCTATTGACTATAGAAATCAATTCGCCTAAGTTCAGAGATTGCGATACTGGAGCCTTTCATACTGGCGGCAGAAATACGTTGAACGCAAGGCACCACAAACATAATATAAGAACGCTGCTTCAAGGGTGGACCTCTGATGAAGTGAAGTGACAAAAGTGTTTGTGCCCTATAGCTTCTGTTTCCCTTTATTTCCTACGCAATTTCATCAGTGTAGGTGGTACTGATTTATGCAGTCACTGGCCGATCATGAGGGTACTTTTTCGCCATAATGCAATTTCTCTGTCCGATCAACAGGGTAGATAACTGCTTTTTCACCATAATCCTTCCTAATTATCTATTGGTACCTTATTGTCACATAATCGTCCTAATACTGTGAATACTTATACTTTATGGAGAAGGACAAAATTAAATATAGTTGCTTATCTTTAACGGGCAATACAACTATCCCCATATCCTATCGGGAATTTATGACTAAGTTGGCCTGTAATATAAGTTATGTGACTATGAGTTATGGTGTAATATATTTTATCATACCTAAGTAGCTACTTCAGGCTGACGTTTGATGTCGATAGAGATCTATGTAGTCTCACAATTAAACTTCCGTCATTAATTAACGTGCGATGACGGCTACATTTTTGGTTTATGATTTAATTCTTCTTACCTAACTCTGCGTAGCAGAGAGCCCCGATCATTGAGAGGAAGCCGGAGAGTACCCACACGATCAGCGCCATGCCCTTGGACCCAGCATGTTTGAGAACCATATTTGGCGACACGAATATTCCTGATCCAACTATCACACCGACAATGATAGCCACTCCATTTACCACACCTAGCTCCTTCTTCAAACGAACCCCTCCAGTGGATTCTTTATCACCGGTGTCTTTAGTTTCTGGACCCGTTTCCATCGCTTTCGGCGGCAGAACATCGATATCACTCACATTCGCCATGATCAACGTTTATAAATAACAAATTCTTTGTAGACACACGCGACTTGAACGCGTACACTAATAAAGTTTTAAACACTTTTACACATTGTCAAACAGCAGGATGTAGCACAGCCGAAATTGTAAAGCATCACACTGCGGGGGGAGCTGCGGCGGGAAACACCACGTGCGTGGTGCATGGACGGATAAAATAATATTCCTGTGGTTTACTAGCCGATAGTAGCTGATAGCACGACAGAAACCAACAATAAATATTAGCGTAAAACAGCTTCACATTGTTTAATTTAGGTTAAAATATTCAGCACATTCAGGACACCTGTTTTTGAAATAAACTATGGTGTTCTTATTTGTCTTTGGCTCTATTTCATTTATGAGACAATTTTTTTTTCGTTTTTTGCCCGATCGTGATCGTATCCATACGCTACGAGGAGTATACGTCCGACGTTACGTCCGCTTGCCTTACTATTCACTAAGCTACAGTCGTCTGCGACCGCGAGGATGACTCAGACACGAAACGGCATGGGTCGAACACTATGTCGAGTTAAAATCAACTCTAACGTTAAAGCAATTGAGCGTACTTTCAGTGTGGTGACGGGCACGAGATTTCACTGCCAAGTTCGTACAACTAGTTTTTTTTAAAAGCTTTTTTTATCTCGTTCTCACCACCACCGTCTTATGTGCACTAGCGTGTCCCGATTTTTTTTTTTCGGTTTTCCTTTTATAGGGTTTATCCTAAAAGTTGTCAACGTCGCAAATAACTGTCAAATATTGACCTGTTTTGATTCATACAGCAATATTACTGAATAGAAATAAGAAATAACTAGCGAACTAAAATATTAATAATTAATTGCAATTATAGCATTGAATTTGATGTTGTACGAGTACCCATTTTAGGTGTAAAAAACGCATTTGGTAACTTTCCAAATAGATTTTTTACATCTAAAACTAAACATTCGGTGTTACGATATTAATTATTTCATTTCATGTAATATTGCCAAATTAATCAAAACAGTGAAATATTTGACATCTATTTGCGACGTTGCCCACTTTCAGAATAAACGCTCTTAACGCAAGACCTAAAAGTTGCGTAATTGATCGTAGATTATCAAAATAATTTAAAAAATAAAATAAATCTATATCTTTAGGGTTTTATGGTTAGGGTTCCGATCTTCAAAGTTTTGAATTTTCTTAATTTTTATGGTTATCCTTAATTTCGGCTCCAGAACTAAAGAAAAATACTTTTTGTTTTATTTAGGTGTCTTTATCTTCGATCAATAAGTGCATTATTGATCGAAGTACACGATTTGAATGCAACAGCACGTTACCAGCGACTTCGAATCAACCTGCAAATTCTCTCATGTTTCAACTTTTTTCGAGGATATTCTTAACTTGACTCGCGAGTGTTTTCTTGGTAGCCAAAGTAATTTTCGTACTATAACTTTTTAGTTATGTATTTTGTGTTTTTTAAATAATGAGTTCAAGGCGTAATGAGACTACTTGCAATTACTTTATTGGGACTATACTCGTACCAACTTGACGATCGGCTGGTATCAATTATATGGGACGTCATTAAAAAGTATTTTATTTGTCAAGAACGACCTGAAATTGAAGCATAATGGAAAGCGTCCATCCAATTTAGATATAAATTATACGATTGTTTATGAAAAAATCAACGACATTTGAACCAAAGCTTAGATTCCAATCGTAACTAAGGAGCGAGTTTTTGAATTACAGAAATCCTATTTTGAAAAGTACATGAATTTGAAAAGATGAAACAACGAAATGATAGTTTTGAAAACAAACTGAAGTGTTTATTGGAGTTATCTGAGAAGCTATTTTTATTTTATTTGACTTTGCTGCTTTTAAATGCACTTCAGTTGAACATTGTTCGTGTTTAACACCTAAAAAGTTCCCATCAATAAAATAAGTTTTTTGTTGGGTCAAAATTATGAAAGGAAAATGTTTGTAAGCGCTGTTATAAGAATGAAACGGCTAGATTAATGAATCGAAAGCAGAGACTAGTTGAAGAGTCAACAAGGGCAACAAAAAAGTCGTGTTCTACTCAAGAAATCGAATGTGCCTCAGCAAATTGTGATAAAGATTCGGTGCATGAAACTTCCCCAGAAACGTATCTGATAACAGAGGCATCCTCGACAAACACGCACTCGACAGAGACACCAGCGACTTCAACGGCGAATCGGAAGGTTGCAATCTAGAGCGGAAATGCAAAATTTTGGACACAAAAATATGTTAAAATTCTAAGTTTTTGTCATTGATTATAGGCTCTATTTTAGTTTATTTTATGGTTTGTTTCACTAATTTCAATAATAAAATACCTTTTAAACTTCATTTTTGTATTATTTTAGGCATACGGTTTAGGTCTGTAAAAACCTAAAATTTACAAAACTTCAAAGTGCGTTAGAGCGCTCAAGATGATACGCAATTCTAGTTTTTCTTTTGCGTAATCTGTGTAAAATTACGCAAATTTGGATAACTCTTGCGAAAGCAAAGGTCGAAAAAAAAACTCACACATTGACACCTAATGTGCACCACCACGTGTCCAACATTTGGCACAGTTATTATTTTGAACAATAACTTCTAAAACAAATGACTGTGATAAAGTGCCACCACGTCAGTGATGGGCACATTGACCGTCTATATGAGGATTATGTTCTTCACGTAAGCAGGATATGAGCAATTCATAATAGCTTGTTCGCTGCAAAGAGGTCAATGACAGTGTGGTGATACGAGATATCAATCAGTATGGTGAAAGCTACTGTTTGCCATCCGACTACCTGGTACTATGTGTAATCCAACCCGACTGCATTGTACTTATTACTTTAGACTCTAAAGTTTAGAGTTTAGATATAAGTATCTAGTGATGTTATGCTTGTACGTTGTAATGCAGTAGTAGTGCAGAACAGTGTAGTGTAGTGTAGTACTAGTGTGTGTAGTTCTTTATTTCTAATGCCACTTCTTATTATTTTTAATCTTTTTAGTCTAACAATTTTATTTTTAACCGACTTCCAAAAAAGAGGAGGTTATATGTTCGACGCGTAAGTACGTTTTTTTTTTTATGTATGTCCGCCGATTTCTCCATTAATGGTGGACCGATTTTGAAAATTCTTTTTTTCTTTGAAAGGGTGTGCTCCCGGATTGGTCCCATTTAAATTTGATTAACTTTGATTGGAAAGTTTTTGAGTAAGCTTCAATAATACGTATTTTTCCCATTTAGTATACATGGATGATATGATGATAACTTCCTGTGACTGTTATTTACATAGCAGGTACTGGTATTCGAATTTGTGTGGGGTAGGTACCACAACTAAAAAGGGAAAAATAAAAACTTTTAACAAAAAAAAAACAACCGACTTCCGAAAAAGTACACTACAAAGTGAAAAACAACTTTAATTTCGGAAGTCGGTGGTAAAAAACGAAAATTCAAAACCAAAGACACCGACTACCGAAATTAAAGTTATTTTTCAGTTAGTAGTTTTTTTTTTTTCAGAAGTCGTTTGTTTTTTTTTTGTAAAAAGTTTTTATTATACTCGGGCTTGTCTAACTGAACTCTCCAAGGATCGTTAGTCGTTAGGTATTTTTTTTTGCTTTCCTAAAATTAATTCGGTGCATAGTCAGTCAGCGCTTTTTGCTTTCAAGTGGTTTCAGTTTTCGTTATAAAAGGTGAAAATTAAGTAGACTCAGATTATCCGGTAATTTTCATAGTGATTTCTGTAGAGTAAGGAAATGTTTAATGAAAGAAAGAAAGAAAGAAAAAGTATTTATTGTGACTCGCACAGGAAATCACATACTAAAAACACATTAAACATAAATAAAAAACAAAGTAACATTAAAATGAAGGAAGTCCTGTACGAGGCCAAAAGGCTCCTATCTCAGCATGATGCCGCGACATTTAAAAATAAATAAAAATGTCGCAGCGCTGGTATTCTGATAGGGCCCGCAGTGATGTCACGGATAGATAGATACAATACAGACAAATAAATATAATAAAAAGGTGTGTGAAATACAATGAAGAGTAAAATATTATGTAATCCGCGTGTCTGCAATGACAAGATAAGATAGCATGACATCAACACACCTGTTTTCCCCCGAAGGTTAAGAAAGAAAGAAAGATATTTTCTTTGGGACACGCACAGGAAATATAAACAGTAATAATAAAAATTAAAAAATAATTAAAAATGAGCATTTAAAAACTAACAAAATAATAACGACCTGTGCGAGGCCGATAAGGGCCGATTTTTCAATCCTAAATCGTTGAATAGTTTAATCTAGCGTTTAAAATTATCTGGCTGTTTATCAGGCGAAAAAATATTTAAAAATTTTCAATCGTATAATAACTGAAGTAGTAGTATCCATGGTCTTTTAACCAACTTTACACTATCATGTGCAAGCGAGGTGCACAGATACAGTATTCAACGTGTTAGACAAGAATAGAAACAAAACGTATGTTGGACATTTTGACGAGATTTCTTA
Source organism: Agrochola macilenta (assembly GCA_916701695.1). Taxonomy (NCBI): domain Eukaryota; kingdom Metazoa; phylum Arthropoda; class Insecta; order Lepidoptera; family Noctuidae; genus Agrochola; species Agrochola macilenta. Next base: position 8,573,131 of record OU753559.1, on the reverse strand, counting down.
ACTTTTGTATAGATCCACAGATGGTCAGCAATAATGGCGACTTTTGTTTTTGTTATTTTTTGTAACTATCTTGATTTCTATCTTGATAGAAGTGGGTATGTGTTTAGTTAAAAAGGATCAGTAACAAACAAATTTTCTGTGTGTTAACGGTGTTTTCGACTTGGTACTAAAAGTAGAGCCTAGTGGTATTAAATTGTTAAAATAATGTCGCCCCAAAAATGTAAGTAAAGTGATATTTAAAGATATAAAAAAAAAAACTATCGTCGTATTTTGCGTATACTTACGAGTACTACAGAAAATTCAAATTTGAATTCTATACCTAGCTAGATAAACGCCGGGCGAAAAGTTTCTGCCGGCGGGAATGGATATTGTCTTTTGTTTTTGTCGTGTTTGATGAGGGGTAGGTAAGGGTTGCGCGGGTGAAATTTGATTTTTTGCTTGGTTTATGCGCCCTCGGTTATTAGCAAAAATCCTAGTGTTCCCTGAAGGGTTAGATATGTATACTTTTATAGTTCACCCGAATTACTCAGGTGTAAGGGACGAGCCTACTAGTACTATTGAATCGTGAACAAACCCAATTACACTTTAACTGACGGGGATTGAAGTCGTCAGTGCGACTAATGAAACTGGCGACTACTACACCAACAAAGCAACGCAGTATTAGACGAGGTAAAAAATAGGAATATATGAGGAACAGAGTTTAAGCTAACGCGTGGGAGGGGTGGGGCTTCAGAGATATATTCTTTCTGCCTTGATATAACTGCCTAACGAGAGCTCCTCCATAGGTATTTTATGTTCTTTGAGGTTCTTGACCGTAGGAATATGTTGGTTGCGGGACGCACAGAACCGGTCGAAGTGGCGGTGCTTGGGGGAGGCCCATGTCCAGCAGTGGACGTCTTTCAGCTGAAATGATGATGAAAAGGTTCTTGAATATTGGACATATCGCCCATTGGCCGTAACAACAGTCGGCAAAATTATATTCACTTAAAAAAAACTGCTGTTCCCTTCATTTTGACTTCCTAAATGTAGGGAACAGCTGATTTTTTTAAGCTATTGCATAGCTTCTATCGCGGGCCTTGAGCGTGGAGACCGAATCCAGAAATTCCGTAACGAAAATAACCTAACACCCCCATAGAGTGAAATTTTAAGATGCGCGCGCATCACTGTGACACAAATTGTCACTGTGACACAAATTGCATAAGTTGATAAAAAATGCTATGCAATAGCTTTACCGCGGCAGTCTCCGAGTGCCACATGTCTGTTTTTTTAAAGAATAATGTTTATTTGGACACAGTTCGTGAAACACAAAATAAAAAAGTGGCAATAATATTTTAACAATAATACGAGTAGTGTGTGCCTCACGGCTGCGCCAAAAAGGTTCATTTCAGCATTAATGCCAGACAGATGCTGTCTGACGCTGGTTTTGTAATGAAAAATTTTTTTTCGCGATTTCATATTTGGTCCCATAGTGAAAGTTGTTCATAATGATGAGTTAAGTCACACGTTTCAAGTTTCGGTCACTAATTACCAGTCACCCTATATGATAATGAGCCAGAAAAAAAATTGGTTTGTTTATCAAAAGCGCCTACGACTTTGATTCGGCGTAGCTACGTTAATGTAAATGGAAGCTATCACTATTGTAGTGACATAGTGCTATCTAAGTAACTATGAGATGTATTGCTAGGCCTAACTGTCATAAGGGGCTAAACAACTTTTGTAACTAATCTGCGTTCGCAATTCATTTGCTAAACATGTAAACAAACACGAGTTATAGGAAAAACAACTGTAATGCCTACATGTAAGGTTCAGTTTGCGCTACAGCTTCATATTTTTTTATGACTTTTCAACAGTACTAGTCGGCCTAAAATTAACTTTATTTACACTTGCATAAAGTTGATGTTGGTCTAAGTGGAAAAATCGAGTCTGTTTACATGTTTGGCAAATAAATTGCGAACGCAAATTAGGTGTATGTTGACTTCCGCCACAGCCGCGCCACATTGGAGGGCTTGACAAGAGAACTATAGTTGTCGCAGGCACCATCTTTGCAAATAATATTAATTCCGAGTAGATAAAGGTACTATACCAGTGAGTGACGTAGGTAGCGGGTGATAACATCTGAATAAATATTCGAACTAACAATGATTGTATTTTATTATCAATAAGAATTTTGTCATATATTTATCATCTATTCACATATAGATACTTAACCTATAACTGCATAGGAATCATCAGCTTATCTTAGTTATAACAGATCTGTACTTAATATTACGCCAACCCACTTATGCCACGTAAATCGACATATAAAAGTAAAATAACAATAGCAAAAATAATTAATCAGATCACACTAAATAATATATACTTAAAGTTATATCGTAAAGATCATAAATCCTTGGAATCTTCGGGGAGGCATAGGAATATTTTGGAGCAGGCGAGGTTGAATGAGTTGCATGCTGTGAGCAGCCATTGGGGTTTGTTGTTCCATACGATGAAGACGTAGTATACTGGGACCCCGAGGGCGATGAAGGCGACACCGATGCCAACCTCCATGGGGTGCGTGAAGCAGGAGCAGATGACGACAAAGGTGCAGATGATGAGGAAGGAGACGGGGAGGATGATGTTGACGCGGATGGGCCGCATGAGGTGCGGCCGCGTGAAGCGCATCCACAGCAGGCCGGCGACCGACGCCAGCGTGAACAGCGCCTCGACGGCCGTCACGTACACTATCAGGGACTCCACGTTGTTCGACAGTAGCAACATCAGCGTCGCTATGCACTGGAAGGAGGAAATAATTTGCTTTAATAACTGTTTCTCTAACAACTCGACGGAAAGTGCTAGCTGTAGGTGTAGTTAGCATTTTTGGAGAACAATAGCAAAAATATCTCTTCTAGATATTTTTGCTATTGATCGAACTAGAGAGAAGAGGTTATGTGAAGAGTTTTTGTTTTTTACTTGAAGTCACTTATCATAATTATTAGGCTTAATAATCGTCATTAAACGTCAGCAACCTAGGTACTCAGTCAGGCCTTGGTTCAATGGTGACAAGAATTTCACAACTAGGTTTTCGGTTAAAACCTTCAGAGCCTCTGAATACACTGTGCACTGGTATAAAACGGGGAGTTAATAATGAATTTATTTTAACAAAGAAATTAAGTATACATAAAAAAAAAAATAACAGAACTATCTATTTACACTAGGTACTAAATTAAAAGATTAACTAACTAACTGTACGTATAAATACAAAAACAAATGTTCAGTAAAGCTGGGAACAAATTATCGAACGCGTCCGTAAGCCGCGGCTGACAGTCGCGGCTTATTTGTATCTGGATAGTACATTTTTAGCACTACACTGTGCAACCTTGGGTCGTAAGTAACGGACATGACATTGGGCCATCCTTGAGTGTTCGGACGTCTGATAGAAACTGGCCAGCTGGAGCTGGGAACAACGTGCACACTCATTGGTCGCGACTGTCAGTCACGGCTTACGGACGCGTCCGATAATTTGTACCCAGCTTTAAGCTGGGAACAAACTATCGGACGCGTCCGTAAGCCGCGACTAACAGTCGCAGCATAATTATATTTGGATAGTACATTTTGCAGTACACTCTGCAAACTATGGGTCGTAAGTCACGGACGTGACCTTGGGCCGTCCTTGAGCGTTCGGACGTCTGATAGAAATCTGGCCGGCTGGATGTTTGTTTCAGCCGCGGACATCCGCGGCCAGGGTGAACGGGGTTCGGACGCGTCCTTGGACGATTCGGGAGTCACGTCATAAGCAAACCGACGATAGTAACAAATTTGGGGTTTTCCGCCTAAATTTAGGGGGAAGAAGTATTAAAAGGGAATTTTCAGGGACAGATATTTTAAGTATGTTTTTAGGGGCTTCAAACTAAACCTGTAATTTTATTAGAACTGTTTTTACAGTTGTTGTTTTAACTCTACACGGCACTGGGGTTTAATTCTCGAACAAACGCGGCCTGTCCGTGGAATGGAACGAAATTCGAGCCACGTTCGTTTCTCATTCATAACTTATATTTATCCGTTTCGTTCTCGTCCGTTCGCTAAGTAGTTTAGCAAGAGGTAAGCAACGTCGACTGTCATTCGCGGCTTACGGACGCGTCCGAAGACCGTGCACACTCATCGGGTCGGTCGCGACTGTCAGTCGCGGCTTACGGACGCGTCCGAAGACCGTGCACACTCATCGGATCGGTCGCGACTGTCATTCGCGGCTTACGGACGCGTCCGAAGACCGTGCACACTCATCGGATCGGTCGCGACTGTCATTCGCGGCTTACGGACGCGTCCGAAGACCGTGCACACTCATCGGATCGGTCGCGACTGTCATTCGCGGCTTACGGACGCGTCCGAAGACCGTGCACACTCATCGGATCGGTCGCGACTGTCATTCGCGGCTTACGGACGCGTCCGAAGACCGTGCACACTCATCGGATCGGTCGCGACTGTCATTCGCGGCTTACGGACGCGTAATTTGTTCCCAGCTTAAGGCGTCGAAGTATTCGTCCGCATCATAGAAATATAAATAACAGTTCAAGTTTAACAACTTCTTTCTTATATCTATGGTCCGCATCGCTGTCATCCGAAAACGTGCCCTGAAGACTGGCAATTAATAACTACCTTAATCGGAAAGTTATTCACTGGTTCCTGATTTAGATACAACATCTGTTTAGTTTTTGGGGTAGATAACTTAATATAGACACAATAGGGTTAGCTTTGTCAAAATCCATATTTTTATTAATGTTGGTAGGTATCTACCTTTTTTTTTTTTTTTGAGGGTGGGAAATCTACCTCAGGATGAGAAATAAAGAAGATTTATTCGTTTTCTGTTTTCGGCTACGTATACCATACCATTCTGATAGTTACATAAATCTTTGCAAGAAATTTCCTTTTACTTTCCTTTTAAAAATTATGTCTAACAAGATTTACTGTCCTGTACATAAACTACGTTTCAATGTTCCTCAGAGATCAGTTAGATTTAATCCGCCTATCTCCATTCCTTTTTCCTCTTCTAACTACAGGCAAAACTCATACATGGTGCGAGTGAGTAAGGACCTAAATATTCTTTGTAAAGAATTCTCATTTGACCCATTTACCATCAATACTTATTCTGCACGCGCTCGGCTGAACGCTGACTTTTTTTAAAGTGCATAGTGCTTTTTGTACCTTATATACATATATATACAGGGTGTCAGGGACATTGACGCGAAGCCATACAGCTGCTCCATACATTTTGACCGCGTAGGTATTGCACTTTTCTATTAAACAGCAGATTTTTTTTTTAATAACCGACGAAAAATTTCAACGCAAGGGGGTTCAGAATCATGTACTGAATCCATGGTAGCCGGCTTCGCGTCGATGTCCCTGCCACCCTGTATATTTAATCTTTTTTATCGTGCTTGTTAGTGATCCTATTCTATTACTTACACTGTTTTTACCCGTGAGAACCTGTAATTGGCTGTATGTTTCTTGAACAACTGTTATCTATCTGTTAAAGGTGTTGGTTCTCCTACCATAAATAAATAAATATAATTTAAATGAAAAGTTTAAAAGATATAACAGATTCCAAATTACGCGTAACAAAATAATTATGTAACCCCGGTAATATGGCCCCGTGTAATATTTTACGACATCCACGTGGGTAAAAGCTAGTTAATATTAAATTACAGTTCGTCCATTGAATACAAGTTTTTATCTAACAGAAATGCTTTGAGCTTAGCTTTAAAAGAGCTCTGAGAGCACTGTTTAAAAAAAAAATCGTATCCGCTGGCAGTCTATTAAATATTTGTACAGCTGCAGCAGTATCCTCTGCGTTAAAAAAATAGATAGATGAAAGGCAGTATTCATTAGAGGCTTGTATTCTTGCGTAATAATATAATGATGAACGTAAGTACCTACATAGTGTGATCGCACTTTCGAGAATCGACGATATTAATTTTTCTTTGATTAGCTTTCCATTATGACCGTGTCAGAAATGTCATCATAAAATAAAATTTTATGATCATCTTTAATGCGATTTTAAACTGGGTAATTAAAAGGAGGTATTAAAAAGAGAACAAATAGAAAGAACGTAATTAATCTTTTGAGTTAATCTCAAATGTACGGTATCTACTTAACTACCTACCTTATTAAGTATGATAGTGGTTATACACTTTTCCAAAGCACTCGGTAAATGCACGATTAGTTGGAAACAAATTAAAAATTTGCACCAATATCGATTAAAAAATTATCTGAATCAAGATAATTTTGTTACCTAGAAAATTTCAAAAGCTTTGAATCCTAATTAAAGTAGAAGAATTGAGTTAGTCGTCCTGAATTTGTTTTCAACATTTTTCTTTTTTTTTTTTTTGTTTAGCAACTGAGCTTATACTTACTTAATAATCGAGCGAAATTTTGACAAAGCCAAAGTTCAAATATTATTAGTACCTATTTGAACAACAAGAAAGCAATTTATTGGCCAGCCAGTAATCGTAAAATAATTCTTACTGTGCGTTTGCACTGGCGAAACATTCACGACAAAACATGTTGGAATCTCTATTTTCTGTCAATGTTCTATACAATTTTTGACAGGACCTAGAGATTTCAACTTGTTTTGTTGCGATTTTTCGCCAGTGCAAACGCACAGTTAGTATTAGATTCTCTAGATTAATTCGATACTATTTTCTTGTCGTCGTAATGATTGATTGACTTGATCGTTCAACAAGAGCTCCAAATTACCTGACTTAAAAAAAATATAACGATCTACTTATACTTACAAGGAATAATAACGAAGGCACCGGAGTCAGCCTCTTTACATCAATCAAGGATATCGCGAGAGGTAAGTGTCCATTCCTGGCTCCAACGAAGAACAGCCTGGATGAGGCATAGATGGCTCCGTTGAGGGACCCGAAGGTGCATAGAGCGACGAATAGAGGCATGATCCAGGACATCATGCCAAGGATCTTGACGCTGAAGGTGACGGCGACGGCCTGGGAGGCATGGATCTCATCGTTGGTGAGGACTGCGAAGTACGCTACGTTGGTCAGCGCGTAGACTAACGTCACCACTGGCATGGATATGCAGATAGCACGCGGAAGGTTCCTGAAAAGAGAAACATACATTGTTTTAGCAGGTTAACTAAACGAGATCAGGTAGATATTAAATCGGCGAGGGTCCAATAATGCCTATTACTATTCAATTTGCAGTCCACTTAAAGGAGGACTGAATTCAGCAGTAATAAGATACTTATTTTTTTTTAATACTACTTAAGGCAATAACATTGCAACGGCTAATCAATAAAACCTTTGTGAAGACCAACAGAGACGTCGACATCAAACAAACTACCTACGGAGAGAGCTGACCCTACGGGCACCGACCCGCTGGCCCAGTGTGGGAATGGGGCGCCGTGCCCTCGTATCAAAAGTCGGAGCCGACCTGTCGCTGCCGACTGTCGTTCGTTCGATGATCGGGAGCGCCGAGTTGTGGGATGCGGTGATCTCCTTCTGTGAAACCGTCATTACTCAGAAGGAGGCTGCGGAAAGGGTGAGGGAGATTGAAACCACTCTCCTGTTCCGTAGCAGGCGGACCGGGCGTCCGCGGAGGGTGGACAACGCCCTCTTCCAGCCCCCATAAACAGGTCCGGAGGGACGGTGGACTCGGGGACATCCGCCGCCCCCTATACAGCAGGACCCGAGGTGGCGGCGCGTAGTGTTCCACTTACGGGGCCTATTTGACATCGCGGAGCGAGTCTCAGACGTAACTCCTCCCGCAGGCATGAGGTGGTTCGCAAAAGCGGGCCGGCACCAGTTGGGGATCATGGAAGGCGCACAGGATCTCATGATCCCCGGTCCAAGTGTGGGAAGGGAACATTGGGGTGGTTTTTAGTCAGTAGGAGTCTGACAGACCTCTTCGCCCGCCCGAGGGCGGAAGACATCCATGAGAATTGGCCACCCCGGAACAAAAAAAAAATGTGGGAATGGGAACAAAGCCAGATTCCTCTTTCAGAATAGCTAGTTTTAGGTTAGTCCGTATGTCTTATCTTAATTACGTATAAAAACATATTAAATATCTTTATTATGAATCTAGATAACTTTAAATGTAACAACAAACTTAAAAACAAATGTGCGAGAATTCCCATGAGTCATAATAGTTTACATTAACGAACTTTATGATTATATTATCGTGTTTACACTACGGTTAAACAAATGACCCACAACCTAATGAGATGTGCGAGATAATGTGCACCCAACACTACTAACCTACTCTACTGAAATAATAAAGTTATCTATGAGAACTTGTAATGGTAATGATTTTGTTTGTGGTTAACTCAAACATTACCCTGGTAATTACAATTAATGTATCTATTCGATATCTATTGGATAATGTCGTTAGCAAACTCTGCTTACTGATGGGTCAACCCATAGATAATTTATTGTCTTTAAGATTTAAACAATAAAGTTTCAGTAGGAGGACTAAATTGACATTCAGAGACTCCTTCGTAAAGAATTTATATATCGAAATAACAAACTATTTATCAATCAACTCACTTGTACGGCTCTTTCAATTCCTCCGTGACGAAGTTTAAGTAGTTCCATCCGGAGTAAGAGAATAGCCCAGTATAAAAGGCAATGGCCAGTTCTCCGGGCTTTGTGATCGTGCCCTGCATCATGTTCTCCAAGTTTTCCGTGTGCCCGGAGAATAGGTACCACAGACTGGCGAAGAACGTGACCAGCAGGGCGAGGATCTTCGCCGCTGTAAACCAATCTTGCACTCGCGTCACCCACTTAACGTTGTAGCAGTTTATAACTGTTAGAAAACCTGGAATGAAACAATTGAACAAATGAGATTACCTATTATTTATGTCTCTACTTACTGTACGAAACATAATGTTTTGATGAGCAGATGTATGACGGCGTGAAGGAACATACTTATTATATATATTGTTCAAGGGTCTACGATGCAGAACGGGATGGTAATGAACCATCATGAAGACGAATATACACTTCTTGTCCTTGATATGGATTTCTTACAAACATTTGCATTTGTTAGTACTGTTAAAGAACCAAATAGAATTTAAGTAGGTAAAAAACAAAAAAAAAAAACAACCGACTTGCAAAAAAAAGACTACCTACAAAGTGATAAATAACGTAGGTAACAAAAGATTTTCTCACTTTAGTGGGTTAGTTTGTAATTTATCTAAGTTACAATAGCCTAATATCAACTGCTCATCACCTTTTACACAATATTGCTTTTCCCGATGCAGGGATGTTAATCGTTGAGGAGTTCTCCTGGTACTTCACCATCAGCTCCACTTCTCCATATGCATTGTAACGAGCATAAATTGCTTTGCAATTTTAATAAAGTAATCGAACCACAACTCGTGAACTACTTATTATTGAATAGTTCCGGTAGCCATCTGTGGTCTTCATCATCAGTTCCACCTCGCCTAATGGTGCTTTCCGAGAGCAACTGCAGAGGTTACTATAAAAAATATACAAATCGCTATAGGTGTGCCTATAATTTTTGAAGAGTTCCCTCGATTTCTCCAGGATCCCATCATCAGATCCTGATCTGATCACAGTGGGTCCCTGGAAGTATACCATTTTAAACAAAAAAAGAATTTTGCAAATCCATCTAGATATGACGGAGTTATGCCCGCACATACACTAAAAAAATTGTATTTATTATACGAGTAAACATTCGATTTGATAATCCTAAGAAGTCGGTTAATAATAATCCTCCTCCTTTTAGAAGTCGGTAAAAAAAATATTTTACGGTGTAGCGACCCTAAAACGTAGATGATTCTTGTTTGTTTCACCGCGAATGATCTGGCGTTATCTATGAGCTAAATCTAAAACAAATAACCGACTTTAGCCAATCATCCCATGGCAATTACGCACTTACTAAAAACAGGTCAAAACTCTTACGGAAGTGGTCGTTTACATGGTAATAGCAAAATCACGTCGAGTTTTTAAGTGCCCTTACTATACGTTGAGCGTGATAATTCCGCACAAGAGCGTGTGTCAGTGCGATGCGGGAGGAAGCTCTCATTATCCTGTCAGGCGCAATCAGCACGGCGACCGCGCCACAGTACACCTATGTACCTAACGCGAGATAAAGACGCGGGCACAGTATTCAAGTGACAGCCTGAGGCCTCAAGCACGCTATTACGCTTGACAATGATAGATGCGCGATAAATCGTAAAGTGAAGCGGTGTCGCGCGTCTTGTTGAGTTGTTGCACGATTTTCCGTCAGAAAAGGGCTGGCGTAACGCAGCGCATTTAAAGTTGGCGTTGAGCTGAATTTGTGCTGATATTACCAGTTTTATTTTTATTTTTTTATATTATCCTTTGATTCACAGAAAATACAATGGGTTCTATCTCCGCATTTCCCATGGAGTTGTAGAAGATGCGTGCAAAAGCATCAGAGGATTTTTTATTTAAACCACATTCAACAATGAATCTACATTTGAAGATGAGCCACATAAGCCCATATTTGGTACCTAAGCCTTAATATTGCATGAAGTACCATACCGTATTATTACTCACTTAACATTAAAATAAGGCATGCAATGGTGAAAGGTAATTTAAAGCACTTAATATGAAGTCAATGATCCAAACATGTCAGATGAATGTGAGACATAACGGCTTCGCCAATAATCTTTGAATACAATTCACGAATCACAATTGCATTGGTAACTAGATTTTACAATAACAAGCTCTCCCTAATTCTCGAAAACCAATTTTTGAAAACAAAAATAAATCGTTGGAACATTATTCCATGGAATGAAACCGGTTCGCAGCATGGGGTAATGATAATGCGTCCTCTGACGACGAAAAATGATTTCTTATTGTTGAGCAAAACTGCATAACACGAGGCATACTCGTGTGAATTCCGTGAGAGAATTCTTAAATCATTGAACAAGTTTCTTGGAAGCTGAACATCGATACAGGTTTCATGTTGAGATTTCTGCGTGTGATTGAAATGGGATGGGATTCAAATATGTAAGTTTAGACCTTTTCCATAATCAGGCAATGCCTCATTCATAAACAATGGATCTTATTGCTGTGTAATTTACTCTGTATTCACATTGGAATGTTTACAATCATATAAACAGTGTACAAGATTTTAAACATTCCAATGTGAAATTTTATGGATGAGTTACATACTCGTATTTGTGATTATGGCTTGTCCAAAATTATTTTAATTCTCTAAATATCCTCAGCATATTGGAAATGACACTTGATTAAAAACCTTTTATAGACGGTTGCTCATTACATTATTACACACCATACCATACCAAGCATTTTATATGTAAAGATAGATATATGTATACTACTGTAAAGTAGTATACATATATCTATCTATACATATAAAATGCTTTGTCCTGAATGAATGACTGACTGACGGATCAACGCACAGCCTAAACCGCTGATCGTAGAGACCTGAAACTTGGAGGGTGTGTTCTTTGTATGACGTAGGCATCCGATAAGAGAGGATTTTTCGAAATTCTACCCCTGAGCGGGTGAAAAAGGTGGGCAAAGTTTGTATGGGACAACGTGATTCCTTGGTCCAATCTACTTCAAATTTTGCATAAACATTCTTTAACAGAATTAACGGAAGACCTGTTTCGTCTGTTGTTGAAATTCATCCCCTAACGGGGTTTAATAGGGGTAGAAAGTTATTTTGGGAGCGATTTGCTTCGAATTTGATATCAATACTCCTTAGTGCTTTTGATTTAAATTAAATTTTACTTTGACACATGTTTGAAAAGTCGATTTATTCAAAAAAGGTTGAACTCACATAAAGGCTTGGTGCTTGCAATGCAAATATTCTTTAAAATTCGAATGTCTCGAAAGTCACCGTACTATAGGTATATATTAGAACTGCATTTGAAGGTTTCTAAGCTTTACAAAGGTCTGTATTTATTCCTAGGATTCCCCTAACACCCTCAAATTACCCCTTCGAATTCAAGAGAGTGCAGTTTCCCATAGTATGCTTCGCAATGACTATAAACAAAGCTCAAGCTCTTAAGGTAGCGGGAGTAGACTTGAGGGAAAGCTGCTTCTCCCACAGCCAGTTGTATGTGGCATGCTCCAGAGTAAGCGCACAGAGTAGCCTTGTGATTTTAGCACCCGAAAGAAAAACATAAAATATTGTGTACAAAGAAATACTGCGGTAGGTGTAGTATTTCGATTTCGTTGTAAAAAGATAATACACCCGTGTAACTTTCGCCAGATTTTTTGATTTTTTCAGGTTTATTTATCCTTTATATCCCTTCACTATAATAAAGATTGTTATATTATATATATAATTATTCAAAAAATTTAACATAATAATTTATATGTTATAACAAAATTAATAACGTAAAAAACCAATAAAAAATCTTATTAGAACCATTTTCGACTTCTACGCGGACGAAGTCGCGGGCAAAAGCTAGTTATACATATATATAGAGACAAGTAATTAAACAATCACTGCTACAATTACTGTTGATGAGTTATTTGTTACTGTTGAATTTAATAAAGCAACCTTGGTTATAGGCGTAGATATAATACAGTCTAACGAGGCTATGTTAAACAAACGTTCGTTAGGTCTGTTCAAACAGAAAAAAATCTGTCATAATGGTGACCCAGTAACCAAACGGGATACTCGTTGACGCCATTCGTTCCCAAAATCGGCTCATAGCTACACTTGACGTGAAAGGGGCAAAAAATGTTTATCCAAACATGTGCTAGCATCGTTCTGATCGTTCTCGAATAGGTCGTTAACCGGACCAGAGAAGATGTTCTATTTATGGGGTTCTTGTCTATTTTATATGAACACGAAGACATTAGAATTTATTTCCAGATATATATTAGAAACATGTATACATTCATTTGTGCATGACGCTGTAGCCATTTCATGAATGAGCGCACATTTGGGACAACTATACCAGCTGTCTTTGGAAGACATTATTTTTTATTATTAGTTTTTACTACTCTGTCCCGCGCGTGGTAACGGTAAGTAGCTATTACATCGGTATGTTAGATATTTTAAAGATATAATCTTGCCTCAATAGCTAGAGTGTAATGATATTGGTACAGTTAACGATTAGCTTCAAGTAGCATAAACATATAACTAGTCACAGTTAGAAACTCAGCTTTATAATAGTGATAGTAGCAGAGTGTCAAATACAATTACGTGCGCAAATATCCTAACGAGAAGTGGGTCTTGGCATCGACCCTACTTTGCATGCATCCACCACCAGTTTGATAAACAATACTTCGTTTTTTGGATACTAACATGTAATTGAAGCAGCTATGAGGCTAACAGCAGTGTCAGGAGGTGTGCAGGCTGGCCACAGAGGTTTGAGGATGTTCTGTGCGAAGGTCAGCGCCGTGATAGCGTTGCCTGTAGGAACCAGGATGAACAGCGCCACCCACAAGTACAGGAAAGAAGGTAGAGGACCGAACGCTTCTCCTATGTACGCATAGTCGCCCCCAGATTTTGGAATCATTGTACCTGAAATTTAAAAACTATTAAACATTTTATTGAGAAGGCACTGACATTAAACTAATTTTGATAATATGGGATTCCCGGAGAAACTTGATAAACAAAAAGTAAACGAATCAATTTACTCATTGAAATAAGAAGTAGATAATGTAGACTAAAAAGGTGTACCATCGAAGAACTTACTATCTATACACCGTAAGGACGATTTCTGCTTGCAGCGCTCGGCCGTTATAGACCCGGGGCGGTAACAGATACGGTCATCGTGTATATGGGATTTTGTTTTCAAACTGCTTAGATATGAAATTCTTCGATAGTACTTAATCACAATATACGAGTATTATATGATTATTAGGAAACCCTTCTACTATATCGTTGGCGTTAATCAATTGTGTTTTCTTATTTTGGAATAGCTGGCTGATGTAACATCTTTGAACAGTTTCAACTTTGAAGGAACAATGTAATTAATATTCATATAAGTTTACTTGTTTCGATCTAAGTACAAGTTTCGAAAGATGGTTTCGCACCCGAAACGGTTTATTGACCTCAACAAATTTCGAGCTGATGTAACATTGTTGAACGTTTTCGAATTTTGAGCTGATGTAACATTGTTGAACGTTTTCGAATTTTGAGCTGATGTAACATTGTTGAACGTTTCCGAATCACTATTCGAAAACGTTCAACAAGAAAGAAATGAAATTTAATTATATCGGCTGATTAAAGTCTTGAAGTGGTTTTCCTCCTATTTTTAAATGGGGCAATTTTTAATAATAAGGCAACTATTTTTATAGCTATATATATAAAACCTTTGTTATTGAGCTGTGAACAGTTGAAAATATTTGTTCCGGGTTCATACAAAAGTTGCGTAATATGTTCCAAAATAGTATGCCGTTATGTCTAGTTTTCGTTTCCAATAAAAGGTAGAACCGGTTATTTCCGAATCGAACTAGTTCAATATGTCAAGTAATGGCATTTTTATTATATTTTTTAATTTACATATTCATTTACTATTATCTTAATATAATGAAGCTGTTTACGACGGAACCCAAATTCTAGCTAAGTATACATATTTTATGCTGCAATGCTACGTAATTTATCATTTAATTTTTTTGATATAAATACGTGTCAAAGCAGTGGTAGGTACATACGTTTCACCCTTCTACACGGAGGGTGGCCAGGCAAGTCGTTCATTCGTTGTACAAAGACACGGTCTATTAACTCCAACATTTGTGTCAGTCATAACCACTCATAACGAAATCAGCTGCCAGTGTTGTACAGACGCCAGCACATCAAGCTACTACAATCTGTCAAATTTATTTAATAAATTTTCAACTTTAGCACTACAGCATAAGGTTCAAGGTTGATTGCGAAAATTTGACAGTTTCGGGTAGCTTGACCTGCTGGCGTCTGTACATACAAAATTACCTCGCTAACAAGGGGTTGTAAATTTGCGAGCATCGAGACTTTTAGCGGCCTTTCGGCCCAGTGCAGTTTAGCACGAAAAATTTAGGCTTATACAGCTATAAAACCTAAGTTATAATCTTTAGCTCTATTGATTAATTCATTGCAGAGCAAACGCTTCCAAACCCCTCAAGTGTTTGTGGGCTTGTTCTATTACGTTTTTGAGTACCTATTGACTATAGAAATCAATTCGCCTAAGTAGCAGAGATTGCGATACTGAAGCCTATTATACTGGCGGCAGAAATACGTTGAACTAAAGGCACCACAAACATAATATAAGGACGCTGCTTCAAGGGTGGACCTCTGATGAAGTGAAGTGACAAAAGTGTTTGTGTTCTTCTGTTCCCCTTTATTTCCTACGCAATTTCATCAGTGTAGGTGATACTGATTTATGCACTCACTGGCCGATCATGAGGGTACTTTTTCGCGATAATGCAATTTCTCTGCCCGATCAACAGGGTACATAAAAAGTACCTTTTCGTCATTATCCTTCCTACTTATCTATAGGTACCTTATTGTCACATAATCATCCGAATACTGTGAATACTTATACTTTATGGAGGAAGGACAAAATTAAATATAGTTGCTTATCTCAACTATCCTCATATCATATCGGGAATTTATGGTGTAATATATTTTTATCTAGTAGCTACTTCAGGCTGTCGTTTGATCTCGATATAGATCTAAGTAGCCTACTGAGATCCTAAATAGGTTAAGTAACTTGTAAATAGTACCTAGACATCAGTAATCCGTAAACCCAATATGGTAGATAAAAGTACTTTTTCGTCATAATCCTTCCTATTTATCTATTGGTACCTTATTGTCACATAATCATCCGAATACTGTGAATACTTATACTTTATGGAGGAAGGACAAAATTAAATATAGTTGCGGGCAATACAACTATCCTCATATCATATCGGGAATTTATGGTGTAATATATTTTTATCATACCTAAGTAGCTAGGTACTTCAGGCTGTCGTTTGATCTCGATATAGATCTAAGTAGCCTACTGAGATCCTAAATAGGTTAAGTAACTTGTAAATAGTACCTAGACATCAGTAATCCGTAAACCCAATATTATAGATGTAGACTTTTTAACATGTTCAGTGCCGGAAGCCCTCCTGGAGGGCTCACTCTAGTCGTATATGGGATGACGAGAGCCCTCGCAGAGGGCTTATTTTAAATGTAGGTTTTTCTTAGCGAATACAGCATTATAAACTGTGAAAATAAAATCTGTTGCATATTTTAACAAGATTGATTAGTACCTATATGCATTGGTTTTAAAATCCAAGCATTTTAAGATTTTTTTTTGTGTATTGCGACCAGTATTTCAGGGGTGGAAAACCATTTTCACGGTTACAAATATTCGCTAAAAATGTAAAAGGTTTGGACACCCCTTTCTCGGGATCAGAGCGAGTTATACTTTTCTTAATTTGTATTATTTTATGGCATATCCCCACAAGTATATGAAAATACCCCCAGAGATACTACGTTTAGCGACAAGAGCCTCCATGAAAACACAATTTTACTTCGTTTTACAGTGTTTTATAACACGGTTTCAAACCTAAATGCCGTTGACTTCCGCAAAGGTTAACTTAAGCGCAAACGTAATGCCGGTGACCCTCACGGAGGGTTCAGTTGCAATATGTATGGCGGCATAGCATGGCGTATGAGTTCTATGAAAAGTGGGTGGAGTCGAAAGTGTGTGTTGAATTATGATTTTAAAATCCTTTACATAGTTTAAAAAATGTATATGCTTCTGAGGTCTTTGAGACTAAATAAACAATCAATGTGGGTCCTTATGCAGTATAATAGCTTCTGCAAATAGAATCCGTAACTCAGTCGATAACTCGATACCTCTGTCTTCCGTTTTAAGTCAACTGTGCTTTAGTGCTTCAGTGGCTTATAGGTAGTGTTGCCAGGTCCGATTTGTTTTTAATCGGGGCAGAAGGTGAAACAAATCGGGATTTAGTGTTGAAGATCGGGACAATAAAAAAGCAAGTTTTTTTTTAAATGAAGCTGTAAGTAATTTATTGCATTTCGAAACTAATATTAGGTACCTACTAGTTAATTTGAATTTTATCATACAATAATTTTGACTTGCTGGACTAGTACAAATTACAAAATATTACAATAAAATCGTAGTATTCATTATTGACGCTGTTTATAAGTATAAGTAATTTATTTTTTATTAAAATTATATTTTTCGCCTTTAGGATTGCCTTGTTTCACTGCAAGTTAAGGTGGTTTTAATTTGAATTTCTGCTTCAAATGCTCGAGTGTCAAACCGTTTCGCCTCTCATCAGACCAAATTAAGTTAGCCTAGGAAAACACCCGTTCCGTTGCCTCGTTTGATCGTATTGAAGCCATAAAAGAAAATAACTATTGAAGATTTGCAAAGTCTTGATTGTCTTTAAAAAGATTGTGCCTTTTTGGTGCAGTCTTTGTTTTGCTATTTTGAGGGTACGAGTATTGTCGCACTCGACATAGTGATGTGATTTATAAAAGTAGAGCGAGACTATACGAGTTATATGGTTTGAAAAAATACAGGTTTGATACTCCTTTCCTAGAGTATGTCAAAAATTATTCAAAATTATTTAAAAAGGTGTGTGTTTTTGCTAAATCTAAATTTTTAAGCGACACAATTAAAAAATCCAATAATAAAGTAAAAACCACTTGGAAAATTATTAACAATGAAACGGGTAAGTCGGTTAAACAAGATAAACAACTTGAGATTATGGTCGACGATAAATTAGTTAATAAAGCAGCTGACGTAGCTGAGGCGTTTAATGAGTTTTTTGCCAACATACCTGTAACTACCACTCGCTCCTTAAATTCATCCCCGTCTAAAGCGGAAAACCTTATGCTTAATAGTGTGTCTAAAAATAGTCCCTTATTTAGCTTCGAACATGTAACGCCTCGTGATGTAGTTAATGTTTTTAACACACTCAAGTCTAAAAACACTGGTGATTACTGGGGCATCTCCATTAAACTTTTAAGTAATATAATAGACATCGTAGCCCCCTATCTAGCTGTTACTTTTAATAAATGTGTTGATTTAGGAACTTTTCCTGACCTCATGAAGAATAGTAAAGTCATACCATTATTTAAATCAGGTAATAAAAGTGACGTTGGCAATTTCAGGCCTATTTCTATCTTACCAGCATTTAGCAAAATATTTGAAAAGTTAATACTCAAGCAGTTGCTTAGACATTTTAATTTAAATAGCCTCCTTCATAATGAACAATATGGCTTTACAAAAGGTCGTTCGACTACAGATGCGGGTGTTGCTTTGCTGAAACACATATTTAACGCATGGGAGAACTCGCAAAATGCTATTGGGGTTTTCTGTGATCTCTCCAAAGCCTTTGATTGCGTGCACCATGACACGCTTTTGCGTAAACTACGTCATTACGGTGTGCAAAACGAAGCTCTCAACGTTTTAAATTCGTATTTACATAATAGGTCCCAATGTGTAGATGTTGATGGTGTGAAATCTTCTGGGCTACCAGTTCAGTTAGGTGTACCTCAAGGCTCAATACTGGGTCCATTCTTGTTCTTAGTGTATATCAATGACTTACCATTCTATTTAAAGGGTATCTGTGAAGTTGTACTGTTCGCAGATGATACCTCTCTTATTTTTAAAGTAGACAGGAATAGACAAGATTTTGACGATGTAAACAGTGCACTCTCAATGGTTACGGATTGGTTTACGACAAATAACCTAGTTCTAAATACTAAGAAAACGAAATGTGTAAAGTTTGCCCTACCAAATGTTAGAAATCTAGGTCCCAACATCGTCTTAGATAAAGAGGTGCTTGAATCTGTAAACTCGGCGGTTTTTCTGGGCATAACAGTAGATGCCAAACTTCAGTGGGGCCCACATATATCGAGCCTAGCGGGAAGGCTCAGTTCAGCCGCCTACGCCGTCAGGAAAGTAAGACAATACACTGACGTCGATACAGCTCGGTTAGTCTATTTTAGTTATTTTCATAGCGTTATGTCCTACGGTCTTCTGCTGTGGGGCAAAGCTGCTGATATTCAAAATATATTTGTTCTTCAAAAACGAGCTGTTCGCGCTATTTACCAGCTTGGTGCCAGAGTTTCTCTGAGAGATTTTTTCAAAGATATTGGTATCCTCACGGTGGCATCTCAATTCATCTTCGCCAATATCTTATATATTAGGCAAAATATACACTTATACACTAAAAACAGTGATTTTCACAATGTTAACACTAGAAATAAGGACAAACTACGAGCTCCCTTTCACCGGCTTCATAAGGTTCATAACTCATTTGTTGGGCTTGGTATAACCTTTTATAACAAGCTACCCTCTTCTTTGCTAGATTTGCCTTTTAATGCGTTTAAAACGAAAGTAAAATCCAATCTTTGTTCAAAGGCATACTATTCTATCAACGACTACTTAAATGATAAGAATAGTTGGTCGCTGTGATTAACTCAAGACAATGTTTATGTTCTTTCTCCAGCTTACGTACTGACAAGTTATATGAGTTTATATAATTGTTTATTTTATTTGACTTTTTAAGTCAAGTTATTTTAATTTAACTTCAATTTATTTTTGACAATATCTACTCATCACACTGTTTTTTTATGAGTTGTATTGCAATATGTGGTTAGCTAGTGACCTCGACAATTGATCATATTATTTACTGTTATTAGTAATTAACTCTTTGTTTATTTATTTTACATCGATGGTCCTAGTTTATCATTTATAACTTCCAGTTACAACTATATGTAAGCGGGCACGCCCTTTATGCCTGGAGGCTTTTTTATTTAGATATTAATTCTGTTTACGTTTAGTTTTTTTTATTTCGGCCTGAGTATCGATGATTGATTGGTTGAGTTCTCGATGATTTTTTTTGGTATATTGGCGTGTGCTAGCTAACATATGGCTAATAATTTGAATTATGTTTTGTGTTGCGTAATGTAAATTATTTTGAATACTATTATATAGAATCTTTTTTTTTTGTTCTTCTAACTGAACAGACAGCTGTGCTGCTGGGGAGTTTGTTGCGCCACTTCTTCTTCCCAGCTAATGCACTAGGAAGTGGTGAAGGGTGGGCGTTTTGGGGGACTGTCTTATGTAATTTTGACGTTCGAAAAGTGCTGATTCTCAGCCTAGTTTGAATAAATGACTTTTGAATTTTGAATTTTGAATTTTGATTGATACCTACGTAATTTATTTATTTCTGCTAATAATAATGATTGATTATCGGGACATTTAATGTCCCGAGTAGATGCAAATCCAGACCCCTGAAAATCGGGACGTTCCGCGTAAATCGGGACACCTGGCAACGCTACTTATAGGTACCTAATTTGCCTTTTTAATTAAGTACCGTTTATTTAAGATTTTTCTCATAAAGGCAAGTGCCTTATTTATGAATAAATCTAACTTCCATGAACATGAATAGACGCGCACGAAAATGCGTTTTTCCAATGGTAGAACCACTTTATTTTCATTTTTAATTATTTCTGTTGAGTAGGTAGTAGTGTTGTAAATTCGTAATTAAAGTTCTTTCCAGTAACGTGCAAAAGGCTATCTTCATTAATTAATAGACTCCTCGTGCAATTTAACTAAATGTGCTCAGATTATCATAATATATTTAAAGACTTGTAAAGTTGTAAGCATCACGTGGTTTAATCAAACGATAATAACATAAATTAGGTAAGGTAATTCTTATAATGTTATTAATTAAACATTGCTTTAAAAGAAGCCTCGGAGTGACGATAAGTAGGCGTTCAGGGCTCCCTACACAGTCAGCCCCAGTGCCACCTTGCCGACTCGATAATCTTTATAATCACTGCGCGATGGCAGATATGTGTATTCTCGTCAAGCTCGCCACAACACGAGAGATGGATGAACCACTGTTTAATACAAGTTATAGTGGACGAATAGTTTTGCTTATGATGGTGGAAGATGTATTACTTAGGTGTAAATAGAAGTCATCCACGCAAGCATGACAGTTTTTGCGTCTTGTATTGTAAGATTCCTTTTTGTACCTATTTATTTACTTACTGCAAATAGATTACTTCGTACTGTTTTCTTATCGAGATAATGGAACAAAAAATCTGAAAGTATGTGTAGGAAATGCAGGTTACGGGTTCATTACACCTTGGTAACACAATTAAACTTCCGTCATTAATTAACGTGCGATGACGGCAGAACCAAAATTTTTGGTTCAGGATTTAATTCTTCTTACCTAACTCTGCGTAGCAGAGAGCCCCGATCATTGAGAGGAAGCCGGAGAGTACCCACACGATCAGCGCCATACCCTTGGACCCAGCATATTTGAGAGCCAGGCTTGGCGACACGAATATTCCTGATCCAACTATCACACCGACAATGATAGCCACTCCATTTACCAGACCTAGCTCCTTCTTCAAACGAACCCCTCCAGTGGATTCTTTATCACCGGTGTCTTTAGTTTCTGGACCCGTTTCCATCGCTTTCGGCGGCAGAACATCGATATCACTCACTTTCGCCATGATCAACGTTTATAAATAACAAATTCTTTGTAGACACACGCGACTTGAATTCGTAACACTAATAAAATTTTAAACACTTTTACACATTGTCAAACAGCAATATGTAGCACAGCCGAAACTCTGAAGCACTGTCATACAAACATTGCATCACACTGCGGTGTGAGCTGCGGCGGGAAACACCACGTGCGGCGATGAACACCATTGAACTACCATGGACTGATAAAATAATACTCCTGCGGTTTACTAGCCGACAGTAGCTGATAACACGATAGAAACCAATAATAAATATTAGCGTAAAACAGCTTCACATTGTTGTATTTAGGTTAAAATATTCAACACATTCAGGACACCTGTTTTTAAAATAAACTAAGTATAGTGTTCATAATTGTCTTTAAAAAAATATTGGCTTTATTTAATTTATGAGACAATTTTTTATTTCGCTTTTTTGCCCGATCGTGATCGTATCCATATGCTACGAGGAGTAGACGTCCGGCGTTACGTCCGCTTGCCTTACTATTCACTAAGCTACTTTGCAAGTTAACCACGAGCACAGTCGTCTGCGTCCGCGAGGATGACTCAGACACGAAACGGCATGGGTTGAACACTATGTCGAGTTAAAATCAACTCTAACGTTAAAGCAATTGAGCGTACTTTCAGTGTGGTGACGGGCACGAGAATTCACTGCCAAGTTCGTACAACTAGTTTTTTTTATCTCATTCTCACCATCACCGTCCTATGTGCACCACCACGTGTCCAGCATTTGGCACAGTTATTATTTTGAACAATAACTTCTAAAACAAATGACTGTGATAAAGTGCCACCACGTCAGTGATGGGCACATTGACCGTCTATATGAGGATTATGTTCTTCACGTAAGCAGGATATGAGCAATTCATAATAGCTTGTTCGCTGCAAAGAGGTCAATGACAGTGTGGTGATACGAGATATCAATCAGTATGGTGAAAGCTACTGTTTGCCATCCGACTACCTGGTACTATGTGTAATCCAACCCGACTGCATTGTACTTATTACTTTAGACTCTAAAGTTTAGAGTTTAGATATAAGTATCTAGTGATGTTATGCTTGTACGTTGTAATGCAGTAGTAGTGCAGAACAGTGTAGTGTAGTGTAGTACTAGTGTGTGTAGTTCTTTATTTCTAATGCCACTTCTTATTATTTTAATATTTTTATTCCACCAATAATTAAAAATTTTTTATACTCGTGTTTGTCTAACTAATCTCTCCAAGGATCGTTAGTCGTTAGGTTAAATTTTTTGCTTTCCTGAAATTAATTCGATGAATAACCAGTCAGCGCTTTTTGCTTTTAAGTTGTTTCAGTTTTCGTGATAATAGGCGACTTTAAATTAATAGTACCTACGTGGAGACGGATTATTCGGTCATGTTCATTGTGATTTCTGTAGAGTAGGGAAATGCTTAATGATAAGATAGCATGACATCAACTATAGTAGGTAGGTAGGCACAGTAAGCACACCCATATGTTGTCATACAGGCGCGCCTATTGGCATCAACCGGGCACTAATCTATGGAGCAGGGATGTCGCGGATGCAGATTTTTTAACACCCGGGGATGCGGATATTTGGTAAATCTCAAGTTTTTTAAGGGATCCGTCAAGGCGAAATTCAAAATTTCTTACGTTGTTTGCAAATTGCAACGCTGTTTCGTTGTATGCTGATCATAATTCAATTCGCGCCAATTTTTTTTTTTTAATACCTGCCTGTTATTGTCCCACTGCAGGGCAAAGGCCTCTTCTCATACAGAGAAGGCACGAGCATTGATCACCACGCTTGCTCAAGACGGGTTGGCGATTTCAGACTTATATTACTGTAAGTCCAGGTTTCCTCAGGATTTTTACCTTCACCGATGTCAGTAATGTCCAAGATAAACTCAAAAGGACATATGAATTGAACAAAGTCACATTGGTACTCGTACTAAACCTCGTGCGAGGCGAAAAAAATCAAATCTTACAATATACAATCCAAGACTAAAATAAATGACTAACTAATTCGAATTCGCGGCAATACTAACAAAATAATAGGTAAGTACTTAATTATAATGTCTCTCTTATAATCTCTCGAAATTGTATGTGTTTGATGGATATAAGACCATTTCGTGAAAAGTGGCGATTTAGAGCTATTTTATGATCTAAATGATTATAATTTCCATTTTTTTGTTAATGATTTTACTTGTATTTACTATTTTCGACCCACATCTGCATCCGCATTGATTAATGCTGATGCGAATGCGGATACGGAGGTCTAAATAAATGCGGAAGCTCCGCAATTGCAGATGCGGATGCGAATATCCGCAACATCCCTGCTATGGAGTTCCTTGTCCATTCTTCTCCATACGAAACTACCTTTTGGAAGGGGGGCAACTAGAATCAATTTGACGTTCAAAAGTGCCTTTTCAGTGCCTATTTAAAATAAATTATTTTTACTTTGGCTTTGCAGAAATCCGTACATCGGGCTGCTACCGAAAAATTCCTAATGGAAAAACCCAATAACACTTGCCCGACCTGGGAACCGAACACAGGACCTCATGCTCAGCAGTGGCACAGTAGCGCTTGCAAACACTGAACCAACGAGGCAATTGATAAGTAAAGTTTGTAAGATAATCCTGTATCGCGCACTAGAACTATAATGATCAAACAAATGCAGGTCATCATGATGGCCCACGATATCACTGACACTGAGTCCGTAACAAATTGACTAATTCGCAAACTTAAAACGCTTTCAGCAAGACCTTTTCGAGATTTACCGACACCTTAGAGTATATAACACTAAGACCTACACACATCAAAACCGACAAGAAGAAAGGAACAGAAAAATGCATATAGAATAAAATACGTAGGTACGATTTACTATATTTTCTTGCAGAAAGCAAGCGTTAGGAGGGCCGGAGGGCCTTAAGGGTCGAGTCACACCGGAATGGCAGCGGCCGGCAGCGGCTGCCAGCGTCCGCCAGCGTCCGCCAGCGTCCGCCAGCGTCGGCGCTGGCGGCCTCGCGCGACCTCCAGATCCCACGTGCCTAGTCTCCTCTTGACTAGTTTTGTTTCTACATTAAATACAGGCGGCCGCTCGCGGCACCGCGGGCGGCCTCGAGACCTTTCAAGCTTTTCAAGCCATACTGGTCTTTTAAGTATGTAGATAAAGTTTAAAATTATTTCACACTGAAAGTGCTCGTCGCGTCGCTGCCGGCCGCTGCCATTCCGGACTATAATTTTAAACTTTATCTACATACTTAAAAGACCAGTATCGCTGTCGCGGTGACGCGAGCGGCCGTACGCCATGTGCATCTTGTCGGTGGTTCTGCCCGCGGCCGCCAGCGGCGACGCGAGCGTGCGCGCGTATGTAATGTAGAAACTAAACTAGTCAAGAGGAGACTAGGCACGAGGGATCTGGAGGACGCGCGAGGCCGCCAGCGGCGACTCTGGGGGCCGCTGGCAGCCGCTGCCATTCCGGTGTGACTTGGCCCTTAGGGTTGATTTTTCATCATCAGTTATGTTTTATCTGATAAACAAATATGACAGTTTAGTTTAGTATCCTTATCCTAATCCTTATCCTTACATATAATAAAACTAAGTCCCCCGCTGCGTCTGTCTGTTTGAACGCGATGAACTCAAAAACTACCGAACAGATTTTCAAACGGTTTTTACCAATGGACGGAGTGATTCATGAGGATGGTTTTGGTGTATAATTCATTAAGGTTTTGTGTAAATTGAATTAAATATCACGATTATTGTTGAAGAAGTCAGAAAAGATCATGCCGATGGCTTTACTGGCGTGCGCCGCGTAAACCGTAAAAGATACATAACATTTATCTTCTACATAATTGTTTATCTTAAAAAGTTCAACAAAAAGATGACCCACAGTAACCATTATTGACTTTCAGAATTTGATAAAAATTTCATTGTTATTTCTGAAGCTATTTTGACCTGGTATTATAATAATCCTTATCCAATAAAATATGTTATTTAAATTGGCCAATTAATTTTGATAAAAATATGCCTTGAATAGTTTATTAAAAATATCAGATTCAAAATTACACGTAACAAAATAACTGTTGACGGTATGGTTGACGGCAATGCGAGCGCAGCGGTAGGAGTCAATGACCTTTTCCTTGGCTATTGGGTATGTAATCCCGGTAGTATGTTCCTGTGGGATATTTTCCGCTATCATTATATAAATATCACGTTTAACGTAGATTATTTTAAGATATAAGTGATCGTTTTCTAAAATGGTTTTAGTTTTGGCCACCATTTTAGAAACCGTTCTATTTTTTCCTAATATTTAGCAAATCATATCAAGAAAAAATTTGATGCTGCTATATTTTGTATGGAAGTTGAAAAAAGTGGTTAAGCCACATGCAAGTACCTAGACCCTACATCTATGTTGATGAAATTGTTTAATTTTCAAAACTAAAAGTAGTTTCTTGTAACAAAATGATCAAACGTCAGTCTCGCGTAATTTTTCGGAAAACTTGATGCGAATATTAGTAATTTTCCATGAATACTTAATTTATTTGAAAAATCCCTTTCAGCCACAAGCAAAGCAAAGAACTTGACTTTTCAGGTTTTTTTCAGTTTTGTTAAATTCTTTTCCCTTTCTCACAACAAATGCACAAAATTGATCAGAACCAGCCGACTTCAGGCACAGCCTCTTAACACATTTTCTATCAAAATTCAAAGATTTTTAAGGAAATTCCTAATCCATTGCTTCATAATATGCTTAAAAAATTCGCCTGCTCGACCACGTAAATAACGCAACGAATGTGTCGAATTGTCAAAATTAAAAGACATTGTAATAGATACGCAATTAGCCCGCCGGTCACCCCTTCAAACTGATAATTTTACTGTTTTCATGAATTGTGCCTACAAAAGTAGGTCAGTTCAAGATAATGGGTCAGGATTTCGGATAAATACATAAGGAGAATGTTTAGATTTGTCTTTCATGTATTTTGTAAAGAAATAAACGAAACAATGTGATAATATCATAACAATACAATAAATAAAGAAAATTATCGGAGATAGTTATTTAAAACCAATAAAAGAGGTTTTAATCATTGTCTTTGTTTACTTCATATTTAAATATCCTTGCGGTTCCATCATCAGACGTGGTTAATATTAAGCTTTCTTTTGGGTTGTAACAAAGATCTAGGACTTCGGAGCGGTTTCCTGTAAGCATCTGGCTTCTCTCGCCAGTCCTGCCTTCGTATACTCGTATTGATCCGTCAAGGCAGCCAGTGACCAGGTGGTTCTTTACCCACACCATCTTGGTGACGCCGCCTACCGCGTTCTCTGATTTGGCACATTGATGGCGAACCATTTGTCTGGGGACATCCCATATGCTTACAGCTCCTGTTAGTGTACCTGTAACATTAATTGTGTAATATGAATAAAGACTTGGTTGTGAGAGGGTTATAAAACATTATTTTATGTTGGAAAGTAATAATAAGAAATATAGTGATGGCAATGAACCATTTGTCTGGTATGATAAGGAAAGTTATAGAATTGTGAGTGACTGGCCTGGCAGACTTGGCATGAGAGACTCCATCGTTGACGACTCATTATAATATAAGTACCTGGGCGAACAAGCTCTGCTCGATTGAAAATATGAGAATAGGAATTTTTCCAGATATGAGACCTAGCTAGATCGATTGTTCCAATGACCTCTAGAGTGCAACTTTCATCGAAATCGTTTGAGTCGTTTTCCAGAACGTGAATTGCTTGTTTAATAATATAGGATACTGGCTAATGCCCGTTTGCACTATCACCAGCCTAAATATAGCGCACCATTGGAATTTCAAGTTTCGGCACTGAGCTAGCATCATTGGGCAAGCCACTTTTACTAACTAGCATTAACAACACTCTTAGAAGCCATTAGTATGTGATTTGAAACACCTTTCATTCATATAGTTACACACAGAGTACAGAGAGTGTTACAGAGTACAGTCAGAGAATATGAAAATCATTATTTACCTGTAGCAAGAAAACCTAACTGTGGGTCTTGTCCAAAGGCAACAGTTTCTAAGTCATTCTCTGTTTCCATCTGGCCAACCACCTTGCCATTGTTTGTGGTGGTCAATACAATTTTACCTGTGGAAAATAGAACACATTTTGTCAGAAAATAACAAAGAATAAGCAATGGCTTAATAAAATAATAAAGAGACTTAAATATGAGTGTCAAAATTATAGTACACTAAATAAATAAAAAGGTTTATTGCAGAAACTTGTACAATAAATCTTACATAGGGACCTCCTTTTAAGTAAAAGATATACCTGTGCTAGGAGATCCCGCTCTTCAATGACAAATTATGAAATGGTAAAAGTGGTGTACAAAAAGAAAATTAATTAAACAAAAAATTCCAAGTAAAATCTCAAACTAAACAACATTTAATAAGACTTGAACTATAACTAAATAAAAGTAAAAAAAGAAAAATAAATTGAGAGATATATTCTAAAATAGTGTGTGTGAGTGTGTGCGAGCAAGTGTGTGCAAGTGTGTGTATGTGTGCTTGTGTGCATGTTTGTGTGTGTACACTGAAAGAATTATGTTTTAATTTTTGTTTTAAATGTTATTTTATTATAATCAGCCTATAATGTTCCCACTGCTGGGATACAGGCTTCCTCTTGATGAGACGAAAAGGGCCGTAATCGTCGTACGCAGGCCCAGTACGGGTTGGGAGATTTCACATGTCTTCGAATTTTTGTTTCTAGGACATGCGAGTTTCCTCGCAATGTTTTGCTTCACTGTTTTGAGAGCAGTGGTGATGAAATAATTTACACAAAGTAAATCGCATGTCAGAGTTTGAACCTACAACCTAAAACTTGTAAGTCTTGGCCGTTACTGGGCCCTACTGCTCATTTGCCATTGCTGGTCTTAAATCTAACTTGACATATTCATTGCAACATACATATTGATTAATTATAGAAAAATGCAAGTAATAAAAAAAAGGTCTAAATCTCACCATCTGTAGAAATAGATGCCATAATATTGCCATCAGGATGTGTATCAATAGCTGTCACTCTGAGCTCGTGAACTGATGCCGGTACCTGCTGCAGGACTGCAGATGTCTTGAGGTCCCATATCTTCACCGCTCCATCCTCATAGCCTGCTGCTAAGCGAACTCCGTCTTGAAACAGCTGGAATCATAGTTATTTTTTATCAATGAAAGATAACTCTTGTACATATAAATGATAAAGATTACTTTGCTATCTTGGTAATGTCTTTAAGAATGACTTAACATTTTGACTCTCAATGTGAGATGACTTGCAACATGAAGAAAACTAAACAATGTGAATATGAATCATTAAAATCTGAGACTTGTTGGTGATTCTGCTAAACAGATGGGTGACTGTACATCAATCAATTAATTATGATGTCATTAACAGAGAAAGTTCCCATTTATGCTTACCTTTCCACACTCTACTTTTATATTATGTCCTTGCAAGACTTTAGTCTCTCCAGAGGGTACTTTGAATATATAAATATCGCCAGCCACAGTTCCAAATAGAAGCACTCGAGCTTTAAAGTGCCACAAACCCCATGTTAAGTCATCAGCTTCATACTCAAAGGCAACTGTCCATGGTAGTTGCTGATTTTCTTCTGTGTTACATTTCCAAACTTTGATTAGTCCAGACATATCAGCTGTGGCCAAGTATGCTCCATCAAAACTGAAGCCAACAAAGATGACCGAGTCTTTGTGTCCAACACAGTCCATGACCAACTGCCCATCGCTGACAGACCATACATAGGCCCGATCGTCTTCTCCGCCAGTGACCGCCAGCTTGCCATCAGGATGAAGATCACAACAAAACACTGAGCCAACATGTTTACTGAATACAAAAGCTGCATGATCCTCTGGCGGTTCCATGTCCATGTCCTCTTCTTCTACACCTAACATCTCTTCCAGATCTTCTAACTGTACCTCTTCAACCTCATCGTAATAGAACATCTCTTCTTCATCCATGCCTGTTATTTCGTCGCCGTTTACAGACGACGGCGGCGTGTCTTCTTGCTGATCAC
The DNA here is from genome assembly GCA_916701695.1 of Agrochola macilenta. NCBI lineage: Eukaryota > Metazoa > Arthropoda > Insecta > Lepidoptera > Noctuidae > Agrochola > Agrochola macilenta. The sequence goes on along the minus strand of OU753559.1, from coordinate 8,543,634 downwards.
GCATTATCTAGAACCAATACACAATTATTCATACAATATTAATTAAAACAATAAACGAAATAATGGTGCAATTTAAAACATTAAAACCATCGATATTAAAACGACTAAACTAACCTCTTTCATAAGTTATTCAAACTTTAGATTTGAATTTATTTAATTATGCTTGTGCTGTCCTGTAATACAATTTCTAAAGTGCACACGACTTGTAATTACATAAATTTACTAGATGTCTTCAGTAGAAGTCTTGATAACACGTTCCACGAGATAAAATAATGAAAAACTGTTCTTGAGCTGATGTTGAGTTGTCTTGAATCTTTCAGCTGTCAAAGTGTCAAGCACTGTCAAGTCAAGTCGGTCAGCTACCGCCTGTCAGTTTTAAGTCCGTTAGAGATGCTACCTAAGCATTGTGTCAATTTTTTCAATGTTCTAGGCGATTATTAGTTCTTAATTTGTTTGGAATTTCAAACAGTTATCCTTACCAAAGGGTATCGTATTACCCAGTAACTGGGTTGTGAAGGTCAGATAGGCAGACACTCCTTGTAAAATACCGGTATTCAGCTGCATCTGGTTAGACTGGAAGCCGACCCCAACATAATTGGGAAAAGGCTAGGCAGATGATGATGATATTCATTCGGACAGTACCTTGAATTTGGCTGAATTTCTACTGATCGGTGATGTCGCGGCGATGGCTATATACATAATATTTTTCTTCAATCTATACTGGGTCGTCACCACCATGCCGTGCCGCGCCGCCGGGGCGATTAAAGCCAACCCCTGTGTATGAGCATGAGCCCACCCACCCAGCAAACCATTTTAACCCGTAGTCCCGCCTCGTAAGATTATACCTCTCTGTCAAGGTAATGGATTTGAAAATCTAATGGTCTACTTCACTGATATCCCCTAAGTTTAAGGATCGAGGTTTAGGAGGAGGAGGATGTTTTCACGCTGTTCACCAGCGATATCCCCAAAAGTAAAAAGGCGCAGTTGACTCTGTTCGCAGACGATACGGCCATATACTATTCAGGCAAAAGCCCTGACGCGATAGCTCTCACTCTCAGAACCGCAGTCGACCAGCTCGGCACGTGGTTCAGAAAGTGGAGAATCGAGGTCAATCACACACGTGCATGTGCACGGCGTGCATTCGACCAATAATGACCTATGCGTGTGCCGCCTGGGCGCAAGCCAAACCCCATCACATCACATCACATCACATGCATAGGATGCAGGCCCTCGGAAACCGTTTCCTTCGAATGCCACTGGTTTCCCCCTGGTATGTTAGGAACGAGAGCCTCCATCTCGACCTTAAAATTCCCACTATTGCCCGATTTCTAAAACGGAATTCAAAGCGTTGATAACCATGTCAAATTGCAGCTATTTCGTAGGTACCGAGGTTCTCTGAGTTAAACGGTGGACAGACAGACTTGGCGAAACTATAAGGGTTTTATTACCGAACCCTAATAATTTGTATTTGAAAGCCTTGTAGCCAAGCGTAAAAAAATTTGTACTAGTATTTTTGATTTTTGACGTTAAATCTCCAAAGTACTGTGGACATCTCAAACTGACAATCAGATTTTGACATTTAAATGTAAAATTTTAGGTTATTATTGAAATAAATATTCAGTTTTCTTAGGCTGTTGTTAAAAATAGAGAATTAAATCTATTGATAACGAAAATAAAAATCATCTTAAAAATGGCATCACTTAAAAAAGGTACATAACAAATAGTTAGCTAACCTGTATCAGCTAACCCTAGATTTCTTTTAACTTAGCCTTCTTATTTTTTGTGTTACAGTTTTGTTACCAACGCAGGCGTCGTTTCTGATATCTAAACGATTTCGTGGGAAGATTAATATCCAAAGACCGAAGAAACCTCACTTCGAGAGACAGCTCCTGCTTGACTTGTCTAAGCCTATGTACGGGCCTCCAAAATACACATTACCTGATGCTGCCCTCTGCGATAGAGGAAAAAAATTGTACGCAAAACAGATCGATAATCCGTTTGAAAGAATATTAGCGAATGAATGCCTCAACTGGTTCAACACATCAAAGATGGTTATATTTTTACATGTCAATTCAATAAGTATGGAAGATAAAACTCCGATTTTCGCTGCACTAGCCAAAAACAAAATGCATTTACGATCTTATGGCAAAAAGATAGTTAGCATGGCCACAACTGGGACTCGCTACGAAGCTGTGAATCACTTGTTCACATCACATCAAAACATGCTCTTTGGACAACCTGAAAATGTTTCGAAAATGTTTAAGATAATGAAGAAAGCACCTCAATTAGTTATAATGGGTTGGTAATTGATTGAATCTATTTAATTATAATTGATCAATAACAACAGAATTTTAGTCTTTTGTCTTATATTTTATGAACAAGGATTCTGTTCGGACCTACTTCAATTTCCTGTCTACTAAATGTTTTAAACAAAACCATTCTTCCATTTTCAGCTGGAATCATACAAGACAGATTGATGTCAAAGAATGAGTTACTTGAATACAGTCAAAATCAGAACATTGATGTGGCCAGGAGTCAACTGTGTGCAGTACTAGAAAGTGCAGGGTCTTGTCTTGTGAGACAACTGAATCAAGGGCCACAAACACTTGTTGGTTATCTAGAAAAGCATGTGGAACTTCAGAACACCCCCAGCATTGAACCCCAAGACAGTACCAAGAAAGAACCTGAGAGTTCAGAATAATTTTGTTGATATGTAGATTTATTTGTTAGTATAAGAGTTAGAAGATTTCATTGAAGTTTCATTTATTTATTGATTTAAGTAATTTAACTTTTATTTGTGGTAAGTATAATGTTATTGTGGATTTGTGGTGGTATATAAATCAATTATCCATATCCCTTTTTATGGCCATTAACTGACAGTTTGCATGTTCTTCTTCTTTTCGTGTGGTTAGTGAGTAACCTGGTGTCAGAGTTTTAAAGCCGCCCAATTTTAAAGGCGCTGGCTTCACATGCCGTCGAGAAATATCTCTCGGGCATGCTGGTTTCCTCACTATGTTTTCCTTCACCGTTTTTGAGCCAAGTGATAATTATACAATACGCACATGAATCCGAAAAGTCAGAGGTGCGTGCCTTGGGTTCGAACTCGAGACCTATGACTTGGCAGTCCGACTGTCACACTGCTAGGCTATCACTGCTTTGTTAGTTTGCATATTTATTAATAACTAGCTTCCACCCGCGGCTTCGCCGACGTGTTATGACGATAAAAAGTAGCCTATGTCCTTCCCTAGGGTGAAAAGTAACCGCATACCAAATTTCATCAAAATCGGTTCAGCCGTTAAGCCGTGAAAGAGTAACAAACATACAAAAAATCAAGTCTTTTCTCTTTTTTTATATTATTTGTTTAGAAGAAAATACAAGTTCATATCAATACCTACAAAGTATCTAAGATAGTGACAGACGTCGCGCCGTTACATTGGGGTGTGTGGCCGCACTGTCGTAATATCCGGTCGTCACACCAAGGATGTGAATGCCCACACTGTCGTAACGCTCGGTCGTCACACAAGGGGTTTGTGTGTCGTCATACAAGGGATGTGTGTGGCCGCACTGTCGTAACATCCGGTCGTCACACCAAGGATGTGAATGCCCACACTGTCGTAACTAACGCTCGGTCGTCACACAAGGGGTTTGTGTGTCGTCATACAAGGGATGTGTTTGGCCGCACTGTCGTAACACTCGGCTGTTACACAAGGGGTGTGTGCAGCAGTGGGTGCTAGGGGCCGGACGGCGCAAAAAAAAGTATTGATCATTCGTTTTTGTTTCAGGACATGTTATAAAATAAGACAATTCTAATTTAACAAAATGTATTTTTTTTCAATCTTGAAACACAATCTTTGGTTGGAGTTACAACTTATAACTACTTAGTCCAATAGAGATCAAAAGTTAATGACTATTCAAGCTGGATTGCTTCCACGAGATACTTACTTTTAATAATACTTGAGCAACACTGATTTACTTAATTGGCATTACGTAATTGTAAATTTTATTTACGTAGCTGGCTAAACTTATCTAAAAAGTACAAACAATATTCATATTGGCAGTTACCCTATTACAAAGAGTATTCTCCATTTAAAAATATTAATAGACAAATGTTCAATTTTCTTAACTCTATAGATCACGGTGCTGCGATGCGGCTGCTGGCAGTTGCCAAAGCTGTCAGGGCCACTGCAGCTTCCACCTCATCTCGGTCGTGACGGGATAACGTATTTATCGTGATACGTTGGATCTTTGTGTCTGGCTTTCTTCGTTTACCGTCAGCCCACCACGAGTAGTTACACTCGCTTGGTTGGAACCGTGCGGCACTCTCCAGCCACTTACTGAGTAACATCGGACTTGTGATCGCTTTTGTTTCTTTTGGTCCATTCTCATTTGCATCTGGTTTGTACGAGTTATTGTTGAAGTTCACACACTTTTCTTTCATAATTGACGACGTATTGGAATCGTCGTGGTGGTACTCAGTGATCGTTTCGGGACTGCCTGTTAGTTCGCCATCATTGTCTAAGTTGTCATCTGGGTTGGTGGGGTCGGACTCGCTCCATATGCTATCGTCGGAGCAGATGCTGAACTGTTCCACGTTGCCCTGTGCGCGATCATTGTACGTGCGTATCAGGTGTCCCCATGTTTGTTGATTTCTATCTACGTTCACATTTTTCAACTTTCTTCGCCAGTTGGCAAACCAGTTACAAATCTGTAAATAAACATTTCACAATTTAATTTAATTTAACATTGTTTGGTACCTATAGAGATCGGTACTAGGTAGGGGTACTAATCTTCGGGACCTACATAGGTACCTACTACAATAACTTGTTGAAATTGAATCTAATTTGCTGATACCCGTCTCTAATAATTTGTGCATTTTGCACTAATCACTTCATGATTATGTACCAACTACCAAGTAAAATATGTAGGTGTACTCCATTTGAAATAATATTAGACATTTAAATAAACCTTTTTTACAGTCCGTTCCACCGATTTTGACTTCTATTGCGTTGGTGGGATGACAAGGCAGCTACAGTAAACAGTTGGTATTGTAATCACATTTTTGCTTTTAATGCCGTCCTTATGCCTACGGTATAGAAGTCAAAATCAGTTGCACGGTCTGTAAAAAGGTTAGTTTAAATATTTAATCTTATTTCAAATGGAGTATAGGTATAGGAGTCAATTTAGTTTTTCACTTAACGTTAAACGGTGAACAGTAGTCAACAAAGCAGGGACAAAAATAGTGCCTATTTATGTACAAATAGCAATTTCTGGCATCGATCCAATTAGGTTGCTGTTAGGCACAAACATGATACCTATGTATAAAATTCAGAAAACAATGAACTTTAAAATAATGTGTTAAATGACTTACTTGTATGTATGTGAGGCCCGTTTCGCGAGACAAATATTTTTTTTCTTCTCTGTTGGGGTACGGGTTATCTCTTCGACGCACTAGCCAGTCTTTGAGATAGCGCTTAATTTCTGGTGTGAATAGCCTTTTTTGCGGACGCTGCCCGGCGACTAAGCTCCTTCTGTAAAAGTAAAAAAAAATACTATATAAATAGGTATTCTAGCACTAAAACATGGACAAAACATCGGGGTTCGTAAATAGTTATTTTTTTTTAATAAAGAGCATTGGGGCATTGTAGATGATACGTAAGTGACGCACAAAGAAAATTATAAGACTGAATACTGAAAGTAATGACTCATGCATGTCAATGTTTGTAGCCACTAACCGAGTGTATCGTCTGTTTCTGACAGGTCTCGAGGATTTGCCGAGATCTTCTTTCATCGTCGTATCAGTCATGATGTCTTCTTTGCCTTCCTCAGATGTATGGATGAGTGTCATCTGATCTTGGATTACTTGATTTACACTTAAATTATTATCCAGATGAGTGTATAGCTGAAGAGCGACACGTAATGTGTGGACAGCACGTGCAAGGGCAACACCGCTTGCGACACGTCTCGTGTCTCGTAACACTGCCGCTGCGGGGGATGCTCGGTGTTCTATTAAAAAAATAAGGACATGATGACATAAATAGATTGTCTTTCGAAGAGTATACGTTTAATTACATGAAACAGTTAGATAGGTAACAGTATGTTGTAGTAGTTACATTGATGTAACCGAAACATGACGGTCACATTCCACAGTTCACTTTTAGATGTTATTTATCCGCGATACCCTCCTGAAGTGCACTTTGGATATTTTATGTCGATTTATTTCAATTCGTTAACTCTACTTTAATTAGACGCATTATTTTGAGGTTTTCGTATTCAGTAATTACCACAATGAACAAAAAACATGTTAACTATTACGTGTGCTCGAGGGTCAATGTTCTTGTTTTTGAATGGCCGAATAAAATTTAGTGTTAATTAGATAGTTTCCTGAGTGAGAACGACCGCACTGATTCATTGAACTGATTTGTGTACGATACAATTTTATTTTACTTGTAAGTTTTGCCACAATGTGAAAATTCTGGTACGTACCTGTGTGCGGGAAAGCTCGGGGATTGTGTGAAAATGGCGTCGGATAAGCGCGCGACAGCAGCGCCGCGGCGCGGGCGCATCGTTGCTGCAAATACGTGTTATTTCAGGATGTCTCCCGCGATGTCTTCAAAAACATGATTACAATGATCAACATATATTTAACAAGCGGTATGTACAACATATACTTATCTGTTCTTTTTTGTAGATCAACAGCATTTTACTATGATCTTTTTTGTGTTAGTTTTGATTGTAGAGCAACATCAATTATTTTCTAACCACAACAAGCCAATACAAAATCTTATAATGAATCATAACCTATGAAAGACGCGTTTTTACAGGCTATTCAGAAAAACATAACATTAATAGTGCATCAGTTACTATAAAATGTTTGGCCAGTTGTAGAGTCGTCAGTTATTGTCACGACTGTTTATTGTTGAAGTAGGTATGTTAGGATTATCACGAATTCACGACTATAGTAATAGACATATTTCAGTCATTTAGATCAGAGAGAGTCAGTGCAGTGTTCGGGAGCACTTCGTCTTTCTTTGTCCGTTGTAAAAGTCGTATGTTCTGAAGTTCAGAAGGTAATAGTTACCTACCACAATGCCTTGCTAGGTAGAACACTCAAGAAGAGGGTGATCCTAATATTAGGAATACTAACATAAAAATATCTGTTGATGGGCACTGCTATGTCTTTGTAGGAGGCTAACAATATTGTAGCTCGCCGTGGAGTTGTGAAAGGGCTCATCTAGAATAGGGATGATGCCTGGGTATATTAGTGGAAATATTAGGCATGTATTTTTTGCTTTATCATATTAGTAAAAAAATACTTAGATAAAACGCATTTTAAGTTGGAGAGTGGGGGTTGCTACGTCACTAGTATGTACCTATAAAATCTACATACTCGTGACGGCATGGCACCCCCTGGCTGGAGGCTTTAAGTGTAGAAGCTTAAGGCAGCCACAGGAAAGTCCGGTTAGGCAGCTACGACCTCCTCAGAGGTTAACTGCGAGATGCCCTATATATATAAAAAAAAAAAAAAAAACGGCATGGCACATTTTACCTCAATGTATCGCCGTAATCTTTAGATTACGTGAAAAAAGAAAAAATTGGTAGGTACGTGTCCAATATTTTTTTATAATCTCAAAGAAAAACTTTTTTTTTTTTTTTGTCATCATCCTTATTCCCTATTCTGCGCACACAAGAGCGGTCATCGCGCTCATTACACAATTGTTATGGTTTTTGCAATTTAGACCTATGCTGCTTTCGTATGGAGTCTTAGAGAGGCAGTGTCCATCTCCATACAGGTATGTGTGGAATAAGTACGCTTGTTAGTAATCTAGACTTAAAACTAACTAATTATACTATGCAACACTATTGTGTACCTAATCCTTATAGGTAGTGATGATTTTAATAAAACTAACAACTATTCAGACCTAATTTCTAACATTAGGGAAATCCTTTTATTGTTATCTCACACAAATATAATTATATGTCTGCCTACATATAGGTGCAATGATTACTATAGTATGTTCAACTGGAGAATTGAAATGTTCAATAGTTTACTATATCATGACATACAAATTTATAACTATGCTGTAATATTTGACACTAATTTGAACTTATTATATGATTGTACCATGTTTTCAAATAACAGTGGTAGATTAAACAATTGTGGAATGAGAAATATTTTTGAAAATTTAAAATATAATATTAATGACTATGACAATTCAAATAATATAATTCCGGAAACTGAAACGAATCCTGAAATTCAAAATTCCTCAAGGAATTCAGATTTTTTTCGTGTATAAAAGTATAAACGTCCTTCATCAAAACATAAATGGACTTGCTAGGAAAATGGATTTATTATCTATATCTCTGTCGTCACTCCAAGACGCAAAAAATCCGGTAGATGTAGTATGCCTCACAGAGCATAATATGCTGAATACTGATATAGATTTAATCAATATTCCAAATTTTATTCAAGGGTCCTTCTTCTCAAGGAATAATCGCCGAGGGGGCTCATGTATCTTAGTACGCAATAATCATGCGTTTAAACCAATCACTACACTAAAAGAATATTGCGTCGAATGCGTTCTGGAGTGCTCAGGCATCGAGCTTCTAAATCATAATATCTTAATATTTTGTATATACCGACCACTACGGTCCAAAACAGATGACATAAACACATTTTTCGACACTTTAAGCCGACTACTTGGGAAGTACTGCTACAGTAAAAAGAAAATAATAGTTTGTGGCGACTTTAACATAAATGTATTAAACAAAATGACTACAATGTTTATGGAAATACTAGCTTGTCACAACCTACATCTGGGATTATTTGAACCAACTAGGACTATTAGTGGAGCATGCATTGATAATTTCCTGTATAACATTCGTGGATGTAAATGTAAAACCAGGGAGTTTGCCTTATCTGATCACACGGCACAATTACTAACCTGTCCCGTAAAACTTAGCTGTTCTCTAAAACATTGGTATGTAAAAAGACGAGATTACAGTAAAGATAATATTAGGAAACTTAATGATTGCATAAATTCGACTTGGTTTAATGACGTATTTGAAAATAATGACCCGCAGGAAGCTTTTGACATTTTTTTATGATTTATTCACTTTATTTTATAATTTATGTTTTCCATATATTCGTATTCAAAGATATTCTGAAATACGACCCCGGTGGATGACTAAAGGAATAAAAAAATGCTGCATGCGTAAACAGCAATTACTATGGAAGTATCGTAAGAATCGAAATATCATAAACAAAACCAATTTAAAAAAATTCGCGAGTAGATTACAACGTGTTATAAGGCTGACAAAAAAGTCACAGAATAATTACTTTATCCATACAGCTCAAAACAAGTGTAGGGCTACTTGGAACGTTATTAGTAAAACAATGTGTAATGTGCCAAAAAGCGAAATCAATCAAATTAATATAGACGGTAAACAACGGTTTTTTATTGACCAAGTAAAACCGAATACAAGTTGTACTAATAAAACAGAGACCTTACCTAATCACTCGGAAACATTATTTATGTATCCAACTACACCCCAAGAAATACACAAAATAATTTTTAACTTAAAAAACACCAACAGTACTGGATATGACAGTATATCGACTAAAATATTAAAACAAGTGCCAATTAAAATATCATACATTTTAAGTCATGTCGTTAACCTGTCGATCCTAAATGGATACTTTCCTGATAAACTTAAATGAACAATCATTAAACCTCTTTTCAAGAAAGATGATCCCTACAATATGAATTGTTATAGGCCCATAGCACTAGTACCGGTGCTCTCTAAGGTCTTTGAAAGAGTAATTTATGACAGGATAAATAACTACTTTGAAAATTTCAATTTATTTGCTAAAGAGCAGATAGGTTTTAGGAAAAATAAAAACATTAATATGATTTCCTGACCACTGTTATGACTAGCATAGACAATAAAATTCCGGCGTGCGTATTGTTTATGGATCTAAGTAAAGCCTTTGATTACGTGGATCACCAAATTCTGTTAAATAAATTATATACGTATGGAATTCGGGGCACTTCATTAGAGCTGATAACTTCTTATCTTACAAACAGAAAACAGTCCACTTTAGTTACTCGAGTATGCACCAAAACAAGAACAAAAATTAACTGTACTTCAGAATACAGAGAAAACAAACAAGGCGTCCCACAAGGAAGTGTTTTGGGCCCTCTGCTATTTATTATTTATATAAATGACCTTCCCAAAGTAACTAATCATCCCACTATACTCTTTGCTGATGATAGTACTGTTGTTTTTACAAGTAAGGACAAGTTATCCCTAGAACAAGATATAAACAGCACTCTAAGTGTAATTATGAAATGGCTAACTAATAACAATTTAAAAATGAACTTTGACAAAACTAAAATTATAATATTTCGCAATCGTAAAGCCCGATTTACTGACATTAATATAGAGTATACAGGAAACAAAATAAATGAGATAGCAACTACAAAATTCTTAGGCATGACAATTGATTATAATCTGAATTGGAAGACACATGTTGATACTTTAAATCAAAAATTAAATAAGCAATCATATGCCCTACATATGCTCGCAAAAACGGTAGACACTTCTGCTGTACTTGCAGCATACCATGGCTACGTGGGATCCTTGATAAAGTATGGTATTATATTCTGGGGTAATTCCACAAATAAGGACATTGCATTCAAGGCCCAAAAGCGGTGTATTAGGGGTATGTTTAATATCAACCAGACTGATAGCTGTAGGCCACATTTTATCAAATATAATTTATTGACATTGCCGTGTGTCTACATTTATGAGATTGCTAGCTTTGCAAGAACGAAAAAACATCTTTTTGATAAGTACAGAAGTAAGCGGCATAGTGATAAAATCTGTTGCAAATCTAGCAAGACAGCCTTATATACCAAAAGCATTTTCAGTATGGCGCCGCGTATGTACAATCACTTACCAAAGTCTATACTAGAAACGCCATCCATCGATGAATTTAAAAATAAATTAAAAAGATTCTTGCTATTTAAATGTTATTATAGTATTCAGGACTATTTGATAGAGGATTTAAGGACATATTGTACTCAGAAATATTGTTGTTGATATGACATGTGATTAAGCACTAATTAATTATCTATTATTATTACTTTAACATTTATTTACAAATATATCTTGACATTCTCATTTAATACATGACATTTAAATTTTAATTTCTAGTGACATTATTATTCACTTATGTTTCATTATTATTTGCCATGTGAAATTACCCATAATTGTGTTATTAATTATAAATTATTGTTGCAAGTAACTGTATAATAATGTTGTGGTACAGTCAACGCTTGAGATTTGCATGCCTCAAGGCGTAATATGGTTGAACTATGCCCTTTTTTTTAACAACTTTATGTAATTACCCATATTAGCAAATAAATGATTTTGAATTTGAATTTGAATGTGTTAATAATAATAATCATTTATTTTACAGATCATAAAATCCAATTTGTAGTACTTAGGTCATTATTACATAGCTACACAACTTAATAAATACTAATGTTAGTTCATACATTTGGCAGATTTTGGTAATAATTAATACTCACGCCATTGCATCTATTTCTTCACGGAAGCGTCCAAGAAGTAAAATTGCAGATTTTTAAGAAGAACAGAATCTCTTTTTTTTATTTTCTTATTTTTAAGTAGATCAAGTACCTACCTACCTAGGTCCTATTCATTATTGAATATACTTTCGAATTTTCTATTTTAAAATAAAATAAAAGCATACATAGGTACATTTGAGATACTCTCAAAGCCCTTTCATTTGATATGTCATACGGTACAGTCTACAAAATTTTATTTTTAATATTCCAATTTGCCCCCGATAAGTGACCCTCCTAAGTATTCAAAATTCATTTATTTACGGTACACGTCCATATTTGGGTCACAGAAATCCACATGCGTACCAAATTTCAACTAAATTGGTCCAGTAGATTTGGAGCAAATTGGCTGTGACATACGGAAAGACTCCTTGGAATGTCGCAAGTCCCAAACTAATAATCCGACAATGTTCAGGTAGTTTCGCTGCCCAGGCTGGAGGCCTTCATTTATTGAGGCACCCACAGGATAGTCCAGTTAGGCAGCCGATAACCTCCTAGGTTGACCAGCGAGATGCCATTCCGAAAAAAAAAAGGTACTTTCGTGATGGTTATTATTAAAAACGTGCCCAGGAACATGATGCAACTACATAATTCGTATCGTCATTGCAGTTTTCGATCAGTAACCAACGCGAAGTAGGAAGTGTAATTAAAAATTGTTAATAACAAAGTTAGGTATTGTTTTATCGGTATAATTTACACATTCAGTAGGTAATGTGTTTCGTTTCTGTCAAAGTTTAAAAGAGCCTTGAATCTGCCGGCAACTATGTAGTTCAACTTGGGGCAATTGGTTTCGCTGTCTTTGTCTGGTTGGTGTGGGACACAATGGTGGTGTCCCTCTCGGGCACGACGCGGTCCCGGCGCGCATGGTGTTTCGAATAGCGCTCTACAGCTACACGCTACACAAACACATGCGCTGCGGCGACTGCTCGGAGTGGTCGGCTGAATCGCGTCCTTAGTACACAGCGCCTGACGTCAGCACCGCATCGTCTATTCCAGTTTCGCAGATCATAAAAATGGTAACAGAAGAAAGTGATTCAGTCGTGTGAGATATTTCGAGGCGGGCAGTCATTCCATGGGCGTGTGGTCCGTGGCACAACGTGGATAGCGCGCGTATTTGACCCACGTGCGTCGCGTTTACCGGTGTACGCGATTGATTTTTTGCGGAATGGGTGAAGAATCTCAGGCCAGCAATGGCAAAGTGGTTTTAAAACGTAAAATAACATTGTTTAATGGAGTTGGCATTATTATTGGGACTATTATTGGTTCCGGAATATTTATATCTCCGACTGGAGTATTCTTATACACTGGGTAAGCAGAGTGTTCAAGTTTCCCGCCTTTGGGACTGTTTTCAGCCACTTGTTCGCGTGTTCAAATTGAATTATTCAGTTTTTATCGGTTCGCACTTATCGCTGAATTCGAGACGCAAGATTTGTTTGTTGAATAAACAATGTTCAGGTTGCTAAAATTAAAATGTGGAAATCTGATATTTTTGCACATATATAGGTATAATGAAATGCACCATTTTCAGTGTTATGTTATCTATAAGTTTTATTTATTGATTAATCTTTTCACTGTTACGCAAATATAACACGACTCTATTCTTTACAACTGCTTCCTTGATTTCCATGTAGGTATTAGGTAGGTATCTTATCTACGACATAGTTTTATTAACCTGCGGTTTATCACTTATTTGTTACTTAGATTTTATTATACACACTTATTTATAATCTGTTACCTACATAATACTCGTAGTACCAAACCGAACTACTTTATGCCAAAAAAATACAACATCAATAAATGCAAGGCAATTCAAAGTTTGGAAAACGGAGTTTATAAATTACTCTGTTTACAAAACCGTAAAGTCGCATTACCAAATTAACGCAATCCCAAATAATACGGGCATTAATTATGTTATTATATAATACCAGTTTTATTGTTAAAGTCTTGTCCTTTACTTACACGTATTGGTCAGTAGGTGACACTGGTTGCAAACTTTCATTTATGGCATTGAACACACTTGTGGCTGCCATAACACAAGTAAGTACAGTCAGCATGTCAACGTACCTACCAAGTTTCAGAAGTAGGTGACATATTAAAGTATACCTAACTAGGACATTTTCTTTTTTTAGGGTTCCGTGCCTCCGACTGAATAAACGGAACCCATATAGGATCACAAGTTTGTCTGTCTGTCTGTCCGTCTGTCACAGCCGATTTGCTCCGAATCTACTAATTAAGTCAAAATGAGTACTTACGATGTAATATTTGTTTTTAATAATTAGTTTTAAAGTTATTAAAGAAAATAGATGAGATTTTACCATCTTCGAAACTGCTCAGTTACTAATTTGTGGCTGAACATAAGATTTTGAAAAAAAAATTACTAAGAATAGTTCTAAATTTGTACTATATTACAGAAAAACGTATAAGTAGTCTATGGTCTTAAAATATCATTGTAAATCTCTGAATATTGTATATAAACTTACATCTGCAGTTGTAATGTATGGGGAACATGTTTTTCAACTACAATGTTAAGTTTGTTCTTGGGATAAATTCATCCCAACTACTTAACCCTTCATTGTGCGTGGCGTCACGCACTTGGCCGGTTTTTTATACCTAAATAACATTATGATAAAGCAGAAATAAAACTGACTTCATAAACTCTACATTCGGTAGAAAAGTAGATAATTGTAACAGTTTTCAGTTTGTCTTTTAATTTCTAAAACATTACAAAGGTTGTGGTGCTATCTGTACTTATTGTATTGAAACTGCAGGTAACCAGATGGTTCCACTTACAAGAGTGGTGAATGGGCCCCTCACGAGAGTCACAACTTAGCAACACGGTCAAGGCTACTTATAAAGTGAGGTGACACTTAGATAATCTAGGTAACCTATAGAATATAGTTTTATAGTAGATTTTGAAAAACCCTGTAGAAATCTAAAGTCAAGAGTTCCAAACTTAGTGAAACGATTGCTTCACAATGTAGGTACATAGGTGCCTATTTACATATTTCGTAATATTTAGCTGCTGGTTACGTTCAATTAACATAGGTACTTACCTAGTTAGTTCAAACTGATGACAATGCAGATATTTCTGCTTACATAAAACTTCAGTTTAACTTGAAAATGCTTAACTTCAACAAAATATTAATGTGTTTTTAAATAGGATTTATTTATTTATATAACAATAATGACTGATTCAATTAACACCCTTTCTGCCTTCTGCCATTTTAACCTCTTTCCAAATTATTTAAAAATCAAGAACAGTCATTATTTTCTTACTAATTGACTTGTAAATTACCGTGATCTACAAACGGTATTCGGGTAAATGACCCTTCACATTCATCCATATCGTATTTACAATAATGATCTTATACCTATAAGAGATTAGCGGAAATTCGACACCTTATCGATTCCATAGGGGACAATGGAATCGATAATGAGATGACTTTCGTGCACCCATTGTGTTCTAATTTCGTTGAAATTCCTTTGGGCTGTCGGAAGAGGCGTTTTTCAAATTCAAATCTGGGCTAGGTACTATTGAAGAAGTTCTTAACTAACCACCGTAAGGACTATTCTTGCTTGCAGCGCTCGACGGCTATAGAACCGGGCCGGTAACATATGTGGTCATCGTGTTCACGGGATTATGTTTTGAAAGTGGTTAGATATTATGAACTTCTTTCATGGTACTTATTTGAACCACCATCAAACTGAAACACCAGATCATAGTTTCACGATAATAATTATTAAATTAGAGAAACAACGTTCTTAGACAGTCAGCTCTGCTTAAATTGTTGGTTTACCAGCAGGCTAGGCAGCTGGCTTGCCAGCCAACAGGTAGCTAGAAGGTAGGCGCCTATAATGAAATGAAATCTAAACAACAAAATAATTAAATTCAAGCAATGAATGCACTTTATGTCAACATGATAGAAAAAGAAGAAGATATAAATTACAAAACCAATTAAGCTGACGATAGAACAACGAATTAAAATAACCACATTAGATACCTACAGCAAAATACAATATTACCTAATAAACAAAATCGTAACGTAATTACAGAATAATACCTACCTAAACATTTACCAAGTATTGCAGTAACGTTCAGGATTTTCTCACGATAGTTTGTCATGACACGATTAGCACGCTTGCCTAGATTCATTGATAGCTTGAAAACTGGTAGACCGTGGCACTGAAACCTCTCTAGGTAAAATTGCTAGGTTGCACTTGACTATAGCATCGATTTTATACCCTTTAGGTAGGTACTCTTTATAACATCAAATGAAAAAGACCTACGTACTGAAATTGTGTGAATTGAGACAATTGTTCTGATATACAAGCGCAGCTATATCTGCTGAAACAGTTATCTACCAAAGTTAAACATACAAAACACAACAAAAAAAAAAACATGATGTGTAGTTTTTTTGTGATGATTTTTTGTTGGTATATTGGCGTATGCTAGCTGACATATAGCAAATAATTTAATTTATTTTGTTTTATGTTGCATAATGTACATTATTTTGCATAAGTACTATTGTATAGAATCAAGTTTTTCTAACTGAACATACAGCAGTGCTGCTGGGGAGTTTGTTGCGCCACTTCTTCTTCCTAGCATATTTTTTTTGTTTTTGGGCTTGGGAAATCATCAAATGACTTCTCCCGCTCTGGGCAGAGCGAGAGAGCGTGTCAGACTTTTACTGACTAAAACCCAAGGCATTGGTCCTTACGGACCCCGTCAGTTGGTGCTGACATCTTTTTGAGGCGCGCGTGGAAAACAACGCGCCGTCGACCCGGGCCTGGTCCTTATCGGACGGCGAGCTACCCATTGCTCACCGTCCGCAAGCCCGCGCCTACGGTGGCCGGAAGTCGGCTCGTGACTCCCGACGCCCTGGGCATCTCCTGCGGCGACTAGGGGCGCGAGGGCGTGCAGCTTGCATCTCCCTCGCGCGCTCCGCCACCTTCTTCGCGAGCATAACTGCTTCGCAGAAGGAGGTGACGGCCTTCCATGCACTCTCGCTCCGGACCATGGCCTGAACCAGGGCCGGACGCGAGAGATCGCCGCCGCCGATCGCCTCCGTGAGGACACGGCGGTGCCCCGCCCAAGCCGGGCAGACCCACCGTATGCTCCACCGTGTCCTCCGGGCGATCCACACAATTGTGACACCCGGGCGTTTCCTCCCGCTTTATCCTTAACAGGAACCTCCCGAAACAACCGTGTCCGGTGAGGACCTGCGTCAGGCAGAAGGTGAGGACGCCGTGGCGCCTCTCTATCCACTCCTCAAATTGGGGACTTATCGACGCAATTGTGGCGTGCCCATTCTTCTTCCTAGCTAAGCACTAGGAAATGGTAAAGGGCGGACGTTTTTGGGGGACTGTCTTGTGTAATTTTGTCGTTCGAAAAGTGCTGATTCTCAGTCTATTTTGAATAAATGACTTTTGAATTTTGAATTATATATAGTTATAATCGATGATCAATCATCGATTATAACACGACTCTACCTACAAAATGTGATAGTCACGACAGTTACGATTTTGTGAACTTTTGAAAAAGAATAAAGTCATTTAATAGTTATCTAGTAAATATATTATTAAAATAACAATAATAAAGTATTATATCCCATATTATTATTGGCTTCCAATACACAAATAACTTGATGATAACCCCTTTTATTTATATTGATAGGTAAGTACATACAAGTATATTGGGGTTGGGTGTACTTAATACCTATTAGTAGCTAAGTATATGTACTTAAGTAATTAACTAGGGAACATTTACCGCAACGCAACCGCAAACAAACGGCAAACTCTACAATCCTATTTCTAGTTTATTTACCATATAATTATTTACCCATTCATAGAAGTATTTTAGTAGGTTTTAATAGTTTCTTAAACATATTCTCAAATTCTACATAATATTAATTACTGAATCGTCTCAGCTCCAAATAGTGTCCTATGAATAGACTCGACTCACTATTCGTGGGTATAGAAATGTAGTTAGGGATGACTAAGAAAAACACTTTAGGATAACAAATATAAGGAACTTCCTATGTTGAAATACCTAGAAGACCATCTGGTAGAGTTAAGTATACTAATGACTTGGTTCTCCAGTAGGATAGCTAGCTGCTACGCATAGTTCAAGTTTCTTGATAAACCAAGAAAGATAAACCTTTGATGTATCTCTGCTATAACGGAAACTTATACTTTTACGAGACAACAGCGTTAATCGAACGGAGGAGAAATTATATAAAGAACGTTGATGCAGAAAGAGACAAAAATCATTTAATTAATTAGCATTTCAATTCACCTGCCAGCACTCTCAATTTCGATTGTAAATTTTTTCATGATCTTACCAATTCTTTTTTTCATGATCTTACCAATTCTTTTTTTCATGATCTTACCAATTCTTTTTTTGTCATAGGTCAGTAGGGGCGTCATTAATAATATGGCTAGCGAGCGGTCTGCTGTCCACATTGGGGGCCCTGTGCTACGCGGAGTTGGGCACCTCCATCACGAGGTCTGGAGGTGACTACGCCTACATCTACTCGGCCTTCGGGCCCCTGCCAGCCTTCCTGCGCATGTGGATCGCGCTGCTCATTATCAGACCGACCACGCAGGCCATAGTGGCCCTGACCTTCGGCCACTACGTAGTCAAGCCCTTCTTCCCGGAATGTGACCCACCGGAACTGGCTGTCAAACTTCTTGCTGCTGTTTGTTTATGTAAGTAAAGTGCTTCTACTTTTTCATACGTATTTGATTTCTACCGCGTCGCATTCCATCGCCCGCCGCGCTTTTATTTCGTTGCTCGGCTTCTAAGGGTCGTAGCGTGATGTTACATAGAATATAATCTTCCTCAAAAATTGGGCTATCCAAAGCAAAAAAAAAAAAACTGATCCGAGTGGTAGTTCCGGAGAGTAGCCTACATACAAACTAACAAACAAACTTTTACCTATCCATCCTTATTATTAAAAGTATAGATTGCCTGCAACTGCGTCTGCGTGTATTTCGTTTTTAATACAAATATCCAGGATGAAAAGTAGCATGTGTAAGTACTTTTCCAAGTCCCTGGCTATACCTATTTGTCAAATTTCATAACGAGCGGTTTAGTATGTTCAGGCCGGATCTAGATTTTTTTCGAGGCGGGGCAAAAACTGCCTCCTGCCGCCCCTTTATGTTTCTCTATGACGCCTTATTTTTTTACGTTGACATTTCGAACATTTACTATAATTAGGCTAGGACAGGATAGGGTTTGAAATAAGTTGTGAGATTATAGCATATTAGGATTAGAATTTTACTCTTCGAGCCATAATTAATTAGATGTGCTGTCCGAATTTCGATTCAAAAATTCGATTCGACCTATGCAGTAAGCTAACAACCTAGAATGCAAGCGCGAGCGCAGCGAGCTAGAAAATTCTAGCAAACTGCCTGAGAATCCTGAGATAAGTTAGATTTTGTTTTGCGATTTTAGAATAATAAAAAAAATAAGAATGAGAAGTTACTAAGCTGCAAGAGCGAGCGGAGCGAGCCCGAAATTTTTCTCATATTAATCAAATTTGATAATAATAACATGACCGATAATGCCCCAATCCAACAGGGGCGCCAAAACTATGGTAAAAAAATTAATTGTCGCCTTTGCACATACAGTCTTCGGAAAGGGCATCACGCCCGGCGCCCCCGCTACACGAAGTAAACCATAAAAAATAAAGGAATATTTCCTTAAATTTTTGACCATTTCTGATCTCATCGAGTTCTTGGTAGAATTCATCTGCGGGCGCAGTAGAATTCTACCAGGACCCCGCTCGCAACCCGCTCACACCGTTTGACGACCTATGTCTACGCTAATCAGTAATTTCCTCAGTGCGCCACCCGCAGAGAAAGATTATAAGTGCTGCGCGTCATAATCATTGCAAAGTTGCGGTTCGTTGAATGGTGCACTTGTCTGCCACGCTTGAATTCGTCGCCCCCTAAACTTGGCTCCCGGGGCACGGCCCCGGTTTGCCCCCCCCCCCCCGCATTATATATGAGATAGAAGATATGGATTATTAGGTTTATGGTTTTTTTATAATATTAGCATGGTTTTAAATGCATTATAGACGACTCATATAAGTACCAAGACATGATACATTGTGGGATAATGCTGGACAGCCCGTGGATCTCTACGTTTAACGACACTGCACGATGTCAATCTTAATAAACATAATAAGAACTGATTTCCCCCTAATGTTCTATAAGGGACGCGAGTAAATTAAATAATGGCAAATCAAAATGAAATCGACAGCATGAATTGGGTTGAATTGATAATAATCGATGTGGATTTTTTGTGAGAGATTTTAAATTAGCAGCATTTTATATTGGCCAATGGCGGTTGAACTCAATATAAATAAATATATTGCAATGAAAGTAAATTACAATATTTATTGGGACACTTGTTTTGGTTTTCGTAAGCAGTAAAAACATTACACTTGTGGCGAACCAACTAATTGTCTATGGTTCCCACTGTAAGAGATAAGCTGACAACACTAGTTTGTCTAGGGGATAGTCGATGGTTCATAAAACCACCAGAGGATTTGGAATCTGATTATAAAATGATATTGGCTCAATAATATTACGAGACTCTGTGTTACGTGTGATTAACAAGTTTATTAACCTGTGTTCGTATGTACATGTAATCTTCCGCTGTCGCTTGGATACTGTGAGTGCGGTACAAATACACGTCTATTACAACTGGATCGAGTTTCATTAACGGGCGCTTTATCGCGCCTTAACACTAAATTATTAAAAGGTAATGGATAAGGCATTGTACAGACTTTAATTGATGAGCCACTTTCAAACTTTCCAATTTTGCAGTTTTATTCAAGAGATTACACGATTAAACACGAAATCAAACCGCATGCTCGTAAACGAGATGACAAATTACTAATAATCGGTATAGTCTTACCCTTAGAGGTTGAAGTTGACTAATCTTGTCAATCAATACAATGTTGCATACGTATATCCAAATCTATTTGACCTCCTTTGAATTTAGAGCTAAATAATACTCGTTATTTCTGAAAAACTATCTGAAGATAGTGACAGTTGCGAACTTATAGTTATCTGTGTTGCGAACTTGAAATGTCGATGTCAGAGACGATAATTTCGAATTTAGGTGAATCGTAGCCGTAATTAACTACGTGCATGCCAGCTGCAATTTCAGAAGAAATTCGTCATAGAATTGTAACAATGCATCAGCAGGGTCTGTGTGCAACAGATAACATAATTGTTATTCACTCAGAGTAATAACTAAAGCAGTTATTCAGAACATCATCATGGAGTACTTGTAGCTTCCATTCCGTTCAAATTCGTTCGGATAAAATCGTGGGCCCGAGTTTTTGCGATGTCGAAATGACCAATCATAATTTCTCCGTACGCTAACGTTACTATCGCTACGCTAAAACAATTGTTGCTAGGTTACGGTTGCCAGACCTGCAGTTGGTTGACTTTGAGTAGTCACTCTGCTGTCAAGTTTGTAGTTCTGGTTCTCACTTTCTCAGGTTAGCCAACCGTTAATCTTGCATGACATTTTCTTCTTCTCTTATAATACGAAGCCGTATGACTCTCCGTGTCTGGATGTACGAATATAACTGACTAAACCCAATTAGCATTACACGGCTGAAATACGAACAGTGGCAAGTGGCTCATCAATTAGTTCGTGACTGTACTTAAATTGCTACATTATAAACTTAATCTTTTTTTTAAATATGTATGCGCTAAAAGAAAAGTTTCATAAAAGCACGTGCACTTTTCTTATAGTAGGTACACGAGCGTGCAAGTTGCAATGCGAGCGATATAAAATGTAGATTACCTTCATGGCTCGAAGGTTTGTTGGCAATTGGTTGTAAAATGTTCTCAAGTGTAAAAACCGTAAAAATACCTCTATATAAACTTTTAGTTTACACAGTCTGTAGGTAAATAAAATCACATATTGTCACCTACAACCTGGATAAATCTATTCTGTAGTCTTTCAAAATTCAAATTCAAAAAGTATTTTATTCAAACTAGGCTGAGAATCAGCACTTTTCGAACGTCAAAATTACATAAGACAGTCCCACAAAAATTCAATTTCAATTCAAATTAACAGAGAAACGCAGTTATAGAGCCATCTACGTCATCGATTAGTAAAAATTCCAAATATTCAATTCCATAGTTCTAAATATAGGCTCATGCTAAATACAACACATCGCTGACTTGTGACTTCTTTGTACCTAATTAAGAATGGAATTTCTCTGATCAATACTCAGTACTTTGTTATAGTGGTTCCTAAGCAACTTGATGGGCATGTTGATACAATCCGTTGGGAACGCTTTCGATCTTCGTTCACGGCTCGGGTGACAGCATTGTTTGTACAAACAATCATCGGTTTCCTTCCTATGGTGAAAGCCAATTGACCCGTAGTTTTCTTTTCCGTAAAGACACAGTAGTACCTAGTTCATTCAGGTCATCGTCATGTACGGAATTTGAAGTTTCTTCAAGATTTAATGGAGGATTCATCAATAGGATTTAACTTACCCTCATTAACATCTACGGCTTGTCCCACTGCATTTGCTTGCACAGTATCACAGTAGCCACCCAACTAATATTTATACATGAAATCATTAGCTAATTCAACGGATAATTATGACGTCGAGTTCGTTAATAGGTATAACAACAGTAACAGAAAACGCAGGGTTGATATGATTTAAATCGCTTGATTTTAATCAGTGATTTAAATCGCGATTAAAATCAAGTGATTTTTTTATAAAAATCAATGATTTAAATCAATATTTTTTTACTTCGACCAAATCAGCCAAAATGTTTCAAGGGACAACACTAAACTACACCGTTTGGAGGTTCTCCGAAATTTAAACTCGTGACTGAATCCGTCCGTTTAGTCTTTGGCGCGGTCATTCGTGATTGATTAATGAAAGTGAATACAACAAGATGTCTGGAAGGAAAAATGATACTGAATGGGTTTATACGATTAAAAAAAGTCCACTTGCGGCAAGTATAACAAAGCGGTGTGTAAACGTTGTAAGAAGGAATTAATGGGCTTAGTAGCGAGAATGAAAAAACATTTAGAGACATGTGTGACAGAAATAATCAAAAAAATCGATTTAAATCCAATTAATCCGATTTAAATCAAATAAATCCGATTATTTTGTTTTTTTTATAAAAATCATGATTTTTATCAACCCTGAGAAAACGTAACTTGTGTACCTAGGTCACAAACACAATATTACCTTAAGAACCAGTATTTCTAGTTTTTGGTGTTTACTATAGTGCTTACGTGAGGAGCTCGTGGCTAAGTAACAACAGCCGCACTGGTCGATCCATCAGGTTAAGCTACGCTTGCCGGGGTTGGTCAGTGGATGGGTGACCATCTTTACATACCGAGAATCCTCCGTGCCTCGGAAAGCACGTTAAACCGTTGGTACCGGCTGTCATTCGTGGATCTTTGACAGTCGTTACGAGTCGTCAGAAGCCCGAAAGTCTGACACCAGTCTTACCAAGGGGTATCGTATTACCCAGTTACTGGGTTGTGGAGGTCAGATAGGCAGTCGTTCCATGTAAAATACTGGTATTCAGCTGCATCCGGTTAGACTGGAAGCCGACCCCAACATAGTTGGGAAAAGGCTAAGCAGATTGATATAGTGCTTACCTCAAGATAAACAATACATATACAAAGTTGTCTAGTCCATGACACGCCACACTACGCTGATTACAACAATAGGTAGCCGGCGTGTCGATTTATAACGATACGAGAGAATGTGTGTCAACGTAAAGGCTTGTGCAGACCAGCGCGACGCGACACCGGTTATTGTTATACTGTGAAGTTTTCTTAGAAATTGTATTGTTCGTGTCGCGTTGGTCTGCACAAGCCTTTTCTTTCCGATGCTGCTACAAGTTACGGAACTGGTACATTACATTGTTCATTAGAATTATTACCGAAAATGTTCTCATTTTTCGATTGATTCTTGACGCACAGTAGCACACCTCCGCAGCTCCGCCGCGAAACCGTAGCAGCGAAACCGCATTTCGCGTAGCGGAACATGACACGAGCCAGTTGAATTGAACTACTGCGGTTTCGTGGCGGAGGTGTGCTACCGGGGTAAAGGTGCAAATAAATGTGTGCTTAAATAATATTAATGACTAGCTACGCACCGCGGTTTCACCCGCATAAGTCTCGATCCCGTGGGAATATCGGGATAAAAAAATTCTATGTCCCAATTCAGGTTATGGTCTACCCATGTGCCAAATTACATCCAAATACGTTCAGCCGTTTTTGCGTGAAAGAGTAACAAACCAACAAACAAACTCACTTTCGCATTTATAATATTAGTAGCTGTTGCCTGCGACTTCGTCTGCGATTCAGGATGAAAACTAGCCTATATCCTTCTCCAGCTCAAGGTTTACTCCTGTGCTAAATTTCATCCAAATCCGTTCAGCCTTTTTAGCGTGAAAGCGTAACAAACAAAGAAACAAACAAACTCACTTTCGCATTTACAATATTAGTTACGATAGTTAGGAAGAAGACAGTCATAACTCTTCATAAGCCTATGAACATAAATCCGTCACCCAATGGTCTAAAGGCTGACTCAGTACAAACTAAGAGGATCGGCTATGGCATCAGTAAAGTTGTTTCTCAAATTCTCAAGTCAACCAAAAATCTAACCGGCATCGTTACTAAAACAACGGCAGACTGGCCCCCCTACCACTGGTTACACTGGGCACCTGATCATTGACCAACTGTTCGGCAGTACCCCTCTTTTATTTATAGACTTGACCCTACCTAGAAATATTGTTTGCGATGGAAGGATTGATAATAAAACACTTTTGATTTGTAGACATGAATTTAAAGCCCCTAAAACTATTATTTTGTTACTAAGGGGTCTGTTTCATATTATATCTAAAATATAAATATAAAAATGGAACAGATCTTGTATCTATTAGAATGGGTAGGCAGTTAGGCTCGTACTAAGTACTCGTGCTTCTGTACCAAGTTCAGTTATTAACAACCGTTTTTCGAAACGAAGTTGTTCTAGATAAGCCTATTCGTATTTATAACTGGTAGCGCAGGAAACGAGAACTTATCTTTAAAATACACGGTATCCAGAAACTCTGTTCAAGTTTATATCTGTTGGTCAGAAACTTGCCTAGCAATATCTCCGATTTATCGTCCGATAATAACTGACATACAAGTCATTTGCTAATGCGAAATTAATTACTTACCCTTTCAACCCTTGTTCATAGTAATCAAGATAACGATGTATTTATCTATTTATACATGCATTTCTAACGGAGTCTAGTCGCTGACTATCTACATAACTAATGGGATCCCGTCGGGGCAAGCCATCCTGATAATTTATTAGTGGCAGTCTTGACTACTAACATAGAGCATGAATAAATTGAGCAATTTATTTATAATACTGTAGGTATGCGTAATGTAGGACCTCAGGTATGTGGCGGCTTTAAACATTTTTCCTTAATTCATGTGGTCATCTAGGTTTATGTGGAATTATAACCAATTAGTCATCACAGCAATGTTAGCTTTGCAGGGACAGGGAGTTTCCTAAAATGGTACATACAATTGTTAGTCAACTCAACGCAACAAATCTGGCCTAATTCCCTGTCTAAATGACAAAAGAACCTCTATTCAGCTTTTTAGGGTTCCGTATATCCGAATGAATAAACGAAACCCCGATTGGATCACTCGTGTGTCTGTCCGTCTGTACAGTAATTTTGCTCCGAATCTAATAGACCGATTAAGTTGAAATTTGGTAGGTACCTACACATATGAATTTCAGTGAATCAAACACGGTCGTAAATAAATGAATTTTGATTAAATTCATTTTTTTTTCAATTCATCACCCAAAAGTGAACCCCGTGGTCACTTTTGGGAGAAAAATATTTTTTTTTTTAAGTTTTGCAAATTGTGTCGTGTGACATTTCAAATGGAAGGGCTTACTGTGAGTCTGTGGTCTCAATATTTCTTTTATAATTTTAAGCTAACTAAATCTGACAACTTTTTATCGCGATTAAAAAGGTATTAAAGGGTTTAAAATTTGTTGTCATGATGAACTAAAATTCACGCCAACACCTTGGAATAACAGTACCTACTGTATCTTTTTTTTAATTTTCTTTTGCTTATACATATTTCGAAAATGGTGTGCCCTGTCGCAAAATTAATGAAAATTTCGACCCCCTTTATAAACCCGTAAAATTAAACATGTATGTCTAGGTTATCATTTTTCATATTTTCCATGCAAAAAGTGAAAAATTCCATACAAAACTCGTCGGGGATGCCCCGTGCGCGACTCTGGCTCTAAAAAAAATTCACGGTGTACGACAAACAAGAACCAGGTGGAGTCACGATTGTCAAATTCAAGATTTTAGTTGTGTCAAAATAATTTTAAAATTTAAGTAGAGATTGTTTTTAAAGAATCGTTTTAAGATTCTCATAGCCAAAAGTAAGGAATTTTAGTGATAGTTTAGTTCGGTGTACAAGAGAAAGTGTGTGTTAAGTTTTTTCTTGGGATAAATTCATCCGCATCCGAACTACGGAACGCTTCATTGTGCGTAGTTTAGTTCAGACATGCACTTGGCCAGTTTTTTGTTTGGACCTGGCATTAAGAGTCAGTTAGTGAGTGAATGAGTCAGAGATTTCCTTTTTATATGTATTGATTTCGTTTGTTTCAATAAATACCACAAACTCGGTGCAATTTCTGGTATTTGGATTAGAAATCAATAAAGTGGTAAAAAGAGAATTTTCCAACAAGGTAAATTCAAGAATTCAAATACCTCGGGAAATCTATTTCAACGAAGAATAAACAAATCAGACATTCATCAGTTTACTTTGGAGCCAAGAAAGATAAATGAAAATCTATAGGAATAGGAAGCCTTTAATTCTTTGATTGCATTGCGTCTCGGGGCGGAACTGTTGGCGGAAACTCCACTTAACCCAATTGCTGTTGATAGATGTTGTTGATTGCTGTTGATAGAGCTCTGAAAATGAACCTCCATCTTGTCAGTCAATGCTGGCGTAAATTAGTTTACTTTTAAAGCACGTAGATACACATGCGTTTGCGAAAATAGAAATCCTGGCAAGTCTAGGCTAGATTTATTTGTGCGACGCTAAAATTGTCTTGATATTGAACTAATCTTCTGACACGCGTCATTTTCGGAGTGAGTTTCCAATGTAATGTAAACATGTTTTCTTGTCTCAATCTTGGGCCACTTTTTACTCGCGATAGTAATGTTTATGCAACCTAGTTTCAACAACGCGTTTAATTAACGGAGCTTGATCTTGTGACATGATCAGGTTGCGGTCACCGAAACTCGACTCTTAAAACTAGACTGAATGAGATCTTGTTTCTTAGAAAAAAATTAAATTTAAATCCTTTACATAATAATGAGAATGAATATTAATTATCAAAGATCTGAGGGGCAATTCCCCTATGTTTAAAAATGATCGCATTTTAATCTCAATCTGTCAAAAAAACTTTACGAATTTACGTACATTTTGACGAGTTTCTGACAGTGATTGTCGCCGAGATGAGACTGCGATTTAAATTTGAATGTTTTTTTATGGAGATGGTTATGGCGTGTGATAGCAACTAGGTCTATATAAGGCTTCGACTTCGAATTGCTTGAAAAGCACGTGATTTTTTTGAGCAATTTTTGCTACCCCATTAGGACTTTGCGACCGAATTCGGTCGTAAAGTGATCGCTATAGATCCATGTCCAGACATGTACACCTGTAGTACATGACCGGTGCGGCGGCATCACATGTGACTGTGCAATAACTAAATTACACTAATAATTAAGTTAATATTAGTGCAAAGATCGGTTCCCCCATACTTACTTACGACGCATGGGTGATATTCATTCGTAGGTACAAAAACATGCGGTTCGTTGTCGATGCGGCTCCAGCGTCATGCACAGGAAGCCTTACTGTTGCCAGCGCCATTTCCGCTTTCAAACCTTTTGACCCGCTCAAGAAAAATTTCGGTCCTTCACCTCTTCATAATCTTCCAAATATTATGTGTTTACGCATTGCTCTCGATAAGTGGATTTCGAGTTTATCGACATATTATTATGTAGTCTTATCGCTTTTACGAGACTAGTTAAGTTTGTTTATTTTATCAAATCGTAAGTATACAGATTTATCTTTATCGTGTCATCGCAGTACTGAAAAGGTCAAAGCCTACCTACATTATCAAATTACCTTTGATTTGTGACACTTATATAGCAACTCGTTTCGTTTCTGCTTCGCACGGGAAGTCTGGCGACAAGTCTTAATGTTAAGATTTCTGTGCCTGTGCTCTATCTAAATATTAATGTATTTTATCATTCAAAAATGCTTGTAATGTGGTCATTATTTTGACAACCTTTGACCAACCCGCCACCAAAATTGTATGGAATTTCATTGCTGGTGACTTGGTGAGTTTTAGCCACCAGAAATTTCCTTTGAAAATCCAATATTGTCTAGTTTGGTTTCAAAAATAGTCAGGTGCAAAAAGATTTTATTCAGAATTTTAGTACTTAACTGTACTTTAGTTTAAATACATTCTTACTATTAGTAGTACGTATTAAGCTGGTTTAATTTAAATTACTCTCATTGTTTGAGCAAAGCACTATACAAGCCTTGGTTCGTAATGACTGCGTTGCTGGCAGCTGGCCACGTTATGATGGCCTCGACCTTAGCTTAGCTACGCTGTCCGCCTTCAAGCTCGGTCATCATTGCAGCCCTTGCTGTCCGCGCCTTTTATTCCGGCTTGTCAATCAAGGGCTGCAATCGCGCTGCGTTGGCCTGGAGCTGCGCTTTCGGCCATCATCAGCGCTGCCAACAAATCAGTCATTACAGACCACGGCAGTGTTGTACTTGCTCCGATTGGCCCTTCACCAGTGACGGCCAGTGAAGAGCCAATCAGAGCGCCGAACGCGGTCGATGCGTAAAATCGAGATGGTAGGCCCTCTGGGGCCTTACTCCCGACAGGTTCGAGTTCTGAATCAACCGAATTCTACTCGAATTCAATACCGATTCATACTCTTGAATCCGACACTAGCGCACGATCGTGCAGTGGTTCAAAGCGAAACTAATTTCGATCGAGAGATTCGTTAGGATCGAAAAGTACGTACTCCACACGCCATCTGACAGTTGATTATCGAGTTGTTGGATCGAAACTAAACGTCAAATTACACGATAGCAAAGAAGCTACTTTATTCAGATCGAGTGAGGTTTTTTAGTGCCATTTACTGTTTTACGCTGATAAGATTCGAACGTTATGTCGATCTTGGTTTACGATTCGAATTGGTTCGGGAGTAAGGTTTTAAATCGAGTTCGGATCAGAAGCGAGTTCGAATCGAAAACCAAATCAAAATCGAATCGTTTTCGGGAGTAAGGCCCCAGCTCACTTACATAATTGAACACTTAGTTTGTAATTTTAAGTATTTAAATTGTTTCAGTCAATGATGACGAGTGTGAGTGTGGCGTGTGTGTGTGTGTGGTGTGTGTGTGTTTGATGAGTGTGTTGTGTTTTGTCGTGATGGCCCAGTAGTTAAGGCCTCGCCTCTCATGCACGAGGTTGTGGGTTCAAATACGGGCAAGTATCAATGTGACTTTTACAATTCATATGTACTTTCTGAGTTTATCTTGGACTTTACTGACATCGGTGAAGGAAAACATAGTGAGAAAACCTGGACTTCTAGTTAATTTAAGTCTGAAATCACCAACCCGTTTTGAGCAAGCGTGGTGATCAATGCTCGTGCCTTCTCTGTATGAGAAGAGGCCTTTGCCCTGCAGTGGGACAGTAACAGGCTGGTATTATTATTATTAAATCCCACCTTGCAGTTTGCACCTTATATTACTTTAATAGTAAAAGTAATAAGTTGTCCTTAATATGGTACAAGGTATGTAAGCGGAAACCTGAGACGCTACACTATCGTTTATCAAAATAATTGCAGTAGCAATAAGTCTCACCGAAATATGATCCGAAACTGTTTGTCTGGACGCATGTACTTAAACGAACCTAATGACTCTCTGAAACTGGATCACTTAGAACAATTTATTTTGCATCGAATATAATTTGTATGTTGTGTACTATTGGTGTGTTGTAGTGCACGTTTGATGCAGTCGTAAAATGTTTGAAAGAGTCCCCGGACGGTAGCTAATGCTAAACTGTTTATGTCATGTAGATGTGTCCTTGACTGGAACCCTGATGTCCAGGCGTTACATTATTTCGTTCAAAACAGTGATTTATGTTATTTTTACCCGACTACGGTGAAGCAAAAAAGAGAATTATGATTTTGACCGGTATGTATGTGGGTATGTAAGTACGTTCATCTGTTCCCTCATAACTTCTAAAACTACTTATCATATTTTGACATAATGAGGTATCGTTAGAAGAGTCTTGATCGTTCGCTGGATTTAGCCTATGAGAATATGGCGCCCTCTAGAGGACATAAAGTCAAGAATTTAAAAAAATAACACGACGTGTGACTTCGGTTTTTATTTGTCTGTCTGTGATGTCTTGTTTATATCTTTTTAGTTGGCGTTTTTGTCGTATTTGGGATTTAGTGTTTGTAAATTTTATTGTTATTAATTCTGAGCAGTGGGGTAACGGCCCCAACTTAGGTCGTGGATTCGAACCCAGAAAGGCACTTTATTTTGTGTAAATAATTTAATCACCACTGCTCTCAAAACGGTGAAAGAATTCATCATGAGGAAACCGGAATGTCCTAGAACCAAAAATTCGAAGACATGTGACATCTACCAACCCGCATTGGACCCGCGTGATAGATTACAGCCCACTCCCTCTCGAAGAGAGGAGGATTGTGTCCCAGGAGTGGAATATTATAAGCTGATTGTTTATGCTTGTTTATGTGCGAATCGAATTGGTCGAATTACCAACCTCAATTTTCATGTTAGAAACTTAGAACAACATTCAAAATTGCATCAACATTTAAATACTTTATTATTATCCTTACGTTTATTATAAAACCTTACAAATTATAAATCAAAGTCCCCCGCCCCGTCTGTCTGTCTGTCTGTTCGCGATGAACTCAAAAACTACCGCACGGATTTTCAAACGGTTTTTATCAATGGACGGAGTGATTCATGAGGAAGGTTTAGGTGTATAATTCAGAAATATGACGATTATTATTGAAGATGTCGGAAAAAATCATGCCGACTAGGAGTTTTACTGGCGTATGCCGCGTAAACCGTAAGAGATACATACAATTTATGTTTTAAAAGTTCAACGAAAAAGTCCGCAATAGCATATGTCTATCTTCTAAGAATGGCCCACTGTAAGCACTTTTATCTTTCATAATTTGATAAAAATTTAATTGTTATTTCCGAAACTATTGTGACCGGTATTTGAATAATCGTTATCCAATAAAATATGTTACTTAAATAAATTGGTTATTTAATTATATTAAAGTATGCGTTGACATCATATCATTTAAATGAATACTTTAAAAGATATCTGTACGCGTAAAAAAATACTTTTCCTCGGCTATTAGGTATGTAATCCCGGTAGTATATGTATATGTTCCCGTGGGATATTTTCCGACATCCACGCGGGCCAAGCCGCGGGCAAAAGCTGGTAAACAATAAATACTTAAACAGATAATAGCCCAATGCGTTTGGCATTGGGCTAGTTTATGGAATTTAGTTGGCAGTTTATCGTAAATTAATTAATGGTTCACGTTAAAACCTTTTGCAGAACCGTTTCGGTTTTCCCAAGTTTCAAATGTATTCTATTATCGAAAGACTTATTTAATTTAAGATATAAAAAATTAAATTCCTTATCCTTTGCTCCGCAGGTATCCTAACAGCGATCAATTGCATCAGCGTGCGATGGACCATGCGGATACAGGATGTGTTCACCTCGTCCAAGCTGCTGGCGCTGATCGTCATCATCATCTCTGGGGTCTACTATATCTGCATCGGTATGTTGCTAAATGTACAATAAATTGTAATTAGGAAGTTATGGAACTAGCTGCATGTAATTTTCAATTTCGTTCGCCTACAAACTTCAAAACTTCAGTAACAAGTTTCGTCTTTAGACAATCAGGGATGTTCCGTATTATGTCAAGACGATACACGTCAACTCAGTTATAAATTTTAAGGGATACGGGTACGGACCCGAAGGGCGCCAAAGGGAACCCTATTACTAAGCCTCTGCGCCGTCCGTATGTCTGTCAGCGGGCTATATCTCATGAACCGTAATAGATAGAAACTTGAAATTTTTATTGTATGTATGAACAAAATAAGTCAATGTTATTTATTTATTGGATCTCCAACAGAAAATGTAAAAATATGATAAATGATGATGAAATGAAATTGATTGATTTGATGTGTAAATGTTTAATGTACTCGTATTATCGGAAATATGGGATGAGCTTAATGTAGGTATCTATACGCATAATAATAATGATTGATACGATTGTCTGATAAGGCTATGTTACGTAACTTGCGTAGGTACGATTACGCATGCACATCACATAGATACGTACTCGTAGGTAGTTTGCTTCATAGATAACCGTTTTGTTGGTCAACTGATAGGATGAATGATAGACGAAGGTTGGATAGAACAGCCTATTGTATTGTACCCTCCTCAGGAGCCTCTTAGAAGTTGCTATAGGGTTGCCTACTGTTTATATCAAATATAGTATTTTGGAAGCCATTGCCTGTAAATATATAGTAGATGACGAAAAGGTAAAAAAAATTAGTAGGTATGTTTCTAAAACATTTTTAGCCCGGTTCCATACCTCAAAAGGAAAAAATGGAACCCTAGGATCACTTCGTTCCGTCAGTCCGTCCAACGCTTTTTCTCAAGAACGCGTGGAGGTATCAAGTTGAAATTAATATCAAATACGAAGGTCTATGGTTGACCGGACCGCAGGACGCAGAACGCATCCAGTGTCACAAGTCCTTTTTGCAACATATTTTGATACTCGCAAATAAATCAAAACCTACACGGTATTTCCCGTTGACCTAGAATCATAAAATTTAGCAGGAAGCAAGATAAAGGAAAAAGTCTAAAAATCGTTAATTTGTAGTTTTAACACACAATTTATTTTTTTGCTATTTCATACTTACATTTTCAGTTGGAGAATTGACCGTGACGTATGGGAGAACATGTTTTTCAACTACAACAACAATACAAATTAGTTTTTTTTTTTTGGGATAAATTTATCCCTTCATTGTGCGTAGTTCAACACGCACTTAGCCGGTTTTTTATTTTTTTTGTGCATATTTTTTGCTACTATGAACAGGTTTTTTTTTATGTTTCAAGTACTAATTTTACACTTTAAATTTAATTAATATCTCATAAAAGCTTTTATGAGATTAATACTGGTGCTATTGCCATCATTTCGCCTATTTGTATTGAAATCAAAATATAGTAGTTTCACCTACTATATTTTTTTCTTTAGAAATATAGTATTTAGACCTCTGATATGGCAGGATACTAGATTATAATGTTGGCAACCCTAAGTTGCTATGCCATGATTAATGTTGCGAGAAATTCGCAGAAACACTTTGAGTTACTTCACGCTCATCTTGCATGAGTATGCTTGAAAATGGCAATGGCAAATTGAGTATTATGGGTCTGGCGTCACTGACCTATTCGCCTACATAACATTGTTATAACTTATACGGGGGGCTGAAGGCCATTTTGTCCGGAAATCTGGAGAGTCCAGTGCAGCAGTTGGCTGTGAAATTCACGCTCATAATGACTTGAAAATAAGTTGGTACTAAGTACTTAGGTATGAATAAATATTGTTGTATCCTTAAAATAGATCATGTCTATTTTTAAACGGTAATTTGTATAACCTACCTAAAGCTGATTGATAGTCTAATAGTTTAATTAAGTATCGTGATAATCTTTGTAGGCCATGCAGACCACGAGGCGATTGGTCCTGAGTCTATTTATGGCTACGTATGTTGGTGACGGTGTTGACGACCTGTTTCTTAGAAGTCACCTGCGATAATGGCAGGTGGATTCCGTTTAAGCATAGGTACTTTTATGACTGAAACCTGTTTTGATAAAAATAAGTTTACTACCTATAGGGAGCAGCTCAGTTATTTACTCAGCTTCTGTGTGTTCATTAGCCAAACCTTAAACTGGTCACGAATCCGTTTGATAAGAATGGGGCTAAAGAAATATTCTCCATTGCTAGTGGTAGTAGTAGTTAGTAGAAGTCTTTTTTTTAAATAAATGTCGAATGATTTAGGGTCGAATCGTTCGGCGTTCTACTGTTTCTGGTTATCCCCATGGGAAAAACGCATAAGTTTATGTCTAGTATCAATGAGTGATAAAAATGAAACACTTATGGACTACACTTGTCTCAGTTGATATAGATTGATTAATGATAATGAACGACTCCGTTGCCAGCTTCCGATAGTTCTCCTTTAACAGCTAGATTGACTGGCGTGGGCACTGTGGCCTGTGGGTAGAGTTGTTTATTCCGCAACAGAAATACTCGCGTACCTAAGTACATCATTACGTATTACATCGACATTGAGGTTTGGTACAACTGCATATAGCTATGCAACCATCGAGTTTTATGGAACTGTAAATAGTAACGAAATGAGTTATCATTATTAACCGACTTCCAAAAAGGAGGAGGTTATATGTTCGACGCGTATGTATGTTTATTTTTTATTTTTTTTATGTATGTCCGTCGATTTCTCCGTCAATTGTGGACCGATTTTGAAAATTATTTTTTTGTTTGAAAGGGTATGCTCCCGGATTGGTCCCATATAAATTTGATTAACTTTGCTTGGTATATGTGGATGATATGCTGATAACTTCCTGTGACTGTTATTTACATAGCAGGTAGTGGTATTCGAATTTGTGTGAGGTAGGTACCACAACTAAAAAGTGTAAAATAAAAACTTTTTACAAAAAAAAAACAACAGTTTTCCGATTTCAGCTTTAATTTCGGAAGTCGGTGGCAAAAAACAAAAATTCAAAACCAAAGACACCGACTTCTGAAATTAAAGTTATTTTTCACTTTGTAGTGTTTTTTTTCGGAAGTCGGTTGTTTTTTTTTTGTAAAAAGTTTTTTTATCAGTTGTGTTCCCTTTCAAATAAAACTCGTCAGCCTATAAAGCGCTTCTGGGTACGCTGGTTCCATCGTAGAACTTTTAGAGGTATGAGGAACAGGGTGTAAAGTTCACTCATCCTCTATAGAAAAGCTCCACATCACTCCCCTCGAGTCCGGAGGTCGATAGTTTACTGACTCGTGTATCTTGTGATCTTGCTAGTGCCAGTTGAGGTTCCAGTGAGTCGGAACCGGGTGCCGCATAGTTCACGATGAGTCGGAACTGTCTGCGGTGATTCCCCAGTGAGTCGTGTCTGGTGGGCAACTGCCCGACGATTGATGTTGGGGTGCTGTATATATTATATCGGTCGCTTGGTAAACTATGCTTGCGCGATGTGATGCCTAGATTGCATGTGGCGTTGTAAATGCCGCCACAACCTCATCCATAGCTTCCCATCAGGCGAGATCGAGATCAACGCAGGCCCCATATTTTCCTTTTTAAATATTCAATGCACAGTAATGAGAAAAGTTATGTCCCAAGCGAGAAAGTAAAACGTAACAACTTTTTATTTGATTGCTTTATTATCGAACGAAATAGAAAGTATAGAAAGTTTGAAGGGCCATATCTTGATAACAATACTTAATTCCCTTCGTAACAACTAGTCAGCCGTGTCGACATTCTCTTACGTATGAAAGCAGTGATGAGGAGGTTCATACCATATGGTGGAAAGTATTGAAAAGAAAGCTCAAAGGGCTGTAGATTATAATATCGTAATAATAGGTCTACCTCTATCTGCTATCTGGAAGACTACCACCAACTCATAAGCAGTATTATTTTAATATTACTTTAGAGTGGGAAAGAGATGTAGCTCTACAGGACGTATAGCTCCTTCTCTTTCCGCCACTGAAGTAAGATTAAAATAAGTGGTAGGCCCCCTGAGGCCCTGTACCTGGTAGTGTCACTGGTTAGTTATACAATGTGGAGCCAAAAATACGACAGTGAATGTAAGTACTAGCAGTACCTACTGGTGCATATTTTGAAACTGTCAAATAAATCATAACATCGAATAAAATACTTTTTCAAACAAACTAAATAGTAGTGACTATCTGCAGTGACTAAAGTATCTATCTTCTTCTCTATATATACGTATAAAATGGTAAACTGACTGACTGACTGGGTGATATATCAACACACAGCCCAAACCGCTGGTCCTAGATACATGAAACTTGGAGGGTATGTTCTTTGTGAAGAGCAAGTATCCACTAAGAAATGATTTTTGGGAATTCCACCCCTAAAGGGATAAAATAGGGGATGGAAATTTATATGAAAGTCCGTCAGTTTTGAAGTTAGGATATTCAAATTTTGTGTTTAGGCTAACAATTGAAAATTAATTTATACGTGTCTCAACGTTTTTGATAATTTCACCCCCGAAGGGTTGTGATTAGTTTATAACCTGGATTAACCTATAGGTTATTTTTTAATCCCGGTTTTTTCATTCCCGTCGGATATTTTTCGACATCCACGCGGGCGAAGCCGCGGGCAAAAGCTAGTTGGATATATTTGTCTGAATTTTAGTGTCCAGACTGGGAACGTCATTGTACGAAGTTTAAATTAAGATAAAGAATACATTTATCTCACAAAGTTTTAATTCAAGTGGATTGAATTCCTAGAGCTCACACTAGGATTCCCTGTGTTGTGATATCCAGGCTCCTTCGTTCCGATAACAATTTTATATAAAAAGGTACATTTTTAAACTTAAAATAGATATGAGAAGAGTGTGTGTGTGGTGCTGTGATATGTGTCAGTTGTGTTGTTGTTGTAAGAGAGTGTCTGTAGATATATGTATGTTGGTGAGTGCACGTGTATTTGTGAATTGTCAATGTGTGTACTGTGAGTTTTTACTAGAATCAATGTGGTATCGTCATCCCCACATTTTATAGTACTTGTCTTAGTTAGGTACTAATTCCATGGCCCTTGCCTACAGCATCGGCAGTAGGAAGACTTCCAAATAAAGTATTTAAAAACAATAAAAAATAAAGTTAGATACCTACTCGTACTTGGTTTCTAATTAACTAATGACACGAACACGCGGATATCACCAATCAACTTTAACCTTAATAATCAAATTATATTTTGGTTTAAATACATTATGTAACTAGGTATAATATATAATAATACCTATGCTTAATTTCTTAAGTTTCTCGTGAATTTGTGTTCGTGATATTTTTTTTTTTTTTTCGGTATTAATAAGAACTGATATTCTTAGTAATTGATTACAATTTAGCCTAATAGACTAATAAGTAATTTGATTCTAACTTAATATTTTACGAGATAGATTATATTATAACTAAGAATAATGTCAATTTGCACTTTTACACAAGGTTAATTTCGTTGCACTTTCATAGGGTCTGATAATTGATAAAACACTTTGTTTATGTGTCACATGTATAGCACAGCATTGTTACTATTTATTATTAATTCACTATTTACACACTACACTAACTCAAATGGTTTCGGTAATTGGTTCGTGATAATAATATAAAGTTCACGTTCACGGTCACGGTCACCTTTGGTGTATAAATTACGCAACTTAATTATGATAATTTCACAATAGAAATGCCTAATTTTGAGGCTTAAATCATGTTTTATAAGAAAGTTAGTTAACCTTTGTTTACGATCGATACACTTATCTCTGTTAAACATACATAAGTACATACAAATACGATCGAAGGGTGGGCACGTGGGCATTTGGGCATAAACTCTTAAATAAACCCTCCATGAGCATGGAATTATGAAGTTAATTATTCCACTAGTCCCCATTGAGAATCCCCATTAATGGGGATTTGTGAACTTTCTAGTCCTCAAATCCCCATCAATTAAAGGCCTGTATGGTCATAATGGACATAGATTATGGATTAACGACTAATTTATCCATTGATCCGTGAACACGTCATGCTCCTGATATCCTGTTTGACTGTACAACAAAATAAAAAGATAAAATATAGGGAAAGTTTCACGCACTTATTACGACCGGGCAGAGCGTGGCGTGGGTATAATTCAAATACCAATGGGTAACAGTTAGTAAATTAAAACAGTTCGAAGTCGAAATGCAAATCAATGTCCGTACAACGGTGTAGCGTAAAATGCAGTAGTCATTTATCAGCACTGTCATTAACTAATTTATAGTCAACAAAGATATCAATGGAGACATTCTTTCATTATTATGATTTATTCATCGAATAAGCTTCGTTGTTGTTTTCATACTAGTGTCCGACCGAAGGTTCGGTTTCGGTTTCGGCCGTGTCGGCCAACAGGTTCTAGAATCGGCTCGACCGAAACGGGCGATGTCGTTCGTGAGCTGTCGATTTTGGTAGAATACGAATGAATGACAGATAGAAAGACAGCGTAGACTTAGTAATGGGGTCCCGTTTTCACCCTCTTCGTAAAAAACCCAAAAAAATAAGTGTAAATAAGCAAGTCATTTAGGTTCTTAGCAGACATGCTGCTTTTAGTTTCTGCGAGTAGGGATATATTCGTTTTCTGGAAGATTAATTTCAAGCTCATACGGGCAACAGCAGATGCATCCACTCAAATCTGTGTGGTTCTTTTCTCAAAAGACCATTTCAGACACTAATCTACATGGTCCTCATATGGCTTGACCAAGATTATGTCTGGACTTTAAAAGAGACTATGACCTCTGAGTTTGTTTCGGCCTTTCTTCTCAGAGTAGTCGGATAGGAAACGCCGAACTCATCAAGCAAATTTTAATAATATTTTTTTTAATATGACGTGTTATAGTGATTCCTATATCCTATTTACAGAATAAACAATTTCATTTCATTTCATCTTAGCGACTGCGTTCGCAATAGCAAAATCACACATTTATTATTTCGACCCTGCAGCGCG
The DNA here is from genome assembly GCA_916701695.1 of Agrochola macilenta. Classification (NCBI taxonomy): domain Eukaryota; kingdom Metazoa; phylum Arthropoda; class Insecta; order Lepidoptera; family Noctuidae; genus Agrochola; species Agrochola macilenta. The sequence goes on along the minus strand of OU753559.1, from coordinate 8,505,021 downwards.
TTTTGGAAAATTATTTTTATTAAATTGCATTTTCTAAAGATGCTTTATTGTTTGGCGGAGAGTTAAAAGATTTGTAGCTAGGTATATAGAGCTTTCAAAGCCCGTTTAAAAAATTATGCGGTGTTAAGAGTTGAATGGAGGAGCTGAAAAATTAACATTAACATAATTAACATCAGGCTCATTTTTCAATCGTCATTTTGGCAATTTGTCACACAAAATCTGGCAATTTTTTTTTTTTTTGGATAATAGAAATCTGATATTTGCAAAATAGCCCATACCTAATCAAATTATTTGTAAAAAAAAATTTTTAACTTCATAAGACGGTTTCGGTTTCGGCTGAAAATCGTGTTTCGGTCGGACACTAGTTCATACCATGTATACAGTAGGTACACACGGCTACACATCAAGCTATACATTTCCAGTATAAGCTGACCTCGCATTGTACGGAAATCCTATATAATGTGAGATCAGCATAAACTGGAAATGTATAGCTTGGTGTGTAGCCGTGTGTACGTAATAAATAAATGATACGTCTGGCTGATAGGAAAAATTCTGGAGTCTGTTGCGTAGTTACTCCATATTTATATCCTTCTCGCAAGTATAATTACTTGATAAGTTTTATTAATGTACTGGAGATGAAACACTGCCTGCATTAATTATTTACAGAATGACTGACAACTACCGACAATGTGTATCGCCACGCATGGAGCTTATAATTTTTATTACAATATGTAATAAGTGTGTCATCAGTTCATCACTATCTAATTGTCTGGTAGGCCCGTGCCTTATCTAATCTTACTAAATCTGCTAGGGTCTAATGGAATTTATATGTTGACAAATTAACTTTAATGGATAATAAGCCATTAAAGTTTATTTGTCAACAAAATAACTTGAATAGGTAAAACAGATCGGGATAATTATCGTATCTTTATAATCAGGGTTTGTTGTTTAAGTCACCCAACTATGGAGGTTATAAGTTTTTTTTTTGTCAATTATCAGGTCACACTGAAAATTTCGACGCAGCATTTGAGGGAGAGTTCAGCGCTGGCAACATTGCTCTCGCCTTTTACTCAGGATTGTTCGCATTCGGGGGATGGAACTACCTCAACTTCGTCACTGAAGAACTGCAGGATCCTTACAAGTGAGTTTTTTCCTCAATATATGAACACAATAAAGCCCGGGAGTTTTTCTAGAAAAAATAACCTAAACTAGGCAAAGTTGGCTTGTACAACGAACCTGTTACAGAGAAAAGAAAAGTAAGTACAGTTCCGCTTAGTTTAGCAATAATTTTGAAACAGATAACGAAGCAGAACTTGGCTTCCTGCAAACCTTAGTTCGTAACTAGCATCATTGTGAAGGAAGCACGTGCGTCGCCCTCAATACACACTTAATACATTTTATGTACCTGATCTAGAGTTCTAGAAAATACCTCATACCATGCATTTTCCAAGGATACTGCTAACAACAACTTTTACTAGTCTGTATACCTATTCATATTTCTTAAGTTTATGTAACACACGAACGAGTTGCGTCATTCAAAGTGGAGCAAATAAAAGGATCGGTGTCAAGATCGACGATTTGGTATTGTATTAGGCTAGGGTTGCACACTGTATAGATTCTAAAATCCGTCTGAAGTGGTCTCCTGGAGAGCTCCTCAAATACCCCTATTGTTTGACGTCGCGATTAGGGTTGGCGTGCACGTCGCGGAGGATGTCCTTGAAATAAGGTATCCCAAAGCAGTGCTTTTATATTGGAAATTGAAACTAGAAATTACAATGACATGGGAATGTCGGCAAAGGATATTTCTTTTATTCATTGGATAGCTAAAGGCAAGTGTTCTCACTCTTCGTATTGCATGTTTTATTCATTGAGACATTTATTTCGCGCCGGTTGATTGTGAATAGTGACCACTAGACAGTGCGGTCTATTACAGTATTTACTCGAGAGGAAATTACACTCATTGAGGTTTATTCGAATAGCAACAGAGTAGATATATTTTTCGCGAGAATAGATTCAATTAAATTGTTTTGTTTTTGAAAATGCGTTGATAATGGATGGTGTAATTACCTAGGTACCTACTGTAAGTGGAAGTTAATGGCATGTAAAGCAACCTGCAAAATTAAAGTCTGAGAAATTCTTGAGATAAGACGGTGAATTTCCTTTAGGTAACTTTAGCTTTCATTAATATTTCTAATGGTTTGTGGTTTAAGCTATGCTTCATCAGCCTACCTATGCAGTTATAAATCTAATCAATGATCACTAGGCTAGATACGGATTGCTTTTGTTGATCAGGGTTCCACGGTTATCTTACAACAATAAGGAAATCCACTTTTAAAGTTCACACTTAACTTCATGCATGTCTAATCGATTAGAAAATCAATGGGAGCACTTTGCATTCACATCCCTAGTCAGAAGTTTGGAATAGACCGTGGCATGGAACAAAATTTTAACACGCCATTACTTACATTAAATTGGTAATAAGTTTCTACGACGAGGATTTCATTAATAGTTTTATCACAGTTGGCTGGACGCCAATATCCGTCATTTACTCAACGATGCATTTATTTTATCATGTTATCAAAATCAGCGTTGAACTGTTGACTCATCGGACATTTTCACCGTGATTAATATTTTAACGTAAACATTGGACCTACTTCGCATATTATTATTAGTTAAATATTGATAGAGGTTCATATTTCGAAGGTCGGCAGATAATACGTTTCCACGCATTTTTATCGTAGTAGTATGCACTTAGGTACACACAAGTAGATATATCAACAATACATATTTTAATTTTTACTTTTCTAAATCTCTAATCCTGTAAACAGAGGTTTTGTAAAATTTTATTTGGCATAAGTATCTACTTAGATATTTAAATTCATTCAGAATTATTTTATGCAATGTGCAATATTAACATGTGATACCTACGTCGCGACGTAGGTATCACATGTTAATATTGTTGATAGTGGCCCTAGTAAAACATATTTAAATTCGTAGGTTCTCAGTCTCACAGACACAACTTAGCCCTAGTAATCTTCGATCTATGTTATAACTTTTTGGATGAAAATAACACCCAAATTTTGTATACTGTGCGAGATTCAATAAATAGTGAGAATGCGATACATTCTCCTTGGAAAGAAAACAAATAAATACTGGCAGGCATAGCCCAGACATTAGTTAAGATGATAATAAAAAAAGCAATAATATATAACTTCTACTTTTAAAAAACAAAAGAGAATTATCTTTTGTTTTTTAAAAGTAGAAGTCTATTGTTTGCGTCGTTTCGGAACGTGTTCTTAAAAATGGATAAAATTAAAGTTCGCGCGGTAATAAAATATCTCTGCTTGAAAAATTTTACTACGGAGCAGGTAAATCAAGACTTGAGAGCAATATTAGGGGTTCATGCTCCTCCATATTCTACGGTTGCGCGTTGGTGTGCTGAGTTCAAGCTAGGAAGAACTTCCACTAACGACGACCCACGAACGGGACGACCCATATCGGCAGTGACTGAACAAATGATTAAAAAAGTTGAAAATATTTTCTTGGCGGATCGTCGTGTTACTGTTCGTTTTATAGCTGAAGAAGTAAAGATTTCGATAGGAAGTGTCCAGGGTTGATATGATTTAAATCACTTGATTTAAATCAGTGATTTAAATCGCGATTAAAATCAAGTGATTTTTTTATAAAAATCAATGATTTAAATCAATATTTTTTTACTTCGACCAAATCAGCTAAAATGTGTCAAGGGACTTCCCCCGACATAAACTACGGCGCGCACACACGTGTCCAATGCTGTTTAACTACACCGTTCGGAGGTTCTCCGAAATTTAAACTCGTGAAATCGTTCGATTAGTCTTTGGCGCGGTCATTCGTGATTGATTAATGAAAGTGAATACAACAAGATGTCTGGAAGGAAAAAAAGATGGTGAATGGGTTTATTTCGATGAAAAAAAGTCCACTTGCGGCAAGTTTAACAAAGCGGTGTGTGAACGTTGTAAGAAGGAATTAATGGGCTTAGTAGCGAGAATGAAAAAACATTTAGAGACATGTGTAACAGAAATATTCAAAAAAATCCGATTTAAATCAAATTAATCCGATTTAAATCAAATAAATCCGATTATTTTGATTTTTTTATAAAAGTCATGATTTTTATCAACCCTGGAAGTGTCCATAATATTATAAACGACCATTTGGGTATAAAAAAAGTGTCAGCGCGCTGGGTGCCCAGAATGCTTTCTGACGCGCAGAAACAAACTCGACTGAGAATTTCACAAAGCTGTTTGGATTTGTTACAACAATATCCTGACCGATTTTTGGCTCGATTCATAACTATGGACGAAACATGGCTTCACCATTGTGACCCGGAAACGAAACAACAGTCCATGACTTGGAAGCGACCGTCATCTCCAACTCCAAAGAAATTTAAGGCGATTCCATCCGCCGGAAAGATCATGGGCTCTCTTTTCTGGGACAGCCAAGGGGTGGTAATGATCGAATATCTTCATCATGGAGCCACTATTACGGGGACTATGTACGCAGGACAAGTAACAAAGTTGCGTGAGGAAATACGCACGAAACGGCGTGGCAAACTCGATAAAGTTGTTTTGTTTCACCAAGATAACGCCCCTGCGCACAAGTCCAGAGTTGCGATGGCTGCCATTCAAGAAGCTGGCTTCGAATTGATGGAACATCCTCCATATTCACCGGACCTTGCTCCTAGTGACTTTTACCTATTTCCGCGCTTAAAGGAACATCTCAGGGGCCAGAAAGTCGAAGATGATGACGGAGTAGTCGCCGCCGTAAATGATTTTTTAAGGTATCAGGAAGAAGTTTTTTTTAGAAAGGGAATTTTAGGATTAGAGAAAAGATATACAAAGTGTATAAACCTGAAAGGTGACTACGTCGAAAAATAAAATAACATATAATAAAAGATAATTGCGTCTTACTCATTCTCACTATTTATTGAACACCCCTACATAATCACTGTACTTATTAATAAATGTTAGGTACTATTATAATCTTACGACTTCCTAATGTATTTCTGTTTTCATTGATATTAATGTAAATTTTTTATCCGAAATGCTATTGCCATTTTCATTATATGTGAAATTCCCAACATTCCACGCTGAGCGTAATAAGTTTTTATGTGCTATAAGTAATACGTTTGTATGTGTTATAAGTTCATTCCATTCTGTTTCAGGAATTTGCCCCGCGCGATATGGATCGCCATGCCCATGGTGACTATTATCTACGTGATGGCAAACTTGGCCTACTTTGCCGTCGTCACCAAGCTTGAAATGATGTCAAACCCTGCGGTGGCTGCGGTAAGCATAATTTTTACCCAACTAAGGCAAAACCAAAGGAGGGTTATGTTTTACCAGACTATGTTTGTACATATTATGTAGGTATCTATGTTCATCTGTTCTATCATAACTCGTAAACTACTGGTAGTATTTTGACAAACGCGGTATCGTTGGAAGCTTCGTGCTGTTCCGCAGGTTATAAGCTATATGGCGCCAAGATGGCGGCTTATAGCGGATGTAAACTGAACCAGAAAAAAATAAAAAACTTGGTGTCTAATGAAATGAAAGGTATTAAGGAGTACTTTCTGAAAATATATATAATTAAATAATTACATATAAACATATACCCCAAGCAAAGATAAGATGAAGAAAAGAAAAAAGAAAGAAATAAGAAGAATAAGATGATGATGAAGAGATAAGATGTAAGCAGTGATAGCCTAGTGGTGTGACCACCAGACTGCCAAGTCATAGGTCTTGAGTTCGAACCCAAGGCACGCACCTCTGACTTTTCGGATTCATGTGCGTATTGTATAATTATCACTTGCTTCAAAAACGGCGAAGGAAAACATCGTGAGGAAACCGGGATGCCTGAGAGATATTTCTCGACGGCATGTGAAGCCAAGTCAGAGGCCCATGGGCGGCTTTTAAACTCTGACACCAGATTAGTCACTCTAACCACACGAAAAGAAGAAGAACATAAACCCCAAATTATACCGTTGAATTTTCCCAAACCAATGAGATGGGTACATGTAAGGTACACGTACCCACTTCAATGATCACGAACCCAAAAATAATTGAAATAAAACTCAACTACGACAATAACGCCAACTAAAAAGGTATAAACAAGACATCATAGACAGACAAATAAAACATCCGGAGTCACACGTGTATCCTGCTGGGGTTGCGGGTTTGTCCGAAAGGGATATCGCGGCCCCAGCACATAGGCAACGGAAGGAACACGGGTGGGTTTTAGTCAGTAAAAGTCTGACACTCCCTCTCGCTCCGCCCAGAGCGGGAGGAGTCATTTGATGATTTCCCACCCAAAAAAATAAAAATAAAAACACGTGTATCCATGCCTGCCTAAACGACGTGTGTAAAACGCACTGGTGAAAAAAAGTGACACTTTCCGCACTAATTTACTGCTTGGAAAAGGCTCTTTTCGAGCAAATGCATTGTAAAATATACAACAAATTATATTTCTGTCACGGCTCCGGCGCTGCGGGGTTTGGGCGGCCCCACGCGAGCTTATCGTCGCAGATGGTTTGAAGGCCCGCCACCGCGGCTGAGGCTGGCCGGCGAAGCCGGTCAGCAAGCCGAAGCTGCGGAAGCTGCGGAAGTCCTCAGCTGGCGGGCCGCCCCACCCCTCCGCGCCTATGCGGGCTTAAATTACACTCTCGGGGTAGGGCAGATAAGACTGCGTGAAGTCGGTTTTGCAGCCATTCGTTTCTGTCACTAAATTATGTAGCACATGACACGCGATACTTCATTCATCATTTTGAACTGGAAGAAATAGGTTAGGTTAGAACTCCACACGCTAAGCACGTCTAAGTTGCTCCAGATTTTATTTCACCATTTTCTAATTATCCGGGTTTTCGCAATATCCGAATGATTAAATTACCCTCTGACATACATAATAAATAAATGTCGATATTTAGGACATTCGATACTCTGTACTTTCGATATTTAGGTATTTCGATGTCACTTTTGTAGATAATTAGCTTTTAGATATATTGGGCGTAGGTTATCTAACTATTCGACATTATAAACTTATGTTATTTTAATTTTCGGTTACATGGTCATTCGATATTTAAGTTTTCGATCTTTTGAACATTGACATCTTCGACGTTCAAATATGTACCCCTTTTTTTTTCTTTTTTTTTTTTTGGTGGTGGGAAATCATCAAATGACTTCTCCCGCTATGGGCGGAGCAAGAGGGCGTGTCATACTTTTACTGACTAAATCTCACCCGTGTTCCTTCCGTTACCTGTGCGCCGGGGCCGATACCTTTCGGACAAACTCGCAACCCTGGCAGGCATTGGCCCTTACGGACACCGTCAGTTGGTGCTGACATCTCTTTGAGGCGCACGTGGAACACAACGCGCCGTCGACCCGGGCCTGGTCCTAATCGGACGGCGAGCTACCCATTGCCCACCGTCCACAAGCCCGCGCCTACGGTGGCCGGAAGTCGACTCGCAGCTCCCGACGCCCGGGGCGTCTCCTGCGGCGACTAGGGGCGTGAGGGCGCGCATCTTGCATTTCCCTCGCGCGCTCCGCCTCCTCCTTCGCGAGCATTACTGCTTCGCAGAAGGAAGTGACGGCTTCCCATGCACTCTGGCTCCGGACCATGGCCTGAACCAGGGCCGGACGCGAGAGATCGCCGTCGCCGATCGCCTCCGTGAGGACACGGCGGTGCTCCACCCAAGCAGGGCAGACCTCCACCGTATGCTCCACTATGTCCTCCGGGCGATCCACACAGTGGTGACACCCGGGCGTTTCCTCCCGCCTTATTCGGAACAGGAACCTCCCGAAACAGCCGTGTCCGGTGAGGACCTGCGTCAGGCGGAAGGTGAGGACGCCGTGGCGCCTCTCTAGCCACTCCTCAAAGAGGGGACTTATCGCCGCAATTGTGACGTGCCCAGCGCTGGGTTGCGACAATCGCACTCTCCATGCCGCTATGAGATCCCGCCGGAGCTCTGTCCGCTGTGCCGTGATTTCTCGCGGCAGTGGAGTTACGCCCCGGCGTTTCGCCTCCTCGCGACACTCCCACATGTGCGCGAAGACTTTTGCCTCCAGACCCCATGGCGGTAGTCCGGCAAGAAGGCTCGCCGCCTCACGGGAGACCGTGCGGTATCCTCTGACCAGCCTAATGGCCATAACCCTTTGGGACGCGTTCAATCGCTGGGCTGGTCGCAGCCTTAATGAACGCGCCCACACCGGTGCCCCGTAAAGGGCCATGGACCGCATGATCCCCGCGTAGAGCCTCCGGCAGGAGGCGTTTGGACCCCCTAGATTGGGCAGAAGCCGCTTCAAAGCAGCCCCAGTCCTCTGCAGTTTGGGAGCCAAACGTCGGAAGTGCTCCACGAAGTTCCACCGGCTGTCGAGAACGAGTCCCAGGTACTTCATCGTCGACTCGACACCGATGTGAACTCCTCCCGCCGTTATCTGGGAACCCGACAGTGGCGCGTTCCGAGGACCATAAAAACACATGGCCTCGGACTTGTGCAAAGCCACCTCGAGTCCCAGTTGCCGGATCCTATCGACGATTGTCGCAACCCAACGTGTCGCCGGTTCGGCCGCCGCCTCATGCAACCTCCCCTGCACCAGGACCAGCGTGTCGTCAGCGTAGCAGACTACGCTGACGCCGCTAGGGAGGTCGGCTCGCAGCACCCAGTCGTAACTGATGTCCCACAGATGCGGCCCCAGGACCGATCCCTGCGGGACACCGCACGACATCTCTCGCCGGTTCCACTCTCCGTGGTGACCGGGGTAGATGACGGCCCTGTCCGTCAAATAGGCCTCGACCACTCGACAGAGGAAATATGTACCACTTGATACAAATATTATTTATTAGCTTCGTTATTATAACAAACAATACCATTGAGAGTATTAAAGTTTCTATCAACTGCCTATGGCATCTCTTTGAAATGAAAACCTTTCGTCTCATCAGCATTAAATTAACCAACATGGTTTATATTAAGACTACTAAGATCCTAATGGCCGCTATATTTACAAAGTGTCCTTGTCCGCCAGGATTTTCCATAGATTTAGCAAATCCAAGCTAATGATCGTTAACACTGAGTTGTTGGCAAGACATTGGCATTGAGAAAACTAATAAAATATAGCCTTCTCAAGAATGTTAAGTAGGCACACTTACCTAAGAATAGAATAACTACCTTGATCATAAAGCAGGTAGTAAGTGATACATTTAAACTAATATCAAGTACCCTTCATAAGTAGGAACCTCTACTTTTTAGATTTCCGTAGTCAACAAGGAACCCTTATAGTTTCGCCATGTCCGTCCGTCTGTCTGTCTGTCTGTCGAGACTCTTAGTACTAGGAAGCTGTAATTTGGTATGGGTATACATATTAATCACGACGACAAAGTGGTAAAATAAAGTCATGAAAACACTATTATATTTAACAAATTAAAAAGAAAACTATCACAGCTAAGTAGGCTCTACTACAAATTAACGAGTAATAATCAACCAACTTACATTGCAAAAACATGTTCTCCAACTTCCTTTTCTTTTCTCTTTTTCAACTACAATGTTAAGTGTGTTCTTGGGATAAATTCATCCATTATGACTAGCTTCTGCCCGCAAACTCGCGTGAAATAATCGCCCGCACTATTACTTCGTTTCCATTGAGCTATCTAATGCAAAAATAATTTTTCAAATCCGCCTGGTAGTTCCAGAGATTAGCGCGTCCAAACAAACAAACTCTTAAGCTTTATTATTAAATGAGAGTATACTCGTAGATCTAGTGATGCCCAGTTGAAATTTAGAAGTTTATGAAGTGACAAAAAACTCTACCTACTTCAAAAATTCCCTTGCGCCGTGCAAAAGTCTGTGCCTGACTGCCTGGACCTTATCTACGCTGGATTCAAAACATCTACATATATTTATAGAAAACTTAAGTATTTCAAGCCGCTTAATTCAAGTTATTTCATCTACTGTTGAGTATGAGCGTTAATTCTCGTAGACCAGGAAAATTGCAAAGACATCGCGGATGATGCAATCAGTGGTCGTTAAGAGCTTGGCGAACTGAGAACAAGGCGACAACACAAGTGACAATCCAATGATTGTGATAGGGTCACGGACTCATGGAAGTTGTATTATTATCGTGTTGTGTTAAGCTGTAATACGTTCGGTTTAGTACCTACCTGAGATACCTACAAACATTATCCTCATGGACTATGGACAATAATTTTATTCTATACAGCCTAACATTTTATTAAAATGATTTATAGTGTCGAATTTCATACGTTTAAGTCTAACAGACAATAGTATATTATGCAATTAGTGAATAAAGGACGGATTTAAAGCGAGGGCCATAGATGAATCACGAGCAAGTAAAGGATTCTAACGACTGAATCACGACCGTAGGGAGTGATTAAAGTGTTAGAATCCTGAGCGACGCGAGTGATTCTTGGCCCTCGATATAAATCCGTTTTTATTCAAGAGTTGCATACTATATACCATGACTACGAGAAAAAGAAAGATTTAAGTGAAAATAGACATTTAATGAAGAAAAAAGGAAGGTCAAATTAATTAAAATGCACATTAAAATTAGAACAATTTAAGTTCTAAAATTAAGAGTAATTTTCTTATTATTTGCTTTATTTCATTTACATACATATAATTTACATTTTTAAATATTTTTATAAAAAAACAAAAGAGAAAAGCATGGTCAACTTGTGAAGCGATATTCATGTCCTGTGTATCGAGTATTTTTTCACATGGAGGTCCAATATATTGGTGTGCTCTAAATTCAAACACCAAAACAGTGAATAAAATAAGCTTTTTAAAGGGGGATATGATACATACGTATTATTTTTTACCATTGTCACTCGCAAAAGGGCATTTTATTCATCGATAACAGTGAATAAAACTGTCTTTTACTCACAAGAGAATAAAAACATTTTGAATTTGGAACAAGCACGAACTATACAAACTATGTACAAAAATAAATGAACCGTACTGAAAGTAACTATTGGCTGGATAGATGGAGCTATTCCTTAGACGCTTTACAATTATATAAAATAAAAAATATCCCGCCAACTTTAGTAAGGTTGTTTTCAATCTGTTTTCGTGGTTGCATTAATTTTTAATTTTAATTTATATAAAAAAATCGTGTTTTTTGTGGATCGTGTGGTCTGCAATAAAGATTTTTATTTATTTATTATTTAATGTCATTGGAAAATGAGACACTGAATACCACTGACTTCGAAATCATTTCGTTCTAAAGCACCAATTATGGTACAAAATTTGTTACCGCCAAAAATGTGATACATTTGAAATAAATAACATTCCTTGTTAACTGCCTTGTTTCCCCGAAGGGTTGGGCAGAGGCGTACCTTTAGTTCACCCACATTTTGCCAGTGTTTTTAAGTTCTATGTAATAGGGGGTGAGCCTATTGCCATCAACCGGGCACAATTCCAGACTCCGGGCTGCTATTGAGAAATTTCTGTTGGAAAAACCCAATAATACTTTGCCCGACCTGGGAATCGAACCCAGGACCTCATGCTCAGAAGTAGCGCTTGCGACCACTAGACCAACGAGGCAGTCATATAATTACTACAACTACGACAGATAAATATAAATACTATACTACTATTTATTTTCTCGCAGGCAATGGTAAAAAGTAGAGTACACAACTCGTGAAAAAATATTTTTTCTCGGTCCTTGTATCCCTCGAATTAAATTCCCTTTTTTTTCACTTGTTGTATAATCTACTATTATCGTTTTCATTTCGACAGCTGACTATTATAGGATTTATCCAGACGTACTCGTATCTTGGTGGATTTGTGACCAGTTTTTTTATTATTATCGTGCAAAAGAATGCTGTTGTAGATACTGGTCCACTTTAAAATTCTGTGACTGCTATCTGGCTTGGCTTGGTGGGGCAAAGTGGAATAATTCGACTTTTGCGATGAAATCATGGGCAGAGTAGGGAGTGGGATCCATAATTTGCTGGAAGCAACTCAGCTTACAAAAACAATATCATCATCGGTAAGAAACGGAATATTCCTACTACAGACGTCACGACAGTTCAGTAGGCCATAATTTTACCCAGAAATTATTGTCATGTCAAGTGTAGGCAAGTATCACCTATCACTTATATATTATCGGTATATTCCATGCACCGCGGCATGAGCGTCCATTGAAGTAGCCACTTACTTACGTACCATTAGGTCTAGTGCGATCAGTCACCATCTTTGAATGAATGTCCTCCAATTGACAGTTTGACAGTTAGTGATTGATTTATTAAAGATATAAATACTCGTATCTAGCTGGACCATTTAAATATTATTATTCAGGCCTCAGTTTTATGACTATAGTAAAATGTTATGACGACATTTTAATGTAACCTACGCTGTTGTAGGATGTGGTTTTATTTTAATGAATACCAAGAGTACCACTCAGAATAGTTTCGATTTATGCAAGATTCCTATTGGAGCTATTCATAATCGGACTGTCATTATCTGCAATAAAAACCACTCTGAATTCCCTAACAAATTATTAGTAGGTACAATACCTACCCAATATTCATCCATCAGAGTATGATCCAAGTTGGTAGGTACTTACATACATAATGTTGCATCCTCTCAACTCTACTCTTCAATGTGTATGGAGATTATATCATTCGGAAAACTCCTGAGGGCTGGGAAAAGAGGTTTGCTGTTGGTGGAAAGCGCATTTCCAATCTGAGGTACGCTGACGATACCGTTATCCTTCCTACAACACTTGAGGACATGAAGGAGATACTACACAGATTGGAGGTGTGGAATGTGGCAAATTAAGGCTTGCAATAAATAGGCAGAAAACCAAGCTTATGGTGATAGATCGTGCGGGAAAGCTATCGGGAGCCTATAACATCCAAGGCATAATGAAATTAAATTAAATGAAATGAAATGAAATTGTTTATTCTGTAAATAGGATATCGGAATCACTTTTACACGTCATATAAAAAAATATTAAAAATAAGCTAGGTGAGGTCGGTGTTTCCTATCTGACTACTCTGAGAAGAAAGGCCGAAACAAACTCAGAGGTCACAGTCTCTTTTAAAGTCCAGACATAATCTTGGTCAAGTCATGTGAGGACCATGTAGATTAGTGTCTGAAATGGTCTTTTGAGGAAAGAACCACACAGATTTGACTGGACCTGTCCAGTCAGTGCAAGCATTTGTCAGTAATCGTGGAGCTCAACTCAGAACTTAAGGAGCTCAACTCGACGAACAATACCAAGGAAAGGATATTTGGGTAGGCCGCATCAACTACTCAAACTGCCAGACCATCATTAAAACTGAGAAAGAAAAAATAAATGAAAAGGGAAAAAAAAATATCCACATAGTCCTCACATTCACAATAATTAAAATAATATAATACTTTACAAAGTAATCGTGTCATTTTGAATATAATTTTCAACAATGTCAATGTGTATATAAAACTGGTTTATTGTGATGAATAATTAAAATGTCAAGTTTTATGGTTTTCACAAGGCTTAGCAGAGCGAGCAGCTCAATCCCAAGCTTTTTTATCTTCTAAATAATCTGAAATTTTATAGTACCCTTTTTTACAAAGTTTGGTTTTAATACAGCTTTTAAATCGTTTAATGGGTAAGTTTCGAATATCAATGGGAAGTTTGTTGTAAAAGCGTATACATTGACCCATGAACGAGTTGCTTACTCTGTGGAGACGTGTGTGGACAGTTTAGTTTATCTGGGCTCTATTAACAATGAAGGCAGCTGCGTCCCAGAAATAAAACGGCGTATAGCCATGGCTAAAGATGCTTCGACACGCCTCCAGAACATCTGAGAAATCGTGGTATAAGCTATAAAACCAAAGCCTTGGTCAGAGCACTACTTTTCCGGATTTTACTCTGGAGTCGGACAATCCGAGCAAGAGAAAGATTTTATTTTTATTTATTTAATTAAGGTTAACCAACAGTTGTTACAGATAATAACAGATAGGAGCATATAGTTATTAGTGTCTTAAATCTAACTGCACAACCAATTACAGGCAAATACCGCATGCAAAATGCTCTTGTGACTGTAACTTTAAAGACTTAATTAAATTCTAAATAGTAATATTAAAGACTGAAGATAGAGGATAGACGTATTCGAAATATGGTGCTGGAGGCGGATGCTCCAACGAATTCCATGGACAGCCAATAAAACGCACAAATGTGTTTATCCTTTTCCAACTCGATACCAAGACCTGATTGTCTACAGTTTGCCTACAGCGTATTTTGACCTATTTCGGCCACATAATGCGAAGGGGAGATAGCAGCCTTGAAAAACTAGCCATTGTTTGTTGGCAATACCGAAGGAAAGAGAGCACGAGGCCGGTCGCCAACACGATCCGTAAAAGTCCGACCAAGTATAAGAAACTACGTCGAAGTCAAGCAAGTTTCAGCAGGTGGTAATGGCAACTTTGGACCGGACCCGACGCGACGGAGATAAATTATTCCGTTTAAAGGCGTCCAGTGACCACGATCCTCAGTAATGAGGAACCGATTGAAGAAGAAGAAGCCATACATAATAATATTGTGTCTCTATACACAACATATTATGTACCTACCTATTTATAAAGTTCATATTTGGTTTTTACAATATGGTTGCAACAATGGTTTTTATTTTTCTTCCAGCGTCGATTGTCATTTGCTCTCTCTCTCTTTTTCGTGTGGTTAGTGACTAACTTGGTGTCAGAGTTTTCATGCCACCCCATGCCATGACTTGGCTTCACATGCCGTCGAGAAATATTCTCACGCATGCGGCATGCCGGTTTCCTCACAAGGTTACGCGACGTGCCACGCAACTGTTCGTGCCAGTTTGCACAATAGGTGCGTGCGAATTTTGTCCCGCATCCCCCGCGAGATTCGCCTGTCACGCCTTGGTACGGAGGTAATACAGCCACCGGAGTCAGTAATGCTAGTAGGGCTGACTGATCGATGCGTTAGAATTTCTAAATACACCCAAAAGCCAATAAATGTTATTTATTATACTACTTTGGCAGGTGTTCGGCGATCGCTTGTTCGCCGGGTGGAGCTGGATGATCCCCGTGTTCGTGGCACTGTCTACATTCGGCGGGGTCAACGGAGTGTTGTTCACATCAGCCCGACTGTTCGCGACCGGTGCGCAAGAGGGACACATGCCTGCTTTCTTCTCACTCTTCCACATTAAGAAGCAGACGCCTATACCTTCGCTTATGTTCACTGTAAGTAGCTAAACATCTGCACGTTCGTAGGTATACATATTTAGTTATTGTCAGTAAAAACATGAGTGTTTAGCCTAAAAGTTGGCACTGTCGCAAATTTGGCAATATTAGGTACTGTATGGAAATAAAAATATGGCTAACTAGCGAGCTAGAATATCAACAATGAATTGCAATTATAACACTGAATTTTAGGTGTAAGTAACCGTTTTAGGTGTAAGAAAAGCATTTGGAAAGTTTCCAAATAGTTTTGTTAAGTACATCTAAAACGAAATATTCGGTGATAAGATATTAAATAAATAAGCATTTCATAATCAATATTCTAGTTCGCTAGTTAGCCACATTTCATAATTCCATACAGTAAATATTTCCAAATAAAAAATAAAAATAGGAAAATAAATATGGGAAATATTTGACATCTATTTGCGACGTTGCCCTCTTTCAGAATAAACGCTCACTCGTAAACGTTTACTCGTAAAGCCCTCCAGACCGTATTTCGGCAATGGTGGCCAATCTCAACAGAGACTAGCCTTCGGCGAGGGAGATATTACAAGCAAAAAACAAAAAAAAACATAAAACATTAAGTAAATACTTATTAAATTTTTTATGTTTAAATTAGAATTTAAGGAGTTCGTTTTAAACTTCCAGTGTCTCTTCTCGCTCCTGATGTTGACGACGAGCAACGTTTTTGATCTCATCAACTACTTCTCTCAAACGCTGTGGCTGTCCGTGGGTGCCTCTGTCGTAGGCATGCTGTGGCTGCGGCGTGTCAAGCCGGACATACCGAGACCTATCAAGGTCAACATTGTCATCCCGTACCTGTTCCTCATTGCCATTGGCTGCTTAGTGGTCATACCAGCCATTACGCGACCTAAAGACACCGCTATTGGTGTAGCTATACTCCTCTCTGGCATCCCAGTGTACTACCTGTGTGTTAAATGGAAGAGCAAGCCTGAAATGTACCATTCATTCTCAGGTTGTATCCTAAGGTTCCTACAGAAACTTTGCTCATGTATTTACGTAGAATCCTCTGAAAAAATGTCGAATTGAACCATCATTGTAGAAAGAATTTGGATTTAGATTGCGAGTGTCTGGAACGAAGTGTCGAAAATTGGATTGACGAAAATATTAAATAAAACCTGATTAGATATTTAAATGTAAAGGACCAATCTGTAGTTCCGTAGTTACACAAGTTCGAAATCGTTCATTTTAACATACTGTGATAAACGTCTTTCTTCTACAAACGTAGGTATTAAATCAGTCCGTTTTCTAAAAATACAGATTCCATCTAAGCGTTCTGCTCCGTGTTCGCCGAAGATATGTTATTTAGGCGAATACTTGCTTATTAATTGAAAAATTATGCTATTAATGCAAAATTAGTTAGCTATGTCAGTTTAATACGTCACAAAGATAATAATGGAGTTTACTGTTTGTACAGGAGCAAACTCAGAGATGTATCTATAAAAAGTGAGAGAATATTTCGACAATATTAAACCGAGTCAGTATTCATAGATGATCTGCTTTACTGAATAATCGGAAGGCGCAAGGCCCGGGATACGGGAAAAAACTGCATGCGCCGTAATGCATGCTTATTGCTACGTTGCTTCAGATATGTCTCGTTTGTGCTGAAAACATACGTTTTCCTTTATCAGCTGGTAGACTCGGAGAACTTATGGCCATGCAAAGTAGGCTTAAAATATTTATATTTAGGGTACAGTTGCATCCGTCATTTCTATAAAAATAAGGTATGGTATACTTACATGAAAAAAAACACTGTCAGATCCGTGAGGGTGTTGTTAAGCTTATATCTTAAGTATCGTATTGAGAGTCTATTTATGTGGGAATTTTCAGGAAAAAGAAAAGAAAATTTCCCAAATTTCTTTTCAATGGAGATTTTACATGGGGCGTCGTTTAGTGGGTGTCTACAAGTCATAACTCCTGTTGAAAATTTGCTCATTTTTAATGGCTTTGTTGGATTAATTTTGTTCTAAAAATTGAGAATTTAAAATAGCGATAACTTTTTATTTTCAATAATACATAATAAGATTTTTTATTAATTTTTGGTAATGTTATTGTAGTACCTATATGCCCTTTTCGGATCGGGCAGGGTTTTCTTTTACAAATTGTATAAAAGCTTACTGTATCTTCAAGCGATGTTACCTCTTTAAACCTACCTAATTTATACTGGTATGTGGTGGTTGCTCTCTGAATATCTACTTTATTTAAAAATGTAGATGTAAGAGCCTGTTTATATTTTAATGTTTATTATGTACGGACATTCCTACAAAGCACTGTTTATATTAGACCTAAAGTTTAGGCTATATTTGTTAGTTTTGCTACGTTTTTTTACAACTATTTTGAGATATGTATTCAGACTTTTTGTAGTTACCGACAATGGTATATATACAGTTTGTTTTACATAAATATTATGACGTATTTATAAAAAAATATTATACTTGTAGTTAGTTATAAATTTAATAAATGTGACTGTCAGTGTCTTATAATATGATATCAAAACGTGTAACCAGTTCAACAGTACGTAACCATTTTAGAAAGAATTTTATCGAATTAAAGAAAATAATACATGTATAAATAATGTATAAGGTACCTATATAACATATTTATATATGAATGTTTACCTAAGTAACTACAAAAACGGTTAAAATAAAAACATTATACTTATCAATTTATCATGTTTCATTCAAATTCCAAAGACAATAATTTTCCTGTATAAAATGTATTGGTGCGACTTGTCGCGCGACGCGACACCGGTAATTTTATATTGCTACCGTGAAGATTTCTTAGAAATGGTTTTGTTAGTCGCGTCGCGCCTTTTTTGGCAGGGTAAGCCAGAATACATTGAAAGGAGAACGGGTGGAACTGATGGCGTCGGCTGATGAAACCTAGTCCATTTAGTAGTTCATGAATGTACGATAATGTTTTACTGTGGGCACCATAAAATTGGCCCACGGAGAAAATACTTACAATCTAAAAAAATTTTTGGTTAGGTTAGGTTAGGTTTCGTTCAAAATTATTGCGAATACAATCTATAAAGAGGCGATGGACACCTTCTGGTTTATCACAAATAATACATTCACGTGAAAGGGATTTCTTTATTAAAAAGGTAAATTTTTTAGTGGTTCATGTCCAGTTCGTATTCTAAAAGCTATTTTAAGTAATTTTTTACCTAGTTTAACACCGGTATATAAAAAAATGTGCTATTGGCATGCGGATGAGTTCTAGAGTTCCGTATACTTAAAAAAAATTGTTCTGGCTGTTTTGCCTGAAAAAAGCCGAATGTGTGACGTGTGTGTGTGAAACTATGCTCTGCTACCTTCCGCTAGCAATTTATGTTTTCCAAAATTGTAATACTGATTTAGGTGCACAGTGGTGAGGTATATACGTAGTTCCTTATATTTTTCAGAAAGAGTTCTGCCAACGTAAACCTCAAAAAAAAGGGAAAAATATTGACCTGTTACTAGTAAAAGCAAAGATTTCAATCGTAGATTCGCCCTGCCGCGATAAAAGATGGTCGCGTTTCTGTTTCGTTTTGACACCTCTGATAGGTACACAATATCGCAGACACTTGACTTGATTGTCATGGAAACGCCATTATTATTGTGCGAGGTCACTCTTCTCAGTGTGGACACTTTTTCGCGCGAAGTAGTACGATGAGGGCACATCTACGATTTAAATCTTTGAGAAAAAGACAATCATTTTCCCAAATGTCAAAAATCATTTGAGTAGCACAGTAGCACTGAGGAGCTGGAACTTCTCGTTTCGTTATTCATCAATAATAGGAAAATGAGAAAACATGATATAGGTAATCCAGAACTCTCACTCCAGTATCAGCAGAGCATGGGTAAACATTTAATCAAGTAAGTTGAAATTGATATTTAATTCAGTGTATCAAAAAGAAACATTAAAAAAACCGGCCAAGTGCGTGTCGGACCACGCACAATGAAGGGTTCCGTAGTTGGGATGAATTTATCCCAAGAACAAACTTAACATTGTAGTGGAAAAACATGTTCTCCCATACGGAATGTATGGGAGATCATGTTTTTCAAACCTCAAATTAAAGTTGGTTGATTATTACTCGTTTACCTGTACAGCCTATTTAACTCTGATACTTGACTGATAGTTTTCCTTTTAATTTCGTTATTATACTACTGCTGTGAATTTTTTCACAAATCCAAGTACAACCATTTAGCTGGCAGGGGGGGGACACTTGACTCTAACAAAAAATTCAGTTAAAAGCTTAATATTTCGCAAACAGATTCTTGAATCCAAAAATGGTTTGCATAAACTCACAATATTTTTAAACGACCTTTCTAACGATACCCCACATCATGGGGAAGATGACAAAATAAAACATCCCTACTTTACGTGTAAGTAACGAAGTACCTACCCGAAAAAAAAAAAACAACTTGATTTTATTGTATGCAGGTTCATCTAAAGAACACAATTACTGTAAACCAACCAGGTTTACAGTAATTGGTTCCGCATGACAATAAGCTGTTGGTTACATCTTGTCACATACCGATATCGTTGGCGTCCGAGCTGACGATATGTCGGTGTCGTCATCGTCACAGAGTGAAACCAGCCAATGGCAGCAGTGAACAAGTGCACTGTACACTGACAATCAATGTCGCCGACAACACCGTTGACTACAACAACACAGTGTAAAAGCGTTTAGTAGTAGTTGTATGAAACTACCAGTCCAACGATATAGTGTCGTTATCGTCCAAAGCGAAAACCGGCCATTGTCGGGTCAGAAATAAATAGAGGGATTCAATCAATAAAGCTCAAGCGACATGACATAATACTGTTACTTACTTATACTATGACCGTGATGAGCCACAGTGAACATTTAAAAGCCCAGTATAATATTTAGTCCACTATAGTCGTAAATAAGTAAATAAGTCAAATATTCCTCGTCCTACACGTAATTTATAAAATAAAATATAAAACATTACATTAAAAGTATTTTTCTCGTCTTTTTCTATTACAACCTTCATGAGACTTTACAATGACTTTACAACCTACTGGCACATTATAAAATCCCCTTCGTTAAACCTGATATGGCAAACTGTCAAAAGTGTCAAACTATTAGGAATAGCTGACATTGAACTTGTATAAAAATGTTGAATATAAAACATTTAAGTTTTGTAAACGTAGCGAGACAAGCTCGACAGCTCAACATTAGTGCGCCGCTATACGGACACAGGTGGTACCCCGACGAGCTTTTTCTCCAACAATTCGCCGGTTCAGTGATGTACCCTACGCCAGAGACCAACAAATATTTCAGAATAATCCATCATGCAAAACTACACCCGGTTGAACGCAAGCTTCAAAACATGTTTATTAATTTCGGGCCTCAACACCCAGCAGCTCACGGCGTTCTTCGGTTAATACTGGAACTGGACGGCGAGACTGTAGTCAGAGCCGACCCTCACATAGGTTTCCTGCACAGAGCCACCGAGAAACTGATGGAACACAAGCATTATAATCAGAGTTTGCCCTTCATGGATCGTCTAGATTACGTGTCCGTCATGGCAAATGAGCAAGCTTTCTGTATTGCTGTTGAAAAGCTTCTTAACATAGAAGTACCACCCAGGGCTAAGGCAATTCGAATCCTATGCGCCGAAATGAGTCGTCTAGCAAATCATATGCTGAATGTCTCGGGCTTAATACTTGATTGTGGTGGTATAACACCTTTCTTTTGGATGTGTGAGGAACGAGAGAAAATTTATGAAATGTTTGAGAGAATTTGCGGCTCTAGAGTACACTGCTGTTATCTTCGTCCCGGTGGGGTGGCCCAGGATATTCCCATTGGTTATCTCGACGATATTTATGAATTATGTAGTAAGATGGAAGTTCGTTTTGATGAAACTGATGATCTTGCAACCGGGAATCGATTGTTCTATGCTAGGTGTGCAGGTATTGGTTTGATAAGTGCGCATGAAGCTATGTCTCTAGGCTTCTCGGGGTCGTTGTTACGCGGTTGTGGAGTCAAATGGGATATAAGAATTAACGATCCGTATGATGGCTATGACTTATACGATTTTGATGGCGTTGTTGGAACATTTGGTGATATCTATGACCGCTACCTGTTACGTTTCGAAGAAATGCGTCAAACTTTACGAATTTTGAATCAAGTTCTTAACACGATGCCTGAAGGAGAATATAAAACAGACGATTCCAAAGTTTGTTTGCCTTCAAGAAAGGAGATGAAAACTTCAATGGAATCCTTAATTCATCATTTTAAGTTATGCAGTGAGGGTTATCCTGTGCCACCAGGAATTACATATACCGGAATAGAAGCGCCAAAAGGCGAATTGGGTATCTACATGGTGGCTGACGGCACTTCCATTCCGTATCGGGTGCACTTACGTCCGTCATCATTTAACCATATTATGGGAATATCTGTTATGGGCCCGCAGTTAATGCTTGCTGATATTACTATGCTTATTGCGTCAATCGACATTGTTTTTGGAGACATCGATCGCTAATGTATTGACATACCTACTGCTTCAAATATGCTTTTTATTACATAGAAAAAAAAAAATGTTACTGATTGCTAGTGTTGCTGGTTTCCTTAAATACATTATTTTAAATAATTACGGCTGTTCTTACAGAGTTCACAAGCCTAGTATTATAAATATAACCCATCGTCCTAACCAAAAGCTTCCGTCGCGCGACGCGATAACACGAACTTTTATCTAAATAATGACGTAACATGCGAGACTGGTTAATCGCGCGAATATGTCATTATCATTTATCGAATCAAAATTGGTTTGGTTTGGTTTGGTTGTGACTTGAAGTGATATTATTCAAAAACGCGTGTAGTCTTGAGACATTTTAAAGATGTTAAAAATAAGTAGAAGAACCGAATACCAATTTCAGTGAGTTTATATGTTTGTTCATTTAAGCTCTAGATATTTTTTTTGTGTTTTCGTAAATGCTTGATTACTTTAAAACGGTAAATACTTGTTTTTGAAAATCTATTTATTGCACAAATACGCACAAATTAAGAACTTCTGAAATACGTTTATTCTACGGGCGCACAATCATTGGTTTCCGAGAAACAAGATTCTGCAAAACGTTACTCCACAGCAGGAAATTAAACATCTCGAAAACGTTAAGATGCACAAATTTCATTTTCGGCGCACATTTATGCACAAATATTAGCTATCCGCCCATGTACTTTATTTCTCACTTCGGTCATTCGCAAAAAAAAATCTTGCTGCAAAAACGTTACTCCAGCAGAATTCGTTTTTCCGTTATTTTCCAAAACGACAGCACGCACCATTTTTTTATTTGGCGCACATTTACAGCACATTATGCTCTAAATTAATATTCGTTTTTAACTCAATTCATACTAGAAGAGATTTTCTTGCTGGGGTAAGGGTAACGCACTCGGACGCGGCCCTTGCCCGCATCTTTGCTCGCGTGACTGTTGATTCTTTTAGGGATATTATTAATTACACATCAAATAAATAATCAACTATCAATTTATTTCCATCATTTATATACTTTTTTTACATCAAATAAATTTAAAAAAAAAATATATTTCACTACAAATAAACTAATTGTTTAACAAAACTACATACCTAGTTCATACGGCTACACATTAAGCTATACGTACATTTCTAGTATAAGCTGACCACTACATTGTACGGTCATGTCAAAAAAAATCAATCACAAAAAGTGTTATTTTAACCGCATCTGTGCAGCGTGAGAACCTACGGATCAGCAATATCTCACTGCTAATGCTCTCCGCTCCCGGTCTACATCTAGATTGTCCCGTAAATGCTCTGCTACAATGTGCCCTAGATATTTAAACTGAACAACACTCGGTTCAAGAGCCCGGTTCGACAGTCCGGTTCAAGAGACCGGTTCAAGAGTCGGGTTCAGGAGTCCAATTCAGGAGTCCAGTGCTGTATTATCAGTGAGTAATGCTCTGAACTCTACAATTTGTTTGTTTGTTCGAACTTTCATTGTGTTTTTGGCTTTACCTTCGATCAGGAGTGACATAGCTATGTGATACTTGGCGAGTTTGTTTCCTTACAGAAAAAGGCCAGCAGGATGGTCGTATCGGAAGGGTCATTTGTGTATGCAACGAAAGGCAAATGTGAAGTTGGCGCGCTTCGACAAAGTCTAGCCTGACGTTCGTACGAGTAGACGAGGGGCGCTGCGTTGGCGTGGCCCAGCTCCCTTGACCATCGGACATCGTACGGACAACAAGTGCCTAGAAACTGTCCAACATTTCCTTTTTTAAATTTTGTCAAGTTCAAATACAACCTTAAAATAAAGAATAAAGACTAGAAACGTGAAAGTTTGCACACGGCGTCCTTTTATAAAGTAGGGGAGCACTAAAGGGCTTTTGAAAATTCCACCTTTAAGGGGGCGAAAAGGGGGGTTTTGTTTGTATGAAAAATCTTATTTTTTGAGTTACCTAATAAACTTGAAACTTGGCACAAAAAGTGCATGAATTCAAGATAGTAAGTAGTATTTCAATTATTAGACGTTGTGCCCGATTTCTGAGCAGTAACCTAACAAAAAGTACTAGGCTTGCATGAATCACGATAGTGGATGAAGCAGACAGATAGTTGACCTGACCTGGACCGGACCCCCCCGGACCTGGATTAACACATAGGATACTTTTTATCCCGGTAGTACGTTTCCATGGTATAATTTTGGACTTCCATGCGAGTGAAGCTGCGGGAATAAGCACTGGGCTTAAGCAGTAGCCTTTAGCGCTAGCCTTTCCTCACTATTTGATTCCTAAATCTCAACATTGCAAACTAAATTATTACCTAACAAAGGTGCATATGTCCCATACTATCTAGTAACCTCCAGCAACTCAACCACTCATTTGCGCATCCCCCTCGGACTGGCAAGTCACTCCCGGAATTTATGGTTTCTCACGAAACCCCACATTTACCAGAGTTGCGTCTGAGCTCAAAAATAACCAAATTTTATTACCCTTTTATAAATCCCATGAAAGGGATAAGAATGCTACATCCACAAAAAAAAAATATTTCCTACCCTTGGATTTTATTGTTCAAAAATACGGCACGCCAAGGTTCACTCTTAGCGTTTTTATTTTGCGCCTGAACCAACACGTAACCCAATTCCAATAACGGGGCAGGGGGGCGATTGGAGCTGGTATCTTCACCGTTAAACATTTTACTGGGCGTAGATGTGTTGCGTGCGAAAAGAAAAAGACTGAAGTTGATATAATGATTTTCAGGTAAATAATATAGAACTTCACAAAATTTACAGCAAAACTGTCATCTTTGACAGCGCTCACGGTGATATTAGTAAAAGGGATGGTCGGCGATATCGCAAGATGGCGCATGTCATCACGTCATCTATGACGATTCACAATACGTCGTTATCGCTCTCAGGCTTATTCGGTACGGCCGTTAGCACGCTCAAATCGATTACAGCGTAACTCGGAATGCAGGGTAAGACAACAGCTGTCATAAATTAATAAAATTTGTCAATGTCTGTCAATGTCAAAACAAAGTCACTTTGAACTTGACATGCTGCTGCTGCCAGTGCCAGCTGTCTGCTGCAAACAAATTATTGTTCTTTGTCAAGTCACTTTTGTTTGTCATTATTTCATAGAAACCACCCAAACAGTAAGTTGTTGAATAGAAAGCAATAAATTTATTAAAAGCACCATGCTAAAATTTCAAATAGTTTCTTCAAGAACAGTGGAAGGTTTTGAGAATGAAAAGAAATTCGTTGCTTACATGGTACAAGCAAGACAAGCTACAGAATCAAGGGTGTTAGATCCAGATCCAGCAAATGTTGAGAGGCGATACACCCACTTCCTAGATCTGTACCACGGTTTGAAAAAGGAATTTCCGGCTCTGCTAAGCAGTATTTCATTTCCTAGAAAGGTAAACAAGTGTACATTTTTAGTTCTTTGTTATTATTATGAGTCATAACTTTAAATTATTCAAGTAGGCGTATTATGTAGTCTACCTATTTTGTTAGTTTAGTTTAAAGTAAACACATAGTTTTTCTGTTGGAAGGCTGGATCTAACTCAGGTCAATTCAATTAGCAACTTTATGCACTAAGTAGTTGCCAATATTGTGATGTCATTCTGTAAAGCGTTGTGCAGACCAGTGCGACGCGACTCGAACAAAAAAAATCCTAAGAAAACTTCACGGTAGAACAATAACTGCTGTCGCATCGCACAACAAGTCGTGCTAGTCTGCACGAGCCTTAATATATGTAAATTACCAGTATTTTAGTGAAACATGACTTGCCAAAGAGTGGTATTTATTGTAACGCTTTATGTTTTTCAAGTGTGGTCTTTATTTCCTATGGATTTGAACTCATTTCAGATAGTCATGGGTAACTTCGATCCAAACTTGATTTCCACACGATGTACTGCATTTGAGTCACTACTGGACTTGATAGCGGGTGAGTCACGGCTGCGGGACTCCCCTATTGCTATCACATTCTTCCAGGACATTGAGCTAAATGAAGCAAAACAACTGATTAATGACGGCAAGTTTGATCAAGCACTGTCAGTTTTGGAGACAAGTTTTAAATTATTAAACAAGGTTAGTAGATTAGCATACATTTTTAGTATTATTTTTGTAATAATTGAGATATCATTTTCTTTTGTTAGTGTGTTAGACACATAATATTAGTAAAATAATTACTAAACTTCCCACTTTGAGGAGCACAAATTGAGTTCATACTTAAATGTCAAGGTCTAAACTCTTTGCATCAATATATTGGTAAAAATTGATTTTTCAGTTTGCCTATTTAAGAGTCCAATCATAGTATGTTACTGTGGTAGGCTTTTTTTTTTTTTTTTTGGGTGGGAAATCATCAAATGACTCCTCCCGCTCTGGGCGGAGCGAGAGGTAGTGTCAGACTTTTACTGACTAAAACCCACCCGTGTTCCTTCCGTTGCCTGTGTGCCGGGGCCGCGTTATCCCTTTCGGACAAACCCGCAACCCCAGTAGGCATTGGTCCTTACGGACCCCGTCAGTTGGTGCTGACATCTCTTTGAGGCGCGCGTGGAACACAACGCGCCGTCGACCCGGGCCTGGTCCCTATCGGATGGCGAGAGCTGCCCATCGCTCACCGTCCGCAGGCCCGCGCCTACGGTGGCCGGAAGTCGGCGCGTGACTCCCGACGCCCGGGGCGTCTCCTGCGGCGACTAGGGGCGCGAGGGCGTGCAGCTTGCATCTCCCTCGCGCGCTCCACCTCCTCCTTCGCGAGCATAACTGCTTCGCAGAAGGAAGTGACGGCCTCCCATGCACTCTCGCTCCGGACCATGGCCTGAACCAGGGCCGGACGCGAGAGATCGCCGCCGCCATTCGCCTCCGTGAGGACACGGCGGTGCCCCCGCCCAAGCCGGGCAGACCTCCACTGTATGCTCCACCGTGTCCTCCGGTGTGCTCTGTGGTAGGCTAAGGATGAATTTCACCAATGAAATTGAATGCAATCAGCACTTCTAAACCGCATTTAGAGCTGTCAGTGTCAAAGTTGTTATGGAATAATGACACTGACAGCTCTTGATTGCGGCTTAGACATGCTAATTTGCGTACAGTTTCATTGATGAAATCCGCACTAAGTGAAATGGCACAACACACTATTACAAATCAATGTCTGTAGGGTGTGGCATAAACAGTAAAATAACCACAGTTGCTAATCAATACTTAACTTTAAGCAATGTTTATAACTAAACCCCTTTATTTTAATTAAACACGAAGTTTTCCAAGGGACATTAAGAAA
Organism: Agrochola macilenta; assembly: GCA_916701695.1. Taxonomy (NCBI): domain Eukaryota; kingdom Metazoa; phylum Arthropoda; class Insecta; order Lepidoptera; family Noctuidae; genus Agrochola; species Agrochola macilenta. The sequence continues at coordinate 8,478,010 of OU753559.1, read as the reverse complement.
ATAGTTGTACAGTCACGAGCACCAATATTGAATACACTTCTCCTACTGTGGTGATTGTAATTTTATGTTGTTATGAACATAGTATTTTGGAAACCACACTAATATGAAATAGGTCTTTTCTAAAAGTTGCAGTAATTATTCCATGCGAAAATCGCCTTTGAATTTTGCTAAGTGGATACATATTGGTGCTCGTGACTGTACTTACTATACACCAATTTTACTAGGGGCTATTGTAGCCCTCTATCCAAGGACGTCGCCAACCGATGGCCCAGGGGGGGGGGGGGGGCAAGTTGATATAAGGAGAGGATGAGAAAAGTATGATTTGTAGGTACAGTCAAGAGTCAAGAGCACATGAAGCTTTACACTTGTAGTGCGAATCTTACCTCTATGGGGCATAATGGGGCCAAAATCGATGCTGGTGGACATTTGATTTTTTACAAATCAGTTTCAACTCTGTAGTCCCAATAGGAACTGAGAAAAATAATAATTTCCATTTTCAATGTATGGAAACGAACCTTTCGGGTCGATTTTCCCAAAACTATTTAAAACTGTAGAGCTGAAACCTAATAGGTATTATGACTGGGCATACCACCAACACATAGATACGAATTACCTTAATAAATTAAAATTAATTAAATTAGACCTCATTTACGACATAATATGAAACTGGATTGGATTGGAATTTAATATTTGGTTTAAAAAAAAAACAAATATGGGTCATCCAAATAAATAAAATTGGCTTTATAGATAAGTAGTTTGTTTACACAATGCCTTGTATTTGACTAAATATTTTTGGATGTGTAGGGTGCGTCAGCTGCACCCTTTGTCCCCCCTTGGCGACTTCCTTGTTCATATTTCAATATGTCCCGGTACTTATTAGATTTGACAGACTGTACTTAATAAAGAACAACATTTAGTGTAGATAATTTTCTCATGGGGATGTTGATTTGCTCAGTTATTTATATTTTACAAAAACAATTCCAAGTGATTGTACGGATAATACTAAAGCTAAACACAGTATGGGGGGTATTTATTACACTATCAAATATCTAGGATAGGACAGATCTATGAGTCATATTTATTTGATAATGTAAATGTAATACAAACCTATGAATCAAATCGTCTTTGATCAAAGATTTTTGACATTTGTTGTAAGATGGGATCATAGAAACAGGTCTTGCCATATTGAATAATATATATTGAATTTTCACCACCCACATAGAAATATATATAATATAAATATAATATTATTATATATTTTCATAATTTCCTCATACAAAATCCGTCCATTAAAATATGTGATTTTGCTTTTTCCGTTCTGCTATTGCCATAACCTAAATTTTCGGTTTTATTGACGGATAAAAAGTAAGTACAGACGCCAGCAGGTCAAGCTACCCGAAACTGTCAAATTTTCGCAATCAACCTTGAACCTTATGCTGTAGTGCTAAAGTTGAAAATCTATTAAATAAATTTGACAGATTGTAGTAGCTTGATGTGCTGGCGTCTGTACAACGAAAGTTTAGCGTAAGTTCACACTATGCTTTAGTGGAATTCTAAAATGATTGTTGGCAACACTGCTGTACAAAAAATAAAAGCAAACTGCTGCCGGGCGGCCGGAAGTTCATTGTTTTAGCTTCATCATTTGTCATATTGTGTGCCGAAAGGCTGCAGTATTTTGTTTTCATAGACGATTGCAACCACTTATGACAAAGAAATAGGATCCTAGATATATGATAGTGTAATACACAGATATGATCCTAGAGGTCATTTATGTAGGATAAGAGATAGGATCCTATAAATGATCCTAGATATTTGATAGTGTAATACCCCCCTAATACCCCTATAACTCAGCAAAAACGGCTGCGACGGCTGCGCAGCGGCGGCGACATTTTGCCTCCCCACTCCCCCTCGCCCCGCTTTAACAATAGACTATAGCAGCGCGGTGCTTGAAACAGAATTTTCATTCTAGTTTCGACGAATTCGACAGCGGGCATGATCGGCCAAGAATGTGGAATTTGGTTGCTCTGCTCTAATATCTAGGGGGGGCAGCTGCCCCCTCCCCGCCCCCCCTGGCGCCGCCCTTGCCTCTATCCATTTTCTCATTGAAAATTAGGCCCACTTGCACCACAAATCACTGAATGAATACGTTTAGTACTAAACATTAAGCCGCCAATACACTTGTAAGTTGCTTCCATAAAATGTATGTTAAGTAACATAAGACTGCGTTAGATGTAAGAAGAAATTACGATAAGTAAGCTACTTACAAGAGTGTTTACATTTGCAAATTTATCGTAACCGTAAGTTAATTACGTAAACGACTTAGGTACAGAAAACTTACCAAGTTTAATGGCCTTAAACATCATTCTGTCCCTGTAATCTTCAAAAGTTTGACAGAAACAGAACAATGTTTTAAATAGGTTTAGCGTTAAACGTATTTAGTCATTTCTGGTACAAGCTCGTCTTAATATTTTATGCTATCGTTTTCCAGGTGTACACAGACCGATCTCGTGTAGTACTTGGTGTGTTATGCCGCATCGTGGCGTGCGCAGGCGCAAGCGACGGCACCCTGGCCGGGCCCGTAGAGCGCTGGGCGCAACTCGCGCTCAAACGATACGAGGCTGTCAGTGACTCCGACTTGCTGCTAATATACATACCTCTCTTACATACATGCATTTCTATATGGTAAGTATTCTATTAGTAATTTGGTTTTGGCTAGCAAAACCGTGAAGGCTCTATGTATACCTACATATTATAAATTAAAGTCTCTTTTCGTGTCTGCGTGGCCGCCTTCTTCTTCTATGTTCTGGGGTTTGGTTTCCGCACTTAGTCCTTCAGGTGAACCATTGAGCGTAGGCCATCGCTGCCGTCGGTGGTTATTTGGTTCCAACCAGCCCAGCTCCCTCCAGAAGTTGAGTAAGTCTCCAGGCCTATTCAGAACATCTGTGAAAGATCTGCGTTACCCGAGGGTTTCAGTTCTAATCTGGGTGATGCCTGTGCATTCAAAGAGCACATGCGCAACGGTTTCCTCAGCCTCCATGCATACCCTGCACAGAAGACTGTCCGTTATGCATATTGCATGGAAGTGCTTCTTTAGCTAGCAGTGTCTCGTGATGGTCCCCGCCATCAGGCGCAGGCCGTGCCTGTGCAGGCGTAACAAACGCCTGGTTAGCTTGCTATCCAAGGATGGCATAGCTTCCCTGGACTGCCTGAAGCCCGGTGTCGAGGTCCACCAGTTTTCCATTTGTTTGTGGGTGAACTTTTGTAGCCACTTGCGTAGTTGGTTGAAGGTGATGGGTACGATAAGTTCGGGTCCACAGACTGACGTGTTGGATGCTAACATTGCTATTTCGTCAGCTGCGTCGTTACCTAGCGAGTGACCTTTCTGCCAAGCAGTCTCTTGCACTGCCACAGGGATATGCTGGCTTTTGAAGTGATGTCATTGGTATGTTTTGCCCAATTAGCTGTTTGTCCAAAAAGATGCCCAGGTATTTGGTTTCAGTCTTAGTGTATATAATACTGGAGAAGCCATAGGCACAATATTCCGAACAAAACTGTCTGTCACTTTTTGCGGGGGACGCGGTAGCGGAAAGAGAAGTCCGTACCATTAATTTTTATTTTATCGATATCGATATTCATTCGGAATTATGCTTGAATCCATGAAATAAAACATCTGTTGCATAAAATAGTTACATTTTAATAAGAAGATAAAATAACTTCAATTAAATAAAAGTAACCAAATTTGTAATAAGTAAGTACTTAATCTCAATAAAAAATTTGTTCAAGCTCAATATTTTTTTTTTAATATTCAACCACTTCAATGGACATAAACAAATTATAAAACATTGAACAATAAAAACAAATAAACAAAAATAATCACTAAGTAATTTTTACTAGGAAATTATCGACATGTCAATTTTGGTTTCAAACAAGACCTCAACACTACGGTAGTCTCGTTAACATTTTTACTAGAGGACATAATCGCATGTCAAGTGCGTGTAAGTTTTGCTGATTTGACGTATATTTTCGTAATGCAAAAGAAAAGTATTTTGATCTTTACGAACATAAAAACGAGATGTAGTGAGACTCGGTGACGTCACAGTAGCAACGTGAGGAAAATACTCGATTCATGCTACGTTTTATATTGAATCATGGTTGAATCGAATGAAAAATCGAATTGTATTATGAGGTTAGGATTTTAAATTTCAATAAAAACATGACTAAATCTTAGAAAAAAAATATTGCATATGGAAAGTTATTCAGTTCTTTATGTAAATTTGACGTATTTTAACGCTTTTTACACCATTTAACAGCACAAATAGGCATTTTCACGGAGCTCCGCGCGCCTTTAAAACGATTTACGAAGTGCGTTAGAATCGATTTGAAAGTAGTTTTTATGAACGTACTAGAACATTTGTTCTTGTACTTTTACAGAGGGGAAGTGTTCGTAAGGCTTCTCCAGTGTTATATACTCTAAGGTTTCAGTTGATTAGGGCTTAAAAAAAAAACAAGTCATTTATTCAAACTAGGCTGAGAATCATCACTTTACGAACGTCAAAATTACATAACATAATCCCCCAAAACGCCCACCCTTCACCACTTCCTAGTGCGTTAGCTGGAAAGAAGTGGCGCAACAAACTCCCCAGCGGCACAGCTGTCTGTTCAGTTAGAAAAAAAATGATTCTATAGAATAGTATGCAAAATAAATTACATTACGCAACACAAAACATAATTTAAACTTAGCCATATGTCAGCTAGCACACGTCAATATGCCAACCAAAATCATCGAGAACTATACTCAGGCAGAAATAAAAACTAAACGTAAACAGAATTTAGTATCTAAATAAAAGCCTCCAGGCATAAAGGGCGTGCCCGCTTACATAAAGATATATATAGCTGTAACTGGAAGTTATAAATGATAAACGAGGGCCATGGAGGCAAAATAAATAAACAGTTAATTACAAAACCAACCAATAACAATAACAAAACCATGATCAGCAAGACGACCAGTCACCCCGACGCTACCGCACGCAGTTACATCTAAGGGAACATGACGAACTTGCTGCCGGTTGCTCAGGCAAAAAATAATATGATCAAATTGTCGAGGTCACTAGCTAACCACATATTGCAATACAACTCATAAACAAACATTGTAATGAGTAGAATATGTCAACAATAAATTAAAATAACTTGACTTATAAAGTCAAATAAAATAAACAATTATATAAACTCATATAACTTGTCAGTACGTAAGCTGGAGAAAGAACATAAACATTGTCTTGAGTTAATCACAGCGACCAACTATTCGTATCGTTTAAGTAGTCGTTGATAAAATAGTATGCCTTTGAACAAAGGTTGGATTTTACTTTCGTTTTAAACGCATTAAAAGGCAAATCTAGCAAAGAAGAGGGTAGCTATTGCTATAAAAGGTTATACCAAGCCCAACAAATGAGTTATGAACCTTATGTAGCTATGTAGGTGAAAGGGAGCTCGTAGTTTGTCCTAATTTCTTGTGTTAACATTGTGAAAATCCTTAGGGTTGTTCCGAAGAATCGTGGTAGTTGTTGTGTCGTCAATTTTCTCTTTATTGTGAAGAGAATCAGTTCAGTTTTTGCTGGGTTCACTGAAAGTTGGTGTTTATCGCACCATTCCTCTACTATTTCCAAGGCTTGGCGCATGAGGTTGCATAAGGTGTTTTCTTGGTTGCCGTTTATGGTTATGTCGGCATAGCCTACGGTGAAGTAGCCTTTGTAATTGAGTGTTTTGATGAGGCTGTCTACTACCAGGTTCCATAGTGGTGGCGAGAGGACGCCCCCTTGCGGGCAGCCCTTCGCCACAATGGCTCTTGTTGTGTCATTCACTGTGACCAGCCTTCAGTTTAAGCATGTTAGTGATCCAGCCACTCAGGGTCGAGTCTATGTTGTGTCTGTTGAGAGCCGTGTTGTTGCTTTTGAACATGGTTTTGTCAAAGGCGCCCTCAATGTCAATGAAAACGACCAGTGCTGAGCATTTATGGTTGACTGTGCATTCGATCTTGGAGAGCGCGCTGCACAGCCTGTGTGCAGCGCGGATTCTGTCGATCGGCCTGTGGAGCACGCAAGCTGTTGCTTGTCAAGTGGTTTTACTCGGAGAGGTCCATCTTGGATTTGTCTATCACATAGTCTCTCAAGGGTTTTCAGTAGAAAGAATGTTAGGCTTATAGGCCTATATGCCTTGGGTTGTGTATAATCTGTTTTGCCAGGTTTGGGTATGAAGATGACTTTCACTTCGCGCCATGCGATTTCTGAGTGCTATGCAGGCTCGATAGATCTCCACCAGGCATGATGTCAGATGATCTACCCCCCACTGCAGAAGGGCTGGAAAGATGCCATCCAGTCCTGCGAACTTGTATGGCTGAAAGGTGTTGATAGCCCACTTTGTTCAGTCTTCTGTTACTATATTGTGGGCTCTAGACCAGTCTTGATCCGTTAGGGTCCATTCTGGATCCGCCTCCCATGTCCGATCCTCTAGGAGTTGACAGTCTGGGAAGTAGGTGTCAAGAAGGACCTTACTGGTTTCTTGGTCGATCAGTGTGTATGAGTTGTCGGGTCCATTGATCGGTCCTGATCGGTTGATAGGATCTTCCGTACCCTTGCCGCTTCGTTATTAGTTCCAATAGATTCACAGAAGAAAAGTAAAGAAAGTTCCTCCTGGCAGTCCTAATTTGCGTCTTGTATGTGTATTGGGTCTTTTTGTATAGCTCCCAGTCGTCTGGGAGTCTAGTGTTTTTGGCTCTGCTGGTTGTTCTGCTTAACTACGCAACGAATTTTGATGCGGTTTTCACCATCATTTAGAGAATTCATTCCGGAAGATTTTGTTGTTCCACTGCAGGGCAAAGGCAAGGCCAAGGCTTCCCTTTCCTTTTTCCACTCAACGTGATCCTGCGCCAACATGGATCAATCCCGCCTAGGTAAGCGTCAAGTTCGTCCCGCCATCTACATACGCGGGTCTACCGCGATGCCGTTGGACGTTTTCAGGGAGCCATGTTGTGGAGGCCTTAACCCACAATGCATCCGACATGCGGCAAACGTGTCCGGCCCAGTCCCACTTGAGTTTTGCCTTAAAAAAAAAAAAAAAATGTGTTTTATTTCAGGTAAAATACCAAATTCATGAAAAAAAAAAATATAATTAAATGATTATCATTATTTCATATAATTGATGTGGTTTCATAATTTCATGGTATTTTTGGGAGACGTTTGCGATTTGTATTTTGAATATATAAATATTTGACGGCACGGTTGGCGCAGTGGCTGAGTGATCAACTGCTGCGCAACGTGTCGCGGGTTCGATCCCCGTACGGAACAAATATTTGTATGATCTGCAAGTAGTTTTTCCGGGTCTGGGTGTTAGTGTATGTGAGTTTCTATGTTTGTAAACGCACCCACGAAACAGGAAGAAATTTTTAGTGTGGGGCAACGTTTAAAAAAAAAAAAAAAAAACAAAGTTAAAATTGGTTAAATATTAAACATTATTATTAATAGGTACTATCCAGTCCTGGACTAGAGACTGCGTAACGCGTAGGCAAACGTAGTGTGAGACGCCCCCCAGCTAGATGGACCGACAACCTTAAGAAAGTGGCTGGGGCAGACTGACAGGGGGTTGTGGCGCAGCTTGGGAGAGGCCTACGTCCAGCAGTGGACTGCGATAGGCTGAGTTGATTAATTATTAATACTATATTATATGCAATGGGTTCCTCTTTAAATTGTGTAATTAATCAATTTCTGGTTGCTATGTGTTCTAGCACACATTTCTGTACCAGTTTCTCATTTTCCACTTTTAAGTGCAGGTATATTTTATGAATTTTTGATTGACATCAAAGGCTGTAACGAAAGATTTCGAGCTTTTCAGTAAAGAACTACATAATTGTACAATGTTAAGTTAGCATTCTTCTTCAGTAAAAATATAATTTGTTCACCTACCATTAAATTGAAATCTACAGTCAGTACTTCACATCGATCTTCCGATATTGCAAGTATGTAAGATTAAAAAAAGTATATATAGATAATTATTATAGAGTTTTTGGGAAGTACTTACCTACTTTAAGTACCTACCTAAGCAGGTAGCTATACTTACATTTTATGCATGTGATATCAGTTATCTATGGCCTCCTGCAAGTCAACAGATGATGTAAATAATGACACAACACAATAAGATGATTACTTGGGAATAAATAAATGAACTGATAACGCAACAATATAATGCATTGAACTGTTTAAGGATATAATGCGTCATAAATAATAGTGATAAACTTAAGATTTAATTAGTTCGTATTTGTTATAAAACTGATAATAATGTACCTATCCTTGGTACTGGGGGTAATAAATAGGTGGACTGACTTAAACAAGGTCTTTGTCTGGATGTGGATTGTTATATTTTTTTATTTTTTTTTATTTTAAGAAAGCTTACAGACTAATACACGTAAATGGTAACGAAGTAATAAACTGACAATTGCTAATTACAAGCTTCCACATTTAGATTATAGACCGAGTTGATTGATCGAATTATAAAGTTCGATTTTACCCAGATAATAAATGCTTACATAATCTAGGATCATTTTTAACGTCAATTACACACCTGTCGAGAACAGTTTATCAGGTTTACCAATCCATCATACCTATCAGGGATGTTGCGGATATTCGCATCCGCAATTGCGGAGCTTCCGCATTTGATTTGATTTGATGTGGGTTGACAAGGGAGAATATAAGTAAAATAATAATCAACTAAATGGAAATTATAATCAATATAGCTCTAAATCGTCACTATTTCACGAAATAGTCTTATATCCATCAACCACATACAATTTCGAGAGCTATGAGTACCTATATAGATTATAAAATGATTGTAATTAAGAAATAATTTTATTATAATTGCGGCTAATTGAATTATGATCAACATACAACGAAACAGCGCAGCGGTGCAATTTGAGATATTTTGAATTTAGCTTTGACTCCTTGACGGATCCTTTAAAAAAAACTTGAGATCCGCATCCGCAGATGTTAGCCACCAAAATCCGCATCAGCGGATGAAAAAAAATCTGCATAAGTAACATCCCTGATACCTATCATCTTCTACTTAATAAAAATCGTTCGAAGTTCATTTACTGACAGACAATGCACAGCCTAAACTGCTGGGTCTAGAAGCATAGAAAATCTGTCACCTATAGTGTTGAAATATTGGATGAAAGTGTGTAAAAAAAAAAAAATACAATGCATTTATATCAAATAAACCAATTACTGTCACTTTTGAATTGTCAAGGGATCGGTCAGTCAGAAAGATGAAGCTAGTTGCTCGTTCCAAAGCGTAGTAGGTACCTATGGAGAAGAACGGGCAAGAAACTCCACGGACACTCATCATTTTTGCCCGATGTTTTTGTTCGTCATTGGAAACCCCACTAGGCACACGGCTTGGTACATAATAAAATACATATGTAATTATTTTTAGGGAGACACTCGGCAGAGACAAGTCGAAGTTGGTCGAAGAGCTGAACGACCTTCGTAAGCGTGGGATGAAAGTAGACTCCGTGCCAAGCCTCATGGAAGCTGTGGACAGTCTGACCGCAGTCTAACGAAATAAGTGGTTCAACATCATTTTGACTGCCTGTTTCTTGACTACTATTGATGTATGCATGTTGCAACATTTTTAGACCAAATTGATGATCTTTTAATAATTTTGGGCATGTGGTTGCTAAGTTACACTTTCAAAATATTCAAGTGGCGTTTGTAATGTCGTCAGAGGGAAGTGTCAAAACCATAATTTATCCAGAGTGAAAAGGAGATGGCGCTGTTAGTCCTGTATAAATTCCACCGTGGCACTATTAAAGCTCTACTACGAGTACTTCCAAATATCTTCATGTAACATGTATTTAATAATTTTGAGCTGAAAGTACTAGATTGTACCCATATGGGTGTATTTGCGCGGCTCCGTACGTTATAAACTCTATGAAACGTTCTAAATCCTTGTTTGATAGTCATGGGCTCCAATCGTCGATGGGCTTCAACCTCGATCCAACAGATGGCGTCATTTACTAAAAATCAAATTCTGAGGGCATTATTAAATTACTATTATTTCGAAACATCTGTGTTAACTATGTAAGTATATCTGGGACGGCGAACCATTACACATCTATGTGCCCATTTTCTTAAACAATTGTTTCTTGTGGTCTCGGGTTCATGACATGCCAAGAAAACGTAAAGCTTAGTATACGGCAAATAATAATAATAAAGCAGATGTAGATTTCTTTTGAAAGTGAAGTGATGAATATTAATGGCTTCCTCTTAAGTACGGTCAGCAACGAAAGTTGGTTAACGCTGTTACTTTTAGTGTAAATTGACACAAAATTATATATATGTTGCATTGGTTTCATACATTTCATGAAGTCAAGAATTTACGTTCTTTAATTAATATTAATTTATATCACATCGCTTCTGCTCTCTTTAGTATTTATGATTGAAAAACTGTAGTGTTAACTGAGTAACTTTTTTTGGTGTCTGTACTTTTGTTGTGCCACATGGTTCGCCATTTCTGAGATGTACTTTTGTTATTTTGTATACTTGTAGCCATTTTTGTATATTTGTTGTTTTAAATGTATACGCGTTAAGTTTATTATATTGGCTTGTATCTCATTAGATTCTAAGTAAAGTTATTTGTTTGAATCATTTATTTATTTATATTATAAATATTTAAAAAGTAAATAATTTATTGGTGATTTGGTTAGCTACCTACATGTAAAACATATTAGTTTAGGAGATAAATAATTGGATTGTGCCTCGGCTTCAATGTTTTTAGTTCAATGTTGTTTATTGAAGGGAGGGAAATAAAGCGAATGTATTAGAATTATAATTTTCTATAATACATTTTGGCAGTTTATGGCTCAATGGTCCCTTATCGGTAGGATATCATATATTTATGCATTTTATCAATAAAAGTAAAAAGTGATTGAATTAATAATCTCTTGTTCATTTTAATGAACTAACGGCATGTTGATCAATTTCAATAACGTTTTAAAAATTCTAGAGCTTCATATCGATTTTAAGCTTTCCCAAAGCTCTGATAATGCTCCAAATATTACTATATACCACGTTTTATTATAGCTTTAATTTATGTAAAATGATATTAGTCTAGTCTACTCAAAAAATATAATGTAAATAAAATCATTTTAACGCAACATCTATGAAATAGCTTTAGAACAGCACTGTAATTATTTAAAAGTCAATTATGTATTGTAAACGTTTGATAATCAGCATTTTAATGTGCATGGCCTGGTAATTTACTCGAGATTTAATAAGTATACTATTTGGTTTAAAATAGGTCTTCAGTTTTTAAATAGTGTGCAATATAATAAATAAGCATAATATTCAAGGTAACAATTACTAGATAATAGGTATTTAGAAAATATAACAATCATCAGCAGAAGGTATAACTTGTATTTTAACTATTTAGTTTCTTGTAGATAATAATATATAGGAAGTGTATAGAGTGCCGCTAGCGGCACTTTATCCGAAAGGGATAAAGTGCCGCTATTTGCGGCATAATATAGGCGCTGCTTCGCCCCGGCTAAAGTGCCGTAAGCATTGCACTGTCACTTGTTATTTTGTTTGATAGTTGAGTTCGCTGCCCTTTGTATTGATTGATCGTATTTGTTTTAGATAATTAAATGAAAAGTCACTACTATGACTGAATTTACGAAAAATGAAGTAGCAAATGAAAATGACTGAAAGGTAGGTTAGGTTAGAACTGTGACCACACAACGGACGCCAGGGACCTTTAGGCACAAGAGAATGTATTTTTTGGGAATGTGGTGTTTTACAGCAAATTAACCTCAACAATCAAACAAAATAACAAGTAACAGTGCCAATGACCATGCAATGCTTACGGCACTTTAGCCGGGCCGAGAACTCGCCACTAATATGCTAATACGCTAGCGCCATTTTATTCGATAGGGATAGAGTGCCGCTAGCGGCACTCTATACGCTGCCTTGTATATAATCTGTATCTAATCGGTTTAAGCAGCTAGACATTTTCTATGATATTATTGTTTATAATAATGCTAATGTTAAGATGACTGATATTTTATACCTTTGTAGCCATCGTAGGAAATAATAAAAATTATATACATACTTATTTCAGATTGTGGTTTTTATTTATAAAATAACTTCCCGTTATTAGACAGCCTCGCTTGCTGTAGTTGCTGACTGGATAATATTCATACCACAGCATGAGCTTTGGTTATATCATAACTAGTTTTTGCCAACATGCGAGAAGAATGAGTCCCTTTGAAATGGCCTTCGTCCTTTGTAGAGCGGTCATCAAATAACTAGCCTAGAGCTGGAGAAGTTATCAAATAACTTCTCCAGCTCTAGGCGGAGCGGGAGGGCGTGTCAGACTCTTACTGACTAAAAACCCACCCGCGTTCCATCAGTTGCCTGTACGTTGCCAGGGGCCACGGTATCCCTTTCGGACTTTCCCGCGACCCCGGCAGGCATCGGTCCTAGCAGACCCCTTCTGTTGTGCTAACATCTCTTTGAGGCGCGCGTGGAACACAGCGCGCCGTCGATCCGGGTAGTGGACAGGCAGCCTAAAGCAGCGGTTCTCAAACTTTTTTGGCGCCGGCACCCTTTTGGAGAACGAAATATTTGACGGAGCCCTAAAATAACCAAAACCAGAAATAGATTTTTACTTTTCATTTGCTTGATGTCAGGCTTGTTTGAAGAATGTTGAAGTCGCATGCCAGGTTCGGCAGCCACTCTATTGTTTTTATAGCTGCGTAGGTTGAGTTGAAAATCCTTTTTCGCACAGTTTGTAACTCCGGTCTAAGTTCAAAAATAGCCTTCTTAAAGATTTATACCGAGATAACCATCTCACTTCTACAGAAGTGAGATGGTTATCTCGGTATAAATCTCACACACACAAACACGCAAACATAAAATACTACTGCTCCCTACAGGGAGCAGTAGTATTTTATGTTTGCTGCCATAATCTTCACACAATATTGAAAACAATTGGGATTGCAGTAAATAAGTTTTGACGAAATTCATTATTTTTACCACTTTCTCAAGAACTAAGTAATTTTAGATTTGGCGGCATAAGCTTAATTGCTGTTTTTTCAGATGTTGCATAACTTGTTCCACTGGGTCCAAGTTAACTTTTTTTTACTTAGGAAGCAGTATCACGAATAAAAAGTAAAGCGCCTAGTTGTATTTCCATTGTATCCTGCATAACCACGTGCGTGACTAAGCAAATGCCGCCAAATCTAAAATTAGTTCTTGTCGAAGCTGGGCTCCGCAAAGCCTCTGTGGGGGCTACGCGAAAATAGTGATCACAATGAACCAGTATTTTCGCGGAGCCCCCACAGAGGCCTTGGACACTTTGAGTAGCACTGCTCTAGAGCAATAAATAACTGTAAAGGGCCATAATTATTCAATTATTCGTTATGCCGCTGCTCAAACCTACTTCAATACTACTAAAACCCCTTCGAATACTGTTTTTTTTTTTAAATCGGGAAATAGTATTATAACATAACCAATTTTTTGTCATAGGTACCTACTTACGTGATGCCGCTCTGTCATAAAACATCGATCAATTTAGTAAATTGATTGGGGATTCACCAAAACAATTTGCCCTTCATAAAGGTAAATTAATTTGGTTCAATTATTTGATGTGAGGGCCGCATTACTGCGGTTGAGTGGTTCCTTGATTACTGGTACTTAGGTACATGAACCCAATGTTTTCAATCAAGCACTTGGCTAATGTTCTCGTGCCATACGCATAGGTAATTATTTTGATGCGATACGATACCTACTGATTAATTATTTTTAAAAGGTATTTGAAAACAAATTAAAAGTGTATGTCTTAGTATATAGCTTAGTACTCCTAGTTTGGAACGCCTAACGGTTGCATCTAGATTTTGTTATTTGAGGAATAGGTATGTGGTTGCAAGAAATAGAGGTTGCGACTTTTGCGCATTTGTATTTATATAAGTTCCTCGGCTGAAGAAAGATTTTTTTTGCCCTGAAGCCATGGATGGGGGTAGGCAGAAACCACAGAACGCCCCTTGTTATGAACCTTACATACTTACTTACTCCTTTAGCTTCGTTTACGTTTCCCACCCTGCTACTTATAAATTGGCTAAACTTTGGACAAACTATAGTGGGTGGGTTCTCGATATATAACATATTCAGCTCAACTGAACTCCCAAGTATACTTACTTGACATAATTGTTCTCAAAAACGTAAGCAATATCGTGGGCATGAGCATCAGTGTTGACTCGAGCGAGGTTCCGTCACGCGAGGCCGCAGCCAACCCTCAAATGCCTCAAATCACCTAATTGATTCGCGTGGCGGTCTCCTTAGACACGGCAGGCCGGCGAGGACTGCCGTCCGACGGTCCTGGGGGACTTGTTTGCGATCCCGTCAGCCCCAAGCTTGTTAATTCCTCGAGGAAGTTTCTTATGGCACGCGATGGATGGATCCAGATTTATCCATTCATTTAGGTATGCTTTTTAAGGAAATTTGAAAATATACAAAAAAATTGGTTTTGATTTGAGAGTTTGTCCGCTTCGTTGGTCTAGACTCTAGAGGTCCCAAGCGCGACTGCTGAGCAGGAGGGTTCGATCTCGAAGTTGGGGAAATGGTTAGTAGGTTTTCCCATAAGGAATGTCTTATCTGTAGCCCGCAAATGTATGCCGCGTTATAGCTGGAAAGTCCACAGCACAATTAACCCTTCGTCTGTTAAGAAGTCGCAATTTTTCGTAAATTTTATAACTTGGTTAGGTACCTACCCAAAAGGAAGTGGATAGTAGATACCTACTAAGCAGAGACTATTTCAAGTTCATTCGTACCTTACCCACAAGCGTAGGCTTAGTGCTGCAACCGGAATTATTGGGTGAAATTCACTTGTCTTTGAGATAACTAGCATTGTATTACCTATAGGTAAGTAGGTAAGTGTTTGAAGACTCTGAAGCTATCAATTACGAGACTTTCGCACACAAGAAACTCAAATATCCCGCAGCAAAGTTAATTTCAGGAAAAATATAAAAGAGACCTATTTATCTGGATAGCTGGTTTTTCATTACAGGTCTGTATAAGGAAGCAATAGATAGGTAAGGAAGTCCTTTAAGAAGCAACTTTGTTTTAAGCGCGCCTGGTAACCGCCATAAATCAGCCGTTCAGAATTTACGAGGGCCCTCCGCAAATCGGTTTATATTTTCGATAAATAAAATTGGCGCGGGTTTTGCGAGGTAAGCAGAGGCAGTTAGGAGCGCGTCGCCGCCCGGCGCCGCCAGCTGCCGCGTGCACATAAACCCGACTACCCTCGCGTTTTCTTGCTGACAATTTTTTCCTGCTCCGGTCATTACGCAGCTGGGCCCCGAGACAAAACGGCGAATCGTTTAAGCCCTCTCCGGAGACCGTCCAATTTTATTGTGTGTACCTAGTCGAAATTGATATGCCGCGCGAGCGTCGACGGCTCGCTCCATATGACGGACACAGGTTCCGCAAGGGACCATTTGCTGCCTCGCGAATTTCGGGCACTAAACCTTACAAATGGCGATCGCTTCTTTGATGTTTTGTCGTAACGTGAATAAGATGTTTGTCCCAATAATGTGAACTGAATATCGGGAATAAAATGGACCATTTACCTATAGGAATGTATTATTCAGGAGACCTTGAGGTCAAGGATATGTGTTTAAATTCGTAGGCATAGGTAAATGTCGTAATTATAAGGCTGCCTGGCTGTTCATCGACTCAAAACAGTAAAATATTCATTCTTCATTAACTACGGTACGGTACCTCTTTTATTTTTCTACAATAAGAAGTCTGTGGAAAACAATCCGTCAATAATTTTCGTGATCATTTTCGGTTTGACATTTAAAATATAGTGTTTTTCAATAATCTTCCCTCAATAGCTATACCTACACAGTGATGATTGATAAGGATTGCGATATAACCGTGATATTAGGAGTGGTTGTGGTATTCGCACTGCCAGTGACGGTGCTGGTGCCAGGGTTCTCTGTGTGGGATGTGGTGCCCAAGGTGCGGATCTCGCGCCTGCACATCTTTAGCCAGGACCTCACCTGGCCGCAGTTGAACACTGCCATTATTTTGCTGCTGATGCTGTTTTTCTGCTTTTATCTTGAAATTCGGAAACGAAAGTAACTTAATTTTCTCTTTCGATGTTTTAAGTTTGAATTTGATGAACTATACCGAAGTTGATGATTTTTCATATTAGAATACAGATAAATACCAATTTAGGAATTACCTACGCTTACTTTGACTCTACTAAAAATCAAAGTGCGAAAGAGAGGACATGATGGTGGTAGTTATTCATTGTTGTGGTTGGTTAGGCACTACGTTCTTGCGATTACCAATATCTCCTGCTGGCGGCTAGGGGTCCTACTAATGAAATTGCTCTCTCGCAAGCACAGTGTTAATCGTTTATTCATCATCATCCTATTGCAGATAGTTCATTGACTCAGGCGTGACTTTGCGGATATTCATTATAAAATACAATAGACGACGTATATTTAGTAACTTAATCCACTTAACTGTTCTTAAAGAGTCATAAAGAACCCTGTAAGACATCGACACGTGTTTTGCCTCTTTCGAGGCATCCTCAGGATGACGATTGACTTTTTGCGAACCCAGTCACGACGTGTTGCCACGTCAACCACCGAGCGCATAGCCTATATCTGTTAACAGCTGGACAAGCTTTGCTTTGCTTTGCTGGAAAGGCTTTTCCAATCGCTTGCCATTCCACTCGATTCTCGACTACTATCATCCAGCTGCTACCACCCATTCTGCGAAGACCGTTGCTCCACCAGCCATATGGCGTCATTCCTTCAGAGGAATGACAAGCATAACACTTTCCATACTCGCTAGCGACTTGTATTTGTGAACTAGTACCGCTTTATTCACTTACAAATTATTCCATCTAGGTTAGATGACATGGTTGAAAAGGTGCTAACGGTGAGCCAAGCCACGGACTCGACTATGGAGGTGGAGCGCGATCGCCAGGCGAATGCGGTCCGCGTGTGTGTGGACCTACTGGATGCCTCTGCCGAGCACTATGAGAACCTGGTGCTACTGCGAGACGAGCTCCGGAAACGAGAGAAGCTTAAAAAGCAGCACCCGCCGTCAATCGTACCAAGCACTCCTTCATCATACCAATAGTTTATGGGGGACGAGGACGACGGGAAGACCTAGGCCCCCATATGGACATTTTGTGTGGACGTGGTTTTCATAATTATATCAATTTCATCATTGTGTCCCTTAAATGAACTCAGAGGCAACCATACAATTTAATTATCAGTGGATGGTGTTCGTTAAGAAAATGCTTGTGTTACCTACTGAAATACATGTTAATTGACTTTTAGGATTAAACAATTAAATATTCCGATCAAATTATTCTTAATTTTGATTTAGTAAGTACCTACCTATCTACTACTAATATACATACGGCTGGCTTAGTTTCCGGGCTACGGCTATGCAATGCCTAAAATAGTTCGAATACCTCATTCATCATCATCATTTCAGCCGAAAGACGTTCACTGCTGGATACAGGCCTCCCCCAAATGGGGGGGTTTGCCATAATCGCCACGCTTGGCAGGCGGGTTGGCGATCGCAGTAAGGTGTTAAAATGCGTAGAGAACGCTGCTGCCCATTCTCTAGTGAGTCCCTTAGTCGCCTTTTACGACACCCACGGGAAGAAATGTACTATTCTTTACATCCGGCACCGCATGGACATCCAGCACCACATGGACACCTATCGTTCGGTTCGAACACCTACCGTTACAAAACTGTCTGTATTTTCACATGAAGTTGTACTATATACAATGTCGCCCATGGGCGTATTTTTCTGAATATTCATGTTTTTTTTTCGAAAATTAATTTTAAAAGGGTCTATCTTTAATATTTTTCATGATAGTCAAGTTTTATTTTTTGAGTAGCGTTTGCCATATCTCCGATGTTTTTGGCTCGATTTGGATTCTGTTTATTATTTCTAAAAGCTTATGAGTTATTTTATCGGAGTATCTAACATTTTTTATTAAAACTGTAGAGTATGAAAAAAAACGGAGGTGGATACATTTTTTTCTAAAAAAAACAGTTTTTTTTAAATACCAGTGTAAAAAAACAGGAGTTAAAAAATTAAAGATTTCTAAAATTAATTTTCGATAGGTTTTCATGAATATTCAAAAAAATACGGGCATCGGACGAATGCCCATGGGCAGGAATTGTACTCGTATAGTACCTAATTACTAATTCCATGCTTTTGGAACATGCCATTCACCGACGATATTTGATATACTTACCTAAATACATAATAACAAAAATAATTATTTGAGAGCCTTGCACGTCCGCTACGAACTCTGTCTGTTCGCAAAATACTCAAATCGTAAAAGTCAACTAAAAAGTTAGTACCGATGACCGCTGTGAAAATAAGAGTTTTTATTCTACTGTCTCAGTGCTAGAAGTGTTCATTAAAGCAAGGCAACGTCCTGAGGCTCTCGCGGGACGCTGCCGACGCGAAAAAACCAATCTGGAGCTAGCAATTATGGCAAATGACCTAATTAGACCCCACCGGTGCGCCGGGGCCGTCTCGCCACCGCAAGATTTTTCACCTCCCCCGTTGTTTGCGGTCTCGGAGAGAATTGGCTTTTAATATGTGTCGAGTTATTTTGTTTTGCGTGAATACCACGGAATAACGGAGTGGATATCATGGTTTGTAGGTAAGTTTCTCTATGTTTTGGAAATAATGCTTTGTTGTAATATATAATATACCTAATCGACGTATTTTTTGTTTCTCACTGAATGTGTGCTTGAATCTAGTTAGTGCTCCACATTTATTTGACAGTAAAAAAAAAATTCTTCTCTCATTTTAATACGAGCTGTACAGTGTACAGTACAACAATTTTCTTAATGTCCCTCGGCAAACTTCGTGTTTCGTCAGTCGTCGAATTTCTATCAGTTACCCTTTGCACTCGGTGCTTGTACATATTGACTCCTACCACTCCGCCCGCGCTGCTGTCAACCAAAATTACGAGGGACATTAAGAAAATAGTTTTACTGTACGTGAATGTTACCTAGCCCGTGCCGGTGGATAAAAAGATTGATAAAGAGCCAGTGGACAGGATCGCATCGCGGTCCACTGCCGGTTCTAATAGGAACTGTATCTTATCATCACACAGGTACCTACTTATCTAAAATTTTATTACCTGATGATTCTCAATCTCACTAACGTTTTTATTTGTGACTAGGTGGCCCGACAGACGTCGTCTTTTCAAAACAATAGTTCTTACAATAATCCCATAGAAAAAAAAATTTTCAGTAAATAGTTTTTCCCGAATTTGAACATTTCCGGGAAAATTTCCGAATTTGGACTTTTACGAACATTTTAACAACAAAAATTTGCCATATCGGTCCAACCGTTCTCAAGTGATGCGTTTACCAACGAATAGCATTTCATTATTATTTTTATAGATTTATTTATATAGAACCTTTTGACCTTTTGGGGGGGCTATGTCCAGCTTTTTTTTTTTTTTTTTTTGGTTGGGAAATCATCAAATGGCTCCTCCCGCTCCGGGCGGAGCGAGAGGGAGTGTCAGACTTTTACTGACTAAAACCCACCCGTGTTCCTTCCGTTGCCTGTGTGCCGGGGCCGCGATATCCCTTTCGGACAAACTCGCAACCCTGGCAGGGGGCTATGTCCAGCTATGGACGTCTTTTGGCTGAAATGATGATGATGAATTTTATAGTTAATATTTGTAATTAGGATGGCTGCTAAGTGGATAAGTGCTTTCCGAGGCACGAGGGTATCACACCCCCAACTTCCAAACTCCGGGCTGTTACTAAGAAATTCTTAATGGAAACACCCAATATGATAATATAGAAAAGATAATCATTTATTAACTCAAACATGAGCACAATGCATACAAACCAAATTGTCAGCATGCAAGAGATGTTAAAAGTAGAGGTAGGTATATATACGTATATACTCGTATATATGTACTGTCACGAGCACCAATATGTATACACTTAGCAACTTTAAAAAGTGATTTTCTCTTACTGTGGTGAATGTAATTTTATGTTGTAACGAAAATAGTATTTTGGAACCCACACTAATATGAAATAGGTTGCAGTCAAAGTTGCAGTCGTTATTCCATGAGAAAATCGCTTTTGAATTTTGCTAAGTGTATACATATTGGTGCTCGTGACTGTACATAATATATATTATGTACCTATCTAAGTTTATATTTCAAATTCGATGGTCTGTTCTTACAAGTCGCAATGTGTTTCGGTTTACGACATACGAAGTCAGCGTTACGACAGTAAAGCTGTGGTCGTTAATCGCGACTAAATAAACTCAAACGTGCCATGTCTTCTCGCAACTTTGTCGCAATTCTCTAACAGCCCGCTTTAAGAAGAAATTAACAAAAGTTTTTGATGACGAATACCTAAGTATCGCGTTTGGAATCCTCACTTCAAAGAAAAGGAACAGACGACTGGTGTGCAATGTTGACAAGTCATTTACCTTATTTGATAAATGAGAAAAACTAGAAATCGGTACTTATGTGTTGATATCCACATACAAGAGATAGTTTTGCCCGGGTGCCGCGGCGAATCCTTGCTCGGAGACACATTTGTCTCAGCCGCTTCTCCGCTGCGGCGCGGTGTTAGCGGCATAAGCGCGCCTTCCTCTATTTTCATTAGACGGATCCGCCGGGAGCGGATCAGCCGCTCGCAAAAATAAATAAAACTGTTATTGAGATAAGCATCTGCGCGGCGAGGCTTTTCGCTAAGTCCCGCTGTGTCGCGCTGAGCAATGTACCGAGATATGTTCGGATTACGGCACGCCGCAGCTCCGTGCGCTTTCCTTCATATCTACTGGTTTTCTTCAGTGTTTTGCAGCTGGAACCCATTTGCAAAAATTATCTTCTGTATTTAGGTATTTAGAAGCATTATAAAGTTTGTAAGTTATTCATAAAAAGCGTTTAAAAAAGAAATGAGCTCGTACCGTAATGTAAACTCTCGTAATGTTTCAGCTCTCATTTAAGGGTACCGAAAATAAAAACAATTACAAAGATGCCGCGCGCTGTTCAAGAGCTCTTAAGTGGGACAACTGAAGACATAAAGTGGCGAAGTTTAGTGTGCGTGTGCGTGGAGACGTAGACGCACGGATTAGGTGCACTCATGAAGAGGCTGGCGCGGCGCGGCCAGCTTATTGTTGCGGCAAATTGGCCGCACACCGCACCTGCGGCGCCCTGGCACCTGCCCACCCCCGGATTAATTTCTCATCACACCGCCCGTCTTCCCGGGAAATAATGAACACGACATCCTCCGAGAAAAATGCCACTGAGCCCAGAGATGTCGCTCCACTTGATTAATAAACTCTGTAAAGCTGCAGCCTGTTGTGGCTTATATTTTTATGACCGCGTTCTACTGAAATTAGGGAAATATTATAAAACCACTTTCAAAATACTTCTACTGCTCTGTTTTTATTAAGAATATATGAAAGGAATTACAAAATGTCGCAAATAGCTAACACTACGTAGCTACCCACTTAACAGTGTTCGCGACGCAGATGGCAATTTCACGGTTCACAACTTCTTGCCTTGTATCCCATATTGTTTTTTATGACTCAGACAAAGTATTTGTTATCTACATGTACGAGACAAAAGTTTGCCAATAATGTTTTCCGAAAACAATAATTGCGAAACATTGTCGTGAAATTGCAACGGTCTTTAATTAGAAAATTGGTATCAAATACCTGCTAAAACTGTACATAAATATATTAAAAGTTACATCGTCGTCACATCATTTACATGGCACCGGCAGCTTTCAGTCTTTACGAACAATTTCGGTGACATTATATTACCGAAATTTGATTTTAAACGGCGACATTGTGACCACAAAGTCACGAACGCGTCATGCGATACTTGTGTAGCCACAAGATGGCCGGGAGCATCTGTCGGTTTGTCGCTCTTTCCCTGCAAATAACCGTTTTCTTGATCCAATTACTCGAATGTTGTTATTATTGCGGTTCACTACATTCATATGAACACTTTGTGTAATTTCAAAAACGCACCAAACAAACATCGTCTTATTATTAAAAAGTTAAGAAATAGTAGGGTTCGTATTTATTATTATTATTTATGCTTTTGATTATTTGTAAGGCTGGATGTTCAAAATAATATAAACCTGCATTAATAGACACAGTTTATTGAGTAAGCAAACGTATAGAGATGATTTGTTAAAGTCTTCCAAATACGCACTGCTACGCCGTAGCTCCTGGCTACGCAACGCTCAAAGATGGATTTCATGACTACAATGAACTTAACAATTTTTTTCTTCTTCCGTTGTCTTGGTACGATCTGTACCTATAAGAAAACGGTATAAAATGTGATAAGATTTACCTTATACACAATCAGTCAGATTAGTAGCTACAGTGCTTCGTAGCAAGTGAGACAGTTACTTATCTCATAGATTACTTTTCAATCAACTCAGCTTATCGTCCACTGCAGGATACCTATAGGCCTCTCAGTTTGTCCCAGCCACCGTTTTAAGGTCGCGATCCATCTAGCTGGGGGGCCCCTCAGTACGCTTGCCGATACGCGGCCCCCACTCCAGGACTCGTCTGCTCGACCGGCCATCGGTCCTTGGACAAACATGGCTAGCCCAGGACCCCTTAAGATTACTTTTAATGCCCGAGACATGATCACGTGAAATATGTTTAAATCTTTGAAAAGCTAACTTACGATTGCATACAGTAATCTTATTTTTTAACAACTTAATTCTGAACAAAAACTTCATTTGTTTTTTGCAAACTGTTGCAAATACATATAACAAGCTTTGGAACGCTTTTCCCAAATGATTATGAATTACCAATTTATAAAAAATCCTGTCATCGTCTAAAAATATTGGGAGTAAGATTCATGAGTCATTCCATTTTCCTATACATATTTACTTCCTAAAGTACACAATCTACTAATACATATAATAATTTGTACGACATTTATATGCACAAATCATTCAATTTGAATACCTAGTTGCTCCTTTAAAGACAGTAGACCGAATCTACATAAATTTAAATTGTCTTCTGTGGCTTCCCTGGAATTATTTATGTCACTATTTATTGTATTAACATAAATTGGACATGAGTTATTTTATTGGCCCGAATGCGTCGAGAATGCGTTGGACAAAGATTATGATAGTAATTCAGATTTGTCATAGCTCGTAAATGCAGCGTTTGTTTATTTTATATAGTTACGATAGTAATGGTCCTTGGCGCAGTAGAAATCACTAGTTTTATGTGCCCTTATAAAATAGTAGTAACTAACTAAATGGGTAGGTTAATACCTACGTATCGTATTTGAGGTCTAAGTCTATAATATGATTTTTCTGATGGGCAAGAAGGCCGCAAACATCAAAAGGCATCTCTTTTCTTTTTGATAATTTTGATAGTTTGAAGGGCAGGGTCATACTCATCTGCCAGGGTTGCGAGTTTGTCCGAAAGGGATATCGCGGCCCCGGCACTCAGGCAACGGAAGGAACACGGGTGGGTTTTAGTCAGTAAAAGTCTGACACACCCTCCCGCTCCGCCCAGAGCGGGAGAAGAAATTTGATAATATCCCACCCTCAAAAAAAAAGGGATATACTCATTTGTAATAGCCATACCCATCCCATAATTAAACAACACTGATGTTACCTAGGCTTATAAGCTTTTGATAAACTACTTACTTTTAATGAGTTTGCAAGTTTAAGTTGCCATAAATTTAATTAACATAGAATGTTGAGATCTACGTGTGAAACAGTCTACTTTTGTGTTTTTTTTTTTCAATAATAGTTTAACTTTTTATGTAATAGGTAATTTCTACGAATTTTATTTTTATTCAAATCAAATCAAATCAAATCAAATCAATTTATTTGTGAAACATAGGTTTTATGATAAATGGATCTTAAGAACTAAACAGTGCGCTATGTCTTGTCAATTTTGACATACAAATATTTTTAGAGGAAACATGCGTAGTCAAATATCAACTATAAAAGAAAAAAAAAAGAAAAATTAACATAATTAATTAAATAGTTGGTTTACACTAAATTTCAATATTAATTAACATTATCATTTAAAAAGTCTTCAATTTTATAATAACATTTGTCAATTAGCAATAATGTAAGAGCTTTTTTAAACTTTACTTGAGGCATATTTTTTATTCTAATGATAGTGGGGTAAAAACTAACCCCAATTAATAACGGGTAGGTAATAAATAAAAACCAGCCTCCTCATATCGTACAAGATTTAACACAAATAATAAATTATCGCAGAGATAAATGATTAAATTTATATTTCATAATGATACTGTGAATTACAAAGCCATTTTTGTAGTTGCAAAAATTTCCCCATAATTAAATACGCGTTTTTATTATTTTTTGATTAAATACAGTATATGGTACATAATATACAGGAGTTTCAAACTTCCTAACTTGTATAATTATTACGATAGAACTCGTACGAAAATGCTCTTAAACTGACAACTTTTACGGCCCCATATTTCTTAATTTTTGAAGACAACATGAAATAAAAAATAAATATATCTCTATGAGTTCTTGACAATAACACCACAAAATCAAAATTAAAACTTGTATGGACCCCTTTCAATTATTAACTTTATTTGAATTTTTATTATTTGTTGTTATGGCGGCAATAGAAATACACTATTTGTGAAAACTTCAACTGTCTACCTATTACGGTTCATGAGATACATCCCGCTGACAGACAGACGGACAGCGAAGGCATATTAATAGGGTTCCTTTCGGGTACGGAACCTTAAAAAAAAGTTAAATGCAGTCGTTGATAAGCGCATCTATTGAGAACGGCTGGATAGATTTGGTTATAGTCCGAATTACGGAAAGAAACATTTTGAACTGAACATCCTTTGTTCTACGAAATTTTTGTATGAATTATTGTTTGGACATAACCTTATCTGTCGGGTCAGCTAGTTATAGTAAAATCAATGTAGGTAAAGGTTTCCATCCATCTGTCCCGCATATTGTTTTTGTACCTACACAACACACACACAATAGTCTTATACACGTCATACTTTCACCCTGTCTTTCATCATTATTGGAATTATTAAAGAATCTTTTTCCTGTTTTTGTACAAACAATTTGAACGATGTCTGCTTAACGTCTTGTACTAGGTGTTATGTTTCATTCGACTGCTACTCATCATAGTTTTAAGGAACCGAAGAGAAAAAGTCTAAGGGCGAGTTTCACTGTGTTGGATACTATTTACTAAAACAAAAAAAAAAATAGTGGTAAACCATGTGATCCCACCACATAAGCTAACCGGAACTTATCTGGCGGTGGTGAAAAGGTCATAGGGGTCGTTGCGTATCATCGTTACCAAATCAAGAATGTCATTGTATCAAAAATCGTTAGAATAAACTTTTCAACATGAATACAACGGCATGTGACATATCGATGTGTATTTAATGCCATCGGTACTCGATCATCCCTGTCCAAACACAGAATATCGAGGGCATTCATATCCTCGTATAAAATCAGTGTAGTGGACCGTTTTGTGGTCTGACTCGGCAGGGGTCTGGTATTCAGCGCCATCCCTTACTTAAATTCAATAATCGCGTATGAGACACAACACGAGTCAACTGACCATCGGTACATCGGAACCTACTAACGATCATGCGACAGGCACGTCATAGCTTTGGTCGATGGCTTATCTTTGACCATAGAGTGAGGTATATTTAGAGAGTAGGTAATCATGAAGGTATATTATTATTGTATAGGTAAATAATTGTTAGTGACATTATATTGGTTTTGGTTAAACATCATGCAAATGTAACAATGAAGTTGAAGTATTTCTAATAGGCTTCGCCGAGAATTGATTATAATCACGAAAGTCGCCTAAAAGCTTAGCGGAATTACGAGTTTAGGAGTCAGAAAGTTTAATCAAATTAACATAGAGTTAATTGAAGAAAATGAGGTAACTAGGTTTTCATTATCAGAGAGGTTGCAGATCATTAGAGAACTGGTGCAAATAAATAAACGCTGACGCCAAGCAGTAAAGGTTTACGATTTGAACGAAAATCTTAGCCTTATCTCTTCGTGCTCTCTGTTATCGCATAGAGTTTGTAACAGTGGTTGTCAGTTTACTCTGTGAATAGTTTAGCGTAATGGGGTATTGTTAGAGCGGCTGGCGCCGAGCGGCGAGTAACGTCTTTCAGTAACATTACTGTAATGTCCTCCCACTCGGCGACGCGCCCCGCTGACCCGACAGCCATCCATACCACAGTACAGAGCTTTACTATCTTCTTGACAATCATTAGGAACCATCTATGTTGCATTCCGCACATATTTATCATCAATCAACGTAGGACAATGCAACAAGATAAACTTTACATTTGTTATTTGGGAAACATTTAAATATTTGTCTAATAAATAACGCCAAATAACTTTAAATTGACCACAAATAATGAAAATGGACGTTAATCATATACAATGTCTCTATGGGACAATACCATCATTTCATTTGATATGTTAACGATATAGCACCAACAATCTCACATTAAGCCTTTTCATCTGTCAAGTCTTAACAGCCATGGAATTGGGTTGTAATTTACGATTTTATCTCGGCGGGCACCCCGCATAGGGGCAGCGGTCAGTGTGGCCGGCAAAAAAACTTGCACCGGGGTAATAGAGGAATAATGTTCATCGGGCCGGCCACCACGCCCGTCCTGTTGTGACTTGCCAAAATAAAGTCGTAATAATGAAAGATGGCCCGCGTAAGTTGCGCGTAATTTAGTGCGATCTGAAAACAAGCGCTGGGGGCCGTTTGTAGCTGTTTGTCCGGTGCGCGCCTCTCTTGTTGTATTAAGTGGTCGGGGGTGATTCAGTTTCACTTTTGTTGGTCACTTTATGTCCGTTTCGTATTTATTACCGACATCGGCAGTAGATAACGTTGCCACTGTTAATAATAGCGGCCACTCGATTATTGTGCGACTCAAAGCGGCGGGATGATATATGGGGTACGTATATGAGTCGTCAAGGATCGAGGTCGCGTTAAGCCAGCAGTGGAGATTGATGCTGGTCGGCCGCCTGTGCCTGACAAATAGCTGGTCCAGCGGAGGCATCGTAGGGCGTCTTGCCATAAATAAGGATTACGTTCGTGACCACGCAGTCTTGTGGAGTGGACGCAGAACAGCCCTGTGACGGCTCCTGGCGCCGCACGAGACTCACGTCAAACGTCTCGTCGTCCGCATCGTTTGTTACTCTAGACACTTACTTGAGAAATCAAACAGCTCTATAATAAATTGTATCGCATTAATTTATAAAGTCTTTTCGTCTCTGGCTTCCTCGAGTCGCGAATTTGCGTTACTTCGGCGCCTAAGTCCCAAATCACAAGTTAGAAGGCGGGTATCAAGTTTGGCACGAGAAGCGCTAAGCCTTGGCTGTTTTAGGCTCGGCGGCGATGTTTCAATCGTAAGTGCGCCTGCGGCTTAAGGGCTCACCCCTACTCCGGAATGCGTTGAAACGCGCCTAACCTTCATTCCATTTATACCGTTTTCACTGTCTTTACAACTTATTTTGGTTCAACAACTCAAGATTACATATTATTAAAATTGTTTTTTTACCTATTATGTACTTCAGAATCTTGTGTTTCACTAGAGATCTGTAGTACCTACCAAGGTAGTTAACTAATCAAAGAGGCACTCTTTGATTGTTTCTGTCGTGCATCTGCTAAGTAGATTGTAAATTGACACGCTCGATAAAGCTGAATAGTCAGAGTTTGGAGAAAGGGCTTACGTTAGCGATGATAATCTCTCTGATAGCTTGGGGTTGGGGGTGAACATTGTCTCACTTACACTGAATAGTTATGTACTCATTTAAATGTCGTAGCGAAACATCAGGGTGTTTAATATAGCTTTCAGTAGGTAGGTTCAAAGCTTTCGCATAAAGTAAGAAATAATTTATTTAAGTATCTACTTATTAGTTTAGCTTTACCATCACTTGTGTTAGTAGGTACTACCTATATTAGTGACAAATACACAATTAATAAAAGTTGTAAGTGGGCAATATAAGTTTAACTGCATTACAGCAGATAACAGGAAGTCGTAACGTCTCATCTTACCTCGGAGCCGGGACGTGTGCACCCCATTTCATAATTAGGGGTCATAGTGTTATCTCGTGAAATCTCCAATTACATAGATGTGTATGGGCAGCGGGCGGACAAGGTCCAGCCTCCGAGGATTAGCCGATGGTTAGTCTTCTCACGTCGTGGCGAGCCGGGGTTTCAATTAGAGCGACCCGCCCGGCGCCGGGCCAGCCCGCACAAATGACAATATTGGTTTATTATAGCCTCCCATGAATATGTAACGTAACTTTGTTATGAGTCAATATCGTAAACCTGTACGTACTAAACAAACGTTACAGATAAATGATAATACCTCTTTATATGGCACAAGTATGAAAAAGTTAACGGCGTAGGTCATAGTCGGGTCGAGCTCGACCCACCTTTTACGAATGATATTATTACACGTTACATTAAAGGGTTGTTGCGTACTGTGTCTACATATTTTTTAACGTTTTAATCACGGATCTACATAATAATGTGGAACGGGACTTCCCGTCCATCCGACAACTTGATTGATGTGCCTTCCTAGATTTATACGCCCAAAAAGTAACACGCTACACGTCCGCAAAGCTTTTACCACACAAATATGGCATCCGTAATACCTTTGTTTTATTTTTAAATACGACCCTTTCATAATTAGCGTAATAAATTATAAAATGATAATAATACGAGGGCCATCTTGTGAAACGCTTTAATACCGCGCGTCGGGGGGCGCCGCCGGCGACCGCATGTCAATCACTCTCCCGAATGTAGAACAATTCTTATTTCGAAAAAGAATAAAAAATGAGTATCACTTTTATTTTGTGTCCCACTTTGTCCAGTTAGGTCGCCGTGGGCTCGACAGAGACAACGTATGAAATCGGTCTTGTGGTAACATCTGTGCTTTATAATAGACGCTTACGTAGGCTTCTTTTCGAGGATCGGTGCGAGCCCGGTGGGATCGCTTTAACATGATTGATCTGTTTATTTTACATTTTAAAGGAGCATTTTTACGGTTGCTTGTCAACTTAATAACAAAGTGTTTTATTTCGAGATACGTTAAGTTCAGTTTTATTGATAGGTTTCTTTTAACATTATTCATTATTATTTATTCCTTGCGACGTTCGAGATATTTCAAAAGTATTTTTTGTCTATTCGTCATTGATTTGGTTGGTATTGGCATGTTGAGGGATAATGATATGATGATGAATTACAATGACGTAAATGCGGAATAAATAAGCGCCACTTATGAATTGGAAGTGGTTCTAAAAATAGATGTTTTTTTTTGTAAGAGTTATATATAAGTGAAGTGTGTGCGGAGGCGCCAGGGGTTAGAGAAAGTGCTACTGTGTAAGGATACTTGGTTAACATTGAGCAAAGTAAGAGGTCGGTGAATGTGTGGGCAGAGCTTTTAACGTCGCCGTCGGCGTCGGCGCAGACGCACTATGGCGGTGCGGGCCAGCGCTATCATACCAGACCGACAGGTGCCGATCTACTTATGTGTTTTGAGAACTACCAATGGCTCTATTAAAGTGGTCTGCGTAACCGGGTTTTAAAATATAATGACTTGTCGAGAATAGGATCTATTAATGCTTCAATTACTTTCATTGATGTTTAAGTAACGTTTGAAGAAAAGAAAGACGAAAGTGAGAAGGTAGCTCTAATTTGTCCGAAATTCATACCTATGTTTACTGAACTATCACAAAATTCTGATAGATAATGCAATGTAGAGCTTGTTTGATTTAATTGTGATTATTTGATTTAATGATTTTGCAATTGGAGGAGCTCGTGGCTAAGTAACAACAGCCGCACTGGTCGATCCATCAGGTTAAGCTACGCTTGCCGGGGTTGGTCAGTGGATGGGTGACCATCTTTACATACCGAGAATCCTCCGTGCCTCGGAAAGCACGTTAAGCCGTTGGTCCCGGCTGTCATTCATGAATCTTTGACTGTCGTTACGAGTCGTCAGAAGCCCGAAAGTCTGACACCAGTCTTACCAAGGGGTATCGTATTACCTAGTTACTGGGTTGTGGAGGTCAGATGGCAGTCGCTCCATGTAAAATACTGGTATTCAGCTGCATCCGGTTAGACTGGAAGCCGAACCCAACACAGTTGGGAAAAGGCTAGGCAGATTGATATTGATTTTGCAATTCCAAAGTTTAATCGTATGTGCTCACCTACCCTAAAAAGTTATAAAATAACTAAACCACAACAAAAAACATTGTTTATTAAAAAGCTCATCGACAAAATCAATTAGAAAAAACTTCGACGAACAAATTAATAGCGGGTATCGTTTAAGACGTGGTGTTTGTATTGTGCGCGGCTCGTTAAAGAGGCAAAAAAACGATGCTCCGGCGCAGGCAGGCAAGCCGCCTGGCTTATCGGAAGCAATTACACGTTGTTCACTTTATTAATTTCCATAACTACCCTCGCGACATCAAAGCGAGCCGCGATCGCGTGCGCCGCCCTCGCGCAGCGGCGCAAGCGACGGAAAACTGCGTCGGTGAGCAAGGGTTTGGGAAATTGTTTGTGCGCAGAGCTGTTTTGTCTAACAATTCTTTAGTACTTCCACATTATTGTTAGGTGTCTATCTAATTAAGATTTGAAAATATCTCTACACTGTTTTGCTTGGCGACAAATGTAAATGTTCTACTTACGATTATTAGGAAGACAAAAAGTTTTATATTTACGTTAGTCTACTTAGTACCTTACCTACCTTAGTGTTTCCCTAAATATAAATATTCAATCGTAATTCCGCAATGTGTCCCTTGTTACGTCTTATAGCTTGCGCCAGCGTCTGTGCTACTGTTTACCGCGCTGAAACCCTTGAAGATGTTTTAACAACGCTCTCGGTCTGGCACATACACTCTTTGATGTTTAGCGACACTTCAAAATACTCTCTGCTCTTCAAAACACATTCATCCTTTGAAAATTTGTATGATATAGATAAATACTGATTTACAAGAGACAGTCGTTACCTTTTTTATACTACGTCCGATATGTAAAGTCTCTCAAATAAAAGACAGGCGAATCACAGGATACAATAAATCAGTATTCCAAAACAAACAAAATCTCCATACATCGCAAGAGGTGAACAGTGGAACAGAGCGGAGACTTATCTCGCTAAAACGATTCCCACATAAATAAAGCTCATCGGATATGAAACCGTATTTACATAAGAAAAATATAAAGAGGCCTAAACGATAGGTCCATAAGGGCGTCGTATCGGGCGGGCCGGCACTCGGGACGCAGCTCACGTCCACAGGGAGCGCTGCGCCTTTAATAACAATACGAAATATCAGTTCGTTCCTCCGATCGCAAATCTACGTCAATAACATATCCAATAGTAGCGCTCAATTCATTTCGACATAATCTAATATAGCGGGGCACGTTTCCCGCCTAAATCTCCCGCCACATGTCGCCAAGATGGCCGACCGGGCGAAACGCGAAACTAAACAAAAAGGAGATCACGAATCGGTAATATCTTTCGAGTCCATAAAGTTAAACGTTTATTTGCAGCGATATTTTGTCCTTTTGTAGATATTGCTTTACTATGTAAGCACTGGACGTGGGTCGGCTCCCGTTGATATTTGTGGAAAATTGCCCAGAAAAAATTAAAGCCAACCACTCGTATCTACTTCGATGTTACGTGAATAAACAAATTTAGTTAACATTTAAACAGATTTCGCAGTAATTTCAGCCAAATTGCTGCCAATTTTCTCTAAAGAGTTATTTTGAAACCGACTTGGTTTAGCTAATTGGACCACTTTGTTGCGGTTTACGGAAACCTAGGATTAAGTCAAATGACTACATCAAAGTCCATTTAAATCATTAGCGTTAAAAAGACAATTGTACCTATATAAAGAGCAACGTATACACGTCAACACGGCTTTTTGATCATTTTCAAATACCAATAGGATTTTATATATAGGGTTCCCGGGAACCTATGAAATAGGCGTTTTTTTTCTCACAAATAGAGAACCTCGTCACTTCTATGATTTAAAATATTCATCAATTGCTTGGTATTATATCGAATCATGATCATCATAGACAACTACCAATAGTAAAAAAACCTTATTACTTATAGTTTTATAAACATAAAAAATACCTTAAAAATGACTCCTCATTTTGTTAGCAGAAATTACCACTATTTGTTTTAACTTAGCCAAAACTTATTTTTGTCGCTTAATCTAAGTGGCATATTACGTTAATTTAGTTTTTAAACATTACTGCATAAAAGTTTTAAAACATTCGTGTTCATGGTTGTTATATAAATTAAGAAAATGTTAGTATGAAAAATGCAACTTCTTTCAAATTCTCCATACTTAAAAAACGTTGATTTCATAGGTGGGGACCTAACATATACTTTAAAAAAAAAAGACTTCCTTCGTTAATACGAGCACAGTCAGAAATAAAAATAGAATTTAGAATATCATAGTTAAGGTAACCAATTAACCATACTCATGTAATTCCCTATTTTCTTGAGCATTTTCCGCGGAAGTAGAAAATGTTGTACCTACGACTTTCATATTATTATGTTTGTAACGTTGTGGTCATAATTATGACGTCATGTAAATTTATTCCCATCAAAAACATGTCAAAAAATGCTCGTCGTAAGTCTCGCAATGCAGTTCTTCTACCGCAAAAAGATCGGAGATCAAATGTAAAACCAAGTCTGTTCATTTATTCCATTCGTAGCTACATATCTATTTGTCATCTTTATTTCTTTAATAAATATAATGACTTGATCATCGCACGGCAACATAATCACATAAGAATAATAATCTAAACGTACTAATTTAAATAGTCATAATCAAAGATTGAAATCATAGATATGCCCTCACCGTACTACGTCGCGCAAAACGTGTCCAAACAGAAAAATGACCTCGCACAATATGTAATGGCGTTTCCATGACAATCAAGTCAAGTGTCTGCGATATTGTGTGTCAGAGGTATCAAAACGAAACAGAAATGCGACCATCTTTTAACGCGGCAGGGCGAATCTACGATTGAAATCTTTGGTCATAATTAAATAAAGCGCAGCGCTAATATTAGGTATATTTTGTTGTATGTAGAATGTAGATTCTATTGCCGTGTTCGATGCCCCCGCACTGCCGTTCACCCCGATGGTATTTGAGTAGTACTTACTCGTAAGAAGAATTAATGAAGAATCCCTCATTCTTCATTCATGTGATGCCTAAAACATTTTCAAAGTGAAACCATTTATTTCAATTAAGCATAAGGCATTTATGAACGTCAATTTTGCAAAAAAATAGAAAAGAAGACAAGTTCTTGATCTACTAAGAGACTAACCATGATAGGTATAACGCTGCATAACGGCAACCATCTGAATGTAGTGTTGATTCATTTATGAAATCTATGAGTCCCATAGATAGCAAGATTACTGAACTTCCGTATACTGGAAAATACAAGTCAAATTCCAAATAAATCACAAATAGTTTCCCTTAGACACGACGGAGCCATGTAAAGCAAGCATTAACGTAATTCGTCAATACAAACAGTGGTTCGGAATGGCTGCAATTAAGCCGGCCTTTCTAATGCATTGATTGATCAATCATCGGACGACAATCGAAGGAAGTGCTGCTTTGTGTGCCGGCCCGCATTGAGCGCGGACGTGTCCGCCGAATTGATGTGTAGACTAGGCATAGAGCTGGGCTGGTTTTATGCCTATTTTATTTGCTCTTAGGTTTCATGGTTGACGCGTATATAATTCGGTAGAGTAGATTCAAAATCCTGTTACTTTCTTATTCGATACACATTATTTAGAAACTAGGTTTTGCCCGCGGCTTCGCCCGCGTGGATATCGAAATATATCTCACGGGAAACTACCGGGACTGAAAGTACCCTATGTGTTAATCCAGGTTATAAATTACCTGTCTGCCAAATTTCATTCAAATCCGTTCAACCATTTTTGCGCCAATCCCGTATAGATATCCTGAATCATTTTGAAGGATATTAATGCTAATCCATTGCTTCTATGTTCGAAAAAATTGTCTGCTCAACAACGTAAATAACGCAACTAATGTTGTTGAACTTAGGTATACGTCGTAGCAAATCCTTTTTTTTTCAAAAATATTCAATATTCAGTTTTGAGTTCGTTACTATTTTATTATATGTATAGAAACAGTTTAGTGAAGTCAAAGTTTCGAATCTATCAATAGGTATTTCTATAAGTTTATACAGGTAATAAATAACATCACGCCTTGTTACCACGAAGGGTTAACCAGAACACAGGTTCTGATTAACCCTTCGGGGTAACTTCACTAAACTGTTTCTATACATAATATAATAAAATAGTAACGAACACAAAACTGTATATTGAATATTTAAAAAAAAAAAGTATTTGCTATATACGATGTGTACACACGGCTACACATCAAGTTATACATTTCCAGTATAAACTGACCTCGCATTGTACGAAAATCTTATACAATGCGAGATCAGCATAAACTGGAAATGTATAGCTTGATGTGTAGCCGTGTGTACCTACAGTTCAACAACATTAATTGCGTTATTTACGTTGTTGAGCAGATCATTTTTTCAATTTTTCGCCAGTCCCATGTAATAGGGGGCGAGCCTATTGCCATCAACCGAGCACAAATTCAGACTCCGAACTGCTACTGAGAAATTCCAGATGGAAAAACCCATTAACACTACCCTACCTGGGAATCGAACCCTCAGCGTAGCGCTTGCGACGACTAGACCAACGGCAAATTAATGAAATACCTATATTGGGATAGTTAGGTTATATAGGTTTAGTTAAGCTACCACCAAGTATAATTATTATGAAAATAATTTGTTGCTATAGGCACTTATTTACGAGTACATGGTCTTCAGACGCAGGACCAACCGAGGCACGGTATCACACCGCCAACTTCCAAACTCCGGGCTGTTACTAAGAAATTCCTAATGGAAACACCCAATAGCACTTTGCCCGACCTGGGAATCGAACCCTGGACCCCATGCTCAGCAGTGTACTTGCGACTTCGACACCAACAACAACGGGGCGGGAATGGTCGTGTCGGATTGTCGTCCCATCGGACTATGAGAGTGAGGGAAGAGAGAGTGCATCTGTGTCTGCGCACGCACTTGTGCAATAAAATATCTTCCGCGCCAAAGACTAATCTCCATTAATATTGAATGCCATGGCCGAAATACGGTCTGGAGCACTATTATATGGTCATATGTGGTACACCGAATTTTCATAAGAACTTTGTTATTCCTATTTGCTTATAGAGAATTATAATAATTCTTATCATCATCATTATGTTCGGTATTTTAGATAAAATGTAGTGTGTATTCTACCTAAATTCATAAAACTCGATTTTTGATCTATGCCAGTAATAGCAGGCTATACCGATTGATCCGTCATTGTGTCTGAGAGCAGTGATTTCAGCAGGAATTGTTCCACCAGACTTCTGTACCTGCGTAATGCACGAACAAAGCCTTCCGATTTGATTGACTTCATTGACATTTGAATTAAATAAATATTCATTAAACATATCTTTTTACTCTGGACGCAATGACTTGACTAGTCTAGGGTATTGCATTGGAAATGGCCATTTAAATAAATAAATAATAAGTTTATTGTACAAAGAGGTTATTTATACACTAAACATAATTCTACAAA
Organism: Agrochola macilenta; assembly: GCA_916701695.1. NCBI lineage: Eukaryota > Metazoa > Arthropoda > Insecta > Lepidoptera > Noctuidae > Agrochola > Agrochola macilenta. The sequence goes on along the minus strand of OU753559.1, from coordinate 8,442,204 downwards.
TTGATGTCAGAATCAGGTAGAACAGCTGGTTCCTGAACTAAGTAAATATATACTTGTGTCTCAGGATCCCATTGGTAATCGCAATAACAGGTGTTAAGAGATGTTATATCTACTTTAGCTAAAAGATACTGCTGTATCCTTAAATCTTCGTGACCTCTTTCGGGAAACCTTGCCATCCAAAATAAGTTTTCATCACTATTTCTTTCGCAAAGGATACACATGGAATCCTGAAATTCTATGACGGTCGTTGGAAAAATCCTCCGAATTTCCCGATACGAATTTCCCTTTCCGACCAATCGGGTTGCAGCTGAACAAAACAAACGAGTTGGCACGATCCTATCTACAGGCCGGTGAGCGTTTTCTATTAAGACCATGATCTGTCACGAACTGGCATATTCTTGGGCTGTGTGAGTGATGGCGGCTGTCGGCGAGATGTAAGGGTCGTCGGTCACGTGCGGCGATTGCTATTGATTTCCATTTAATTCGGCGCGTGCTTCCACTGGCCTGCCTACCGACGCGCTGCTATCAACGACAAATTGCTGCTGAACCTCTGCTGCCTTCATTTCCACTGATTGAAGGGTGCTTTTGCTTTTGTTTTTTGTTTGCAGGTTTGTTTTTATTTATGTATATGTATGTGGGTTTTATCGTCATGGAGGGTTTAGGGCTTGGCTGTTGAAGTGGAAAGGTATAAGTCTGATGACACGTGTTCATTTCAAAATTCTAAATCCTGAATCTGAAACAAGAAGTCATACGGAGACGACGTGACGTCTTCACTGCATTTCCTAAATATGCTTTGCTTTCATGTTTTCCTTTGGACATGAAAGCACTGGCTAACAGCTACCGACGATGAAAAGTCGGTAGGCAACAAATAATTTACTAGTCATCTCGGTAGTAAGTAGTTATTGTACATATTATTATAGTGTATAAATCATTGTATTAGACGAAATAGTCTGTCCTCGGTGTTCGAGACAATAGCGCGCGTGACTCCATCTAGCACCGTCCGCACTCGCTGCGCCTGCGCTGCTGATTGCATAGAATTTTCTATAAACAATGCTATTCTATTAGATGACCTACACCTTGATTACTAACGTATTTCCCAGCTACCCAGAAAATTGAACAACAACAATTTAAACTCTCGGAGGCAATTTAAAAACTTTGTTAAATATAAACCTTTATTTGATCAATTACTTTTTGATACCCTTTTTTTGCAAAGAAAATTGTTTTTTTATTGAGCCCAGTAAATTTCGAGACGGCTTACGCCGCCCAAAAATTAATTGATCGGATCTCGTTTCTCAGAGGAAACAGCGCGGAAGAGTTTTAATTAGCGAGAAAAAAAGCACCACAAAACTTCCGACGTAAAAAACCGGGAGACAAGGGTGGGCGTAGCGAGGAATAAAAATCTCCCGCTCGTAATGCGGGCAACATTTGTGTGAGGAAGACGCTCAGTAATGGAAGACAAATTTCAATATAATTTGCAATACATAAGCGTGTTACTTTAATAGCCCAGAACCACCCTTCAAATTAAACGGGGCTTAAGTTTTATTTTATTTTTTCCTCGTCGGTTCGATCGTGTTGTGGGCGCGTAAGCAAGCTCCGCGGGCTCGGGGAGAGTCGCACAGGCCGCCCCTGGAAAAAATATAATCCAAGCAAATTAATTGCTCCTACAGGCAATAGTGGCGCGGCCGCGATGCCGCCAAATCAAATTAAGGACGCGCTATAAAAACCAAATTAGTGCCCGCTTTAACCGTGAGGGGGTATTTAGTTACAAGACGTTAGTTCAAATCCCGCCATTTTCATTAACAATAAATATCCCCTTGCAGCCGCACAGAATCCTTATTGTTTTACTTTTTACACCCTTGTGTCCCGAGTGGGATATAGCGCGGACGACGCGACGGCGACGTCTTGTACTGAGGCTGGCTAATTTGTTCTTTTTGTTTACTTACCGGGCAAAGGTAATAAAAATTTGTGTTGCGCGAATTGTATGGACTTTAAATTTTATATAGCCGCCGGTGCCGGGCGAGTTTTGCATTTAATTGGGAAAAATTTAGGGTCGGCGAAGCGCTTCTGTGCGGATTCTTAAACTAATTGGATGGCCGTTACAACTTTTTTGTCTTAAACTTTTACGCAATTGAAGTAGGGGTGAAAAGGGACATTAGAAAAAATAAATTTTACTCTAATATCCGTAAGTATTACGCAACATTTTGGAAGACCTGAACGAATTCCGTAGGTCCGTTATTTGGGTCGTTCTATATTACGTAGATGCAGTTATCACTAAGGGGTGAATTTGATGTGCTTTTTTGAGGTCGGCGGGTGGTTAATTAGAGGTGATGCAGTGAATTAGAGGGCGGTGGTGATCTAAAACAATAAGCTGACACCGTCATTAGTGGCCGGCAACCCGCTGCAGATTGCTGCACCTCCCTAATGTGACGACATTTAGTCCCTTCACATTTAATTTCGTATTTATTACGTCTGGGTACCTGTGCTATGCAATTGTGTTATTAAGTTTATGTTCCCTTCTTTTTAATAATATTTATTTAAATTCCATTTCAGCCCTTTTTTTATTCACAATAAAATTTTATGTTCAGTAACCTGTAATCATTTTGAGTTGAATGATTTTTACCTGCTGACTATGGTGATTAAAATTTAAATTTCCAAAGCATATTTTGAAACAAATTTTATTTATCCTGATCTAAAGGTAACATAATATTTACCCGTAAGTAAATATTAAACTGTGGACACAGATGCACCGAGTGAAAATTTCCAAATCCTTCGCGGTCGTTTCCTTCTTCAATGGGACTTTCTTGTTGCTTTTGATGATTATGATGGAAGGGCTTATTATTTTTATTTAAACTTTTGCAGAAATCGCCAAATAATAGGTAACTTTCTTATTTACTTCCTATGTCCTTTCTAAAAAATATTACAAGCCATTTATCATATCTTCTTTCAAGCCAGTCGTGAAGTATGTCCGGAACTAATTACACGTGAGATGGATGCGAGAAGGAAATTAAATTCAGTATTATTTTATCAATTAAGCAAATTGCTGCGAAGTAAAACCTTATGTTGAAATAAATGTAGTAGGAGGGTGCAAATGATGCTAGGATTTATGAGTTCCGCTTTACCTGGTAGTAAATGTGTGATATTTATACATAATAGGTCCCACCTATGAAATCAGCGTTTTGTTTGGAGAATTTTAAAGAAGTTGCATTTTTCATACTAACATTTTCTTAATTTATATAACAACCATGAACACGAATGTTTTAAAACTTGTATGCACTAATGTTTAAAAACTAAGTTAACGAATATGCCACTTAGATTAAGCGACAAAAATAAGTTTTGGCTAAGTTAAAACAAATAGTGGTCATTTCTGCTAACAAAATGAGGAGTCATTTTTAAGGTATTTTTTATGTTTATAAAACTATAAGTAATAAGGTTTTTTTACTATTGGTAGTTGTCTATGATGGTCATTATTCGATATAATACCAAGCAATTGATGAATATTTTAAATCATTGAAGTAACGAGGTTCTCTATTTGTGAGAAAAAAACGCCAATTTTATAGATGGGGACCCAATATTTTAGCTTCTCATAGTTTAGCTTCTATGAGGCTTCTAGATTTGAAACAGAAGAATAGTTCTTTCTTAATTAGACATGTAAGTAGGCCAGGACATCATTCATTTCGTACCCAAAAATAAAACTGCCGGTCAAAAAATAAAAATACAATTTTCTTATGGGAAATAACATCTTGAACATTTTTTAATATTATAGGTACAACGAAAGTCTACAATTAACCCCCCAGTTACTATTTGAGGTTGAAAAAACCTATAATATTTTTATTTAAAATGTTTTAAGCATTACATAAAAAACAATACCGACTTTTAAGGGAAAATAACATCCTGATTTTTTAAAACTAAGTATTACAACATAGGTCTACAATTAACCCTCTGGCTGCTATTTCAGTTTATACCAAAAATAATATTTTCGCCAACAATATTTTGGACATTCGTTTAAAGACGCAAACAGTAATTGATTCGCTGGATGTCAGTTCTAAACCTGTTATCCCAGGGTAGAAATAGACATGACCTTTAGGTATTTAGTATACCTAACGCTATGACATCAATGGTATGATATCTTTTTCTTCTTCGCGTCGCCGACACGACAGTATTTTAAATCTTGTTGGCCCAAAACTTTGCCACATCCACGGCGTCGTCGGTGGCAGAGCACAGGTCACTTTGATTGGAAGGTATGATATAAATAGGTATTAAAAAATAACGACCAAACGATTGAGAGAAATGTTTTTATAATTTTTTAACACGAGTTGTCACGAATCGTCTAGCGCGAAGATTCGACAAGTTTCAGCCATTCATGGTTGTCTGAGGATACTTTAACCTCGAGAAAACTCTGCAGTTTTGGTAAGAATAACTTTGAGAGGGAGGCTAACAGAAGAATTCAGCTGGGCTGGGCAGCGTTTGGGAAGCTTCGTCGAGTCTTCTCGTCGCGTATTCGTATTCCACAGAGCCTACAGACTAAGGTGTTTAATCATTGCATCCTGCCTGTTATGACTTACAGAGCCGAAACGTGGCCACTCATGGTACAGCTGGTCTATAAATTCCAGGTCGCTCAGCGAGCTATGGAACTGGCTCTACTTGGAATCTCTCTAAGGGATAGAATCCGTAACGAAGTGATCCGGCAGAGAAACAAAGTTGTCGACATTGGTCACAGAATAAGCAAGCTGAGGTGGCAATGGGCCAGCCATATTAGACGAAGAACCGATGATCGTTAGACGTATTCTTGAGTGGAGACCGCGAATAGGCAAACGTAAGGTCTTCAGGCTAGGTGGAGCGACGATCTTCGGAAGCTGGCTGGTAGCAGCTGAATGAGAATTGCCGAGAATCGGGCTGGATGGGGCGTGCAATTGGAGAAGCCTATGACCAGCAATGGACTGCTGAAGGCTGATGATGACACATTTTGCAAAAGTCCACAAACGAGAAAACCGCTGTGTCGAATAGACGTCCTAGTTTAAAATTGCAATGGTCATTTATCTCGAAACATTTAAGTCAAAATATGATTTTAGTACTTTCAAGCTTAAATAGCAGCGGACGGGTTAATTGTATACTTTCGTTGTAATAGTAAAAAATGTTGAGGGTGTTATTTTCCATAAGAAAACCATTTATTTTTCTGGCTGGCACTTTTAATTTTGTGTTCAAAAAGTTCGAAAGCTGAATCCTTATGTCCTTTAAATGTAAGTTGCCTTTGTTCATTTCCAAAAAAAATATTATAGCTTTTTAACCTACAACAGAGCTGAGAGCGTTGAAAGGTTTTCTTTCAATATTTGTTTAGAAGTATAATGGAAACTCATCTGTTTATATTCTGTAAGGTTTGACTACAACATCTACATAGTTGGCGTTACAGCTGTGCTTTTTCGCTTTTCCTTCAATGACTTCCAAGTTCTCACAAAAGGTGGCTTCATCAGGGATTTTAATCATATACCAACGCCATAAACTGAAGTCTCTTTCAGCAACTTTCAGAAGATATGCTTTGATAACGCTAAATTATCATTTTAATTCACCTTTTTACCAGATCAGATCAATATCAACATAATAACTAATAATACCTATGCTCTATATACTTACATACTAAAAGCCTAATTTCATCAGAATGATCAACATCTATTCTTGTCTACATTCCAGTCGATTCAAAAACTCCCCAAATTACACGATCAATGTGTGTATGAAAACATAATAACAGCTCTTCGTGAATGGTATAAACACATTGTTTGGTGTTCGGCATTATTATAGGGCTGAAAAGCCGCCATACGAATATCGTAATTATATTATTAAAATTACCACGACGATTGCAGGAAACATGTTATTTAACGTAGAGTCGATACGATCTTATCGCTTGATCCTAATACCCGATGTGTGGATATTATCGTGCTACCTGACGAAATCGCCCGGATACACAGTGGATATTCGACACATGGCCGCCATTAACGTTTTATGTACAGGCTGTAGTTTTTAATATTGGTCGTTTTAGGCTATAATTACCTACTGAAAGTTTTTCGAAATATTGTTTTTTTTTTTTTTAAGTTTGAGTTTTAAATTCGATGATTTTATAAGACAAGCCGCGTGCCTGATGGGATTTCTCATCGGTAAATATGACTGCTGGCTTCCATAGAAACTATCATCCCCTACTTAAATCCGTAACGAAATTAATTTTCAAAAACGCCTGCTTAGTGGACCCCTTTGTTATAAAAGGAACTCTTATGCAAAATTTCATGCTACTAGACCCAGCAGTTAAGGCTGTCGTAGCCTGTCAGTGAATGAATTAAAGATTTTTATTAGTATCTTTTCGCTATATACAATGTCGCCCGTGGGCATGTGACCGCCGGTATTTTTCTGAATACTCATAAAAAATATTTAAAAAATTAACTTAAAAAGGGGGGTCCTTTTTTAAATTTTCATGCTATTTAATTTTTAATTTTTTGAGTAGCGTTTGCCATATCTCCGGAGTTGAAGATATTTAAAAAAAAAACATTATTTATTTTAAAAAACACAAATGTAAGTTCATAAAATCATAGGGGGATATTGACCCCCCCCCCCCTTTTAAAGGTAATTTTCGATAATTTGTCATGAATATTCAAAAAAATACGGGCGGGCGACATATATATATAAAATACTGTTTATTATTTCTTATCGTTACCCAGAGGCCGATATACTGTAACTCTCTAAGTTAGTAGAGTTTTGAGCAAGACAAAGATGAAAAGCTCCATTTTCAAGTATATAAGTCTTCAAATTAGCTTTTCTTATCTTTGCGATAAAGCTAATAAAATAGGAAAGGTTATTTCAATATCTTGTCATGTATTTAAAAGTTCTTGACGTGTTACCAATCACCATTACCTCAATACTCGCCGAATTTTCGATTTTTGCACACACGGTGCGAGCCGTCGCTTCGCCCGCCGTCGCTTCAGCAATATGTTCACTACCTTAGGATTAGTAAGGAAAACCCTTCAGTTGACCTTTACCATAGGGAGAGATGAAAAGCCTTTCTGTTCTGTGTTGTAAGCAAGTGGAATGTCATATCAATATTATTTGATTGTGGTCTTTCATTAGTGCAGCAAAATCATCAATTGCTTATATAAGGTTTACTTCAACAAGAAGTTGTTAATACTGAACACGCCGTATAAAGTATTATTACGAGACAATGCGGTCTGTTTGTCTATCACGATAATCTGTGGACTGCTCATTTCAATTCCGTGTTGTGTAAACGCCCTAATGGACTCCGGTAATGTGACACGCTTGACGATTTTACTCACAAATTGTTGTACGAAACTCTATTACAATCTAATGACAGTCACCATCTAATTGCAAGGTTATTACGTTTGTTGTGCACGCTGCTTAATGATAGCACTGGGTAATTATTGAGCGAGGTGAAACCCTGAAGATGTGTCGAATTGAATCGTCGGGCCCGTAATGACGGGGCGCGGGCACTGCCGGATGCCGCCGTATTAACCAACTATCAATGGCCGCATAAGATTAATTTTTAATTGTCTTTACCCCCGGGCTACACTCGATACACATTCTTTATATACGTAAATTGCAGTATATCTTGTATTTTAATAACTAGCTGCGTGATTGATATTTATTTGCAACTGTGTGGCTTTATAGCGTGTTATTAGCAGTGGAAATACGGTTCATTTGAATAAAAAACCTGATTGATTGATACATTTTGTAGATTCGGTGAATAATATTAAAAGGGTGTAATCACTTTTTGTGAATATTATCATAATTGATTCTTAGTAAGATAGTCGAACTTTCTCTTTCTTAACAAAAACTAAACATAAAACTCTTCTGTATTCAAAGTTAAACAGCAAGCGAAATAATTAAAAATCTATAAGACCATCACATCATTTATACATTTTAAAACATATACGCGCCATCATTAACCATGTTTAAGTGGGCCACTCGATACAGGCCTGTCACGACTGTCATCAGCGTCACCACCGTGAAATATGGAAATGCTGCGATCCACCGTATCACGACAATCTCACACAACATCTAGAGCGAGTGACGAATAGATTTCGTGAATAATTTACCAGACAATGGACTGTCAACTCTTTTATTGTATTATTTCGGTATTGTCGTGTCGAACGTCACGAGAAAGTGGCATTTGTTCGTAATAACGTTTAAATATGTTTGCGTAAGCTTTGTGAAAGCGTAATGACTGGCGAAAATAAACGCTATGAAATGATAGAGATAATTTCTGGAGGGTGAATGTAAAGTCGTGTTGTGTTGTAAATTAATGTTCTACACCTATATTCTTGATTAGAATCTTGGTTTACAACTTATAGGAACATTCAGCAGATTTTTTTTGTAAACGTGGTTACGATATTTTGTTTTTCACGATGATTTCCTATAACGTGTTTGTCACAAAAATCACTTGGCCACCTACTACCTGTATTATTATCTATAATATTTATAATGGTCAGATTTCTATTAAGATTTGCAAATGAAAGACATGTCACTCCACTTACATCTAAATGAGTGCCGAGCTGAAACTCGGTCGCTAATTGCAGAAAAGTGGTACACGGTAAGTGGCCGGGAAAACGTTGGAAGAAAAAGATGGAAGATATACGCTGCAACGTATGAGCACTAACAAGCTGTTTCCACTCAACACGACCTTATCTTAGAATTAACAGAAAAATCATTGTACGAGTATGTTATGTACTTGTAAAGCGAACGCTAAATAATGTATCAATAGCCATTGACGTACGCAGTGTGATGTATTTTAAACGAAACTTGATAATTGAATTGAAAGTACTGCATTTTTATGACGGAGGATTGGATCACGGTTAAAAAAATCATAACGGTAATGTTACGTATAGATCCATTGCAAAATTTTCCTTGCACAGACTACTTGGAGCAAAGTAAAAAAAAAACTGTTTCTTCTAATTTCTTGACCTCTTCTAAACGAAAAAGTCGATTTGAAAATCCGTTTAAATGGCTTTCAATATTGCAGTTTCCAAAGGTAAGAAATAGCAAGAATCTTGTAAAACCGACCGAAGCGGATTTGTTTGTCGCTCGGCGCTCGGTACTAGGTGCGGTGGAAACCTCGACCTCTTATTTTTGCCGCGTCGCCTGAGACGGACCTGGATTGATTTACGGGGCCAAGTGACTCGCCCCACCCGACCCGGCTTACTCCTAACTAAGCTTTATTCCGGGATTACGCAAAACACACGCCACCGATCGCTGTGACGTGTGCCGAATTGAGAACAGCTCGCCTCTACAAAGGGTCGACTTTTGATACTGTTTAAGAGGATAAATAGGCTCTTGCAAAGTTGCTTTTTATGACTTTTATTAATCGCATGGTTTTGGCTATTTTACCAAGTTGTAAAAAATAATGTATTCGTGTAATAATTCCATTTATGACCATGATTTTATTTCCCACACTTAGCTAAACGCAAACAGCAAAGGTATGAATATTTATGAAGAAAGAGATAAACTCATTTATGGCATAATTTAAGCCACTTTCGAAAATACCATCGATTGGTCAGATCACGAGGAACTTTAATAAATCCCGGTATTCTGTTTAAGTTATTACACCTATTAAACGCAAAGTAAGAAGACACGTTCCTCCATTAAGGCAGTCTCAAGCAGCGGGCCGGCTGAAGCGCGGGATATTATCGCGCCGCTTGTTGCCCGCGTAAAATAATAATGGCCGAACTTCCGGTGCCGGCGGCGCGGAAAACTTAAGCGAAAAAGGCGGGAAACGCCCCCGGCCGTCGCCGCTAACTTTGTTAACCGCTCGGATGTGACGTCACTTAATTTATTAACACATCCCTACCTCCGCCGAGAGGTAATTCTTGGTTTTTACGACACTTTTCCACTTCTCACTCAACGTGCTACAATTTCGTAGCGCCACCGTAGGCGAATAGTTTTGTTGACACTCTGTTTTTTACTTCTCATATCTTTTATCATTTAATAAGAGAACTGCTTAAAATATTATCATAGACGAAATAACATAATCAGTATGAGGGTCTTCTCGTTTCCGGGAAAAGTGAAGGAAAATAGAATCCGGATCACCGGCATTAACACGTTCAGTTCGGGGAGCCCTCCTGGAGGATTCACCTTGTCGCATATGGGATGATGGAAGCCTTCGCGGAGGGCTCATTTTTAAATGTAGGTTTTTCTTAGCGAATATTTCTATCTCTATTTTCTGCATTATAAACCGTGCAAATAAAATCATTACAAATATTCACTAAAAAATTTAACTACATACAGCGACAAGACCCCTGAAAACACTATTTTACTTCGCTTTACAGTGTTTTATAACACGGTTTTAAACCTAATACCGTTGACCGTCCGTGATGGTTAACTTTAGCGCAAACGTAATGACGGCAACCCTCACGGAGGGTTCACTTCCAATATGTATGGCGGCATGGCGTATGAGTTCTATGAAAATGGGTGGAGTCGAAAGTGCTAAGAACAAATTTATAAAACTGTTTCCATCAAGATTGTTTTACGTCACTTATCTACTAAGTTATAAAATAGTATTAAATAAATATTTAAATTAAGACGCTGCTTTTGTTTATTGTAACTAATTAAGATCTTGAAAATATTTACATCTAAATTATTCAATTTAGTTATGACACTAATAAGATTGAAACTAATAATGTTTTAAGTATTATAATTTATTGCTTGAGGATCAAAAGGTTAATAACTTTATTAGAATATTTTATCAGGCGCTTCTTTTGTCATCCTCTTAATTATGTTGACGAACGGTACCGACTTCTCGAATAGATAATATTTAAAGTTCTTGTATAAATAGTATACAACATATGTATTCTTTAAAGATCAATCCGAAATAGAAATAAAGTGTCAATGTATTTTTAATGATTCATTAAAAAGAGCTCAACATTGTAGTGTATGTTCGCTACAAACGTCGCGTCCGTCGATAACGACAAGTGAAACTTAAAAACAACGTTCCCGAAAAACATAGCCGACGGAAAATCAATAATCGAAACCGCACAGAGAGCACTCGAATAAATACACACCGACTATCCAATAAAACACGTGAATCGTTTACAATTAAAGCTTTAAATCGGCAATAGGTGTTGCCATAAATCGGACGAGAAAACAATCAGCGAGGCAGCGTCGTTCGCAATTAGCGCTGCGCGGCTCGATAAATTTGCATTAATGCTTTCGAAAAATCCGAGCGGCAATAATTTTCGCGTGCCATGTGTTGTATAGTGCGCCTACCCCTACCTACTTTTTCACTGCGGCCGCTGCCAAACGGACCCGGAGCTACTTTTTTCAGCCAACAGATTTACTCCGTTCACCTGCAGTTTCAGTATCAGATATCTGTTCGGTTGTTTCTCGTGTTTTGGCATATTGAGTTGTTTCGTAAACTACGGCGGGTATTTACTTGCTTTGTAAGTTGGAAGTGCGACTATATGTAAATCAATCCAATCCTCCCAAATAACACTTTTATTTTGGAGGAAGATACTTTAAAAAAACTTTACTTTCGACATCATTATACTTTCACCGTTTTAAATGGCATGTACTCTTCTCTCTATTAGAATATGAACAGGTGACTTCACATATTGAAGTTTATTATTATCCCTTCAATTTAACATACACAACTGTAAACAAGGGTCAAATCGCGACCTAAGTTAAAACTTAACCCTTGTCCTAAAATAGGGCAGGTCAAATCACTAGGTACGCGGCGCCCGAGTCTCGGATGGACATATTTCCACGTTGGCAATTCACGCGTATCCGCGCTTGATTTACGCAACGCCCCCTGCCTCAGTGCACTTTACACTTTTGCAGCTCTGCGCGCACCAACGCCTATTAATTGATATTCGCCGCGACACACTCCACACATTTTTATACACAATTCCCGATAAACAATTTTTAGAGCGTAACATTTTTTGTACAGCTTTTCCTTTCCTTTCGGGTACTCTTTGACGAACAAAGCAGGTTTTAATTAATATAAATAAGTTTCTTAATACCACTACCGACACAATTAGTTGATTTTAAATATGAAGACATTATAATAAACGGTATTTTTATCGGTGTGTTTGTTTCTTTTCATTTTTCGATTAACCGAAACTATCGGGCTTAGCTAAAATGGTGTTCGATATTGCGTAGGCGTCGAAATCAATTTAGCATGCTAATAAGCGAGTCTCCCGGCGAGATAATGTGTCTTTATAAGTGTGGGGCGCCCACCTCTCGGTGCACACATCACACGTGAAGATAACCGGTTTGTTAATAACCCGCGCTTGGCGATAAATACTCTATGAACATAACGCGAAACTCACGGTTTACATAAAACGAACGATTTGTACGACTAGTGCTGTACTTTACGTCTTTTTAATAGTGTATTTATTTAAAGTAAGTTTTTTTTATAGATTTGTTTTAAGTTAATGGTGAATGGTGCAGGAGCGTGGTTGTCACGCTGGGTGTTATGTCCGATATATCTCCATGTTTATGTCTTATGTTCCCAAAACTCTATGTGGGCTTTTTAGCTATGAAAAAACAATTGAGTTCGATTAAATTGTTTGGGTGTTTTATACCAGAAAAACTGTAGAACGGTAGGGCATTTGCATGTACAGTTTCATTTCGATAGTTAAATCCACAATACCGTTTACTCAGTTTAGTTTGTAACTGTGAACGTAGGTACTTATCAAATTGGAAATACCTACTTACAAGTATTATAATATATTGTTATCGACTTAATTTGAATACAAGATTAATTTGTTAAGTGAAATATCGTCAAGTTTTATTGAGCCGTGTTGCTTGCGTTACCAATGTGTTGGGTTCTATTTCATCATAAAAACGTAACATCCGTCCGGTGCAATACTTGAATTTACCTTTTTGTTATCTATTGAATATTTATAGCATATAATAAACTGGAATGACAACTGCGCACAGCACATCGAGAAGGAAAAGTATTAAAAACATTTTTCAAATTTTGTGGAGACGTTAACAGCGATATTAAATAACATCTCTATTCACAATAAAATGTGTCATAAAAATGTTTAGGGATAGTCAGGACAGACGAGCGAGCCGGAAGAGTGTCGCCGCGGGGGTGAGCAGACCAGCCTAATATATGAAAATATTCAATTTTATAACATTCTGTAGCGATAACATCTTCCTGTCGATTTGATATTTTCGGCGGTAAGGTAATATTATCCGCTGGTCAGTGAATGGAGGACGGAGCCACGCTGCGCGAGCGCCTGCCAACATCGTAACTTAACACTTAATCATTTATACGGACACTTTATAGTACCCAGGGCTGCGATGCTGAGGACCTCGGCCACAATGATACTCGACCACTGACGTCTGCGGAGAAGCCTGTCTACTAACGACCTCCGTTGTTGTATATTGCTACTCATTTAAATATAATGTTCCAAGATTCCATTACACCTTTATGTGGGACATTAATATCAAAACTATAAAAATATATTTAAGTATAATTTGCTTTACATTCAGTTAACTTTTGACTTGTTGCTGGACTCCACAGACGTCCAATGTCGATTGCTGTTTTGCGAAACAGTAACAGACATCCAAAACCAACAACTTAATAAGTTACTAGCGTTTGCTGCATTTGCAGCTTATATAGATTCCCAATGATTTCACGTCATTATCACACGAGAACAACGTGTCAACCAGTTTCCTTCGTCCATTAAACTGTGTACATAAAAGGGCAGGAGCGCAAGCGCAGATGTCATAAGTCAGGCGAGTGAGGTGGACGATAAATTAGCGGGCGCCTGGTTGAGGACGACGGCATGCGTGGGCGCCCGGTAGCCTGTAGACTGTATAGAGTATACTCCTGCTTACGCGGTATCACGTTACAGTTTGCAGACTATTGCCTTTAGGTACTATTTCAGTGTTTTTGTGGCTGGACTAGGTTATTAAATGGCAATCGTTAAAATGTTGGTAATTCTTTCACAGACTGCGAGAATGAGAAAGATTTGGTGATCCTCTGTAATGAAGTATCTTTTGTGAATCTGATATCATATGACGAAAAAAAAGTTGAAGAAAAAAAAAGTTTAAGATAGCAATAAAGCGGATTAATTGAAGTAATTAGATCAAGCAAACTCTCTGAAAAAAGCTTTCAGGCAAGATGTTTTTGTCGTCTTTGATTTAGGTAGGTAACCTAAGTTACCTTATCTCTACCTAACCTTTTCCCAACTATGTCGGGGTAGGCTTCCAGTCTAACCGGGTGCAGCGGAATACCAGTATTTTACATGGAGCGACTGCCTATCTGACCTCCACAACCCAGTAACTGGGTAATACGATATCCCTTGGTAAGACTGGTTGTCAGACTTTCGGGCTTCTGACGACCGTTAACGACTAAATACCACAAATACCTAAATACCTAATGTGAAAATGAAAACAATTAATTCTATTATACTCGTATTAACACGGAGTTGAGTTGACCATACTTGCAAGTTAGGGATACCTTTATTCGACAATAACCGAGAGTCAATACACACCGTACTGTATGACGAAAATAAATTTATTTTTATGCAAGCTGTGACCGAATGAATATATCTCCCAAGTGCATCGGAATCAATGAGAGTGAGTCAGGGACTGATGCCAAAACCCGCGGACAATAACAAACAAGCAGCCGCGTCCTCCGCACGAAGGGCAGCACAAAAACATCGTTAGTCAACGAACTGCTACCTACCACCAGTCCATAACACAGTTCATTATTTATATTAACAGTTTAGCAGTCAGTGGCAGCTCTCTCGATCCCGACTTATGGCCGCGTGAATATGCGTGGGCATTATTTGTACCCTTGTTAAGCGCTGAGGATATTATAAAAATGATTCCTTTATCCGCGCTGTGACACTCGCTGGAAATTGGTCGTTTAATTTATGATCATCATAAAAAAGGATTCGAACCCGTGCAGGTTGGAATTTCATTCATAAGAACGCAGAGGCGTTTGGGTCTTTATGGATGGATGTTTTCATTAATTTAACGCGGATCCGGCGATGCCACCGAGGTATCGGGTGTCCGGTGACAGTCACACAGATCTGACAGATAGCCAGGCTCGTGCGGCGACTACCGTTCATCCTTCTTCCACATTTGTCACACCTCTCAGGTTTCTCTGACGTCATTCATATAAATAGCATTTAGCTCAAAGTTTCTAAGTCTCTCTGTATGCGTAGCCTTGATAAGTACCGATCTATCTTTGATATGAAGAAATGCAACTCATGGTCAAGTCGTGTTATGGTTATTTACATATTAAATCACGCATTCCTTGAGAGTCGAGTGCGGCACTTAATTTATTGCCGCGATCAATGTAAAATAATTCTTAGACATTTCAGAAGATCAGTCATTATTCATTATGAGTGGTGGATGATGCGGCAGGGGAGCACGTCAGGCCACCGAGTGACCGCCAGAGAGGTGCGCGCACGCATATCATCAGATAAGCGACAATAACTCGATACGCGTTCCAAATAAGCTCAGGAGCGCATTAGTTAGCCCGGTGACCGACACCGACAGTTCGCCTAATCCACTCAAAACATTCGGAGACATTTGTCGGCTCGCGGTAGGGATCGGGTGATCGATAGCGCGACTCGCCACAAAACGATAGATAAAAGCCGATAAGTCAGAAGAAATATGACGCGAACAAAATCGGGAGATGTACGTAATAAGATAAAAGTCAAACAATGATTCGACCGCGGATTCGCCGCGGCATAATTTATGTGACAACGCGTGATGGACGAGCGGCGACTTTCGGTAAACTATTTACATACGGCGGCGGCCGCGCTGTCGGATTGGGTTCTGCTTGTGACAGAGGGTGGGGCTTAGTACCGAAAACAAATGTCACTGTTATTTATTAGGTTACGGTACTATTAAGCCTAAGACGGGAATTGTGGTTTGGATATAGCCAAACCATTCGGTGGCGCCTAATCCGGTGAAAAATTCCGGAAAAGCTCTGCTTAGTTATTTGTAGTACTTGCCCCTTTAAGGGTTGAAAATAGAATTAGGACTATACATGCATATTAATAATTCCATTAACTATTCGTAACTTCTCGATTGCCTCAGTTCGTAACATTCAACTTTAACTGAGTTAAGTTTGCGAGTGACTTCTAGACGTCTCGGCGTCTTCGTAGCGCGGCGCGGGCGGTGCGGTCCCACGGCGATCTCTCTAATTGAATCAAATCCCGCGGTCTCGCGCCCGACACCAACTCCCTTAGCACGTCGACTTAGATTACTTCCGTCTGTAAGCAGGTAGGAGCGTCATATAGCTGGTTATATGCACAAGGGGTTGCAAATAGTAATGTGATGTATCTACTCGTGCAGAACGGAAAGTTGTAATTCCCTTTGTCGATGCTGTCGCATTTTTTTCTTATATCGACTTCAAAGTAAACGTTGGGTCATAATCATAATGTACCAAAAAGAAAAATTAAAAAACTTATATAAATTTACTATCAATACAACAATATAAAATCATGCCTGTTTTCCCAAAGGGTTAGGCCAGTTATGTTTAAGTCCCATGTAATAGGGGGCGACCCTATTGCCATCAACCTGGCACAAATCCTGGCTCTATTGGTATAAATAATAGTTACAAATCAAATACTTTAAGTGAGGTTTCACTGTAATCATCTTTTCCTGCTACGGAAACCTCTAAGCAGCTTCTACGCATTCTCTTCAGGCAACTGAATAATAGATACATTGCACAAAAGAAAACAAACCATCATTTGTAACTGCTGAAGTCCGAAAACTGCTTCTATTTATCTATTCACATTGACCTTATTGCTTACGGAGATGGTTGGGTTGTTTCAGTGGGGTGATAGCTGTCGCCGTGTCGGGAGTTCGGGACACAAATTGAGTTGGTAGCTACAGAGGACGGTCGTAGGTGAAAACGTTAGGCGAGCGACAATCCCCGCGGAGACAGCGCCGAGGCAGCTCCGTTTTTATCTCGACACTGTACGGTGCGGCGCGGCGCGGGCGCTCGACCGTGTAATTGGATGAGAACGGCGCGATCCCAATAGCGCGCCCTTATCTGTTCGCGGCAAATCCACCCCCGCCCGCCCCTCAGCACACCCGCGTCGCCCGACAATAAGTTTTTAGTGAGTAATTCAAGATAACCCCTTGATGTTGTTCATTTTCACACTTCCTTTCGCGAGAACAGCTCTTTATTGCGTAATATGTAACTGTCTCGACGCCGACGGGAGTCCCGGGGGCTCGTACACAAACTTCGCCCCTTTTATGATGTTAATGCGATCGCCTCCGACCCTCCTATCTGGATAATGATAATTGCTTTTTCCGAAATTATTGTTTGATGTTGTCGCTCGATGTAATTTCTCCAAGTCTTTTTAAATGGATTTTCGACTCTTGACGTTAGCAGGTAATTTGTTTTAAATATTTCTAGGCAATTTACTAGAATAATTATTGTGTTAAACAAAAGTAATTAAGTGTTTTTCTTAAAAGTCTATTAATTTTAAATTGTGTTTCCTTCCTTTACCTTAGGTACCTACTACGTCGTTACACTTATTGATATCTTCATTGCAGACTGAAACAATTGTCAATACTCTACCTACCTACTATATTTTTGTCCGTTATAAATGAAGGATGCGAATTTCCTTGCTTGGTTGCGACTATATGCTACGGAATCTGCTCTACATTTTCCCTGCGTAGCCACCACCCTCCCTTTGTTCTACTCAGTCGTAGAACACTTAGTTTTGATTGAACAAGTTGTTAAGAACTCACTTTCTGGATCAATTTCCTCCAAAATATTCATTAGCAATGAAACCTTAGTAATTAGCTTTATTAAAGGCTTATAAGACATAAAACACAACAATATTTTTGATCCATGTTTCTCAAAATTTATTTTTGTGTCTTAAACAGAAATAACGAAAATGCGTTTCCATGTTTCAATCATGACTGATCCCAAGTGCCAACAAACAAAAACCTTCGTTGAAAGCCTACGATAATCATTTTCACGAGAGTTATATCAGCGCACATACGACAATTCTTTTTTAATGGGCGCACGATAAGCTGCAAAGTCCTAAAATGCGCCACATCTCGCCCAGTACGGCACGCAGTGTTCTGTTTATCTTTATCATTTACGTGTATGGCATGGTTCAGGAGTGTGCTCGCGAACTGTCGTCATATTCCAGCGCTATCAGATGGCCTCCCCCGGGGACGCGCTATCTCCGCGCCTAACCGCAGTCCCGGAAACAACTGCTCGCTACAACTACGACATGTTTATATTTTTAAATTGTACCTAATGTTTTGGTGGGGAAATTCTAATGCAGTGTTTTTCACGCGGTTTTTGAAGGGGTTTCTCTTCATACACGTTAGGTATAATGCCACAAAATACCTACGTCAGATTTTTAAGCTTCTTTATAATTTATTGTGCTACTAAAGTTCAGTATGCTCGTATCCTTTAATAATTAATTAACGAGGAGCATCTTTAAAAACAGAATGATTCAAAGATTTACCTGTTTAGCATCCGCAAATTTAATGCTTTTATATACCCTACATATTACCTAAAATGATCGGCAGATTCAATCTTATAAACCCCATTCAATAACGCAAAAAGCAATTTGGAAGTTCGTCGAACAATTTCGTCAGATCAAAACACGAATGAAGCTCATCTGCCGAGGGATCAATACAAGAGGCTCCGTGTCCCGTGTGCCAGGAGTCGCGGCTCACGTCGCCAGCTCTCATTTAAGGATCCGCCGAAAACTTATTTTTTACTGTGTTCATTATTTTGAGTGAAATTGCGAGAGCATTAAGTTGAGTATAGGGTGGGACGCGACGGGCCTATTACCGGCCGCCTTGTAATCAGAGCCGCGCCGGCCCCATGGCCCCATCCGCGCCAACACAACACTCGAAACACATATCATTAATTTGTTAGCGATTTCTTGGACTGTTCCTCGAATTGTTGAGAAGTGACATACCATGTAACTGTTACTACCTTTCGAAAGAGAGAACTGTGAATTCAGTTATTTAATAATATTTTGGCAGCACAGATTGCCGTCAAGTTGTTTTATTTTTGCTTCTTTGAGGCCTTATTGTAATCGTTTTATTGGAGATTTCTGTAAAAAAGTCGATAACATTGATCATTATTCCTTAAAGTTGCATATGCATGTAATATATTCAGCATAATTTTACACTTGAATGTTACAATTTAACATAGAGTCGGTATCGGCGCAGCGCGGCGGCGGCGCGGGCAGGCGGACAGAGCGCGGCCCGTGGCAACGCATCATAAACGTGCCATCGGCGCGCCAGCCCTATAATTTCCTCCCTAATTTTCCCATTTTAAACCTGTGATCCAAATTAGGATTTGCATAAAATTGTTAATGACAGTTAACGCAATATTCGACGTGTCAAAATTGGCGTCTACCTATTCCAATTTTATTATGGACTATATTATCGCCGATATCGTCTTAAATTGGGTTCGAGCGGGTAATTTGGCTTAAACATTCGGTTGAGCAGAAGCTAAAAAAGTTAATGTGAACGGTATTAGAATCGCTTTTTATAATGCCCTGCACGTAAGCTTTATAATCTCTGCTAAGTGTACCGCACAATGGGAACAGTCTGCTAGAATGACTGTCATGATACACAGAACGTAAGACCGCAGAGATTACAAAAATGTTTCGGAGCCGTAGTTTCTTGGGTGGCAATAATTACTTATTCTAACACTTTATTACAGCTAAATAATGATAATAAGTGAGTGAGAGAACTCGGCGGTGGCGTGTCTCCTGTAGCCTGTAATTTTGTGCCGACCCCCAATCACGCATTTCTCACCCGAGCGCGTTGAAAAAATAATACCTCCCGAGATTTGTCTATAATTTGTCGGATGCCGCACGTCCGCCGCACGTACGGAACCGCGCACACCCGAAACGTAGCAGCTGAATCGGTTTCTATTCCTTTGTTATTTTATTTAGACAGTAGCTTTCTAATATAATATCTACACTATAATTTTCGGTAGATAAGTATAATCGACTTGTGTCGGGATTTAATATAAGCAATTTGGAGTGTTACGCGGAATTACAGATTTAGTGTCTGAGTTTTCGTGAGGTGTACCTAATGATTTTGGGGTATAGCAAAAAAAAAACAATTGAAATGCGTTAAATTGTCCTATTTTAGTTATGGTTGGTTGGTAATACATACTTACATCAGATTTATCTCACAATAGCGTTTATCCTGTCAATCGTAGTCTATTCATTCGCCACGTGGTTGTGACCGCACCGAAATTCCCGATGCTATGGGAAATTAGCCGACAAACTTACACATTCTATAGTGTTATTTTGACAGTTGACTGACAGTTGCTTTCGATGAAGAATTATGCGTAACCGACAAGTGACGTAAACCGAGATAATATAACAACATGGCCTTTATTTCCACAGGGCAGCCATTAGAACAGTTAACACCGTAACAATGTAAGCTTGGGCAAACAATAAAATATGGAAACGAAAAAGGTGCATGTTTTAGGAACAAGTTTGTCGACGAATAAACCATAATCTTAAATATTCGCTGTTGCTCGATTCGCTCAGACATCACTATCGGAGACGTTCTTCGATTCAGTCCGATAAGTTGCATACGACATTATTGGCAAGAAAAATAAACTGTTCTCCGAAGTTCGATACGCGATACAATCGGGACACGAACGAGGAACGTTTAGCTCGCCACACTGTCACTTGGGCCACACAGCTCGGCCTGTCAAGCTGCATGAACGATTGCTTTTTGAACGCTACCTACAGTCCCGGGCCACTCAGACGCACAATATCCATTCATGTAAGACAAGTTCGTGTTGGTGCCACAAAATCGATGTTAATCTTCTTCATCTTTACGCCTTTTTATCCTCACGGGTTAGTAATAAGCCGGAAGACACATTTAATTTAAACTGTCTACGTTACAAATGGTGTTCCCGTGTATCATGTGTGACATTTTGTGGTTACTTTAAGATGGCGTGACGGAAAGAAGGCTCATACGCAGCGGACCTAGCACGCTCTATCGTGACAAGATCTATGACATGCTAGTGCTACTAGGCTTGCTTTTAGCAGTGACATGATATGCGCCAGTAAATGGATTGTCACCTTTATGTTCAGTCGTATTAGATGAGAACAATTTACGCATGAAGAAAGTAGTTACACCAGCGTATAATTTACGCGGTATTCTGACATGATACAAAATAATTGCCGTGACAAATCCATAACTGTTGGCGAATTGTCGTAATATGTTTTTTATAAAGCCTTCGTCAGACAGTGGCGGCAGGTGAGAGAGTTGATCGACGCTCGATAAATTGGATTGACAGCTGGTGTGCTGCTTGCGCAAGAGTTGCTGCCGCTTTCGTGTCAGACTTATTTGCGTTTCCCAACTTACAGATAATCGCAACAATCTTCTACTGTTAGAGCTATTGTGTTGCTAATTTACTGGTGTTTTGTTGTAGAGATTTGTTAATAGTTCGTTTAGCAAGATAAGCACTGTTTAAGAGCTAATCACGCAATGAAAGCGAAGGCTTATAACACTAACGTCGGTTGGAATTACAGAATAGTAAAATGTTATTGTTCCTATTGTCTTTCAGCTTCATCATTATTATTTGAGACTTGTGTAGGTAATTGAAAAGATCAAGTACATAATTAAAACTTATTAACATATAACATGTTTTCATGTCATAAAACAATCCATTTTCCGGAAGTATTTTTTACACTCTAAACTCTTAACCAAACGTTGTTGAAATTAACAATTTAACTATATAGGTACCTAATATATCTATACCTACATATTACAAAACAAAGTCGCTCTTCGTGTTTGTCTGTATGTCCGCTTTGTTCTTCTAATCCACGTAACAGATTTTGATGAGGTTTTCACCATCGTTTAGAGGATTTATTCCGAAGGTTTATGTGAATAAGACGTTTATATTAAAGTTACGTTTACCTAAGAAATGTCGATGTTTTGTCAAGTCGTAAACACTGTGCGAATCAGAAACGGGTCGCTAGTTTATAATAACACATAGTTCCGTGTTCACATTCGGCGAGCAACGTCAGAGACGAGTGGTGGCAATGTCCCATTGTGCTTGTGTGGCTGTCGCGTCGCGTTGTGACGGATTACCGGCACTTTAGCCGCTTATTGATACACAAGGCTTTGTATCCATTACCTTTGCCTGCTGCCGACCGGTGGAGCTGAATTAAAGCAGGACACAATAAGTGGGATAGAGGGGGACTTGTTGGAGCTTTTTCAGAAAAAATATCATGTTTGGATACACAAACAGTCTCATAGTGTGGTCTATTTTCAACCATTATACTATAGTTTTTAATAGGACTCATTTGCCCAGTATCATTATTTAGGAGATAGCCTCCTAAATAATGATACTGGGCAAATGAGTCCTATTAAAAACTATAGTAAGCTTAAGAACAAGTTTCAAATAGCTCGTGTTGATACACAAGACTAGGAACCGATCAGAGACGAAGGACCAGAAGAATTTACTTACTCGTCAAAATTCTTTACGTCATTAGGAAAAAGAGTCATAATTCAAAGCGGTTTTGTGTACCTTTTAACTTGGGCGGGTGTATGTCCCTAAATTAAAAGTTACAGCTTTGTCCTATTACAGCAGTTTTCCGCAGAAACCTTTGTACCCAAATCACGTGAATCAAATACTGTCACCGACATAGCAACGTCTTTACCTATACACATAATTAAACAGAGTCACGTATCATTTAAGCGCAGATTAAGGGTGTACTCCAATGACCCTTGCGATTAGTAGCCGTGGAGGAAGCCAGTGCCGGTGGCTACGGAACGCAAAGCCGCCGGTAATTGCGGCTTCGCCGATATCCCGGCAAGCCCCAACTTATCCCCGAGGATGTTCGTTAGTGATGCCCACTCACTCAGCCGTACGGAAAACACTTTCGAAACAATTGCCAACTGACTGTGTTGCTCCAAAACAAAGTGCTATTAAACTGAGTCAAGATCGGATGACATTTCACGACTGTGAATTTTTGAGAGGCTAATTTAAAGCTTCGCTCAATTTTGCATATCATTGAATAATGTTTAGTTGCTCAAATATTAAACCTTAGCAAATATTCGCAAAAGGTTTCTTCGTGACAGACTACTTACCTGCTAAGTTCTCCTTGACATAATAAAAATAAGTATCGACTAAAGTCATATCAGTCTAATCATCGTGTTAGTAGCCGGACCGAGCTCAATGTCCACTTGGCGCATTCTCTACGGTCCGAGGATCAATGACATAAAAACAATCATACTGATAAATTACTATCAGAGTTAACTAACTGAAGTGAATGTTAGTGATTTCTTTCACCGCGCTGCTGCCGCCCGCACCGCTGCGCGAGCGCAAGTCATCCAGGCATCTCGGCGGCCATCACAAATTACAAACAAAAAGCTAGGAGCGTCCTAATCTGACGTCGCATCACGTTCGATCATCGACTGATCATGATTTACGGACACGCTGAACGGTGATAGGTGATCAGCTCTATAACAATTGATTCTCGTTTGTTGAACTTGTGCGCGCATCATCCAATTCTGTTTATTGTACTAGTCATTGAACAGCGTCGAATCGCACACGCCGATATGTACTCAACAAATCAGTACAATATACGTATATGTTCTGTAGGAGCAATCGCGCTTTCAGTTAATTCGCATATCGCGGAACAAGTCAATTTCGCAATAGGTCACGCGGCTTACTAAACCTCTAATGAATTGTGATTTATGAGTTCGGTTTACACAAGCCTTTGTTCACTTTTTCATATTTGGTAACTGGGCTGACGTTATCGATGATGTTGAACAGCATTACGTAGCCGATTCATGTAGCATTTTATCTATAAAAAACTTCAGTCCGTGTCTGTTTTACAATCTACTTATAGTCGCATTAGTATTTAGTGTTACCCAAGTATTTATAGCGACTGTTCCACAAAAAAACTGATTGATCACCGGATTCACCTGTGAAATATTCTAAAAATGTAACAAAAGCGAAGAATTAAAATATCGATCGATCACAACACGAGTTTTGTTTAGCGCGTATCTGGCGGAGCTGGGTCGGCGGAGCTGGGTCGGCGGGCACGGAGCCCCCGTCAGCCCACCTGTCCGATTAGCATCACCTCCTTTATACGGGTCACTCAGTGACGGCACTCCGCCGCACGCAAGCCTCCAATTGAAATCTGTTTCGTTATGCCGTGTCAAAGGATCTAGCTGACGCGGAGCAATGCCGCTGGATTACATGATGACTAATAGCGAGGAACGCAACGCATTCCCCAACTTTATAACTGTTGCGTGATTCAAAAGCAATCAACGTTATAGTCGGCACTCAACGATATCAAACTTCCATTACCGTGCAATATCAATAGACTAACAATCGTCTGCTTAATTGATTACAAAAACAATGTTGTTATTGGCTCTCGGACCGCGGACGGATACGTTAACTTCCTCAGTTCTTGCATATTAATCCGAATTAAAAGCAGCGATGGTACCAAATGCCGAGCATTAACCGACGGGCCCTAGAGACTCCATTACGGGCAATAAAATGCCTATTATTATCGAGGGCCGAAAAGCTGATGCACGCGATGCAATTACTTGATTGGCGGTGTTCTGGCCTGTTCGGGCTGAGTCGTGATTGATGGTGTACATAATTAGAAAACACTTCAGCGTGTGTCTTCATCGGCGCAATCTTAATTGCGGGCAGCACTTACTGCGCTGAGTCAAACAGCACGTGCCACAGCATCGCTGCCTTGCCGCCGAGCCGTCGATAATAATTCGATACTGTCTGAAAAACATTCACATTTGATATACGGCACGGCTGCAGCCATGATAACGGTTTGAACGCTGCTTTATGTGCCACTGATATGAACTCAATCACTTTTCATAAGACATTAAAGAAATTCTTTGAACGATTACCGTGTGTTGTTTATCCTACATTAAGCGGTGCATCTTTTAACAGTTTCAAATAATACTGTTTTCTGAAGTCCTACAGATGACAAACAGCAGCGGTATTCAGGAGCATGGCTGCAGCCTCTCCACTAAGATTCAGGAGCATGGCTGCAACCTCACCACTAAGATTCAGGAGCATGGCTGCAACCTGACCACTAAGATTATAAAATCGCAATAGTTTACAATTTTCACAACAAATGATCAAATGCTCAGCCCATCTCTTATAAGTAGCAAGAAATTCGACTATATTTAAAGAGTTAGTTCAAAAGACACTTATGTGCCATCTCATCGTATATATGGAGGTACCCATAGTTTGGTTTTAAAGTATGGTTTTGGTTTCGTTTTGAAACCAAAACCATACTTTAAAACCAAACTATAAACTTACCAAACTGCAAACGTTTGTAGGTATCGCAGTCCAGCACCTGCTAACGAGGTTTTGTCATAAAAGTAATGGTTGTTTCTTTTACCTGGTTACTACGGGTTAGAACAGAGCCTGTAGGTGCTCATAAGTTCCTAAATAAAATAGTGCCATACCTAAGTTTTCTGTATCGTTTAAATTAATAAATTTACAAACATTAATTTAATAACCAATTGAGGTAATTAATTGACGTAAAAGCACACATCATAATGACTCGAACTCCTTGAAAGATTTCAATTTGCGTTCGGCGCTGTTTTCTTTCCATTTCTACATGTGTAAGACGCACTCAAAATACTTCCTAAGCTGCTTTGCAAATGATACAAACCATCAGGCGGAGAGTGAGCGGCCGATAGCGGCCGACACCTCGCAGATTTATGGCTGAATGCCGATATGGCCGCTATTTCCGGACGATATTGATATTTTCAACTCGCTGTACGGCTATTAGCTCCTGACGCGCTAAAGTACTTCGTGAAGTGAATTCGGTGCACCTCAATGAACGCCAATATCAATTCCATACTATGCGAACATACTGGAATAAAAATAACCATAAAAATCGTGATGCAAAACAAAGTACTCCGCTCAGATTGCGCTACACACTGAAGGCTGGCGCGCTGCATTTTATATTATTTACCACGGATTTGTTGGAAGTGCATGCAATTGAAACTACTTTACAGTCGCAAAGCTTTTCTTAGTGTCGTTGCATAAGTCGAGGTCTGTGAGGCGGATGCAGATCGTCGGCCGGTGGCACCACGCGCGCTGCTCCGCAAGTAATCAACCTATTAATAAGGGGCTCTGCACTAATACGACCAATTAAAACGGTGACTCTCGTCTTGAGACGCCCACAGTTTTTGGGCTCGTTCCAGCCGGATTAGTATTGCTTCGACGAACTTACTGTGTGTTTTATGCGTTTGGCCGGCCAAGCTTCGCGCGATTGTGTTTTGTCTCGTTTTCATGAGAATTTTATGTAAATTCGTGATATTAATATTCAATTGTCGATAGCAGTCATCGCTCGTAATTTCAGCCGGGGGCGAGCATTAAGTATGGACCGTGACCGCGTTGACAGGGCGGGAGGAGGGCGGCAGCGGCGTCTTTGTCGGCGTCGTTCTTTGATCGGTGCGCGGGCGCCAGTAGCGACGGGATCGAGTGCCAGTTTACGAGCACCGACGCGTTTTATTACCAGCTGCCTGCTTCAATCAATAAGCGCGAACGGCCATTAGCCAACCTACGCGGTGCCAATGTTGCAGCGGCCAAAATTCGCACGCCTGCTTCAGTGCCATTGATATCCACGTACTGATGATTCATTTGAAAAGAATGAAACAACAGAACATTACTTATGACCCCACTGAATCTTTATTAAAGTAATTCTACGCCAGTAATTTTGCTAATGTGATAAACGTTTCTGTCTTGCGAATGAAAGGTAAATGAGCGTAATCAGCTATTTAAATCTGTCTGTGCAAGTTGTAACAATCAGCTGACGTAAATGGGAATTTCTAACAAGTTATAATAATTATGTACTTACTATTGTTGCGGTAAGGCTTGAACCAGAAGATAATTGCAGATAGCGTTGCATTGCTTACAGCGATAAAAAAACAAATTGATTATGTGGCGTTTAGGTTGCCCATTTTTTTAATAGGGTATTTAGAATAGCCTATAAGCTCGTCGTACCTAATAAGGGTTTATTGATTAAGGACAGTACAATTGTACAAGTATATGACACAGACTGCATCCGGTTAGACTGGAAGCCGACCCCAACATAGTTTGGAAAAGGCTAGGCAGCTGGTGTTATACATGACAGAAGTAGGTAACTGTGTCTGCCTGCTTAGCGTTTTCCCAACTATGTAGGGGTCGGCTTCGAGTCTAACCGGGTGCAGCTGATTAAACCATTATTTTACATGGCGCAACAGCCTATCTGACTTTCACAACCCAGATACTAGGTAACACGATACTCTGCGGTAAGACTTTCGGTCTTCTGCGTAACGACGTGTAAGACTTAAAATTGTAATGTTAAGTTTAAAAAAGTCTCTTAATTAAAATACTATTTAGTAGCTTATTGGGAACACTCGTCAAAATACATTAAATAGGACTTAATCTCTTTTGCATCAGTGCAAAACTACGTTTGAAAAAATTCATTCACGCTCTAGTTAGAAATTCATAGAAAACACAGCAGCTTAGTTTCAAGCGACGGCAGATGTCGTCATGTTAGCGCTCGCCACGCATGGATAGTTTAAAACAATTAATCGAGAGAAGCGGCTACCGAGCGGCGAGCGATTCTCTCGAGTAATATATTCAAAGTCATTAAGTATCGATACAATATCGATATACTACCGTATCGGTATCGTTTATATGCTATAAGGAGAGTACCGCGAATCTGCGCAAAAACTCTTTCATCAACACCAACCAAGGATGGGACGGTAATTAGCTTCGATTGCCAACGAGGACGGCTTTATGCAATGTCGATTATTTTTCATTTATGTGTATTTACTTGTTACCAGAGGCTGTAAAGAATGAAAGGAAAATAGGTTTATTGCTGGTATTATTCTAATAGTTATACTTATAACAAAACAGTATCTGGGCGACTGAGCTCTGCTCTGGAAAAAATAGAGTAGCACAGGTGCGGCAGTCTCGACATAGATAGCGATTGCTATCTGACCGAATTCGGTCGGCCCTGATGGCGTCTCTCGACGGTCAAAAGTGCTTGACAAGCACGAAAAAATCTCGTGCTTGTCAACCATGTCGCGGTCATCTATGGACGCCATTAATTACCATAATACGAATTCGGTCGTATAGCGATCGTATCTATGTCGAGACTGAAGGGCATTTTTTTTTTTTTTTTTTGGTTGGGAAATCATCAAATGACTCCTCCCGCTCTGGGCGGAGCGAGAGGGAGTGTCAGACTTTTACTGACTGAAACCCACCCGTGTTCCTTCCGTTGCCTGTGTGCCGGGGCCGCGATATCCCTTTCGGACAAACTCGCAACCCTGGCAGGCATTGGCCCGTACGGACCCCGTCAGTTGGTGCTGACATCTCTTTGAGGCGCGCGTGGAACACAACCCGCCGTCGACCAGGGCCTGGTCCTTATCGGACGGCGAGCTGCCCATTGCTCACCGTCCGCAAGCCCGCGCCTACGGTGGCTGGAAGTCGGCTCGCGACTCCCGACGCCCGGGGCGTCTCCTGCGGCGACTAGGGGCGCGAGGGCGCGCATCTTGCATTTCCCTCGCACGCTCCGCCTCCTCCTTCGCGAGCATTACTGCTTCGCAGAAGGAAGTGACGGCTTCCCATGCACTCTCGCTCCGGACCATGGCCTGAACCAGGGCCGGACGCGAGAGATCGCCGCTGCCGATCGCCTCCGTGAGGACACGGCGGTGCCCCGCCCAAGCCGGGCAGACCTCCACCGTATGCTCCACCGTGTCCTCCGGGCGATCCACAAGACTGCAGGGCCTGGATAGTTCATACTAATTCCATGCTGCCATGTCATTATATGGCCATCTTGTTCTAAAATTTGGGTTCGAGCCCAGCTCGGGTCAAAACAGGGAGAAAAAGTTTTTTTCCAGATATGAGACCTAGCTAGATCGAGTTTTCGCACCCGTAAACCCCTATATTGCAACTTTCATCGAAATCGTTAGAGCCGTTTTTGAGAACGTGATTACAAATATAAATATATATATACAGGGTGGCAGGGACATCGACGCGAAGCCGGCTACCATGGATTCAGTACATGATTCTGAACCCCACCGCGTTGAAATTTTTCGTCGGTTATTAAAAAAAAAACAGCTGCTCCATACATTTTGACCGTGTAGGTATTGCACTTTTCTATGAAAAAGTTTTTTTTTTTTTAATAACCGACGAAAAATTTGGTAACCGGCTTCGCGTCGATGTCGCTGACACCCTGTATATATATGTATTTGAATATAGAACACATACACACTATAAAACTGATTTACATCCGTAAGACGTCCTCGTAACAGAAGGTCCAGTTGAAAACCAGCGTCAGACACTAGTTGTCTGGCATTTATGCTGAACTGGGCCTAATTGGCGCAGCCAATTTTGCCTAATATGAGGCACACAAAATTATTTTAAGTTATCTTTATTTTTTCTGTTTTTTTTGTTTTTATGTCAATATTGTGTGCGTCAAATAAATTTATTTTCTTTCTTTCTTTATGTATAAATACAAATATTGCTCATTTAATAGTATAGGATGTAAAAACATGTAGCTAATTCTTTTGATATTTTTATTTTCTTTACATGACAAAAACTGAAAAGTAGGTATTTACTTATGTAATGCAGAAAGTGCAAATAGGAAAACATGATTTTAAAGGTAGATTACTTACCTTATCTTGAAGCAAAACAAGTTTTCTATAAAAAAACATCATTGAAGGAGACTTTTTATGAATGTTCTTTTTTAATACAAAACTTGAATTCTAACGCATTTTCCGTTGAATTTTGTCTTCCTTCAGAAAAATTAAAATGAAAATCTCCGAGTGCATTCACACATGGTTCCTTTCAAGTCACCACCATCCAAGTAATAAAATGATATCGTTACAGCAGCAGAGCCGCAGTAATAGCGCCGGTCCTCTGGCGGCCGAATTTGCAAAAAATCACGCCTGAACAGTAAACCTTTATGTACTTGCAGTTGGTACGGTCTACATAACAGTCTGTAGATCAGAAATAGCTTTTTCAAAAGACCGCTTATTTATTTAGGGTTATTCCCCAAACTTGGTACGAGTATTTGCCATAGTTTCTACTTTGTTTCTAGTTCTAGTCATTTGAATCAAACTTTTCGCGTTGTAGAATCCGATTTGCGTTGAACTCTACCAGCCAGCACTTTCACTGATTTATTAGGAATCATACTTACTACAGTCCAGCGTAAGTTACTTATATGTAATCAGAACTGCCTCGTTATTTACTGATAAAGATATACGGATAAATCCGGATACCCCTATGGCTGTCAAACAAAAGCTGGGCTAAACCTTTAGGCCTTATATATCTGCACGACCTTTTATTTAAAATGGATCTGTTGACGCTCGTATGGCGCTGTTGAGAAACATTTAGAGCAATTATTGTTTTGTAAAATTTTACTAAAAAGCTAAACGGCGTTCGTTCCGATTTTTCCCACGCGCCAACGGTCCTTGTATACCTATATTTTCACTTACCAAACAACATCAAACCACTGAAAGATAATGCACCATATTTGCGGACGCTATGTGTGAGCGGGCGGCACCAAGAGCGGGCAAGCCAAGCTTACAGGTGCTTAAATCGCGATCAAACATGATCGAGACGCTCTCTCCGCTACCTCGCATAAATAATACCGCTCCGCACATGATAATTTATATACCTTATATGAAACTTATACGTTTATCCGCCAACTTAATGGTGAGAAAATTGAATCGCAGTGTTGAATATTCTTAGCACGCAAGTAAGTTTTTTTAATTACGCTAGGTAATTGAAGTTTATGGTGATTATGTGAAGATTTATTAATTACCACTACTATTACACTACTTTTAATTAAAATAATGCATGGGGGATATAGTGCTTGTGCCTATACGCAGTACATCAAACTGGTGCATGTCCCACAAACAAGTTTTATTGGTCCGAAAGTTGTGTTTGAGTTACAATTTTACCCTATGAAATTCTTTCGAGAGACATAATTAATGCTTTTTTTTACTTGACCTTACCTACTTACAAGTTCCCCAAAACATGTAATCGGCCTACCTCAGTAGCTCAAGACTATCTTCTAACAACCAATAACCAAGAGAAGCTCTACAAAAACTTACAAAGCCCATTCATATTTTCTTAACAACTCCACAAAGAGCTCTTAAGAGCACTAGAACAGTATCAAATGTGTGGCGCCAGGAGCCTCGACAGTCGGCAGCTCAGAATAGGTACGTATAATCTCTTAGTGAGCCGCCGAATACATCACTCTTGAGCACGTAAATAGACTAAGGAAAAAATGCATGTGTCCCAGTTATCTGAGTCCCTGCAGCGCTGTGTGTACTTGTTGCCATCGGGCTAATGGGCCTTTTTGTATGCCGCCTGTACTTAAAGGTAGGGCTTACCTGTTATAGTAGTTATGTCGAAAGAAAGAACGGTTACAGTAGCAAGTGAAGAAGCATCAAAGCCCATTTAATTCTTGTTTCCGCAAAAATTGTGACATCTTGCAACTCCGTTTTTTGAAGACGTGGGACGTGTGAGATGAAATCCTCGGTCATCGGTTCAGCAGGCGTAGGGTACGGAGGTAAAATGACATTTAAACAAAAAATACAACTCAAGTAACGTATCACAATACTTTGTTTGTGCTCTTAACATTATTAACACATCTGTTGTAGGAAAACATCTCTCTTCACCCAAATGGTCGCAGATCACAATTGTCACCAATTATCAGGGTGTGGGCGCGCAAAAAACGACCACCATGATGGAAACACCTTGGCTAATGTGCCAGTTGACAAACCAAGATATAGGGCGTGAAAAAAATATAGTTTTGCGAAACCGCAGGGGTGCCACGTTAGTGGTCGCCTTGTCCAAACACGGACCTCCATGGGTGACCACGTGGACGAGTTCTGATAGGTTTTTAATGAACTTGCAATTTTATTGTAGATAAATGAAGGTGACATTAAGAATTGTGTCTATTTTGAAGTACTCAGAACAGTATAGGAGGTCGACCAAATTGCTTTTTAAAATAAGGGCCGCCTGTTTGTCCTATTTTTTGTAAAAAAATAATCTATTTAGAACATAATAATGGTGGTCCGATTGATTGAATTCATGAAGCATCTGTGGAAGTTGCGATGACATCTAAATTAGTGATAAAAAGTGATGTTACTAACGGCGTACCTACGCCTTGATCAGGCTTTGAATAATACAGAAAATTAAAGTGACATGTACAGAAATTTTCCTTGATGACTCTGCCCTGTTTAGTATACTTAGAGTTTGTTTGCCATATCACCTCTTCAGGCCACTATTATTGAGTAATTCGATAACCAACATCGCTAACACATTCCCCAGTGCCAACATAACAAAAAGCCAAATATCAAATATATAAAGATAATATATATCGCCAAATGTATGTTTTGCCGATCACAAAATCCTTGAACTTTAATACAATAAAAGGACCAATTTTTCTCAAGTCATTGTACAGGCCACACGGAGTGACCGCAAATGGCGCTTGTGGGTAACTGCTTACCCATTTAGTTTATACTAGGAGACGCCCACAATCATTCACGAGTACAATGGGGTCTACTGAAACTTGTGTGTTTGATAGTTTTGAGTGAGTCGCGAGTGAGTTGTTTGTGTCCTTCGTGATCAATGGCACAGTAGGAGCTAACGAGACTTGTATGATGGTGGCAGATGTCTTCTGGTTAGGGGTTTATCTGTATTAGGGTGGTACCTATTGTAAATATTAAGTTAGAGATGAAGAAAAAAGTCTATTGTTGAACAAGTTCTTCACTGGAATTAATTTATCATCATGAAGCACAGATTGGTTTATATAAACTTAATGTAATAAATAATTTGGGTAAGTACGGCAGATCTGTATAAAATGGAGGTGAACCGTGACATAGATCCTCATCTGTTTTTAATGGATTTGAATATTTACAGCTATTTGTAAATGACAATAATATTATTGAATAAAAATGTTTATTCTAAATGTAAAAATGCTTAATAAACTTTATGAAGTTGTTGAGGAAAGAATACCTATAAGGGCCACAACCACTGAACCACATCACAACCACACCACAACCACAACCACACCATAACGACGATACGTGGACCGGTGCAAATTTCTATGAAAATTAATAGTTTATTCACACGGACCACATTTGACCGTCAAAATCAACCGTGGTGGGCGATACCGACCACATTAAGGCCACGTCGTGAACTAGCGCCCGGCCACATAGCAAGCACAACGATGCCTGCCTGCGAACACTAGCCACATCGTAACCACATCGAAACTACTAGCGACAACGCAACCACAACGCAATTGCAAGAAGTTGTATTGACACTATTGATCACTATTCACACGTAACCACTGCTTGACCACATTTTGTCACTACGATATTGTGTGGTTGTGGGTGCGTGTATACAGGCCCTTAGAACATATAAAAAAGTTCACTGTAATATGCTTTATCTTTAGGTAAGTACCTATTTTGAAGTTCGGCTTCTAGCGTTAGGCCAAAATCACATATGCACTAAAACTACACAAAGAAAACTATTTTAGACACTTCGATTAATCAGAAATCAAAAACCCCACGGTAATTAAACCCCCAAACAATCACCATCAAAATTGTTCCCTCTATTTATTTCAAATATTTATCACAAGTCATTTTATAACTAGCAAAGATGTTCTTCAAACAATAATTGTCTCTTGTTCAAGGGGGGCACAACCTTTAGTGAATGAGTATTATAACAATATAAGAATGAAAACAACGACGTGCTATATATAATAGTCATTTGAAGGCACAAATAGGCACCTGGTGTACCATGCTGTGCCATGTTGGCTAAATAAAGTCATCTTCACATTCAACTTGACAAAATATTTCGGGCATTTGAAGTGCCATTACTTTCATTTTATAGAACTGGTAAGCACAAAAAGTACAAAGATTGTGGATTTTCAGTTAGTTTTTCATTGCATTTAGGAAGGTATATGATTACGTAGTTATAGTACCCTCGATGTTTTGTTCTTCAACAGTTATTTACCAGTGTATCGACCCGCAAAGAGTCGAGGGAAACGGCCAATTTAATGTTCGTAGCCCATGAGCAAGCAAACGGTCTCAATTTACTGTAGCTAGGTACTTAACTCGCCTGTTTCTTATGCAAAGCTACATACATCCGGCATCGACGGTGCCTGACTTGAGCTTACAAATAAATATGGAGATACAACCATAAGCGATACTATATTAAGGAGAGGATTACTCGCTGTGATATCGTGACACTTTGTAATGAGCCCTGATATTTATTCAAGGATTTATTTACTTACAAAAGCATAATAAAATAAGACGGAATGCGCGTCGTGTCGAGTGAAGGCAGCGACCGACCGAGCTAGATATGTCTTCGTCACAATTTACATAAATGATGTATGCGATCCGCCTAATACTGCGCGCTGGTCATTTATTAAGCAGTTGAGTAGTTGCGCGCGCGCAGCCAGGCCGCATAGCGCGCGTGCCGGCCGCGCCGCCGACAGCCGGCCTGGCCGCGGACCACACCAGAACAACACTCCGACCTCATCACAGAATGCCATGCTCAGTTCTGGGTCAACCTTGTTGACGTATGTTAATGGACAAAGTGATTGTTATCTCCAGATAAGAACTGGACGTCACTTGCCTCATAACCCAACGGTGTCATTCCAGACGAATGGAACTCAAGTAGAACTCCAAATTGTAACATCATTTATATATTTTTTTGCAAATATGTCATCTAGTCACAAAAACTATGAAATGTTGGGAACTATTACTGTGTTTCCACGTGTGAGCGCACGCCCCCCGGCGGCCGGTGGTCGAGCGCGGGTGGTCCGCGCGCGCGCCCGCTCCACGCGTCAGCTTCACACGTCTACTCGACACGATTCTACTACACGGCACTCACGAAACCCAAACAGCCCTACGGCTGACGTCACAAGACACAATTTCCAGCAATACAAAAAAAATACAATGTTACCTTTAGAAGATCACCGATGCACCAAGCAACTCATTACACATGATAGTAGGTCTACCGAAAGTTTAGATTTGGACGTAATAACAGATGGGTGTTAATTGCTATCATGAGGCGTCAATAATTGTTTTTTTTTGTCACTAATGGCAATGGAAGTTCCGGGTTATGAAAGTTTTTGTAGGGTGTAATCAAGTCGTAATCAGCGGTTTGGCTAGAGCGTGTGAGCTACTCCGCGGCCTCATCTCAACGCGGGAAATTATTAGTTTGGTGGATCTATTCCGGCGCGAGTTCGTGTTGAGGCGCTTGTGAGTGCCGTATGAAGACATTAGAGCGATCTTTATGAGCCATTGCGTGTGGTTCCGAGTGTAATTCATGGCGCAATCACATCTCTCGTGTCTCAGCAATTTATGACTAAACATTGGTTTGTAACACCATTGAATCATGATTATTCATTTTTTTGTTATTAGAGGGACATTTAGAGACACACACGTAATATCAGCCTCACCCGGAACTTCCTACATCATTAACCAGAAGTAATAAATAAGGCAAACACAAGTTTCGGTAAAACAATTTGTAACGCCTTACTACGATCATAAATCACAAGCGTGCATCTTGTTTCACAGAATCGGAGCATTGCCGAAATATTTAGAATCGTTTCTGTCATCTGACGGGTTCGTTTTTGTGGATGCTGGTTTTTGTGCGGGACCGCTACCGACGGCGCTAATGAGATGAGACTGATGAAAGTTATGTGCACCCTCACTAACTGTTGATTTTACGAAACAAATCGTGTAAATTGTTAGGTAATACTTCAGCATTATTGTAGTCTACATTAAATAAACAGTTAATTAAATATGCATTATAACAAGTTGTGTAGCTACATTTTGCAGTGAGACAGTCGTGAACTCAGGGCCACCCACGCCACAGACTAGAAGCACGGTAATCGTCCGTGACGTCGCTTGAAGCATGTCATGTCTGGCTACCTCGGAATTCACAACATTGGCGAGAAGGCTACCCGATCTATATCTTCCTCAATCCCAAATTGTCATCTTATAAAAACAAATAAGCTACCATTCCCGCTACATTTAGGGTGACACCACCATGGTTTTCTTCCTACGTAAAAATACAATCAGCGTAACAAAAACATGACAAACAAGAAAAAAATCTTGCAAATAAAATTTTCTATACAACGAACGCGGGATCCGACAGATCCTATCGCAAAACCCACTATTTTCCATCGGAGTCGGCCATATTTTTGTCAATTTTTCGTCTGACGTATCCCATTTCCTATTCAGAAAAAAACATGGAGCAGACGTGAAGTTGGAAAACAAGGGAACGGAAAAAAGAGCGTCTCGTTTGAAACGACAGATAATCGTGTTAGCCGGCCGCACCGGCGAATAACTGATGCGAGCCGCCGAGCCGCGCCCGCGCCCGCTGCACCGAACACAATGAGATTGCGGTGTTTTTTCCGCCGACGCTCCGCTGAGACAAACAAGGGATGCAAATTCGTGTTGACACCGCGATCCATCTTGTTCGCCTCTCCGGAGACCAGTTCCTGAATAAATAGTACTGTGATTGAGATGTCCCGGCGGTTTACGAGTATTTGTACGGGTACGTAGCACGGTTGCAGATGTTTTTCTTGGCGGTCGTACCGAAAAATAAGTCTCGATTTCGCTGTGCGAGAGTAATAAATAAGCGTGAGGTCAGTGAGTAGTGGATGCCAGCAGTTTAGTTTCGCTTAATCTTGGAAAGAAAATTGGCGGTATATCGTAAAACAGGGGCAGTGCGACCGCGGCGCGCCGCTACCAACTGTGACCTTACTGAATGAAGAACGGCGCCCGCCTCGCGCCGCGACACAGACTAACGCCCTGCACTGAATATTTAAAGCAGCTTTGCTACTTTTTATCTTTTAGCATAACCTCATCTTGCAGATGCACAGTAATATTTTCCTTATCCTAACATTGAATGATTCTTTTTAAATATTAAAACAAAAAAATCGTTAAACTTATTCTCAATCAAATAATTTCATAAGAAAATCATCAGAAACTACATCCTTCATGGACGAAATATAGGAAAGCAATGAACAAATATAAAATCTCATTCCTACTGACCATTTTCTAAATTTTCACCATTTCCGTCTGTGCTCGCTTCCGTCACCTACACGGTGGCAACGTAAGGGTACAGCGAATAGATCATCCTCTGGATCGGCCGCGCCGCGCCACTGTCCAATAAATATATTGTTTCGCGCACAGCCAGCGCAGATAAAGCAAGCTCGCGCCTCGCTCTGCCTCGCTGCCTTTGGGTACCTCTTTACTAATAGCGGGACTTCGATTTTAAATTTTGGAATACTGACAACAAATAGTCTGTTTGATCAATAAAAATTTAGTGCTACGACTATGGCTACGAGCCTCTACGCGTACTACGCGCAGCGTAGTCTTGTAGTTGTGAAATGATTTTATTCAAGGATTTTTTAACAGTCAAGTAAAGTAAATTAAGGGCAAATATTGCTGTGACAATTTATCAAACCCAAACAAATACATTGTTTTTATAAAGTAGCCTACCTAATTCACGACTCGTATAATTCCGAGTTGCTACGAGGGTCTACGAGGCGTAGCCAATTAGTTGTAAATTTAGTTTATCAACTATGAATGATTTTTTTAAGTTTCTACTTTAGAACTATTCATTTTAATAAACAAAACGTGTAACAGAATATTATAAGGTTTCATAAATGTTTTCAAGAAGATATTATCATAACGATGTTTTCGTCGCTGTAACTGTGGCCATACCCTAGCTTCTATGCCCGGAACAGTGTCAGCCAAACGCGGAGAGCTTGGCGTTTGCACATTATGACTAGCCGAGGGTGTGTTATATTACACTTATTTATCATTTCAGTGTTTTACTACCCACCACCGAAATACTGCGGGTCAAGCATGAAATGACCAGTGGAGACTAGTGCAATCTTACTACACAATACCATATTGTGCATGAAGAAATTACGTGCAGTATAATGAAAATTCGTTCCGTAGAATGTT
The DNA here is from genome assembly GCA_916701695.1 of Agrochola macilenta. NCBI lineage: Eukaryota > Metazoa > Arthropoda > Insecta > Lepidoptera > Noctuidae > Agrochola > Agrochola macilenta. The sequence goes on along the minus strand of OU753559.1, from coordinate 8,404,221 downwards.
ATTCTTAGAGTAAATGGAGTTATTGCTGCTTATTTAACATAATTGTTTTCTCAGCGTAAAACGCGGTAACTTTAGAAGCGGTCCATGAGTATAATTTACGTGGTCTTTTAACTACCGGGCGCTAATAAACTGAAAATGAAACATGTTTTCCATCATCACGGCTGTGTATTTACCACAAAATATTCAACTAATTGTAGAACAAACCTTAGCTGAAATCCGTAACCTATTTACCTAGAATATTGTTGGGGGAACATAGATCATTCAAGTGTGCTATCAAAGCGGGGGTTGTAGGAACGGAAAGAGAGCAAATAAACAAAAGTGGAGAGAAACCAATACGATTTAGCGAGTCCCCGGAGAGGCCCCGACGCCCGCGTGTTGGACTCGTTTTGTCACTACGCGGATACGTTACATGAAGCGTTTAGATTTACACTAGTATGTCTTTAAAGAAATGAACTTGGGGAAAACGTATATTTTAAAGGGGAGTCTGTTTGTGTCATGGTTATAAGATTTTCCTGTTTGTTAGTTCGTTGTTTCTTCATATGCTATTGTTTGATGTGTTAAGACGTATCTATCTACTAAAGTGATAGACGTCGTTGAATTCGCTGCCTACTTACCTATCTTGTATCTAAAGTAAGTCACTACGACACTGAAAATAAATAAATCTTAAATAAGTTACTCGACATAAAAAAATACTATTATAAACAATTTTTTTTTTCATCCAGCTCGTTTTTTCCTCCCGGGATTTGGAAAGACGAATTCTTTACCAAACACAAGTAATCTTGTTCGCCATAAACAGCCTATTAGCGACCGGGACACACTTAGGTTCGCACACTGGAGGCTCTTAATCACGATAAAAGTAGTAGTAGGATGTGTCGCACATTAATTAAGATCGGACCTTCGTAATTTATTCAGGTGACAAGGAGCGGCGCTGCGCGACGTTTTGTCGCTGTCGTGTCGCTCGCAACGGTCGCAGGTTGCCACGTCGCGCGTCCATTTTGTCTTGTGTGGTCGCGCGATAAAACGGATAATGCAGCATTGGGTATGTGGCTTTGAGAAAACAATGATGAACTACTAAATTATCTTGAATACAAATCTTTTCATTAAAGTTGAAATAAAAACCAAGTAATAGATTAACTTAAAAAGTCAATCATGACGATTTGTTAAAGTTATCAACTAAAACTTCGGTTTCTTATGAAAGCGGTGAACGGTCAAACAATAACTACAGCTGCTGTCCAAATACTGAGCGTGCCTTTTTGTCAATTACAGATGTAAATAACATATTTTCATGACGGCCATTTTAACAATGACGGAACCACTTTCCTAGGAAACCAAAGCTTAGGGCTGATTTTGCAAACGCTAGATTCTGTAATCGAAGATTCATTTTGAATTTCTAACAGTTTTGCCAGTTTTCCAATACAAAAACTGTCAAACGTCAATTTTATTCAACGGATAAAAGTTAACTAACATTGAACAAATCAGCCCATACGATAGTAAAAAATAACAAAAAAAATATCTCTATGACTAGAAAACGAAAAGAAAAATATCAAAGATCAAGAAAGGCAATGAAAATATACAAAACGAGCTGCGTCCCACGGTTTCACCCGCATAAGTCTCGATCCCGTGTGAATATCGGGATAAAAAGTATTATATGTCCATAAACAGGTCATGGTCTTCCAAATGTGACAAATTTCATCCAAATCCGTTAAGCCATTTTAGCGTGAACGCGTAACAAACAAACATACAAAAAATCAAATCTTTTCTATTAGTTTCGACAAAAAAACTCAAACTTGCAAAACACACTATGCACAACAAAATAAACATTAAAATAAAAATTCCTTTAAACTCAGTTTCATGGTTCTTTTCAGTGTCAGTGTTGGAGCAGGGTGGCGCAACAAAAAGAGTCGTGCGAAGAAGATGGATCGTGTGTACTTCACCACCGAGCCAGCGGTCACATGTTACACATTGTAGGTAAGTACTTAGCTTTTTTGTTCGTCTAACCCCCTGATACGTCATTTAGATGGTATATTTTGTAAGGATTGTTTGCTGATAAATTTAGTTTTTTTTTGTTGTCTATTATCTACCATCTTTTGGAATCAATATCACAGAAGACTTTAAGATATTATTTTGATGAAAATAAAATGAGCTTCGTTCATAATAAAAAAAAGAACGAATACCAACTTTAACCACTAAAATAGGACACTAATCATAAAAAATGATTTGTTTTGAAAACATGAAGTTACTCGTACCTAACGTTACTAAAACATTCTTAAATACTGTACCTACTTATGTAATTAACATAATAGCACATAACCTCAACGTTATTACCTACGTTACTATCTAGTAGATAATTAGAAAATGAATAAAACACGAAATTAAAGGGTTAACAATATCTACACGAAACCTCTCTTTCGATAGCGTTCATGAAAAATTTAGAAAGGCATTTTTGTTTTAATTATGTGTTACTCAATAAGGGGTTAAGTAACAATGTCAGAAATTAAATTACATACTTAGGTAGTTAACGTACTGCTTCTTATAAACATATAATAAAAACAAAGTCGCTTTTCACGTTTGTCTGTATGTCCGCGTTGTTCTTCTAAACCTCGCAACAGATTTTGATGAGGTATTCACCATCGTTTAGAGAATTTATTCCGGAAGGTTTATAAGATAAGAGATAAGATAAGATAATATATTTATTTTGCAAATATCACAAACACGGTGACATAAAAATAAATATAATAAGCAACAGCCATATTTAACCAGAAGGCATGCAAAAGTACAAAATACACACATATTTTTATTTATTTTTTGGTTGGGAAATCGTCAGATGACTCCTCCCGCTCTGGGCAGAGTGAGAGGGAGTGTCAGACTTTTACTGACTAAAACCCACCCGTGTTCCTTCCGTTGCCTGTGTGCCGGGGCCGCGATATCCCTTTCGGACAGAGAATATACAATATTCCTTTCGGTTCCACTTGAGATGCTAATTACATAATAATAAAGATAAACAATGTCAATTTAAAGATTGATTAACTAAAATTACAATTTACTTATGAAGAATTTCAACAGTTGTATTGGAAATAAATTAAAATTAAATGTCATATTTTTCTCATTTCTAATCTTAAAAATTCCGTCAAACTATAATACGATTTGTCTTTAAAAAAATATTTATTTTTATTTATGTGTTTAACGTTAATATTAAAGTTACGTTTACCTAAGAAATCTCGATGTTTTGTGAAGTCGCGAAACAGGAGCGGGTCACTAGTTAATTAATTAATGGTTAATTTTTTATGTTAAAAAACCCTCAAATTTGCGATGCCTGGAAAAGGCCGCTAAGTTGTAAGTTCCTACATTATAAAATAACACCAAAATGTACACTAAGTTTGCTAGCATCAGCATCTAGCAGCCGCAGTCTTGCATCTAGCTTCATCTTTCTGACTGACCGACCCCTTGACAATTCAAAAGTGCCTGTAATTGGTTTATTTTAAATAAATGCTTTGAGTTTCAGTTTGAGTTTGAGTTTGAGTTTGCAAATAAATCTTTGACTTTGACTTTAGCTTTTTATAAAAAAAGATTGCCTGAAAGCAGAACATTTTCGAAACGTATTTTCTGGGAAAACAACAATCACATTTTTCTGGTCCAGTTCCTGATCAAAGAATCTAATGGGTAAGCACATACATCATAGTTAACCATAAATTATGATGTGTTGTAGGTATGACTTAGTTAAGTTAGTTTATATTTTTTATTTTTTATTAATTAATTGGTTATAAGTTGTTAGTATAATTTCTAATATCTTTATATTCTTAAATAAAATCTAACAACGATAATATCTGATTATACTCGGTGGTTTGTATTATCTACCTACTATATAAACAATCTTTTCCCAACTTAAAACCTCTATTTGCGGACGATAGCTAGAATTTGATTGACAGAGTCTGGATAGGGTTTCACTTTTGTGAGTTGTGAATTTCACACGAACCCTCCAAAAGCTCCTGAATATTTTCCGCTGTTACGTACGAGACGCGATACCTAGGAAAGTATAAATTAAATATTTTGTAGTTTGATTTACACATAACATAACAACACGCCTGTAATCTCTAAAGGGTTAGGCAGAGCTGTACCTATAGTACACCCACATTTCAACAGTTATGTTTAATTCCGATGCGATCCGATTGCCATCAACCAGTTGAATTCTCAGAGGTAATAAACACAAGGCGTTGTTTCAGCACAAAACGAATGGCAAAGACCACCGCGCGCGCATCGCTGCGTCTTTGATGCAACGACGAGCTGATGACAGATGCGTTTCATGTAGGCATTACTCACGGGACTGTCCGGCGCACTAATGACTCTTTGTGATTATTAACGGAATCAGAAAAAAAATAGGTTTCCGAGCCGTCTGAAGTACCCAATACAGACATCTTACATATCATCAAGCCTTGTTTCCGCGAAGGGTTAGGCAGAGGTGAACCTAGCTGCCCCACATTTCGTCAGTTATACCTATTTAAGTCCCTTGTAATAGGGGGAGAGCCTATTGGCATCAACCGGGCACAAATCCGACTCCGGGCTGCTACTGAGAAATTCCAGATGGGAACACCCAGTAACACTTTGCCCGCTCCGGGGATCGAACCCAGGACCTCATGCTCAGCAGTAGCGCTTGGACCCACTAGCTAGACCAACAAAGCAGTCTGTCGTAGTTTGATTTCATATAAGAGAAATAGTGAAACAGAAAAAAAAAAAAAATTACAGCTAGGGTCTAGTCCTTAGTCAGTTTATCCGATTTGCGATTGCATTGCCATTGTCGATATTATTCAAATCGTTTCATTTTCATTTCATAAAAGTCAAAACTCAAATCATTTATTTCAAATAGGCCCTTGGCACTTTTGAACGTCAAGATTTACAAAAATATTGAATTGATTCTAGTCGCCCCGGAGAAGAATGGGCAAGAAACTCCACCGTTACTCTTTTCAAATGTTTTACAATATTATGTATAAACTCAAACTCAAAGCATTTATTTCAATTAAACAATTTACAGGCACTTTTGAATTGTCAAGGTATCGGTCAGTCAAAAATACTCGTATGAAGCTAGTTGCCCATTCCAAAGCGTAGTAAGTAGTGTAGGTACCTATGGAGAAGAACGGGCAAGAAACTCCACGGACACTCTTTTGTATAGGTAGTACATTAGTTATATAATTATATGTGAAGGCGCCTAGAATGCACCTAGAATAAAATTACTATACCGAAATAGGTAAAAAAGAATTAAAAATAAAGTAGGTAACGACTGATAAATTAATTATTTGATAGATACATGGTGCTCACATATTTACAAACATTGTAAAAGTAGACGATTTTCCATAAATTTACAATTAATAAGTCAGTGTGGCAACCAAAACAAACACGGGAAACGCTGTCAATTTGTAGATCTTTGACAGGGTAGTCATAAGCCTGAAAGTCTGACAAACAGTCCTACCAAAGGGTATCGCATTGCCCAGTAACTGGGTTGTGGTCAGATTGGTAGTCGCTTCATGTATTTTTAGCTGCATCCGGTTCGACTGGAAACCGACCCCAACATAGTGGTAAAAAGCCAGGGATATGATGTTTTCTGTTACTCTTCGATGTAAGTACTTACTTACCTGCCTGTTTCCCTGTTTCATATTCCTCTCATTTTGTAAAGGGAGCAAGTATAATAGTAACATAGATCTACTAGTAGGTATAGTTTACATGCATTATGTGGGTAATATTGCACTGTATGATTTAACTGTTTCAATAAGAGAACGGTGCTAAAATTTTATCGTTCCAGAGAGCGGGTAGGCAGCTGCGTAGCCATCTATTGGGTAGACGTGCCGGTGCAACAGTGAACACACTTCTACGTAGACTAACTTTGGTCTATATGTTATATAAAGGGTAATATTGCGTTTAAGCACAAGATTAGAAAATATATTTCAGTGTCTTAAAGATATGATTTCATCAAAAATAACCCCATTTTTTATGTAAACCATATTCATAAAATAATAATATTGTTTTGTTGTTATTGTTTGTTATTGTTATATTATATAATAATATTGTTTATTGTTTAACTAGGACTAGATTACATGGCAAGGTAATATATAAAGCACAAGCATAAAGTTTCTTAAATCTAGTTAGTGGGTGCCGTACTGTTCACCTAGATAGGTTACAAAATAACCTGTGTTAAGGAGAAGCAGTTCCGAGCCCCGTCGTAAGTGGTTGACTTATATATAAGCACGTGTTGATTATGAATATTATATGTAAATCGTAATCATTACAGCACGCTACAAAATGGAATAAGAAATTAAGGTTATTAAACAATTAAAAAAAAAAAAAAAAAAAATTTGAAAAGACATTATTAAGAATAAGAAAAGTGCAGTATGTTGGTGTGGTGAGTATTTTGTAAGTGTGGTGAGTGTTTGTGTTTATATTAGAGTGATCTTTTCGTGATGATGCTCTGAAATTAATACAAGTCGTTTAATAATTCTTAGTTAATTCTTCTTGGTGCCCAAGATACAGGCTTACATAGTTTGGGGCCTATGAAAACCTGTGTAATTTTTTTATTAATAAAGTGTTATTATTATTAAATACAATAGACGACGTATATTTAGTAACCTAATCCGCGTAACTGTTCTTAAAGAGTCATAAAAAACCCTGTAACAAATCGACACGTGTTTGCCGGGTTCGCACAAAGTCAATCGCCATCCTGAGGATGCCTCGTTGAGAGATGGAACACGTGTCGATTTCTAACAGTGTTCTTTATGACTCTTTAAGAACAGCTAAGCGGATTAGGTTACTAAATATACGTCGTCTATTGTATTTTATAATGGAATTCCGCAAAGTCACGCCTGAATCAATTAAAACTAAAAATTAAAAATTGTGCCGGGAAACTGATGTAGACAGTGCAGTAACATCTTTGCTGAAGTGCTGGTATCAAAACCAGACTAACCATGTAAAGTGGTCGGGGGTACTATCTGATGAGTACCGATTGAAATGCGGGGTGAGGCAAGGGAGGATAACCTCGCCTCGCCTCTTTAATTTGTACATCGATCGGCTGATCGTTGAACTCAGCAACACTAATATCGGTTATCATATTGATGGGCTTTGTATTAATAATATTAGCTACGCCGATGATATGGTGTTGCTGAGTCCGTCGATCAGTGCTCTCAGGTGCCTTCTGCAAGTTTGTGAAAGTTATGCGGTGGCTCAGGGACTCGGGTATAATGCTAAAAAGAGCGAGTTACTTGTGTTTAAAGCAGGTGGCAAGTGTTACTCCAACGTGCCACAAGTCACTATCTGTAATACTCCTCTAAATAGAGTCACACAGATTAAACACCTGGGTCACTGGATCACCGATGACTTGAGTGATGACCTGGATATTGAGAGGGAACGCAGGGCGTTGGCTGTCCGATGTAATATGCTGATCCGCAGATTTGCACGGTGTAGCAAGCAGGTAAAAATTACACTGTTTAAGCTTAGTCAATCTACACGTGCAGCCTGTGGATTAGGTATACGCAAAGGTCATACAACGCCCTGCGCGTGCAGTAGAACAATGCGTTCAGGATGCTGGTGGGGCTCCCGCGTTTTTGTAGCGCTTCGGGGATGTTTGCTGAGACGAGGATTGACGGCTTTCATGCCATCATCCGAAACCGCACCGCCTCGATCCTTCGTAGAATGCGCGCCAGTTCCCACAGCATCCTGAGCACGTTGTGCGGTAGGTGGGATTGTCCGATGCTGCGTCACTGGATCGGACTTCATACGTCTAATGGTATGAACTACTTATTACGTGGATAGTATGAGGTCCGACTCCAGACTTAGGATTAGGATACTAACATTAGATTTAGTTTTTCTTTACTAACACTATATGGATTTTTTAATGTCTGAAATAAAGGTTTAATAATAATAATTAACTATGTTATTATTATTATTGATTAAAACTTTGTTAAGATGTTTTATATATTTTTTAATGCTAAGATCTTTGCTGAACAATGTCAACAATTGGTAGTATGGGAAAATACATTTTTTTTTTTTTTTTTTTTATAAAATACAAATTTAATGTTAAACTAGTTTGATAAATTGAGTAAAATTTAGAGGCCAATGGCATTTTATTCATAAAAATACTAACGTTCCCATATATCTTCTATAATTCAGATACACTGATCACTAACGTCACCTTTATTTAATGAATCATTTAAAAAATACCTATAAAAACCAAGTTTTCTGGAAATCTCTTCTAAAACTACCAAAGGCTGGCCATCGAAAAAACGAAGCATGTCGCGTACTCGGACGATACTTAGCGAAGAATTGCCTCTCCCACGCAAACTTGCACAGGATGCACACCACAAACACAAAACATTAAAGGCGACTCTATGTTTCTGATATTAAGTTGAGTTTCGCTTGTAGAGTGGCCGTCCCGCCTACAAGGGGCGTCCGTTCCCCCTCTTTCGTCGTCGTCGCGAGTGCGTTCACACGAGTTGCTACTTTTAAATTTTAATCACAACTTGCTCGTTGATTTGGACAAAAAGTGAAATGGACGCGTCCTGTGACAACTGAAATGTTTGCAGTGTCATTTGTATGTAATGCAGTGATATAACCCTGGTAGGTTGATAATTGAATTTTTTACAACGGGGTGATTCATTGGTTTTATTTTGATGAGTCGTGGGGAGTTAGTAGGTAATGGTCGCAGGGGAATATTTGTACCTAAGTACAATATTGAAAAAAAAATATGTAAGAAAAGCAAACAATATTGGGGTTCCATTTTGAATATTTTGTGAGCATTTTGACGGTATCAATTTTGACTTTAAACGTTTTAAATAATTATTCAAAACTAACTTCTACTTGAATATCCACTCGTAAAATACGTATGTAAAGTAGAGTACCTACTTGTTTAGCTAAATAAAAATTAAAAACCCCATGAAAGTTAAATTAGATCAACAAGCTTCCATGAAAATTGTTCACACACAGGCGGTTAAGAAAACTGAGTTTGTTTTCAAACTTTATTTTTATTGTATTTGTTTTAGTTCAAACGTTCACACCAATAAAAATACAGAATCCATATTCGTATAGATTTTTTATTTTTATTGGTGTGAAACTGTGAGTGGCAATCGATGTTATGACTATTTGTGTTGTAAAATCGTTTTTTAGTGTGAGTGTAAAACTGAAAACTCATTAAAATGAACGACTCCGAGTTATTAGTTTTCTTAAGAAAAATTTCAAGATAAAAGAAAATATTTTAAAAGGTTTGAGTGTGTTTGAATTAAAGTGGTTTGATATTTTAATGAACATAGGTACTTTTTTATTATGTACGTAATTTGGTTTGTTCTGGATCCATGACAGCGTTAAAAATGCATAGTAGGTTGACTACTTATTAAGCTTTTTCAACGCTGTCATGGATTTGGTTTGATTTCAGAAACCTTTTATTTTATTTCAGTCGAAAAGCCGTATCAGTAAGTACATTAGCCTTGTAAGTACCTACCTACTTCATATTTCGAAGAATCAATAAATTTTATTAACAGAAGATAATCCTTACAAATTGCAATATTCATCTAAGCCTTAGCTGGTCAAGAATATCTCTTCAACGTGACCTATTTCTGGCTTTTTTTCTCCAACAGTTCTTATATCTTGGTCTACGCCATCCAACCATCTGAGCTTGGGTCGCCCTCGACGATTTCTCCGGTCATCCGATATGCTATCAAGTACTTTAAAGTTTGGATGCTCTGGTCTCGTTTATTCCTGCAACATGACCTGCCCATCGAAAACGTCCTATATTATATTAAGAGGGTTTATTCTGAAGGTGCAGTGCGGAAACAGTGAAATATTACTGTGTGGAAATAAAAAATGTGGCTAACTAGCGAACTAGAATATTAATTATGAAATGCAATAATTAATATCATAACACCGAATGTTTAGTTTTAGATGTAAAAAACTATTTGAAAACTTTCCAAATGCGTTTTTTACACCTAAAATGGGTGCAACATCAAATTCAATGTTATAATTGCAATTCATTATTAATATTCTAGTTCCCTAGTTAGCCACATTTCTTATTTCTATTCAGTAATATTGCTATAAGAAACAAAACAGGTAAATATTTGACAGTTATTTGCGACGTTGCCATCTTTTAGGATAAAACCTCTTAATGCTTTTAATAATATTAGGCTCTTCGTGAATCTCGTAGAGCTCATGGTTGTAGTTGTACCGCGTTCGCCATAGCTCGTTTTACGGCATTGCATCGAATAAGTATGTGCCTGAGGACATTCCGTTCAAATACTAGAAGTTTAATGGTTCTTGAGAGTAATTTTGAACGAAAATATCTTAGCAGGCTGAAATTGCATATTTACAATATTATTATATACCTCTAACATATTTTAGTATTTACCATAAAAATAAGTTTTGAACTCTACTAAAATGGAGAATAGCATACAGTCCATGTTCAGGAAAATTTAACTTTTGATAGCCAACATGAAATTGATATTGACTGAGAAAACAAACTGAGTACCTTCATTATTTTGAATTACTAGTTGTTAAGTAGTAATACAATATTATTGTTCAAAATCGTTGACTGGTTGAGCAATTTTTTATGTCGAAACGAAAGTATTTCCTTTTTTTGGAAACTTATGTACCTACCTAACCAAGAAATACCGGTTTTTGGTTACTCAAAAGGCTTAAAGGATATAAGGTATTTCATAATTTATTATTATCAGCTGTTCTCATTTTTAAAATAACAGCCAAATATATTTATGAAATTTTATTGAAAAATGATAGCTATTAGCTAGCAAAGACATCCTCAGATTTGATACCAACGTGTTTTTATCTACCTAATTGAGGACAAGTTATTCCTATTTTCAATCACCTACTTTCCACCTTCATATATCCTGGAAGTAAATTTTTCTCACTGAAAATCCATGTACTTATAAGATTTCTATCTATAATAATGCAGTCTCTATTCTATAATAATGCAGTCAGTAACTAAGTTATTCTTAAGTATTTCTTCCCTAACATAATATTATTAAATACGATCACTTACTTTCGCAGGATAGGGTTAACTTTGCAACGAACAGGAAAACTTCAGTTCAGAGTTTTCAGGAAAGTAACAAATGTAGAGCCGCGATGTGAGTTTCTTCTATTTATTATGTGGAAAGACAAAATTGAACTATTATGTCGTATTTTAAAATATTTCTGAAACCACATATTTTCACAACATGAAGTCATTCATATTTCTTTCGAGTAGGTACGACATCTCGTTGCGCAATTTCATAAAGAATTCTTGCCGCTTCATCATTATTATAAAACGTGTAAGTAATCAATTTTATTCAAAATACCGACCGGCTATTTAAAATTAACGAATAATAACAGTTATTATCGTTGCCTTACATGGAAATCAACAAAATAATTAATGCGATTCGTCACAATTCGCGTATCGGCGGCCATTTGTGCCGCTATTACTAACTTCGATAAGCTTTACTGCCTAACGACATGGTTAGTTTGAGCTCCTCGCACGTAATAAATTATTATAAATACAAAACTATGAGAAAGTCTGTGAGTTTAATTTTCCGCAAATTTGATCTAACGCTATAAAGGTGGGCAATCTCGCGCGTTCGGTGCAGCGCTGGCGTTGATTGCGCATTACCACTGTTTACTCTGCCTCCGCTCTGCACACGTAATGAAGTTTATAAAGTCGTTCTAATTGAGCGGTTACTGTTCCTACTCCCAGAGGTAAGGTTACAATAACATTGCCTTAGCAATAGAATTTAAGGGGCTGCACCTGCAAAGCTTAGATGGGTATCGCGTATTGAATTTCAGGGGTTTTTTTTATTCGATTAAGTTAAGTGGGATACGCTGCTTCGAGGAAAATAATTCTAATCAGTGTAAAGTCACAGCCATCGGATTTGTTTTTTTTACAAAGAATAAAAATAAGTGAAGTTCTATAGGTAGGTACCTGATTTAAATTAAATTTTCAATTGGATGTTTTCGATTGGTCCCTGTTTTTCGTTCAGTCGATTTCTGTTAGCTTTTACTACGGTGAAGTAGAACTGGCAGATAAGCTTACGTAGCTAGCTGTTTAATTAAATTCTATTTTTGCTTCTGTTAATTTATTTTAAACAGGGGTAGGTAATAAGTTTGCTAAAAAAATAAACTTCTTTTTTAAACTCATGCGCAAATTGCCAACTTGAGTGCATGTACCAATTACTTCACAGCGTGCATAATGTATGTGTAGGCGTTGACGCACACTCATTGAATTCTATGTAAATGTGCAAGCAGCAACCCATCTGCTTGGAGCTATTTGCGTCATGTAGTAAACTAAGAGCTTATTTATTCACGATGTAACCGCGAATATTGTGACGCGGTAATCGGCGCGCGGGCACAGCCCCATCCATGGCGGCAAGCTCTCACAGTGCATAAATAGTGATGCGAAGCGTCGGCGCACCGAGTAATTCGAATAAATACCTCGATACAATCGGCTCACCGTTTAACGAGAAAGCCTTTTCCGCGCCGCGGTGAGCCGTTTAGCGAATTTCAATAGTTATCACGCGGAGAAAAACTCGCTCGGCGAGAGGGACGGGCGCGAGCGGCGAGGCCAGCGCGAGCGGGACGGACTTAATAAGAAAGAAATAATAAAAAAGCGGTTGTGTGTGCGTGGTCGGAGTGTGGTGGCATAGGGCGGCGATGCAGGCCCCTCCCTGTGGCGCGCCGCCTGCCGCCTGCCGCCGCCTCAGTCGAGTCCACAGCGCGCCGAGCCGCACCGGTCCGCTCTACCCGCGTCCAGAGCGCGCGTAAAAAGTTTCAACACACTGTACGAAACTTGCACACCGTGATAACGATACCGAACTACGTAGCGACCATTCATTCTTGCATTGTTCTGTAAAAGACTCGCTGAAAAGTTTGTGTTTTTTATATTATTCGTAAAAAAAACTGTGATTTTTGCGATTCCTGTAAAACTAGAAAATTTTTATTTTTCTTGAAAAGTTACTAACTTTAAATATTTTCTTACGCTCGTTTGTCTATTTCAAAGCTTATCTGGACAGTATTCATAGTCCCCAGTAGCAAGTGCAAACAGCAGCAGAATCTCAATTGAAAGTTGCAAAGATTATGTACTGGAACATCGATGGGATGTTCGGACGGTGACGGCGAGTGGTCGGCTGGAGACAGGCTGAGCTCGCAAGCGGTCAACTTGATGCTGCTGCAGGGCGAGAGTCGGCAGGGGCCCGCCATGGAGGAGGACTGCTCCGCGCGGCCCTGCGCCACTGACTTCTCTATCGCCGCCATCATGGCCAGGGACCGCCAGGAGCGGAGAGAGAGGCGGAGGCACAGGGACCCCAGGGAAGACACGCTCATGCCTTTAGGTGAGTCTTTCAAACTTTGCTACTACTTCAAAATAAATCTACTTAATTTTTTAGGTAGTCAGAATGTTATAAAGACAAATAAAACATAATTGACCTAACCATTCAACTGATTATTAAACCTTCAGTTAATATGAAGACCATACTACTGAACTTAACAGGATGAGTCAGTTCGAAAATTTATGAAACTGTTGCAAGTTGTCAAAACCCATTATAACTTCTCCTAACTTAACTTCCAATAAGATTAAGTTCCTTTCAGAAGTAAAAGTTCAACAATAACTTTAAATGGAACTAACAGCTTAAAACATTGTTTGACAAGCTCTCCTGTACAAGGTTAAGGTCAGGTAGAACGAGTCTCCCCTACACTAATACAATAATAATACATTTTCTTTATTCTAGTATTTCAATTAATTTTAAGAATAGTTTATCAAGATTTTTTGGGGTTTCTTATACTTTTTTAATTAGATGTTGAATTACACACTGTTTTTATTCCAAACCTGCTTAGGTAGCTGCAATTTATTTATTTATTTATTTATGTACACACACACAGTAAAATACATAATTATAGATACAACATAGTTATAATTTTGAGTACAAAGGTACTGCTTATTGCTTTACTTGTAAGTTCATTTATATATTTTCTTAAAACCAAGAGAGAGCTCTGAAACTTTTCCCAAAACCTATTAAGAAATGTTTGATGTTTCATCCTCTTGAAAAGTATTAAGTACTTACATAATAGTCATTATTTTCTTAGTTTCTTTAAAATACATAAATAGATAATTATTCTAATAAGTTTAGAACGAATCTTATGAATTATTTAGGCCTATACAACTTCTATATCAATAAAACTCTTCTCATATAAAATTTTGAAAAATATGACAATGTTAAAAGCATTTTCTCTAATCGAACACAACAGCTATCGATTCGATATGGCTGTCATTAAAGGTATTGCAATATTTTCTTGTAAAATGAAAACATTCCGATATTATAATTTATAGCTAGTTCTTATCGCGAATAAATATTAATGTAACCTATCAGCAAATTGTTCGCCACAAAATTTACGTTAACATAATGACTTTATAAACTTGACCTGTGTTGTTATGATAATGGAAAAAAGAACAGAAGTACCTTAAAAGATAAAAAGATATATTTAAAGTTATCATTCTGTTTTTTCATGTTGTTTAGACAAACATACGTTTTTAACAATGTCCGTCAATAAAATACTCGATCTTTTTGTAAACTTACGAGTAATTTATGACACCACCTTTTAGTTACAGTAACTTTGATAGTGTCATAAAATTAAAATGGAAACTAAGTTTTATGTCTTTAGCGAGAAACATTTTGAATCGAGACTGCATCATATAATTTGATTATTATTTATCAGGTGCCTAAAGTATTTTATTGATACTAATGTTGGGGCTTTGAAAAGTGCAATTGAATGGGTTAGATTAGGTACACATTGTTATAATGAAGTTAATGTTAACTACCTATTGTTTGGCTCTTTCGTTATTGACTAAGTATAAATTCTATTACCTACTCTAAACAATAATACTCTCTGTAAGATGTCTAAAGAGTCTAAGAAAACACAATTCAATCCCATAACTAAGTTACCTATGGGGATAAACTATGTAGATGTTTAAAACTCAAAATATTATTGGTAATGAATCTCACCATCGTTGCATTAAATTAATACCAGAAATGCAAGGAAAATGTGTACAAAAGATGTACAGAACAACCGATATAAAATGAAAATTAATCACTTGTTATGAAACGAAAGATAAAGGCAATTATTATAAATAGTTAAATTAATCCCTACTTCTAAAAATGTCTTCATGGAAAGTCCTTAAAAAAATTGGATCACAATATTTTTCACGAACAGATCTGAAATCCCCACCTCCATCCTCTCCATCTCCCTTCTAATCCGCTTTGGTGATCACTCTTAACCCACTTTTAATTCTTGATGTATGCCATAAGTTCAATGTTTTTTTTTCCATCTACAACTAAACGTAAAAACAGAATTTGAAACGTTTGTTGAACATGTTAATATTAACAATCTATTATGGATGGGTTTTGTCACTGATCAAAAGCACAGGTACCTTTACATTTCATTGTCTTCAAATATATACATATAACTTAATTATAGTTGATTAAACTACTAAATAGAAGCAAAGTAATGAAAAAAGTAAAATAAATTAATACATGCTCTGAAGTCGTTTGTACACTGCACCTACAACTTGCAACGGCGGCGGCGGCATAACAAACAGATAAAAAACGTCTGAA
Organism: Agrochola macilenta; assembly: GCA_916701695.1. NCBI lineage: Eukaryota > Metazoa > Arthropoda > Insecta > Lepidoptera > Noctuidae > Agrochola > Agrochola macilenta. The sequence goes on along the minus strand of OU753559.1, from coordinate 8,388,607 downwards.
AAGTGAATGTTTTGTTGCAGCTCAAAACTTAAATACAACTTATTTTAATTTTAATCAAAGTGTAAGGAACCTATGAATCCTTTCCCGCAAATGCGCAAAAAGATTTATTTTTACAAAAAATAGATAAGTTAATTCAAGCAAGTAAGCCTTGTGTGCCAAAATTTAAATCAATTGTTTAGCTATTAAATCAGTTCTATATTTAAAATTTCCTTAAGAAATTTGACATTAACCAACTGTAAAAATACCTAACCGGTGGTTTGAATGTTGGTGAACACAGGCCTATATAGTCGCAAATCTTAACCGAAGTCGTATTTGTAGCCTTTTGCATATAATACCGGCCCATTAGTGTCCCAGTGCTGGGCAAAGGCCTCGTCTCATACACAGAAGGCACGAGCACTGATCACCACGCTTGCTAAAAGCGGGTTGGCGATTTCAGATTTATATTAATTATAAGTTCATGTTTCGTCACGATGTTTTCCTTCACCGATGTTTATGGTATCTAAATAAACTTAGAAAGTACTTAAGCATTGAAAAGACACATTGGCGGGTACTGCCCGGAATTGAACCCGGGCATGAGAGACGAGCTCTTAACCACTGGGCCATCACGACATTTCAACTGCCTCCTTTGGAATGATTAGCATAAAAATTAAATTAATTTATTTCTGTAATTTGTATGGTGTGCATAATAAAGAATATTCTATCTATCTATCTATCTAAAATATATTCTTGTAATCGATGTCTTACTTGAATCCGATACACAATAAGCATCTGTCCCTAATTGCGTAATCCACGATCAATCAGAATCTGAATTGTTTTGAAACATATCCATTGAACCATAAGTTCGAAAAAAACATCTGCTCAACAACTTAAATAACGCAATGAATGTGGTTGAACTGTCAAAATGAAACAGATTAGTCGTAATCGTTTAAGACAATATGTTACGTAATTACGTAACATATTGTCTACACACAATACAAATATCAATACAATACAGCTATCTAATTAGATAGCTGTTATTACTTTATGTTGACATTCAATTTGCACAAAGAAAAAATATTTATAAAAGCCGAATCTTTTTTTATTATTCTATTAATCGATTCTTATTTTATTAATCGATTTTTTTCTAATTATATTAAAGAATAAAATCTATATTGATAACAGCTTTATTAAATAAAAAATACACATCCGAAATTAAGAAAATTAAAATAATCAACATAACTTTAAGTTATAGAATAATGAATATAATTTTTAATTTAATTAACAACTAAAAACAAGAGTAAAACACTAAACACTCAGTCACGATATATTTTCAAAACTTTGCCATTTGAACAGCTAATCATCAATGACATATTATGACTTATTAAATGACTGCCGCTAAAATAATACAGTTCGTTGACTAACGCCATCTAGTGAAAGATTAATTAGTTAAATTAACTAACTGTTTTCAAAGCACACAAGGACTGCCATGTAGACGCACTGATATGTCGTTAATGTAATAGTGATGAGCCTAATAGTACCTAATTCTAGCTCCGCAGTCCGGAGTAATTTCGGGGGATGCGGATGAAAAAAAACTCGACAGTGTTAAAACCATAAATCGATTATTAATCGATTTTTCGTAATATAAAAATCACTTATTAAAATCGATTATTTTGGGGAAAAGATCGATTTTTAATCGATTTTTTCATAATCGATTATTTTATCACATCCCTAATGTAGAGCTGGTGGCTATTTTTAAACTTCGGCAAACTAACTTTGAAGTTATAATTTAGAACTGAATTTGTGTTTAATTGAATTAGAATCAATACTTTGGAAGTTGTATGTTTAGGCACATTAAAAATTTTGTCGATTTTAAATGCCTGTAATTTTTTTTTATTTGTTCAATGTTGAAACTATTCAAAATAATTCCATACATTTGATAATCATACAGTTTCAAAAACATTTGAAATTGAAGTAAATAAAATTGTATCTGCATACTTCACACAAATGTGTGACATTATTAAAGCATTTGCGGCTCCACAATTATATTCAGTTACTGAAAAAAATAAGAACTTAAGTGTCTAAATACACTGCTTGGATTGATTTTATTACGTCTGTAAATCAAATCCCTACTTTGATAAGCTTATTGAAAGATTATGGTTACGTTTACTGAAGTTTTGCTACGAAACTACAGATTTTACAGAACTTTAGCGCAAGAATTGTGTCCGGCTTAGTAGTTCTAGTGTTTAATCAAGTAATGTAAATAATCATGATTTTTACTCAAGAACGATTTAGGTCGTTTCAAACTTAATGATGGTATTAAAATTATCTTATCTATTAACTATAAGGAAAGGTCCAAAACGTAAATGAAAAATAACCAATAGAACGTAATCACAATACTTAATGATATTTCAACAACATAAAGTGTCGTGCAGACCGGTTAAGCGACTCTAAAAAAACAATTTCTATGAAAACTTCACGGTAGAACAATTACCGGCGTCGCGCGACAAGTCGCTCTAGTCTAAACGAGCCCTAATGCAACGTGCAACGCACAAGCTTAGCAGAATGGCAGCTACTAACAATCGGCATGGCTAACGTGATGATTATAACATTATCGTCTCAGGGTCGCCCTTTGTCGCTACCTAGCCGTAATCACCAGAGGAAATTTACAGCCTTAAACGATGATAAGGATAATCATAACAATGGGCCTATTCATATGGCAAGTAGATTCCCTACCTATATTTTATGCTGTTGAACTGTTTTGTTCTGACAATTTTAACAGAAGCTTAGCCCACCTTAGGTATAGTTACGGCTGATAAAATATCTTGAAACTGCAATACTTTAAAGTAGGCGTATATAAAATATACTTCTGAAACGGCCTTAATTATTGATTTTTGTACAATAATATCGTAATCATGGATTTTTGAATATAGTTGACCCTAATAGGTTAAAAAGTTCACAAACTGAACATCTTTTTTGAAGACATTATTTTAAAGTTTTTTTATTCCATGTAATTTGTTTCGTTAAAACTAAATATCAGAAAATGTGCTCAAATTTCTTATAAAAGTCGGGTTGACACAGCAAAATATAATCCAGTAAAAAGTCTAATTGCTGTAAACTCGTTAAGACACAATAAATTTGATAAAGGGCCTATCAAAACAATATGCTGAATCCAGGGACGCCGCACCTTTAATTTTTTTAGCACCTAACATAAATAAGACAGTTTGTCGGTTGTCAATCTGTCAGTTAATAGAGTGTGAGTTAGAGGACGAAGAGATATATTTATAAAATATGTGTCAAAAGTATGTGATATAGAAATTACAGATGTTCCAAATTGTTTTGATGCCGTCGCTTCTAAGATTGTAGCCACATAATGACTTCATTATGATGATAGGTTTTTCTTCACGACAAAGCGGAAAAATGTTTTAGTGGCTACTTAACTAAATATACATCTTTAATGACGCATCTATTTTTCTAGAGATTTCTAAACTAACTAGTAAAACAATAATAAAATTTTAAGAATTTTTATTTATCATCCCACAATTTAGACCTCGCATGTTAATGAAGGAAGACGATTGATGTATGTCATTTGTTCTTTCAGAAAAGTTCGTGGACGCGACAGCATCTGCCTCGGGTTCCCCGTCCCCGCCCCTCGCGGAGTTCGAGCGGGATTCACCCGTGGATGTGTCGTCGACGTCGGAGGCCGGATCCGCCAGCGGAGCCCCGAGCGGGTCCCGGCCTCTGTCGCCGCCCCCCAGGAACCCGCAGCTCACGGAGCGCTGGTCCAGCGAGGAGATGCGACACATACAGTGCCACCTCGAAACTAAAGAACTCTGGGACAAGTTCAACGAATTAGGAACTGAAATGATTATCACTAAGACTGGAAGGTGAGTTCTTATTGTTTTTTTAATAGTTTTAAATGTTATAGGTACAAATCGAAGTAGATAGGTTATAAAATAATCGGGAAGCATTAGCACCAAATTACTAACGCCTACTCATTTATCTGCGGTGAACACATTTCTCTTGTGGCTGCACCTACATCGCCACATGCGAACTACACATCACACTGACGTCCCGCAAAATCCTGTATCGCGCAAGCAGAGGTTACCATCTGATATTTATCAAAATCTGTGATTGGGGACCAAAAGTTCTCAAAAAAATAAGAACAGTCTCTTAAGACCGTTTTTCTGTGACTAAAGCGGTTAAGGTGCACCCTTACTGCGCCGTTTAAAAACTCCAACCTGTATACAACGTCCTGACAACAATCATAGGGCAGTTGCCTACCAGACACAACACGAGTCTGGTCGGAGGATTCTCCCTTTTCTATGGAGGATAAGATATCTTTCCACCCTGTTCCTCATACTGCTATAGTTTCCCTATGAAACTATAGCAGTATGAGTATTTTTATACATCAGCACTTTTATGGACTTGATTTCCGGCACATTTGGTATTTGTCAATTATGACAAATGCTCAAATTGCAATTCATTTATTTTTAATTACCTGCGTTAAAACGGTTGGTTGAAAACAGAAGTCGTTTTATTGCAATTAATTTTTCATTAATTGAACCGAGAGGCGGATTCATAACAAGCAGTACTGACGTAAAGCACGCGTTATTAACTACTTAAATGACGAAACGAATTGTTTTTAGGCTTCTCGTTTTGAACTTGACGAGAAATTAAAAACTCTGTGGTAGGTAGGTAATCGAATCGCGATTGTTGGTTAACGAGATCAAGGCAGTATCAACGGCGCGTTTCAGAGGCTATAAGGTAGGTGGCACAGTGAGGGCGACGGCGCGAGGCGTGTCGGTCGCGGCGCGCTGCCGAACAATGGGCAATCGACCGCCGCCGCGCCGCGCCGCGCCTCCGCTGCTAGCCGCCCGTGCGATACTCGCACGTTAAACAATGAACGCCACAATCAAAAACGTAACGATCACATCAATCGAACATAATATAATTGCCCTCCAAATAATCTGCTCGTTACAACAACAAGAGATCGAAATTTCATGTTAGCTGAAACCTTTTCCGATACACTCATCTTAGAAAAATACTTACCTACCTTAAGTATCTACCATAAACTTGGACATGTAGGCCTAACATGACACACGCGACAATTACTCACTCTCGCGTGAGTAATTGTCGTCTATTTCTGTCACTTTTCTCGTTTTGTGTCAGCGAGAAGAGTAGACAAAATAATGATACAAAAAAAAAAACTCTCAAATACCATGGCAGTTTCACAATTATTGTACTTATTTTAGTCATTTTTTTTACAATAATAATGAAAATACTTAGTTTTAAGCTACTATTTATATTGGAACTATACTACTACTACTATTTACTACTACTACTACTTTTTCTATACCTACTATTTATTTTGAAATTTTTCGCTTTTTCGAGGGTCGAAATTTTAATTATTTTTTCGATAGGACACATCATTTTCGAGATATAAGCAAAAGAAAAGAAAAAAAAGATAGGTACAGTACTGTTTTTGCACCATCGAAGTGTTGGTGCGAATTTTGGTTCATGACAACTGATTTTAATCCACACCTTTTTAATCGCGATTAAAAATAGTCAGATTTATATAAACAATCAAAATTTTTGGTGAAAAACGTCAAATTCAGAATAGCAAAATTTCCATTTTCACAAAATGAATTACTCAATGCCATATTAGTGGGAAAACGTCGTTTGACAGGAATAAACAAAATTTTGGTGATTTTTTGTCTAGTTTAGAGGCATTTCTGACAAGAGAATCGGCACCATTGAATGAATGAAACGGAATCTCAAGCCGATGTTGCTATCATAAAAATGATTTGTTTTTAATAATTTGCAACATCGATTTCTCGTCGCGAGATAAAGAAGTGTCAAAGTGCCTTTTTTATAGTTTACTCGTCATTTACTGTCATGTTAGGGATTAGAATGACGTCAGAATCGCAGACAAATTTTGACAAAACGAGAAAAAGAGCGTTCTCGCGCTTGATATGTTAGCCATACTGGTTGTTACAGAGAGTTAAGACTGCAGATAAATTAAAACATAGTAGAGCTGATCCGTTTTAGAGCTACATGTTCAAATAGCTACGCGACGATTGATAGATATATTTTTTTGACTCAGAAATTCCGTACAAAATTATAACGAACCTTCATTAGTAACAAGTTTTTTAAAATGATTTTTAAAAAAAAATCTTCACCGGGGAACTGTAGTAACTGCTGAAATAAATCAGTTCGAGGTGCAAGAACTGCTGTCACATAAAAGTCTGATTAAATTCGACTAAATCTAAAAACCAGTTGCTTAGCTATATTTGACGTTCGAGCAGGTGAAAATGATTTGTGTGTAAGTGTTATCGAGGAAACACTAGGACGGTAGTGAGCCGCGCGGCGGCGGAGCGGCGCACCGGCGACGCTTATCGACGCCCGCGTAAATCAACGCGACAGCCCACCGATCGTGACAAATTCGCAAACCTAATCTTTTGATAACGTTGCAGCTTACTCAGACAAACCGCACGATACTCGCCGCTTATAAACGCTCCACCAATGTTCTCTTTTGGGTTCTTTATTCCACATAACAAATAGACGTTTCTCGAAACTATCGCTGAAGTTAAACTCAAACAATATCCAACCGCTCGATACCTGGACCTAATTAGGGAATCTAATCCATTTCACAGTTTCGCCTTGAAGTTTATTTAATGCTAAATACGTCGTCTCCATACAAATAAATGTGAACAAAGGCCGGGTATAATGTACAAAACAATGAAGGCTCTTTCACGGACTATAAAGCTGTATTAATACCTCACTTATTTATTCCTTATAATGTTCTCGAGTTAACGACGCTTCGGGCGTCCAGTTTTTCTACCATGCACCATAAAATACGACATCTGGAAATATTGTATACCTACCAGTCGCATTCATTTCCGAATTTAGCAACACAGAATAAAATAATAACAGTGTTGATTTGCTATAATAACCGTTCGCAAAAAATGATTGTAGCCATGTTTCGTTTTTATGAGGACGTTTAGATGCGATAGATCTTCATAATTACCTCACGTTATCTCTTTTTCCACATTATCGATGCTTTAGATATGGCCGGTATCGGTAGTAAAAGATGGAGCGCGATAGCAGGCGTTACAAAGGGCTTTGGGAAGTCGCAATGGGAGACAATTTGCCACACAGCGTCACGCGAGCTTATCCGAGTCGGCCCCGTCGATTAGCATAAATCTCGCCAACTAACCGTCACAAATGAACGACGGGCGCGGGACGCGGGTAGCGGCTAAACAAACTGACGCGGGCGACGATGCGATCGCGCGACATTCGCATGTCGCGGCGACGATGCGCGACGAATCGCGACCGTCGGCCGCCCGCATAAATCAGCATTATCTCGCGAGATAGCCGCGCGCCTGGACCCACCCCGCCGTATCACGCGGAGCCCCGTGTCGTTCGAAAAAATTAATGACTTGGAAAAACGATTCGCTTATGAGGGATCTTTCACTGTAATTGAATTGCCCCGCAGAGATTTGTCGGCCGAATTGTCGTGCAATATGTCGAGTAGGTGATACCAAATTAGGTCCACCGTCCTTAATAAAACGATCTCCGAATAAATAAAGCCCTGATGGAAAATAAAACGAAGAGCCACAAACAAGTTTGTATAACTTAAAATGTTTGCCATAGTAATAAGTTCCAAACGGTCTCAATCAAATCCCTATTACTGATTTAATATTTCATGCCCCATAAAAATACAAAAGACAGACAGGCAACAAAATGAAATCCCCACACATTATCTCACCCCAAAAGATAATCGCTGCGCGCGTAATAGAATAATGTAAATATGTCGGTTTGTCCGTCGCTAGTTGGCATGCTAATCGCGTTTCTGTAAGCTCCGTTTTAAAACCTGCCGCGTTGTGCACCGCTCTTTTAGTTTATTCAACGGGGACCCATTTTTCATCCGCTCGGCAAATATTTTGATGTTTGTCGATTACGCGGCTTTGTGTGCAAAAGCTTTCATAAACGGAGAGTCCATCTGATGCCTTTGTTTATTGTGTTCGACAAATTAGGAGCGTTTTATTAATACGCCGATAATATCGGAAATGACAACTTCTGTCGATTGAATTAATTGTTATCATTAGTTATGACTGTTATGAGGTTTTGTGTATTTTTTCTGATTTCAAAGAGCGTGGGTTTTTCTAATAAAATAATGTGTTTGATTAAAATATAATGCGTGTTTTACACTTGATGAAAATTCTAAATATACCAAACAAATACATTTGTAAACTTTATCGAAAGGCCGGAGTTTCCGCTAGACTACATTTACTGCATTCTGATCAATAACCTCTAAAGAAATGATAGAGTTTATGTATTTAATTAGCATAGATATAATTATGCGCTCAATCATATAATGTATAGTATATAAATCATTTAATGTATCATATATATGTGGGAACAGTGCTAACAGATTTAAATTAACATGTTTTACTAATACACAATAGCATCCGTCGTCAGTAGCGGCTCGAAGCCCGCTGAAGATGTTTTCACCGGTTTTCGTTGCCAACACTCTAATCGTTGGAGCACACAGTTGGCAGCCAACCCATTCTTTGATTTACTTCTCACCAGCATCTAACCATCGTAAATCTTCCACATATGATATATAAACACACTTTTATCTTATACGTATGTCTTCAAAGGCATTTTAACTTAACAGAACATCACATAGCATCTAAATTAAGATTGTTCTTGTTTATAAATTACTCGTCGACTCTTTGCGGGCTCGTGGTTCTGGCATGTAGTGAAATATTTTGACATCTTTCTATATAATGGGTGAGACATAAATCGCTTGTTTGCTTTTTTGATAATCAGATGTGTACATTTTTGAAGTCAGGTCGTAGTAGGTAAATAATTGGTCTTGTTTCTCAGATTTGTGTAATCTTGGGTTTATCAGATTTGTTAACAACATAGATTTATATATCGCGCCAGGTTTCAATCGTTACTGGAATCGGGAAATAGGAATGGAAAAATTCTTAAACCCTCGTTTCAGATATACATACATGCTTTTTTTTTAATCAATATTTTTATTTAACCCTTTAAAATGCGTGAATACACCTAAATAATGCACCTGCCGTTAACATTTAAACTTTTCAAATATTAGTGTTATGTCCCACGACACAGCACATTTTTACCTGTAATGGCCCTTCGCGCTACGAATTCCCACAACTAGCTCCGTAGCGATTTATCGAACAATATTGTAGCCTGCCCCGTATGTATGTACCTACCTATCGTGTTTGTTAAAAGCCCAACTTGTAAAGTTAGCAATACTTTTGGATGCGCTTTATTTAATGTTTTAAAGTTTTGTCGCTTTGTCAATATAATATAAAAATGCCTACATTTTCTTAAATGTCGTCTTTCATCTTTCACGTGCAACTGCAATTTGACCTGGCTCGATTGATCAATCAACCATTTGACCATCCATATTTTCAGTATGTTTACATTTTTATCTTAAGGGTAAACTAGTCGACGGCTCGAACTCGTTGGTGGGCGTGATTAATATGCATGCTAATTAGTCTAATTATTTATTTATTTAGCTAGTTTTTATTTATTTATTAATTTGTTTAGTGAAATAGACGATGATTTATAACGAGCGCGTAAAATTTCATGAACAGACTTTTCGGCGTATAGATATTATGGAAAAACTACTGGATGTATTTACTCAAAATACAATTATATGAACTATTGAATAAATTACCTATCCCCGTACGGTTCTATTTTGCATAAGTTATTTATTTACGCCTAAAGAATAGTTCAAATTAGTGTTGAAATATGGAAGTTTCGACGCTGCTCATAACTTCTAAAATATTTTTTTCCAAGTCTGCTTCCACACAGGATTCCATAATGACAAGACGAATTGATATAATTTTTAGTTTTGAACGTACACCGTCAAACAGACGTGTGTCACCATACTACGTTTGTATGAAAGAATGACCGACTAGCGTACCCTTAATTCTGCATATAATTAGAACTGAACCGTATCTACCATACGACCTAATTATACCTAATTTAAAAAGCAAGCTCACGCCTGTCTATGATGCAGGTAGGTTATAACCTATAGGTACAATGCAGTATTCTTCGTTGCATTCACAAATTATGTTCCTAAAATTTATCGAAATGGTTCGGTTTAGGCGTATCCACAGCTTTAAAATATTTTTGCTGATCCGATAACGCTGGGCGCACACCGCGCTTACACGTGCACGAGGCCAGCTCGCCATTTGTCGCACTCGCGCGATAATTGTTGATATACGATCGCGATCCGACACCGTAATTGTCAACGCTTAATCTTCTAATTGGCTCGCATTTACCAATGCCAACGTGTCGCCTCTGCTCATTCGCATCGATAGTTTGTTTAAAAAAAACATTGTCAAATTTTTCCTACAATCGTTAAACATCATAACCGACTCCTATAAAAGCTCGAATCGAGCAGAGTCGAAAAGCAATTCGCAACGCCAATTTCAAGAACAGTAAAAAGTGCGATTCACAAGTGCAACTTGAAACGGCGTTTAAGAGCGAACCGAGGGCGGCGCCCACCGGGGGCGAGAAAACAATTTGGAATTTTATCGGTGGCGAGGTGGGGGGTGCGGGTCGGCGGGGTGGTGGGGTGGCGCGTTACCTCTGATTTATGTGCGACATTAGACGCGAGGTGGGCACGACGCGCGAAATGCACACGCGCCGCGAGGACCATTGCCGCTCACTTGCCACTCACTCCCAATACGCGCCCGCGCCGCCGCGGCCGGGCCGCCATCTTCCACACACCACTAGACATAGCGCACCTTTGTGCCGCCTAGGGTACGGTACAACGTCACGATGACAAACAGATCAAGTATTGTTTAATTTTCATAATTGCAGTTTAGTTTACAACTTATAAAATCCTCAACAATATTACCCTGTTTAAATTAGAAGATCATAACTTGGCAGTCATTTCATCTCAAGCGAAGTCTTTTGGCATTTAAAATTTTATCGAAAAAGCAGGATTAATTAATGAAACCTTAATACAGCTTAAACTTTACCAACTGATGCCGTGGATATTTCAGTGTCATTCCAATTCAAAAGCTAATTCCACTAAAACCTTAAATGAATCGAGTTGGTCGGAGCTCGCACATTATTTAACTTGCTCCAAGTTTAAATTGAAAACGCCACCAAACTCTTTGCGGAGTCAGAGTCAAATTTTGAACTTTGCCGCTGAATCGGAAATTTCTTTATAAATATCTTATTAAGCTTAAATTCAGTTGGTGTCACGCTGCCGACACTAATTTTATTCGTGAAAGACGGCAACTGAGCGACGGCGAGACGCGCGGCCGTAGGGAGCACTGAAAATGTATGCAAACGGGAAACGCGATATTTGACGGAGCTGAAAACGACAAAAGAATTAAGGAGGATGCGGCCGAGGGGGGCCGGGAACGCGTCGCGGCGTCGACGACACCGCCTGCCACCCCTGTCACATCGCGAATTCACTTTACTGTGTCTTATTAAGAGATTAGCTGTCATTTCAGCGCGATCAAACTCTTTCATTAGAAAACAATGTAGGTATAAATTACTAAGAACCTCTAATAGCCACTAATGACAAGTCTACGATACATATTGAAACATGTCATGGAAACGATTGCCATGTTTATAATTAAAGTGGAAACTGAAACACTAATTGGTCTATGATTGTAATGAAACGAAATGGTAAATTTTAATTTTTGGGTATTAATAATTCAAGCACTCAACCCTATCTGTTGTTATCTAGGTTATGTGAAGTGAACACATGCAGCCTATTTGAATACGCGTGTAATAGATGTGTGATTCATGTAAATGTACCCTTGGCAAGTGTATCGCGAGCTAATCTGCCCCCCCCGCCCCCGCCCGCGCCGCCAATATGCCGCGGGGGGTGGCGGGGTGCTCGAGAAAACGTGTAAACTAATTATGTACATTTTCGTAGCCACTTATTTACATAACCACGGCCTGAGCCCCGCTTTCACCGTGAATATTTCATTCGTAATCTTTACTTTGACGGTTTAATATGACAGCTGTTGTTTTGTTTGGAGGAAACTTTTAATTTTTGTCGTTTTCTTCCGGTGGCAGCACCCTTTGTGTGCGCGTTAGGCCGACGCCTCCCGTAATGATAGGTGATTGTCGAACAACTTTTTTTAATACGGATAAACGGCTGGGAAACTTCGTGAGGTGTAATTTGAAATTTTCGCCGAGACGTGTCGTTTTTGTGTTGTTGTCTGACAATGGGGAAGGTGCTTATTATTTTGATGACTGTTTTGTCAACCGTGGGTCGGGGGAGTTATTGTATTGATAGTTCGGGGACAACAGATATCGATTGGTTCGAAGGGTTGTCACGTGACGGAGTACGTGCTAGCTAGACGAATGATTCATGAGTCGTCAACAGGCCGAGTTGTTGTGAAGTGTACAGGAAGCCGATAAGTAAAACTATTAGTAGGTAATGAGCGAGTGTTGCGGCGTTTCGCGGGTATTTATACCGCGCCTTCGCGGGAACTAATTTATGGAAGTAAGTACGCGGAAAATGTTTATGTACGTACTTCGGCCCTCCCGCCCTGCGCCGTTGACATCCGGTGCCTTCGCTATTTGCTGCTACTAGGCAGCAGACGTGGAATTATAATACACTAATATTCAATTGTTTGAAATTATAAGTGAGCATACGAACTTACAGACCTTTAAAATGACTTCTTGGAAACGATTACGAATTTGTTGGCAAAGAAAAAAACAATAAAATAGATCAGTTGAATTCTCAGAGGTAATAAACACAAGGCGTTGTTTCAGCACAAAACGAATGGCAAAGACCACCGCGCGCGCATCGCTGCGTCTTTGATGCAACAACGAGCTGATGACAGATGCGTTTCATGTAGGCATTACTCACGGGACTGTCCGGCGCACTAATGACTCTTTGTGATTATTAACGGAATCAGAAACAATGTAGTCTTCCGAGCCATCTGAAGTACCCAATACAGACATATTACATATCATCGAGCCTTGTTTCCGCGAAGGGTTAGGCAGAGGTGAACCTAGCTACCCCACATTTCGTCAGTTATATTTAAGTCCCATGTAATAGGAGGAAAGCCATCAACCGGGCATAAATTCAGACTCCGAGCTGACTGAGAAATTCCGGATGGAAATACCCTATAACACTTTTCATGACCTGGGAACCGAACCCAGGATTCATGCTCAGCAGTAGCGCTTGCGACCTCTAGACCAACGAGTCAGTAGAGCCATCTTTTAATCAATATTATGATTAATACAACGCCCAATATCTTTTTAATAAAAGATAGTGCAAACAGCTCAAATGTCAGAGATTTTATGGCACATTAAATGAATAAGGACGTAAACATATTTCTAACACTTCGCGATACAATGATATCTTAGTGTTAGCCATTATTTTCCGTTACTATGTAGCGCTTAATAGGTTTGTACTACATAATAAAACAATTAATGTCAACTGAAATAGCAGAGCTGTTATAGGTACCTATACGTTATGTAAAGCTGATTCTTTCATTAAAAACACAAACTAGCTAATACTGAAACTCATCGCAACTATTTGGTGTGAGTCGCCAGCTATCATATAGGTCACGACATTATCGCGGAGCCTCCATCGCTAGGACTGAGACGAAGCTCCGCCCGCTCGCCGTTGACATGTAGCGTTTTAACAGTCAGTACGTGCCTCTACCACCCCTACCACCCCCTGCCACCCACCACCCAGTAACCCCTAGAACTGACGACATTAGCAGCCGCAGACATAGGGCACGTCCCGGCCAGACGTTGACATAGGTAGCTGAAGTTAAATTTTGTTACAGCTTTACGTAATATTTTTTGAGAATGTTAGTTTGTAAGTTAGTTTTTTATAGGGGTTCTGTTTTTATGAGCCGTTAACAGGTCAAAATGACGTGGCTATGGCAGCACTGTCGTCAAGCTGCTGTTAAACTGGTTCTTAAAAATGAGAAGTTATAGTTAATTAAAATAATTTAACATCCACAGAACGAAATCTTCTGTTTTTTATAATAGTTTCTAGATTTTTTCAAGCTTATTTTATCACTTTGAGCGACACTAAATGAATTGATGGTTTACACATTCAATTTTATATCTGTAGTAGCCTCATCAATCAATGCCAAGCCTACAACCACGCTAAAACACAAAAAAATAACTATTTGCACTAAACGCCCTCCTTTTGTATGTACAAGTATTAATTTACTGAATTGATTCACCATAGCTTCGGTAAACATAAAAACATATAGGTGGTACAAACCACAACTTTAAGTCATTGCATATAAAAACCGCAATGCCAAACATCGTATACACGATTGTCTTCGATATTGCTTTTGATTTAAGGGCTATAGTGGTGTGTACACGCGTTAGATGACATAACTAACTGCTGGCAACGGACTAGTGAGTTTACGCGGCCGTCGCAATGGCTCCCTCTTTATGGAAATGAAAACAACCTAACTATAGCCCTCTGTGTTTCTAACTTAGTACCTACCTAGCTGTAGGTGGTTACCTAAGCCCGGCTTAGCAAGTTATGGAACAGTTGTTGCAAATTATTCTTTGATAAAACACTTGATTACATAAACAGTGCTTGTTTTTTTGCCAAGAAGTTGTGACTATAATTGAAGCCTTTTAGTTATAGCATTAAATTCCAAATCCAGTGTAAATCAAAAACGAATGTTATATCCTGAATTTTCGTTCCGATATTTGGGAAGCAACCTTGCAGTTTCGTGCACATTCTAAAAACACCATCACGATGACGGGAATTCATCAATACCAGTGTTTGGTACAGCAACAGTAGTACTATTTGTAGGCAATTTAGTAAGCATGCACAGGTTACTAAACATCGCTATAATAAGCGAGCCGGGGATAGACGATGTGGGGAGGTGCAAGTGGCAGTTTTCGCAATATTGTCGCCAAACTTCCCAATTTCGGTGTCGACTTGCGAAACTCCTCGCCGCGCTTTGTGAACCTTACAGGTGTGAGTACCTGCCTTGCTACATGTAGCGTGCCGCTGTCTATGAACGTGACTCCAAATTGTGGGCTTTGCGGGAATTAGCGACGGATTTACAAGGAATAATTCATACGAGTGCTGTACGTTTATTTGTGCGGAGTGGTCCTGTTCGCCGGATTCTTGCTGCTTGCATTGACGAAATAGTACCGAGATATATTTGTTTAAAACGAAATTGAAGATTGTATTCTGTTGCTTCTGTATCCGTTTTGTGTGTGCTTCTACAGTTCCTAGTACACAAACACGACAAAATCTGACAGACACGCTCCTCCCACAAAACATTGTACATGATTATTCATTCTCTAAAAATTCACTAACGACCGAAATAAGCGGGCAACAAGAGGAGTGCGAGCGTGTTCTGACATCGTTCGGCGTGCTATGTGACACCATTAGCGTAGCAAACCGCACAAACAATAGGAACAAAACGAGGTGTCGGAATTTCGCGCGACGGCGGCGCGGATACCGAGCGCGCCGTCTCCGCCTCCAGTAGAACTATACTGAATTACACACGGATTTTATATAACTTGTAAAATACGGTTATCTATATAAAATCTGGCGGTTTCTGTTTCATTGAATATTTTTCTTATACATTTTTATCTTTTCGTAGCAATTTCGTAGCAACTGCTACGAGAAAAGTCGAATCGTAATTTTTACTGTTTGCAAATGAATTGTTATAACAATATGACATTCCTCTAACCATTTTAAGACCAATTTTTTTATATATGATTGTATTTTTTCCACGTTTTTACCGAGGATCGAGCACTTATTGTTAAAACTGATAAAGCTACGCAACCACTTCACAAGTCTCCAACATCATTAGCATACATGTAGATTGATTATAATATAACCGGACAGCAACGTTAGCTAGTCGTCCACTTCCGCGACTGCATGACGCGTCTCCAGCGTAGGAGCACCATACGTCAGCTGCGAGTGACAGATTCCACGCTAAATTCCACACGGTACCGTACGGTCCGCCTCCACACAGTCCAAGCATTTCATTGCAAACCAACGATCTCAAAAGCTCCAAGAATGTTAAGTAGCTACGGATTAGTTTTGTCAATATGTGAACGTCTAATTAATATTTTGTTCAATGCCCTTTTTTCTTGTGAAAGCCGCGTAGAGGCACAAAAAGGCAAAGTTTCCGGTGCAGGGCGCAACACGCGCGCTACAATAAAGGCAGGTACACACGGTGTGTCATTACCTCGGCGCGCCGCAATTAAAATGGTACGCATAAGTAATATTTGTTTAAATTCACTAATTATGTTGCCGCTAATAAATACTTACACGCCACATCTGCTGTGCTAATGGCGACGTAGTGCATTGTACAAATGTTTTATTTGGTACGCGCGCCGCCCGTCCGCGGACATGTCGTACCTTGTAATTTTCTGTTTGTGTGAACACGGTTTTTACGTAAATATTTAGTAGGATATAGGTAAATGTCAGGGTAGTGTCGCCAAATGCCACTGTGGAGGTAAAACACGTGTATGTTTAGTGATGAAATTTTTCAGGCTATCGATAGACAGCCGATGAGTTATCGGCAGGCTACGAAGAGTCATTTTATTCTAAGGTGTAAAAATAAAAATAAAAAGAACAACGGGTTCTATCTTTGTAGTATGTAACTTGTAGCTAATCGTGTGTCATCACATTACGTACAGTTTTTTACCATCTACTTAAGCATCAGCTTCACCGTTTAACTAAACAAGCAGAACCAGCCAGATAAAAGTCAAAAGCGACTAAGACAAATGATTTATTACGCACACATTTTCATATGGCAATTGAAACTTATTAATAAATGAAGCGTTACAAATATTTTTACGGGCATTAGCATTAGCGAGTCGCAGGCGGCGTGACGGCACCACGCCGGGCGGTTGAACTTATCTCACATCACCGTCTATCCGACAGAGATATTAATCAACGGGATTGACAAAATCGTGCGAGTGTCGAAAATTTGACGCGGTTTCGTACCCGGACCTCCCAGGAAGAACTATATATCACACGCGCCTCAGCCGCCGCCCAACCACGCCCCACAGCTCATTAACTGACTCTAATGCGCATCAATCTCATACTTTCCCCCTACGGGAAAAATTCACTAAGAACGACACGAGTTTTTTTTTCTTTCAGTAACGCCTTAACACGACTACTGTTACATGTGTAGGTATTTCAATGTTCAAATTCCGGATTGATTCGATGCCACACATGCTGACAAAACAGCGGCATCTTAATACGATATTGATGATAGCTTACAAAGAACCTATTCTAATGTTGTTGATATAAGCGGACAGGCTGATGGACATAATAATTAATTAGCACTCATGAAAAAACTACTGTAACATAATGAGATGGTGGACGGGCACAGTCGTACAGGCGATCCTGGATGTAATGATCCCGAGCGGCGCACGATCATTTGTCATCGCGTCACTCACACGTCAACGCCGCTGATACGCCCTTTTCCTTTATAATCACAAATCGAGATTGTGTGAAAAAGTTTAATAAGTAAAGTAAATATCAAAGGGATTGTTTCACTTTTGCCAGTAATATTAATGCCGACAGAAAAACGTGTCGAAATCTTCCGAGACGACCCAAAACAATTGATATTTTTAGGTTAAATGTGAACGTTGGCGGAGAGGTTGGTAATGAGATGAAGACGTAATAGGAACAATGCAATTATTTTTCAAACCTGTTATTCTTTAGGTTTGTACTAAAAATAACTTGAATACAAGAGCAATACACGTATGAATAAATCACCATTCAATAGTTAAGTGCTGTTCTCATGCCCTTAGAGAAGGTTGACATTAAATGCCACGGACTCTATTTGATGTAGGTACGTACGTGCTGCGAATGGCACGGATCTTACTGATAACTTATTGTAATAACTCCTACAGGTCTAATTGATTTTATAATCCAAATTGCAATGACAAGGAGCGTCTGAACATCAGAGTTTTTGTAGGTTCGATATAATCAATCACTGATTCTGTCCGTATTAGTGGGCTTCAAAAAGATTTTCCTTCCATAGTTTCGTAACTTAGAAATATTTGCCCCTTTTTCAACTTGCAGCATTGTGCATCAATATGTACCTATTACAAAATAGCATAAGTACAGTCTCTCAAAAAAATGGCTACCTATTCAATTAATTAGTTTTCAAAATACTTCTTCAACGATTTCGAAGTTAGAATTAGTTTTCTCGTAATAGGAGCCACAGTGTAAAGTTTCAAACGCATGTCGACTCCGGAAGGCGACGAGTCGTGACCATGTCAAGCTCGTCAGTCAGCCAGTGTGTAGACGACACCTCCCATCAATCCAACATGGTGACCATGACGAACACTACACTTGGCTGCTTCAGTGCTTCACAGTTTATAGACCGTGGATTGAAGCAGCAACGAACATTTGCAAATCAAATGTCATTACGAAACAGAAGGTTCACATTTCTTGTGCCAATTTTGTATGAAAGCTGTTTTCGGTTGAGTGATTTTCGCTAATTGAATTGTATGGTGAGAATAGAAAATGAACTAAATAGTTTACGAGCTGAATATCATCATTACCTATTTATAACTTTGTAAGCCCTATACGCAACCTCTTTATAAATGTTAAAATAGTTTATCACCATAAATAAGTTTTAATAATACGAGTACATCTATGTTTATCACAGTTACTCTGATCTTTCCAACGCGTAGACAAACGCCTTCTATTTTCAAATAAACACGATTCAAACCGAACTGGACTTTCACACCACAACCATCGACGAGGAAGCCCGAAGCTGTCTCACAGACCAGCCGATACCAATCTACGTTTGACAAGATTATCCGAACTTACTCAATCGCAGGCGCTCGTTGTTTATCATCGCTTAACTGCACCACAATCGGCCGTAAGTAGGCCTATTATCCGACATGAAATATTCATTGGCCACCGACACAGATTGTTGTCACTCGTATTATGCAGCAGAAATCACTTAAGGCCAGGTATAGAGAACTATTAGTGATAATTCGCGGTAATGGCTGCCCAAGCGAGTTTGCCGTGTACGACAGGACACGACGCAAATGTACATAATGTGGCTAACATCGATAATAGCGGTGTAATACATGGATTCTAAAAAAAAAATGCAATAAAAGTAAGAATATTCTGTTTTGGCATGGGAAAAAGATACAGAATCGACAATTTTTTTATTTCGATTGTGGTAATATAATGAACGAATTCGAACGAATCTTGCACGTATAGCATTAATTTGCCGTCTTTATAACTGCAAAAGGAGTGCAATTTGTAAATTGAATTCAATAATGTTTGTCATTTGTAATGGACCTAGTACATACTCGTAAATAGGTACTGGTAAAATGTGCATAAGCAATTGCCACCTATCTGGTTTGTAATACAATATTACCCTACACCCAACTCTAAATAATTCATTAACCAACTTTTCTAGCCATACGAATAACTTTTATCACCACTTACTTATATCTGGTCCGATAAACAATCTACCATTTACATTGCAAATATGTAACAGATCTCTATGTAAACATTCGCAGTTTTACCAACAAATTATCAAGTATTATCATTAATAATATCACGCTACAGTTATCGAGTGGCTAGCGTCAAAACTGCGCTAATGAGTGCTCAGCATTCGCAATCTCGCGCCATCTGTCTCTAATCAACGAATCGAGTTAATTAAAACGCTTGGCAATATGGCGGCGGGGTGTAATTGCTATTAATAAAGCGCTTTCCTGTATAATTAGATGGCAGTGCGCGCGGATTGGCTGCTCGGCGGGCCCTAATCACGACGTGATAACATTGCGCTAATGGCGTGCATAGCTTTCTATTGCATAATCACGACCTGCGCTCTAACTGTCGACGGACTAATTCGGCTTTACTATGTGATGTTACGCTTCAGTTTGTGTCATATTATTTTTATGTTTTATGCCGTGTTGAATTATAGAAATACAGTTTTTAATAGTTTTTCCTACGGCTTCCTCATAAATATTTCGTTAACTGTCTCTTAAAAGCAGTCAAAATCCCATCTTGCTAATAAAATGTGTTAATTGAGTATCAAATTCACGAGACGGCTATTAATATTTACATTTCGAAGATTCGTTGGGTTATTTTAAGTAACATCATTAAAGGATTCATGGTTGAAAAAAACCCAATTGTCCATAGAAACAGATCCATCAAATGAGACGCCGAAGGAAACAATGATTGACGAGTTCACACCTCGGCTCGTGCCTTTCTAATTAAGACGACATGCGTGCGCGCACTGCTGCTACTCTTCGCGCTCGTTTAACTTGCAACACACTCATCTTGCCCTGTGTCTCTGCTACACGTTTAATTGTTACGTTAACACTAACAATCCATTAAACATCCTCAACATTCACATCACAACCACCATTAAATAAATTGCAATCAACGTGACTGACAAGCAAACATTTCCGACTTACTTATAATAAAGTGGGTTTCTCCTGCCATTTATAGCAGTAGATATAGAGAGAAAACTCTCATCCGAACAATACTAATCTATAGCAGACGGTAATTTATGACATACGTATAAATTTCAATCATAGAAATGTATTTTAACAATGTCATAACGATAAAAGCGCGCTGTAAACGGGCGCCTCTTATTTCTGTCTTCGGTACATGCTCATTAAAGCGAGGCATGTGCGTCTCGGCGTTCTTTTGCTCTCTCTCGCTTTTCCGCTAACTTTTGGGTGGTAGGATGATGGACGACGTCTGTGGTCATATATCATTGCGGTAATATATCGCGAGTGCGCCGAGTGTCGCCATTAACGCATGCGCGCAATTGCTCGTGCTCGAGCGCCTGCACGAGCATGCACCAGCGCGGCTGCTATAAGAAGCGTCTCACAAATCGACGCGCGCGACCACAGCTAAACGTGCATAAATCTTATTAATGCTATTCTTATTTTCGTCCACTCTCTCGATCTTGTAAAATCATTAGAACTCGCAGAACGACTCTACGTCGCATCGGCTTTGTTAAAATATCACATCGTTATATGGAGACATAAAATTTCCTACGAAGGTACATCCCAATCAAAATTATATTGTAAATCATAATACTTGTACACAATGATGACGAACGGCTTGGGTGGTCGACAGTCATATCCCATCAGTTATAAATGTTCTTGTAGTTCGCGGGTCAAAAGCCGCATACCGTTTGCGCAAGCCCGATGGCGAATTGTCAAGCGTTCTCGCGCACCGCTGCGCCTCTGGCATTGTCGACAAAAAGTGAGAGGCCGGTAGACGAAGCCGCGTCTCAGCTTACAACTAAAGATTTGTTGTTTCCGTTCTCGCCGCCTCAATGACTACCATTTTATGTCGATTAGGAGATAGTGTTTCACGCGCCCGCTACCGACACCAGTTTTTGTGACACTCCTTTCTGCTTACAACGAGTTTATTATCGTTGATCAGTTGCTGTCGGTTGTTTTTTGTGATTTCTACTTCAACGTTGCGTTGTTCTACTTTTAGTTTCTTTTTATTTCGTGCTAAATAATAATGTAGTAGGTACGTCATCTACTTATATACGTACAGTTCCCCTCTTCAAATTAGGAATGATAACAGGAAACCACAGTGGCATAAGAGAACGAAACAGGAGCTATTATGTCGACCAACCGCACATTTCAACCGCTTGACAACCGCTTCATTTATTGAGGGACACGCTGCACTGATGCGCCATTTGTGAAATATGAACTGGGTTTTCCTGCGATGCCCCTTCTAATAAACTGTAAGCTTTTATAATAATAATAATAATAATGCTTTATTTCCAGGTTTACAATTTAGCAAAATAGCACTATGTAGAACAAAGTTAAAAACCTAAACAATTGTAAAAATACCACTGAGTTTAAACCTCTGGCACCCAAGCTAAGATTTAACTTGTGTTATGGGTGACAGGGCTCTCTCTATAAACATTTACCAGATAATATAAACAGGTTCGGAGTTACATAGTGATTAGTGTCACTAGCGATTGCCGGAGCAAGCAGCATGGTTATTATAGTTTAATACAAAACAAAAGAATGGAATAAAAATTATATAAAATAAAACTTAAAACTATAAACTGTAGCCATTCTCTAAGTGTATATATGTGTGTGTGTGTGTGTGTGTGTGTGTGTGTGTGTGTGTGTGTGTGTGTATATGCGTGAGTGTGTATGTGGGTGAGTGTGTATGTGGGTGTGTGCGTGTTTGTGTGTGTGTGGGCCTACTGTATAAGTTTGCGCTATTATAAGGATTTTATAATATGGAGTGCAAGAATATATAAGTGTTTTTTTTTTTTAGAGTAACTTTTCTAATAGGTTTTCTGTTTCCTCATACGTATGAGTCATGATCCATTTACTCACTAACTTTTTACACTCAAATTTATTCATTTTATAGATGCCACAGTGTTTGTTAACTGCATTGTACAAGCGGCTTCCCAGAATTCGGAAATTTCTTTCAGCAAATTTGGTTCTATGCCTTTCTATGGGACAGACATTTATAACTACCGAACATTTAAGTAGTAGGTAGTAGGGTAGTAGAAATACCTTCCATTCAATTTTTTTTATTTTCGTGGTATACCGAGGTTGAGTACTAATTACATGCGTTAATTTGCGATACGATAACACCAGCTCTTAATGAGCGAATGTAGATTTGTGTCGGTCTCAGCGAGCGATAACTTCAGTTCAGCCGAGTAATTGACGAATAATTGCGTTAATGTGAAAATATACGGTTTAACATAACAATGGAACGAGGAAGTCGATGATATAGAAATGTATATTGTTATAACTTTATGTTTGGCACAAACAAGCGTTTTGACGTAAAATTAGCTGAGCGCGGTTTCTTTGTACTTGGTCCTTTGAGTAAGAAAGCCTTATAATTACGTCTTTCTTTAAGGCACTTGAAGGTACTGTAAACCTTTTAATGATTCTGGAAAGGCACTTTTAATACCGCTAATTGACCTACAAATGTATAATTTCCAGTAATCAATTAAGGAAAAACAGGCAAAGAATGTGATAGATCTGAGTTGTAGTCAGTCTGTATTTGCGAATATCCTAAAAAAAAAAAACATTATTTTAATAGTCTGGTTTTATTTGTACAACTTTTTTTTTTTTTTTTTTAATTATACATACGGCTTTTTTGGGTTAGTATATAAAAGTATGCTTAAAGTTCTTGCAAATGAAAAGTCAAACGCATATTTGGTATCCACCAAAAGTCACTCTATTTCACACACCAGACCTCCGGAAATGCAGCAAGCGTAACAACTACCTTATACAAAATATTAACGCATGTTTCTTGCCCCAGACGCATGTTCCCGACGGTGCGCGTGTCGTTCGCGGGATGCCGCGCGGACGCGCGCTACGCCGTGCTGCTGGACGTGGTACCGGTGGACGGCAAGCGCTACCGCTACGCGTACCACCGCTCCTCCTGGCTGGTGGCCGGCAAGGCGGACCCGCCCGCGCCCGCGCGCCTCTACCCGCACCCCGACTCGCCCTTCTCCGGCGACCAGCTGCGCAAGCAGGTCGTCTCCTTCGAGAAGGTCAAGCTCACCAACAATGAGATGGACAAGAATGGACAGGTTAGTTAACTCATGAAGACCGTTCTTAATACTGCTTGGCAGATCAATCCTATTTAGTTGGACTAAAACAAGCAAAATCTAAAACATTTTTGTTTTATGTCACAGCTGGTCCTGAACTCAATGCACAAATACCAACCGCGCATTCACCTGGTGTTACGACGAGAAGGAGCCATCAACGCGCCCATCACAGACTTAGAACAAGAAGAATTCAAGACGTTCATTTTCCCAGAGTGCGTCTTCACAGCCGTCACCGCGTATCAGAATCAACTCGTAAGTACCGTGACAGATTTGGCACACCTTGTTTACTATTGATGTCCATTTGCCACGTACGCAGTTTATTTGGCATCGGGAGTCCTGTTCTTAATTCTATCATTTGATTTCTAAAATAGATCAGAGAGACAAACGTTTGAAATCGCATAGCGCCGGTCGGTTGAGTATCGACGAATGCTATTTGAGTCGCACTAATTGCATCTCGCTGAAAGGTATGTCCAGTCTGAACAAAGGGAGGTGACACATAATTTTTTGTGTTTCGACGGCCACACGCGGGCGACGTCGACGACGGACGGACAGCGCGCCTGACGCGTCCACACGGTGACGATTAAAGTTTTCACCCGAGCTAAATATAAAGTCCTAGTCGATGCCGAGTCGATCGTGTCCAGCGACGTCTCAGCTATTATTGCCCGTGCTTTTTCCATGTATAATTTGCTCGCCGAAGATTTCTGAGAACGGCCCGCTAAATTATGTCAACTTTCAAGTTAAACGTTCTCTGAAACTCACGAGCCAATTTCGATCACCAACGGTAAAACATTCGTGAGTCATTGGGGCTGTTGTGAAAATAAGCTTCACAAAAGTTTCTCGTGCGTTGTGCTTCGCAATTATTCGGCGTGCGAAATGTCTAATGACAGGTTGGGTGTGACTATGAGAAGCAGTCCGATGATTGAGAAATGTTCAGTAAATAAATTGGATAACTTGATTTAGCAACGTGGAGTATGTAGAGCAGTTATCAAGCACCAGCTGCCCGCTCCGCTGCCTGCTCCGCTCATGCGCCCGAGGGTGTAGCGGCCGCATTCGGCAGCGCATGTGTCGCCACGCGCAATTAATTCTCTGTCACAAGAGCGTTTGGGCGTCTCCAAGTTCCTCGTTTTGTATCATCCCGCGTAGTAAAATAATTAGGACGTTTTGAGGATCATAAAGGAAACGTTACTTTATATCGACAACGCGGTACATAAATCTTCATTCGTTCGTTAATTAGCTGTTACGAGCCCGGGTTTAGTTTTACCATTTGTAAATATTTTGTTACTTAAACAGATTAATTTCTTACTTTATAAGGAGACTTTTTGTAGCGCCATATTTTTGTGATGTTGCCTGTAGAAAAGAAACTCTACTGTACCCACCTTTTATAGTTTATCTATAAAACTAAACATTTTATATTGTGATAGTCAATATTGATAGAAACAGGTGGCCATTAGTGTAAAGCATCAAGCATCGCTATTGAGCGCTGTGCGGAGCCTCCACCTTCGCAGCCGGCTTCCAACGGCTCCCCAGGGTCGGCGATCATTGATTTTCATTGATTCTAACGCGTTCCTAGATTTACTGCCTGCGCCTAGCGACAGTGCCATCCATTACAAATGCGATGTAGCTAGATATGCAAGATTCCTACAAACTACATAAACATAAATAGAAAGGCGATAGCTACTTACTGCATGTTTACAAAGATAAAACAGGGCTCAGCCTAATGTCATATCATATTGAATAAGGCATAAACAGGACATTTCATAGCGATCAAACTGAGTTTTAAATCAAAGCGTAGATAAACTACTTGACGTGGTAAAAAAGCTCGGTATCAAAGCTTCGATCACAAGTGTCCAGGCGGGCGGCGCGCGCGCTCCTCGATTTGGCTGACGTCACAACTCTGACAGCTAAAACATTTTTCGAACAGCGGAGATAGTGTCATTGATAACTCAATCCCTTATAACAATAAGAACACACTTAGCATGTTTGCACCTGCGCGGCGTGCCAACCAAGATCGATAGTGCCCGCATAACTTTATGTCGTATAAAAAGTGGCCAGCTTAACACTTCATCAAAAACGAAACACATAATCCTACACCACTAATAAGAGATAAGAAAATGTGAATATTTTAACCACTATCTATATTTTCTGAAAAAAGTGTCACCGAATTTAATGCGCGCGCGACGTTTGTTAAATCGATGGGAATGAAACATCATTATTGGTGCTTTATCATATCGAAACGTTGATATAAGATGAGATAAAGCGTTGTACAAAAAATGTGAGGTGTGTTTTTTGTGTGTGTATCGCGGTGTGAGACTGAGCGTCGCCTGCGCGCGCGCCGCGGGGTGGTTTCCCGGGAAAGCGCCGTGGGCCCGACCCGCTTCAATATTTAACATTTTTACACCCACCACACTATTGTCCTGTTGCTCGTTTTCTCTAGAATCCTTTGTCTGAGATTGGACTCGCATCGAGGTGACAATGTTTGTTGGAGTTTACGCATCCTCAATGCACACAATACGTTTTTTTATTAGCCGATGACTTGTGAATTTGTTATGATCGATTGCCTCTAGAGGATATTCTTGAAGTAAAAACTTGCAGATAACAACCTGCGACGATATTTTGAACGTTTATAAATAAACATGTTTATTATAATCTACATAATTGAAAACATTTTGTTTATTAATGAAATTCTTTGCTAATCCTTTTCCAGAAATAGTAGTTTATTCAATGTAATGGACACGTCTTTTAATATTCCGTTAAAGTGAAAATGGGTACAGTTTCCGTCATTTTGTTGGTTTTATTTGAAAGGAAATAATGAAAACTATTTTTCGTATGGTGGATTTATTCAGATTTTCTTTTTGTTATTTTTCGAATTTTTTGTCTACCATCTTCCACCTGCCGTTACTCGGGGTCAGCTTTCTTATTCCTTTCAATCATCGCTATAAAAATAAAAACGATTATATTTCGTTACTGATTTTGTAGATACAATCAATCAAAGCGATGGGTTTACGCATTCTGAATAGTAATGTTATTCACTATAAGGTCTTGCCTACTTATTAACTTCAACTTAAGTTCAAAGACGTTCCGATCAAGTCTTCGAACAAGCACACTACACGTTTGACAAATACAAAACGTATAACAAAATAAAACGATTAGAGAAATCGTGTCAGTAGTTGTGTTGGTCATGCTGCATCACACTATTACGCGGATTGAGGAGATAATCACGAAAATAACTGCGCACGTTCACTCTCATGTAGATGCAAACACGCTCAATACGCGCTTAATTGAAATTTATAACTCATTTCTCAGTATCAACAATCAATATTCTAAAATCTCCGAAGCTATTCTCACATTGAGCATCCATAAACGAGTTCTACGCGAGTATAATCGAACAATATAATGAAGGAGTAAAGGCAAACACAATTTCAATAACAAAGGGAACCATGACAAATAAACATATTTCACGGGCCAAAATGGCTGCGGTCAGGTGTCACGAGGTGTCCCTCCCGCACTCCCTGCTACCTCACCCCCTCACGTTTCTTTTTCTTCACCAATAATCGATTCATTCTTTTCAATGCGATCCTTTTATATTTGTTAACTTATTGCTCGTTTGTATAACGTCAGTTTATTGAAATATTTCTTTATACTATCATTAGTTTCCTGAATTAACTTAAGTTTTTTCATTATTTTTGAGTTTTTTCTAAGCTTGCAGAGAAATCTTAAAAAATAAGGTTTTTCACTTTCAAGTGAGTCGACAAGTTAAATACTCGTACTTATGAGAAGTTTATTGAATAATGTGCAAAGAAAACTACATAATATGTAGGTATAAACTAGGCAGTAGGAGGTTATTTTTCAAATTATCAGTAAAGAAGAAAATTGAAGAAATTAAAATAATGACCATAAAAACATCAAAGTCACTGTATCAGTTCATTATTCAATAATTCAATAAATAATACCGCTCGATAACAAGAAACGCACATAAGTCAAAAATACAAGAAGTCAACGTACTTGCTTAAGAGTAGATTTAAAATAATTTAAGATGAAATTATTTATTGGATTTGTGTCTCTTTCTCACTTATGCTGCGTTACGAGGTGAGTTATATGGTGCTCTCGGTCTCTCCTACCATCGATCACTGGAGGTGTGACGTCACGCAGAGCCGTCGTGTGCGGCCTGACTCAATTTATTGCGTCTGCGCACCAAGCCACCACAGAAAAACTAAACATTTGTTTGTATACCAAGTCTTTAATTAATTTACAAATAACATAGTGTCGTATTCATAGATTTCAAATTTTGACATGTTAGAAAATTGGTGCACAAACAGAAATTAGCATCTACGAGATCTTTACACGCCTTTATCATTTGGTCCTTTACTTTTGTACAGGGTTTTTATCAAATTATTTGATTCATTGCAAACCTTTTTTCATAAAGTTCATTTATGGAAAACATCTCTTTGACTTGAAAAAAAAAAGACATATTTCAGTTTGAGCAATGTCAAACTCACTCCGGATTAAATCTACAACTAAACTATTAATTGATGCTTTAAAAATTAATGTACCATTGAGATGTGGCAGATTGCCTACTCGCTAATATTTCGAGTTTACAGTCGTAACTACGGGCACGAATGTAAAGTAGACCTCATTTTAACAGTGGGTCCCCTAAAAGACCTGATGAATCGTCTGAACAGAGAGGCAGTAGATCGACTGCCAACCTACTAAGCTATTAGGCATACGGAATACCACAATGAAATTCATAAAGGTAAACTTTCTATTAAATACAGAAAAACGCAAAGACAGTTGAAATGTGGATGTGCAGAATGTTATTAAGAGTAGTGACAGAGATTGCAGACGATCTCTACAACTTGCACACAGTATCATTTATAGTGTCTATAGGAACAGTGGGTGAGAGCCTGCAACTGATGGACGCATTGGATGAGAGCGAAGGCGTATGAAACAGGGAATTTATTTATTGCTTTGATAATAAATCGTGCCTCATTTTTACAAACATTATCTTCGTTTTCTTTATTGTATTTTGTCCAAGTTACTTTGATAATGCAAGGTGTATTTTTTCACTTCGCTTTAATTATTGGATGAAGCAAATTAAAGATGGAAAGGACTTGGAACTAGGCCTTTATAAAAATCTCCGTTAAAAACGCATCCAGTACATTTCCAAGTGTTTTTTTTTAATTCACGAAACCGTTACCTCGAAAGTCATTGCTTCTTATTGACAAATGTTGTTTACAATCATGTAGAGGTGCTTACTAAACAAGTTTCGGAATTGCAATTAATTCGGACTGTTCCGAACACTTTCTGGGAATATTATCACATATTGGCCCGGTTATACGTCGATGCCACATGCAGCGTTCATTATTTTGGTGCATTTATGAATTACTGTCAATAAAGCATCGGTTTTCTGGAAAGCGTCGTTACAGTGCGCAGCTGTAGGTCGTACGGGATTCACGAGACTTTTGATAGCAGAACACTTTGAGGAACTCTCATTAAACAGGTTTACATAACTACATTCATTTAACTGCCGCATTATTCAGAGGTTCATAATCACGAATTAACGGACGAGTAAAATTAGGAGAAACAGCTCTTCTACTGCACTTATGGCACTAAAACGTTAAATGCTTTTAAATATGTTTCAAACCGATTAAGGTACATTTTGCATCTACTAGTTGCAGTCATATCCTTGCACAATAGAAAATTACCGTATATTTCACATAGGTTTATTTGTGTGTAGTATTTCTCAAATATCTTCTTCATATTATTTAAAAACTGCTTAGTTTATTATAGTTTGAGGAACTCTGAAATATATCGGGCTTATTGACTTTCGAAATTATATTCAACAAGGAGGTACAGTTAAATCTGCCGTTGGCGTTGGTTTGTCTACTAATACATCAGTAGCAGATCGCTGAGTCGTCGTTCGTCGCAGCACTGCATCAATCAATGAGATATGTAGGCAGAAGGAGCGCGCGCGCACGCTAACGTGACATTTATATATTCTCCACAATGTTCCTGTCGTGTCCCGATCGTCGCTCACGTGTTCCTTTACACTGCACACCGTTTCGTCTTGTTATGAACTGTCACTAAACATTCTAAGCGTGCATTCATTAGCATCCATTTTTACAACAGTTATTTGTTCTTTAAAGGTGTATTTAAGCTAAATTGACCTCACAACATTGAAATAATAACATCTGGCAAAATATATTTCATGCAAATATCTCATCTCTTGTCTTCGTATGTAAATGCTTAAATAAGACATAAATTCTCCTCAACTCCGCAGCTTCATTTATAAGCGCACGTGCAAGACATCTGTACACAAGTTTTACTGTCAAATCGGAGTATGAATCGCGGAATACGAGGCTGGTACTTCCATAAACAATACATCACCACCCCAATAATTAGAGCATCGTTTGCAGGGCTGCGCGCGCGGCGGTCGCGAGGCGATGGCGCGACGCTCGTCTTTCTCTCCTTGACGCCTTTTTGTGAGATTTTTTGTTTCCCGCCCGGGAATAATGTCATTATGGCGCCTTTAATGTTGTCAGTGAACGGGAGCGCGCCGCCGCCGCCGCCGCCGCCCAGGGCGAACGTTTGTTGATACTTAAATTAGGTTGTTTTGACACGCCTCGTTCTTATGTTTGTACTAAATCTAATAAACGTCAGTAGCGAGAAAGCGTCTCATTCATTATTCCAGTGTTCTCTTAGCGATAATATATTTGAAGTAGTTTTGTATAATTGAATACTGTGGTATTGTGGATGATATGCGTGGCTGCCAGTGGGAGTAGACTGGGTGTCGTTTACGTAAACGGAATTCAAAAACAAACATGAGGCATGGAAACAATTACGGGCGATGGGACAGCGTGGCATACATAATGTATAATCCGTCAATATTGTCAGCTACTACTGGCATTGTGGTGGAGTCATTACGGTGTGGCGCAGGCGCGTCGAGAGTGTCGCCATTGTAGTCAATGGCGCTGCCAGGTGGGTGTGCAAGTGTAAGTAGGTGCCGCGACATGCCGGTGACCCTCTCACTGCCGCGCCCCTTCGCTGCCTTAATGCACTCCACCAATACATTAGAACAGCTGAGATAGGTAATAAAGCTGAAAACTTAAACGCCAGTCTTACTAATCATAGTGGATAACTAGAGATATAGGTACCTTTATTAGAGCCAAGTTATGTTTGTCTATCTTTCTCTTCAAAACTTAAATGCATGCAGCTAATCTAATTCAAGCCAGCTCTTATTCTTCGAAGAAACTGACAACACACTCATTCATATCCCAAGGATGAATTTGAATGGCGTAGTGGCGGACGAATACTTAATTTCTGAACAAGGATCCGATTTCCACGACGGGGCAAAATATTTTAATGGAATTTACATATTTGTTTCCAGTTGGGCTAGTGGTGTATATATTTTAAGAGGCACTACATAGGGGCGAGCTTTGAATAATACGAGTAAAAGAATCATAAACAGGGAGATGACCTTAGTGAGAAGCTTGTTAGTGAACTTTACTTGCATCTTCTATTTGCTACAAGCAATTCATTCAAAGACCAGATGGAGCGGGGATACTAAATAGATGACGACTACACGCATATATTTAGAAGAGATAATGTTAAATGGGCCACGAGTGGTAACAAATGTTCTTTGTCTAGTTTCCCTGTAACTATTTTCGAAATCATTAGTCTTCGAGTGACACGTTGCTCGTGAAATTACTCACCGCAAACAGAACACTTGACACAGACTGGTCAATATTTTGTACTGTTTATGATTTTCCTTTGATCAGGAACAATGAGGCGGAGATATTTGTCAAAGCATTTCATAGATTAACGGAATTAACGCACCTCTGATGAACCACTTCAAAAGGTACATAAATATCTTTAACGAAAATTAAGAAGTTAATTGTTGCTACAGTGGAATGTCCGGCTGTAATAAAGTAAACGCTTTACAATGTAACACTGCTCATGAATTACTTCGACTGTGATTACAGCTTTTTGTAACACAACTTTGTTTTGAAGTTATTGTAGTCAAAGGAAAGAATTAATTAGATTGGTCTCATAAACACTCATAAAACGTTTTACAGAAATATATTCATGTACTACAAAAGTTAATTCATCTGAGAAGGAAACCATACGACACTTTTATCAATTTGACAGCATTTTCATCAATTTAACACTTGGCTGTTGCGTTACATTTTCCTCTCATTTTCTCGAATTCGTTGTGCTAAAACCCGAAGCTAGCGCTAGTGCGAGTGTGAACATGTGAGAACAATGTACAATTAGGTGTCGCGTGGGCGTGTGGGCAGACCGACAGGTATGCGGCGCGCAGAGGGAGGGGGCTGCCCGAGACTCAATCGCCAGGTAATTACCGT
The DNA here is from genome assembly GCA_916701695.1 of Agrochola macilenta. NCBI lineage: Eukaryota > Metazoa > Arthropoda > Insecta > Lepidoptera > Noctuidae > Agrochola > Agrochola macilenta. The sequence continues at coordinate 8,356,689 of OU753559.1, read as the reverse complement.
CGCCGACTGGACATGCTGAAAGATTGACACCACCACGACCACTCTCGATGACTTGTTTATTACTCACCATTAAAAAATAATAAATTTTTTCTCACCTCGACATCATAAAACTGCCAAGAATATGCTAAAATTAGTATCGATATTGGTTTAATCCGCTCGGATATTAGGCGAGCAGGCGCTATTTAATGGTAACAGGTTTCCGTGGAAGGTTTTATCGTAAATATTATTCACAAATTGTGTGGAGCCTCAGCGGGGGCGCCGCCACTCAGCGAGGGGGCGATTTTTCATCGACGCTGCCTCTGCTCTACCAAACACATTTTTTAACACCTCGCCCCGAGCTTAAATCAAACATTTGCTTTATACTTATTTTAATATAATACAATTATTTTCCTTGCAATTAGTATACAAATTGCAATAATACACAGTGCCCCAAAAACTCACTTGTGTGACCTAAGGTTCTACTTTCTGTAGCAGTTGTGCAAAAACAATACTGGAAGAGAAATTGAATAGTAATATTGAGTACCAACGACAAAACTTCCTTATTGGTTTCCAAATATGCAGATTTTAGAAATACGAGGACATTACCAGCTTCTGTAGCAACAATACTCGCTTAAATGCTTACTATCAAACTTACATTACGTGGCACATTTAAAATGTGCACAGTATTGTAATACCGTGGTAGTCAACTAAAGTGATAAACCGATGTGGAATGTCGTCAATAAGTTAACCTTATTAGTTGGTGTGTGCTGAACACCGCGGGTGGTGGTACTACGGGCCCGTTCACACTGAGATATGGAGAACCTTTACTGACCCATTACAATATAAACGGCTGCATAATGAAATTAGCTCGCTTCGTCTGAACAGCTCCTTATGATAATCGTCGACCCTTCTCTTGCCATGCACGTATAATTGAAACGGCGCCTATTACACCGCTATGTTACACCCTTAATTGAATACATTATTTGTATGAACACAGTTCTATAAACATTACATGGTAGCTCCTTCAGTCAGAGGAAATCATAGTCTCTTTTGTTTCAGATCACGAAACTGAAAATCGACAGTAATCCATTCGCTAAGGGATTCCGTGACTCTTCACGTCTCACCGAGTTCGAGAGGTAACTATCATAATAACGTCTGTTGTTAGTGTCATTTGTTGCTAGAGAATAATTATACGTTTATGAAGATATTTTTCATACTGAAACTTTTGTAGCGAAAGAAACTGTTATTTTCTAATGAAGATAGTTAATTAGATATATACTCAAAAGTGGCAGCTATTCATTATTATTCATGAGTGCTCATTACGTGTCATTGCTCGTGCGACATAATTCGGTTAGTTCTCTAATCGTACATGCATTGGATACGCTCTCAGAAACAAACATAACTGTCTGATGCTGATTGATATCTCCACGCGAGCAATTATGTCTCTGTATTTATTGCTTCTTAGCCAATCCAATGTATTTAATTACGGGTGAGCCGACATCAAGTTTCCACCCGTGGAATTTATAATCTAACATTTTCTCTCAGCACATTCGCTTCGCATATGTTATTGCTCGCTTTCGCATTTCTAATGCCGTATTGCTCTATGTTATCTTGATTATTGGGTGTTTTATTTTTTTTGTTTGTCTGTTGAGATACTATATCACGGGGGAGCACGAAAGAACATCAGTCTTCCCCGACGACGCGCGCTACAGCGCCGCCAGTCATAGGTAGATACGATCATACAATCATATTACATATCTGCATCAATTTACTCGAAAACGTTCACGTTGTCTAAAGTGTGGCTCCGTACCTTTTCAGGGAAACAATGGAGTCGATGTTGGCAGAGCAGCACTTCCTGCGCTCTCCGCTGAGGCCCTTCGATCTGGACCAGCATAATAATAACCTAACGCTGGAGGAGAAGGCGATCCTGGCAGCGCGGTCGCAGCTGTTCCTGCGCGCGGCGTACCCGCTGTACGGCGTGCCGGCGGCGGCGCTGTGGGGGCAGTGGGCGTGCCTTGCACCGCAGCTCCTGGCGCAGCAGCACCTCGCGTCGGGCTCGGGGTTGCAGCTGCCGCGACCAGTGTACGCGGGCGCGCTGGGCGCGGGCCCGCAGCCGCTGGCGCAGCACCGCTTCTCGCCGTACCCGCCGCGCCGCGCTTCTCCAGGCTCCTCGCCGGACTCGCTGCGTGATGCCAGCCCGCACCCATCACCGCTGCACCCGCCGCACACCCCGCACACGCCGCACCCGCCCCACAGCCCCACTTAATGATAAAACGCCGAATAAAAACCTCCCCGAGATCTCCCTGTAATAATATGCGATATTGTATGTGAGTCTTTATATGGAATGTTTTCCGAGAGAACACAAAAGGAAATTTTGAAGTGCGTCGGTGTTTTGCTGCGAAACGAGATGGCCTCGTGAACTTCGATAATTTTATGCGCCGAGAAGTGAATAAACTGAGTGCGAGTGCGTGGAGAACATTTAGAAGTAGGTATACGTCTCGAATCGTGAACGACTGAACACCGCGCGCTTCAATAACTCTGTCGTTACTCAGACTGTGAAAAAGTTGTATTATATTGTATAATATTATTTAACTATACTTTAAATCTGTAATTATTGTTATAATATGTTCCTAATAGTTTTGTCTCGTAGTGATGGTTTCTGCTAAATTCATGTTATAGCAAATTAGAGTTAATTGCATCAAGAGAAGCATTTGATTGCTGTGTACATTTTGTTTGATATCTTTCAGACTGTTTGAAAACAAATAAGAAAGGGTGAGAACATTATGGAATGAATCGATGTCGTAACGTTGATAGCTCAATAGTAGTGACATTCGACACTGTTTTTGGCTGATTTCATCTGGTTTAGGTAAAATGTGCAATACAACAGAAAAATGTTTTAGTGAAACTTAGAAATTTAGTAGGATAGATGTATCGATAATTAAATAGTAGAAATTATATTGCTGTCTATGTTTACAATTAATTCCTACATCCGACTACAAACGGATGCATAGATGTACCTACATGGTTACTTTGTAGTTAAATTATAGTTATTATAAATAATATATTGCTAAAGAAAAAAATTAAATGTTTGTTAACATAATATATCTGAATTGTTTAATTTACCTAACGTGGAATTCTATCTTCAAAATTGAAGTCCTGAAGATACATTCCCATTTCCGTAAGCAGTCTTCTAGTTGGAATTTCACCCAAAAAGCTGCATGAGGATGAACACCCAGAGCACCGGAAAACGTAGAACATACAAAATTCAAAAACACCTTACAAAATGTGTGACCATGCAATAAATAATGCTGGCCCAATCAGAGCGTACCTAATGTTAAAAATAAATTAAAACTACAACCTGCAGTGCTGGACATATAAACTCATTCACGAAGCACCAGCTATTTGCAAGCGATAAGCAAATCCAAACTTTTTAGTGCATATGTTGCACTACAAAAGATAGATTAGATACATGCAAGTTATCTGCAAGACGCAAAGCGATATATATGGAAACATAACCCCCTTAGGCGCTTACTCATAAACGCAGAGCAAACTTAAACCAGGATTAATTTCGGTTTAACCATACATTTTTCGTGGTGTAACTTTGGCATAACTTTACTCTGCAGTTGTAAATAGCGGGGTAGCTGTCTAACTCGAAAGACAACTATATCGGAATGATTGAAATTGGTGGGCTTTAGGAGTTGGAAAAAGTGACGTCTACGCCTGGCGTAGGCACTGCTACGAAAATATTTTATTTGGGTAAGTTGGTTTGATTAAGTGGCTATGTGAGCCAATCAGAGGGCCAAGATATTGAAGGAGACAGCTATGAACTCCTCACTGCTTAATTATGTTGATTGTAACAACACAGAACTGCTTATACCTATACTTAGGTAGTAACAAAAAATTTCAAGCAGGAATATCCCGATCATTGGAAAATCGTCATTTGCGTTGCACCCACAACCTGCAAAGAGATTTCGAAAGTGTGTGACATGCATGAGTACTTATGTCATTTAATTCGCATACTGTAATGAACATAAGACGAACTGTTCAAGTTGGACTGGACACTTGAATTGAACTTTTAAGGTTCTCTATTTACCTACTATCTACCCAATTTGGTTGTAATTGTAAAGTAACATCATTGAAATCAAAATCATGTCGTCGTTTTTGTAAACGGCAAGGGACGTAGTTCACAACAAATTGTTTGTAATTTACTAGAGGGCCGTTAGATGGCGGTGGGCGTCGCATTATGTACGTAACGTTATGGAGAAGCTCGGCTAAAAGCTCTTGTAGGACCGATACAAAATGAGCTTTTGGTTTTCTTGTTTTATTTCGTGTCTTATGTATTTTTAAAGAGAATGGTGGTGAAAAGTATGCCTAAGGTGGGTACCATAGTACCTAGGTATATTTATTAGTTTAGGACTAAATGGTTTTTAAAACTAAGAACTTACTTGACATTATAATCTTCTTTCATTCAAAGTATCTTTAGCAAAAACATTACATTACCTACAGTATTTTCAGAATATCGTTGAAATTAGCACTCGTTTGTCTCCTTTGTACGAAAGTGTGACAGATTGCGAAATTGTAACAAATTAGAGCGCCGGCGGACAATTATGCAAAGCGGCTATAAAGTTATCTTTAGGAAAACAACGGCGTCACCCCACGCCAACTATTCAATTAAAATGAAGCAGTGTCGAGGCGAGGCATTCGAGTCACATAGAGGAAGGGTCGACTACATCGAATTAGTTGCGCGCGTGGCTACATTACTGGGACAAATTTCACGTCCCTGGGGCCCCTGGCCCCGGCCGCGGTCCGCAGGGTCGGGGATGCAACGCTAATCTAATCGGGATTGTAGCTAATAAATGTTGTAGCCAGTGACACGGCCACCAAGAATTTATTGCTTGTAAAAGTGTTTCCAATCGTAGATATTGTTCGGATGACGCTCCTATTCTGATAAGCTCCGATTGAATTTAACGTTTGACTGAATATTTCATTTGATTTTAGTGCCGGTTGTAATGTTGTTGCGTTAATTAAATATAGTGATGGGGGCAGTTTTTGCAGGGGATCGCGAAGGATCTGATGAACTCGTTAGATTACAGATTAACGATAAGCCGGTGTTTATCGTAAAGTAACTCACCAGACTTTTTGTACCACTTTTTGATCCCATCTATTTACAAACGGTTTTGATGTCCTCATGATCGATCTAAGCTCCTAACATATATCGACTCAGACCACCTCGGAACTATGATCATCATACAAGTGAAACATAAGTAGAGGTAGGTATGTAGAGACAAAGCCTTATTCAGTGTGGCTTATCGGCAGGCTGGCGGAGCAGGGGCATGTAATGCGGCGTTATTGGCCACTCGGCTCATAATCCCCTTTTAACTGCGGCTCCCGAGTCGTGCCGACGTGCCCCGAATGTTTATGTTCGGTTTCTTCTGGTCGTGAACATTCGCACTCCTTAGCTCTGATGTCGACGACACCGCGTTACGTGTTGGAGGTGACGTGATGTCACCGAATTACTTGAGAATTCTTCAGTTTATCAAAGTTTGGATCTTTGTTTTTGGTTTTCTCGTGAGATAGATAAGTATCTCCAAATAGGAGGAGATACCTACTGATCTTCTTCGTTTTTAGTAAATAGCACCATCTTGATTTCACTTTTATCAATCTTAGTAGATATTGACTTGCTCCTAGGCCAGGAAATCTAGTTAAGCAAAGGCAATATTTATAGCTATGTCATGTACGGAATTACCTAGAGCAGGTCATTAGATTACATTATAATATTTTGTTTGAAAGTTTCACAAGTAATGATATCCGAAAATAAAATTGTAGATTTTTTCTCATGGCTAGAGTCATCATGCAATGAGAATGAGAACGGTTTTATTAGCCAGAACTACGCCGTGCAAGGTAGAACACAAGTTCTCTCGCAATCAAACCGGAACAGAACTTTACGATGTAACGTAGACACTTGAGCAACAGACATACCTTCTGTTCCCAACATTCGGGCTGTAAAGAACAATGTTCTATATCATTTACATAAAGCTTGATTTAATACATAGGCAGAGGGCCGGGAGACAGGGCGGAGCACGGCAGCCGGCGCTAATGTCGCTCGGCGAGCCACACATCTCCACATTTCAGTAAAACTGCAAACGTAACGGGGTAATAAATTCACGTTTATTACCGCAAATATATGTACTCTTACCTTGGCAGTCGCTACCGGAACAAATCGTGGGACCGCCGTTTACGCGGTATACGCAATACGTGCGTTATGAAATATTAACGGAAACGCGCGCGTTTGGCTGAAACAATGCATATAGAATAGGTATTCAGGCCTCATCACTAAGGTGGGCACATTATCAGAATGGTGCGCTAATGGAATTGAGCATTTTTATTTATTACCCCGTGTGTTCATTGGTGCGTGGCGTAGAAGTGTATCGCGGCATAACTCACCGTTTATGATTATTTTATTAACGTTTTAATGTTGAACATCCTGCTCAACAGCTGGATTAATTGAAAAATACTACAGCTGAAAAGAATAATAAAGAAATAGATAGTCTCACGATTTATTTGATCGTATAATTTCATTATCACTTGCATGCATCGAGCACCTTGAAATCTACCTACTGTGAAAGTAATACTATAGTGACTCGGATCTACTCGAGGAAAGAATAAAATAAATGTTAAGAGGTACTTAATAAGGATATTTACGTAACCTACTGTTTGTAGAGCAATCTAATTATAACCCTATCCACACGAGAGTACCCATTTAAAAATAATGCAGTTCACAGAGATCGCAGCGCATATTGTAACTCGATAAAGTTATTCGCGTTCAATAACGCGAATGATCTGACTTTTCCCGTTTTTCCTCTACGAATGCTACTCCCTTCCTCTTCCTCCACCCCGGAGCCTCCCCCGGCCTCCCCTTGCGGTGCAAAGTTGAGGGCATTAGCGTGTTATCGGCGGCAGCGGCGTGAAGAAGGCGCCCACCTGAACTGGTATTACACTATGCCTGACGACACGTACAAATTACGGTCGAAGCGAATTTCGACGAACACATTGCTGGCTGCAAATGAGTGGCTAAGGAAAACGAACAAAGAAACCACGCATTGTAGATGAAACTTAGCATTACCCACTCACTCTCTAGCATCCCTAATAGGTGTAACAGATACTATCTATAAGCGTTGAGATGTGGGGATAGGTGGGAAGCGTGAACGTGTTTTGCAAACCAGCCGAGGAAATAAGGTGTCCCCAATTTTACTTTGTCGACCGCCACTGATAGCAGATAATGTAGTGTTACGAGGGAACTTTGTAAATGGAACCTTTTTCGTTATGTTTTATTCCACAAATGGTAATTTTGCCGACAGACCTTTGAGAGCAAAATATTTTTTCCTGCGTTTCTGGGATGTAGATTATTTACTAGCCGTTTGTTTTGTTTATCAGTAGATCACTCTGTAGAATAACATTTTCCTACAAATAACTGGCGTCGTGCGTGTCTTCAATAAGAAAATAATTTATTGCGTTGTATTGAAAACGAATTGTTCACATCGAGTATTTCGCACGCCTATCGTAATGCATTCCTAATCAAATCCATGCGGTCACAGACATACGCAAGTATCAAGTTTACGGGGCAGAGGTCCCGGCGGGCCCTGAGCCCATTGACAGGTTATTGATACAAATAGTCCTCCGACCCCCCCGCCCCTCTGCCTACGGCACTACCCCGCCGCACCCCGCACCCCCGCACCCCCCGACAACACCAATAAAACCTGATTGATATTGTGTAAGTGCGCCCGGAAAATGTGGGAACTCGATTGATGTTACAGCCAAATTCGATTGGAGGAAAATTGAAAAGAACCGCGGTAACAAAGGAACGTTCGTTCTATCTGAAGGTGTTAAAGTTGAAAATTGATTGGTATAGGGAGGGTTTAATGTCTTTTCAGCATCGGGACGTGTGTATTGATAGTAGTCGGAGGCGTGAATAGTGTTGTCTAATGGCAGAGCCACACGTGCTACTTAGGAGCACAGGTACATGCGTACTGGTAGTACCTCTTTGTAATTATTAGTTCCGATAATTTGATTCATTGTATGTTTACATGTTCGAGCTACTTAATACACAATGCGATTATGTAAATAGGTAAGTATTACAAGAAGAGCTGCTTAAAAAGTAACATCTACACTAGAAACGAATTAATGCGGTATAAAGCATTTTCCTGAATATCATTTATGGTAGCTTAAGCTTGCCTAACATAGAACTACAGATAAACATATATTAAGTGGAATCTTAGCCAGGTATTGGTATAATAAATCGATATTCGATTGGTTTAACAATGCTTGTGAAAATGTGTACGCTTATTACTGTTAAGCAAAAACATGTAATTATGCTCTTTTTTTTTTGTATTTTGCCATCTTTTATACCATGCTTTTAAGGAAATAAATATTATTCTATTCTATTCTATTTTCTTTACTTGGATGAAAATATGGCAGAATAAAAACTTTCGCTTAAAAAGTAAAATAATAGACCCGTAGTTATTTATATTCCGGTCACTGTCTAAACTTAGCTTAACATTTGAGCACTTCACGGAACAGTGACATATCCGCGTGGGCGTTATTGACATTGATACTGATAATATATCCAAAATGGTAGCAAAGAGACAAGTTCCAGACATGCAAATAATACATCTTATCATATCTTGGCGCAACAGTGGCGCCTCCAAGCGGTGTAGGCGGTAATTAACAGCTGATAGGCGTTACAACTAAGACAAGTTGACATGTACGATTTTACACTGGTCATTATCGACAAGGCTATCTCTTGTACTTGTAGGCTACTTTAATGTAGAACAGGTATTTACATAAGTTTTGACACATATGTGTAACTATGTAAGTGTGTCGAGGTTTCATAGTGTTATTGTTGTAAAATCTTACTAACCCATCTCATAGATTACGAATAAAGTGTGAGTTTAAAAAATCTTAATCGAACAGTTGCTTTAAAAAGATTTTGTTTTTCTAACCCACTGTCGCGCACAATAATATCGATAAGTAATCTAATTTAATAAAAGAAAAACATAAATCAAAAATTGATAAAAATCTATTACAATAATTAATCACTATTATTCGCTGCCTCAGTAATTAGTCACAGTCATTTTAACAATAACAAAAAAAACAGACAAACGAGCAGTAGCCACATATTCCATAAATCATCTAAAAGCGATTGAAAGGCGAACAATAATTGAGACAAGCAACAATTTTGCTTAGTAAGAGCTCCGAGGGCCGACCGGCCAGCCAAATGGAATATATCCCACTCTGATCAGTCCCATTTTTACGGCACACTTGAGGGTTAACGGGTGTGAATGGCCACCCCATTGTGGGAAAATATCTATTAAATATTTATGAACTTTATATTGAGCTCTGAATATTACTTGTATCGGCAAAATGTAATGTTTATAGTAATGTGCTGTGGGAGTGTTTTTATAGCTCATAACTGCGGAGTAAAAATTGATACTTAGATCGTAAAGTTAAAAAATGTAGTACATAAGGTTATGGAGGAGCTTTCAGGGAAATGTTTATTGCTTCAAATATAATGTTCATAAAGGTTCCTCTACATAATGTATGATAACTGCTGACCATGCCATGTGGAAAACACGGAATGAAAAAAAAATAACGTATAAACTAAACGAACGCTATAATCTACTAATTAAAATTAAAAACTAAGCTCTCAGTAATAAAAGTAATAAAAAAGAATTTATAAAGTCGTTGATACAATAACGAAACCAATAATAATTGCCAAACAACATAACAATAAAATCACCGAGCTATAACTATCGATAGGCATTTGCCGAAATCCCCTGTCGCAGGCAATCACAGAGCTCAATGAGAATAGTGCAGGGCCACATTACAAGCGTGGAATAAATCAATTACCGACACCCGCCGCGACAATTACACTTGTAAAGTTGTTTCGTGGTGATTTGCCCACCCGCACACACCCTCACACAAACGCACACACGCATGTCTGACCCCTGACGTTTTGGTAATAAGAGTATCAGTGTCGCTGTCTGTTTCAAACTACACTCACAAGCTTATGATACCCCAATCAGGCGACCCTCTGATTTGAGAGAATGATACCTCGATTTCCACAAACGAAATGAAACTCTAACTCAACACGATAAAATATGTTTTCGCCAACGTTGCATTCGAAGGAAGAGTTTTCACAAATAAAGCAACGGATTCTGCTGTACAGCAATTTTATTATTATGAAATGAGTGAGTGTAGAGGCGTAAAATTAACTTGTCGGCGTCGGTCTCAGGGAACCTTTACATTGCGAAATGTTTCCGCCGAGATGTTACTGGCGGGTAAATGATACTTTACACAGCTGTTGTTGTATCATTAGGTAGGATCAAGTTATGAAGTATTTAGAACCATATCTAATCGTTTAATTGAATACTGCAATCAGTTTTTATGGGGGCATATTTTGTTAGACTCGGACAATTTACTTATGGAAAGCAGATTGTGTGTTGTCACAGAGCGCAACTGGTTACTTATGGAAAGCGGGACTGGAGCTACGAATCGATCATACTTTTGTAGTAATTGATTTTTATGTGCAGTTTATTAGTATCTAATTAAAAAATATATATTGAAGTAACTTTCGATATAAAGGAGCGATAGTAGGTACGGTTAATGTACCTACGACCCTTTCAGCCTTTCAGCGATTTTCAGTAGAAGCCTCTCTGCTGAAAACCCCTGAAAGGTGCATTTCTAAAGATAATTAGCATCATTATTTACTATAGCTTGGGTAAAGTATAGGTAAATGTACAAACATACGTTACAAAATGAGCAAAAATTGTGGATCGTACATTAAAGTATTGTAAAAAGATACACATTAAATAAGCACATTACATTGGTAGTCACTAATTAAATATCGATTCCAGGCACATAAAGTTGCATCAGGACGTTATAAAAGAATAATGGCGAAGAAAATACAGTTAGGTGGCTATATTATTATTACACTTGTTTCTAGAAGGTTTCTCAATATAATTCTACAAACATTACCAATAATACTTGCTTTCTATGACTCTTAAGTACTCATTAAAAGTTAATTTGCAATTCCATGACACTCAGGCAACATAAGTATACGCAGAGTAAATTTTATGCCTAACTATAACCAAAAAAAAAACCAAAAAAGGTCAGATAGACAGTCGCTCAATGTAAAATACTGGTATTCAGCTGCATCCGGTTAGACTGGAAGCTGACCCCAAAATAGTTGGGAAAAGTCTAGGTACATGATGATACACGCACCAATATGTTCTCCTTCTTTACAATAAACGCAAGCCATGTTCAGCTATTAAATTCTGAGGAAAAGCCAACATTATTGCCAACAGTGTAACTACAGCAGCATAACTGGTGCAGCTTGGTAAGCAGATTATTTTAGCTTAGCTCAGCTGTAGCTGCAAGTTTAGCAGTCACCACATTTGCCAAACTCCTACGTAACAAGTTTGTTAGCGGGGCTTGCCAGTAACGGCTAACGTTTTTCAGTTAATCGGTTTTAAACTTCAGGTGGACGATATTGCTGAGGATTATTTTATTATTAGATGAGGATTGAAATTAAATACGTATACATAGTTAGATAACTTTGTTTTTTCTTTAACACATGCGGTGCGTTGACAAATAATAAAAACTAAAAATAAAAAATACAAATACTTCAACTGAATGAAACGAAATTTAAATCTTATATTAAACGCACACTATGCAGCCAAGCATATTATAAGTTGGGGGATTATATCTTCTATATATTTATACATATAAAATGCTTTGTCCTGAATGACTGACTGACGGATCAACGCACAGCCTAAACCGCTGATCGTAGAAACCTGAAACTTGGAGGGTGTGTTCTTTGTATGACGTAGGCATCCGATAAGGAAGGATTTTCAGAAATTCTACCGCTAAGGAGGTGAAAGGGCGGCAAAATTTGTATTTACAACAACTGAACGACCAAGGGGTCGGTCAGTCAGAAATCAATTCAAAAGTGCCTGTAATTGGTTTATTTGTAATAAATGCTTTGAGTTTGAGTTTGATAATAAAGCTCTAGCATGGCAAGCAAAAGAGTAGGATGTCACTTTCTTGTATCAACATAACATTTTGGTTTCTAATCTCGATCTGCCTAGCCTTTTCCCAACTATATTGGGGTCGGCTTCCAGTATAACCGGTTGCAGCTGAATACCAGTAATTTACATGGAGCGACTGCCTATACTTCCACAACCCAGTAACTGGGTAATATGATACCATATGGTAAGACTGGTTGTCAGACTTTCGGGCTTCTGACGACCCGTAACGAATGTCAAAGATCCACGAATGACAGCCGGGACAAACGGCTTAACGTGCTTTCAGAGGCACGGAGGAGTCTCAGTATGTAAAGATTGTCACCCATCCAAAGACCAACCCCGGCAAGCGTAGCTTAACCTGATGGATCGACACGTGCGGCAGTTATTACTTAGCCACGAGCTCCTTGCTCCTATGTTATTATAGTTTTTGTATTGAATAACTTGAAAAATAATAAGGTACCTTTGTTTGCAAGTCTACCAACCTCGTAATGCTTTTTTTTTTTTTTTTTTTTTTTTTTTTTTTTTTTTTTTTTTTTTTTTTTTTTGGGTGGGAAATCATCAAATGACTCCTCCCGCTCTGGGCAGAGCGAGAGGGAGTGTCAGACTTTTACTGACTAAAACCCACCCGTGTTCCTTCCGTTGCCTATGTGCTGAGGCCGCGATATCCCTCTCAGACAAACCCGCAACCCCAGCAATGCTAGCTTTAGGAACACCTATAATGCTAAAATAAACAAGACTATAAAGCTAACTCAACACTTTGTTTGCATCCTATCATATTTCCTTCCCCTTGTTTTTCACCGATCACCGCACACATGCCTACATGCAATGAACATCTGCAGAAGGCAAGTCAAAATGATAAAATTATATTAAATGTCAGTATTGTGAGGAACTCAAAAAAGTGATCTTTTACTTTTGGCCTTTATGTTTTTTTCTGTAATTGTAGGAGTGGCTTTAATTATTATTGTAATTAGTCGAAACTGATTGATGACTCTATCAGAACATATTACACAGTCGTCCCTTACATTTGGATCGAGAAGGTATTGAAGTCTTGTATCGAACTACTGATATTTTTTTCTTGATTACGAAGTTGGTCCCATGGGTACAGTTGAACTGACGGGGTCCGGAAGGACCAATGCCTGCTGGGGTCGCGGGTTTGTCTGAAAGGGATATCGCGGCCCCAGCACATAGGCAACGGAAGGAACACGGGTGGGTTTTAGTCAGTAAAAGTCTGACACTCCCTCTCGCTCTGCCCAGACCGGGAGGAGACATTTGATTAAAAAAAAAAAAAAAAAATGGGTACAGTTGTCCAGTCTGATGGACTGTCCTACACCTTAAATTTATTGATACATCCTGTATAAATTGATGAGCCAGCTTAATTTAAAAAGTTATTGTGTGTTATGCACAAACAGACCCTGGTAACGTTTCAAAAAGAAGAAGATGACATAGGCCTAGAAGTATTTTGAAACGATAGGTATCCCTTTTTCTAAAACAACAAATATTCGATACAGTACCTACATATATTTTATATCTATCTTCCTTTGTTATTTTCGTGGCTAAACAATAACAGCCGCACGAGACCGTCCTCGGCCGAGGTCGGTCCGTCGGACGGAAAGCACGTTTAGCAGTTGGTCCTGGCTGTCATTCGTAGATCTATGACAGTCGTTACGGGTACTCAGAAGCCCGAAAGTCTGACAACCAGTCTTGCCAAGGCGTATCGAGTTATCCAGTAACTGGGTTGTGGAAGTCAGATAAGCAGTTGCTCCATATACGATACTGGTATTTAGCTACATCCGGTTAAAATGGAAGCTGACCCACAACATAGTTGGAAAACGATTAGACAGATGTTGATTCCTATGTCATCTTCTTCTGTTTGAATCATTACCAGGGTGAGATTTCACGCTTTTCGCTTTAGAGCCCGTGCCATATCTACGCCCAAGCACTGTACCTCAAAATGTTTGTCAGAACAAAACAAAAATTCAGCACACTTAAACAATCTTTGCAGAACTAACATTCGTTTTCGACGATGCGGCGCAGGAGTCGTAAAACCCGATGCCTCCGGAATGTGAGCAAAGTTGGACGACGCGTGTTTGAATAATAACACCTTTTATTTTATAGCCCACCTTGTCGCCAGTTCACAGGTCTTGCAACATAAACCCTGGTAACAAAATATTAGCTAACAAGAACAGGAAGTTTTTGATACAGGAATCAAGTTTTAAAGGGTAAAGTTGTATTTATTTGTAGCCCGTAATCGTTCTGTAGTTTGAATATTCTTTCATGTATTGTTCCTTTTCCCTAGGATCATATTATAATAGATGTTCTATAAAAGTGGGGAAATAACATAATAATCCTTTAGAATATGGAGTTTGCCTGTGTACACGGTTTTTATCATGCGGCTACGAAATGACGTAAGTATTGTTTAAACATTTTGATCACTTTGTTTGAAAAAGTTGATAATAATTAAGGCCTAAACTAATTTCATTGAGTACATGATCGTATGGGTTACTTATTTTCGATATTACTTGTCTTATATTACCTAGTCATCACATAAAAAGATAATAGAGACTTCATAATGAGGACACCGACGTTCTTATTTAGTCGCACAAAAACATTATCTATACTGACGTCTATCGGTTTACATAGAGCTGACCAACTTTACAAACATTAATAATCTTCCTACCTTATGTCAGGTCTGCTTAATTGATTTTAGATAACAACTTAGTCCTTGTTAAACCTTAACTTGACTGCCTAACTGTCTGAGAGCTTCGTGTGCTGTTCAATGCTTTTAGTTTATAAATGACAATTCTATATTAAAACTGTGGTGCTTACTCACATTCTTATAATAAAAAGTGAAGTCATTAATTTCATGAGATTTGCAATGAAATTAACTACAGTTTAAAAACACCTTTTCATTTAATTTGTATTAATTTATGCATTAAAATATTTATAAAGAATACAATTACAGACATTAACTTTATTGTACAAGAGGTGTGGCCCAAAAATATATTATGTTCTGTCCGTTTAAGTTCACAAAAGAAGTAATTACATTTTATAATTAAACGAATGTCACTGTTAATTGGGCGAGGCGATGAAAAAGTGGGTGCTAGCGTGTTGATGTGTTTAATGCAAATATTGAACGTTGAAATTAAGTAATATATTAAAACAGTCGGTTTAATGTAACTTTCGGTAAACGTATTAATCGTTGTAAAGCTTTATATAATTTTTTTAAACTTTGTTTTTCGATAAGGCTAGAAATGAAAGTCTGCTAATTGATATTATAAGGTATAAACTGGTATAAATAATATATAATAACTGTTGATAACCGCTGCAGAAGTTAACAGGAGTTAAAATATACGTAGGCTTTATAATCTTTAGTAAGAAAGTTTAATTCAAATATGCAAGTTAGATGTGCAGTTGTGTAAAAACTTAAGAAATATCTTCTTGTTTTGAAGGCAGAAGACTTAAGAGTATTACCTACTAAACGTCCAAGAATATCTGCTACTCCTTGACCAGGAAGGACGGAAATGCTACATAGTCAATCATATTCATTTTAATTTTGTATTATCTATATACTTAAGTTTTCTACGTTAGGTAGACGTAAGAATCTGTCTATCTGTTCATAGAATACATTGTTTAATTAAGTATGTTCCCACTGAACTTCAATCCCCAAAGCGATAAGAAAAAAAAAAACAAACTAATGTGTCTACGGCAATCAGAACTTAAAATCATGAAAGAAAAAACTGTTTGAAATTCCGTGTCATATCGAAAATCTTCTGTAATATTTGATAAATTCGAGGCGATTGTGTGCTTCGGGTTTGAAGCTTCTCTTCGGGTCGGCTTCGTCTTGAGGGTTTAGTGGTGGCGTGATGGATGGTCACCGTGGGAGTCACCACAATGGTGCGGCGAGATGGTGGCTCGATAGCTTTCGGCAAAGCGCGGCGTCACCAAGCGGAGATTGTATCTCAGATGCGCACAATGTGACAAGTCACTACGGATCGTATGGTGACGGATTTGAGGACACATGTGCTCAATGGTAGGTAGGTAAATGTTTTTGGAGCTTACCTACGTGTGTGGAATATTTGAGCAATGTGCTACGTCATGCTAAGCTTTCGTTTCGGATTTTATTGGTCTTGCAAAGAAATCAATCTTAAGGACATGACAGAAATTATGATTCATTTAAGAAGATATTCAATGCTGGTAAAAATTTGTCTTTCTTCTAAATCTTCTTGGATATCCAAGCTTTAGTGAAACACCCTGAAATCATCGTATACCTACTGCATACACACCAGCGTGCACCTACTGAAAATGGGCTACCGCAGTAGCCCATAGACATTGTATATATTATTCCGTCTTCATTTCCATGCACTATATAGAATGTGCCACCAATATATAAATTAGCCAAGATCTTCACCTATTCGTTAGTACAATAGTGTATTTCCTACTAACATTACGAGATCAAATCGCAATAGATTCAACGTTCATCTGTGCCATTAGATATTTTCTATCGTTTATTATACGACTCCATGAGCTAACTTATCGTCCCCACATCCGGTACCATAATGTATGACGTCATATTTTATATAATTATATCTGTAGGCTATATAGGAACTGGTCTAGGATCAGAATCATCATCAGTATTACATATTGCGATATCGAAATCGCGCGGTATCGCGAACAAATCCATTTCTATGGCTTCCGTCCTATTGTTTGATAGATCTCTAAACAGTCTAGGTTCTAATTTATTTTAACCATGTATCGTAATTTTATTGGGTTCTATAATATATTGACCGTTTAATTACGCACTCAATGGACCGACACCAAATCTGTTATTGTTACAAAAAAAGCTCGGCACATTAAACACTACAATAAGTTAAGTTATAATGAACATCTAACAAATTGCCTAATTAGTTTAGGTACATTACACACGGACAAGTACGTTGTCGAATGTCCTAATACCCAAGGTGTGCAGTTAGGAGCGGGGCACATCAAACGTTGGTAATGAAAGTGGCCGCGCGGGCGCAGCGCCGGATGCGCCAATTAAACTATCACATCATTCATTACTTTATTACGGAACGTCCCCTCATCGCACCTCAATTATATGATCGTAAAACTTGCTACAT
This sequence comes from Agrochola macilenta, assembly GCA_916701695.1. Classification (NCBI taxonomy): domain Eukaryota; kingdom Metazoa; phylum Arthropoda; class Insecta; order Lepidoptera; family Noctuidae; genus Agrochola; species Agrochola macilenta. The sequence continues at coordinate 8,339,510 of OU753559.1, read as the reverse complement.
ATTGAGTATACGCTTCTGGCCTGCGTCGTGTGCGCTTTCCTCGACACATTCTATTAAGATGGAAACGAAGGAAATTTTTAAATTTTAATAACCGAATATGGAACCAAGACCAGTCCAGAATTCGAATAAATTGATTCTACGAACAGTTCGACTAATTGTTTAGCTTACATACGAGTATCAGCGTTTTAGAAAGAAGTGGAACAAAACGGTGTTTGCATTAAGTATGTGTCATTCTTCAGTGAAACCCAAATACCAATAAAAATTTATAAAAAGAATTCATCATCTAAGCATGAGACGAGCTTAGTTTAGACTAAACTACACTCCTTATGACCTAAGAGTATCATAATCAATGTAATCGATCATCCTGTGAGGATCAACAAACTTTATAGTAGTCATGGATATAGGGAACGCTTTGCAAGGTAGTGTAAAGTTATTCCAGTAATACTTTGTAAGGTTTATAGCCCACGTAACGTACACTAAATATGTTGATACCCAACAGTTTCTAAAAGTCCACACCGATCGCGAATGTAACGGTCAATTGACGTAAACGAAAACTATAAAATCTACTTTGTTGACATCACGAAACACCGTATCCTTAAGGTTCTGATCGCTATAAAGATAAATGTAAAAATTATAGTATTTTAAGATCGATAAAAACACTTGGTAGATGAGGAACTCCAACGTTGTATCTTAATAGAAGGTTAAGCAGTAGTCGTAGTAAAGTAATTGCATTAAAGGTTATGCTTAAGTTGTTGTTAAGTTGGTAAACGACGAACGACGTCTGTGTTGACATGTTCACTTTATGTTACATTCGTAAAGGTGTGTACTTTTACCTATTCCGTAGCTGATGGGCAATTTTTCAAAAATAAAAATCAATAACTTAGTCCCAAAGGGCTAAGTTATTGTTTTTTATTTTTTTTATTGTCTTACTGCTGGGCAAAGGTCAAACTCAAACTCAAACTCTTTATTGCATTCATGTGTACATTAAGGTGTTACATTTATGTGAGTAAGTTCCAACATGAAACCCGGTTAGGGCACGGCAACATAATATACGTAGGTATATAATAAATGGGACAAAACAAGCACCCAGTGCAAGTTTGTTTAACAAATATAATAAAATTATTATCGATAATAATATTACTAGTATTAAATTTGTGTAGTTATTTTAATTAATATTATGAGATTATTAAATTATTTTATTTATGTATATTATTAAAATATTTTATCAATGTCATGATGGCCCAGTGGTTAAGGCCTCTCATGTTCGAACGAGGTTGTGGGTTCAAATCCGGGCAAGCACCAATGTGACTTTTTTAATTCATATGTACTTTCTGAGTTTATCTTGGACATTACTGACATCGGTGAAGGAAAACATCGTGGGGAGACCTGGACTTATAGTTAATATAAGTCTGCAATCACCAACCCGTCTTGAGCAAGCGTGGTGATCAATGTTCGTGCCTTCTCTGTATGAGAAGAGGCCTTTGCCCTGCAGTCTCCCCCATACTTGTCCTATTTTGACATCACTGCGGGCCCTATCAGAATACCAGCGCTGCGACATTTATTTTTTAAATGTCGCAGCTTTATACTGAGATATACCTTTTGGCCTCGTACAGGACTTTAATTTTTAAGTATACTTTGTTTTTATTTTTGTTTAGTGTGTTTTTAGTTTAATTTGTGATTTCCTGTGCGAGTCTCAATAAATACTTTTTCTTTCTTTTCTTTATGATGTGCATTCCTGCTTCGGTGATACCCGTTTTCAGGCACCTACTGTGTGACGATTTTGGCCGATCTGTCTTGATGCATCATAGAAGTATGACTCGCCCCGTCCCATTTCCGCCTTACGCGTAGACTTATCACTAACATCAGCGATACGTGTCTTGGAGCAAATTAGATCGGAAAGTTAATTGTTTTAAATGCTGCGCTTCATCGCTCTTTGGCAAACGTTTAGTTTGTATTTCTGAGCCTCGGTCAAAGCGGCATAGGTTAGGATAGGCAGGATACACATCATGTCGACGAGCTTGCGCTTTAGTTAGTGTGATAAGAAAGTTGCCCTTCATTAACACCTTCATGGACCAGTAGCTCTTCCAGGCATCTTCGACTCGACGGTCGATCTCTTTATCCTGTCTGTTGTAGAAGGTTAAGATGTATTCGTCGATTCATCCTAGTGTCCTGCCCATTGACCTCGACCCTTTACTTATTCAGCGGCATTGATCATGACTTTAGTCTTTGACCGATTCATTGTCAGTTTTCAAGTTCAAATTATTGTATGGGTAAGAAAACATTTCCTACAGATCTTTCATGGCCAGAGAAATCTTAATATTATCAAAAGTCTGCTAGCAAGTTCGATGGCGAGAAAACTTATATTGTAGGTTCGAACAATTCCAGTGAGAAGCGCATGCTGAAAACCAGCTTCATTCAACTGAAGTGTCTTTGAATAAATAAAACGATCTTTGGCTTTTTTTAAGTCCAGCTTGTTATTCGTTATCAGCTATTTAGTATTTAGTTGCGCCGATCATTTAAATATTAAATGAAGACCACAAATGAGGAAATAACTGTACATAGGTCTGTCTGTGACTCAAAAATGGAAAACAACTGAGTCTGAATGTCTATACCAATCATTTGATTAAGACCACATCAACTACATGTAAGATCTAAGTTACTATGCCAGCATTGTCTGCATAATTACAATCGGAACACTCTGTATAATACTCGTATCTCCGTGCACGGTTCGTAAATCGCCAACAATTAACAACAATGTTGCAGAGTTGCGCTTGCGCCGATCGTCTGTTAATCGACGATCGTTATAATAGCTGAATAATTTGACGGACAAGAATGTGTTACGTGATGGATCTATTTGATTTCTTTGATATCTGCTTTGATATCAATCAAGAATACTTACCTAATCACCTAAATTGCCTAGATACTTCACGCCCATACAAACGTACTTATCTACTTTAAAGCCAAGCATTTTTTGCGATTAATAAAACTTTTTGAAAAGTATGTGAATCTTTTTGTCTGCAAACAAATGTGGTTTCCTTCGGGAAGCCATCAATTTCAAAATCAATCGATTACTTACTTACTATTTTTAATTGCTATTTACAATAGAGACATGCAGGGACTTCGTTATTATTTTGAAACTAAAAAGGAACCACAGTGCCATGATTTATCTATAAGTAACTGTAGGTGCTTTTAAACTGATATATTGACAGAACAATGGCTTCTCAATAGCTAAATAACCAATGCAGAACTCAAAATTACAGGCATATAGTCTAGGTTAGATACATAACTCCCTAAATTTCAACAAAATTCATTAGAATTTGAGCCTACAAACCTACTTATTTTTTGCAAATAAATATATTTCGTAAATAGAACTAATTAACTGATTAATTCATTCTCTCTCTATAAAATCTATATTACTTACCTTTATTATGATTTGATTTGTATTTAGTTTTAGTTTCAAAAGAAATCAGCAGAATCATGAATCATGATGTAAAATCATTTGATATTTTTGATATACTCTCGTCGAGTTCACTTTATGCTATAGGTACCTATAAAATATTTGTAATAAAGCCTTCGATCAATAATGCACCTTATTGATGGAAGAATAAAGCTTATTGTGTATAAGCTGACCAGTTATCCATTCAAAATTCAAAAATTCAAAAGTCATTTATTCAAACTAGGCTGAGAATCAGCACTATTCGATCGTCAAAATTACATAAGACAGTCCCCCAAAAACGCTCACCCTTCACCACTTCCGAGTGCTTAAGCTGGGAAGAAGAAGTGGCGCAACCAACTCCCCAGCAGCACAGCTGTCCGTTCAGTTGAAAAAACTTGATACTATATAATATTATAGTGCATATGCTAAAATAATTTACATTACCACAAATTGCAATACAACTCATAAAATAAAAACATTTTAATGAGTAGATTATGTCAACAATAAATGAAAACAAAGTTAAAATAAATTGACTTACAGTCAAATAAAATAATCCAAACAATTATAAGAGCTCATATTATAGTATCATATGTAATCTATAATAGTCTAATTGGAGTAGCTTAATTAGTCCCAAGCCTTGGGTTAGGTACTCTAAGTAATCTTTAACTTTATACAAACCTTTTTGACATAGTTTCTGTTTAATAAATGATTTAAATTTATTGAGGCTCAGTTCTTTGACATGACTTGAGAGTTTGTTGTAATAACGTATACTTTGGCACTTAAATGCATTATGCCAGTATAAGCTGACCTCGCATTTTACGGAAATCCTATACATTGCGAGATCAGCATAAACTGGAAATGTATAACTTGATGTGTAGCCGTGTGTACAACAACAGAGTAAACAATTCTTTGATGTTCGACGACCTTTAACATAATCGTGCCGACTTTCCGTGCTCATCCACTCAAACGCAATAAAGTTATTAATATTCTTATTTTTAATTACGACAAAAACATGTTTGTTGGAAAAACTTGATATAATCGACAATAGCATGTTATTATGCAACAGTTTAACGTTAAAACTTTTTAGTGCTTGATAACTGAGATGCTTAAAAACAATTAAAAATCAATTCCTTGGGTGCTAAACTTTATCCCTTTTGTAAATGCCCTTTGTTTTGGGTTTATTTTGCGTACCTTGTCAATCATATATTTGGTATAAACTTCACTTATTAACTTTCAATATGGTTTATACCCACTCTGATATTTCTTTCAGGCGTTTGAATTTTCAAAAAGTTAATAAGCCAAGAACTTTTACCTCAATTAGGTAGGTACTTTTAAATTAACATCTTATGGCAAAAAAAATTAGCTAAAAGTAGGTACTTATATAGCCTGCCTCATGCAATAATCAAAATATTCTTCATCCGCAGCTTCGCCAATTTGCCAATACATGCGAAGGCAGTCTGAATGAAACTGATGCCAACAGATACAAGTGTTTATGAGCAGCTCGCATTTGTTGCGGCATCTCCTGCATCGGTGTGATCTGCACCGGTCGCCGGTCGGTGAGGCGTGGTCGCGAGATGTTATCACACCCATTAGCGGCCGTCGCGTCCAGCCACTATCTGCCACATCGCCACAACTTGCACAACTATAAAACATCATAATTCACATACGCAACACACAATAACCAACCCAATCATCTCACGATAGTACTCTTTTTTCAGTACCACATTAAAAACATTAAAGGACCTTACTCAGACACTGACAAATGAGGCTCATCTTTCTCTATTTTATTATAATATTGTTCGATGTGATTTTTTCCGCGTTAGATTTTTGTTAGCATCGATGCGTATCACATTCGTAATTTGCGTGATTCGGCCGTTTTCGATGATGATAGGTCGAGAGCCTTCGTCAAACGTCATTATGTTCGATGGAGCTATTCGGGGAATGTCTCGCCCAGGCCACAGACTAGATGGGGCCTAATGCGTTTAGTATTGAATATAGACTGATATCGATCTCGTTCGTAGAATTTCGACGGCTTTGCCGTAAGGAAAGTTTATGCCATCAATAATAGCTTAAAGAGCTTGTCAGTGATGTGTTATGGCGTTATATTTTATTGATTATAGATATGCTTTAGAGAGAAGGCCTACCTATACTTCAAAAGAACACATAAGTTCTCTTTTTGGATGTGAATTAGACAGATGTACTGCCTACATCATATCCAAAAACAGAACTTACTAAACTAAACTAAATTGCAATACATGTTTCATAGCTTCATAGTAGTTAGTATGAAAGATGATGGATGGATAAATAGAATAAGCTGGCTGTAGGTAAGATTCATACAAACGCAGACACCGGAAAGAATCAGTAAGTGCTCCGTTTTGCATTAATTTTTTGTGGAACACTATAAAGGGTCGCAGCCTCGCAGTTGTGGAGAGATTATTTAATACTTTTAAGAATTTAACATGAATATCCCACAAACATCGCTTATCTTCTCATACATCACAAAGTTAGACGCTTTTCAAATTGGTTGAAATGAAAAAAAAAACACTTTTTGCTGTATTATGGTGATTATACAGTGTTGCTAGATATTTTCATAATGAGCAGTCGTTATATGTAGGCGAGCAAGCGTGATAATTGTCGGCTGATCATCGTCCGAAACATCTGCTACTCGATTGCACTCATCGCCTACTTAACATGCACCATGGCAATTTTTTTAATTACTTTGTAATGCAGTGCGGAAACCGCAAGAAAATTATTCGCAATTATCGTTGTAATCGAAATTAAACGCCATTTCATGTTTATTTCATTGAACATTTATTAGAATGTAAATCAAAATCATCACAGTACTCGGTATGCAAGTAGTGCATGCAAGCAGAAGCAATACTTGAATAGCAGGCAACGTGTTTTGATGAATATTTATAGCATGTGCACCTAAAACACAAGACATGTTTCAATTTTATTTCAAGTAGACAGAGTATTTATTCTTGTTCGACGCATGCGTGCAAGTAATTTATTTATACAAGTTTGAAGGATGAATTTCTAGGACTTAGGGCTGATTTTATCAAGGTCAGATAACTTTTATCTGTGGAATAAAATTTTTGTGTGACAGTTTTTGTATGGAAATACTGTCAAAAATTCAAAATTTATTCGACTTATACTAGCTTTAAAAGTTTAGTCGAATTCGCCCTTAGACATAATAAAACAAAAGGTTTGACTTTCGTAAAATGTGTAGGTGTGTTTTGTAAATGTATCGCTTCAGGTCCTGCTTTAAATATGGTACAAGGATAATTTCATCTGAAAAATTATTTTTGCTGAAATAGGTATATAACCTAAAAATAATATGCAGATAAAGTAAGGTAGAAATTTAGAAAGTATAGCCAACGGCTTTAAATAAAAAATCATTAGTAGAGTCTTAAAAACGTTAGCTAAAGGGAAAATCCACTAAAACAGCACTGCAAATGACTTTTTTTTTTTTTTTTTAAAGCATGTTTTAATTTTCAGACAGCTTCTTCCTAATAGGAAAGTTGCAAATTGCTAAAAGTAAATTCTAGGACTCGGCTGACAACCGTGTCTGGAGATCGAAAGTGAATCGATCGGGGTCAGGAACAAATTAAACTCGATCCTCGTTTACCTTTATTATTTATCTGAATCACCGAGTCTATGGACTCTTGATTGGGGCCTATTTAGCTCTCATTTGTACAGTTATAGTACCTATTGGTGTAGTAATTGTATACCTTTGTATTTTACTACCTAAGAGACCTCGAATTATTCTGCAGACTTTAAGTCTTAGGTACATTGTTAGTAAACACATAGGTCGATACCTAATGTAAGAAAACTGGCATAATTTACGATGCCATTGCACTTCCTTCCTACGTAGCGATATCATTGAACAAAGATCGATATCACCAATACCGGCTACGTCAAATAGCAACAATTTATGATTCGCGTAGCATACCCGAGCTGCGCGGGCGTCGTGACCGGCCGCGAGCGCAGCCAGTCGCGGGGGGAGGGGGGGTGTTGTCGGCGAGAACAAAGAGCGGCAGTTCAAACGTGCCGCCGCGATGCCCGCTAATAAGCAATAAACAAGGGGGCGGAGTCGGGGGGCGCACCTGAGGGATCACCTCGCGCCGCGCGATGCTGCGTCCTCGCGACCTGAGCCTGTGCCGGCGCAGCCACACGTTGATAAAAGTTATGAGCGGAGTGTTGGTACTAAGGTTTAAACTGAACAATATTAAGAATCAAATGGATTTTGAAGGAGTTCAAAGAAAAATAACGGTAAATATTTATTTTCCTGAAATTACGTGAAAGCTTAGTATTTTTTTATGTACCTATTCGGTTTAGTTTTATTCCATCTTTCTATAACATCAAATCTACATAATATAGCTTATGAACTGTTCCCTTTACCTGTAGACCCCCAAGCACGAAATCAGTGAAATTAAATGAAAAGAAACAAAAATAACTACCCAGAACCGTGTGTCTCTCTATAGACAAGCATCAGCGCATCGACGCTCACTTTTCAGAGCAATTAATAGGCAATAAAATGGCGCAAATAGCGACACACATTGTTGGCGCTGGCCCGCCATTACTGAGACAAGAAATAACTCTCACGCTCTGCACGGACATTACACGAACACTTTACTTACACTTTTGAGGAACGAAAAATAGAAACCAATAAATAAGACTAGACATCAGAATTTTATGACAGACAAATTCCTAGGAATAATTTCATGACAGACAAATTCCTAGGAATAATTTCATGACAGACAAATTCCTAGGAATAATTTCATGACAGACAAATTCCTAGGAATAATTTCATGGCAGACAAATTCCCAGAAAGAAAACCCAGTTAAAATTTTAGGATTTTTTAAGTACTTTTAATAAGTATTCTTTCTACCTAATCGTTTGTCTCCGAAACTGACGAACTGACATCATTCTTCATTGTTCCGAACTCATAGTTTGTAGAATTTCAGTTGTTTGACTTTGACTTTAAAAAATCGACCTGACTGTACCAGTTTTAATTGTTCTTGCATGTCATCATTGTTGTTGCAACAATCTGCTCTTTTTGGGTAATAAAAGCCCACTTAATAATGACTCTAATTGATCCCTATACATTTAAAGACTTTTTATATGAAACATTTAGGTATAATAAAATATAATCTGCACCATAATTTATTATTCTCTCTTCTATACTTTAGGCTAGTCACACATGCACTAAGTCAGTTTGTTTCAGTTTTTGTCGCAGTTGCCAATTTACACACAGCCGTTTGTGCTACTGTAAAGTTTAGCTCGACTTCCAGTTCAAAGTTTTAGTTTTCTATCATTCGTAAGTCATAAAACTTTGTAGCAGATCTTAATATTCTAAACTCTTCAGCCATAATGCGGAAGTCCCCGAGTAGTCATCAAGTCTCAGACATTCCTACAAATAAAATGAAGCCAACTATGGTGGAAGGCGGTGGGGTATTAACCCTCTGCCCGCCACCGCCAGTGCTCAACCGTCCAGTGCAGCGAAATGGGCCGTGATGGGCACGTTGCCGCCATTATCGTTATTATCGACCGACTACTCTGTCCGTCTGTCTGAATCTTGCGATCGCCTTGAGCTGTTTCTATTCGCGTTTATGTAAATGTGTTAGAATTTACTTAGCCAGTTCGCTATGAACAACTGTGAAGGGAGTGGAGTTGTTTTGAAGTATTTTTTTATAAGAAAGTATAATAAGTAGCATAAAGCTTAGAAAATAACAGATTGTTGATGTGTAACATCTTTCCTCTCCTGCAATCAAAATCTAAATCAAAATCTAAAAAAGTCTAAATAATCAAATCTGTGAGAGTGATTTCGTGAAAAGGGACGTCACAGGAAGCCAGGGAAGCGGGCTCTATTTGATTTGACCAATGAGCGCGCGCGGTGCTAGAGTGGCCGTCAGAAACGACCTTGACGAGGCCCCGACCCTTTAATGTTGCTTATTACCAAGGTGAGATGTCAGGTGTTTCACATCTTATTCGACTACTGTAGGCTCGCTCGTTTTATTAATAGGACGCCTATAGGTATCAAATAAGTGAGTAAGGAGATCAGTGATCTGCTGGGGTTGCGGGTTTGTCCGAAAGGGATATCGCGGCCCCGGCACACAGGCAACGGAAGGAACACGGGTGGGTTTTAGTCAGTAAAAGTCTGACACACCCTCTCGCTCCGCCCAGAGCGGGAGAAGTTATTTGATCAGTTCCCACCATCAAAAAAAAAAAAAAAAAAGGAGATCAGTGATGACCCGGTGGTAACTGCCCCGACTTACGAGATCTAGGTCGTGGGTTCGATTCCAGGCGGGTGCTTTACTTTGTGTAAATAATATCATCACCGCTGCTCTCAAAACGGTGAAGAAAAAAAAATTAAGAAAGAAAAAGAAACAAAAAAGTTTTATTCTGCAAAAACAAAACACACATTTCAAAAAAAAATGACATAAAATACACACATACAAAGTAGCCAAAAGCCTCACATTCAAGTAAAATAGATAAGATTGACAATCTTATCTATTGCTTGATGTCAGGACCAAAGACCAAAGACAATTTACATTGGTAATCTGTGTTACTAAACTGAAAAAAAAAATCGAAGGCATGTTACATCTTTACCAACCGCACTGGGGCACGTGGTGGATTACAGCCTCAGCCCACTCCCTCTCGAAGAGAGGAGACCTGTGTCCCAGTGGGAACAAACATTATAGGCTGAATATGCTGTTATGCTAGAGCACCTAGTCCCTCTGGAATTCGTATTAAGGCGACGTTAACCGAGTTTTAATTGTTTTATACCAAAGATCACGTCTAAACGAGTAGTGATAATGATTTGGTAAAAATATATGTTAAATTAAAGCATCTTTTTAATACTTAAATGTATGAATATTTTATATTATGTTTATATTACATAATAATACCAGCCTGTTACTGTCCCACTGCAGGGCAAAGGCCTCTTCTCACACAGAGAAGGCACGAGCATTGATCACCACGCTTGCTCAAGACGGGTTGGTGATTTCAGACTTATATTTTAACTACAAGTCCAGGTTTCCTCACGATGTTTTCCTTCACCGATGTCAGTAATGTCCAAGATAAACTCAGAAAGTACATATGAATTGAAAAAGTCACATTGGTACTTGCCCGGATCACAACCTCGTGCATGAGAGGCGAGGCCTTAACCACTGGGCCACCACGACACTTTATATTACATATTGAAATTAATTTGTAAAGCTATGTCTAACGCGGATAAAAAACTGAGAATCACGCAAAATCTATCAAGCGTATTTTTCTTAAACCTTCACCATTTTAAATATAATTTAATTATTGATCTTTTAGTATAAGTACGTGTTTTATTAAAATACCTTATATGTATAATAAATTAATAATGCGTCGAATGTGGGAAAGAGCTCCTGGATGGGCCAGTTCTATTACTGGCTGGACGTACGACGCGTTGCCTGAGCTCAGTACAGAACACGCAAGCTAACTAATCAAGGTCACTGGCATATATCTGCGTCTTAAGGAGGAACTACTTATATATAGACAGAAAAAACAATAGTGTGCAGAAGTTTATCTATTTGTTGACTGGTTAAACACGACGATAGAAAGGAAATCAAGAGTGCAATGTCAACTGAATAAAAATGTCATTACACTACTAATACATATTTTGGAAAATAGCAAATCAGCACGCGTGATTTTAAAATCTTTACTCGAACGTTTGAAACACAGTCTGGATCCATGATTTGCTTTTAGAAACACTGCGTTCTAAGAAATACTTTGCTGTAATAAAATTGAGAACGTTCGAACGTGGCCTTTTAAAGTGCAATTTGTACAAGAGTGATGAAAACAACTAAAGTATACGTTCTCTAACCATCCACTCGGAGACTGTAATAACGCAATGTTTATCAAAGTTCGCATTCGCACGTAGTTATCACAAGAACAAGTACAGCGCAGTTAGGTAACCCTGCGGCGGTTAGTCTGTCCGTCTGTCGATCACAAGCGGCTAACGACGCGACGTCTCCTCTCCGCGCCGTGCCACGGCTGCCACTCACCCACACGATAATCATGCTACTTTGCACCAACTATCCTGTCAATCAACGCTCTAACTGTGCCATGCCACTAAACACACAAACCTATACAAATAATGAAAGTTAACTATTTTATTTTCGCAGCAAAAACAGCCTTGATTTTTACAATTCGCACAGGTGCCACGCCGCATCAATCGCCGTGATATCGCCAATAACAAAGCAATTGTTGGGAACACCGTGACGGAGTAATTCGTCGTTTCCCTTGCTGGACGCGACGATTAGCCCACCTCTATTTACTTGTCTATCCGATCGCTAGAGCTGGCAGCTGACGCCGGACGCGGCTGACAGACACACACCGTTACAACATTGACTTAGAAAAACGTTTGCCACGGACAACCGTTGTGCCGGCCCGGACGAGCGACACAAACATCTGGACCGCTCCCCGATTGATAGGTGCGGTACCTCAGTAATAGGCCGCGAAGTGTCTCACCTGATGTTTACTTGTCTTTCCATTCCCATTTGATCGAATTAGATTAAACAAGTCACGCTTCACGTCTCTAACCGTAAGCATCGCATTAGCTCTTTAGGTGATTCTATACTTAAATGTTCCCACAGGCGCAATATGAGCCGATCGCGATCGCGCATAGGCCACGACCGGGCACAGGGCTCGCACGTGGGCACCTACAACGTCTATCGTGCTTAATCACTGATAAATCTGCCACACCACGGGAACAATGCCACTACGGCGCCCGACAAATGAGCACAATTAATGCCAATAATTTCAAACGATCCGCCGAGCATAAAACTCGCCCAATAAGTATAACATTCGTACCTTGGCTTTCCGATTCCTTTTAATCGATGTCAGGATCTAAAATTAGTTTCATTTCTGTGCTGTAAGGTGCTATGCGCGAGAATAGCACGGACATCTTTCAGCTAACAATGCCCATTCGAACACTTCTCTGACAGGACATTAAATCCTGGATAGCTTTCTTCGAACTAGTGTTTCCCTTGAAAACTAATCAGCGCCAGCCATTATGGGATCAGTCTCCGTCTTTACGCACGCCAATATATCTCTTGCGCTCCCCGGGCGAGTAGAGCGCTCGTCCCCGACGAATTAGCTCCGACAACGCCACAATAGTCCATAATTATGAAATGTGTTGTGATTCCAAAAGGATATGCAATTTTTCTCAGGCTGCGAACAATGCGAGACGGTAATGAAAGGAGTCAATCAGTCGATGTCTGCGAAATACGCCAGTGCTAATTTATGCATCGGCCGGCGCGGGCAGAGCGGCGCGCGGCCATTCTCTGCTTTAATGTCTCTCACGCAGACACAAAGGGCGAGCCAGCCACGTCAACGCACGCTCAAATTGTAGTGAGTGCACGTGGGGCTCTGCGGTATCGTGTCAATGCAACGTGCGAAATATGAAAAACTAGACTCATAGATATCGCGCTCATACGTGTGTCTTCCTCGCACGATACGTGAGACCTATACTTATATCCTAGCCTCATATGAATTTATAGCGAACGCCGTATTATTTACTAGCATTATACGCACAATTTGCGAAGCTGTCGCAAGGGCCACCTATAATTTCCCGATGGCAGCAGATCCATCAATACCCGCCTCGGGCTGCGGCCGCTTTCAATTTGTAGGCCGCTTACATCGCCGGCAATTACCGGACGGACGGAAGGCCGATCATCATCGATATACGCGCTTAATAATGCCTAATGACACTTAATAAAGACAGAAAATAAAAGTGTGACGATTATTTATTAGCCGTCTCGTAAAGAGTAACGGTTCGTATAGCTGTGGTTAAGAAATATAGCGTCCTTGACTTGATAGACCGGGGGTAAAGCGTACGGTTCGTTTATGAATATACCAGTTATTGTTTTATACCTATATTTAATTGTATGGAATCAAATTGATACCTTTCTTTTTGCGTAAAGTTGCGATGGTGGGTGTCTACTGCAAATTTCGAAAGACTGCAATATGGACCCAGCATGTTGCTATGAGTGTTCACAACATAATTATTATCTTGACTTTATTGTTCTGTTTATTAAATTCAATTTGGAGTGGACACAATTGGGAATTACATACATTGTATTCGTTTATGCAGTCTAAAGTAATAGAGGCAATAGTTGAAGTTAATCAAGCGTGAAACGGACGGACCATGTTTGTTCACTGTCGGTAGTCTTTCCTTTTTTGTGCAATAAGTAATTGGTAAGCTTAAACTGTAGGTATAGCAGATTAATTAGCATTTACTTTAAGCAGTCGAGATAACGTTTGGTAGATAGGTACCTACATAAATTGTTTTTACAACTGGTTGGGTTATCCCACCGTTTGCGATTGACTTTAATCTGACTCTATCCATCTCAGATGAGTTCAGATGACTACAGCTTAAGGATAGGGTCTCCACAAAGAGGACTGTGCTCCGGGTGATAATACGCAGGGTGGGGAGAGCAAGCGAGACCTTACTGCAGGTAAGCATAGTAGTAATTGCTAAGCTAGACCATTCCCTGCACCTACAATGTTATAGCACTATATTCACCTAATACCTACCCATAAGGCCGCGCTCACTTTGGACGCTTTTTCGTACGAATTTTACTCGTGCGAACAAATACGAACACGCACGAACGATCTCGACCTTCCAAGTACTAAGGGAGCGCGTAGACTGAGTACGATTTAGTCGTACGTATAGTTCCAACGTCCGAAAACAATCCGAACTTGTTCGGATTTCAATGAAACACTTTCGTGCGTTGAAAATTAGAAATGGTTGAAGAAAAATTTATTAACTTGATTTACGGACATAAATGTTTGTGGGATCAGTGATTCAAGAATTCATGTCTTTTATATATGTATATTTTACGCACCAATTTAGTTCTACGACAACGACGACTCCGCCGCAGTGTCCGAGTTATGTAAAATGACATACATTACCTATTCCTTATTATTATTTTATTCTACTTTTTACTACCTGACTTTACTTATGCAATCTGACTAAATATGCCTATGTTATTGTTATTATTGTGTGTTATTGTGTATTGTTTATTACTATTAATTGGACATCATAACGACTTCTAGATAATTATATATTCGTTTTTTTTATTTTTTTTATTCCTGAAATGTATTGTATTGTGATAGTATATATAGACTCAATAGGATAATTAAATGTTTATTGTGCTTTGCAGTGCCCTGACGGGGTTCATGTGCAAAAACCGACAGTAATAAATATTGTAAATGTGTGATGTGCATGAGAGCAAATAAATAAATATATGTGAATTATTATCTTGAAGATTCTTTACGATTATTAATCGCGGTCTAAAGAGGACTTTACCGATATGATATCACCGGAACACTATCTATTTGACGGAGAAAAACGTATTCAGTATGCGCACTCAATTCGTACGACCATACAAATTCGCGTCTAAAGTGAGCGCGGCCTAACAGTCAACATTCAAGCTTTGAGAGCTTCACCGCCATCTATCGGCAGTTGAATTTCCAGCATTATACATACATGTATATGGTAGAACGGCCTCGGGCTAGGTGGAGCGACGATCTTCAAAATCAAAGTCTTTTTCTAAGACTTCTCAAGGTCTTCCATCCATCTCTATCATCGACTATGATCCATCGCTAATACCAACTGTATAATAAGCTTGATGAGAGTAGCCAAAGAATTAAATGACGTGTTACTGGAGGAGCCTCTATCCACCAGTGAACTGCTATAGGCTGATGAAGACGATCAGCACTGAGCAAGCTAGATAAATGGTTGATTTTGTATTTGGAACTAGAGTCCGAGCGATGAGAGAATGCGTTCCTGACACCTGTCAGCTGAGTACAAAAGAATACGTGTTTTCCAAATTTTTACTATAGTCGTTCATAATCTTGTTCAACTGACAGGTGTCAAAAACGCATTCTCTCGGTGGCCGGAATAAAGGGAATAATTTCAGGGATATATTATAATGGATGCCACAGGTACAACTCTGTGTCATTTGTTGATCTATTCATAGTAGTTCGGCTTTGATTATGTAGTTATGAGTTATCAAATTTTTGTGCAATATTGCTCGACGATGATCGCAGAACGTATCAACTTTTTTCCTTAAGTGTAGCTCCATATCGTTCAATGTGATTTAAGCCTAAGCAGGCCTGGTGCCTTCTGCTGTTGCTGTTGTATTCTGTAGCTTCATGTAACCAAGAAGTCAATATTGCTAGATTTTTCCCACAATCAGAGACTAGGAGTTTTCAATGAGTAAAATAAAAGAACACTTCGTTTCATTTCGGTTTATTAACACTTAGGGCTGAACCCTGATATGTGTCGCTACTTCCGCGCGTCGCTCGCATCTCGTACAAATGTATTGTATCATCAGTTGACAATAATTAAAATATCATAGTAGGAGGATAAGTTAAGTGTAAGTTTTTCCAAGGAAACTTTGCATCACAGGCCATGATGAAAACTTAGGTCTACTAATTGCATGCTTGAATATCGATTAATATCGACAAGAGAAATGAAATTACAAATTAACATTATTGGGATTTCCAATAATTTATTTTCAATTTATTTAAAAAAATAATGAGATACATTTGGTAGTATACTTCTACACAAAGGAGAGTGTAGATGCAAAAAATCTAGAAAACCTAGTTGACTAGGCAATACATATCCAAATCAATTAAATGAAGGAAGTGATCTCATACATCTTTTAACCATATCCTTTTCGTAAAGTGGTTTTTGACTCGGTATTTAATCTGATTGATTGAGCTATTGATCTTATGATGCATGTTTCCGTTTGATATTAGGTTTTTGAGCAACTTAAAGAAATTTATATTAATAAATGTTCGATTAACAGAATCTTACGATATAACGATCATCGTTTAGTCAGTTAATCCCCATTTACACGATGCAAGTTTCTTGCCTGACGCAGACAATCACATTGAAGCAACAAATGACTTGCATCGTCTTATCACCGTTTAGACGATTCAACTTTTATTGTTGTTGTTTCAAGTTATGGTATACCACAGGCAATTAGTTATTTGGCACCGTGTAAATCAATATTTAGCTTTATATACAGTTTTTATTAACCAATATTACATCCTTCAAAGTATAAAGTTAATACCCACTTTATACTTAAAATAACTGTAACCACAGAAGGTCTATAAATATGTAAGTTAAACCCATTAACATTATTGCTTGCACCCTCTCCCTAGTCATCTCCAATGATATTCCGATACAGAAGGGGAATTCGATGTTACATTTATCATCTTGTATTTATAATGTAGAACTAAAATTGTGCAAGTTTATTGATAGTTGCGATTTTTATTGTCTAGTTCAGACATTTTGGAAAATTGCTAGGATTGGTAATACTATTCAAGGGTTTGCCATACTTTTGTATGAGAATTAATTTCTCCCGTTTTAACCCGTTTGGACAGAATTCTCTACATTTGGCAAAGGAATACTGTTGTGAATTTCTTTCGGGGTTTGCAGGATGTTTTAAATGTCCATATGTTGCAAACAGTACATAAACAGTAAATACATAAGTACGAAAATTTGAGCTTCCGCGACATATTTCTCTACTAAGACAATACTTCTTCAAAACCTCTTATTTGATATAAACATCTAGGTGACCCACTATGTACAGTGCTTACCCTACAAAAATAATTTACTCAACCACTATACAGTACATACATTTTCATATATCTTAAGGCTACAAGTAGAATATAAATAGTCTTATGTAATAGAATGTACACACAAATACACATAGTACATTATAGATTATACATCACTTGAGTTTGGAATTCGTCTCAGGAGACATTAATAGATCAGTTACTGACAACTTTACTATTAAGGACTAACCACATGTGCTGCTGTCAAATCATCATAATTGAGTTAGCATGGATTCACTTCATCTTTTTTTTTTCATTATTCACGTGGTCTGCTGCAAATTTATGCTAACAAGTGTGAGTTTTCCCGTAGACAAGTGGAATGCGACACTTACACGATTCGATCGAATTTCTGTCAAGAATACACAAATATTATTTTTATGTATCATATAATTTTTTTATCATATCTGTCTCAGTATGATGATAAGTAAATGTCTTAATTAAACTTTAGCACATTCTTCATTGTTAGCATGAAGTGAACCCTCTCATCTCGCATTCGGCTGTCGTGGTTACGGTATAGGGGAGAAATCGGCGAAGATCGTCACAACGAATGTCGAATGTGCCTCTGGTATCGACATAGTTGCCATGCCCTCAAATGTGACATAAGTACCTACTGAATATATTTATCTATAAATTACTGGAAATATTTCATGTTATGGAATGTTTAATGTGGTCGAATCATGGTTTTAGGAAGGCATTTGTTTGCAAACTTATTTTTTCTTTGGTTTATTATTTCAATCAATGATGTTATTTAACAAAAATTAAATAATGTTTCTCAGACATTGAACCGAAAAAAATATATGATAACAGGAAATAAAATACTAATATGTGCAGGTAACTATTGTTAATTAATATTCATTTCACTCTACTTTAATATTACTTTTCAATATTATACTTTCGGGTAGGAACCTTGAAATTATGTTTTATAGTACACAATATACCTATCGACAATCTCTTATACTACTCAGTTACATACATTCGTCTATTAAGGTACTAATTTGAAACTCATTTTGAATAAAATAAATAGTCTTTTACAAGCCGTTCTCATCATTTATAATACAGTCCAAGCGAGTATCTACTACAAGTACTCGATAATGATGGAGCGGTCGTCACAGCACGTTTTCGTTAAAACCCGGGGCCTGCCACCAAATTACAAACCTTGGTAAAGCACAGTCTGTTGCTACTGAACTGATTGCCTTGCTTTCACATTTTGGCAGTTCATTGGTAGAGCTTTAACATACTGGCTGTATGCATACGTGGCAAAGCCCTCATCCGTTTAAAAAAACATAGTCCAAGGAAGATCATTATGGTAAGTTCACAGCGGATGTCTGGGCGAAGGCGAGTGCTGCGGGCGCGGCTGAACGGGTGGCGCGTTGGGGTGCGCGGGGGGCGGGTAGGGGCAGTAGCGCAGCGGCGTGGGGGGCTTCTGCAGCCACAAGTCGTGCGGCAGCGCCAGCGGCTGTGGCCAGGCGCTGGGCCATGCTCGGCCACCGAGGGCCAGCAGCTGGAGTGCAGCCGGCGACCTAGCCCACGCCGCGCGCTTCTCCGCCTCTTCGTCTGCACCGCTCGCGTACAACCGCAGTGGAGACCGCAACAACTGCTGTTCCATCAACATCAGCTCCATCGGGTCTCTGCGGAGAAGGAACAACACACACGTTAATGATGATCGTTACACACAGAGTGTCAAAAGACCTATCACATAGCCGACATCTACGCATTCTGTACATCAGACTGAGTAAGTAACATTGAGTAAAGGCTAAAGCACTCACAGGGTTTTATTGTTATTGTTAAGTCAGATATATCCTCCATAACTAACTTAGATTTTATAAGCAGATGTGAGTAGATAAAATGAAAACCGATTTATGCCTAAGCCATACGCAGCATTTCCAGTATCTGCAAACAGTTATACATCCGAAAGCTCTTTTAAGAAATGTATTTTTGGAATAATATTCATATTGAGACGAAGTTTGTTTTCTGATAGTAATAAGTCCTATTTCGGTAAAGTGTGCACGGTCGCGTCGAGTTCCGCGAACCTCTCGTTTCGCGAGACGGACTGTTCGTTGGGTTTCATCGGTCCGTAGTCTATAAAACCGAGTTCGAGGAACGACACCGGCCACCGGCGGCCACGTGGCGATTTCAAATCTCATAAAACGTTACGAACGTCACACTAGAAGCTGTTATGTAAAATTCAGCCTCGATGAAATACGACGTGGTCAGCTTTGTTTACGACTCGTACGTTTAGCTTTGATTTACAATGCCAGTATAACTCCAACATTTGCAATATGCAGAATCTTTAAATAAAACACCTACCTCACATATTGTGTGGTAAGCATTTTTTTATACGCACTGCCCATATGGAAAAGTGTTAAACAAGGAGTGTATCGCTGTCGATTGTTTCTGCGAAGCGTCTTTACGAGTAGCGTCGCAGTTAACGAGGCGCGCAGCGAGCTCGTGCGCGAGTGCGGCCCTTTACTGCGCCAGTGCGTGATGCCCTTTATCGGTTCCTGGAGACTGTCGCGACCGCCACCGATCACGCTTCCCGTTAACTCGCTATTTTCGCGTCTCTACGAAACTATCGACACTTATAAGTGTGCAATAATGCGTCTTTCACGCCTGCTCAATAGAAATCTAGTTAGTGCTTGCCCCTTCCCGTTTTCTAGAGGGGAACACGTTCGATGTGGAGCAACCGCGAGTAGGCGTAAATCTGAGGAGATATTATTAATAATGGGCTCCGTCTAGAGATACGAGCGTTAGTCTGAGAGCGGCAAATGAGCGTGACGACACGGCGTGCTCGAGCTAAGCCTCAAAATTGGCATGACATCACGAGATGCCGTGTCGAATTTAATCTATCACCGGAGCGGCGACCGGGGCCCCGGGCGCCGGCGCGCTCTTCCCGGGAATTAAAAACAGGTAGTGGCCACACACGCTAACACATATTATAGATTTTTTTATTGATCTCCTAATTTCTATAAAAACGAATAATAGCCAGTATTATAGTTATAATAATGTCGAGTTAACCGCAACGTCTCAGCGATTTCACACAATTCTATCACGCGATATTATCTCGACGTCAGTTTCACTGTCGTAGAGCATCCTCTACGACAGTGAAACTGACTCTCATAGAGTCGTAGCTCGTGGAGAGAAAGCTTCACTTGCTACGTTTCATGGAACAGTTTAACATGTAATGCAATGACTACAATTAATCTTTTATATTCAATTGAACTTGTAGAATATGCATGCCATAAATTACCTACCTGCAAGTGCATCTAATGCTTATAGTTCTCCTCAGGTAAAAAGTACATTTTTAAAGCTCTCAATATTAAAACATTTTAACTTCGCGCATAATTGAAGGCAATCAAAACTGAATGTTAAATTGTGAACTAACACATTCCACACCACTAATATCTTAAAATTTACACTTAAAGTTTTGAGTTACAAAAGGTCGTAAGTGGCGCGGTATTACTGCTGGGTGAGAAGGTCTGTTTCACCGGGTGGTTATGTCGTTTCGGGTGCTGCGGGGGCGTTAATGGCGTATTTATTATGATCTCGGTATCAGCAGTAATAGCCAACACTCTCCGCCGGCAAATTACAGGGCGGCGGCTCTCACAGGCCGCCGATAGGCCCGGCCGGCATGCTCGCGCGCTCTTATCGATATCTTGCGCCGACCACTATCGATATTTGCCCGCAAATGCATACCTAATGTGTCTATCTGATAAAAAGTGAAATATTATTTC
The DNA here is from genome assembly GCA_916701695.1 of Agrochola macilenta. Taxonomy (NCBI): domain Eukaryota; kingdom Metazoa; phylum Arthropoda; class Insecta; order Lepidoptera; family Noctuidae; genus Agrochola; species Agrochola macilenta. The sequence continues at coordinate 8,318,675 of OU753559.1, read as the reverse complement.
CTTTACTCGTAATATTTTGCTTAATGTAGATTATTAGTGCACAGATTTATAGCATTTCCTTCGATCTTAAGCTTTAAAAGAATGAATTTTATAATTCTTATTATTCTACAAAGGAAGCTTATTTATGGCGCTCATAAAAACATTTAAGGAATGTCAATTTGATCTATTTGTGGATAGTCCTCGGGTTGCCTACAGTAAATCACTCACGCGGCTGACTCATTAGATATAAATAGCAATAAGTGGCCCAACAGTTCATTGTCTATGATCGTGTAACTAAAGGTGATAGATGGTTGATATTTAAAAAATAGTTAACGTAACGTAACTGTGAAACACGCCGCGTGCCGCGGGCAGCACGCGGTTGTCGTTAAAGTTATTTCTAGCTCGTAAGTGAATCGCATGCAATTAACGAAGAGGTGCGTCCGAGCATAAATATAACTCCTCGCCGCTAAATATCGGCTCTGATTGAGCGAGGGGCGGATCTTATTAATTAATGGATGAAAAGCCGCCTCGACCACCACGCCAAATAACTCCAACGCCCGATTCTCACACAATGGCAATTCATCATACTTATTGTCTGACGATTTCGGACGTCAGCGAAGGAAGTCATTAAGGCTGAGCGCCGTTAGGCGTTGTTTTAAATATTTATATTTAAGAGTCGGTGTGAATTCGGCAATCAGAATAGAAAGTATTAAATAGTTGAGTGGTTGAACAATGCAAACGGAAGTGATTAGACGGCTTTTAAAATTAACCTACACTCGTCAAATCCAGTGGTGCGGGTCTAGGATTGAGTGACAGACAGCAGACTGGCAATTCTGCTCGTGATAGTATCGATAGAGGTGTGCGTTGAGCTGAATTACCCGCTGAGCTATGTGCGAGCGGTGAGCGCGGGCGCACAGTAGCGCCCGACACCAATCAACGGAGCACGCGATACAAAAACCTCTAATTATTCAGTCTTTCATTCCGTTATGTTCGCTCGAGTGAGAGCAGCAGGAAGTGTCACTCGCTATTAAAATCAACACGTTAATTTTCAGGTCTCTTTGTAATATAAACCAGTATATGATGTGGAGCATTAAAATCGAGAGAGTCGATAATTTTGCAATAACAATTTTTTTCCCCAGAAATATTGAATAAAGATCTGAATTTCAATAACATAAGAAACGATGATGTAGGTATTATCACAAAGTCCAAATCATACAAAATATCCGTCAGTGGACACGACGTAGAGCGTGGGCAAGAAAACGCCAGATCAAAGTCGGTAGCGAGTGACGCCGGCCAAAGGTACAGACTCAGTGGAAGCGGTAATTGCACCGATAACATCTCGAATTAACCGTCAATCACCGGTCCGAACTATCATCGCGCTGATGCTGTATCAATTAATACAAATCGGTAGCTCCGCACTGACGCCTACGTCGATTACATTATTAATAGGTCCGATAATTCCGCCAGTCATGCTCCTACTGTAACACAAAAAATCTTAAGAGCTAATGCGGGAGTTTTCGTAAGTACTCATTTGAAAGTAAACAATTTCTTACTTCAAAGATCACACAGGACGTACGAGAGCATGTTGATCACTATACTTTTTATGTTTCCGCTTAGGTCATACTTTTAACGTTGTCATCGCACAGAATACTAAAACAGAAAGGTACCACACAACCTTGTACCTATTATGCTCCGTGTAGTGGACGTCAAATTGCTTTCAATATACAATCATAAAAGGTGAATCGGTAATTGTTTATGCATAGTCAATTCAGCAGGTTGTTGCTAAAGTATAAACACGTGAGCGAGAACGCGTCAGTCCACACACCGCCTCCGGAGAACCGGTCCGGACTCCGGCCGTATGGGCATCACACCGATGGCCAGATAATAGAAATGCGCTTTAATTTGTCGTTTAGGGCATAATGAGGAGTGAGCCCTGTGATTATGCGCCGCCGCCGCCGGCTCTGGCCGCCGTTGACGTGAGCTGTTTCCACACGCCGCCGCGCCGCAACCCGCCCTCCGCCCGCAACCACGCAACCTCGAACGTGTTAACACGAAACCAAAGATGCCTCCCTACTGACACCATAAACAAACTACCTGGATATTAAAAAATACCTCCTATTGAACAGTTAGAAACTTGAAACAGTTACATATTTCTTGACTAAGCTAGGATTTTGCAATCTTGGTCTTAGCTGTCATCGTAAAATTGTATGCAAAAAGGTATGCTAATTATTAACACATCCATAAGCCTCCATTACCTACCCGTATTAAAATTTTCACAAGCCACCATATTTTGATGAGGTCATGAATTCATGATAGAAGAATTACTGTAGTTAACTACGCGACTTAGCTCACCCGGTCACCACTTCAATCTAGCAATGCAACGTTTGAAGTTCTACTGTGTTTTTAGAAACTAACAAAATTCTGAGCGACAAAAATAAAGGGGTACTCTTTTGAACACTTATTTGTACACATATTTTTTCTCGTCGAACATTAAGTTTGATCAGAAAAAAACGTTTTTCTGAACAGCAATGTCCCACATAAAGGCACCCTTATCGGTGTCCGTGGTTGATCGTGAGTCGAAAGTAGTGGGTCCAGTCGGTCCATGGGAACGCCCGGCCGTTCCTTGCGGCGCATTCTCGCCTCAGTCACCCAACACCTCGACTTAATGAGCGAAACACGCTATATTCCGCTAAATATTAATTTTTACATTTAATAAATGGATCGCTATCTTGTCTCGATCTTTGAGGTTGAATATCTTTTCTACATATTTATATTTTATTTGATGATCGATCGCATTTTTTTTATATCACTTTAGATTATATCAATAGTAAGTAGACTCTACCTAGACTTGAAATGCTAATTTGGGATTCTTCTAAAACAAATGTTGCTAAAATGGTTAAAAGAAATCTTGGACCGTGGATAACTGCGACCATTATAAATAAATAAAAAGAATGTTACTCTGCACTTGCAGTTTACGGATGTATTAAAGTTAGTAATTATGTGGACAAAGGAATATTAAAAAGATTACTGGCATCGTCGTAATACCTGCAGATACCTCGGTCTACTCTGTGGACACGCCCTTCAAGGTTTTCATGACTAATACCTTCTTACAAGGCGACAAGCCGACTACAACACGGTATTATAATAAGTCTATTGTAACCGTGATTTATTTTACATAACTAGGAGCAATTATGTATTCTACTGTTAGGTAGGTATTGGTGCCGATTCTCTTGTACAACGAACTAAACTAACTAAACTATCACTAAAATTCCTTACTTTAGGCTATGAAAATCTTAGAGCTATTCTGTAAATAAAATTCTCTAAACTAAAAAATAATTTTGACACAACTAAAATAGAATTTGACAACCGCGAAACCACGTGGTACCCGTGGTTTGCCCTCACCCGTGATTTTTTTTAGAGCCGGAGGCGCGCAGGGTGTGCCGCCTCGACGTGTTTTATACGGAATTTTTCACTTTTTGTATGGAAAACATGAAAAAACATTACCTACATGTTCAGGTTTAGGGGTATAAGGGTTCCATAAAGGGGGTCGAAATTTTCATTATTTTTGCGATAGGACGCACCATTTTCGAGATATAAGCAAAAGAAAAAAATAAATACAGTACTGTTTTTGCACGTGAAGTGGAGATGTTGGTGTGAATTTTAGTTCATGACAACTTATTTTACGCCACACCTTTTTAATCGCGATTAAAAATTGTCAGAATTAGTCTGGTTTGGTATTTTACAATCAAAATTTTAGGTGAAAAATGTCATATTCAGAATAGCAAAATTGCCATTTTCACTAAACTAAAAACTCAGTACTATCTTAGTGCTGTCAAATTAAAATATAGTTTAATTGTGTCACTTTAGTCTATTTCAGAATGGGAAATCGTCGTTTGACAGGATTAAACTTAATTTTAGGGATTTTTAGTCTAGTTTAGAGGCATTTGTGACAAAAGAATCGGCACCATTGTACGTAAAGTATTGATTAATTTTGGAAAATACCTATCATTAGGTATGATAGGTATTTTCCAAAATTAAGCAAGTTCATAATTATAATTTTAATAACTTCAGAAAACCTTTTGCTAAAATGTACAAAAAAAAAAATGAAATCAGGTTTTCTAGCAATGGTTCTTAGACATGTTTTTTTTCAAAATCTGTTCAACCGTTCTTTTCTAGTTAATGAATGGATGCGAGCGTCTTCCACAAGTCTGATCGATTTTAAATTTGGTATTCTGTTACTTCAATGATATTAGAAGAACATAGTACCTTGAACTGATGCTGCAGCATCACCTGAAATTTGCAGGATACCCAACTCCCTTACCAACTTACAGCATAGGTATCGTGTTTGAGCTCATTGGAATGGTCTCAATTAATAGGTTATAGATAGATGATGAACAGGGTCTGGTGATGGAGTAGGAAAGAGGAATGAGGAAATGTTTGTGTCGTGATATTTTTAAATTTTAATATAAGTTCACATGTACTTCTATATTATGTAAACTGGTTTTGTAACCAGTCTTTTCCATCGTCGGCGTTTTGTCAATCAACAAAACTTGACAAAACGCCATAATGCATTATGCAGTCTCGAAATGGCGCCGTAAACCAAAAAATTGGTTAAAAGGAGTATGAAAGTTCACCAAAGTGATCAAAGTAATTTTTTCAAAAGCACCGTTGTCGATACCCAGCTAAACTGGAGCCTTTGTTTTGTTTTCGGCAATTTTTCTCTACTATCAAATCTCGATTTTCATTTGCAGTTCCGCCCCGTATGATACTCGTATTTTCATGCACCAGAGATATAAATCGATGATTATAACCACTGCTGTGACAGTTGCATTTAATTAATGTGTCCAGTTATTGAAGACTAAAACTGAGGTTATTCACCAGCTAGAGTAAGTTTATTGCACCCACCATATTTCTTAGCAGTCCAGACAACGAGAATAGTGGAAAATGTTCGAGCGATTGGTTTCCCACGTCTATCGAGTTAATAGTCGATTGTTCTCTGCGAAAGGTGTCGAGACATCCACAATAGAAAGATATGGACGGTAATACTGAACGACTAAGGTAAAAGTGAATAGGTACAATAGCGGTACTATAAGATTCTATGAGTTATGTCAACAGAAACTTTGCTAAATTGATTTGTGCAGTACAAGAGGACCATAATCTGTGGGAAAGTATCAATTACTTTTCCGTTTTTAGAAAACCCGGACCCTCAATGAGTCATCGGTACCTGTCTCTATCATTAAAATGTTATCTCTCGCGCTTGGAACTAGACTATTTTAGACTTTCCAAAGCTTTTTCTTTACGAAAATCTAAACCGCGACCCAATGGTGAAGCAAGTCGAAATCATATTCCTGTTTCTCCAGAAGAATTAGTTGTCTACACCACACTTACACATTTCCTAAAATACTGTTTGACGTCTCGACTGGAGGTCATATTTAAATTTAGCAATTACCCTAATTGACACGTTGAGGGTATAAAACCTAGATGTTTCCAAGTCACGATATTAAGACCACAAATATAAAAGCTGTACCTACACATAGAAGTATCCAACATGCACAGAACGGCTTCTTTTATGGTTTCTGCTAATAACGTGATAAAGTTTTATACGTTAGACAATAAAACTGATAAGTACTATGATATCAGTTTTAGCACGATAAAATACTTCGCGTATTAATAAGCTAGACTCATTACCTACAGTTACTTTAGATGAGTAGCTTCCAATGCTGCCTCAGATTTTGTATAAATATTAAAGTAATTTATCTAATCAAAGTCCTCGGAGGAGCTCGTGGCTAAGTAACAACAGCCGCTTGCCGGGGTTGGTCAGTGGATGGGTGACCATCTTTACATACCGAGAATCCTCCGTGCCTCGGATAGCACGTTAAGCCATTGGTCCCGGCTGTCATTCGTGGATCTTTGACAGTCGTTACGAGTCGTCAGAAGCCCGAAAGGCTGACACCAGTCTTACCAAGGGGTATCGTATTACCCAGTTACTGGGTTGTGGAGGTTAGATAGGCAGTCGCTCCATGTAAAATACTGGTATTCAGCTGCATCCGGTTAGACTGGAAGCCGACCCCAACATAGTTGGGAAAAGGCTAGGCAGATTGATTGATCTAATCAAAGTCCTAAAACAATGTACATTAATTTTCAATTAAAGGTGGAACTGGTTTTGAAAATTGTGTTTCTGAGGTTGAATTCAGTTTAAACTTTATTCACTAAGGCAAATATTGCTCCGTACATTATAAATCACCAGCTGGCAATTATGGAATCGGTAGGTATGTAGTGTAAGAAGATTGCATTTCACTAATCTGCTATTAACTTGGCAAATAAACACATAGCTATAAAAGTAATACTTATGTTATTCATAACAATCTTGGGCCCATTGCTATCACTACACTCGAGGGCACGTCCTCGATACACCCTCAAGATTATTTTTACGCCCATAATATCATCCGAAATGTCGATTAACCGATAACGCGGATAACAACAGCCCTAAATGTTGGCTCGCTCAGCATTCGGCCGCACTCGTCCGATATCGCCGCAATCAGCGGAGGAACGGTTTTAATCTTTTATTCATGTTAAACCATTGGCGGGAAATTGCAGGGCGGCAGACCTAATGCCTTTCAACTGTTGCTAATAACCTGTCAATTTATCAAACCGCACCATACGCCGCTTTAGACCACTTCAGCGCAAATAAACTAAACGCGCTGAATGCTCGTCACCGATTTTTGGAACCTGATGTATAGATGGGCTTTTAAAATTTAATGGTGGGATTTATGTGTTCGTGTTAGGTTGATACTTTAGAGTGATGGTCTAAACGCCATATACAACCGGAAATGCTCAACATGTTTTGCCAGAATATTCATACTTACTTCGTTTTGATGTCCAAAACAACAAACATATCGTAGCTGATGCTTAATAAAATGTCCTAACAAGATAAACTAGATAATGTGTAATTAATATGTCACACCGAGCACAAGATTTGTAGCTGTAAGCATATACCAAAGTCTATTCTCATGACATGCTCGTAGATAGGTAGGTATATGGCTCTACGACACCCCCCCAGGGATGAGGAAAGAAAGATTTGGATTACTCGTTTCGGGAAACATACGTAAAATATCACTTTGTTTTCAAATACTACAAAGATGTCGACTCACCTATCAAAATCCGTTAGTCGCGATGAATCTCTAAAACCTTTGGCGAAGGGGTTGGAGTCTATCTTGAGCTTGGTGATGAGCTGGTTCTGGTAGGCGGTTACTGCTGTAAACACCGTCTCCGGGAAGACGAAGGTGCGATGCTGTTCCCGCGTCAGGTCCGTGATGGGGCCGCTTCCTTCGCGGACCTTCACCAGGTGGATCCGGGGCTGGTACCGGTGCATCGAGTTCAGGACGATCTGGGGGGAAAGAAAGGATAAAGTAATTATAGCAGTAGTAGTAGTAAGTATAGTAGTAATTTAGTCTTTGATGAATTGTAAACGATCTGATATAGGACATTAGAAAAGTTTCCATCAATGAAGATAAGTAGGGAAGTCTGTAAATATTACACACTTGGGCACAACCACGTTATTGGCTAATGAAGAGTAAGAAATAAGCCATTTTAAAGGATTTACACAATTGGTAATAATCTCTTCATCGAGAAAAGAAAACGCAAAGTTTATCATAAAATAAAACTACTTAAATGTTAAAATCTTCATACTAATTTTCCGTTGAAACATTTACATGATAACGATAATAATATGTTATTCAAGACTTTTAATTTAAAAGCTACATTTAACCTACACTTAGGTAGAATAAAAACAGCATACATATTTTACACATTATATCTGACTATTTAAAATTAAAAAGGAGATAATGATATTGTGGTTACACGTGGTCTACCTAGCTACCTACAGGCTCATTCGCATGAATGCTAATTACAGATATTAACATTAATAAAGAGCTAAATAATAATATATTTCTTGTATTTTTTTACAAAAAGGCATGAGCCGCAAGCAGGCACATTTCCACAAGATTTCCTAAATTATCCAACTTTGCCTAGAACATGTATGTAATGTTAAACATTTTGGGATTTACAAGCAAATACTTGAAGTCGTCAGTCATAAGAATGTCTAAAGTTTAGAAACTAGGCAGATTATGTAAAACATGAAGGTAATTCATCAGAAGACAGATGTTTAGAATGATACCGCTGACGCAGGATACGATAGAGAAACGTGTGTTGAATAAAATGATTGCCAAAGAGATATGAGAACTTAGTACTTATAAGAGCTAGCTAACCATTTCATCATCAGCCTGCATGTCTACCAGCGAGATAATTGCGTAATATACTGACAATCCTAATGATATTCCTTTTGAAAATTCAACAATATTTATTGTGATATTTACGTTGTCGAGCAGACAAACATATGAAGTAGAAGAAGTTTTATGAATTTCCTCTAAAATCAATACAAACTGCGATACGCAAGTTTCAACATTAGCTTTGTGAAGATTTTGCTATTTTCTCTCTTTTTCGTTGAGTGTTATGCCTATCAAAGGCGCCTGAAGCATGTCAAAGAGTGTCTGTAGGTATACAAATTAATATATCCAGTTCATTCATTTATTAGCTGGGAATTCTAATAAAATTACTCAGTTCTAAACGGAGCTAGTTGCTAAAATGACTAGGCGACAGGCGTGTAACTGTACAGGTAATTGAAATAACTAGTTTTTGGAATTAATTTTACGCTCGTAGAGAATAATTAATTTTGATATGAAATGACTATACATTCTAATATAGTTGCAGTAGGTATCTAAAACCGGCAATATAGGCTTGAATTCCGTGTGGCTCGTTGTTTCTTTTCCGTTCCATGTAATTCAATCCATCACATCCAAGTCTGACTTTACTCGAGTTACGCACAAAGTCCAGTATTAATTAGTAAACATCACGTTATCTATTCACTAATAACAATGTCGGTGATTTCTCATAACGCAACGTAGCCCGTAATTAGTAGGGCGATGTCTCGTCCGATGTGACGAGACGATAAGCCAGCCCGACGCAAACTGCCCATGATTTTACTGCCCTGATGAGATAATTAAAGTCTGTAAATTAATTAATTTCACTGCCTAGTTATTTTTATTGCGGCATCGTGTTAATTGTGGAGGCAAAGGCGCCGATTCATTTTCGTTGTTAGATTATTAACGTGACTGTTCCTTCTTTATGGTTCGTATAATTACTGTATTAGCTAAATGTATATGTATGTATGAGTGGATTTTAATGTTTTGTGTTTCTATTGTACATAAGATTTCATCGGATTTTCCATACTAATTTTCTTCCCTAAGTGCAAGCGAATGCCTAATTTTATCATTATCAACTGCTTAGCCGTTACTCAACAGACTATGTTGGGGTCAGCTTCCAGTCTAACGGAATAAAACTGAATGCCAGTATTGGCCAATGCTTTATCTCGTCTTCTGGAAAAATCCCTAGCTGTATAAAATGCGTCTCGATATTGACACCTGTTCAAAAACATCTCAAAAGCAATCCATTATTGAGAGGCACAAAAGCCATAGAAGGTGTGATGATCCTGGGCGTGGTGCGCATCATTACAGCACCTCTAATACCCTCACCTGCGCCTAATGAATGGCCACCCCGCCCTCATCCCGGATCACGGGGCTATATTCACTTTCAGTTATAATTACTGGGATCTATGGTTGATAGGACTAACACTTTATTATGTTAACACTTGATTTAAAAAATTAAACTGATTTGGAGTGTGTTGACCTGTGAGCAATTTAAAATGATTTTTAACACGCACGTTAAAGACCATTTACGTGTGAATGTTTTATTCACATTTTAAATTATTTTTCTCATAATAGATATATTTTAATCGACTTCTTAAAACCAGTAATGGGGAAAAAAGGTTCAGTACGAAAATTGGACGAACTGGACCAAAACGCTAATAAAATCACCCTAATCTTCGTACACTACGTCGTCGTAGCGCCTATCCAGGTTTGTCGTATCACCTACGCAGTGTTGTCGTAGCGCTACGATTCGTCACCGTAGCACATTCGCAAAATCGTCGACGTAACTTATAAATCTAGTGCTTCGTATTCAAAATACTAATGTTAAAATGAGGCTTTCTTTAAATCAGCACTGTGGTAAACTCCTGGTGTTATAGCATCCTACCAATAATAGTAATTTCACTAATTATTCAATCCACAGTTGATAATTAATTTAAGTCTATTTTGATGGTGTAGTACTTAATAAAGAGTATTCTATTTATCTACACAGTAGAACTCTTGTTACCATGCTCTATTTGCTTACTCTAACTGGAGTTTGAAAATGATTGCTCATTACCAAAAAAACAATTAAAATATAGTTATAATGAAATGAAATTAAATTAAATTTTAATTATTTTCCAGAATTAGGTACTTACATAATAACATGGTAAAATAATTTTAGTCTCACTATATTTGACTTATCAGCAATGGAAATATTTATAACATGCTTTAATAATTATCATGAATGTACATTCATGATAATATATATATATGATAATATATACGATAGTACTTACATCAATGTCATTAGTCATATTCAAAATAAAAACAGTCTTCATTAATATTAATTAGGCACATTAACATTATAAAATATATTAAATTAGTTTATTAGATTATATCTCAAGACAGTTCATCAAATTATTGATTAGATTTATAAATAATTATAATTTAAATAAGTGCTTGATTTTTTATATCCTACATAGTTATATATACCTACATCATATCTGTTTAAAATTTAAATAATCATCTATTGAATAAAAAAATCTTTATTAATATAATCTAATATTAAATTCTAAGTTATTCAATTTTCTTATTTTTCCGATAGTTTATTATACATTTTCACCGCTATGGTATACCTACTTAACAGTTAACTCTACTTGTAGGTACTAAAAGAATAGGAAACCAGAAATTAAATTCGTAATATATTTACCACAGATACAACCACCACATGAATATGCAAAACAATACCAACATAAAATGATCATTTGAATACGCAAGCACCTGTAAGAGATCCCTACTTTCGGATACCTACCATCTTAATCCGCAGATATCAATAGGTACCTAACAATTACGCATTCAATAAAACGAGAGCTGCCGATACGAAGGCATTCCAATAATTATGCATCACGATGGTATCACGTACTGCGTAGGCGACGACATGAGCCGATCTGAAGGGATGCGGCACGGAACAACCCACCCCAGCTCCCCTGAAACTACCCGACACACGAAATTAATCTTTAACGTGTAAAGAATAAGATGACGTTTGCGGTGGCGGTGAAAGTCGGCGATGGTTGTAATTGCGGTGGGAGGCGTTGGGAGGGTCGTGGGGAGGAGCGGAACATGGCCGACGGTGGGGGACAGATGGCTGCGGGTCGCCGGCCGCGCTGGATGCGTCTGTGGCATCGCTGGTTAAGTATGAAGAATAAACGAAGAACAGTATTTGTTTGAAAATATGGATTTTCTAAAGTCAATAAGAGTATTCTGTAATATTAAATGCATGAACAGACTAATGGTGTAACGAGTTCCATAAAGTAAATTATAAATTCCAATTAGATGTCTAACGTTCAAATAATTAAAAAGCCAGCAGCATTTTTGTGTTGTTTAAATTTTTCATAAAATTGTTTGATTTTATTTAATTTAAATTTATATTAATAAAAGTTCCTTATTGCCTTAATTTGATGAATTCAATCAACAGTAACAGTATAGTAACAAATTAGTTTTGTTTTAATTCAGCCGTGTTCGGGTTGATTGTTAGTGCGCCGGGTGACGGTGTCAGGTCGAGCGGGCCTGCCGACTCGTCAATAAGCGGCTGCGTCGATATTTCGATTAGCGCGCGAGCCCGCGGATTACGGCGGATTTTCGCCTCCGCACCGGAGCGCCGACAAATTGGCCCATTTGTACCTTACTCCGAGCTCTCGTGACACGGCCTACAACGACACGCTATGTCTAAATAAATCCGACACCATCACCGCTACCGTCACGAACATTAAAAATATTTGTGTGTCACACAAAAAATATTTGTGTGTCACACAAAATGCAAAATATTGTTTTATTAACTGCCAATATACGGTAACTTGAGACGGGATACTCTACAGTAGTACGAGAGTAGGTATTTAAATTGATATAAGCAATAAAACCGATACCTAACAAGCACCTGCATTCATGAATCAATAATTATTGCACGATAACTTAAAGATGTCTAATGAATTAATTGGAAATATTAAAATTAATAAAATTTAATTAGACTCACATGTGAGTTATTTATAATTTACTTAGGTAATTAACTGAATAAGAGGACAGATAAAGTTATAAAAATCACTGTAAACAATGCGACATATATCTATTGATTCATAAACGGTACTCATTAAGTATTTATGAGAATTAGAACATAAAGTACGGTTTAAATTGCCTCTGTCGTAGCAACGGTTAAATAATGAATTTATTTTAAACAAACAGCACGTGTCCACTCAATATGAGATGTCAACAGATTGAATCGAGTTGGGCCGTGGGCGGCCACACTCGAGCACTCAACTCGAAACTTACATTTTATGAGTTTTTGTTAAATATTATAGAAATAAACGAAAAAAACAACAATTTTTAGAAAGCTGTAGTCCCATAAAGCATCTACAAAAATTACAAAAGAATTGGGTTTACTCTGATTTTCCTAAGCTCGCAAATAATCATAAAATTAAAAATCATCATCATTATAATAAATTAAATAGGTATACTAAAATCACTTAAAAAAATCCAATAGCATAAAATTGATAAAGATATTCCAACAAGAAAGAGCTTAGCTCGCGACTGTCCATGTGTCGTCGAGGTTAAGTCAACAGCGGCAGTAAGCCATGAGTAACGATCCTCTAAAGTAGCGGATTTCTTTGCATTTGCATTAGTTGTGTTCGCAAAGCAATCGGACCCGTTTTATTATCGACACCACACTCGTAAATACTTGAATATTATTTGCTCACCGATTTTCAGATGTTTTCTTTTATTTTCAATACCCTAACTACTGTACCAATTTTTTTTTTTGGGTAAGTTTGCGTTGATTATACTGGACACAACTCCTTTGGATTTCGAATTTCTGTTATTTTTTTCAGAATTTTATATTCTACTATTTTCGTTCTACTTGTGTGCTTGAGTGTACATTACTGTATGAAAATATAAATATGTATTAGATATAAATGAATAAGGATGAGGTTGCGAGATCAGGCGACTGCTGAGATGAGTCTGTGACAAATGAATAGGTGATCATATTAATGATAAATAGTTAATTAACAAATTCACACCTAAGACCAAATACGGTTACTTTTCATACATAATGCATGTTTTAGAGATTTGTGTGTTCAAAAGTTATGCATAAATCAATAATATTTTATTTCAATTGCTTTATGTTGCTTACCTACTGGGCATTAAGTTGAAAGTACACATTTTATTACACAGTCATAATGTGAACGGACACAAAATCAAACAAATACATACAATAATGTTTAAACTTTATACCTTAATCAATTTCATCTTTTATTGGCCATAGCGTCTCAAGTTCACAAATTCATATGGAACATTAAAATAACTCAGAGGTACGTAAACGTTCATCATAACATCGGTGGCAGTAAAATATCTCCAAATAAAATACTCGCTCGTAAAGAGACTGACATCGGGAGTCCAATGAAAAACTGGTAAATCGTCATTTAACTAGAGAGGCGCGACGCGTCGCCGTCACCCGGGGAGTCACGATAAACGTCACCTCGGAATGAAAAAAATATAAAAGTTATATTAAAAACGACCTCCGATTGAAATGAAGTGAGACGATGGAAACAGAAAAACAAATAAGACCACAAATTGAAGTGAGAAATGTTATGTCGCTGTGTGCGCCCCCCGCGAGGCGCTGCTCTCGCGCTGGGCTCTGAGCAGAGGGCTTCTCAGAGCTATCGTTACAGCGCGTGATTAATACGCCGAGCGTATCAGTGACGCCGTGTCACCGAGCCATGTGACGCCCATAACTCTGCCAAATGAGCCCAGCTCCTCACGGTGGCGTCGACTGTATTTGCATACAATACGTGGGACAACCTGTCCCTCGGTTTGGACAACATTCCATCACAAGGTTGGCATCAAATCATACCCACCTAAGACAATTTCAACAAATTCCTCTGAAAAGGTCATAAAATACCTTCTTAATAGATAAGCATATAAGGAGTAATTACTTATGTTAGAAAACAATGCACAATCGCCAACAACTTTCAATTCTAGAAACTTTAAGTTCCTCTCGACGGGCGTAATAAGCAATAATTCATCGAAAGTATAAAAACATAAGTTTCGCAGTGTAAATACGTGTTGCTTAGAGTCATATTTTATTGGTAATAATTACAACGAACTGAGTGATTTATATATTAGGCTTAAGTTGCTAAATTACAAGACAAAGCGTTTTCCCTGCGTATATAAAGTTTGTTGTTTAGTGGACGCAGGCAGACAAGGAAGGTGACAACAGACTGGCTCGTAAATGCGCACACGCAGACATGCAATTATGAAATAAATCAAATACTAACCTTATAAGTATAAATGAGCACGACTCTATAAAACTATGCTTTTTATATGCGGTTCGTGGCTTTGTAAAAGCATAGTATTTAAAGAAGTTAGTTTTTAGAACATTGTAATTGAATCATATTTTGTGAAATTCAATTAAGCGTACCAACTGCGATTCAATATTATTAAAGTGTTATTAAAATACGTTCAGCAGCTGTTATTAGGGATTCTAACTATAAATGTAAGCGTTTTACGTCTTAACATAACAGTACCGTCCTACTATTTAAATAATAGGCTTAAAAATGACGAAACGAATGCCAACATAAAAGTGTCACTGTAAAACAGAAAATTATTTATTAATTATAACATAAAATGTATATACGTAAGTTGTAAAAGTATATTCGTTATAAATCTTTGAGTATACCCACAATATTTTATTACTTATTTAAATGTCACAATAACTTGAGTTAAATTTCGTTTACGTAAAAGTATTTGTGCAAATAACCGATTGTATTGTAACTAACGGTTTTATAGCTTATAATTCGGTCGTTCGGTGGAAATAAACTGAGTGCAAATATGTGGTGGGTAGTTTGAAACGCAGCGGCAATGGCGACCACTTCCGGCGTCTCGGCTACACCCACTGTTTATTCCAATTGCCCTTATTATGACATAAAAGTAATTCACTATACTCTCTGCTAACATCACCACAAAGTATATTTAACAACCGTTAACTATATTAAAGTTAACTTTGTGCAGCTTTAATTATCGTCAAGTTGGGAGTTAACTTTATACATAACGGGAAAGCGGAGTCTAACATTAACATTTACTTTTAAGATTCTCCAACATTCTATACTATTTCAGCTTTAAAAAAAATAAAGAGTCCTTCCTCATAACCTACCTTACCATAGCTGGACGTTACGTGTAATACTTAATTATATTCTCTGAGCTTATGACTACGTCAGTGAGTGCAGTTCGCGTAATTGAATTTTGGACAAAACATATTATCCTATAATATTAAACGAGCAATATTTGTGTATATATAAACATATATTTGTATTCATGTTCTTGAAAACGGCTCGAATGATTTCGATGAAAGTTGCAATATAGGGGTTTACGGGGCGAAAAAACGATCTAGCTAGGTCTCCTAACTGGGAAAATTCGTGTTCTCCGTATTTTCACCCGAGCAGAGCTCGGTCGCTCAAAGTTTAGAACAAGATGGCTACTTTAGAATGTCATTACATAGCAGCATGGAATAAGTATGTACTATACATGGAATTAGTATTAGTATGAACTATCCTATACCTACTATACCATTCCTCTTTTTAGTTTATGTCAATGATCTACTCCATTTATTTAAAAAATCAACCACAAATGGTGTTATTTGCTGACGATACTTCCTTAATTTTTAAGGTAGATAGACGTGCCACAAATTTTGACGACGTAAATAACGCCCTAATGCAGGTCCAAAGTTGGTTCACTGCTAATAATTTAGTATTAAATGGAAAAAAACGAAGTGCATAAAATTTTCTTTACCAAATGTCAAAAGTACTGATTGTGAGATAGTATTGAATCAAGAGAAACTAGAATTCGTCGATAAAACTGTTTTCCTGGGGATCACGCTCGACTCAAGGTTACAATGGGGTCCTCATTTAACATCTCTTGCGGGACGGCTAAGTTCAGCAGCATATGCTGTCAGAAAAATCCGTCAATTTACTGATGTATAGATACCGCGAGGCTGGTCTATTTTAGTTACTTTCATAGTATCATGTCTTACGGTATTTTACTATGGGGACGGGCTGCAGATATCGAGTCTATTTTTGTTCTGCAGAAAAGAGCGATTAGAGCCATATATTATCTCCGCAGGCGTGACTCTCTAAGGAAACTGTTTAAGGATATTAACATCATGACGGTACCTTGTCAATATATCTATGAAAACATCATGCACGGAAGAAAAAATGTACATCTTTTTAGTAAAAGAGGTGATAGACATAATTATAGTACAAGAAATAGGGACTTATTAGTTCAACCAGGTTTCAGACTGGCTAAAGTGGACTCATCTTTCATGGGATACTGTTTAAAATGTTATAACAAAATTCCTCCCCACATACTTCAACTGAATGAGACGAAATTCAAATCTTGTATAAAACGCACACTATGCAGGCAGGCATATTATAAGTTGGGGGATTACATCGCTGATAAATATGCTTGGCTCAATGTTGGTCCTGCTCCACAACCACAACCATTTGATTAACATTTGAAAACACTGTTGGAGCTGCTGAAGAGTATAAGACTATTTTTGCATTGTATAAAATCAATTTCCTTTGTATTATATAATTTTAGAGCACAGGTGTGAGTACTATGTACTAAAGAGCTAACATTTACCGGGTAATACGTATTTTATTGACTTGAATGTGCCCTGGCGGCTGTGAGTATGTCATGCTCACTCAGATGTCTCGCTGATGGTGGCGCGTGTGTTGGATCATTTAGCTCCCTTCAAAATGGTTGAGCTGAATGGTGCTAATCCATGCGTCATGTTCGTGCTGTTCGGGCGCCGTCAGTTGGGACTGGTCAACTCTTAGCTGCCTTGGCTGATTTAAATTTTTGAATTGTTCTTTGTTTTATATTTTTATTACGGACGCTTCTAACGTGCACGTCTTTCTACATTGTTCTCACATGTTTAATTTCAACATGAATGATGTAACAAATACTTTGTAACAATTTATTTAAAAGAGTGTCCGTGGAGTATCTTGCCCGTTCTTCTCCATAGGTACCTACTACGCTTTGGAATGAGCAACTAGCTTAATATTTCTGACTGACCGATTCCTTGACAATTCAAAAGTGCCTGTAAATGGTTTAATTGAAATAAATGCTTTGAATTTGAGTTTGACTATTAAATGAACATTCTCTATTTTCACCAGATCAGAGCTCGGTCGACCAGGTACTATTAATAATTTGCCGTCGATACACTAAGAAGAAGAATATATCTCTCATTTCTCTCTACTGCAAATTAAACATCGATTACCCGATTAAGTTGCGGTGAAAACCCTTTTTTTCGTTTCCCATATACTAAACGGGAGCGATCAAGCCCCAAGCTCGGCCAATTCCTCTCGCTAATTGCATGTGAGCAGAAACAATGAAAGCTCCCACTTCGCCGGTAATTGGACGCAATCAACTTACTTCGCCGTATTTTCATAAGCCGAGGATAATTATGAAGAGATATCAAAACTACTACCATGTAGTTTCGTCTTGTTAAAAGAGATTCTATCAAATTACTTATCTTGTGTCGATTTTCTAGAGCCATTTCCAGTTTACATTGCTTTTTTACAGCGTTCATAATGACATTCTTGAAATGACTAGTTCTGCTAGAATATTTTGATGAATCTACTTTGTTTGAACTTTCTGTTTTGTAATTTTTTATTTATTTATTTATATAATCACTTACAACTATTATTACAGGTACAACGCAATGCAAAAGTAAAGCAAACGGAGCTTTCATTGTTTCTGCTCACATGCAATTATATTGTTAAATACAGTATGGGTATGTAATTAGACGTCATAATAGTGAAAGAATTACTAATAATTGCTAATATTTTTAGTTTTGTTATGTGTGTACTTATATTAATTGTGACTTAAAATTTATATTTTAATTTAAAAACTCTATAACAAATTGGTATTTTTCTGTACGTATATATCTTATTAAAATAAGTAGGTACCTACCTATTAGGTTTTAATGTAAAATTAATTTGCATGCCCGAAACAGGCAAAGTATGGACTGTACATTAAACGACCAACTTTTACAACTGGTAACACCTGTATTTTCTGTAAATAAATTATTCCTATTGTTATTCTTTTGTTTATTCTTACTTCGTAGGTATGTCCTAGTTAAGGTTTGACTTTTCTTGACTTACTGAAATTGAAATTGTTTATGTTCAAGACTTTTATCTCAATCTTACAATAACTTTATACTTTCTTCAAACATAGTTTGACAAATAAGTAGTGTTTTATAAATGCAGTTGATTTATACGATTTATCTATAAAATTGATAGTTATGTCAGTGTCACTGACGTTATGAAAGTTTTATGAGTACGATTGTATTGGCCGTCCATGCCGTTAGATGTCTTAAGATGATAAGCGAGTTGATATATTTATTACATTGGAAGGGCGCTGGTATTCCTAACTTTTTATATCAGTAATATGTAGTTATACAGCTAAGTGCGTATACGTACGCAGTTTACAGCTTAAGCATAATTATGATGTGTTTAATTAGGAACATTACGAAATACCACTTATATGTAGATGAGAGAAGATTAAAATATTAATAATAGTTATAGTAAAATTAGTCGCACTGTTTAACGAGTGAGTGCGGGTGCGGAGACGGTTAGTGGGCCCAAGGTGTATAATAATTACTGGAGTAAGGTCCTCACCGCACGAGCGCGCGCCTCGCCGCAGGAGTTCCGCCGACGCCGAATAACTTATTAATTTATATTACACCTAAACTCATATTCACTACCTCCTCGGCTCACCTGTCTAGCTTGTTTGTTTTATAATCGCCTTATTTCAAAATACGTTAACGACGTGAAAATATCAACAGTAATTAAAAAACGCAAATGATCGTCGTGAATTGATATTTGTCGTTGTTCATTAAGACGAGCGGTCGGCTGGCGTGGTGAGCGTTTTATTAAATTTTATTGGCTTGTATATTCATACAACGGCTCGGCCGCCGCTATAAATTAAATGGGGATTATTAATGAAAGTATTTCGCGGATATCGGTGCGATACGCTTGCGCCGTTCGCGGTGTGTGACAGCCCTGGCAGTACAAAGTACAGCGACAACCGACAACCCTGTTAATGACATCGGCTTTTTGGCTAAAACATCGCCATTATTGTCTCATGTGTACTCTTTAGCTGAAAAGTGAAATAAAGCTCCGCCGTCGATGCACTTCACATACGCAATTACCTTGTTTTACGTGAAAAAGCGAGTAGTAAAGGAGATAAACGCCGCTATGCACACATCTTAAGTCCATTATAATTGCTTGACCTACTTGAGTCGAATGTTGCATAAAATAAATAAGGCCTAACGACATAATTCCGAGTAAATGGAATAAATTGTAGTGATTATGTGAATAGGGTGTGAGCTTGGGGCTATGCGGGCTGGGGACTGTGCAAACGTAAACTGTGCAAATGGGGACTGTGTGCAAGTGTGCACTGGGCCCCGTGAGCTCTTGGGTGCTCGGAGCAGCGGCATCGCCTGCGGCTGACAAGCACCGCGGGCGCTCACAATGACAACTGATACAACATTAGTTTGTCATAAAATACCCTCGCCACTTTGACATTTAATGTTTCATTACCACATAAATAAATTACGGAAATGTTATCAGAGATCTGTTTATGCAATCAACAGTACCTAACTTTGTTAAATGTTTGTAATTTTATAAGGTAAACGTTTACTTCGTGAACTTTATCGCGATTTTTACATGAAATTAAAAACTTCTAATTTATGGTGAAGATTGTTAATTTGTTATCTATACTATAAAGATTTTATCAGTTAAATAAGTTATGATCTTTTTCCTTGCCAATCAGGTCATTCGAGTCACATAAATTAATTAATTAAAAAAAAAAACTGTATCTTCTACTGTAATTTTTCGGTAAACTATTTCAGAGTGTTCCTAATTAATAACTGCCATGTGTATATTTCTAAAAGTTGTACAGTATAAAGTTGTAATCTCATTATTTGGGTAAACGTCCAAAAAGCAGTTCATTAATCATCACAACTCATGTTCAGTGTAGACCACGAACTGAACTGGCAATTTACATAAATTCATTAATTTTACCTTCGTTTCCTACTATTAACCTTGAGTTATAATCATTATTGTACACAAAACATGTTTTTAAAACATTATTAATTTTCTTTTTGATTTTGTAAAGATAAAAAAAGACCTAAGTAGGTATCAGCTGTTTACTTTCTCGCGAATATAAACTGCTTTGAATAACGAACTAGATAAGGTAATTAAACAGGTTACTATTACATAATATACCTTAGCAATAAATCTTCTGAGTCGACAATTGCTATATTTTATAGTTCCAAGCGATGACAAACTCTCGTTGATGCACTTTTGTTTACCTCAAAGGAAGTGCGTATAAAATGTAAATACACACTTTTAATTATTATTATTAATAATAATAATACCCAACACCTATGTACGTATATATGTCTGTATAGGTATATCTATAGTATATAATGGTAAATCATTCTATCAAGTTATAAATTGTTTTTATTGCCTACGCATTAAAATATTTTCATGTACATTTTGTTTATAGTTACAACTTTATAACACCTAGAAGTGCTACCTGATCAAATAATGGTTTCAAAATGTTGATTACACATGTAAATTATTTTTATTGCCAAATTGTAACTCATTGTTAATGAAAATGGAGCGTCTTCGCAGTGCTTAAGACGGGTCTACGCGGGGTCTACGCAGCACCTACGCTGGGTCTACGCAGCGCCTACGCGGCGTCTACCCTAAATATAAGCGATGCGGCGCGAACGAATGACAAGTGCAAAGACACTCTAAAAGTGAATTGGTTTGTTTACTGTGATTTACACCACTCTACTACATACCTACATTCAGTTTTAAATCTAAAAATAATCACACTGAGATACGAGTTATTATACAAAATAGAAAATAAAATAAAGCTGCTCATTCATAGTAAGATAAATACACGCAACTATGAGAAAGTAAAATATATTACATCAAGATTTACGGATTTAACACGCCAGTGTCGTTGGGAGGTCTTTGTGACCGGGGGCATATCGGCTCGGGGCCGGGCCAACCGGGCGCTCGACGCTCGTACAATCGCGATCCGTCATCGCTACTCGCCACAGTCGCCACGCTTTCGTGTGACCGTTCTCATGAATTCTAATAATCTGACCTCATTCCGACACACGATTATACCAAGCTTTAAAATAAACCCTACAAACATTCACAAAGGTCTCTCCTGCTTTATGAACGGATGTCGAAATTAACTTGAAAGTTGTGCTTTTAAGGTTGTGTGGAATTCAGCTGTTAGTTTGTTATAATTACAAAACTTTTGTTAAAAAGATCAGTTAGTATTGTTCCCTTATTTAAAAATAACGTACAGTAAACGTAGCATTACCTTTGTCTACAAAAAGGTGTAAAAGAACGCACATTTTTCATGGCGGAGAGTCCTTAGAGAAAACAAAAACAACAAGTAACCCTGCGTAGCACGCAACTGGACACAACTCAGCATTTCAGGGTTACAGTTACAAGTGTCGTGAATGCAGCATTTATTTTATTATTTCGAGTACAGGCAGTTAAGTGGCGCGCTGATGATTAATTCGTCGGTTCCATGGAGTTTTTGTTCCACAATTAGGCGGGTGGACACGAACCGCCGTGTCGAGTTGCGTGGCCTATACATTGTTACCGATGTTAACGACTCAGCAATTCCAGTTCCGTTTCTGATAATATATTGCTAATTAGAAGTTTTATTTATAAAAATATTTTCGTGTATTTAGCTGTTTCTTGGACCGGAATAAAATAAGCTTAGATTTATTGAGGGAAAACTTTAGTTTCGTGTAATGCCGGCAGCTCGAGTCTATTAACATTTATAGTGACTGAGTCAAATGACTTATATTGCAAGTAAATACATTATTAATTTTAAATATAAACCATTACGTAATTAGTTAAATCTTCCGCTTCGGTAAATTATTCTTACACGCTATTTTGTTGATGAATTTATTAGGAACGTTAATTTTTAGTATCAGTCTTGTTTGACCAATTTTTTTTTATGATGTGGAAGTTATTCATATTAATTTATATTTTAGCGACCTTGCAGAATAAATTGAAAGTTGCCAGTTATTTACTGGCTATGTATGTAATTCATATTTAGAGCAATAGTAAAACAAGCATGTATATGATGAAAGTATGCACCCAGTTCACTTAAAATCCCGAATTTATATATAAACAACCTTGAACTCGTGACTTCGCCTGCTTGAGCACATAATGTATATTAAATTTAGTTATTTAATTAAATAAGTCCACGATACGAGCGATAGCCATCGGTCTACTATGGGAAAGCCAATTAGGTGTGTTTTGGTGAGAGCCGGGCCATCCATCATATCGCCACGCCTCTCGGTTCCGTCCCGGCGCCCTCCGCCAACAAAACTTGAGTGCGTAACGTAACCTAGCATTGTTCAATTACATACTATTGTTTCAGATTGAAAAATGCGTTAAACTAGGCCTGAACGATGTTTCAGCTGCAATGGAAAATCTGTTGAGCTATTGGCAAGTAATTTCCCGCAACACTGTGTTATTTTGTCGTTTCTCTTTAAAGATGGATTAGCTGCATATACATTAATAAAAAGCTTCCTATTATGTACTTGTGACCCGCCCCTGTTTCGCACGAGTGCAATGTAGGTACAGTCAGCATCAAAAGTTGATGACCACATTTAGATTTTCAAAATCGCTGTACACCGTATTCACTATTAGCACTTCACTATACAGCGATTTTGAAAATCTAAATGTGGTCATCAACTTTTGATGCTGACTGTACCTATAAACTGATATGGCGACATGTCAAAACCTCAAGATTTCTGTGCTATATATCTAAGTTAAATGTACAGTAGGCGCTCGGTAATCCGGAACTCACTAATCCGACAAGTCCAATTCCGGCTTTTTCTAACTTAGCTCTCCTTTCATAGATACCCGTCTCCGAATCCGGCAGGTTGATCGTTGTCGTTCAGCAGCCCGGTCCGATTCTACGAGTAGGTACGAGTATTATCACGTAAACAAACGAATAAAGAAAGTTTACTTTACAAATCTGTGTTAAAATGATTTCTTACTAGCTAGCTGACATTTCCTATAGAAATTCAATAATCCGTGATGGGTGAAGAAAAATGGGTCCCGGATTACCGAGCGCCTACTGTATTATATACCTTCTGGAATATATTATCTACATGATGATGAAAACCGCATCAAATTCCAGTGTGTATAGAAGAACATAGCGGTCACTTAAAACTTAAAACTTTAGTTTTATACAATGATAACCTATAGATTGTATTAATTACTAGGTACTGTAAAGTTTTAAAATGGTTTGTCAAGATAGACTTTGAACCTGCTGCGGTCGCGGGTTTGTCTGAAAGGGATATCGCAGCCCCAGCACATAGGCAACGGAAGGAACACGGGTGGGTTTTAGTCAGTAAAAGTCTGACACTCCCTCTCGCTCTGCCCAGAGCGGGAGGAAAAAAAATAAAAAATAAAGATAGACTTTGAAAATGCCGATAACGTATATCTAGCATGCCATAAGTCGTCTGTAAACAAAACGCAGAAGACCCTCCGTCTACTTAGCCTCATTAAACAATTACTTAATTAAAATTTGTAGTCTGGCAATAAAATTATTTATTAAGTTTCTAGACACCTGCTTGTTTATACAATTACAACACATAAATACCTAACAAGTCTAAGTTATACTTAAGTTATTCATAACACGATCTACATAAAACGATAAAACTATGACAATAACAAACAACTAATTTAAAGTTCACTCTCATCAGTTGAAAATCAATTTACAATCGTGATACTATCGCACTCTTCATAACTGTCATATTCCTAACCTATGTTAAGTAAATATAACGGCCAGCGGACGATATCTCTGGAGCTTAGTGCAGCAGGTCTGTGTGAAGGTCTGGGTTGGCTGGTGGTGTGTAGTCGTGACATTTGCCTGCGCGAGTGCGCACCTGCGCCGCGGAGGTAAGTAGCCGTGAGGTGCCGGCTGACGCGCTGCGACATGTGCGACTAATTTGTTGCCAGCGACGCACTCATTACACTCTCCCCGACGTCCCCCGACGCCCGAGGTGTCGCCGACATAACATTTTGCCAGTAATTCTACAAATTACCACACGCACGAGAAAGTGGTCCACGTGTCACGACGTCATCCCAAAGGATATGTGAAATGTAGGAAGCGTTTACAGGATATTGAATGTTTTGTTCATTCCCGTCTTCTTTTATTTAATTATTTTTGTTGCCTTTAAGCAATATTTTTGTGAATGAATCAGTGACATCAATCATTCTGATTCCGTATTTAATTAAATGCTGCCGAATTATTTAAGCACTCATACAATTCGAGCGAACATATCGTAAAAGCCATCTTTACATTGAATTGCAAAGGTGGCCAGTGTATAATTAAATGTTGACGGATAATTTATAAACCTCGATTTGCAGTGGCGCACGCACTCGGCTAACCCGTAGCCGCCGTCAAGTAATAACACTAACAGCCATTAGCTACTTTCTGGAGCAGAACCGAGTCGACTCAAAGTATACAGTTAAAATAGTAGTGTCGAAGACACGATTTTTGTAATTAGAATTACATGAATGTATATAACTTGTGAAACATTTAGATGGTACACACACTGGTCGAGTCGCAGGCGCTCGTTAGCCGCGGGCGACACCCGGGGCGCACGTAAATCAACCGTTTTACGTCAACACTTTATAGCTCATTCAGGCTCGGCCGCTTTATCACCTTGTTCTTAGCGCTGCAACAACCTCCACACCACTCTCCCTCGAAACCGATACGTTTCACTTTGTTGTTTATAAATTACGACTCTAACAACCTATTGAATCAAATTATGATTATAATCAGAAGCCAGTACCACACGTCACACACATCATCAATCACTAATTTCTAATAAAGCCGTGTCTCTATTTGTCTATCGCTATGATTAACGAAAAGGTTTTGACATAATAATTATGTCGTGACATTTGTATGTTAGGAGCTCACCTGTCCATTCTTGTCCATCTCATTGTTGGTGAGCTTGACCTTCTCGAAGGAGACGACCTGCTTGCGCAGCTGGTCGCCGGAGTAGGGCGAGTCGGGGTGCGGGTAGAGGCGCGCGGGCGCGGGCGGGTCCGCCTTGCCGGCCACCAGCCAGGAGGAGCGGTGGTACGCGTAGCGGTAGCGCTTGCCGTCCACCGGCACCACGTCCAGCAGCACGGCGTAGCGCGCGTCCGCGCGGCATCCCGCGAACGACACGCGAACCGTCGGGAACATGCGTCTAAAAACCACACAAAACACACTCATTATAATTAACTTCCAACATTTACCTAAAATAACTTTTGTAAAATTTTAAGTAAAAGTTTTTGAACAAATTTTATTAATATTGCGACACATTAAAACGACGTTAAAATTCAACTTTCAACTTTAAATTTCCGAAGGGGATGACGAAACGGACCTCACCGCACTAATGACCTCATAAGAACCGACCGAAAACTAAATTAGACATTACGAATACAAAAAGCTTATAATCCCCGAAAGTGTTTTACGAGACCAAAACACATGCTCGCAATAAAAAAAGATGATTAATGCATCTTAACAAAAACCACCAGAGATCCGGCCACGGACGGTGACTTGTATAATTACAGGGTGAAACGCGAACTAGGAAATCAAACAAATATGATGTATTCGATTTTAATGCACCCCTAAATGGGCCGAAGCGCTTCCTGCCGGTCAGGAACCGATAGCATCTCAACATCGTTTATTTATGATGTAGTCTTTCTTATTATTTTTTTTATAAAATTTAAACGGCACTTTTGTAATTTCGATGCCTAAACAAGTAGTCAGGGGCCTGTCAGATTACATAACCGTCAACTAACAATTTGCCTGTCAGACATAATGCAATATAACGACATATCGTCGTCGAACTACGGTAGATTAGAAAAAAGTTCTATTCGTTATTTATTACTGATGGGAATTTGTGGAATGCGAGCAATAAAATCCAGGAGTGAAAGAATGAATTAATAGCAGTCATAAAACACGATGTCAAACCGATCTTTGAGGTAAGTATTATATTATCTAACGACGAGGTATGAGAGTAGTCAATAAAACTTGAAAGCAGCAGTATTAAAGTAGGTCGCAAGACGCGAGTTAAGCACAGGTCATAAATAAATGGTATTGAGGTGTGTTTGGAATGGTAGTGTCATATCGATGGGATCAGTGGTCAGGTTTGACAATGAGAGGAGTCGCGCGTCGTTAGGCGCTGGCGACGGTCGTGCCACCCAGAGCGCGCGAGTAATGAGACGCATCCATCACGGATAACAATCGATCGCGACCACCAATTGCGTCACATGCACCTCCAATACCAATCGCTTTTTTTTACCTCCTTAATAATTTTATGCAATGGGGGTCAGTGAGGTTGTGTTTCCTTCAGCTGTTAGTAATGTACTAGACCTCTCGACTACCAATGCACTATACAGCGTTTTTTTTATCAGCACGATTCAGCAATTTGTTAAAAAAATAACAAAGTGAAAATTAAGCAAATTCCGCTTCCGTTGTTCGCTTTTCCATTTAAGAAAAAAGCAGTACTACCTTAATGGTAGCACAAATTTTTATTCAGATTCTGAACACCCGAAGTTTTAGGCGACCGTTTTCCAAATAGGTTCCAGAGCTTAAGTAACCATTTGAATAATCTAGCAAAAGAGTAAAATTTACGCAATTCACAACTTATTCAGTGATGCCCTAAACAACGTGGTCTTTGATGTAGATTGAGTTATGAAAAGCAGGTACTATAACTAACCTGCTTTTCCATATCATTGAGCGTCTATGGACTCTGTGGTGGATGGAAATAAAAATTGTTTTACACTGTACTTCACAGGGTACTTAACCTTCAATGTTTCTTTTGACCTTTCAGCCCATAATTAGGTACAACTTGTTAATGTCTCGTAATATGTAGCATCAAGCAGTAAGCTGCAATTACCTGAAGATACAATGTTCGCAAATGTGTTAGAATTCTGATTAGCTATTTATGTAGATACTAAAATATGATCATAAAAAAACATATGACGTAACGTCTTAACTTATTAATAAGGAAGGCAAAGCAAGCTAACAATTAAAGGGGTCTGCAGAGACCGAGGTAACGATCTATATTAATGGCGCATTTCGCGAGTAATAAAGTTGGTAGAACCGTCGGCGGACCGGCGGTCTCGCGCATTTACATAATTCATTAATAAACGTCGGCCCGCGATGCCCTCGGATAAGCTTAACAAAATACCCAATTGAATGTATGTATGTATACAGACAAATGCGAGAACTTTTAACACAATTACTGAGTATGTAAATAGTAGTTAGATCATCACACGAATAGATGATATACTAGTTTAACTAGTGGCTAAAGAACAGGGTTGTCGAATATGTCCACATGATATTACACATTCATAATAGTTTAGCATTCCACGTGGGAGTTATTGGTTTTCCCACATTATATAGCACATCTAGAGATGATACTTATTAATGAATATTCCGTGTCGACTTATAGCTTGGAATTCATTACCTATGATTCATTCATTAGATAAAGTCAAACGCGTAAAATTTTAATTGCCCGAAATCGGTCGTAGATCTTGTAAAATAAGGAGATAAACTAGTTTACGAATTATATAAAATTAAGTTTTATTACAGTGAATTATTTTCAATGAATGTCTTGTGTTTAAATGTTTTTTGTTCGCGGTAAGAAACCGCAAGTATATGACAAGCGCATGAAAGAAGCCTAATTTCAGTTGGTTGATACCGCATCCGGAGTGAGGCGCGAAATTGTCGGAATATGTTTAAATATGTCCCCTTTCCGAACTTCTGTCGTTATTGTTTGTTTGCAAAAAATAAAAGTGGTTTACGAACAATTGTAGTGTATGTATTGTATGCAGTTGACAAAAAATATTTCATATAATAATATAATATATCATGAGTCACGACGCGTCTGTTCAGTTTAACTTATATATACTGACTGAGTTTTAAGTGAATATGAATCATAAAGGATGTATCACAGACTTCCTTGATGGATAGGTTGGTACACAGTTTTAACTTTATTTTCCATAAGTAGTCTATCAGAATTACAAAGATACGGTAATCTGCATCTTTGTAATTCTGATAGATTTTTCGCAAACAAACAATAACGACAGAAGTTCGGAACGTGATACAGATTAGCGTATCTTTGTAATTCTGATAGACTTCATAGCTTATTTTTAATTTTTAATAAAGGACGTTAGTTCTTTATAAAAAAATCTCGAGGAGCTCGTGGCTAAGTAATAACAGCCGCACGGGTCGATCCAGCAGGTTAAGCTACGCTTGCCGGGGTTGGTCCGTGGATGGATGACCATCTTTACATACCGACACTCCTCCGTGCCTCGGAAAGCACGTTAAGTCGTTGGTCCTCGCTATCATTCGTGGATCTTTGACAGTCGTTAAGGGTCGTCAGAAGCCCGAAAGTCTGACCACCAGTCTTACCAAGGGGTATCGTATTACCAAGTTACTGGGTTGTCGAGGTCAGATAGGCAGTCGCTCCATGTAAAATACAGCATCCGCTATTCAGCTGCATCCGGTTAGATTGGAAGCCGACCCCAACATAATAGGGAAAAGGCTAGGCAGATTGATTTCTTTATAGAAAAATACCAGTTACGTGTGATAGTGTCCCTTAAAGTCTTTACAAATTAGAACACAAGATCACAACAGCTGGTAGGTACTTATACTTTACATTCTTCAGCTATGAATAGCAGCCATTAGCGATTATCCTTCAGCAGAGATAATTAAGTTGTAAGCAGGCAGGAGACACCATGTTATTATGATTACAAACTATGCGCCTGCGCCAGATAATCTGATTATTGCGTTATTTATTATGTGAGTGTGACCTTTAGTGTAATTGCTCGGTAAATAAATACAATTTTATTGTTTGTGCCTCCTTTCTGGTTATAACTCCTCGGTATTAATTGTCAACTGTTATTTCAAATTAATATGTTTGTTCCATGCGTTGCGTGAGCATTGAAATGAATATTTATCTTGGACCATCTTTGGATGTCTAGAATTGTATAGTATTTCAGTGAATGTACTATTTCATATTTGGCCTTTGCTGCAGCAGTATTTTTCGGGCAGTGCATAATATATTGATTCACCTGTAACTAATAGAAGTACACTCGATTTCGAACTAAACTAATAACCTGCTATTTAATCGTGAAAAGCCAGGCAGAGTTATAAATACTTCAAGTTTTGTGTTCGTATTGATACCTACTATAGGTACATACAATATTATAAATACGAAAGTAAGTTTGTTTGTTGGTTACGCTTTCACATCTTAACTACTAAACCGACCATTACGAAAATTTTAATACACTTTGTCAGGTGTACAGAAAAGGACATAAAGTACATTTCATCCCGAAAAACAGTACTGTTCCCGAAGGATTTGATTGACAAAATCTACATTAACGCGAGCGAAAGCTATGTTTTAAATAATTTATATTCTTCTTTAAAAAATAAGCGGACTAACTGTAAAAACCAAGTGACTAATAATAAGAATCTCTTGTAAATCCCACAAAAATTCTCGCATTCTTCGCAACATCTCTATAGCAATAAGTGTTAATTAAATATATGGAGAATTTCAATAAATTTAATATAATTATGGAGAATTCTAAAACAGCCTATTACCTATTGTTCTACTTGTTTTGCTTTATCTGAAGAGGCCTTTTTTAATTTAATTTAATTGATTATTGATAAATTCAGTATTGATCACCACGCTTGCTTGCGCTTGATAGTTGGCGATTTCAAACTTATATTAAATATAAGTCTAGGTTTCCTCACGATGTTTTCCTTCACCGATGTCAGTAATGTCCAAGATAGACTGAGAAAGTACATGTGAATTCAAAAAGTCACATTGGTACTTGCCCGGATTTGAATCTACAACCTCGTGCATGAGAGGCGAGGCCTTAACCACTGGGCCATTTGACAAATTAGATAGGTTTACATGACCAACTGAGTAAAATGTTGTAAACTTACTTTTTGACTACTTTTATTAAAAATATACACCAAAGATGAAACATTTTGAGAAGGTAGAAGAAGAAGGTATACTAAATGTATACATATGAATGGATACAAAGAATTCAAATATGAAATTTGAATATTTGTCATGCCATATTAAATGTAAATAACATATTTTTTTTGTAATATTATAATATTACAAAAAAAATATGTTATTTACATTTAAACCATCATATTTTTATTATTGTTATTTTCATTTATACCTTATAGGCTTGGGTATTAATCCACTTTCACTACCGCAGAGCTTTAGATATCTTACAATACTTAATCGTATTCCGTAACCATAGAAAAAATTATGTCTTGTGAAATTGATATGGCTAGCCGCTTCAGAAAAAAAACAAAGGTGTCACCGTGAAATAGTGAACTAACTACTGTTTTGTACAAGCATTGTTTTATATAATATAATTACAGGAATTCCTTATTTCTTTAAATAAAAAAACTACCAATGTTGCCACACCTTTTGCCGTCATTATGTAATCGCAACCTGTTAGGCATACCTAGATATTTTGATAGCAATTAACTGTGACGTCGCCTGAGTACTAACAATAACCAACAAATATTTAACTTTATAATTAAACGCAGGAAATTCTTCCACAAATAACTATTTAAATTTAAGAACACATCGTACGAATAAGCATTCCGATCAAATATCACGTTTCCGTGCCATCGCGATAACATTTCTTTCATATTATAGACAAGCGACTCGCTCCTGCTTGGCTCGGTTTTTACGACTCGATAAAACATTAAAATTTCTTTATTATACCTAAGTTACATATTTGGCCAAAGAACTAGCATTGCCATTCAACGTGGCAATGCTGTCAGTCTTCTGGGCACGTTTCCGGATGACAGCGATGCGGACGAGTACAATGTCCCTTTGTTTTTGTATTTATTTGTATAGGTTAGTTAGTTAGTCATTTAATTTAGTGTTAGATGTATATACTCGTAATAAGATTTATATGAAAAAATAATGAAAGTATATAATAAAAATAAAGTTTTTACATACTTACTATAAATTATTAATAGCTAACTATTGATTTATTTATTGAAATATCGTACAAATAAACCTTCCGGAAAATAAATGTTTCAATAATGGTGAAAACCGCATCAAAATCCGTGCGTAGTTTAGAAAAACAACGCTGTCACACAGACAGACACTAAAAGCGACTTTAATTTATAATATTTATAGATGTGTTTGGTTCCGTCATACACGTATCATAAGGTGGTTATTCCACTACATGTCGTAGTCGAATCAATGGGTGGTATCATTATGGACGATAAGATCATTATAACACAAACTTTGAACTTTCGAGTCTTCACACTCCGTTTGGCTTATCTAAATGGCAGGTTCTTAAAAAAGTGGTTGGTTTATTGACATTTCGGGAAACCTACAATTTGCTGCAACAATATCCTGCGATAATGAGTTATATTTCATAGTCATAAGAATAAGTAGTGCAATTTTACAATTACAGTCAACAAAAGGAAAACCTTTTTAATGGTCCTATATTTTTTTTTTTTTTCAAATTATGGATGGACGTGCTACACAGTGTAGGTACCTAGTCTGCCGACCCCACAAGTTATTATAAAAGACATCTTTATTTTCTGCTAATTGCGTAACATGTTTCTAGATATAGATAACATAATTCATATAATTCTATTTAAAGATGCACCATAAATATAAGGCGTTTACAACGGCTGTGTTCAATTTCGCAATCACATTAGCATTGCATAGCACTGTCATAAACGACTAACTGACTAAACAATCAGTATTGTGGGAAATTTGATAATATTGAAATATTCCACACCATTTATAAACGTCATATTCAATCAAGTAAACTATTAATAAGACATGAATGCTGGCATCGAACAACTAACGAATATCTAATAGATCTTATTTAGAAACGGCGAAGGCATTGCGAAGGTAATTTATATCTATCCAATATCTAATCATTTACAATAAGTTGTTAGATATACATATATATATGTATTTATGTTGAATAGAAACATGACTGGTTTTCATGAAATGTCATCCACTCATACAGAGCGCGTTCGCACGCAACTTGGGTCATCGACACCATGTTTATATGTTTATTACAACTTTCAATTTATACATATTCCCGTTCATTAATTCTGCAATTACGCAATTAAACATGTCCTACTTACAAATGTTCAATAGTCTTTAATTTCAAAATTATAATATAAAATAAGAAAGCTTTTTGTAGTTCATTAATTGTTCTACTTTCATTTCTATTTGAGACTTAAACGCTTTTTATGGATATGAATTCGTGTTCTTATACAAAAATAATTACTTTACTGGAAAGAACGTTTTCGGTAATACGAAACCTATCAGCGAATGGTGTATAACATTGGTACCTACACATGTAGTGCGTGTGTCGCGTGGCGCGTGTCAGCTGTCTGTCGCTTACGCGTCTCGTTATGTCGCGCGTCGTCGCCGCCACGCGTCACTTGCAAGGCTAATCTCGCTATTCAAAACAAAATATCCTGTTACTACAGACAAAGTCGTGTGAAAATGAATAAAAAATAAAACGGAAAAAATCAACAAGTTAGGACACCCGCATCAAGCGTCGCCACCGACTGAGAATGTGAGAGCCACGCGAACTGTCATCTGTCAAACCGCCATTTTAATTCCTGTGTAAATTATACAAATTGACACTTGACATGTTTTGTCGTCTCCCGGGTAATCGTGCGAAATGGAACTCGCATTTTATTACTTTTGTAAAGTGTCGGGAGTGCCCTCAAGTATATCTATCTCGTCATACGATCTCGGTTTATGTCTTCCTTTTGTTAGCTACCAATCTGCTAGTGTAGGTCTCTACGACGATATGTTTTCTCACATTTTTTATGTGTTGATTTCTAAAGATAAAAATAAAAGTGTAAATACTCTTCTACTTATTTTGAAATATAGAGTGTGAGATTTTGTACAATTGAGGCATTGTTATCTTTAAATTATAATTATTTTAATAAAGATCAATCAATCTACCTAGCCTTTTCCCAACTATGTTGGGGTCGGCTTCCAGTCTAACCGGATGCAGCTGATGCTATTTTAAATAAAGATATGTTTGATTAATTTACGAGTTTCATTTTATTTCAAAATATTTTACTCTAATCACTTATATGCGCCAGTGTACTTTAGTACTACGTATTGCTGGAGTTGTTGATTCGTCCACTAATACTCGTAAATTGAATTCGTGCGAATCGCCTCAAGAAAAACTAATATTAATTAAAATGGCCGATTCGCCCGATTTCGGACGAGTACATTCGTGCGAGTCACCAATATTCCGATTTTGTGAGAGTGATGAATCAGATAGAAACGTATAATATGACAATGAGGTAAATATATTGACAGATTAAGAAAGTTTCTTCGGTGAAGTTTTAACTTTACGATGTCGTTATACATGAAAAATAATGGAGACATAAATATTGTGAAAAGTGACGTTTTGTTAACGACCTCAGCAAAGCAATGTGTATAAAGTAGCCACACGGCGGGGCGCCGCACTACAGGGAAACGCTTTGCTAATTAAAAATTCTTCTTTGTTTTTGCGTCCAGATTGTAGTTATGCGAGAAATGTTTTATTGTTTAACACACGATAATTTACAATAAGTAACATAGCATTAAGTGGAAGCGTGAAATTCTTGACTAAACTGGAGTTATTTGTGTAAATCAGTTCACGCTGGGCTTACGTATTTCTCACTCAGCACCACATAAAAATATAAACAGGAAATACAAAACAGATTAATGGTGTCGAGAAATTTTATTAACCTATGTAAATTAATGTTGCATTTTTTTAACGACTTCAAAAAAGGAGGAGGTTATGCATTCAGTGAGTACCTTTCTTATATTCACTATAAACTATAGTTTTTTTTTGTTTTTCTAAGTACCTACGTACAATAGTAAATCTGCAACATATCCGATTCTACACAATGTTCATATCTGAGTTATTTCAAGAGAGTGCAAGGTGCCAAGGTGTACGTAAGCAATGATTTAAGAGGCCACATTAAACTTTTATTACACCGTGGCCTGTTCAGCTGGCTACGCGTTATTTAATCGAGAGACCCTTAAATAAAACCCCTTACAACCGAATTTAGTTTTGAAGAATTAAGGGTTGTGTATTATCCTATTAAATAATATTTTTATAGTGACCAACGAACTTTGTTGTCTTAGAAATAATTTCATATACAGAATGTAGTTTCAATGCCTATTTTTCTATTTATTTTTGATTTTAATTTTGAATTTTGATTTTAATTTATTTTTATATTATGTAATATAAATTTATTTTTTGGCCTGCAATAAAGATTTTTTTAAATTTATTATTGGTTATCAAAAGCGTAACTAAACTAAATTAAAATCTGATGTGTATGATTAACAAAGAAATAAAAGTTTCTTATGATAATGTCGTACTTACTTATGTTAGAGTTATCCACTATTTACGTTATGCGCTTAGTGATTTAAACTATTTATGTAAGACATATTACACATACATATTAGACATTATTAGTTATTTGACATATTAGACATATTTATGTATATATTTCATGATTGACTGATTAGCTCCATAAAGGCGTGATGATAATCATTTAAAAAGTTAAATCGTTAACTATCTGCAATAACAAATAGCGTGATAGTTTATAGCCTACAGTTTGACCAGACTTATAGGGAATATCTATTCAAAATTTTTACAGAATCGATCCGGCAGATTTGCGTTATGCTGGACCATACATTCAGAGAAACAGACAAAAATTCTTAAAACAATTTTCGACATTTGAATCCATTCCAGACCTCAGAGCAATTACTTTTTTTCAAAAATATTCAATGTACAGTTTTGAGTTTGCTACGATTTTATTATATGTAGGTATAGATTATTAAATGCTTTATTGATTTGTTCTTTAAAGTAAGCAAATCCTAAAAATAAGTTTAACGATATATCTACGACTAGGTATTTGTGTGAAAAACGTAATATAAAAGAAACACCTCAATAATAAAATAGTTTGTCAAGCGAATCGCCCTCGCGCTTTTTTGACGTTATAACATACGTCATGTGCCAATATGAAACTAATTAATATCGGTCGGCAATTATAGACCAGTTAACATTAACAAGGTGCCCTTTAATTATTATCGTTGGAATCTGACTATGACGTCGGCTTTACGACACTTCCGCCGGAACCCCTAACTGGCCATAAAGCCGACTACACAATGCTCGATGTGCAACATTCGCCCTCGTAAACAACGCCACTACAGCACAAATCCAACGGTGTGACTCCCGACTAAATATTAAAACACCGAATGACCCAATATAACTTTACAACTACCATAAAACTTGAAATAGGTTAGTGTTATTAGGTATGCAGCAACACTTAACAAACCATAGATTTATGTTTTTATAACAGTGTGAGATAAGATAATCCATAACTTCATAAACCGATCTCGGTAGTGGTGGTACACGGTGCGTGATAAACGACGCAATAAGTAATTTCTAAGCTAAATCAAATGAATTTCACATACGCAAAAACGTGAAATTGTAATCAAGACATATCCAATGGGAAACTCATCGAGATGCACTAACTATTGTGGATGTGGCGATAAATCAACGGTTTATGTACAATTAAACAATTTCTCATGCTCAACACGATCGACTCACGTGTAGCCTACTATAATTGTTGGTCTGTTCAGATGTGTTTTGCAGCGATTTCTGCGGCAATTATAAATGACTATAGTAAGTACATATGTGCGTGAGCACACCGTAGACAGGGCGTCGCCAGCGCCGATTATATCCCACAACCGAACTGACCATCACTACGTGATAGGTCGGTGGCCATTATCACCAACCTAAATACAGTATACGTTATCGAACCATGTTCAGACCCAATTTACATTAAACATTTAAGTATTTAAGTGTAATGAAATCGACACGAACAGAGTTACCTTTTAATATTACGTTAGGACGTGTTTTTATTTTTTTCAGGTAAAAATAGGTGCCCAAATACCTTTGGATCATTCTTGAGGAAGGCGTTCACATAGCATTGCATAGCCACAAACAACCCACCACATACCTTATCTGCATTCGCTATTTATTTGCCAAACATGTAAACAAACACGAGTTTTAGGAAAAACAACCGTAAAACCTACACATAAGGTTTAGTTTACGCTACAACTTCATATTTTTTTATGACTTTTTCAACAGTACTAGTCAGTCTAAAATCAACTTTATTTACACTAGTTTAAGGTTGATTTTTGTTTAAGTGGAAATAACATCAATTGGAAACAAGGATTTAAATAGACCTTAGTATGCTAACAGCTTGTAACGCACCTTAACTGCATGTCATGCATTACATTTCAAAATCTATGATGAGTTTAGTTTTCTGAAAACAGGTCATGCCTCGCTCTACCTTAATCAACTCATTGCTAAAGTGTCACTGCCAGCAAATTACGAATAATCTAAGGGTTCACGTAACCTCCACAAATTTAAAGTGATATTATCTACATTAATATTTTAAAGAGAAAAGATGTGTATTTTTGTTTGTAATGAATAAACTCAAAAACTGCTAGACTGATTTTGAAAATTTCTTTCACCATGCGAATGCTGTATTATCAGTGAGTAACATAGGCTATAATTTATTAAGATATCACCCAAGGTGAAGCCGCTGGCAGAAGTTAGTTTACTATTAGTATTGTTGTGCGTTTGTGTAAATGAAAAAAAAGACAACTATTTAAGGTGTCTCTTTGTTCAACACAAACTTTGGCCCCGCAAAATTATATAGTAATTAGGATATTTCAATGAAGTTAGATTTGAGTGTTCGAAACATAATCCCGCTCCGTCATTAGTCGAGAGAGGGTAGACATTCCGTCATTATCCGTGTTCATTATAATCTTGGGCAAGTATCTCGAGCGCCACCTCGACTCGAGATTACGCCGTCGTAATTAACTGTTTTACACGCTCCCAATGGCTTCATTTCGCTAATGACCACCTCGACTCGTCCTTCTATCTACACAACTCCAATCTCCAAGCCAATTTGTACCTTTCATGCAAGATTTTAAGATAGATTTTCATTCATTCTTGATTAGCTCAATTTAGCATCATTTATTGAGGAAACATCGTGTCTGTTTATTTGCAATAGTATAATCAAATTTTACTTAGACTTTATGGCTAAAACTAATGAAGCTATAACTTTATTTGTATCTAAGTTTTATTATGCTATAGTTTATCATCAGCCATGATAAGATGACATCCGTTTTAAATAAGTCTTGCTTTATTGATTGCTGTTTCACTGCTTATAATGTCGGTGTTTATTTTATTGAATTTAAGAAAGTTATTCACACTACTGTCGACGCAGCTGGTCTATTTTCTTGTAACAATTCAATAAAATAATTTTCAACAAAAAACTTTTTTTACCGATGAGAATCTAGAGTATGAATTCGATTCTCTGCTTCATTGGATTTGTGAATCAGAGTAACGTTATCAAGACTATTATGTTACATAATCATCCTCATCGAAATCTCGACCTTCGATTTATGTATTCTTAGCCATTCAAAACTGCGATGACGTAATGGCCGTGTTTCCATTTATTTTAAAGTTGTATCTCGGATAGGCTCTTTTACGTTTCCCTTCACTAAAGATTTAATCATACCTAGAAGAAATTAGAAAATCTATTACACTTTGCAGTTGCAAAACAAGCTTGCAATAGTGAATAGGTACGCTATTAGCATGCATTCAATCAACCTCAATTACCAGCAACTATTTTAATTCCCTCAGCGTGTATCGCGGTCTTGTTAACAGAACATTTATCATAAGATTGCATTATGTTACCCCGTGTAATTACCATACATATACAACTGCACTTCATGCCAGATGTACTTACTTACCTACTACCTACTACTCCACATATAATTTGTACGTACTCTGCCAATGCAAATGTGCTTATGAGTACCTAATAGCTCTCGCAGTGGTAAAGTGGCCTTCTTGCTGTCAACAGGGCTGCAATTATCTCATCAACGTAACGTAATGTAGTCGCTGATATCTTGCACAATCATACCCACATTAAATGTGATACGAATGCACTAAGTAGGGTCTCGCTCTTTTAAATTAGATTCGCATTTATTTATTTCATTATTGCGGATAATTCAAGGATCTAGTGCAAGTAATTTAGTGATAGTATCGTTAAATTAATTAAGCATTCTTGAATTGAAAAAGGTATTATGAATTTTCTAGTGAATCTACAAATTACCTATGTTAATGTTACTTTGCAGAATAAAGTGAAAACATAGACCATGATTTTTAAAACTATTCATAATAAACACTATCTCTACGAGTATAATCAACAAATTGTCATGCAAACAACACAAGTTGTACACTTTCCATTAAAAAGATAATATTAACTACGCACATCAAATATTACACGCGTATTTATTATAATGTCAGTATCGTAACGATATAAAGTGATTTTAAAATAACTACATAATATCTTAATAATTGTATTCATATTTATAAACTGCTAATCTGTTGGCTTTCTGTGTCGTAAATTGTGCTCGCGTCTAGCACATTTGAATATAAACGAGATCATAATATTCGGATTGAACCACACAGCAACTCCTATCTCATCATAAGGGATCATGCACACCATTCTTTTACGATATTTCCATAACGACTTTGCGCTTGGAAGACTTTTACTGCCTTTACTATAAACTAACTGTGAACGAACAACGAACGATTTTTTCCCTGATTTGTATTCTTTATATGACTAATTAATAAAATACTAATGTGTACTCTGATATATTTATCTATTATTTTATTGCATTGCAGTTTGTTATCATAAAAAGTATTATATGCACAGTTAATTAATGTTTTCTTTCATAATTAACTGTTTGGATGGTTGCGGTAACGCATGGTTTTGTAATAAAACTGTATTGTTTTTTAACGAGAGTCTGTGAGGTGTAAATGACATGAATATGGCAGACAGGTTGGTATGAAATAACAACAATTGCACGTCACTTCCGTTAATTCACTAGTTACATATAATGCTAAGTTATAATTTTATGCCAAGGTGCTTTTATTACATCATTTCCAGTATCTTACTAATTAATGAATTATTTGTATCAAAATACAATTTTTACTGCACTAATATCACCTGCTTTATCCGTAAAATTATTTATTATTCAAGTATTATAAGTATGAGCGTTTGTCAAGCGTGGAAATGCAGCGTAGCCGTCACGTAGCATTAGCGTGTGCGCGTAGCAGACGTGTAGGCGCGTAGCATGCGCCACGTAGGCGCGTAGTAGCTGCGTAGCGCTTAGAAGCAACGCATACGCTGCGGAAACGCTGTATTTATTTGGTATAATAATTAATAAAATATGGTTTGAAAACGAAATTATTGAGTTGCTGTAGTAGCTGAAGAAGTTTTTTTTTTAAACTGACTGATTTCACTATTTTGTATGATATACCTACTAAACATTACAACGAAGTTAACTACCTATGTGTGTGTGTGTTTTTTTTATTTTATATTACGTACAGCATTGATAAGACACGATGATTCAATAACTATACCTTAAACACCATTCCCCGCTTTCAATAACAGCTAACATACTAAGTCTTTCTTTCATGAAATCCATCAAACTCAAAGCAGTTTAAATTGCAAATAATGTTCAGCTGTCATCCTACCTCAAAGCGGGTTCAGACGGAGAGCTTTCTGCGGGTAACTGTACACGTTGTAAAGACGAGGTCACACTGATAGATGCAATGCCTCGTCCACGTTAAATGAACCGTTGAACGTCTATAAAAGTCAATAAGGCGTAACGCAGGTGCCACACGAGACCGGTACAGATATCTTTAGATTGAACCCACGTGTACGCATTCTATTTCTCTACCAGTTATAAAGTCGAACCTATCTCCGATATAATTACTTAAGCAGCCCCTTATCTCACTTGACTGAGTGTGTGTAATCTAAGCCGTAATTATTATTTAATATCTCATTAGAAGTGATATAAATGATAACTGTTAAACGGTTACCTTATTTTGAAAACCCCGATTTAAATCAGGATTATGAGAAATATACAATGAAGGTGAGTTCTTTCAAGCTTTCAAGTCTTTGTTAGCATTCTAAGCATTTTTAAATGACTAAATTTTGAGCTAATATACTAGAGAACATGAACATCGTAATTCTTTGGTGACAACTATTATATCTCAATACTGCCGCAAATAATTACAGTTTCAAGCGCTTAATTTTTAATAATAACTTACTGCAACATGCTTAATAACATTATGTTAATGACATCACTGTATTGTATGAGGTCTCCAAGCTCTTTCCGCCAATTACATGCATAAAACGAGTATTTTGTTCAAGCAATGTAACCATGTTCCCACATATGCTCGCTCAAGATTGATATCGCCACTTAACCGAAGTCAGCTGCTGATGTAATTAGCGATGCTACTCGCGACCCACTCCGCGAATTTATCTTACACTCCTTATATCTCAACGGGTTGGTTTTACTTGCTTAAGCTAATTGAAACTGGTGAAAAATTGCGACCACATACCGAGCAATTTAATGTCGTTGCCTCCAGGTATGTACGAATGTAATTCAAACGATGCAATGTTTACTTTTAATCGTTAATGCTCGGCGGACCCTTAATAACCATAACTCCGCCGGCCACAATAAACTAACGTCTTTAAAACAACATTCGTAATGAACGAGACGTTCTTATTGATGTTTGTATGAAGACAGATAAATATCACAAGCTGGTAATTGTGCCGAGATGTTTTACTTACCGGTTTCAAACGAAACCTTTATGTTTTCTTATGAAACGAGAATGGATCGTTTGCAGATTTATGTGGCGTAAAGAAGGCTTGCACAATGTGATACTTAGAATAGGCTGTAGTGTATAACAGATTGATGCAAGGTGTCAAATCGCTGTTAATGCGCTCCGAGTCTATGGAGTGTGGCGAGTGGCGCGGCTGTGGAGGTGGCGTGACGGACAGAGGGCACGCTCGTTAGTGTGACCGCACCATTATCGATGATGGATGACCACCGCCGGCGCCATACCGACACCCGACAAATTTAATTTAGACCAGTAATGTTGTGTGCTGTTACTTATAGATAAAGCGATTATGGCGTCAACGTGAACTATCTAATATCAAATAATGTTGTTTACGTAAACACCTGAAGGATCAATCGTTAAACAGTTCATGATAGGGTCATACAAGTATTAATTATAAGGACTTTACATATCTAATACTGATCATCAGTTTAAATAAAGTTTTTGCAAACTTTACAGGGGAGAATCATGTTTGCATCAATGTAGTAATTACAAAGTTTCGATAATTTCTCAAGCACGTTAACGTGGGTACAGCGTACGCACATAAATTTTATAACGTAATTCCGTTTTAATGAGCACAAAATAACATTTACAGGTCGCTCGCGAAGAGATGTAAACTGCTTTAATTGCACCTTTAGCAATCGAGCACCTTGGTCGCTACGAGCGTCGAATCAACACCTTACATCCAAATTGGTACATAAACACGGCGCAATAAACGGGAGCCAGCGCTTTACTGCGGACTTTAAGTTTATTGAAATAATAATGAGTAAAAATGTGCGGCTCTTGCCAAAACACGAGATGTTGACGGTGGAGCAGACAGCGGCGGTACACAGGTAGCTCGTGGAGTATGTATGTGTATGATGGGGAGGCGGGTGGTAAATGCAGTCGGTCGGGGCGCTAACGGGTGCGGGGCGAAGAGCGCGGGGCAGGGGGGCGGCAGGGTGCTGGGGAGCAGACGTCGTCGAGGAGCGTCGGAGGCTGCGATCGATGAAGCGCGGACACGCCTCGCGCACGCCACCGCAGCCCGCAGCCTACACTCATTGTTGATTCAGCCACCGCTCCTTCGTCTTCTATTATACGAGTAGGTATAACCCTCGTTCACAATGCCGCTGGGTTCACCCGCAGTTCACCCGAAAGCTTTCTGGATGAACATTCATCATCTGTAAACGAGTGACCTTAATCGGGCAGTACTAACCCAACGACAGAACGCCTCAGGACGCCCGAAGTGAATCGAATCTCGTTTTATATTTTATAATGCATGTGCGCTGTCAAGACATGTTCCAAATGCGATGAGCGTGTTAAACGACTGTATTGTGATGCGCTGTCACTGCTGCGGCCGGTGCCTTTGCCCCAAACCCTCGCCACGTCGATATTATCTCGCTTCACGGACTAGGAAGCCACTCGCTCCTACTAACATCCAGGCGGGAACACAAAAATAAAACAACTTAATCTGACATCAAACGATTTTTAGAAATCTTTTTTCAATAGCAGATATATCTTTACGGTTGAATAAGAAATAAGTCCCTAAAAAACTTTTTGTAGCGTAAAAACGTGCTTAGTTTCTGTTATAAAATCTGAAACAATTGCCTGGCATCTTTACTTCGATTTGATTACAATGACTACATTAGTATTCTGGGTTTCAATAGCGGTGTAATCTTCGTGCATACAAATTAACATATTCTAACAAATTATTATTGTTCATTTCTGATACAAAAACTGTTCTAAAAAGGACACAAAAACTAAACTCGGTTATCGTTCGGTACATCTGAAATCTTGTCAAAACGGTTAGTTAAGCGCGGGATCAGGCGACGAGTACAAAACGGGTGACGTGTAGCCGACCGCCGCGAGCGACTCAACCTGCACTACACACCAAGCAGAAACAACCTTTAATCTCTTCTAAAATAAGACCCATATTCCTGTGTCTGCATCAATACAAACTTTAAGATTACAATTTTGTGAGTGACGATCAATTTGAATTCCTCAGGACACTGATCCGTCACCGATAAAACACTCTAGCATCGTTTGGTGACAAGTCAGCTGTGCACTTGTAATCCGTGAGATTAAAGACATCTCTATTAACAGTCCGCCTCGAGCGCCTTTGACTTTGTAATGAAACCGACAAGTTTTTAAATTGCGCTTAACACGCATCTAATTGCTTTATGTGCCCACTAATATGCCGTTAATTTTGCCATAATACCGCTGACGGAAGCAAATTATGAATATTATATCTATAAATTCTTTTATCTTCGGGCCGCTCCTCCATAATTTATCATCATAAAATAATAACTGCGAGAGTTAAGCAGGTTTAATGAGGCATCAGTCAAAATTACCACGCTTTGTAGAACACCATCAAAGTAAGCGTAAACAACTGCTACAAATGCTCAAATATGAGTACCTATGTACACTAACATTTATAAGTCCTATATAAGGTTCCAGTCGAGTTGGCAACAAGGGCTGTTCCGAGCGAGGGAGTGCGCGCCCGTGTGTTTGTGAGGTCGTCGGTACGCGCCGCGACTCATGTGTGCGACAACAGATACAAGAATGCCTGGGATTCCGCATCCTGCTTGTGTTTATTTACGAAGTCGGAAGTGGTCGAAAGCATGTATCTAGACATATTATCTACCTACGCATAGCCGATAATAAAGCATCGCCGTGCACCTAGTTATACAGCTGTTGAGGACATGGCCGGATTTGCGCACAAACTGTAGTAAGTCACGCGACAGAAAGATAATAAAAACTTATCAAGCCTCTTATAGCTAATTAGGCGAACGCTTATTGTTATTTATACGCCACACGATAGGTATTTACAAGTCAGCGGTGTCACAGAGTTCATGACAGCACGAAAATACTACAAATATATTCATGGGCTCCGAGCCATTAGCATTGTTGAATAAAATCGACGAGGCATACAACTTCATACATATTTTTGAATCATGACCTGACCCTTGAAGTTAAATATTGAAATTACCAAGTTTGAAAGCAACGGTATTACAAATGTTTAGTTGTCATTGAGTACTAAGCAGCGTGATTGTTTATAAGATTGTGTCACGGCATGTTGGTGCAGATTGACGTGACAGCTTGCACCTGTATATGCGGCGATC
Source organism: Agrochola macilenta (assembly GCA_916701695.1). Classification (NCBI taxonomy): domain Eukaryota; kingdom Metazoa; phylum Arthropoda; class Insecta; order Lepidoptera; family Noctuidae; genus Agrochola; species Agrochola macilenta. Next base: position 8,274,365 of record OU753559.1, on the reverse strand, counting down.
TAATTCGTCCGAATGTTAATGAGCGCGGTCCGCACTGCGCCCGCGCCTCGCTGCGTAACTTGACGCCACACCTGTCCCGATATGAAATAATTTTTATTTACAGAGCCCTCCGGAGATTATGAATATTTCGTAGTGGTATCGCGTCCGACCTCGGACCGCATATTATGTTACATCGCAGAGTAACCTATGACGATCCATAATTTACGTGCTGGACGCTCGCCCGCGCTGTCTCTACATTTTGGTAAATAATATTTTAACTTGACACCTTCCCTAGTAGTCGTTTGACAGTGTTATAGTGTTTTTTTGTTAGAATCAATTGAAACATAGACGGTCGTAAAATGAAAATGTATTAATTTAATATTTCAATACGAATATATGTAGTTACTCGTAAATTGTTAAGCAAAAAGTTTCCAATATCCATTGCCATATTAACAATGTTAATGGAATGCAAAATTGACACTTAAAGAATTGAGTTAATGACATGATACTTACTTGTATGCAGATTTACATACCTACGTCTTTACGTAATTATTAACGCGTGTTACGGAGTGCTACGCAGATATAAATTCTACGCTTGTTTTGGAGCAGAAACGCATGCAATTATTTATACGTAACATTTACCTGCTAACATTTCTAACAGTCGTAACATTCCTACGTCTTCGTAAATCCAAAGAACACTTTTAATTAAACTGGTCTTAATAATCAAAATCACATAGTGAGAGCCACCAGCACGAGGTTTCGCAATAACCAATAAATCATGTTCCACACGTGTCATAGTAATCCATACCATGCCGTTTAGGGTTCCGTACACCAACAAAAAGAATAACATGATACTACACACTGCGTTTAATTTATTGAATATGTGTGCGTTTTTATTGGTAATAAACCTATCTATATGATTGTAAAATTGCTTTAAGGTGTGAAATTAAATGCATGCAATTTTAGGTCTTGTTGCGTGGAGGTAGTACTTGGAATATAAGATAAGAGCACGTGTGTCGACTAGTAATATTTTAAAGTATAGCAAAAAGGTGCATAATGATGAGCAAGTGGGGGTTGCGTGGAGAGCTGGCCCGGCGAGGAGTCATCAATCATGCGCAGGGCCGCCCCGTGACGAATGCCAAGCCAAACACCATTGTGACCGATGCCACCCAACACTCGGGACAGTCGCGAATGCTTCTAATGACGTCACCATATTTACGGGTTCCGTAACTCTTTACTTACATGACAGTTGGGTACCCACTGCAATTGATGCTCGAAGTGACATTTAATGAAGTCATGCAACGAGTTAACACAGTTAAATTGATAATCCGGTCATTTAAATCATTTTCTCTTAGCTATTAATTTTGTTATGAGCAAGATGTTACAAAATGATGGCAAACCAATTATTTATTTCATTTAACTTGTAATAATAGATGCAGAGCTTTTACCATTATGGCTAAGCCTTCATCGAATTGTCTTAAAAATCGGCACTAGACGAAATATTTTGTTTGTATGGAACCCTATAACCATAACATTTAGTCTATTGCGAAAAAATGTATTGTGAGAGCTCATTGACACAATCTTTGGACGAAGAGGAATACAATGTTTGGTATATTAATGGTACACCTTACGCGGAAGTGCCTTCGTAGAAACTCCCCCGTTGCGACCACTATCAACTATGTTGTAAATGGCCGATATTATTCACTGGAGCCTACCACACACGTGGTGGTATGTTTATAATGGATTAATATTTATTCAGAAATAAACACAGTTCATAAATTTTGTGTAAAAGTGTTCTATGGAATGCTTACTTTTGGTTTGAGTAATTTAATTAATTCTGGCAGCTAATAACGCTAATTCGCTACATAGATTCGATCAACAATCGGTTTGCCAGGTGAGTAATAAAATAGCAACATGGCCGTTTACTGTAGCGGTCATTAGGAGGCATGTTCGTCAGTGAAATTGACTAATATGGAGATAAATCAGTTCGTAGACAACTTCGTAGCTTCTTTCCTGCTACGCAATCACTGCTACGGAAATGAATTGCTCCAATGACAATCGTAGCGGCTACAGCTACAAGTAGGTACGGTTCCCTTTAGCAATTGCACCTCGACAGGCACACATATTCATAACGTCCGATTTAATCGGCCTCAGTTCACCTCGGGGAATGTATGGGCCGCATGTGCAATTAATTGGCTTATCGTGAGTTTATTGATTCGGTAAGGCGATCCGTTTTAATTACCGCCATCGCTCATTTGCCGCTGATTGGCTCCAAACATACCTCAATATACTAGTGCACTAGTTTCTAATGAAACCCGGCCAATTTCAAGATCTCTTGCAAATGAAACTGCAATCAGGATCGCCACGCCTTCTCACTTTATTCGCTTTACTGTTTTAATTAAGGAGACTATTAACGCCAGTACTCTACCTCAATATTGACAAGAATTGCCAGCAAATGAATTCCACCGGTAGTTATGAATACGACAAAGCAGAATTGCGGGTGGTTATTTGCATTCTTTCGTTCATCGTTTTGCGCACATTGTATATTGTCAAGGTATATTACTCGCCGCGCAGAACTTAATGAGGACGCAGTGTATGTTTATAGTGCTGTCTTGTCTTCAATTGGCTTTCTAGGCGAATGCTTCTAAAACACAACTGTGGTCTCTGTCGCATTGTATAATTTTGTATCGTAAAAAGGGTAACAAATATAAAAGTTGTTCGTTGAGCACATGTCGCGGCGCGGAGTCTGCTATTACAGCTAATTGACAGTCCGCGCACGAGCTGTGTTTACTACGTATTTGTCACTTCCCCTCCGCTAATGACACGCTACGCACCTCGGCGGAGGAACTTTTGAAAATAAACAAATACATTGATGAGCGCCACGAGTGCGCGACCACAACGGCATGGCTCACCTGATGGCGAACTATCAACAATGGAATTTTGAATTGGTAGGTTTTTACGAAGTACTTTCCAAGTAGTAACTTGTTTATGTAAAACAATTTACCAGAAATTATTACCAACTTTACCAAGTCTCAGATATACTGAACAAGTGATAACTAATCCCATTATAACAAATAAACAGCCCTCGGAGTGAGGAACTGCCGCAAACAAAGTTATCAATAATCACGATTTGGTTAATGGCCCAGGGCGGACGACGAGTTCCATACAACGGACTCATAATAAAGATATAATATCAGCGCGCTCTCCCGAGGGTGACGAATTGCTCGTACGATTAACTCTTAAACGACAAATAGAGGAACTCCCTTCCCGCAGCCCTCCCGCTCGGTGGTAAACTAAGCCACGACTTCCGCTAATTATTCGGGGGAGCGGCTCGGCAAACATCGCCATCCCCCTCGCACTCTGCGAGCCGATGCACATCTCCGCAAAAACTCTCTGAAAACCAAAATTTTCCCTTCTCCCGACGGGCGGTCATATTTCTTCCCTCTCGCTCCCATTAAACACGCCGTAAACGCTTTCCTTTTTTCACGCCCTCGCTCTAATAGAAAGGCAAATTACGAGCTTACGGGCGCGGACGGGTGGCGATGTACGAAACCGCCGCGGCCGTGCCTGCTGCATCCCGCTCTCACTCGCCGACACACATATTTCCGTGCTCCTCGGGAAAACAGGGGTCGACTACGTGAACTTTCACGTCATATGTTTATACTCGTATCTATCATGCCACTACAACACAACACACGTACAGTACTTGCATCTAAATATCGATGGCTTTTTGCAACTACTCAGGAAATAACTCGTCTGAAGATAAATACGTTTGCGTCGAATATAAAAACGACTGACCTAACAAACACTTTGAACAGTAAGTTATAGTATCGATTTGTTAATGATAAAAATATGTATTAGCACGTCAATAGAGTACATTCTTTTGCGATTAGAATGCGATAGGAAATGGCGCCTATTCCCTGTTTGATCAAGAGCGGGTGTTTTTGAAGTACGTCATCATGTCTAACCGGTATAAAAATATTTTAGGTATTTATTTATTAAATTAACAAGCCTAGTGGCAATGCACTAAAAACTTTTAAAGGTGCGAGGTCGAGTCTCATACTTAGCTACCTATAGTCACGAACACTTTTTTATTCAAGAATATTATTATGTCAATCATCATCTTAATAAAGATAAGTACCGATGCAAACTGTCAGTTGTCAATGATGGTTAAGGTGTTTCACGAGTAAAGATATTTAAATACACACGGCTACATATCAAGCTATTAATTTCCAGTATAAGCTGATCTCGAATTTCATAGGATTTCTGTACAATGAGAGGTCAGGTTATACTGGAAATATATAGCTTTATAATAATTATGTAGCCGTGTGTACACAAGCCACTAGCTACTAACTGAATAAGACCAGAAAATAGGTAGAAGAAATCTCAATCCCCATTATCAAAACTTTGTTAAAATGAAGAAATTACCTAGCTATTACCTACCTATTAAAATTACCTATGAGGTATGTAAAAAAATCAAACTTGGATGAGAAAATATATTATTAGGACCAGCAGACCCTCTATCCATGTCTTATGTATAAAACATTCCAAAACCCAGCTAAAAAGACGAGAACAACACTTTCGTCAACACCAAAAGTACTTCTGAACTCAATTTTTATATCGAATACATCAACGTCTAAATAATATAGCGGTTATTATTTCAGGCAGGAACACAAGAGCGCATGCTGTCAGCCCCTGACTCCCCGAGTGAGTCGTTGTACACGAGCCTTAAACATGGTGGCGACAAAGCTGACGAGCGGCTCGCGTGACGACAGACATTCCACATTGTATGCACCCCTGCTCCCGTGATCAACTCAAAGGCTTCATCGACCAATAATGTCATTAAACCCAAAGTCTAGCGCATGAAACGGTCTGAGTAAATATATCAGTGCCTAGACGATGATTCTAAGAAGTGATTCAGGATAAGCCGTTTCAAACCAGTTGAATAGGAGTAGGAATACATAGCTCCGTTATGGGCTCTAGTCCAATAATCACTCAGTTAAAGGCGTCATTTCTGTTCGGTATAGCACAAATTGCCTCTCTTTCGGCCTCCAAGTTGATATGAAGATAGAGGTCATATGGTGACAAGATTCACCGTCCTTTTAGCGTCTCGAAATCAGAGAGAACCCCAAAACTGACTCGTTTCATTTAACTACTAAAATTATAGTATCAAAGAGCATGTCTATACTACCGTGACGTGTTCCAAATTACAAGTCAAACATCGGCGGCGTCACAAATGGAACTTCCAGTTCCATGATTCGGTAATGAGCACGTGCCGTCAGATTGTGGCTTGTTCATACAAATGGCAGTCATTTTCGAGTTATCGACTTAACACTGCCGCGGAAATGGAAAATAATAACTTCATTGCTGGGCGGCGACACGTACGGATATAATTTGGACGTATTAGACGTCGTTTGTACGAAAACTTGCGCCATAGTGCGCGACTAACTCATTATTTTATTGTTATTTCAGTTTTTTTCTTCGGTTTTGCCCTCGGCAAAGTGCAACTGTTTCTTTCTTTCAGTTTTACCACTCTATGCATCATTATGGATTAAGCAAGTAACGTACAATTTTATGGAACAACATTTTCTGATTTCACAAGTAGGTATATTAAATCTATAAATCTGAATTTCGCTCGCAATTGCACTCTATGAAATAGGATAAATTACTTGATTGCATCAATTGCTCCCAAACTACTCTTAGCGATATTACAGTTATTCGTTTATGATTTACCGTCACTTATCCGATGTACTACGTGACTCAAGAAGCCTTTAAAATCTTAAGTAGCATCTGCGAGGTAGTCAACGACACCGACACGTTGGAGCCAACCCTTACTTCCGCGACATGAGCTATGATTATGTTTTTGTTACATCGACGGGCTCGGCCACCCCGAATCCACATAAAAATAATTTATTCTACCGAGGGGTAGCTGTGAAAATTTAACGCTCTACTTGAAAAAACTGACACCACATGACGATGTCTAATTCGACGTATATCCTTTACTTTCTGGCTATGTGTGAGAGTGATAGCATGCTACCCGGTTTTTTAGTTTACAGCCTGAAGCGACGTTTATGATTCAAAAAGTTCACGGTGCAACTGCCGCGTGAATGGTATCGCTTCCGTGTGCGGAGTGCTGATCGACGCGACACTAACGACCTCACTTAATTAGTAACTCGACAGATGACACACAGAACTCCTGCTAGGCTCACGTCTGTTGCTCTCAATCAACAGTCAACTTAATTGCTATTTACATGAAATAATGCTGTCGAAAGAAAACAGTTAACTTGCATTTATATTATTGAACATTTACTAATGATACTTTTGGCAACTGACATTGACCGTTATAAAGTACGTAATGTGTGATACAAATCAATACAATGATAGATGGGGCAGGTCGGTCAATGATCAAATTCTGATGAGATAACAAGGCCACTTTACTGTAAACGACCAAAAAAGAGCGTCGTCAGTTCCGGAGTGCTGCGAGTGAGGTCGCGCGGGCAGTGGTTCGTGTGGTAACGAGAAGCAGGTCGGGGGTCGCAGTCGCGGTCGCGGACATCTCACAATGGCTCGTTTGGTGCACAATGCCGCCCCCTCGCGGCCCACTTCATTACGCGTGTATTGTGCCACACACGGCCACGCGCGCCTAGTATCGTGCTGTGTGACTCCTGTGACCCACCGCCGCCGGTGGCCTGCCAAAGCATTCCACATTAAGCGAACCTTTGTTTTCAAGCCCGGTCCCAGTAATTAAAATCATTATCCTGTAATTACTTCAATCGCAGGCACCTCTATGTTCAAAGCAATTAAACTATATAAAAACAATATTATAACAGTAACATCAAACAAACTCTACTGCATCATAATTCATTGATTAATTTACTAAGAGACTCCTGGCGTTACGTCGGTATTAATCAGCGAATTAAAGCAATCAATCACAATGAATCGACGTGTAATATGCCACAGCGCTTGAATATTAAATCATTATCTATTTAAGCATCGAATGTTCGGCTAATAATAGTCGAGATAATATCTCATTGAGCGGTGTGAGTGGAATGGCAATGTGCGCGATTGAAGCGATCACAATGGGCGTAGGAGTAAAACCAACACGCGCCCGCGCACCCAGTACAATACCGAGCTCACAATGGAGGGCTAATTGTGCGACGACAGACAGATACCACCTCATTGTTACTCACGCCAAGAACTAAAACTCGATGTTGTTATTATGTTCCTGCTGGTTTTGGGTTCGCTTCCGTGTAATCACGCAGCTTTCCAAACACCTCTATCGACCTCTGACTACGTTAATCGACGCGTAAAATTAACTTCAAAATTCGATTATGAATGTACAGTCAAAAACATCAAGAACATATCTTCAATGCAACGTCAACGAGCCGTGAGATGAATGATGATTACTCTCTATGAGATTCCCGAAATCGCCGGCCGCTGTCCATGATTACGTAATCAATCTCCGTCGGCGTCTGCCGTCAGCCTTTCATCGAGCTGCGCAGGCGCATCACTCTCCCCTGTATTCAAGCGCTTCTTACACCATTTTTCGTAATTATTTAAAGTCGCTTATTATGTTTTAGGCGTTAATGCCTGTTAAATGACCACCCTCTTAATGATGTTCCTCCTCTTAGTCTCTCGATCTCATTTTAAGTAAGGCCCTTGGTACTTTATGGTCAAATCGATTTTAAAGCGGGTGTTATAATGAAAAATTACACAGTTTTCGTCGAAATACTTAAGGAGATTCTTGGGAGTATAAATCATGAATTCTTGACGATGTACGGTTTGAAGATAAATACGTGATACGGGAATGTATTCGCGAGCGTCTCCCGGAGCTGTCGGTTGCACAATCGCCCGGTAGCTGACAGTTCACACCGGGTGCGTGGGCGCAGCCTCATTGTGCGCACATCTCATTTTCTCGCATTGAAGTCACAGCAACCAGTAGCTAATACTTTCAACATTAATCATTGTGAAATCGCAATAAGTTTATTGTGATCTGTTTATGTTTATTATTTTCTTTATTAAATCCGTTGGCCGTTGTTGTTGTGCTTTAAGAAACGCCAACTAATGATCCTATGTGTTCGTGTGATTATGAGCGATAATTGATTGATCGTCTTTATTGCAGTGTTTGTATGCATATTTATCTACAATAACAAACTATATCAATATAATCTAATCAAAGCAAAATAATAATTAAGTATTCACTGTATACCAAAGTACCTTTTGCATCTTACAGTAATAGAAACATTATAAATTCTATGTGAAGTATTTCCACGAACTAATTTCGCTTTGAGTATTAATTAATTCGTGTGATGAACATAATTGCATTTTATTGCAACACGTTGGCGGCGCGGCTTGATCGAGTTATCGCGCGATCGGTGCGCGTGCGCTGGCCGCCGAGGGAACACGAACGCGCCTACCTCATCACCTTACCAATTAGGTACTAACTACGACTTACATTGATGAAAATACGACAAGTTTACGTGCAAACCGCCAATACAGACTTCTTTGGCTGATTCTAAATTGCTAGGTTGTAGTAATATAAAAAAAATATAGAGACTACATTCTTCTCGCAAACTGCTAACCTTTGCTTGCCTTAAGTAGTAAAGTTACTTAATTGGTACATGTGCTCAAAATGTAGTAAAACTGCATACCTAACTTTATGTTTCAAAATATTTGATATTTAGGATTATAAGATCTGTGTTTGATAAAACCTGACTATGCAGTATTCTTATAAAAAACAAGGAAAACATTAAAAAAGTATTGAAAAAATGCGTGCGTTGAACTCTTTTCTTAAGCGGTTGCGCGGGAGTGCGCGGACGTGTCAAGTTGAAAGGTGCATTAGTGCAAAATAACACGTAGCCACGAAAATTTCAATTAAGTTTAATGCACATGTCGGCGTCCTCCCCCCCCCCCCTCCCCCATTCTCCCTTAACCCCCTACACGATTTATTAAAACCGATTATGAAGCGAGCTAAACCGACGCTCGATTGACTTTGCACTTGCTTTATCGATGCCGATACATTTGATTCCCTAAATTATGATAACGTTATCCCCATCAACGGCTTTATTACATATAACAGGTGATTTAAGTGTTCGTTTTATTTTAATGTCTTGTAAATGTGCTCTGATAACATGTTTTAATTTAGTTACCTACATAAAGAAAATCAATTTCTTATAACTGCTATGCTTTTATTTAAGGCAAACAGTTACTTTTAATTTATGTAAATATTAAATTTCAAGAACAGTAGGTAGGGACAAAACTTTTTCTCAATACGACTTAAGGTCCAAAGTGTTCTACTTGTACCTATGATTAGATAATATAAAAATCCCTGATGTTTATAAAGCTACAAAACGCATAGTAATCACAAAAACAGAACAAGACATCCCCAAAAGCGATCGATATCTCAAACAGTTCGCCATTAAACCCTACAAAATACAGTTGAATAAGTTTAATATTCTCAATACGGAGGCACCTGTTAGAGCCGCCCTCGGCCGGCAAAAACTGTATTATAACCACTCATAATCAACAGTAATCATTGACTACAATAACTGTCAAAACGGCACTAAATATTGTTTGTTAAATGCCATAAGTTTTGTATTTTTTTCAACGGTCCACACACCTTGGAGTTTCGAGCGGACTCGGGCGGACTGAGCTGGCACAAAGGAGTAGGAGCGGATAAACAGTGCCAGCCTGCCAGGTGCTAAAGGTTAACATTAATACGAGTATACATGCTTATGTTTCCTCTTTAATATTCAAATGAATAACCACGCACCTTATAAGTTATAACTATAAGTGTTTATTTTCTAATCTAATGATAGCCCGATGTACAGCCTAAGTGGTATTACTTAGATAGTCAATTTTACAATTCTGGGTGCTAATAGCCTTAATTATAAATAATTTCTGGACATAGAATAAACGAATAAATTCTAATTCATGCAAAACATATTTCTGCAGTAAATTGCTCGTATGAAGAAAGGCATTTTCTTTGTTTCCAGAGTTCGTTACTAAAAGTGAAACTACAACGTACATATTATCGTGGCCGAAAGGTCATGATAAAGTTTCAATCAGTAGAAAACATAGTCTACCTGGTTTAGACACGCACATCTTATAATGCATGGGCATCACGTCCGCCGACACACCGGCGGGTAATTGTCGAGGCATTAAAAACCGATAAAAACCATTAATACGACGGGCGATCGGTCAAATTGCGGATACCGATAATTTACGTAAGAGACGCCCCTCGCACGGCCGCCGTCCGCGAGATGCACTCCAACTGATAATTAAATGAACTACGAGTGCGATGTACCTACTTACTAATGTGTGGTTGCATTTTAATTATATAGGTAAATCAAAGTTATGAATGAGGGCTCGTAATTATCAATGCGCGCCAAACTAACTGACAGATATTGATCGATTCCGCTACATGAAAGAGAAAACATCTGAATATATTAATTGCTTTTGCAAGAAGTTGAACTTGAACATTATTTGCAGAATTTCAAGTGAAGCAACCAATAAAGAACTAATCATTACGGATTTATTTGTAAGCGAAAGGTTGTCTGCACATTTTAAATTTCGCGGTAGAGTGCTCAGACATAATTTCAACACAGTTTTATTGTATGGATTCGCCGATGACGTACGATGTTGAAGTCGACCGCAAACCGATATTGCAATAACGTGGTTAACGACAAGCGTCCGACATAAAAAGGGCACGTTATGACCTAAAATTCAAATATTTTGGACAACTCATTGTCAAGAAAGGTCCAGTGGACATAAATCGTCCTCCAGTTAGCTCCCTCTAACAAAGTCCACTCGGTAGTAAAGTGGCCGCTTGTAAATCAAAACGACGAATCGAAAAAATGAAAAAAGTAAATAAATCGAGACGGAGCCGACGTTTCTTGTGAGCCACGCAACACTAGTGATGCGCTACTTAGTTGTACGAGGGCACTGTCGATAAAATATCCTGTGCGTGTACCGTAATAAAAACCTCTCTGATGCGAAACTTCCGTAATCCGACAAAAGCACGTTTATAAGAAACAATAATTTGTACCTAGTATATTTTCCTTGACCATATCAAATGTAAAAAGAAATACAAAACCTCTATCTCAAAGTCAATAACATTACGCATATCCATTCCAAATATTTATAAGCTTATAAACCTTATAGTAGAATTAGGAAAATTTCGATAATAAAGTACGATGTTTGGTGGTCCCGGGCAGATGGGGAAAGGAACGGATTGTGCATCGCAATAAAAAAAGATAAAGCGTATTACGGGATGTCCGGAGATAAGGGCCACTTTATGTTTTCATATTAAGTTTGACATAAAAATGAACGCAGTACACATTTTACTGCTATTGGCTGCCTTTGTTAGTTTAACACTCGTCTTGCCGAGGTGTTCTTACTAACTGTTTTACATACTAGACCTAAATCTTCAATAATATAAACAGTACCTACATGAATTGGAACAAGTTTAATGGTAATTGAAATCTGTTTCTTGAAATTGACATACTAGATTTCTAACAAAATTGAATTCGATTTCAATTCTAGTCAAACGATCACTGTTTTGATAGCTATGCCATAAATCGATTACACTACGATTACTGGATAAATTTATTGTGTTGGCTTTTAATGTGGCTATAATTTGATATTTTCCGCGACACTTGTAACAATAAGATATCAGAATATCTCTAAAAGAAATTAATAGACAACGCATTACGCATTGTAAAGCAATTTGAAAACACGCTCCGCCACCCTCCCCTTGTCAAATTTGTCCCCGATATCTCGTTTTGATTGGACGGCGTGATTTATCTCTTGTTTAAGCGTACAGTGAAGATTACCCATTGTTGATCCTTTAATATTTTAAAATAATTTTATTATAAAAGCTAAAAACAAAATAGCAAATGACGCAGAAGGGATTATTTTCGTGTAAAAATTTCTTTTGTCGACCATCTATTTTGAACGCGTTGTTTTAATTTTTATTGAAAATGCCAAGCACGTAACATATTATTTTTTTGTATGTCTTATACCAGTCTGTTGGTATTTTTATTTATTACATTTTATTTAAAATTGATTGGCTCAAGTATCAAAACTTGCAAGTCCCGTATATCAATAGTGTCCGCAGTGAGAGTAACAATAGGATCCCTTCCCCGGAGATTGAAATGCTCTCCGGGCTACTGCCGGCTACAGTGATTTAGACTAACTGCACTTGTTGCGATACGGGGGGCACTCCCCATTGCAGATAACATATGACAGGCGGCTAATACGAGGATTATACTCATTCCACACACTTGTCCCGACAAGCTATTTTACCGTAACTGCGCCAGAACGCCGAGTTACAAGCCTGCATCAGAGCGGCTAATGACACAAAACTACAGTCATTCCGCTAACTTACTAGGCAGATCTTATTTTGCCGCGACACTTATGTTCGAACCTGTTCACAGCTCCTACCATGGAAATGAGATATTTTATCGCAAACTATAACTTCGCCTCGCAGGTAATAAATATTGCCATTATTGAATAAAAATATGGTCATAAACAAAATTCTTGAAGGCGAATAAAATTTTCAAAGCATGTTTTATAGATCTTGTTAAAATTTGTCAAGCACCTAACTAAGACTTTTTTATTTGTACGTTGTTTGCCGTGTCAATATTGCGCGCGCGCCTCTGGAGGGTAGTATGTCAGACGCGACAGTGCTCCCGGGGCGGCCGGGGCGGCAGGCTCCGTACACAATGCCAATTTTCCGCTCACCGCCACCGACTACGCAATTATTTAGATAAACCTCTCGGCGTGACTATAAAAACATCTTCCCCTCCCCCACGCAACGCTGTTTGTTGTCTTTGGGGCTTTGTGAATTTATAGCCCAGCATTACGCCGACGGTTAGGAAAAAATGTACTTTTAATTTATCTCGTTAAAGGGTTGAAGGACGGCCGGGTTCGCGAAGTAATTATTCCGGAATTGGCCACTTTAGCTGATGAATCCATTCCGCTGTAGGACCCTTTATTGGAGGGCGATTGTGGAGTGAATTAATTTGTTTTTGACTCCGATCTCAACGGAGTGAAAGATTACATTATGTTGATGAGTGTAGCAATTATTGTATTAATTATTTTTCCTGACCTTTGGTAGTTAGAAAAACGAATCTAAAGATAACGTTACAAGTGCTTATATCTGCATAAGTATCAAACCTATTGAGCCAATAGTTGGTCACAGAATCACATTACCTAACTTTTTACATCCTCCCATTAATGTTTCAATAAATAAAAAAGGGTAATCTCCATAAAACAAAGACATAAAAGCGTAAATCACGATAAATGAAAACTTGAAACAACAATCAATGTCATTGTTACCAAAAGATGAGACAGAAATTAAAACATTCAGAAACAATTTGAAGGATTGGTACGTAATGATTTCTTAACTTCTTCAGTGAGAGGGGTAACTTCTGTTACGAAAAGCGACAAAGAAATAGAATTTCGAAAATCATCGTGTTAAACTGTTAATAGGTTGGTACGATAAAACAGTACTTTATGCGAAGAAACGGCACATTTTGTCACACACAACCTGTAGTTTTAGGAACACTAGCGACCTGCCCCTGCTTCACATGCTTCGTCTTGATGAAACATAGAGATTTCTTTATTCCTGATTTTTTCCTGGTCGACCGAGCTCTGCTCGGATGAAAATAGATAAACATATCATCCAGATATACCAACGTTGTATCACATTCTGCTATGAAAATAGAAAAAACGAATTTTCCCAGATATGAGACCTAGCTAGATCAATTTTTCGCTCTCGGAAACCCCATATTTTGTTACTTTCATCGAAATCGTTAGAGCCGTTTTCGAGAACGCGATTACAAATATATATATATATGTATATCATTATTGCTCTTACAGTAGTATAAGATATGTAAATTTATTTAATGTAATCATAAATTATCTAAATTACGGTGAAAACCACATCAAAATCCGTGGGTGGTTTAGAAGAACAACGCAACACACAGACAGACACAAAAACCGACTTCAATTTATAATAATAATATGTAGGTATATCCTAACCCTTATAATATAGCAAATAGTTTACCTGCCAGTCTTGGTGATGATCATCTCGGTGCCAAGGTCGTGGAACTTGTCCCATAGCTCCTTGGTTTCCAGCTGGCAATCTACGGAAAGCAACTCTTCACAGTTGCAGGAGGTTGCAGGAGGTAGCGGCCGCGCGGGTGACGGCGTGTCCCGCTCGCCCAGTTCTGTTCATAAAGAAGTCTTGTTAGAAACATGGCCAGGAGTATTTCTTCGCTTCAACTTCTTCCCCGCATTAACATCATGGTCATGCCTTGTTATTTCTGTCCATAAGCACTTATGAGCCCAACGTACATTTCAATATCGTCATGGTAACCGGTATGCCTGAGAGATATTTATCGACGGCATGTGAAGCCAAGTCAGAGGCCCATGGGCGGCTTTAAAACTCTGACACCAGGTTAGTCACTAACCACACAAAAAGAAGATTAGTAGAGGTTATTTTAATGCAGACACAGCACTATTTTAATTTAAAACGTACTTAGGTGTAGTTTATAAGAGGCGAACTGGAAAGAATGCAGTTCATTCTCTTGCAGTCTACTTTTCAGTTATGGCACAAACGGGCAATATTTTTCAACAAAATGCTGTTTTAGAAAATTACCATTATTATATAAATCTTTGAGAAATTGCAACTGTATAAGTGGTTATGATTGAAACCAATGGATTCGATGGTAACACAGTTTAAGCTGACTTTTGCACACGGCAAAAACTTAGGTGAGCGGTTGAATGCATTTAAAAATATCTGGGCGAAATGCGAAATTGTAATCCATCTTGGTTGATTTCTACTAGGTAGGTAGATACTAAGTCTACTCTATAAAAAATGCCATAAACATTATACGAGCAGTGTGGCTACCACGACCGTTGTAACAAAACCCATAAGATTATCCAATGAATATGGATGTTATATTACTGCACGTGTAACACAACTGTCATAGGCGGAAACAAGTATTGCATGTTGTAAAAATATAGCAACAATGTGACCTTAAGTTAGTGCTCAGTTTATATGGATATGGCTCGAAATAACAAGCTATAGTCAGTGGTGGCTATGTTGTGAAGTTCTAAACTTCTATATGAATACAGAGGGTTCTCTCCGCATTTTATCTATGGAGCTACAAGTACGCGGCGGGCTCGTCTTGTCGGGCCAATTCAGTGAGTGTAACGTAGGCAGAAGATATATAAGTTACGCGATAGAAAGAGAGGTAACTTCTAGGTGAATATAACTGTAGGTTATTAGCGCTGTGTGACCTGAATTGCACTTTATTGTGTCGAAGCAAGAGTTGCTTTTTTATTTAAATGATTTTGCGGAGTGCACCATTTGTATTTATCTGTGATGATGGTAAACTTTTTAAAGGTGTGATTGCAATAGGTCCCTGATTGTGGAATATATAGGTATATTGTTGAAATTATGGCGATACTTTTATTAACTTCAACTTATATTCACAGCGGAGCATTCTGAAACTATGACCAACAGTGTCTTAAATATGTTTTAAATATAAAAGTATTTCACACTTTCGACTCCACCTACTTTTTTTCCTACTACTCATCATACGCTATGCCGCCATACATTTTGGAAGTGCACCCTCCGGGAGGGTTGCCGGCATTACATTTGCGCTAAAGTTAAACATCGCGGACGGTCCACGGCATTAGGTTTAAAAAAGTGTTACAAAACACTGTAAAACGAAGTAAAATTTTGATATTTTTTTAGTATAAGACTTCGCAAATTCATATTTGTCTCTTTTTGTTCTCACACACTATTGTCTACATTTCTTTCTCATTCTCCTTTCGCAGGTCTGCTGGAAGAAATTTCTTAAGAAATAAGCAGTACCTTTGTACTAAAATTATAATTATGTCGTATCTCTATGTATTTTACTGTGTGTACATAAATAATAAAATAAATAAAATATGGTTTTCAGGAGGTCTTGTCGCTACGCGTATTTCCAATCTTTTAAGTTTTTTGTGAATATTTGTAACCGTGAACAAAAACTTAAAAAAAAACACAAAATGCTTGGATTTTAAAACTTCTTTACTAATAAATCCTGTTAAAATATACTTACATCAGATTTTATTTTCATGGTTTATAATGCTGTATTCGCTAAGAAAAATCTACATTAAAAAAACCCGGCCAAGTGCGTGTCGGACCACGCACAATGAAGGGTTCCGTAGTTGTGATGATTTATCCCAAGAACAAACTTAACATTGTAGTTTCCCATGCATTCCAACTGGAAATGTAATTTTGTACGCACAATATTGAGTGATTTACCATGTTATTTTAAGACCATAGACTTCTTATAGGTTTTCCTGTAATCAATAAGCATAGAACTATTTTCTGTATATTTTTACAAAATTTTAGGCTCTGTAATTTCGGAGATAAGGGGGGGATGGTCAATTTTCATCTATTTTCTTAAATATCTTAAAAGTATTTATTCTAAAATTATACAAAAAAATGTGTTTGATAGCCTCGCAATAAGCCGTTTCATTTAATAAGTCACAGTTACACGGTACAGTTCGCAAAACATAAAAAAATACTTTTTTGCCCCCAAAAGTAACCCCCATATTTAAAATGCATTTATTTACGTTTCAAGTCCGTGTTTGGGTCCATTCCAATCGGAGCAAATTGGCTGTGACAGACGGACAGACAGACAGAAACACCAGTGATCCTATAAGGGTTCCGTTTTTTCCTATTGAGCACACACCCTAACGAGCCCTCCGCGAGGGCTTCCAGCATCCCATATGCGACTATATGAACCTAGAGCTCCCGCCACAGAACTTGTTAAAATCTTAATGATTTAAAACATCAACCTGTCTCTGTCAACTTCAAACACTTGACAGAAATGAAAAGATATTTTAATACGTTTAGCGGTAAATGCATTTAGTGATTTAAGATGAAAACCGAGCTTTAATAGGTATGATTTTGAGCATTTTTCTATTACAATTATGATGCACTAAACTGTCTTTCTGTCTGATAAGCAATGAGTATCGTATTACCCATTAACTGAGTAGTTTAGGTCAGATACGCAGTCGCTCCATGTAAAATACTGGTATTCAGCTGCATCCGGTTAGACTGGAAGCCGACCCCAACATGGTTGAGAAAAGGCTAGACACATAATGATGATGATGCATTAGACTGTCTACATATTTATTGTAAATAAAGACTTATGTTTTCATAGAAATTCAGCTAAACAAAGAGGAAAGTATACAGACAGATACTTGCAACTTTTAAACAATGTCGTGAGTGTATTGACTTGAGTATTCAAGTATTTTACTTCACTCATCTACCTACATTATATGTGTGTTTAGCATAAAAAGTTATTACCCAAACAATAAAAAACATAATTTGTAAGAATAGTGAAAGATAAATATGTTTGCCTTTATAGGTAGTACCTATTAACTCTTTTGTTGACTGTACCTAATAATACCAATAGAGTTAATAATACCCATGAGAAAGTTATTTATTTGATGTTTTAGTTTGTTTATGGTTTGGTTAACTACGGAAAGTTTTCTGAATAGGTCTTTTAATTGATAAAAGAATAAAATAAAAACTTGAATTTTATAATAGATTAAAAAACTTTTATGCTTTTATTTGATTAAAATAAAATTGAATCTTATTTCGTTTTCGTGATGTCATTAAGATGAGTTTTGATTGATGAACCGAAGCCCTTGCAAAAGATTTTAATTTAATATTAACTAGCTGCATGCGTTGCAATGCCACTTTTTTATATATAGATTTTTTGGACCAGAAACTCTCGCGAGCGTCCTCAGACCACCCTACTAAACTTTCATCAAAATCAGTCCAGCCCTTTCGGAGTCCATAGAGGACAAACAAACAAACATAGATTTTTATTTATATAGACATCTTATTCACCACTTATAACAGAATTTAATTTCACGAAATGTTAGGCACAATAGTTATATTAAATTAGGAAGGTAACAACCTACTTACTCAGAAATTGCTTTTTAATTAGGAAACATTCTCAATATAAATTTTAATTGACAGTATTGTTGCACTACTACGAGTACCTGGAACTTGGCATAATAAACCACAATTACATACAATAAAATTATTAACTACATATTTACAAGTCAGAGCTTGTTACCTAGCTACCTCTATGACCAAATTATAGTTTTCTACACGCATTAAATCAAGAAGCCAGTAGTGTGAGAACCGAATTGCGTCGGGCTGAGAAAGTTTGTTTATAATGTTAATAACACTTGTCTTATAACAGCTTCAATTACTTTTTGCTGTACAATAATGGCGGCCGCCGCAAGATGCAGCAGTAAAGCAGTAAATTGAGCCGAGGTTTCACGTTTATAAATAAATTGTCCGATGAATTACGTCTTTAGGAGAAGAAATTATATCTCGTGGAGAAGGATGCATTGGTGCAGATAATTTCGCGGATCCACAACATCTAGGTTTGCTAATATATATATATGCGTGACATCCACGCAAAACAGTCATCGCTCAGTATAATGCTGCGACCATATGCGAGATAGAGTCTAACTTCAAATCACAAATGTTTCTTGCAGTCGAAGTGCGTTTTATTGTATAAAAATGATTATGTTCACAACTTAATTCTACCATCTCTATCGTATTGACTCAAAGTTCATCCTTCTTTGATCTAACTCTAAAATGTAAATTTTATATACCCTAATGATGATACTCAGATTCCGCTCAATACTGACCAGAGGAAGGCGCAGGTGAAGGCACGGCGTGGTCGGACGCGTCCCGCTCGCCGTCCGAGCATTGTTCCACGTCCACCTCAACATCTTCGTCCGGCAGCGGGGACCGGCAGCTCGACGCTGGTGAGCTGAGCGACGCCGGTGAACTCTGCCGGGATACCGAACCTATACAGAACGAAGGGTTAGAGCTGATTATTATTATTATTATTTATAAAGAGTTTACCTACAGTAATTTTGTATGTACTTAAAACTATGCCCAAAAAAATCTTTTTCCCATGAAAACGATTTTTTTGGGCATAGTTTGTGATTTGGGAACGGATCTTACAAATTTAATCATAGTAAAGTTTATTCATGCGGTTACTTAATTTATTATTTATCTGATAAAATATCATCTACATCATGATCATCATTCCAGCTGAAAGACGTCCACTGCTAAACGAAGGCCTCTCTCAAACGATGGTAACATAATTTCATCAAAACCGTGAAAGAAAAAAGAAATAGGTAGACAAGGCGTTTGAAAATGCCTGCGATATTGGCTACAAGTTGGACAAAAAACGGCATATCTATTAGGTATAAAAACGTAAGATAAAAAGCTGTGAATGATGATGATATTAATGACAATCTAAGTACATGTTCACTCATTTTAAGCTGTAAGATCTAACAATGTGTTTAAAAATAAGCGATTATTCTTATTAGTCAGCATAACCACTAATTTTCAAATGCATCCTGCTTCATGACGTACAGGGTGGGCACGTCAATATGACAATAAATTAAGTTGGTAAATCTCTCTAATGACGTTGCTATTCTACAAACAAAAATTCAATCAAATATATAATATCCAATTATTCGCTATAGTTCTGGCTGATTGGCAAAACCCATAATTGGCCCATCACTAAGGACTACCTATTTATATTGGTCCAACGGCTTAACGTGCTTGAGAGTTAGAGACCTGTGTCTGCGTACACTTGTGCACTAAGTGTCTCCTGTGTCGATGGCTAGTCTCCGCTGATATTGACCGCCGTGGCCGAAATTCGGCCTGAAGGACTATTATTACTATTTAGATTGTTTCAACAAATCATTTTCTTCTTTTCGTCCAGCACGCGTAGCATGACAACCATAGAAACGGGTTTTGTCGACGGAAGAATAGACAAAATGACAGATTGTGATTGTTTATCTGTCATATTGTCTATTCTTCCGTCGACAAAACCCGTTTCTATTGTGGTAATGCTAAGCGTGCAGAAGTGGGACAGTGTTGACTAACTAAAAAAATAATTGATGGTTTCAAAATACTCCCATGTATTGCCAGTGTTTTCTTTTACTGTCATGCTGATCTGAAATCGGTTTACTTTGCGAACATAGAAAGTTACGGTTTCTAACTGGCTAGAGCAAAAAGCCCCTAAGGCCGACGCTACAACCAGTATTAGAGGACCAGCACACAAGGCGATAAAATTTCCCTTACGATGAAAATTACTTAACTTTTCAAAGTAACCTAAATATTTACAGCACAAAACATTTTGTGTTTATTATAATTAATTAACTAACAAACTATAAAAATATAATAACCTCATCTAACTAGAGAGCAGTGGTGACCCAGCCGTTTGGAGATTTCGTTGCACAAACCATGAGCATTGAGCACTCCGATCCCACCTAAATTAATTCATGTCTTCTTCCCTCATACATTTGTTTTAGCCATCATCTGGTACATTTACCCTCTTTTTACGCCACAGCCATGAGAATTTTTTATTTTATTACTTGATATTTTGAGTAAGTTTTCAATGCAGACCGACGTCTGCCATCCATGGGAACGGTTTTCTAAGTCCAAAAATTGGTACTCGGAAAGTCAAGCTCCAACCTGCCCTCAAAGACGCAAATACATTTTTAATATGCAGGACGTGAATTAGCAAATTGACCTTACGTCAATTTCCGTATTATAGCCATTCATTTAGGAATTAGCATCGAATTTGTACCTACTTGAAATAGCAGCCATTTCATACAACGGCCAGAGAATGACAGTTGTGATTTGAATATATACGTACAGTTTAGTTATACGTGTAGTTAATTGGCCTAACAATTATTTTCCCTGACTTTACTACACGAATAAAAACTTAAGAGGTATAAAACTTTATTAACTCTCAACTGAAAACCAAAGCCGAAAATCTAACTTTGTTAACTAACTGCCACATTAAACCTAATGAAACGAGGTGTTAGCCAGGTACAGCAGTAGGTTGTTGAGGTGTTAGCCAGGTACAGCTGTAGGCTTTTAGTACAACATAGGAACTAGTTCATCAGCTCCACCAACGTTTATTTTTCGTCCCAGGAAAATTAACCTGGAATAGTGTAATTCACAATTCCTCCTAATTTATTTGTGCTCGGCGCAAGTGCAACATGTCTTTTTCTTCCACACTCTATAAAGGCTTCTGCAGACCAGCGCGACTTGTCGCACGACGCGACGCCGGTTATTGTTATACCGTACAGTTTTCTTAGAAATTTCATTGTTTGAGTCGCGCTGGTCTGCACAAGCCTTTAGTCGTCATCTCGGTAGTCACCTCCTCTCTAACCATATCATCTTCCACACAGTCCATCCATCGTTTCTTTGGTCTTCCTCTACTCTTATAGCCATCGACATCGGTACTCAAAACTTTCCTCACGACAATTTCCACATTTCTGCGCATCACATGCCCATACCATGAAAACCGATTAATTCACCAATAGAATCTATCACCATTAAAATATCACCAGAGCTAACCCCTTTTCGATTACAGAAAAAATAAGTAGAAATATGAAATTCAAAAAATAGAATGAAGATTTGGAAATAAATTATTTATTTTGAAACTGTTCGTAATTAAACTCCTACCTTCTCCTATCTTTTTTAAAGTGTTAAGAGTGTTTACTCTGAAAGTGGGCAACGTCGCAAATAGATGTCAAATATGCCAAATATTTGACATCTATTTGCGACGTTGTGATTGATTTGGCAATATTACTGTAAGGAAATAAGAAATGTGGCTAACTAGAATATTGATTATGAAATGCAATAATTAATATCGTAACACCGAATATTTAGTTTTTGATGTAAAAAGTATTTGGAAACTTTCCAAATGCCTTTTTTACACCTAAAACGGGTACAACATCAAATTCAATGTTATAATTGCAATTCATTATTAATATTCTAGTTCGCTAGTTAGCCACATTTCTTATTTCCATACAGTAATATTGTCAAATTAATCAAAACAGGTTAATTTTAGATAGCTATATGCGACGTTGCCAACTTTTAGGATAAACGCTCTTAACGTAATTGCAGTTTTTAGTATACAAAAGGGAAAATGGTTTTTATTTAGATAATAACAACATAACTACATAGAACCTGCTTTAAAATAACAAGCATGTCTGAGCGAAATTGAAAGTAAAATTAATGAGGCCTCGATAGCTTACAAAAACTAAGGAAAAATTAATGGTTTCTCATAAAATACAGAATAACACGACACAAATGTAAAAGTAAAGTACCTACCCACTTTTAGCACAAACGTTGTTTTTGCAATTAAATAGTAATAAGGGCCCTGGGTGGACCACCGTTATCGGAGTTGTAAAAATAAAACAAAATTGAGAGCAGTTGCGTTATCTGTTAGCTTTTTAATTCGCCCACAAAGTGCACTATATAATTTGGCGCGCAATATGTTGTCTTTTTTTTTCACCCTAATCTTTGCGAGCAAGGCGCTTCTGAACGCATTAATAGATATTGATGGGCGATTAAATCATTCAAGCTGTCAAAACAAAATAACGTCATTTGTTATTTTATTTCAAATAATCTTCAAATGTAGAAATATTTAGGTAAGAAGTTCAAAAATAATGTATGGTAAGTAAGATATTTCAGTAGAAATTCAAATTAACGGCCCCCTTCTATGTTCGAAAAGAGACAATTTAGTAAAACAGATAAATGATAAGATTAAAATGATAATTACAGTTTTAATATATTATAATTTGTACCATATATGGCTGGGCTGTATCATGGTAGTTCCTTGATTAAGCCATAAAATGAAGTCAGTCTTGCATGTCATTTTATTTTCATTCTGTTCTAACTTCAGTTATAAATTAATTGCTGGAATTTTAATAATTCCACTTAATATTTAATCGTTGTAGAAAAACAATAGTTTACAAGTATATTATCATTCCTAGACTTGATGGATATCAGTAACAGATGAAATTATGATTACAATTTATCGATACGTTGGTTCACTTTAGTTGAATTGTAATTTATAGTAAACGTAGTTGGTTAGTACATATTTTTTTACATAAATTGCTGTAAAAGGTATCCTTTAAGATACCTAGCACTAAAACCGAAAAGAATTAGGTTTTGAAGCGATGCTTAACCTAAATTTCAATTTTATCATGTCATAATGCATTGATAAAACAATTTTAATTCCTACTCTTTTGAAAGCCAGTTTAAACGTAGTAAGTAACATTTTGTTTACTGTGTCCTACCAAAGGTAAAAATAATTTGTTAATATTATCAAAGATTTAATACTCAAACACGGTTTTTGGGGGGGGGGCTGGTAATCTGTGTGACAAGTTTTCCTAGTGCAGATAAATATAAAAAAAAAAAACAAATATTGTAATCTTTATATTTTTAAGACGCCTTTGGCGGTTTTGTGGAAGATAAATAAAATGTTTTTTTTTTTTTTTAAACTTTGCCCCACACTAAGAATTTCTTCTTGTATCGTGGGTGCGTTTACAAACATAGAAACTCACATACACTAACACCCAGACCCGGAACAACTACTTGCAGATCATACAAATATTTGTTCCGTGCGGGGATCGAACCCGCGACATGTTGCGCAGCAGTCGATCACTCAGCCACTGCGCCAACCGTGTGGTCGATTATTTCTTTCTTTCTTACCACTTATAAATTAAGGATAGAGCTGCAGAAATATCCATAATAATATCCTCTTATGATGATGATACGATATAGGTAGTAATTTGAACATAACTTGATTCGATCCTTGCTCACCAACAAAAATACTGGCTATTATGTGGTAGATAAATGCGAAATAAAAATAATAATGGTGTATATTTGTAGTAAGTTGCGTGTCGGTACACTTCGGGTGGTGTCGGGCGAGTTCGGTTCCACACAATTAATCTGAAATAACGAACTGACCCGTAACACGACTCCTGCGCATGTATGTGCGCCTGCTCCCACCACACCAATTAGCATTAAACCCTTTTTAAATACGTCTCCAGCTTTATAGCTGGGTTTTAGTGTAATGTTGAATTGTTCTAGCTACATGTTATGATTTGGACTCGTAGTTAACTAAATATAAAACGCATTGACTCAGATTCGACTTTTTGAAAACTTAAAATGAGCGAAAGGTAAACCAACTCAGTTAGACCAACTGAAAGTTTGTATGAATACCAATTAAGCTTATTAGAAGATTTCTTTGAGTCAGTATTAACTTATAAGGAATCCAGTCAAAAACTCTGGCCCAAAAGAGTGCAAACGTTACCTATAAACCAAATAACACCACAACTTTTTTACAACAAATGCTACTTCACAACGACATTTACAATTCAACAAGATCTGTAAATGGGTTCATTTACAGATCTTATTAAATCTTTGAGAGTCATTAGAGAAAATGAATTATCATAGCAAACGTTGACAGATACCTAATTGATAGTATCTAAGCAACGTATCGTTTTGAATAACAAACAACAGCTAGCTTCTATTGCTTTTAAATTTTAGGGTTCCGTACCCGAAGAGTGCCAAACGGAACCCTATTACTAAGCCTCCGCTGTCCGTCCTTCCGTCAGTCCGTCCGTCTGTCAGCGGGCTGTATCCCATGAACCGCAAATTTTAAATTTTCACAGATTTGGTATTTCTGTTGCAACTATAACAAAAAAAAATGGAAAATCCAAAAGTCCACGCCTCATAACGCTCATTCAATAATAAAAATTAAATAAAGTTAATAATTAAAGGGGATATACAAGAAAAACGTGTTTTTTTCGGCGACCCTTCGGGTTAGGCCGGTTTTTTTAATTATCCTTTTTCCATTATTTCCATATCAAAATGAAAAACTCTATCAACTATTACAGTATTTTGTAAAAAAAAACGTGTTTTGGCTGGTTTCACTAAAGAAATCTCATACGAATTCTTTATTTATATTTAGGTATAGCTTATTCACTTTGTGTTGGACTAGATATCTTAGTCGTTGTTATCAATCCAAAAAAAAAAACCCTGGCTTTTGCATTCTTCTAATCATAGTTGCACAACTCGTTAAAATGCCGTAAATTCGTAAAGATTAACGTAAAGCCTATGTTCAGATTTAAATAATCGTTTAAACCGAATCCTAGTTCGTATCGATAACACCAATTACAGAATAAGTACTGAAAATACTTATTTCAGCGAAAATAATTAGTACAATTAGACTAAATCATTTTGAGGCGGACGTAGGTTGCTTGTTATACATGGATGATTGCATAATTTTTGCAAAATGCTCTCTTTTATCAATTCATAATTAATTAGGTACCTATGATATCTTTTAGAGGATTACTTAGTATTGTTAAATAGCTGCCAAATAAAAATAAAAACTAGGTAGAATCTGTCAAAAACATTCTCTTAAAAGAGCTGATTGCATAAAAAATCTGCTAATAGAACTAACCATTATTTGAACACAGCAGGAATAATTATAATATTCTCCAATAGTAACAAGTTAAAAATAAGTCAAAATACTAACCGACACATAATGCAGCAATAATAATAGGTATTTTAAATCTACATTTATTCGGCGAATTTTCTTCACAACGATTGTAAAATGATCAGAATAGGGAATTAAGTAAGTATCAAAATAGGAAGTTTTCAAAAAATATTGGCTTGTGAATGATACGATATGTTATTGATAACGATTGTGAAAATAAGCCTCGTGGAAAACTGCACTACCGATTGAACCAGATTTTAATTTTTTACGCCAATATCAATCTTGTTCTAAAGAATCTTATTTTTTTCTGTTTTTGATTAATTTTTTTGTATTTGGACGATTGTCCTTCGCATTATCTGATAGATCGATAGATTTGTAGAGAAATATTTTTTTTGCAAGCAGGTTAGTATCAATAAGTAAGTGTTTAATTAGGCCTATAGTACCGGTGTGTGGCGGTGTTTGCGCGACGGGGCTGCGCGGCTCGGCGCCGCTGCGGGCCATGATCGCCGCGATGGAGAAGTCAGTCGCCCTCGTCTTGCCTTCCTCGGCCACCATCCTCTCGCCTCCGGCCCTCCAACACTCCGCGCTTTCCACATCCATGAAACAACTCTCAGTACCTCAGTCCAACACTAATCTTCACCCAACATCTCACCGATACCGGCCCGTACATTGTTTTCGTTTATGCATTTTCTTTGAAGGAAATATATTTTACACCGAATTAATTTTTTCAAAATTTTGACCGTTACGAAATTATTTTCATTTTTAATTCGAGCATTTATTTTTTGTTTTCTAAACTAAAAACACTTTTCGAGTTAAAACCGTGTTAATGCACAATTACGAATCAATTAACTCGTCGGACGATCGTTAAACGCGTATTTAAATAGCAGTTGAAATTGTCCGTCGTGGTACACAAGCGAAAGCGGTACGGCGGCTGAGCGCGGACTGAGCGCGGCGCGGGCGCGGCGTGCGGGGCGGGGCGGGCAGGCGGGGCCGCCTCCCCAGGCAACCACTGGTCGCGCTACCCGCTGTCACCGATACCTCCCTCCCCTCCCCACCCCGAACACCCCGACCACTAAGCTTTTCAATAACAATAAAAATAATATTATTAATTCCATATTTGCTCACCGCCATTGTGTATATGTCATCATAGAAAATAAATTTCAGCTTTTATAGTCGTTGACTCTATCTATCAATAAAATAATTAATCACCATCCCACAGCTGACCTTTTTACATTTTATGAAACGGCAATCTATCGGTTCTTAAACAATAAGTTTATTGCTCCTAAAGATTCATTCAAAATATATCCGCTTTGTATACGAATGAATTTTCATGAAAATTGTGTCAAGTGAAAACGCGCGCGCAGTCTCAGCGCGGGTGCGCCGCCCATAAAAACAGATCAGTAGATTAGAGCGAGATAGATATAGACTATAGTGGGCGTGCGCATGCGTTAGAAAGAGTTGAAAGGATTTATAACGTGCAACAAAGTAAGAGTACGTTCAAAGACGTAACTTTATCAATACTTAAAGTGAAATTTTACAAAGCGTGCAAATAATTTGTATATTTTAAAAACGTTATTTGTTTTACCTAATGTGCGAAGCGATAAATTTTTAACACGTTCACACGTTCTTGTTACTTTCTAACATTGAATATAAAACTGACTTCAATCACATTTCATGGCAGACAAGAAACTTATGAAATACGAAATAACATAGAGTGGGGAGGTTACCACCTAAGTACTTATTATTTTAGTTTTTAGTCTCAACCTAAAAACTGAAATAATAAGTAGATAAAATTAAATAGTTTCTAAGGAATTTAAACATATCAATCGGTTAGTCAAGATTTAGTCCCAATATTTATTTGCTAAGAATGTCAAATAACGTATACTTAGCCAAAATGGTAGGCAAAATATTGTAATTAATTTTAAACGTATAGGTAATTATGTAGTTACATTATACCTATTTTATAAGTATTATTATTATCCTGATACGACAGGAACCATCTCTCAGCAAAACCACGAGGTAGATATCTTCTTTTTGTGTACTTAGTGACTAACCTGGTGTCAGAGTTACAATGCCGCCCATGGACCTCTGACTTGGCTTCACATGCCGTCGAGAAATATATCTCAGGCATGCCGCTTTCCTCACGATGTTTTCATTCTCCGTTTTTGAAGCAAGTGATAATTATACAATACGCACATAATTCCAAAAAGTCAGAGATGTGTGCCTTGGGTTCGAACTCGAGACCTATGAGTTGGGAGTCTGACTGTCACACCAGTAGGCTATCACTGCTCCGGCTGGTAGTCACTGGTAGATATAGCTATATAGGTTACCTACCTATAGGATGATCTTTGTAGGTATTATCTCAGTATATCCATTAAGAAAAAAATATGTTTTTCATTTTGCAAATATTGGCTACAATCGGTAGTAAGCAAAAATAAACAAGTTCATTGAAAAAATAATTAGAAATAAGTAGGTATAAGTAATAATAATTACTGTCATTAATTATTATTACTTATACCTACTTATTTCTAATTATTAAAAAAAAAAAATATATACCTACTTATTTCTGATTATTAAAAAAAAATACTTACCTACCTACTTATTTCTAATTATTTTTTCAATGAACTCGTTTATTTTTTCTTTCAACATTTGAGTTTCCCATTCATTGTTTCCGACTTATCTTAACTTAGGATTATGAATTCTCATATCTACTGATCCTATAAGTACTTATTAATACTACCTACTTATTATTTTTTAATTGTATAATATTTGAAAACAGAACAAGACAACTGCAAATACTTTTTAATTAAATGGGTACCTATTTTTTAAAGGAATAACTACCCACCTATGTCTTTCACGAAAAAGATTAATTAGATCATTCAATCACAATACCTATTAACAATACCTATTTAAACAGCAATAAAATACAAAATTTTGCTCTAACAAAATCAATAAACAATATTTATTATATAATACAATATTTTACAATTTTACCTTAGATCAAAGAAAGAAAGAAAGAAAGAAATCATTTATTTGCTGATAATGTAGGTATACATATAAGTTGGAATAATTATTAAGAGTCCCGATACATTTTACCTTACGGCATGCAAAATATTAGGTTTGAATTAATTAGTAATATAGATACAGCTATTACGATCATTATTTGCCCGTTTGTCGAATTTAATAGGCTGTTACAGATCAGACAACAAAATAAAAATATAATAAATAATTAATTACATAATAAATCTCTCGCAAATCATTCAATGAAGGAGTATAAATGTCAAACTGTATAACTTATTGGTAAGACATGTCCACCTGGGCTTAAACTAGGAGCACTCCTGTGCTGCAAGCACCAGTTACTTCCGTCACCACTGTGATCGAGCTGCCATTACAAGTGTGGTGTGTCAAATGCTATGCAATGGCAAAAGCTCCTAACATAGGGAGCTTTTTGGCTGATTGAAGCTAAACAGAATATTGTGATGTCACACACCTATGTGAATGTGACACGTTGATTGTTTATTGAGAATTGAATTGAAAGCTAATGTTTTATTGTATATTATATTACATTATTACCATTTGGAAAATTGCAACTTAGAAGTATATTGCATTAAAGAGTTCTAATTTTTTATGTTATGAAAGTTACATTAAGGGAAGATTCTCTTGAATAGTTAACTAGAAGCAACCAAGCAATAAAGTTCTTAACCATATCACCAAAATAAACAATGTCTTATGAAGATAAGTAGGTACAAAGGTATAAATCTGTTATAGATAAAGGTGACAGCAGAGCTTTCTAACATAACATAACATCAAGCCTGTTTTCCCCGAAGGGTTAGGCCATGTACTAGTACACCCACATTCAATTCACCATGCTTGCTCGAGGCGGGTTGGCTATATCAGACTCACAAACATGCATTGATCACAATGCTTGCTCATACCTTCTCTGTATGAGAAGAGGCTGTTTTCTGTACAATAAGAGGCTGATATTATTTGTATCTTTATTCTGAAAGTGGGCAACGTCGCAAATAGATGTCAAATATTTCACTGTTTTTATTAATTTGGCAATATTACTGTGTGGAAATAAAAAATGTGGCTAACTAGTGAACTAGAATATTGATTATGAAATACAATATAAATATCGTAACACCGAATGTTTAGTTTTAGATGTAAAAAATCTATTTGGAAAGTTTCCAAATGCCTTTTTTACACCTAAAATGGGTACAACATCAAATTCAATTTTATAATTGCAATTCATTAATAATATTCTAGTTCGCTAGTTAGCCACATTTCTTATTTCTATTCAGTAATATTGCTATATGAATCAAAACAGGTCAATAAGTGACAGTTATTTGCGACGTTGCCAACTTTTAGGATAAAATGCAATAAACTAGTGACCCGTCCCTGCTTAGCACGGTTTTTACGACTTGCTAAACATCGAGATTTCTTCATTATATTAATGAATTATACACATAAACCTTCCGGAATAAATTATATAAAGGATGGTGGAAACCGTATCAAAATCCGTTGCGTAGTTTAGAAGAATAACGCAGACAAACACGAAAAACAACTTTAATTTATAATATGTAGAGAAGAACAAAGTCCTGCTCCTGGAATTATTACAAGCTTCGAGAACACCAGATTTGTATGACTTTTTCTCAGCTTTTTCCCCACTACTGAAAATAGACAGTTGATCAACTTGAGTCGTCTTTTCCCTACGAGATACATCACCCTGAACAAAGGCTATACATTACCTTCACAAAAGATTCACTACTTCGGGATATTTGCCTACGACTTACTCTTCATACATAACGTGAAAGCATTTGATGGAGTGGGCCCCATAACATTAAATAATGCAAGCGCTCTGTGAAATGAGGACGTCTCAGACGTTTGTTCTCCTCGTGTGAGGAATGAAGAGTGAGGCATCGTGTTCCTCATCGCGTATGATATGACGTCAGCGGAAGATGTTGAGTACAGCAAGTATAACTAGGGTTACCTGCCACCCGATGTTTCTTTAGTATTAGCATAGCATGGGAACATTTCTTTAAAAAAAAAACTGTATAAGCAAAAATAACTTCAATATATTGCTTATTAATGAGTTTTGATCGGGCCATTAATGAGATAAGAATGCAAGTTACTAAACTAGTTTTTAACACTTGTGCTGTGCTGAATAAATAGTATTTGACTGCAACTGCCTGAATAGTGTAAAGTTGTTAATTTCTGGCCTGCATATAAATAGTGTAAAGTTGTTAATTTCTGGCCTGCATATAAATAGTGTAAAGTTGTTAATTTCTGGCCTGCATATAAATAGTGTAAAGTTGTTAATTTCTGGCCTGCATATAAAACTGTTTTAGGTATTGTCTGTACATCGTCAAACAAGCTCTCTTTAGCTCTGCTCATCATCTTTTTACAATTTTATTTCAATAGTCGCAGTGACATAGAGCACTTACATAAACTGTACTTAAAGATATTTACAACATGCACCGAGGGCTTCATAGATTTCGACACCCCTCGTAAGATAGGGAACAAAACAGCACCACATAAGTATAGGTAAAGTTTCGTCGAAAAGTACGTAGTTCGTATGGTACCTACTCCATGCTCCAAACACTCGCGTTATTTGTGAAAATATGAAAAATACTACGTACTTAAGAGGCAATAACTCTCTGGGTGTGGCATTAAGAGGTATTATGAGCCACTCGGATGTTTTTCAATTTGGTGGAATGGCGTCTGCGGTGTTCATCTTTATGGCAATGTGTACCCAACTTGAATGCTTCGACAGTGCTTCAGCACAGCGCATCTGTCTCCACGGAGTGCCCACAGACACTCTCTGTTTATTCCACTGACGAATATGCGAATGTCTTCCCATTACTCTAATGTACCAGCTCGCACACAAACTTATTGCTACCTCGGGGTTATGCATTTCAAATTAGCGAATTCAGTTGATTGCACATTGTTACAAACGACGTAACCTATAGAACGATCGTAAAGTAACTATTTCTCAACAGACGTTAAGTTAATTAAACTTTTGTTTGCTAATACTAAAGTTAAGTAGGTAGCATAAAACTGAAGTATTGTGTTGGCTGTTTAACCAATGTAATAAATATATTTGTTGTTTTGTAAACCAACTAATCCTACCACAGCCGTCACAACACAACAGTGTGTAGCAGAGGAACTCATAATTCATACTCAAAATCAACACCATTGACAAGTTGATATTATAAAAAAA
This sequence comes from Agrochola macilenta, assembly GCA_916701695.1. Lineage (NCBI taxonomy): Eukaryota > Metazoa > Arthropoda > Insecta > Lepidoptera > Noctuidae > Agrochola > Agrochola macilenta. The sequence continues at coordinate 8,242,742 of OU753559.1, read as the reverse complement.
TAGGAAATAGTGTAAAAATAAGCTGCGTGGAGCGAAACACAATGTAAAGCATTGTGTTATATTGCGTAAAACGAAACGGCGAGGTACAAGACCGCTCTCGGCGCCCTTTTTTTTCTATTCGAAAATCGAATGCCAAAACGTCAGTGAGCCTATGAAAGCAACCAAATATTTGTAGCGTGTTGGGAACACACACGCAGTAGTGGCCACACAGGACGCCATATTGCAACATTAGAAAACGGCCGTAAGTTATGAGATTTCACGCAAAAAGTTAACACAATCAAATCAACGACATATCGGTCACACGTCAACCGTGAAATGAAGTGTTCAGCCGACGGCCGCTCGCCTGGAAATTGGTTTTGAATGCGTGTTGAAATAATGATGTTCTGATTCTATTAGGTAACGTTTCATGTTTTATTACCTACAGCAATCCAATGTTGTATTGTGAAAAAAGAGTTAGGTACTCGTAGACGTCGTCTACGTTAAAAGGTAGTTATACAGGAAAATCACTTTTCCATTTAGGTTTTGTAAAGTACTTATTACTTACTTATTTGTTTTAGCTCATTTCAGGTCGATTTGAACTAAGACCGTTAACACAATGTCTACAAGCTAAACCCGGATGCACGTGTAGTTTCAGCACCAACATAATATGTAAAAAAGGAGGCAAAACAAATTTTTCGATCGCAAAGCACTCTCTAATGCTTCGCATTATGAGTAGTGCTTTAAAAACCATATCTGTAGGTACTCTGTCGCAGCACTCGTAACTTATCGTCTATTATTATTATTCTATTTGTATAGATACTAAATCAAATAAAATTGTAGGCTTACGTTGTGTGTCAGAAAGTGAAAAGATTCACACCGTGGCGTGTAGGCGATATTTTAGATTCACACCGACGACCAAAACTGTAGAATACAACGTGATATAACTTTGATATAGTGCCGTTGTCAATGTGATGTGTTGTGTAATGAAAAATACATTCAGCATTTTCATGTTACCTTGCAAAATAAACTGAAGATTCACCCGTGACAGCGCTCACAAAAACTGTTCATATTACGAATACGACAAACTGATGCCATAAAATGTCATAAAAAATATTACGCACATCGCTCGGTAAAAAGAATAAGAGAACATAAAAAGGCTGTTGGTGGGGAGCGAGCCGAGCGAGGTGAGGAGCAACAAATCGCGCGCATTATAAATGACAAATGTAAGCTGCGCGCACGCGGTGTAGGGTTTCGCCCACCCGCGCGCCGGATTAGTTTCAGCTTACTTTCCGCTCCGCTCCCTGCCCTGCACCAAAATAGCACTCGCCCTCTGCCCTTGACGTCTGACATACTGATATCAATACTACACTGTTCCTTAACTAGACTCATTTAACAACAAATGTACATAAAGACAGAATTTTCAAATTGTTGAGCTTTTTGCGTACGAAAACTTTCTTAGAAATCATTTTTTCAAAACACTTCATGATTTACTTTTGTTGGTGGGTTTGCGGACAGTGGATACTAGTCAGTTAAGTAATATTAATTAACTAATGTTGTCTTCATGATCATTAGGAGAGCAACACGTGAATAGCTCATCTACTATTTTTTGTTGGTAATCTCTATCCCTATTTGGGAGAGTTAATGATAGTAGAGGCCTTCTAATGGGCATCTAGTTACGGGATGCTTGATGTGATTCAGTACATAAAGCAATAAATTTAACTGCAAAGGCTAGTGAGAGGCGGTGTGACGTAAATCCGGTAATGGTGTGTCCGGGCCCCGCGTGTAGCGCGTGTGAGAGCGACAATGCGCCCGCGCCGGCCGCCACAATAGCTGCTCTACGGTCGCAACTAAACCTATTGAATAATTCTCACTTGAGAGTATTTAAGCTTTTATCGAGGTGCGGCCATAAATCGGTGCGCAGACGCTGTAATCCCCGCCCCCGCTGCGCCCGCGCCCCGCCGCTAGCTATAAACAGAAGTCAACGTGTTGGACTTATAAATCGTGCTCTTAACTATTGTATCTCACGCCACAATAATGAAGTTAGCTCGTTCAGGAAGAAATACGGGCACCACGTGGGTGGCCGCCGCGGTTGGAATAAATCCCCACAGATTATTGCATACGAATGCGTTTAAATGATTTTTTGTATGTAAGGCGGTAGTCTGCGCTGACACCCGAAGCTCCGCAGCCGGTGAAAGGGTCCCTGAAAAAACAAACGTTGACCGAGCGGCGCGGGCGCACGGCGATAACGTGGCGACGACGTGTCAGCCCACACCCACAGTCACCTCAACTTTAACGATCTCGTCAATAGCCGTAAAACAGCTTCTAATGACTAAATCTTCTAGGATATTTGATAAAGGCAGTCGTAAATTGTGTTTTTTTTTTATAAAATATCCTTTCAAGTAGTGATTTATTAGTAGACCTTAAAATAAATCTGTGTCATCTTAGTCTCATCATCATCAGTGTCATCGAGTAACGATGTTATCAGAGGTTAAGAATTTTAATCATGCAAAATATTGAAAATTAAGTTTTCAGTTCACTCCCAGGAAATCAGAATGTAACCTATATATATTTTACAGCGTTCAACCTAGACAGCAACTTCATAAACGAAATGAAATGAAAGTGTTTATTCTGTAAATATATAGATCGGAATCAATTTTACACGTCATATTAAAAACTAATCAAAATAAGCTAGATGAGGTCGGCGTTTCTTATCTGAGTACTACTAAACAAACTCACAGATCACAGTCTCTTTTAAAGTCCAGACATAATCTTGGTCAAGCCATGTAGATTAGTGTTTGAGAAAAGAACGACACAGATTTGAGTGGACCTGTCCAGTCAGTGCAAAAAATTGTCAGTAATCGTGGAGCTCAACTCAGAACTTAAGGAGCTCAACTCGACGATCAATACTAAAGAAAGGACATTTGGATAGGCCGCATCAACTACTGAAACTGCCAAACCATTAAAACTGACAGAGAAAAAAAAAAACTGACAAAAAAAAAATCCTCATTGTCGTCTCATTCGCAATAATTAAAATAATATAATACTTTACAAAGTAATCATGTCATTTTGTATATAATTTTCAACAATGTCAATGTGTATTTAAAACTGGTTTATTTTGATGATTTTCCATAATAATAATTTTATAGAGTGGGGTCTATCACACAAAGTGTAAGTAAAAGAAAAAATCGTTTTGTTCTTAAGTCTACATGATTTAAAAGACACTTCTGGAGACACATTGCACACATAAATTCGGTTCGCCCAATTTTAATCTCAAAATTTGTGTGAGCCTTACTTCCTGTCAAACATCGACCAAATTATTTGGAGTGTGCTAGCGTGCAAGGTTACCACATGTTCAGCGTAAACTTTAATATACAAGCAAGCTCCGCAAGCACGACGAGACGTGAGAATGGTCGTGACGAATGTTCGCCATTGATCGCCGGACAGAATGCGCGTCAAAAGGCGTGCGTAATCGCCCTTATAAACAAACACTCGCGCGCAACACTAAAACTGATATATTTCACCAAACTTTTATATTCGTTCGCTCCAACTTAAAATATATTACTTTTTCTTTAGCACCTTTTGTATCTTTTAGTGCCTTGTGTCCCCGCTTTTATGGGTGCAGGCGGTTCGTAAATCATTGTAGTAGAAGTGGTGTACAATCGTAAACAATAACGTTTCCCGCGGGGCGAGATGGCGCGGGCGGCCGGCGCGCCAGCACCTCGGCCGCAGGCGGCGACACTCAAGCCTAGTTATCTAGACTCACTAATTATTGTTTTCAAACGTTTTTGCAATCTGAGCAATCATTGGCATTTTGCTCAAAATACGTAAAACTCATAATAAAAGAACTTGCAAAGACAACAAGAATAAGTCAAAAATAATAAATAAAAATTTGTATACTAATATGGAGAGAAGTAGCTCACATAATATTAAGCCATAAAATTATTTAATATTATTTTGACAAAGAAAACAATTTTCACACCGAGTTCAATGTGGACATTACATTCCCAATAACCGTTAATCCGGAGACGTGGCACAGTTATAAATTAAACTTTATATCATTTTTAATGACCGCCTCGAATGGTGTTTTGATTGCGGCCGGCTGGAGGCGTCGACAACTCGACACGATGATAAGGCGACAGTTAACGCGACACACAAAAAACGCACGTTTAATGGCCAAAAAACCGACTCTCGCGCATCGCACAACAGTTCAGCCTGCGACCATCACCACATAGACAAAATTTTATGTGGATTCCTTCATCGCGACACACTTCAGTTTACGAGTATCTATAAAGCTCAACTTGACGTTAGAAGACGTTAATAATATTAAAATACGAGTATATGCCTAATGCCTCGTTTTGTAGAGCATTATGGATTTCAACTCGCGACCATGACACGACCGCGCTTTAAAATAACTAAACTTTTTTCCGCAGTAAACAGCAATTACGAAATGCGGTTTGTGTTTGACTTTAGTGTGCATATCGTTGTAATTTAACGCTTATTGGTGTTTAAACAGCTAAATAAACCGTGAAACGAGGCCACAAAACGCGTAAAGACCATCGAACGATAACAAAAAGAGCGCCATTAATCTCTCATTGTGTGACGTCGGTGATACGTCCCGTTTTGTTTGCGGACTCGTCCCGATTTATACGAACATCACTCGTTTACAGTTTGCCATTGTCCTTAAACCGACTGGGTGTGAGCAGACACAATGAACTTTACAAATGGGGCGAAAATAACTGTCTATACATCATAACTGTGTACATAAGTCGTAAATTAAATGATGTGTTGCAATAAAAATGCATTGCATATCCTTTCATTCTATCGGCCCGTTTGGAGCAACTGATACAGGTTAAAAGTTGCGTGATGCGACCAGTCTCGATTACAGGGTCTAGATAGTATGAGTTACCTACAACGTGTAATTTGTCGGCATTTGCAAAGTGATAACAATTTACTTGTACTTCAAACGTTTCTTCTAAATTCCGAGCGCATTGCACCGAGGGACCGTTCGCTCATCCGCTAAACAAGGAAAAGAATTTGTTGCTATATGAATATTCTTTTGTAGTGTTGGTCCCACGAGGCGCGCGTCCCGCGTCCCGGGGCCGACCGCTTCTCATGCTCCGATTGACAGGCCGGGACGTGTGACGGCCATTGTCACGCTGACATGTTGACACTGTCAAACTTGACTTCTGTCCGGATTCCGCATGTAAATCGTAAATACGGAAACATTACCCGCTTGCTTGACGCGCACAATGTAACGACAAATTAAATAATAGAATAATGTAGAGAAGTTTACCGCGCACAGCTGCCGTTTTGTTGCAAACGTTTTTGATGATTATTGACGTCAACGCAGACATGAAAAGAATAGTGGACGTATCGCGTTACTTGTATAACTAGACTTCAAACCGACAAACAGGAATGGCAACAGTCGAAATAGCGTTATTGCTATTTAAAAACTTTTATCATAAGTGAAAATAGTCATACAAATGATTTTGACTTCTCTTTTATCGAAACGTTTACTTTATAATTTTGTTTTTACAACAAAGCTGATAACAATATATCCTCATTAGAATCGACTTTTTAATGATTGTGTCGAAATTACATACTTACCTAAATAACGCAGCGCTAGGTAGCCGCTTCGCAATCTGCTACACATACACTACGCTTCCGCTACGAATGTGCTACGCTTCCGCTACGCAGCGTCGACGCAGCGCAGCGCATAAACTGAACAAAATTCCAAATATAAAATGCGAAAGTGAGTTTGTTTGTTTGTTACGCTTTCATGTTAAAACAGCTGAACAGATTTGTATGAAATTTGGCACATGGGTAGACCATGACCTGGGTTAGGAAATAGAATACGTTTTATCCCGATATTTCTACGAAATCGAGACTTATGCGGGTGAAACCGCGGAGCGCAGCGAGTACTTCATAAAACGATGTGAAAGTGATCGCCAACTTCTGTAAACTGCACTCAGTGGATTCCAGAAAAATGCCATATGAGAGAGATGACCAAACAAGCTTCACTATGATTGGGTTTGACCAATTAAATTACAAAACATTACGCTTTTAAATCTACATATTAAATATTTCTAAACACTGTTAACTAAATGTCATTCAAGTTAAACAAGAATTCGAGACGACAGTTTGAAAGAAAACATAAGTTTAAAATGAGCAAATGAGTATACGAGTCGTGTTTCGCCCCCCGTGGTCAGTCACCCTGCCCGCTCTCCTGCCGCGCACAGACCCTGGTGACAAACTGACAATTTAACTATTCACCTCTAATGTTGTTTAGGGAATATTCAATGGCTAAACAAACCGTGTTATTTATGGCCACGTTGTGCGCCCACAATGAGAGCCTCGTCTTAAATTCTTTTTAAGCTGTTTCATTTCCGGACACAAAAACAAATCAGGTTCCAAGTGTTTTGGTTTAGGTACTTTGTTACTTTTGCATGGTGTTTTTTTTTTCTTATGGTTCTTTTACATGTGATCTTGAATTCTATAAAGCCAATATTGTATTGTCCAAACAAACTCATACCTCATAGACTCACGCTCAGAAACGAACGGTAACAAACCGGATAAAAAATATCTGTAATATCCATACTTTACTAACTGCAGGTCCTCAAAAGCTAATCTCTATCAGAAACAATCTCAAAACATAACTGAAGTGATCGGTCCAGGAAGTATTGAACGTAATCTGTTTGTATTACCTACACAAAGATTGCTCGTGTATTGGGGAGCGCTCCGCCCCTACTATTAGCCTCACTTTATCTATCCCTGCTCCCCTCGTCTTTGTCCGCCGCTAATCCACCGGGGAAGTGGCTAAATATCTTGTGTAAATAAACATTTCGCCTGTGCCATTGTCAGGGGATGAGCGCTGCAACGAATCGGATTATGCGGCGTAAGGTGACGGTATCATACTCCGTAATTAGTTTCAACTAAAGCTGGATTTATTGTTTGTTTTGAACTGATCTGTTCTGATTGGGGGATTGGACCGGTTGGAGTTGATGTTTTATTAAACCAATTAGAGTTTACATAACATAACATAATTAGCGATATATATATAGTATATAGTGTATATAGTGATTAGTGAGACGTCGCCTCTCTTGCACGAGGTTGTGGGTTCAAATCCGGGCAAGTAACAATGTGACTTTTTCAATTCATATGTACTTTCTGAGTTTATCTTGGACATTACTGACATCGGTGAAGGAAAACATCGTGAGGAAACCTGGACTTATAGTTAATATAAGTCTGAAATCGCCAACCTGTTTTGAGCAAGCGTGGTGATCAATGCTCGTGATGCCTTCTCTGTATGAGAAGAGGCCTTTGCCCTGCAGTGGGACAGTAACAGGCTGGTATATATATTATTTAACATAATTAGCCTATATTGTTCCCACTGCTGAGACACTTACAGCCCACTCTCTTCAAGAGAGAGTGGGCTGTAATCTACCACGCGGGCCTAGTGCTGGTTGATTGATGTCACATGTCTTCGATTTTTTGGTTCTAGGACATGCCGGTTTCCACACGATGTTTTCTTTCACCGTTTGAGAGCAGTGATGATGAAATTATTTACACAAAGTAAAGCGCCTGTCTAGGTTCGAACTGACGACCTACAACTTCTAAGTCGGGGCCGTTACCAAAGGGCCAATGCTCTTAAAAAAAAATTAGAGTTTATGCAATTATTAAAAATTACTATTCCATCATCAGTCTAGACACTGGTCATTCCATTTACACGCCACTAATCTCCATCGTCGGCCACACTCGTCCTCCTAAGTATTTTCAGGAATCGTTCTATATAAAAAGATATTTCAAAAACTCACCACAAGTGAAGCGAAATGTTTGTTTCTTAAATCACGATATAAATCAATGTCTGTTCCGGAAGAGCAATTGCAAGTGATGGTCGAAGAAACATTCCGCAATATGAATCAGAACTGGCAAACGTAACATATCATCGGGTATGAAGAATTATCTAACTATACATATTATAAATTAAATTCGCTTTTCGTGTTTGTCTGTATGACGGCGTTGTTCTTCTAAACCACGCCACGGATCTTGATGAGGTTTTCACCATCGTTTAGAGAATTTATTCAGGAAGGTTTATGTGTATATAACATTAATAATTTACATATTTTAATAAATAAATTTAAATCTTTTGTCAAGGCGTAAAAACTGCGCGAAGCACGACCGGGTCACTAGTTATAAATAAACATTATCTGAAGTGAAGAAGTTCGAAGACCAGCATTCCTATTAGTTTTGTTCTTATTCGACACAAGAAGGTTGTTACACGTAATAGAATCCACTACCGAAAACAAACAATAGTAGTGCCCACTTGACGTGAGGTAACAATGGTTGGGATTATCATAGTGAGTGCAACAGCAGACAGGTCTCCGCCCTACGGTGCCGGCCTGCCACTCCGTACCAACGAGCAATATGGAAATATATCCAGTGACTATCTTTAGTTATGCTCCCTACACGACATTTACAAAGAGCTGTCTCATTAGACACCCGTTTTTTTTACCACTTTATAACATTTAGGTACTAATTTATGTGCTTACATTTGTGTAAGAAAAATCAAGTCATCCTCCTAGCAAGCCTACGAGTACTTACTCGTTGCTATGACTGTCTGTTGTTTTGCTGTTCTTAGAGAAATGTGAATACGTATAGTCTGTTCAAAAGTTTATGATTATAATGTAAACAAATGAATTGGAAAATGTACGAATACAGGAATATGAATATGAATTGGATCCCACAGGGATCCAATTCATATTCATATTCCTGTATTCGCGTTCCACTAGGTAAAACAAGATGTTAACAAAAGGAATTGGAAGGAATGAATTTGTGGAGTCACTTACAAATTATTGAGTTGATTTGATTTTTTGAATACATAATATAACCCGAAATTCTAATTTTAAATCAGCACATGTTATTCATTTGATAATAATTATTGAGGTTAATTTTTTAACCTCAATGTTGGTCGATTATTTTTCAATTACAATTTTATAAATGTTATACAATAATTGTTGGAAAAAGTGATGAGGTGCAAAGTTGGAACCTTCTAAACACAGATGAATATGTTACTAATTCTCTTTAGTAAGTGATCGAATTAAACCTGAACAGAGTTTGTTTACACTTGTATCATAAAGTTTAGGAACAGAAACCCCAGAAACTACAGAACGCCACCTGCATAATCCACGAATATTTTATAAGTTAATGCTATATTTTGAGATAAACACTATTCTATAGTTACCAGCATAGACGGTGTATTTTATTATAAAGTAATTTTCTACTCAATAAGTACGAATTGCCAGTCTACATAATATAATAAAACCTCTGCCTATTTATCAACATACATTACATTGCTGATAGTATAGCATCTATCAAATCAATTACGATAATCCAATCCCTGTATAGGTAGTAGTATAGAGGTAAGGGTACTCCGTAGAACATAGGAGAGTTTGCATAATATATCGGAGTCTAATCTAATTTCAGGAAAGCATCGTCGGCAGCGGCCGATGACGTTGCACATAGCGAGGAAGGCCGGGCGCGCGCCGCATGCCTATTCATGAGGCGACGGCTGCGCTGTGCTCGCTGTGCTCACTGTGCTCCCCACCGCATTTGAATAAATACAATTAACTTGTTTGTTTTATCCAGCCCTCGCGCCCTGCCTGGTGACCTGACCTTCCGGCGACATTCACATTCCATATCAAAACAAGCCCTACCTTTTCTGTTCGCTTTTAAGCGATCTCGTCGAGCGGCCCTTGGTGAAATTGAAAACTATTTCGCTCAAGGATAATATTCAAATTGCGGCTAATGGTGATATTCGGCAGCGGGCGACTCAAAGGCGAGCAGGCCGCGGTGCCTGCACTGTTATTATCTCAACACCATCGCGCTCTCACCTCACCCATTCCTTTTTTAACAGACGCCTCCATCTTCCTCGTTCCCTCGCCGACCGAGCGAGAGCTCCGCTCGTTTATACTAAACTCGACTCGGGGGCGTACCTCTGACAATTTATCATTTAGCGTTGCCTACAGACATTATTTGAAACGCATTAAAATCGCGGTTGTGGAAAATTTGTCGGCATCGAAATTAGTACTCCTCTCGAAGTGCATAATTTATCGCTTAGGCCGCATCCGGCGCGAGCGCGATATTTCTAATTAGAAATTCATTGACGTTGATGATCCCGAACTTCTAACGTCATAGTAGAACCTAAACGGATTCAGAGTCACTTCATTATTAACTCACTTATTGGCGCTGTAGTTCACTGATAGCCACAGTAGAGTAGTCATCTCTTACGATAAATGTTATTTATGATTGTAACTACTTACTTATGAAGTATTAGAATACAAATTAATTTCCAGAATCCGGTTAATTTTAATCACCACTTTGTATAGGCTTAATAATTTCCTAACGATCCATATCTCGATAAAGCGTCAAGCCGATTATGGTAACTAACTGTAAATTATCGCTGAGAAGGTTTCGATGATATCAAGTTACTGGTAAGGTTCAGATAAAATTGCTTGCAAGATGAAAAGCCGGAAGCAGTAATGAATGGAATGCTTGTGAATTTTATAAATTAAATTGATATTTTGCCCTTTACCTACACACTATATTACATATTTTTGATTGATTTCAAATCACATGTTTCATTCGTGCAGTAGAAGGCTCGCGCGGGAGAGTGGATCACGGACTGCGCTGGCCGCTGCCCTGAGGAAGCTGTCACGCGCGGCGCGAACACGTGATGAATATGTATCGGCAGACTGTAGCGGCGCCTTGTAATTTGAGACTCGCCGGTAATTATTTACGTGAGAATGGGCCCGGGCCGGTGCCCCCGCCGCCCTGCACCCTCCCCGCTCAGCCCCTCTCACCGGAACGAATCGTTGATTGCGCGCGAGTTGAGATGCCGCCGCCAGATTGCTGCTCACGCTCCGGTGGCCAGAGCTGCGCCCGCGCAGACGCGACGACTGGCCGCTCCAACAGAGCCTCACTTGTTATGTTGCTATACTTGATACACAACACTCAACGTACAAGCTGTGGCAAGCAAAATACCAGCTTCATTGCAAAAATATACAACCGTTATAAAAGACCCACTCTACAGGTTTCTGGACTACCTGAAGCACACGCTAGAATATAAGGGGATATTAAATCAAGTAGTTCTATACAAAATATTCAAAACGAATAAATCTTGAATACTATAGGCACGTTCCCACACGAAGCTAAAAGAATAACTCGTTGGCGTATCAAAAATGTCTCATTTAAAACAGATAAATCACATCACATTAGCACGGCAATTTAGCACGAGACGACAATATAAGCGGAACACCGATCTCATACGAGTATTTTTTCATTTTTTCGAGAAACTTCGCGTTGGAGTGATGACGGTTGTTTTGACTTGTCCTGACATTTGCGTGTTCGAGTCCCGTGCAGACTCCGACGGTATTGGCCCACTCGACCGACTAAAATGTAACCTAAATTAATTTGCGAAACGACTACCTGTGTTGATATCTTTCAGTAACAGTAAAACTGACGATATAGGTATTCAATTTCCATGTATTAATTTTTTTATTAATTATAAAGTTAATAAAGTTGGTGCAGAAATTTAACTGAAGAGGACAATATCAATATTGGGTTCCCACCTATGAAATTGGCGATTGTTTCTCACAAATAGAGAACCTCGTCACTTCTATGATTTAAAATATTCATCAATTGCTTGGTATTATATCGAATAATGACCACCATACAACTACCAATAGTAAAAAAACCTTATTACTTATAGTTTTCTAAACGTAAAAATACCTTAAAAATGACTCCTCATTTTGTAAACAGAAATGACCACTACTTATTTGTTTTAACTTAGCCAAAACTTATGTTTGTCGCTTAATCTAAGTGGCATATTACGTTATCTTAGTTTTTAAACATTATTGCATAAAAGTTTTAAAACATTCGTGTTCATGGTTGTTATATAAATTAAGAAAATGTTAGTATGAAAAATGCAAGTTCTTTAAAATTCTCCATACAAAACGCTGATTTCATAGGTGGGGACCTAATATCTACCTACTCATAAAATTAACAAACTAGAATATAAACAGATTACAGACCAACGCCTAGCGATTTTAATTGAAATTAAAAACATAAAGGATATGAAGATGTACCTATCTTGTATCATTAAATTATGCTGGTACGTATTCATTATGACGTAGCTCAATAAATGCTCGTAAATGCAATGTAATGCTTTAGCATTCAATGCCATCTGGCGATATAAATAGAAACAAAAAAATTATGTGGCTTGTGGCTACCTAAGTGACTAGATGTTGAGGAAGACCAGTGTGCTATGAATCTCACACATGATATTGTTTTCATAATCGTTTAAAATTTATAAATTGACAAGGGCACTGGGACCACTGTGTTTGTTTGAACAACAAAATGTTAAATTGACTGCTTTCAATAAGTGGGCACGCCGGACTGGCGCCCCGCGGAGTCCCCTAAACACACACAGACCGCGGGGCGCCGCACCCAGCCCGCGCCCTGCACACTAATAACACCGTCTTTCCCTCTGTCATGCCTTATTTCATCCAACCATCTCTTGTTTTTTCCATACTGTCGTTTTTTCGAGCTGTGAGCCCACTTGGAACATTAACAATAAAACGAGTTCCTGATGATAGTAATCCTTCATCCTCATTGTCTTTTGGCAGTTTCGTGGAATAATATATGTTGTGCTCTCGCGACTTGATATCTGAACGTCATATTATAAATGGCGTCGTTTAAAATATTTTAATACCCTCTACATCACGGCGATATTAATTTAGTACGCTTGAGTTGAGCGGTCGCGGTGCCACCGATGGAATGTTAAATGACGGATTACCGACCGCCGAGATTGAAAGATAACCAACCGCTCGAAATGTTGGAGATTCTATCATTGCCACATCTCGTAAGCTTTCTTTTACTCTACAATACCTTACATACCTCTCTGTAAAATCAAACTGAAAACAAACATGAAAAAGGTATAAACGATAAAAAACTATAAACGGAGAATAATGTCCAAGAACTTACTGATGTGATACTACAATACAAGCTAAGACTACGGGTAGCAAACTCCTGAGTTAAGCGATTCTAATTTCCTGTTTATTAAACAAAAAATATAGAGTACTAAGCTTATTATACCTGTATCAAACAGCATGTAACTATGCGTTACTTGGCAACGGTAGTCATGACTAGTTGAAGTATGTCTTTTAGCAAGTGAAGCAAAGTTATTTAGCATACTTTTTCGAGTTTTTATTAATAATGGTACGGATCACTGTAGACATGGTACGTAAAAAGGCTGAGCATCATGACTGCTTGCTAGCGCCACTGGAAGAGATCGCGCTGCATCAGGAGAACATTGAGAAAATAGAATACATACAGGAATGGTGTCCAAAACTCAAGATACTGTTAATGCAAAGCAACCTCATCGCCAAGATTGAAAATTTTAATATGTTAAAACATCTTGTTTACTTAAACTTGGCTATCAACAATATAGAAGTCATTGAAAACTTGGAAAGATGTGAATCATTAGAAAAATTAGACCTAACTCTCAACTTTATTGGTGAAATCGTAAGCGTGGAAAGTCTCACGGGTAACTACAACCTATCCAATTTGTACCTAACAGGGAATCCTTGCTCTGATTATGAAAACTACCGTGATTTTGTAATTGGTACTTTACCCCAACTCAGCCACCTTGACGGCCATGATATCGACAGGTCTGACCGAATTAAAGCATTACAGAACCTTCCAATCATAAGGTCAGACATACTGTTTGAACAAGAAAACTATAGGTATCAGAGACAGAAGCAGAAATCCCGCCTCGAACGGGAAATACAAGAGAAATGGGATAATGAATACAAAGACATGGATCCAGATGAACGGAACACGAAATTTTACGCAGAAAAATGTGAAAATGCCCCAGAAGTGCGCTACGAAATAGAAAAAATGCGTCAATTAAAACTAAAAAGTTATGAAACTGTGGAAAAGAAGGAGGAAAAACGAGTGTACAAGTTTTTTGCTCCGGACGGTAGACCATACAATATAAACCAAGCAAAAATAGACTTTGTTTTTAGTGATCATGATCCTGAAAACTATATTTTGGACTTAGCAGTGTATAAACACATGGATTCAAATCTTGTTGATGTTGATGTCCAGCCTAACTACGTAAGAGTTATGATTAAAGATAAGACATTCCAACTCCATCTACCGACCGAAGTCGACACTACCAACTCTACCGCCAAGCGATCACAGATCACAGGACACTTGCTTGTAACCATGCCAAGATGTAACGCTGTTGTTAAAAAGCCTCCTATGCCTAAAAAAGATAGTAATAAAAAAGCCCAGCTATTCTCGGAACATACAGCAAAAGATTGTCACAGTGATCACAGTGGCCAAACAACGAGAGAATATTTAGAAATAGGTCCAGCAGACAATGTTCTAGATTTTTGTAAAATAACTCAGTCGAGACCGACGCCTGATTACATTGATCCTAGAATTAAATTAGTTGGAAAACAGCCATCGTCAGACTTTGTTGATAACCCAGAGGTGCCTGACCTCATTTAAAGGTTAACTCATTCATGGACAAAACGTGTAGAAGCAAAAAAACGAGCTAGAAAGAGAAGACAGTTTTGTTTGTATAATCTTTATTTTTTTTTTCATTTCTTTAATTTATTAGAGCGCCAATTGATGCAGTCTTAATTTGACATAAACATCTAGTTTACTATTATATTATTATTTATAGTGTAGTGTACTTTAGATGTACAGTCACTAGCACCAATATGTATCCACTAAGCAAAATTCAAAAGCGATTTTCTCATGGAATAACGACAGCAACTTTGAGATAGGACCTATTTAATATTAGTGTGGGTTCCAAAATACTATGTTCGTAATAACATAAACTTACAATCACCACAGTAGGAGAAAATCACTTTTTAAAGTTGCTAAGTGTACACATTGGTGCTCGTGACTGTACCGGAATAATAATGTGTAACAGGTTGGAAAATAAAATAAAGTGTATATTATTAGCACATTTGACTTATTTTTATAATTTAAGTAGATCCATTAGATATCTTACATTAGGAACAGAATAAATAACTTAAATAATAACATTGTTGAGACTGCACAAATTAACTATTGACTATAAAAGACGGGCAATGAGGAAATTCATGTTGCATCAATATCTCTATTTTGCAAAGAAAATATGAGATTGATGCTACGATTAATATAAAAGTTAAAGCTACACTTGAATGCTTAACATAATTACTTTTAAGGATTAGTCATTCAATTATACATATAATTCAGTTTAGAATGACCTGATCACCTGACAAACACAAAACAGATAATTTGCCATATATTTAAAATACAGCCGTGAACTCGTCGCAACTCATAAAAATACTTCTCTTTTTTATTAATAATTAATTATCTAAGTATCTATCTAGATTTGATGACTCTCAACAGCATCAAGCGGCAGGCCGTTGGTCGCAGCAGGCGGCGCGACCATGAACGACAGGAACCCATCAACGTCTCGCATTTCCTTGGACGTAAACTTGGCAGAAATCTGGTGCCGACCAGCCCACGGTGGCGTCAGCTTATACTGAGCAGTCGCAAACTCTCCTGGCGCCACATTCTGGAAAAACGGAAAGTTACGTCGGTAAGTAAGCTTCGCATGAATCCAAACAGGTTGCCTTGCGGCACTCCTAGTAGCACTACTCGAACGCGTAGTAGTTCACTTAATTTAAGACAGATGGCGCTGGTAGTGTCGCTTGAAAAGATTATATTGGACACGATTTTACAGTAATATTTCCAGTATGATTAAGTAAAAACGAATTTCAATTTAATGTTAGGTATAAAAAACTAGAGTTTACTGATTTACAAATATGGTTTCAATATGTTTAGAAAAACGTGAAAGGGTATGGCCTAACTATCCATAAAAAAATCATATCAAGTAAACTTACCTCATTTAATTGAATCTTAAGCTGCTCTTCAAGACCAGGTCCTTGAATGTAGAACTTGCCCTTGGTGAGTGGGATGGGCAGTGGGTTCTCCACCTTAATGGAGACTGTGAACTCCTGGCGTGACACCGGTTTGCCTTCAATGCTGATCTTGATGTCAGGGTTGCGGACTCTGAAGTCATCCTGCGCGAAGAAGTCGAATTTTCTGTCCACGATTGAGGCTAAGCAGGCGATGTTGAAGGAAGCCTGTAAGATTATAAGGTTAATATTGTTAATAAAGCGTAAGATTTAAATAAAGTAGATGGGTAGGATAATAAATTCATGCAGTACAGTATTTATTCATTTCATTCCAATATGTCTATGAACAAGAAATTCACTATCAGCATGTATCAGAAATTAACGATATGATAAATTCCATTACTAGGAATAGTATCATAAATTATGAAATATTACTATACATAGACTCTTAAAGACACGCTTTCATCGCCTATAGGGCCCTAAGTAAAATATACAGATTTCCAAGTCCTAAAATCCATACCTTTTCCATAAAAATATCAAAATTACCTGATCAACCAGCTTCTTATAATATTCATCAAAGGTGACCAGCATCTTGATGAGCTCTTTGCCTTCTGGTTCCATCTTTAAATCGAACTCGGTCCTCTTCACTCCTTCACCGGTTACTCCCGTGTACGTCACTGTGTCTACACGGAGGATACCCTTCACTTGGTGTGAGTTCGTAGTTGAACGATTCTTGATGTGTAAGACCTGGAATTAATAAACATTTTGTATGAACACCTACATACATATCTTTAATTGTCAAGGGTCAGACTGACAATAAGAAGAAATAGCCTTAAATGTTATCCATATGTTTATTACGACTTTGTATATACCTTCAACTGTATCGTTCCTATTACTGAACTACTCGTATATCAAACGTTATAGACGATTTTTATTCCGTAGCAGTTTATTTGGGTTAATTGAAAGCATTTATCCAACTTCTAACTCAAACAGTGGAGTTTAAAAAATAAATACATACCACATTGAAGTCCTGTCCAATCTTGATGTCGTCGTGTAGCTCGAAGTCAAAGGTGACGTCATTGAAGGCATCATTGAGGTAGTACCGCGCAAAGATGCTCTCCGACTTGCGCAGCGCCTTCTCCATGGTCATGCGTTCTTCACGAGACCGCTCTGGGTACTTGTATGTGTTTGTAATGTCCTGCAATTTTGATAAAGTGTTGTTAATCATTAATAATTATATTCTTCAAATAAATAAATCATTTATTTTGGATCAAACACTTTTATACATTGTACGAGTATAAACCTGCCAAACTGCGTAACAGGTTGTCGGCAGAATTAGCCCTCATACACATTTGGTATAAACAATATAATTAATCATCTAAATAGGTAGATACAGATAGTTTCAATGGACGGTAAGAATATTATTTTTAGTTCAATAAAGTCAGTTCAGTGATCAAACGATTAATTATTGTCACATGTTGCGAACATTTAATTCAGCAATGCCTTACACCTTACATACTCGTGCAACAAATTTTCTTTACACTGGAGTTTTAGTTTTGCGTTAACAAGTTATTTCATCAATCGATTTTGCAGCGATTTTATACTGTTCCAATAGGTTTTAAATGTACGATCATAAGTATTTAATCCAAAGCTTTATTTAATTCCTGCTCAATTGAAATATTTAAAAACCCAGTCTAAACTAGGATAGCTCTTTTTTGTAGAATAAAAATGTAACAGATGATGATGATGATGATGATGATGTGTGTGTTTTTTTGTTAGAAAAATCCCACATACCTCTCGTTCCATTTTGCCAATAGTTTTAGTTGAAATATTCTGTCCGATCGAGACTGTGTCACGAGCCATCAGTTTCAGTGGTTGGATCTCGCCGGAATATTTCCATAATACCTGAAAATTAAAAACATCAAAATCGGTTAGGAACTGTCTTGTGTTATATTTCGGCGGTTAAGTATTGAAGGATGTATCTTAAAATACCTTATCAGCATTGACTTCAGCGAAAACGTAGGCGGCATCGTAAGGTCTCTGCAGTTCTCCGTCCCTGACTGCTCGCAGTGAAGCTGGTCCACAACGGAACACGTCCTCAGAGGTCTCTTGCGGCGTCGAGTCCAGGGCCTGCCAGCCGCCGTACTCTGGGCCCAAATCTGGACGGTCCATCCATACCTGTAAAATGGCAGTATAATCATGTTAAATATCATTTAAAAAAAAACGTGGTATTTTATTCTTATCTTGAGATCGGTTCATATCATAGAAATCTTATATCTATGGTTCATATAGTCAGAAGCAATATTCAAATGTAAGTGGCATCTGCTACATCGAGAGAATCACACAGAGAACACATTCCGTAATAAAAGCCTAAGGCCTAAGTACGAACACCATAAAGTATAAAGATTAAAAGTTAATAGCTTTAAACATTTAAACGGTATCTGGGTTAAGTTATTTATACGATTAACGAAATGAGTCATCAATCGATCTGATTTTGGCGTAGGACGCAAGCGCATACACTTAGAGACTATTTTAAGCTTCGATAATAATGCTCGTAGTAGCAGTAACCCACGATTTGTTGCATCATAAAAATCGAAATCGTGCAAAACGCACGAATACACACTAAATGCATATGTAGTAAAACAAACAACACTACACCAAAGCAGCCACAATCAGCAACAAAACTCTGCATAGTTGTTCTCCTCACCTCATTCCAAACGTGGTAGTTCCACACAGAGTCTCTGGTGAACTCCTCCAGAGTGTTTCCTTCATCATCCTTGATGATATCGATAGTGAGACTTCCTTGACTGTCGTGAGCTGCATCGTATCCTGACACTGGTCGGCAAGGAATACCAAGAGCTCGGCAAACTGCGAAACATTATAACAATTTTTAAACCATTTCATTTAGCCGTTGAAATCAACGTTACTAAGAATCTGCATCTCCTATTTTTTATTGAAATAAATAATATAGGTACCTACGCATAATTTCTTTCAAGAAACAAAGGCTTATAATAATAATACCATTTATTTCAGGCGACACAGGCCCATAGAAAAATACCTTAACCTAAACATACATATTTTAATATCAGCAAAAAACTTGTGTTAATAAATAAGGCTACTAATACCGCTAATAATACCGTTAGCAGTGATAGCCTAGTGGTGTCACCGTCAGACTGCCAAGTCATAGGTCTCGAGTTCGAACCCAAGCCTCCTCTGACCCAAACCTCTGACTTTTCGGATTTATGTGCGTATTGTATAATTATCACTTGCTTCAAAAACGGTGAATGAAAACATCGTGAGGAAACCGGCATGCCTGAGAGATATTTCTTGACGGCATGTGAAGCCAAGTCAGAGGCTCATGGGCAGCTTTAAAACTCTGACACCAGGTTAGTTACTAACCACACGAAAAGTAAGTATATTACCGTTTAAAGTGTACCTACTGCTGGTTGTATGGGTAATAATTTAATTTTAAAGTTCTGTGGTGAACAATTCGACATCTTTTGCTTATTTTGCTGAATATTGTAACCACACTTACTCGTAGTCAGCACACCGGCGTACACCCAACATTGTCCATATTTGACGGGCTTCTTCTTCTCATAATACTTCTGTAGGATTGCCAAGGAGCCGACCCACTTAAGTGGATGTGTGCCTCCGCTGTAGTCCGACACCTCAGTGGCCCAGTTACCGATGATAACACCATTGTCGTCTTGTGCGTTCACGGCAGCTGACAACGCCCTGCATGTCCGGATTGGATCACTTCTGGCTCGGCCTTTTACCTAAAAATAAAGGTTCGGTAAATAATTCTAGTAAAACAACGAGTCATGATTACTCGCAAACGTTAAGATGACGGATCTCTCCGCTTTTCTTATCTAGAAAGTTCAGGCAAAACTAGTTTCTAAGTGGAAATCTAAAAGCAAATACCTTTCCAATTTCTCTGACTAGATAAAGTGCACAGTCCAATATATCTTTCTCGTATTGTGCGTAGTTCCAGGGTGTCGGTTTGATACGGTTGTATACTCCTCTGAACATCAATCCTCCATCTTCTAGCACATATTCGTCACGATGACTGTGACCTGAAAAAAAATCCCAATTATTTATTTATTTTGGTTTGCTTTTTTTGTTATAAATTAGTTTGTGACAGTAGACACATTCATGATTTCTTGAGACAAATATTAGAGAAGCAGTTGATTTAAAGTTTCCGGTTGTGCAAGCAGACACCAATCACAAGAGTTATTTTGCATCTGTTCCGTGTGGTGCCGGACGTAAAGAATAGTACCATCCCATTTCTTCCCGTGGGTGTCGAAAAAGGCGACTAAGGGACTTACTAGAGAATGGGCAGCAGCGTTCTCTATGCATTTTAACACCATACTGCGATCGCCAACCCGCCTGCCAAGCGTGGCGATTATGGCAAACCCCCCCATTTTTCGGCTGAAATGATGATTTTGCGTCTTCATCATCCTAAGCGAATTACTATTTTATGACTACTATTCTTTTCATCAATCGGAAAATGTACGTACCTGGCATATAAACAGTATCAGTCAAGCACCAAGGGTTGAAGAGTACGTAGATTGGCAAAGGATGTCTATAGCTGAGAGAGCTGCCTCCACTAAGTCTTGTGTCCACATCGAGCCTCCAGGCGGCCACAATGCAGTCCGCGGCAGGGGTCACAGCTACCATGAGGTGAGAGTCCATCTGACCCTCGTAGGTCGCACTCCATGCTCCGAAGGTCTCAGAACCCTTCTCCAGTAAAGGAACAGCGGCGGATGTTTCGTCTGACGGTCCTCGTGTTTCAACATCTGCGCAACACAATTATGGTCATGCCATGGCATTATTTTGATCACTTACGTAGTGTGGCCCTAATGTGAAGGTTTACGTAATATCCCATTAGTATCGGTGTTCCAACACGTAATTGACAAGATAAATAACAGGCGCCTATATTTCAAAATGGGACCTTGAACATTTAACATGTTCAATGCTAGTATCGGTATCTGCGATCAAATAATCCTAACCAACTGAATGGACATCCTCTTACGGAATCCTTTTTTTGCGTCATGGTCATCAACAAACAAAGAGGGCTTATCTAAAAACCCTGTTTATTTTTAGATGAGAAAAATGTTTGTGTAACTTTTAAGTCGACTTTGATCAATTCGACCTCGTTTTAAGTAACACAAATTTGTGGAACTACATCTAGACATCATTTTAGGTCCAGCAAACCTGTTGTGGACCTACCCACGACTTAAGAAATAAATATACAGACCTGCAACGTAGAAAATAAAGGAGACAGCATCTCTACTGGCATCGTACGGCCTGTTCAGTAATATATCTAGTTTGAAGGCCTGCCCTCGTCGCACGACCAGGCATCTGTCGACGGTCCTCGTCATCAGGTTAAACTTGTTCGTATGGTGGTTCTCGCCATTTGTGTCGACACAGAAATCAATTCCCTGCACAGCAAGCACGCCCTGGCGCGTCGCGTCGACGACATCTGAATAAACAAAGAGAAACTATGTTACAATGCATTCAATAACTACAATAATATCTCACGAGGACCTGTTGCAGAATAATTGAGAATGACTCATTTGAGACCTTGAAATTAGGATTAATTTTTGCCTACATCAAACAAGCTTAGTTATCCTAACTAATATCATACATGCGACAGTGAGTTTATTTGTTTGTTACGCTTTCACGCGGGTAAATCCGCGGGGCACAGCTAGTATCCTAACTAATATTATAAATGGGAAAGTGAGTTTGTTCGTTTGTTTGTTACGCTCACGATCAAGCGGCTGAACGGATTTAGATGAAATTTGGCACGTGGGTAACCATAACTTGGAGAAGGACATAGGCTACTTTTCATCCTCGATTGCAGACAAAGTCGCGGGCAACAGTTAGTTACTTATAAGCTTATCGGAATGTCAAAATATATCACCGAAAAAATTGGTACCTACTATTATTATTGAAATTCTAAATAAAATGAGTGCACCCACATCGAATTCAGCCCATATCGTAAATATAAGCTAAGCGCGAATGGATCATTATGAATGAAAACTTCTGAACCACTATTCGTCATGGTCAAAAATTTTCGCGCCCAAGAATTGGCTACTAGCCAGGACGTCAATCCTACAATAATACATTATGCACATATCGTAATATCCTAAATAATAGTGGACTACATTTTGATTTTGTGATTAGATTTTACTTGAACAAATTCATCAAAGATAATAACTTTCGCTGAATTTGGTCACTCACTGTCATACCGCCTTATTCATTGCTTCTAGTGTACCTAAATAGGGAACTAAATGTGATGATGACTATATTTTTTATTTCAATTGTTTATCTGGCTTATCATTTATTACCTGGTTGAAACGGCACATTCACAATAACATGTCTTTCCTGCCTCCCAAAATACCGCCGCCACAAACTTTTAAAATACTCCATTATTTTACGATCACACTAATTTAAACATTACAGAATCACTAATATCCACACATAAACATCCGCCAGTTTCGTTCACAATCGAGCACAGTCCGTACGCTGCTAATTATTTGAACAAACGTGTAGTTCTTTTTGCATGCCGTCATGGACTGCGAGCTGCAGTGTGAAACTCAGCATCTACTCCTACATCCAAGACGGATGGTGATGTCATAGTCAACAAGCAATGAAAAGCTTCATCCAGTTACCGAGAAACCGATTTTGTTCATTGACAAAACCAAGGCTAGTCAGTGTTACTCATATCATTAGTATCTGACAAAATCATGCCTTAGATAGAGAGGTGATATCATGAGATGTCATCTTAACTGAACTATGAATTAATTGCTAAACAATTTATAGACACTAATGAAATAACTCGGGTATTAAATCAATGATTAGTCAAGAAAAAAGACAGATATTAAATTATTATAAAGTCCATACAATTTAAATTTAATAACCATTTTTTCAATTGCCATGCACTATGGAGTCAGCAGGTAATTCAATAGATATAGGTAACACATATCTATTAATTAACACTAACATTTAACCCTTTAATGCGGGTCAATTGAAGTCGTGCGTTCTCTGTATCTTCATTTGATAACCACTGAGTAATTCATTACGAATGTATATTTAAAGAACATAAATTGATTGCCTATGAAGGTCAAAATGTATGGTGGATCTTTAAATTGAATGGATGTTGGACATTTTAGTGATCCAGTGATTTTGTGTGCAAAATGCTCAACTAGCGGGACATATCCTTCAAAATGATCACGCAAATAGTTCTTAATGTAGCCGACGTTGTATCTAAATTGGAGTTAGACAACTCAATACCATTGACCTCACAAACTTTTAGAGCTGGGTCGCTAAGCAACAACTTGAGCATACTAAACACTAAACAAGGCCGGTCGACTCCTTTCATCGTCCGTCTGGTAAATAACTTATTTGGTATTAATTACCACGTGGGACGCTAGACCTGCTATACCGGGATATTATGTCGGCCTTCAGAATAATCAGCGAATAATACTTGGTCCCCACACACATCGCACACGGCGATCGCGTAGGATCGCGATTAGGAAACGATGGAAGATGCGCTTAGATAACTATTAATTGAGACCATATTAAGATGAACACTTGATTTTAATTTATGAATGTGATCTTATCTTCTGGATTATTCAAATGGTACGTGCACGTGTGATGTCTTGATCATCAGTGCTTTACATTTATCAGATCCACTTACAGCCTATGTCGCCTGCGATCTAGATGATAGAAATGTCTTGGTTGGTTATACTGACAAGGTAACAAGCTTTTGCTTAACAACTTTTTAATGACTCGTCTTTGTTTCCATCTATTCAATTTTATTTATCTTATTCATCGTGTTCTTCTTCATCAGCTTCTTATGGATATGATGCCGATCCAGAAAATAATTCGAATTCGGTCACTATTTTAAAACACTCCTCGCACTTTTTTATATAGATCTCATAAATTAGAGCCAGCACATCGAAGTGGGCTAATTTTCATCCCATAAAACTGGACGAATGCTGAGCATTATCTTTACTTCGGTATGTGACATTATTGCTGCGTTCTTAGAGAGTGGCTTCCAAAAGTGATAAAGTATTTTTTATGACTCCTTCATTCCTATATTGTCAATTGTTTTATGATGGCATTCCACTCTAAAAGTAAACAAGACTATATATAGGTATAGGGATCAATAATTTACTACTAATTACTCAAGATAAGGAAATGTTTGTGTTATAAGTAAACATATTTAAGTAAGTAAGCTTATGTTTACTTAAAAACAATTCAGAAAGTTAAACATGCAGACGAAATTCGCGCATTTTGACTGTCAATGCTGAATATTTTAGTCCTACTTCATGTCAGATTTTTTAAATTTCTTGAAGAAAATTCTTTTAAAGAAAATTATGCGCTAAAGAGTTTTAGAGCTTCACAACTTTGTATTTTAATTTTCTCTTTACTTCATTCGGGTTTTTTATTGTTTGTTTTGATAATTTACTACCGCTACTTATTATTTTCCACGGGAAAAAAATATCAGAACTTTACCAATTACTTACAATTCTTTTAATTGAATCTAAAAGAAAATAAGATCGATAGATTCTTCCGAAAAATTGATTTCGTATTTTTCAACCTGACCTACATTTATTTGACTACTGCATCACCACCTGCTGACAATAACTCCATTACGATCTAGAATTATGATCGTGCGCACGAAACACGAACTTTTTAATTATTTCAGTCTATTTCAGGAACGAATCTCAGTTTCAGTGAGTCACTTACAACCAAAGAATTACGTAAGAACGGAAGGCGATGGTCTTCAAAATTTGGATATTTTTATTTACTTGCTTAGTTAAGAAAACGCCGCGATGTCCGGATATTTTGGCAACTAACTGTTGACTTTGACAAATGTGGAGAATATCGCACATCCTCAACCTTTTTGAAGGTCCTCAGTTCCCGCTGAGTAATGCATTCTTTGAAGTCACCCAGTTTAGTCATTTAATATAGTCACATTAATTTATAAGAATTTTAGGAAAAAATCAGTAGGTCAGTGGGAACCATTTCCAGTAAAACAATTAAGTTATGTATGTATTAATGTTCTTGGTATTAATACAGCTATTATTTAGCAGAACAAACGATGACAAAATAGTCTATGTGCAAGGCTTATTTGATGAATGAATCGGTTTACGTAAAGACCGCCTTCACTCCTCGAGGTCCCGTTGCATTTAATTTATTCCGAAAGGTTTTTTTTTTAATTATTGACATTTACACAGCTAAAGAAGACTGAAAAAATTGGCAGTGTTAATGACATGGTTTTCATTTCCAAGTCCAGGTTTGTTACCTACTTAATATTACGAATGACAATTAGGTACAGTACTGTAGTTCACACATTGAAGATGCAGTCGCATCTTCACATATTAGGAATTCGTGCGTGACCTATCGGAAACCGGTTTCATGCATATGTAGGTAAGTAAGTATTGTACCTACGTTAATTAGTAATTAGACAATGTAATTAATAATTACATTTGTCTTTCGTATTCAATTGTATATATAATTATCCTAGTTGGTGAGTTTTCTAGTGATGGTTCTTAGACATGTTATATCAAAATCGGTACAGCCGTCTGAAGATTATCAGCTCTTTTCTAGTGGATGAATGGATTTGAGCGTCTTCCACAGGTTTGATCGATTTGAAATTTGGTATTCTGTTACTTCAATGATATTAGAAGAACATAGTAACCTTGACCTGATGCTGCAGCATCACCTGGAATTTGCAGGATATCCAAACCCCTTGTACCAACTTACAGCTCAGGTATCGTGTTTGGGTTCATTGAAATGGTCTCAATGAAATGACGAAATGTTTGTGTCCGGGGTTAGATTTACTGTACCAATTTTTCTAGTAATAAAGATTTTATTATATTATTTATTATTAGTACTCAAGAAGCTAATTAACTAGGTTTTATGTGAGATATTTTATGTGTGGATGTTTACAACTGTCAATCATGATCGAGCCTTTAAAGTTATCGAATGTATGGACGAAGCAAAATTGTAGGACGGATCTGCGCTAGCGCTCGCCAGTTCACCTTGGAATTGCATGTCATGACATAAGCGTACAGCCTCTATTTCTTATTCATCAACTTGTTTAAGAAACATTCCTATAAACAACGTTTTATATAACTGTACTTTCGATTTCTAAAAATGCATGCATTTATTGACGCAGCCATTGCTTATTTATTTATGACTAGTTTTTGGCCGCGAGTTCGTTCGCGTGAAGTTTCTTGTTTTAACATAAAATATATGATATGAGTTTATGACACTCGGTAATACTGTAGCTTCCCATTAGTGAAGGAATTTTCGGTATCGGGTCAATAATTCCGAAGATTACGCACTAGGTACATACAAACTCACAAACTTTACCTTCCTCTTTATAGTATTATTATTACGAGTATATATTACTAGGCGACCCGCCCGTACTTCGCACGGATTTAGCGTTTTATAAAACGTCGTACACAAAACTTTATACACCTAAAACTTCCTCATGAATCACTCCGTCCATTAATGAAAACCGTATGAAAATCCGTGAGGTAGTTTTTGAGTTTATCGCGTTCAGACAGACCGTTGAAAACCTCATCAAAATCGGTGGCGTATTTTAGAAGAACAACACTACACGACTTTGTTTTATAATAAGTATACATGGTGGCACGGATATCGACGCGAAAACTGATACCATGGATCTGGACTGGACCGGTACATGATTCTGAATCCCCTGCGTTGAAATTTTTCGTCGGTAATTTAAAAAAAATCTCCTGTTCTATACATTTTGACCGCGTAGGTATTGTACTTTGCTATGGAACAGCAGATTTTTTTTCAAATAACCCACCAAAAATTTCAACTCAGCTTCAGGATTATGTACTGAATCCATGGTATCAGTTTTCGCGTCAATGTTTTTGCCACCCTGTATATATAGATCTACTGATATTATAGCAAGTATAGACAATAGTAATCTAAGTAATGTACAACAAACTGTTCTTATTTTTTTAAGAATAGTGTTTTTTATTACCTACATGTTCTCAGACATTGACTGTATTATCCTTATGCAAGACAATAGTCTTATTGCAATTAGTAACAAGTAGGTAGAACCACAGAACGTATGTTTAACTAATAAACACATGAATGAATAATCATACCTATGTTATTATTATTAGGTATTTCGCAATGGGGAAAACTCAATGAGTTAGAGGTCTATGACAACTCAATTTAGTACCTAATTAATTAATTACGAATGTGTAACATTCCCATATAAGTCCAGTAGGAAGGAAAGGGCTACATATACTTAATACAATTTACCGTGAATTATTGTTTACCTAGTGTTTCGATACATATTAGGCAATTCACGTAGATGGATAATGCGATTGCAACAGGTATTTTCTGAACCCCAATTCCTAGTTTATGAATGAATACGCAAATTACCAACAGATATACCTATTACGCGTAAATAGTTGGTAGATCAAACAGTGCCGAATAGTTTCCAAAAATAAGGCTTTATAGTTCTCAATCAACTAAGAGAACAAAACTTATTATTTACTTATTATTATAAAACACAATATGACTTGTTTTATCGTAACGTCTTGCAGGTAATTAATAGGTACACTACTACATGCGTAGGCGCCAATGCAATGACGTACCTATGCCCCATACATATAAAGAAATATTCCTAAATATGCTTTTTTAATAGGCGCCGCCAATTACTGTATCTGTTTGATTTTTTATAAAATTATAAACAGTCAAATGTCATTGCAGGGTCAGCACAACCACAATAGAAACGGTTTTTGTCGACGGAAGAATAGACAAAATGACAGAAAACAGTCACAATCTGTCATTTTGTCTATTCTTCCGTCGACAAAACCCTTTTCTATGGTTGTCACGCTACGCTTGCTGGGGATGTTTATTGTTTAGTGACCTCACAAACAGCAGAATTACTAGAAAAAAATAGACTATAAAAAAACATCAAGTCTTGCAAAAGTCCGTAAAAAATATGGAGATTCATCTCGTACCAGACCAATATTATCGTTTGCTTATCACTTTGTGCTAATAGAGTCATCTTAATAGAACCTGATAAAAATTTGAACTTGCGTTTGATATTTTATAACTGAACTATAAACCATAATAAAAATCCCCATACCAGTACAAGTACAGACATACCAATAGGTACCATCGCGGATAAAACTAACTTACTTTTCGACCTTATTGCTTAAGCAATAAGGTCGAAAGGCGGTCAGGCGTCAGTGTCCGCGATGTATCCTACGTGCAGTGTAAACCAGTTCACAAACAGTAGCGTTAAAATATCGAGAGACCTCGAGGGACCAAACAGGTTAGACACAAAGTGATAAATGGTAAAACTAATAGTAGCTCTACTGACATCAAGGTAGTGAAGTCGCGATGTTTGGGACGCAAAATCTTTCGTACTATAAAGAGAAAATTTAATAAAAAAAACACTACTGTTTTCATTTATTACAAATATTTTTGATTCTGTTATAATTTCAATAAATTATGAATTAAATTTCTCATGTATTAGAGCTGGCTGAATTGCACAACTCACACTTAGAAAATACACAATGTTTTGAAATATAGGTCTTTGTTTAGAAGAGCGTGTGTATGAATTTCAATTTCTAATATCGTCGCTCTCTCACAATTTATACCATCATTGTTGCTTCAGTTTTCGCCGCGATACCAGGCTGTGCTAAATAAAAGCCACAAGTTTTATTTTTAACTCACTTCAAAACGATAGAAAGCCATAAATTAAACTGTGTTTGTAATCAACCTTGTTTGTTTCTGTCATATTTAAATTTCGAATTCTCTGACAGGAAAATATAGGCCATAATAAGTTTCCGAACGAACATTGGACCGTGTTCAAAAGTTTTACTTGCACTTTCATTCATGTTTTATTGACGATCGCATTAACTCTCAACGAGTAGGGGAACTCTACTATGTAAACACAGTAACTTAAACTAACAAAAAAAAAGCTTAATTTTCTAATTACTTTAGTGAGTAGGTACTGAAAAGTTAGCTGATTTTGAATTACTTAGGTACTGAAAAGTTAACTAAAATGTTGTGATGAAATGAATGATGGGATGTTGACAAATTTTTTTTACCCATCAGGTAGATTATTAAAAAATATTGGACACATACTTTTTCTTTGTTTACGTAATCAAAAGGTTACGACAATACATTGAGTTAAAATGTGGCATGACGTCACTCCGCGTTAGATTATATACTGACTTGTGACATAGCGAGCCCCCCACTCCCCAACATTAATGCGTTTTATGTAAACCATATTTTATTAATATGATAAAGCAAAAAATATGTTTTTTTTTGCCCAGGAAAAGGTGGAATAGACTATCAATACCTAATTTCGTTTTCATAACATTGTTAAGATAATTGTCCTTGTCTAATATTTTAATTAGAAAATATCTTTACCTTCTTCTATACGAAAAAACTGTGAATTACAATATTTCTGTGTCCACTAGGTACATTTGTAGGTATTACAGAATAACTACACCTAAACAGTGAGTCATTAGAATCAAACCAAAATTAAACTAACAACCAAGTCTACACCTAAAATCTTGACAAGTTAATTTGTAATTTGAATTACACCTACACTATTTTACTAGTAGGTACCAATCCTTTTTACAAAGAACTTGAACAATGTAACAATTGCACATGCATCATTTGTTATGTTCTACTTGCAAGTTACCATACAACTAAGTTTTTTTTAAATGTTCGATATTTTCTCATTTTCAGTTTTATGTAAGTTTCAGAACTTTTCAGGTTTTTTATTCAAAAAAACTTCATTTTCATAAAATTTCAGGAGTTATTAGAGATTATTTTAGTTACACTACTCCAAAATACGGATGCATAAGTAGGTATTTGTACCTTTTGATGTCTCAGCAGGTAGAGTCGATGTCACCTTTCGGTTTCATCGTAACCATATTTTATTAAAATTATTATGTTAATGATTAGTTACCAACACGTGTTATCTATTATAAAACATGAGGTAACACAATGTTTTGCAAGTTAATCAAAACACATACGTAGGTAAACTCATTATCTTAAATGTGAACATGGAAGAAATATTATCATCAATTGAATATATTTAATTTATATTTAGAGTTTATATCATCAGTCAGATTTTAGTCATTATTTATTTAAGGTGACCTTGACTTACCGTTAGCGTAAGAGCTGTCCCATTGAGGAGGCCGCGGCAGCTCTTTGAGGTCATAGGAATCCGATTTGCGGATCCCACAGCACAAACACTGTGGCGGGCAACAGTGGGCCAACTTGCTCTTCACAGCACCCATTTCACTATAACCAACTCACTAATAACCACATAAAAAATAAAATGAACTATAATCTCTTTCAACTCGTTTTAGAGACCACTCTAATATCAATTAACGCACAAAAAACGCGATTAGATCATAACCGTTTAAAAAGATCCTTAGTACTGTAGAGGTTTTGTCTGCAGTACGCACAGTATGCACAGTTTGCCACAATGTAAACAAATTATCAGCTGTTATTTGAATTAATGGTTTATCGTTTGGATAAACAGTCACTTGCGTAGCTCTTATGAAATTAAAAGCTTGTGTGTACGTTGTCTTGCGCGTGCGCACCTCGGCGCGGGATCAGTTGATCTGTGCTCAGTCTCTGCTGGGCATCCTCACTACCTTCGCTCGCATGACCGCTTATCACCACCGCGGAATGTAGGGTCACGTCACGTCACGTCACGTCAACGTCAGTCTTTCACAGGAATCACTACTAATGAATCACAATTAAACCTAAATCATAACTACGCAGGGTGTATAAGTAATAAAAATCCCCATAAGTGTCAATGAGTACACAAAATATGGAAAGTGCCGCTTCTAACGTACATGATGATATATAGGTCGCAGCTACTTGTTCCGCTGAAACTTTTTAGTCACTATTCTTGACAGAGTCAGCAAATAAATATGACCTCAGACATCAAAAGTAGGTAAGTAGGTGCACCTGATATTCCTAACTTTAAAATAAAATACCTTTGAAAATAGAAATAAATATTGTTTTTAACCCACTTCCCACTAAAAGGAGGAGGTTATATTGACGAATTTACAAAATATATTTTTTGATTTGAAAGGGTATACTTCTGAGATCCTGGAGAAATCGAGAGAACTCTTCAAATATTATAGGCGTGTCTATAGCGATTTGGGTATTTTTTACAGTAATTCGTGCAACTGAGTGGAACTGATGATGAGGACCACAGATGGCCCCACAGAAAACTACTCAATAATAATTATTTCACGGGTTGTGATTCGATTACTTTAGGTAATATGGTTGCCAAGCGATTTATGCTCGTCACAATGCATATGGAGAACTGGAGCTGATGATGAAGGACCAGGAGAACTCTTCAACGATTAACGTCCCTGCATCGGGAAAAACAATATTTTGTAAAAAGGTAATGAGCAATTGACATTAGATTATTGTAACTTAGATAAATTACAAACTGCACCACTAAACGACGAGAAATAAAAAGTTTTTACAAAATAAAATAACCGACTTCCAAAAAAAATACTTAATTTTCGGAAGTCGGTGTCTTTGGTTTTGTATTTTCGTTATTTGCCACCGACTTCCGAAATTTAGGTTATTTTTCACTTTGTATTGTTTTTTTGGAAGTCGGTTATTTTTATTGTAAATAAGTTTTTATTTAATGACATAGCATATCATACAGATCTGATAATAAAATGATGGGTAAACTTGCATTCGAAGATTACCTAAAAAAATTAAAAAAGGTTGCATTGCACTGTTAAAAGTAGGTACAGTGTGTTTTATTATATGAAAGAAAGCTACAATAAAGACTTAACAAGAAAAAACAATAAAGACTCTAATGGCATCTGATCCGCAGTGACCAGTTTTCAGCTATTTAACTCTCTTAAGGCGCAGATATATGCCAGTGACCTTGAGTGGTTAGCTTGCGAGTTCTGTACTGAGCTCACGCAACGCATCGTATGGTATGTATGATACATAAAACAAAAGGTATTTTAACAAAACACGTATACAAAAATATCAATAGTTAAATTATCTTTCAAATGTTTCAGAAAAATGCGCTTGATAGATTTTGCGTGATTCTCAGTTTTTTATCCGCATTAAACATAACTTTACAAATTAATTTCACTATGTAATATAAACAATCAAAAATATTCGAAAACAATTCTCTAATTTAATTTAATTTGACGTGATCTTCAGTATAAAATCATAAAAAGTCGGTTATCGTCGCCTTTAGTTACTAAAAAGGTTGCATTAACATTTTTATCATTCATTTTCCATAAAGAAACTTGGGCACGTAAGAACTTTTACGAGTTTGGTAAATAGAAGAGTATGACTACAGTGCGATCGCGTACAATCAATCATTTTCCTAATCAATTCCACTGAATTATCCTTGTTTCTCCTCCTGTTTTACTAACGATAACTGATTACATTACCTTCCTATACAACTTATGTATCATTAATCTATAGCTATAATTATGAACTTGATCTTGTAATAGGCACGTGCACGTGTGTTTTACAGACTCGCCTTGTTTGTACATCATACCGTGAACAAACATAACAGATACTAAACGTTTGACAAAATAAAGTTACACATGATTATGTTAATTTACTACATAGGTGACATCATCGCCCACGTCTCGGCACTCAAGATCTTCCTCGTACTTGGTTGATGAAGGCCCTAGTCTTCAATTAAATCAATCAGTTTTTCCTTTTTCTTTATGAATGAATACATACATACAATGAATCGTATTATTCAGTATTGTTAGTAATTTTCCAAGAATCCGTAATTATATCATAGTTGCGGTCAAAAAGACGTTTCAGACAGCCCAGACATTGACGCATCTGTGCCAGTACCAGTTGACTATGACCTATTTGATTCCGCAAGAAAAAATAATAATTTCAGAGAATAATATGGATTAAGCTCTAGTTTGATTGCACAAAAACAAAGATCATAAATTAAAACTTAATTTAGGAAGTGTTTAAGATAAAAAAGACAGGTTTTACGTAGTATCTTTAAATGGCTTCTGACTCATCGAGATAAGGTGACCTTCTAGAATGCCATACTAGTTACCTACTGTTACGAGAAGCATGTAGCAGGTTAGCCGTCAATAAATGTCATCGAAGCACCTATTACAGATAAATAGATTATTTGTAACATAATGGGTGCTTTAATAACACTGATCTGTACATAACAATAATATCCGGACAAGGTTTAACGACAAACTAGGATTTTGTTATTTTCCTCCTTAAGGATTAGTTTTTGACGGCAAAACTCCTCCTTATATTTTTCCTTGTAACAATTGAATAGTCATGAAATACTTGAAGTATTTTGAAGAAATATGTAGGTATGACTTGCTTTATGCATATTTGCTTGCGTTGTCAAGTTCTGAGAAGACGTATTTTGCAAAAAAAAAACGGCCAATTGCGTGTTGGACCGCGCACCCTTCATTGGTTCTTTAGTTGGGATGAATTTATCCTAAAAACAAACTAAGCATTGTAGTTCTTCTTCCTCTTCT
The DNA here is from genome assembly GCA_916701695.1 of Agrochola macilenta. Classification (NCBI taxonomy): domain Eukaryota; kingdom Metazoa; phylum Arthropoda; class Insecta; order Lepidoptera; family Noctuidae; genus Agrochola; species Agrochola macilenta. The sequence continues at coordinate 8,209,219 of OU753559.1, read as the reverse complement.
TTTAAAAAACGTTGCCCCCCACACTAAGAATTTCTTCCTGTATCGTGGGTGCGTTTACAAACATAGAAACTCACATACACTAACACCCAGACCCGGAACAACTACTTGCAGTTCATACAAATATTTGTTCCGTGCGGGGATCGAACCCGCGACACGTTGCGCAACAGTCGATCACTCAGCCACTGCGCCAACTGTGTCGTCAAACACGAAAAACATAACAAACAACATGACATATAGTTGAAAAACCTGTTCTCCCATACCTCGCTGGCAATCTCAAAAAAATATTTTTTTGTTGATAAAACTACAAATTAACGATTTTCGGACATTTTCTTTTACCTTGCTTCATTCATTTCATGATTCTTAGGTCAACGGTTTTTCAAAATACTATTATTTCGCATAAATGGCCGTATTTTTTTATTGCGTTCACTTAGAAGCCTGTTTATTTTAGAGCTCCAAGGAACTGTAGACCTACGTATTTGATATAAATTTCAACTTGATACCTCCACGCGTTCCTGAAAAAAAGGGGATTGACAGACTGACGGACAAAAGGACGGACAACGAAGTGATCCTATAAGGGTTCCGTTTTTTCTTTTAGGTACAAACCCCTAAAAAATTCTGCCTTATTACAGACTTGTATGCTTGTTATTTTACGACTTTGTTATTAACCATGAAAACACATAAACCAAACAGTTTTCAGGTTATTAAAACATGCATCGGAATCCATACCGAGCAACGTTCGCCAAAGCACGTTCCGATTCTACAAAGTAAAACAGCTAACATTCAATATCCAGGCAAAAAATAGCCATGCCAAACTAATCTTTAGGATAAACACTTTTTGAAGAAAATACGATGCTTTCATGCAGACGAAGATCTGCATTGCAAGTATTGCAACATGTGCAAACAATCACAGAGATACAAGTTTATTTTCTCATACCTTTAATGAGTTTGAATTACGAAACTTCAAGATCTTCCTGTTCTTATAATCGTTGATAATTCTGCTTTATATTGGTTGACAATGAAGCTCTTAATTGTGTTCGTAGTGTCTTATTATGTCGGTGTCTCGGTGCCTAGAATTAATAAATGAGTCTTTTTTTTTTTTTTTTTTCAAACTGAACAACAAACTGCTACAATATAAAACATAGAAACAAGAAATTCATCAAAAAAATATAGACAATATTGCAGCCCACAACGCTGTTCACAGATTAGCTACAGGATACAAACAATGAATATAATCGCTAGGGGGTAAAATACATATACATTTTTGTTTATTTTTCTTAACTAACGTGTTCAATATATCTAGTATAAATCCATATAAATCTCACGAAATTGTGCACAAAAAGAAGGTAATATTATTTGTAAGAAAGCACCTTAAGTATAACACTTTTGAACGTATAGGGAGCACAAACAAAAATGTCTGTCTATATGTTCTAAAGTCCCATTGTAGGAATCGACCATTCTGCGAACAGGTGAACGCAAGCCAGAATTGGACTTGCAAGTACCCACTGAAAATAATGTGCCAGCGCGCACCTTTCGCTTGTGTACCGTCCTAGGAACTGCATAGCAAACCATGTTGGACAGTTCAATGCAGTCAAAATTATGTCTTACAATATTATATAAATTCATGGCTTCTAAGAACTTACGCCTATTTTCAAGTGTTGCGAGCATATACTTTTCAAGCAAATCCTGGTATGGCGAATAGAGTCTTGGAGAGTTATCGAATCGACCTAGTGGCTGGCAATAAAAATTAAAAAAACCGGCCAAGTGTGTGTCGGACCACGCATAATTAAGGGTTCCGTTGTTGGGATGAATTTATCGAAAGAACAAACTTAACTTTGTGGTAGAAAATGTTTTTGGAACCGCAAATTTTAATTGGTTGATTATTACTCGTTAACTTGTAAAGCCTACTTAGCGTTGATACTTTTCCTTTTAATTTCGTTATATATACTACTGCGGTGAAATTTTTCACATATCCAAAACCAACCATTTAGCTGGCAGGGGGGGGGAGGACACTTGACTCTAACAAAAATTAACACTTATAAGCTTAATATTTCGTGAACGGATCCCTGAATTGAAAAATGGTTTGCACAAACTTCCAATATTTTTGAACGACCTTTCCAACGATATAAAAAAAACTATTCTATATGTTCTTTCTATATATACTATGGGATAGACGAGAAAAAAAAACATCCCCACTTTACGTGTAGGGGGTAGGTACCCTAAAAAAAATATTTTTTCTTGCTTTTATTTTACCACTTTGTCGACGTGATTTGCATGTATACCCATGCCAAATCACTGCTTTCTAGTACTAACCGTCTCTGAGCTAAGCCGCGGACAGACAGACGGACAGACAGACAGACAGAGAGACGGACATGGCGAAACTATAAGGGTTCCTTGTTTACTACGGAACCCTAAAAATGGTCAAGGTAAAGCCGCGGTAGCATGCCTGTACACCTACAAAATTATAATGGCAGGGTTTAAGTTATTGAACTTACTTTTTATTTAAATAATTTGGAGTTATAATTTCGTGATAAAGTATTTGTAGAGCCGCTTTAATTTATTTTGTTTAGGTTTTATTGTTTATTAGGTATTAATTTTACAACCGCGTCGTACGTCGCACAGTCTCACTTTTGCTTGTTTTTAACATTTTAAACATTTTTATTTACTTAGACAATATAATATACATATTTGTAATGAGCTCATCAAGCCCTTTCATTTGATACCTAACATGGTATAAATTTTTTTTTTTTTTTTTTAGTTCATGTGACATTACATCCTATAACCAGCGAACTCGAATACTCCGAGAACTTCTCCATAACCACCGTTTTCAGGTCCATCTTCTTTCGGAAAAAAGTCGTTGAAGGGCGCAGAAAAACGGCCTACCTCAAGGTAGTGTCCTGGCACCGCTCCTTTTTAATACCAACCATCCAGCCCGAACACGTCCTGCTTCCTTTATGCAGACGACCTTGCCCTCACCTCCCAAACCACCACCTTTGAGGAAGCTGAGGTCCTCCTGTCAGACGCTCTTGGTGACTTAGCCACATATTACCTCGCTAACTCACTCAAGCCCAATCCGAGCAAAACCCAGTCTTGCATATTTCATCTCCGCAATAGAGAAGCGCCCCGCAAACTTAATGTCGTTTGGGGTGGGGTGCCCATCGAGCACAGCAACTCCCCTAAATATCTTGGTGTTACTCTGGACAGGTCCTTAACTTTCAACAAAAACTGCAAAAACATCAAGCAGAAGGTGCACTCTCGCAACAGTCTTCTTCAGCGACTAGTCTCATCGAAGTGGGGTGCTTCGCCTGAGGTTATGCGGACTACTGGGCTGGCTTTATCTTTTTCTGCGGGTGAATTCGCGTGCCCCGTGTGGAGTCGTTCTGTCCATGCAAAGTTGGTGGATACAGCTTTAAACGAAACGTGCCGGATCATCACTGGTTGCCTAAAACCGACCCCGGTTCAAATGCTTTATCCACTAGCGGGAATAGCGCCACCAGTAGTTCGCAGAGCGGTGGCAAGCTCCAGCGAAAGATCCAAAATGATCTCCGACCCACGACACCCTTTGCACGACAAAATCCTTGTGCCACAGAGGCTGAAAATCCGAAACAGTTTTTTAAAGTGTGTCGTCCCACTCATTGACGAACGACCAAAAGAGAGACTGAAGTTGTGGCGAGACAGTGCTTCCTTACCCAAACCATTCGTTCCACCTGCTGAAGATCTCCCACCTGGACATGAGTTCCCTTGGGTAACCTGGAAGTCTCTAAACAGACTCTGGAGCCAGGTTGGCCGAAGCAAGGAAAATCTGTTCAGGTGGAGATTCATAGACGAGTCCGCCTTGGAGTGTAAATGTGGTGCTGATCCACAAACGATGGGACACTTAATATCATGTCCTGCGTGTCCTGTCAGCTGCACGTTACAGGAACTGATGGACGCTAGTGATGGCGCCAAAAACGTGGCCGAATTTTGGGCCGAGTCATTTTAGATTGCTATCGACACGCTAAGAAGAAGACCAGCGAACGATGAAGACGCTTCCAACGATACCTCATTTGTCAAATTATGATCAGAAGTTTAGAAATTATGAGGTAACTGATGAACATACATACATACCAGTCAACATCAAAACCATCGTTTTTGCTTCGCCGTAGTCGGCTAAAAAGAGAAGCCCATTTCCACCAGTCGTAGGTGTGCACCAACTAGAGGCAAATGATAATTACGCTATAGTGAAGAATCGAATCTAAAGTAAGTAGAGTTGGGAAACAAACATTTTTATCAGAATTATCATTCAGCAAGATCATTATTTTGTCTACGTTTTAAAGGGCTCACAGAGATGAGCACAATCTGTGGTAGGCAAATAAGGAAATTATGCTAACGTGTCGTAAATCGCATAGGTGAGGGCTTTTCCAGGTGACTGCAGTGCACTTATAACGATGCATCATTTAGTGTTTCATAACTTGATGATATTTTACTGGTAGGTATGTGTCCTCGTGTGTGAGTAACAGAGGATGAACAACACAGGATACTGTCTTAAAGTATGTGAAGAGCAATTTCAGAACTTGCGGGGGGATTCCTGGAGTGGTTGATTTTTACTTTCTTATATTTTTGACTAAATCTAAGTCTTTTGTGAATAATCTTTCACCTTATTAGTCTACAGTCTTTTCTCTTACATGGATAAACAGAAAACTATGCTACGTAATAGGTTTACGTAGCATAGTTTTCTGTTTATCCATGTAAGAGTACAGTCAGCATCAAAAGTTGATGATCACATTTAGATTTTCAAAATCGCTGAACACCGTATTCACTATTAGCACTTCACTATACAGCGATTTTGAAAATCTAAATGTGGTCAACAACTTTTGATGCTGACTGTACCTATTCCTTTATTTATTTATTGTTTCACCAAAATACCCGCGATGTTGCATAACTTTTTAATTAGGCGTGATTTTTAATTCATATTCTTTATGGTCATGATCTATCCGAATATCAAAAAATATTTGCCCTAGGTCATACGGGGGAGAAAATTGATTCTCTGTTACAATGTAGAGTAGATACCCCAGACTCGAAGGGACTATTATTACAGAGACACCTTTTTTTTATCTTGATCAGTTTTATTTATTTATAAAATAAATAGAATATTATTTATAACATTCTAATTATATATAATAAATAATATTCTATTTATTTATTATTTTCCACTACATTAATTACCGAAATATTTTTCCTTTGTTGCCTTTGTTTGTTTTGATTCAACTGTGTCTGCAATCACAAGTAAGAAGGTACAGAAATACTCGCTAAGTAAAGAAACACATTTTTCCTTATTTGCTACAATTACGTTTGTTACAAAAATTATTGAAAATTAACTTTAAAAGAGTTTGAGTTTAAAAAGGTTTAACTTAAACCCCTTTTAAAGCAAAAGAGATTGACCATTTCTGGTATCGCTATTTGTTCTGTAGTGACTTAAGTTTATAATGTTGATAAATCTTGTTTTTAAATATAATAATTTTATCTAGTAATGCGATTCCTTAAATTCTCCGTATAAAAAACTCCATAAAAATATCAGTTTTTATTTCGATTTCCTATTTTACCTCTAAATTGTTTTTTTTCACCCACGTAATGTCACATGTCATTGGCTTCAAAGAGTTTGTAAACAATAAAACCTTCTTGACTTACGCAAAATAATTAATTTACGCATCCAATTATTAAAATTATAGTTGAATAATTAATTAGTAACAACAGATATTAATAACAACTAATTATTATTATTACATTGTAATAATAATCTGTTAAGATGTTAAAAGTACAATCTTTTGGTTATGCGAAAGGCAGAAGGTTTTAGAGACCTTTGCCTGTTTCATTCATCAAAAGAAACTCTTTGAAAACAGAACAAACTCAGAGACAACAAACATGTGCTAAGATTCTATGCGCGCGCATCCTGAGCAAAATATGCTGGCGACAGAACGGCGGGCTTTCTCTTTCTAGCATATATGCACGTCCCATTCGTTTAGTAAGTAAGTAGTACAGGCTCGACCGATAGGTATTTTTTTTTATTATTATTGTATAATTAATTGAATGATTTCATTTATATGTTATGTTTTAATCTCTACTACTAGGCCATTATTATTTTGCAATTTGGATTTAATTTAATTTTATGTCACATAGATTACTGAAAAATGTTCAGCACTTTCATCTTATGGTTTTAACCATGGTGTAACGTATAGGTCCCATTAACGTGAACGTTTTATGATTATGTAAACATTGTCGGAAATGAATGTCGGAATTGACGAGCATTGAAAATTCTTAAACGGTTGACGTTTGAATTTTGACTAATTCGTATTTTGAATTTAACAGCATACATTGTGACAAAAAATCGAGAGATTCGATTCTAAACCTAGATTTTGAGACCGAATTACCGTGTAATGCCGAGAATTATGGTAAAATGGTAAATTACATCTGGAAGCTCTAAAATTATCCTTTTAATTAAACCATAAATCTTTGAGTCACTGCATGTTTCATACCGATACTAGGTTCCTTAGTCACTTGGTCATTGTCCTTTTCACTATTTTTTTTTTTTGCAAACGCTACAAAAAAAATTAATTACATGAAAAATATCAAAGATCCCCCCTTTTTAAGTTAATTTTCGATAATTTGTCATGAATATTCAGAAAAATACGGGCGGGACATATACCCATGGGCGACATTGTAAAATCATTATTTTTTTCCTTTCATCGTAGCGTCATTCGATTGGTCATTGATTTTCCTATATTTGGAACAGACAGACGGCTTGTTCCACTTGAGTAAAAGCATGACCGAGGTTATTCCATCCGTGCGGTTTGGGATACCAAAATATTTATATTTTCATAACAATGACCAATGACCACAATAACCATGTGCAACAAGATACAAGACACACACAACAACACAACAAGATACAGACAAGAACGAGTGAACGAGTTACAGACAAGATATATACTCAAAATATCTAGTATACCACATAAAACTGCTCTTCTGGGTAAAAGTTTTTTTGGAATGGCATCTAAAATTTACAATAGGATACCTGTGGACATTTTAAACACCAAGGAACTCCCACTATTCAAATATAAATTGCGTAACTTTTTAATTGACAAAGCTTACTACACGATCCAAGATTTTCTTAATAATTAGTATCTACTACAATCTGTCACCATACACCTAATTGTTATTCTATGTATATGAAATGTTTTATATGTCATACCTAAGAATTGTTTTATACTGCATGTTGACATAATTAATTATTGTATGCCTATTAGGCAGGACATAATGGAACTGTAATTTATCTAACATCTGTCTGTATTACCTATGCCCACAATAAAAAGATTTGATTTGATTTGCATTATGTTGAGCATGCCGCATGAACAAACAACATTTCATAATATTCTCAATTTTAGAAGACAAAGCTAAATGTTTTGACTGATGTCAGACCAAAACGGCGAACTTATTCGTATAGGATTATAGGTATTTACATGAACATAACATCAAGCGTGTATTCCCCGATCGGTTGGGCAGAGGTGTACCTATAGTACACCACCCACATTTCGCCAGTTATGTCTGAGTCCCATGAAATAGAGGGCGAGCCTATTGCCGTCCATCAACCAGACACAAATCCAGACTCCAGGCTGCTACTGAGAATTCCAGATGGAAAAATCCAATAACACTGCCCGACCCGGGAATCGATCCCAAGACCTCATCAGCAGTAACCCTTGCGACTCAAATACCAACGAGGCAGTTAGCTATTTAGACATGTGGAATCATCGAAACGACAAAGAAACAGAGCGAAGGTAAGGCAATTTTTCGTACCTAGGTACATAAAGAGCACATAATTTTATTTTTTAACCTCGACGCAAAAAGACGTGTGTTATAAGTTTGACCGCTATGAGTGTGTCTGTCTGTGGCACCGTAGCTCTTAAACGAGTAAACTGATTTGAATGCGGTTTTTTTATTATTATTTTAAAGCAGGTTTTCTAGCGATGGTTCTTAGACATGTTTTATCAAAATCGGTTCAGCCGTTTGAAGATTATCAGCTCTTTTCTATTGGATGAATGGATGTGAGCGTCTGCCACAGGCCTGATCGATTTGAAATTTGATATACTATTACTTCAATGATATTAGAAGACCATAGTAACCTTGACCATAGTTAACGCTATTTAGGCTGCTTGGGTCTTTTTCTGATATCAAAATAACCTACACATCCATGATAAAGGCGAAAAATTAAAATTTTACAGCTTGAAATTTAAAAAGAAACTACGTTCCTGGGACTTTAAAAACAGCTTTGCTATAGTTTTTTACACAAGCCAATTTTGAACTAACATACTGTGAAATTATTCACATAAGCTTTTTGTTTTTGGCTTTTTGGCATCTATTCCTTTTAAAAAATCCCAAAGAAAGTTTGTTAAAAAATTCGCGTTCAGTGCTTGGGTCACATTAACCGCCGCTGAGTGTATTAAGAAATATTATGCTTTCGAGTAGAACAATAATATAATCCTACAACTTTATTTCTATGAAATATTTTTCTTAAATGAGCCATACCGTTAACTGACTTCTGCCAGACATTACCAGTAGTTTATGTAGAGTTACCTATTTCTTGTTATCATATCAAGTGACATTACTAATGGCAACAAAAAGGGCAGCTTCATTTGTTTTTAATACCTAGAAGAATGTTCATTTGAGATGTTTCACAACGGGAATACCCTTAACCCTCGATTAGGTACATAAGGTCAATGAACTGTATTGTAGGGACTTTGTTAGGTACTGAATGGTGATGATTCCTTCCCAGCTATCTATATACCTAAAGCTGCAGCTATGTTTTGTGCGAACCACATTAGTCACTCAAATTGCACTTCATACTACCTACTTTGTGAAAAATGTCGTGAGGTTGTTTTGAGTACGATTGTCGATGGCTATAAGAGTAAGGGAAGACGAAAGAAACAATGGATGGACTGTGTGAAAGATGATATGTCTAGAAAGGGGGTGACTAGCGAGATGACGACTAATAGAGAAGTATGGATTAAACGACATGTTGCGCTTGCGCCGAGCACAAAATAAATTAGAATTAGGGCAGCAGACTGATGATTGATTGATGTAAGTACCTACATTAATAAATATTATGCAATATTAATTGAGATTGAGATAGGTAGGAACGTTGAATGAAATCTTATCATTTGCAGTGAATGCTCTTTATTTTTGAGATCCCAAAAACACACAAACACCGTGCAAATTATTATAGTTAAGTGTGATGATTACGATACTTTTATAAAAACTTAAAACAATATGCAATAGGCAAATATATAAAAAGTTATACTAAAGATCATAATAATTTCTTAACACTATACTCTTTCGTACAGAGTAATTCATACATATCAAAACAATGGCACTTGAAGCATCGGTTTCCTTAAAATTAAGAATACATCAATAAAATAACATTATTATCACACAGTGAAAATCGTGAATGATTATAAAATTACTTTTTTTGTTATTTTTCATTTGAAATGTGCTGGTGATACAAACGATATACATCAGTACATAATATCTACTAAATTAATAAATCCATTAAAACTTGCCAAGTCATCGTTATAAGGTATCGAGTTATTCGTTAGTAAACAAAAGTATTCTAGATGCAACATTCGTACATTCAATTAAAAAACTCACAAAAAATAGTTTTGTTATAAATAAGGAATAACTATAATAGCCAAGAAAGCATGGCGTCGAGAGGACGTTTAGGAAGTGGTCTTGATGATGACCACCTCTTCTTCTTGAACATACAAATGCTGTTCTGGCGCTACGTAAGATACGTAGGATCGGTCCATCTGCAGCGCGGGAGGAGAGGCAGGCCCCGGCGAGGTGCGCGGCGAGGGTGCGCGGGGCCCGGGGGCTAGCTAGCCGCGCACATTCACCGTGGTGCAACCGAAGATCTCGTCCAACTGCCGTGACGAGAAAGTCACCACGATGCGGCGCTCGCCATGTCGCCGCGGCACGAATTTGTCCTGATAGTTCACGAACTCGCCCGGCTTCACGTCGCGGAATCTTATCTGGAAGAACAAATATATTTGTGAGGCCGTTCTTTTTCTTTCTTTCATTTCTAAAAGTTGCAAGACAACTTGGATTTTACCTGTCTTGGCCTCTGCACACCAGGTCCCTCGAAGGTGAAGTAGCAGTCGGTCAGGTGAACATTCAGTGGGTTCTGGAAGCTGAATGTCACAGCGCATTCTTGTCCTATGCACGGCTGGCCCCTCACCTACCGAACATTATCAACGGTGATTAAACATTGTATTTGTTTAAACCTATAGAATGCAACCTATTGTAAAGTACATATAACCACCTGCACTTGCATCCTTGGCTTGTGTAGTGGGAAGTCATCCTCATCCGACCAAGCCTGACGAGTCTGCTTCACGTAGGCCATGGCGTGCACCTTCACCATGGAGTGGTCCACTAGTTTGTCCATATATTCCTGAGGTGTGACGTGTAGTTTCAGCACTTCACGCTGCCCAGCGCGTACGACGAACTCTCCCTGAGCTCTTCGCAGACGCGAGGCGATGGAGCCGGTGTAGTAGCATGACGAAGCCGTCAGCACGCACCAGATGGTGCGATCTTCATGCGATTTGTTCTGTAGAAGTTCGCCAAATTGTAAATAGTTTCATGGATGCCATTTAAATTTTAAATAATTCAAGGCACGTCAATTCATTGCATTGAGTGTATAACTAAGTACCTGAATATTCATCGTGCAGTCAAACGGCTGTCCGTAAGGCACGAGGTCAATGTCCATAAGATCGAAGTAAACGTCTTCGAAATTGCGATCAGGATATTCATAGTATTGCTGCAGGCGCTGGTAGCCACGACACGAAGCAATAACAGCCAGGCGCTCAGGAGACGAGCTATCGACCGTCTTGTACTCGTGGGTGATCTCCAACATGTCACTATCACCTTCATCATCGTCACGGTTCGGGTTCTTCGTAAGGATCTTGCGGCCAACTCTATAAAATTTGAGGTATCGCAATTAGTAGGAAATATCATACGTCAATACTATAAATGTAGAAGAGTTTCAGTTGTAATGTACTCACTGATACTGATTTGAAGCCATCCTAATGAAACCCCATTCAGAATTCTCCTCTTCTTGGAAGTGGCAGAGTTCTGCGTTGAGCTGACAATACATGAAGGGCGTATCATATTGGAAGCCAACCTCACCGCGGCGGACAGCCTCAACGCTAGCTGGTCCGCAGTGGTATACAGCTTCAGCTTCCTCTTGAGGCGTGGAATCAATGATCTGCCAGCCACTGTAGCCTAAAGTAAAAGTAAAAAACAATTGTATAGATAACGTTCGCGATAAGTTTAAGTTTACGAACATCTTTGTAAAATTCGTCTTTTTGATACCTTGAGGCAAATCCGGTCGCTGCATCCATACATCATTCCATACGTGGAAGTTCCAGCAGGAATCGTAGCAATCTTCATCAGGTCCATTTGGTACTTCGTTTCCATCGCGATCGAAATATTTGTCCACAGTGAATGTTCGGTTTGTATCATGGGCTGACACGTAGTTGGTGACTGAGCGGCAAGGAATACCTAAAAGCAAGTAAAAATTATGTAACGAACTGCCTATTACTCTTGAAGTACCCAATTATGAACAAAGCTAGAAAATTTCAGTACCAAGAGCACGGCAAATCGTAACCACAAGCCCGGAGTATACCCAGCACTGGCCGTATTCGACCGGCCTGCCTCCATCGGTCAGGTAACGTTCCATGATAGCCACAGAGCCGGTCCAGGCATGAGGCGCAACGCCGTCTTTATATTCGCCGTCGTAACGGCCAACCATCAGCCCATCATCGTCGTGGTTCGCGTTGATCTAAAACACAAAAAACGAGTTAAAAGTTTTGTGAAATAATACTTTTATTTATAACTAGCTGACCCGACAGACGTTGTCCTAACCAAATTTCAATAATTCATACAAAATTCCCCTAGAAAATGCACTTTCAGTTTTTCCGAATTTTCCAATTATCCCGGCTACTTTTCCATTTTTTTCTTAAAAAGTTTTTCTTTCCCTTGAAACCTGATTCGGACTATTACGAACATTTTAAAACAAAAAGTAGCCAAATCTGTCTAGGCGTTTTCAAGTAATGCGCTTACCAACCAATAGTCATGTAATTGTAGAATTCTTATTGATCAACTTACCATCGACGAAATTGCCCTACAAACACGAACTGGGTTACCGCGTTCAGAATGCTCCAGGCCACTTCGCTCCAACAAGTACATGCAAGCAGGCAACACCACGTCATCAAATTGCCCGTAAATCCATTTACGACCTTTCGGTTGACGCCAAGTGCCACACCAGATCTTTCCTTGCTCGTTGAGCAGATATTCCTTCCTGGATGATTCATTATCCATGTAGACGGGGTCCTCACGGCACCAAGGATTGAATAGCATGTAGATGTCTTCATCGCATTTGTAGTCGTGGCGGTTATCGCGCTGGCCAAAGCGATTGGTTTGTACCCAGCAGTTCCATACGCCAACCGGAACTGTAGCCGGTACGTGCACTTGGAATGTAATTGTGTTGCCATCTTGACGCTGAATGCTAATGTCCCATCTGTCCATATCATGAGCAAGAGACGCCAAGTTCTGCATAGAACCATGGCGCGAGCCGTATCCACGACCAAATGAAGAATGCTGAGCTGTGCCGCCGTAGCGATCCATCATCGGGCGGTCCATAGGTCCATGCGGGCTGAGAGGACTGTGTTGCAAGGGCAATGGCTCGTTGCTGAAGGAACTGCGGCGGACTCCATAAGTCGTAGTCTCTCTCATTCCACTCATCGGACCCATCGAGCCCATTGTTCCCATGGTTCCCATGGTGCTCATGGTTCCCATTGGTCCCATGGAACCCATGGTGCCCATAGTGCCCATAGTTCCCATAGATCCCATAGGAGCCATAGATCCCATAGGAGCCATACTGGTACTTGTATCCTGCATGCGAGACATTCCCATTCCCATGCCCATTCCCATCATGTCCCGGGAATGTTGGAAGACGCCCTGCTGGTTGCTCCAGTTCACGGGCAGAACTACTCGTGTTCCTTTGGTAACGCTGGGCTTAGGACCTGAAAAAAAAGTTTAATTTAATGTTCTAGGATTTTTCTACTTTTTTGCCATATTTTAGAATAAACAGTTCGTGGTTTGTACACTAATGTCAAAGTAGTTTGTGATAAATGTTTAAGTATAACTTACCAAAGCAAAAGACGATACGAATCATATCTTGTTGCTTGTCGTAAGTCCTGTCGAAGCGAACGGCAAAGAAGAAGTTCTGGCCCCTCCTTAGAACTGGGTTCGGGAGGATATTATCGTTCACCAAATCAAATTGTTCTGTGTGATGGTCTTTGGAGTTGTCACGGGAATAGAATTCAGTGAGTTCCACCTTCAGTGGCTGCTGAGAATAATAACTTTGAGGAATCATCTCCATGGTGTCCTGGCGGCGGCGGCGTTCGTTTTGATCAGCCATCTTGCAAATCAAATTGTGAGTATACTGCGTGTTTGGGCTGTTCCTCATCGAGTACTTCATGCGGTGCAGCGAGCCAGTACTGTGCGAGCGGCCCGGGCGATCCTGAGCGGTAGGCCCGGCACGCTGCATCGGCCAACGACGAGATTGCCCAGGACGCTGGCAGAAGCTGGAGATATTGTAATAGGCAGATAGCCCAGGAACGTAGTTCGAGGGCATTCCACCGATCGTCATCTGCTGGTCCCTCATGCAGCTCAGCGTGCTCATACCTGATGTCAGTCCAGTTATTCCACCCAAACCCATTCCAGTCATGCTGGATGTCATGCTTGAGGACATCCTGTCCATACTAGATCTTCTGACCATAGACATCCTTGCGTAGAAGTTGTACGTGTATCCAAATATTCCAAGTCCCGATGTAGGACCTCACTGTGCTCCGGGATGACACCAGAGCGAATGATGTCGTTGAAAAGATTCGGGATCTTTATATAGTGCTAGTGGGCATAAAGGATCGTTCACCGCCCTTAGGTGTCAGTTGACAACGCAGGCGCCGGAGTCACTTGCTTCTGGCAGTGCTATTGTCTATGTTCACTGACTCGTAGTTAAAACAAGTACACCTCTCTTACATGGAACTAGTTGCTACGCTAACTAACACTCGGGGCGTTACGATGTACAGTCGTGTAGAGAATTGTTTACACAGGTACTAATTGCATTATACAGGGTGGCAGGGACATCGACGCGAAAACTGCACCATGGATTCAGTACATGATTCTGAACACCAGGGGTGTTGTATTTATTCAGTAGGTACCAGATAAAAGTATCATGCAAAAGCTTAATCGTAAGCACTATAGCAGTAGCTTTGCAGGATATTTGGTCCTGATGACTATAAATACAAATGTAAATAGTAAATATTTTATTTTATTACCTACTAAAAACATTATTTTGTTGTGAATCCTCAGGCGTCGATTTGATAATTGGACTAGAATTGAGAGTGTTCAAGGACGCGCCACGTTTAGGCATATTTCGTTACATGAGAGAGAAGAAATATATTACTCTCTCTCTCTCTCTCTCTCTCTCTCTCTCTCTGTCTCTCACACAAAATCACTCTTATTCTTAATTTTTTAAGAAGTTTAACTTCCATCACGTTTACGGTGCTGCACGTGCATTTTTTTCAAATTACACGTTTTGCCGTTCTATCGATGTTTAGTAATCTATATCCCCGTACAAATTCGTACCTACACTTGCACATTGTAAGTTCTCAGTATTTAATTCCTAAGATTATCTTTTAAATCATTCCTCATAGGTTTATTATACTCCACAGAGGCAGGGTCCGACTGGCCATATAGTCGCGGTGGCATTTGCCAGCCGGGCCCCAGCCTGCGCGGGCCCCCCACGGGCTTGGCTTGCGGCAACCGTAGGACAGGAGGCCCGCGCAGGCTAGGTCCCAACTCTTGCAACCTAAGTGTAAAAATAGATCAGATAGTTCGTTACTACAATTAGAGAGAAATGAAATAGGATAATCGAGTTATATGAAACTCGCCTATTAAGGGAGGTCCTTTTATACTGGTAGTGGGTAACCTGATGTGCTATTGTCCGTACGCACGGCTACACGTCAAGCTATACATTTCCAGTATAAGCTGACCTCACATTGTACGGAAATCCTATACAATGCGAGATCAGCATAAACTGGAAATGTATAGCTTGATGTGTAGCCATGTGTACCTAATCATTTATTACATCGTTGATATTACTTATAATTTGTGTATCTCAGTATTTTCCGATAGTATTCATCTACCATCATCTAGTCTTGGGCCCCGCGCTTGTGGTCAGCCACCCGGGCCCTTCCGGCCCAGTCCGACCCTGCACACAGGTAGGTACCTATACCGTTTTATGGCGAAACCTGAGACCTTAGGTACCACCTTGTAACGTTCCCTAATAGCATGACCTTAAATCGTAATATTATTACATTCCTAGACTTAGGTGTCGGTCCGATAGGCGGCCCATACATTTGAATGTCGGTCGTCAGAGGTCGCGTGGACAGATGACCATTCAAATGCATGGACCGCCAAATCGGCTATAACGGCCTTAAAGCCTTTCGCCACCCACTGCCAGACATGGCCTTCCTAATTTGAGCCATAACCCTCATAGTTCCTTAGCGTTAATCCAGTTCTCCGTTCACCATCACATCACGCCCTTTATATCGTCCGACAACGGGACAATGGACAAAGTACCTATTACCTAGTTATGGTTAGAACACTTTTGTGCTTTACTATAGGACATCTCTGATATTTTATGCAGACAACACGTTTTAAAATACAACACGCACTATTCTAAGTTCACCTATTGTTTTACATAAAACAAGGTAACGGACACTGCTACCAAATGCACGAGTTGTCTTTTGTGTTCAGTCAGTAAACAACTAGGAGTACGAAAGCTAAGTTTTCTACTACAACGGCATAACTTGGAGGCAACTTGAAGGATGTTCCGTATAATCCTTCTATTTCTAGAAGAATAACATATCTGGGGAAAAAAAGAGAATGAGTAGGTCTACCTATCTGCCAATAACAGCTATGGAATTATGGATTGTCTCAATAATATCATGGCATACCTACTTACTAATTCCATGTATCATGGTAAGTCAACTTACTTATATATTAGGTTAAATGGTAAGTCATCCGCTTGTCGCGGTTGGTGGCAACAATTTCACATTGACAGCGCTTTATTCCGTAGCAATAAAAGTGGTTTTCGTTGAAGTCCATTGACGTGCAGACTGATGACTGTATACCTACCTACAGTAGGTACCCACCTACAATATTCATAATAGGTAAGTACTTGAGCATTTTTACTCCAGAACCCTGAGTCGGTCGAGCTGGCTATTTTGTTTGTTGTAATTGTATGATTCCAGAACACTTTACTCAACTTCATGAGCCATAACATCCTATTAACATCCAGCCGTAACTCCGTAACTCAGGAGCACCCTGAAAACAAGCTGTCGTGACAGCCCATAAATTATTATTGTAATGCACTGCTGTCGCCATGTTGGTAATGGCGGAAGGCATGCACAAGGAGGCAATGAGTCGTTTCTTCCTTTTACAAAGTAAACTTTGCCCAGGAATATTACTCCCGTTTTCCCCCATATCTACATAATTTTGCAATTTGTACTCTTAGGATTCTTTTTTCAATTCAAACATGGCTGTCGGAATTTCGACTAAATGTGCGCGTAAAAAATTTCTAACGTCGCTATCGTTAACATGGGCGTGCACTTTGTATCATGGACGGAAATTTAAAAGCGTCTTCATATAATTATTTCCTATTTTCCATATCTACATTTTACTTCCCTGTTAGTGTTATTATCATCATGCCGTCGAAGTGGACGTCCACGATAGTATCGTCACGTTAGAAAATGGTTAGAACAGTCTTTTCAGTTATTTTACCCCTCACAGCAGCCACCCATTATCAACCATACTGTTTCGACAAAAAAGATCACTGTGATTTTGACAGTGTCATCAATATGTGAGATAAAATGTGAAAGGATTGTAGACCTTATTTGCAACAGGCAGTCAGGCAGTCAACCAAAAATGTATCACAATACTGGGAACTGAGTTCAATGTTGTACAGTCAACTGCACATCAGTGGTAACCGTGGTAACACTTACACTACGATTCGAAATCGCCCTTACTACTACGACTTAGATGCGCTATCAATGTCAAATTGCTCTGATATGTGCGATTGACTGTAAGTACTTACTAATCCCATAGTTCAATCTTTTTAAAACTAGTGTTCAAAACAACACAAAATATTTGATGTAAGCAACACTTGTGACTCGTTGCTTAGCAACAGTTTGTTGATCAATAAACCAAAATGTCAAATGCTTGTGATACAATCTCTATTTTACGATTCCCCTAGATGTTTGTAAAGTTTGGTACATTTTCTAGCTCATATATGGATAGAGAATGGGTTTCTATAACCTGTTCAGTTATAATGTCAAAGTGCAATATGTGAGTTGCTTTTTTTCTATAGCAACGTTTTTTACTTTGACTACCACAGTACTAAACCTTATTTTACCGTTTATAATAGCGTATAGAGGCAGAGGTAAGCATTTAAGCAATATTAGTTCTAAGGATCTTCATTTCTTGACGGATTTCTTTATTCCTGTGATTTTTTTTAGGGTTTTGGCTACGATCCCACAGTTTTTATGAGCAGCCAGTAATACATTTCTCGTATGAGTACCTGCTCGAAGCAGAATCTGATGACCCCAGTAGACTTATTGCATGTGGTGAAACTAATGGAAAGTATGCAAATGTTATGAAAAATGAAGAGTACTGTGCGGAATTCCAAGTAAAGTGTAATGTGCATAATTTTTTTAAGTACCTACCATTACTATTCGTAAGTAAATAAAAATATTTTCTTTTTTAGGTGCAGGAATATGATATCAGTGGCAATGGCAAGATTGATTTATTAGATTTCAAATTCAATCTCAATTTGCCACAGGAGAGGACAGTAACATCTTTAATGTTAATCTTAAATCTTGACTTTCAATTAAAGGTATTATTTTCTTTTGTTATGATATCTAGAGAACCATTAGTTTTTTATTTATATATTTTATTTACCTAGTTGACATAATTGGTTGCAGTAGTTATGAAACCATCTTATTTTTTTTGTTTCAGTCAATTTGTCCCATGCACATGCAAAGTTTGGCTGTAGTTCACAAAGAGTTTGCAATACAACCTTCTGAGTTCAAATATTTTGCTGATCTTGAATTCTACCAAATATCTCATTTGCCCTGCAAACAAAACCTAGTACATACTAAATATAACTATTCCATATTTAATTTTGATGAAAAAACTCATGAGAATGCAATTGATCACATAATGGAGAAATATTTAATGAGAGACGGTAAGATAAATTAATATTAATTCTATACATAATTACGAAGACAATGATGACAACTAAATAATATTTTATTAATTCATTAGTTAGTTAGTTATAAGTTGTTTGTACCCAATTCTAAATATGTATATACAAATAAATAAAATTTATCTCATTTTGCAGTTACAACACATACCAAAACACTATATTCAAGAAGTCAGAATGGGCGTACTGGCTCAATGAAAATACAGATAAGTCTCAGAGTACCAGAAATGGAAATCAAATATATTCCAAGTTTGGTTCAAGAACTTAAATGGGCATGGCCTCAATATCTTTCCCTGGTTGTTATCTTCTATTGGATATTTAATCAAATCAAAATGTTTGTATTTAATAACCGTTTAGTTATGGCCTGGGAAATACAACCTTGGAAAAAAGAGAAATTAGCAGTGAAAAGAAAGTATTTTTTATAATTATTCTGCCTGATAGTGGAACATTTGTCTTCCTGTACAAATGCATGAGTGTTGTGATAACTGTACTGCTACTATTGGTTACTGACAATTTCAAGTTTAGCTAAATTCAGATAGTCAAAATTCCATTAAATATAAATTAAAGATTTTTCTAAAAGTATGCTACTTTTATTCAATTTAAACCTTTAACAAATACTACTTAAATCTCTAAGTTTATTTTACAATGTACAACTTTGGCCAAGGTTTTCATTGGGTTAAAGAGAGTGTTGAAAAGGCGCTTCCCAAATCTTGTTTGCTGTCCAGTTCTGCCCTATTATCTTCAATAATAAAGGTTTTAGCAGAGTAGTCATCTAGTTGCACTAGCAAGTAACGGCATAAATAATTTCCATATTCATTCTGAAACAAAAGCAAACTTAATGAATCGCAGATGTATGTGTGCTTATCATATTATGTAGATAGCATAATAAGTTGCCATTTAATTAAATAAATCCGTAGTATTTATAAGGAAAAGCTAAAACGGGAGAATGGAATAGGGAAACCTTGTAAGCTGGACCCAAATAACATGGGACCAGGTTAGGCAGAAGGTGAGTAAGGAAGGATTTTTGTGGACTCACCTGCTTCATATCAAGTTCAACAACAGCTTTGTTCCTAATTCCTTTGACGTAAAACCTCATCCTCATGTGTTTAACCCCTTCCTTCTCATACACAGCATGACTGACATGTGTGCGTCTCCTCCTGGTGGTTTCTTCTCCATAACCTTTGATTGGAGCTCCTAAGGCATCTTCCACTCTAGGATCCTGAAATTATAAACTATAAAACATAATTCCAGTGTAGAGTTTCAGCAATACTGTCCAAATATAATAGCACCTCATCTCTATCTTTATCTCATATTATAAGTTATAGTCGCTTTTCGTGTTTGTCTGTACGACTGCTTTGTTCTTCTAAACCACGCAACAGATTTTGATGAGGTTTTCACCATTGTTTAGAGAATTTATTCCAGTAAGTTTATGTGTATGATACGTTAAGATTAAAGTAACATATAACTAAGAAATCCCGATGTTTTGTAAAGTCGTAAAAACCGTGCGAAGCAGGAGTAGGTCGCTAGATATATATATAATTTACCAATATACACCGAATTAAAAAGATTTATTAGGGGGTTATGAATTACAATGTAGTTAGAGGTGAAATTATTAAATTTATATTCTACTCACATTTTTACACTTTGCTAGTGCCTCTGAGTAAATGCTGTTGGGGCTATTACTTGAAAACAACTCTCGGAACACATAGTAAAAGATGACGCTAGTGACACCAGCGCCCAATAAAATGATTCCAGTGTATGTAGCAGTCTTAGTCGTCTCTTTGATTTTCTCCCCTAGAGGTCGGACATCTGTAGTCACTTCACTTCTCTCTTGACTCGTAGCCAAGCCGCTTTCCCTTCGTGTTGAATAACAGCGGACATATCTAATCTTCGATGATTGTAAAATTGCAGGAACACATTCGACTGTGTTAGTTGTACGCAAAATTGTAAACAATTTGGATATTATAGTCATAATTTACACTCCACACTACTAGGTTTGTTTACAAGAAAAAAATGCTCAGAGGACTAGGATTGAAGGTTAATATTTTTGCAAAAATAAAATGGTCAAACAATTTCATCACGACAGCTAATGTCATTTTCAGCTATCAGCTGATAAGAAGGGCTGCGTTCCGAGTACTTCCGAGTTACGCTGTAATCGATTTGAGCGTGCTAACACCGAATTAGTGTGAGCGCGATAACGATGTCCCGTGAATCGTCATAGCTGACGTCGTAACATGCGCTAACGCCGAACATGTCATTGTCATGCCTAGTGGTCGGCAAACCATGGCTCGCGAGCCGCATGTGGCTCTTTGGCCTAGAGAGTGCGGCTCTGTACAAATGTCGATGAGATATCAGAGATATAAGCATTAGCTCCAAATATTTTTAAGTGGCTAAATTGCCTACCTGATTGTATCTTATGATATAGGCTATTAGAAGCTATTAGAATATTGGTTATTAGAAGCCATTTTAGCAAAAAACCAACACTTTAAAATTTAAGCTCCTATTTCTTCGAGCGCCTTTTTTCGATCCACAGTGCGTCGCCACCTAAAAACAGAAGAAGAAGAAATTTGTGGTACTTAAACAAAGAAATATGTTAATTATGCAAGTTTTGACGTTGGTTGAGCATTATGAGGGTGCTCACGAGCGTTCCGAATTGTTGACAGCCCTCAGCTATCACAATCGTGATATCTAAATCGGAACGCAAAATAATGATGACAGCGCCCGCCATCGCCATCGCCATCCAGCGCTGTGAGTAATTATTAAGTTCTAATTCGGAAAGCGGCCAAGATTTGATGACTTCACCGAACACGACTTTTTTATGAATTTTAAATTGATTACAAAACGTAGTCGCACATTACTTTACTGCTCATACTATAGTACCTACTTCGCATTTACACGATTAATTCATTTAGCGAAGCTTATAGGAGGGTTATGATTTTGACCTGTATGTATGTATGTTCATCTGTTCCCTAAGGTTCCCTAAGAACTTCTAAACTAATAATCATAATTTGACAAATATGGTATTGTTGGAAGGGTCTCGACTGTCCGCTGGTTATAAGCTTTATGATGTCATTGAATATGGCAAAAATCCGGAGTCACACGTAATCTGTTCGATTTGCCCTAACAAAGCCTAACACGTGTGAGTCGTATTTTTAATTTGTCTCAGTCTTTCGTCAGCTGTCGTCTAGTTTCTATTTTTTATTATGGCACGCAAAGCCGATGTCGCTCATTCTACCAGTGACTAAAGTGAAATAAGTTTTGAACGGA
This sequence comes from Agrochola macilenta, assembly GCA_916701695.1. NCBI lineage: Eukaryota > Metazoa > Arthropoda > Insecta > Lepidoptera > Noctuidae > Agrochola > Agrochola macilenta. Next base: position 8,187,540 of record OU753559.1, on the reverse strand, counting down.
ACTTTTTGTGTCAATTCATGACATTGACAATAATTCATGACGCGTTCCAAAACTAAATAGCATTTGAAGCTTTAGGACGGATTTGGTCTCTCTCTACTCATATAAAAAAAGAGAAGCCACATCATGTAAATAATACCCTAGAATTTACCAGAAACACGACTCATTTTTATCGATTGATTTGCGTTGCAAGCGCTAACTTGGACGATTTATGATTGCTCTAATAAATTCATCGGATGTAATGTAAAGTAATAATAAATATGAAGTTTGTGATTCATGTGGTACACTCGCAATATATATCAGAGAATATTAACGTGATAGTTTGATATTCGACTGTTCATAAAATCCACATAACAATGGATTGGATAATTTCGGACGAGTTAGGGCTTACTGTGGGCCATCTGGTGGGATGGGGAGCAGCTGGTGCTATGATAATTGGTGGCGTCGCCCCATACATCCCACAGTATAGACAAATCAAGAGGACACAAGATGCCGATGGGTTCTCTTTATACGTTTGTTTAGCACTGCTCATAGCAAATACTCTAAGGATATTGTTTTGGTATGTTTCATTATAATCATCATATCAGCCTTTATGCCATCACGTAATAATAGCAAATAACATAATATCACCCCTATTATCATGTTTGGCCAGTCGGTATTATTGTTCAGATTCCTAAACTACAAAAATACAATAACGGTGATTACATCATGTTGCTACAGGAGCCCTAAGAAGGATGCTGCTGCAAAGCTACCCATCGTCAGTGACATCTGTCTTTTATTTCCATTTATTTGTACTTATGATGTGTGTTAATATCATTATCACAGTACCAAACTGTTAGCTACAATGCTAGCTATTTATGTAGTTATATTTTATCATTATGTTTTGATATATTGATATCAAATTACAAGTTTATTGCTGACGCTAAAGTAGAAATTTGGAGCTTATTGGCAAATCCCTAAGATTTAAAAGGTTCTAGAGCAACCAATAACAAAATAGCAAAATATATTATAAAATATGTGACTAATTATTTTTCAGGTTTGGTAAACGCTATGAATTACCTCTATTGATCCAAAGCATAGTAATGAATATCACAATGTTTGTCATGATACATCTGTGTGTAAATGTACGAAAAAAGAACCAAATCATTAGGGCACGGGAGAGAATATTCACAGGTTGGTATTTATAAGTGACCCTTACAAGTATGATTATGGTTTTATTTTCAATATTATAGTAATATATGATAGTATATTGCACTGTTATTACTCTATGCAACCTATTATTTATTGCTAATTAAACATATGTTTTACAAACCCTGTATTAAACAACAGTATTATTTGAACCCTTTTAGTTTTGTTTCTTGGTATATATTGGCTTTCTTTTTATTTCTCCTCAATCATATCAAGATATGAGAGACATCTGATAACCCACTAACTTCCCTGTATATTATTTTTATTTGCTATGGATAATTTTACTTTAACATTATTTTATGTTCTGTTTGGTGGTTGGTGTGATTGATGGTGAAATTAGGTGCAATTTTCATGTTATATATACTGTTGTGTTGTGTGAACGGCTCAGCCCAGCCGGATCAAACGGCACGCTGGCTGGACCAGCGCAGCGGCATCGCCGGCAGCGAGAAGCCTCATCGCTTCTATGGTGAGTGCCAGCTCTCTCCTCCATATCATAAGGATTGCTGCAGTTTGTTCCATGTGCAAGTCACGATTACTGTTTATGTTTCAGCAACCCCATGCTTTGACGTATTATTTGGAGTTTACAGTCTACTTATTACGTGATCTGGGATATTTAACTTTCTTTTTGATTATCGTCTTGCTTTTATATGCTTTCATCTTTCCATTGCATGTTTTCAGTGTTTCATATAATGAATGGAAATGGCGTATGTATGTAATAAATAATAATCAAGTGTAGTTGTAGTATCCATTGATAGCAGCTTTTTATCATCAAGGTCAAATGTCATACCATAATAATATATAATTTTTATATTATACAAATGTGAATCTAACCCCGGTTCAATGCTCTTATTATTATAAGTTATTTGGTATCTAAGGAGTCACGACTGGGTCAACTTCGTGTCAGATATCTTATCTATATATTGATGTCATTTACTTCTGCATGATTTCCTACTTTAATGTAAGCATCATGATATTTATAAATGTATTAACAAATTGCACTACTAACAAGATTAAAATTATTGTACTTTGTGCATTGTTAATATGGTGTGGTTGATATACAAATTATATTTGCCATAATTTAATGTAGTGCCTCAATAACATTGAAGTTGTATCTGTTTCAGATTTGGAAAGAAAGTATTTCTGGGCCTGGACAGACTTCCAGAGCTATGTAGACTGTATGTTGGTGTTCTCGGTGCTGGGCGCGGCGATCACCTACTTGTTGATAGAGTTCGCGCCGTTCGTGGAAATGATCGGGTTCCTCGCTCTGTTCACCGAGGCCATGCTTGGTGCACCTCAGATAGCCAAAAATCACAAAAACAAAAGTACTGAAGGCATGAGGTAAACATCACTTAACATCATTACATTACATCAGCCTCCACTGCGAGTCCACTGAAGCTCTTACACCTCCTAAGAGTCTCTTACAGTTGTGACTAAATATAGGAAGGCAAGTGTTTGGAAAACGCAGTAATAACTCGCGCTGCTCACTCTCAGTTTATTACGGCGGTGAGAGGCGATTAGAGGTGCCCTTAATTAGCAGTCCGTAGAAATCATATGGATTGCCTTGTAAAAACAACAGCCAAAAGATGCAAATGTTGCATTTAACTGCAGGCATTTCAGACCTTCAACATTGTATAGCATAATCATTGGGATCCATCATCAACAAAAACAACCGCATCTTTTTAATGTAGTTACCTTTGAATCAATCTTATTTGTTTATTATATTTCAGCGTAAGCATGGTGATAATGTGGACATGTGGTGACGTATTCAAGACTGCATACTTCGTTTTAAGGGAGGCGCCTCCTCAGTTTTGGTTATGTGGCAGCCTTCAAGTCTCATTAGACTTCGTTATTCTCTTCCAAGTGAGTATCGTTTTCGAAATACACTATGACGTCTTAAAACAAGCTTTCCGCCATGGCTCAAGACTTTGTCTCAGTTTATTTTCTACCATTAAAAATAAATTTGGCAACCTCATCAATGACACCGATGACGTAGTATTCAGCCAAAATCGTGTCTTGACAAAGGAATTGTAACACTTGAGCAAATTAATATACTTTGTAATACACCAAACAATGTTTTTATGGCTGACTTGCGTACAGGAAACGCAGGGATTATCTGGTCATGTCGCCTAAGATGATATAACTACGTTGCACGAAGGGCGAACTAGCCGTAATACCCACGGTTGGCTTACAGATGGTCAGGTGATGACACTCTGACGATATCGGTTCGCATGTGGGTGCCCAGCCTTCCGATATTCAGTCCTCGCTTTAACACCGGGTTACCTACCTGTGAGGGGTGAGTGACGTACTACGAAAGGGGATCGACGATCACTAGACAACTTCCATACATTTGCAAACGGGTGTAGTCGGCGGGATTTTATGAATGTCATCCTATCGCTTTTGTGCTGCTTCTTTATTTTATTTGCAATTTTTTTTTCTTTTTTATAGGTCTTGTTATTCTTTTAACATTAAGCCCCATTTAAGGTGCATGTTTTTTTTTAACTTAATGTTGCCCCTGGGTATTTCTCCTGCATCGTGGGTTTACAAACTCAAATCTTACATGCACATACAACCACACCCGAAACAACTATCTGTAGACCATACAAATATTTGTTCCGTGGGGAAATCGAATCTGTGACCAGTAGCGTAGAAATCAATCGCTCAGCCACCGCGTTACCGTAACGGAAGAAATGGTATCTACAACACATTTTGCGTGGGAGCTCTTTAATAACAATACGATCGTTTGTCACATTTTCATTAACCAAGGGCCTCACACAATCTGAACATAATATTCATCTAGAAAATAAGTAGAAGACAAATAAATTAGTTGTATCAATGAATCAAATCGGCCTATCGATTCGACGGCTGGATATAGAACTCTCCTAAGTTGCACCACACAATTACACTTCTTGATTCTTTATTAAAAAATCGTATAGCGGTGGCTGCCTGTTCTTCGTTGGTAGTTATTCCGGCCACTGCGGATTTTAGGCACATTACACTCTTTTTAGTGTAAATACACTGCACTATGATTACGATTACACATACCCGAAGCTGGTGTGAGTAATCGATACCGATGTCGGGTGTGCCGATAACACGCGACAGTCTTTATGTGAAACACGTCACACAGATGCGTCGCGCTGCGATAAACATAAACAGTAGTGACGTGTATCGATAATTAAATAATGCTCAAATGCAAAATGGCAGTGACGGCAATGGCGTCTCAAATAACCGCCGCAGTGTAGCTGAAGCTTTATCTGTCACGTGAATAGAGAAAAAAAAGGGGATTTTGCTGGGGCTACATTGTCGCTTTATCGCGAACTTTACTTCGCGCGCTCGAGACGTCGAGCGGTGTGCGAGAGAGAGCTCGCGAAGTTTAGTTCGCGATACCGCGACAATCTAGCCCCAGCATTACAGTTACAATAGATGGCAACGAAAGTAGTAATTTATAATGTACAATTTTATAATACTGTTCGTTTGTTATTGCAGGTATGGCTGTACCGCCTCAAAACGGCGGCGGCAAGGCGGATGCGTCGGGGTGACTAGCAATGGATAGAGACGGAGTTATAGCACGCGCCGGCCGACGCGCCGCCCCCGAGCGCACGCAGCGCCTCCATCGCGATCAGCGCTACTATCGCGTTCTGTGCACCTTACACGGTACAATTAATTTGCCTTCCCTACATATTATGACGATATTTTCTACGATATTGCTGTGGGTAGTGTGTAAATTAAATTCCTTAACATCTGAAATCTAAGAACGTTGAAACGTATTTGACCCAAACGGTGACCAAATTATCTATGGTGCGAAATGAATTGACATTTGAAACGACCTGTAAATCGAAATTGGACATTTTTATTACGTTCTAGTGGTTGCAATAATTCCTTAGGTAGACGGTGCTATAGGTATGTGCCTAAATATATATCAACGACGTTCATGGAAGAAGTCTAGTGATGAGGTTTGATCTATTGTTATTATAAAAGTGAAAATAGTCATCGATAGCTGATTTAAAATTAGTGACCAAAAGAATTCCTGTCTTTTTAAGGTGATTTAACTAGTCCTAACAATTAGGCGCATTGTAAGACTAAAAATGCTTGGTAGGTTGTAAATGTTATGAATAATAATTAATATTTTATTCACACCACAAAAAAAACATAAACCTAGAAAAAATAATCGGAACTTATTAAATCATTATCACAAATATATTATAGTACAAGCAAGCATTTTTAGCGTAGCAAGACGGGTTGTCGACTACAGCAATAATTCTTAATTTGTTGCTGTTAATAGAAAAGTACAATATTATCTATGTTATTTTTTATAATATGTTTGACTTTATGGATTGCTGATTATTAAACACATGTCTTCTAATTAAAGTAAATAATAAACAGGTACTATGCCCCAATGACAGAACTCAACAAATGAGCATAGTTCTTAACTTCCCGTGGGCTTTATCAATAAACTAGTGTACACTATAACTTGTAAATAATATACATATTATAATTGTTTATTCCAAAAAGTCAAACAGTACTGCATTTCATAGCTTCGAGAGTTATGGGGTACGATAGTGGTTACCTAACTTCCGTAAAAATGCCAATTTAGATAAAAGTACATAAATTAATTATACACTACGATATATTATGTATAATATTATAAACTATACCTACTATACAATAAAATATATTTAGGCAATTTATTAATGTATCCCCAAAGAACCAAAGTATTTGAGTATGGTTTCACGTTCGGTAGTATAAAAATCAGGGATTATTACTGACATAAATTGCAGTGAATAAAATATTTATAGAAAGATTTTCAAAAAATTAATTATAATAATTTGAGTGCTTTGATAATGAAGTATTATAAAATATTTACATTCCTCGATATTTTATTCCTTTTAACCTTTTTTGGTACATGTACACGAAAGTTTTAAAACAAAGATAATTCTGTGTCAATAAAAAATTGTTCCAAAAAATCTTCTAATAGTGCTTCTAAAAACTTACTATTTTATAACTTATAAAAATAACCATGACTGTAAAGTTTCTTCCTAAATTATTGTGTTAAGTGTTTGTGAATCGTAAATCGCATTTTTTGGCTTTGGATGTGTTTTTATTACCAATTCATTCAATCATCTAAAATTTATAAAAAATAGAATTTTATAAAAAATGACTATTATTTACTCAAAGTTTTCCTCTTGTACACGTGTCTACCACTTGAAGGGTTGTATGTAAGTAAATAGATGGAATAATTATTATTAATTATAAGTTCTAGTGTTAGATAATGTTTTTTATATCTTAAAAAATGTGGCTAATGTCGAGATGAAGCTATACTCCCATTCATTTTAGTATAGCAATGCATAATAGTCGCTGTTATGTTTATTTAAGTAAAATATAAAGTATTATTGTTGATGCAAACATAAATGTCTTACACCCGGTTTCTTCCACTAAACAAACTTTTAACACAAAAAATTGCTGCCATTATTGCAGCCAATCGCAGAAAGAAAGCAAAATGCGTTTATTGGCATTACAGCAGAAAAATACACCTAATAACAAAAAAAAACAATGATTATAACAGCAGTCATTAGCTTGGTAGTCTGTCAGCTAATTCTTGTGTTATTTAATAAGCCTTTCAGAAACCGATTGTATTGACAGTCATTGAAGTCACCTTTATGTACAAAAATGTGTTTATATTTAGAAAAATATAGTAGAAAAAACAAAGTGCATAGAGTTTTTGTGGGAACATATTCCTAAGTATTTAATACGTACTGTGTAAGGAGATATATAATTGAAGGGTGCTCTGTTTTACTAAAAATAAAATTAATCGCTCTTCATTTATGATTATTGTAAATCCATTCTGTATTTAATAATAATATAGTTACTGCATACATTGTCATTAAGAAGAAATATTTTTTCTTTTATTTACTTAGCTATGTAAAACACATTTTTTTACCTCAGAAAACTAAAAAGCCTTTTTCTATAGATAACAAAAACTGTAGGTGACAAAAAAGTACGAATAAAACGTCTTTATTTACAAATAAAATAGCTTCTTATTCCTTAAATATGATTTTAATTATTTTTAATTACAAGAGTTGTTTCACTACGGTACAACAACACTAATATATTATTATGTTCCCTCTTTACATAGTAGAACAATTCAATACATTAACATTTTGATTGTAAATATTATTGTAAGTACCTATTCAAATTGCATTTTTTTAAATATTAATGCTTCCGCCAATTGTTAACACATCATACCTATTTATTTTTATATACTTATTCTTATTTAATCTTTGTGCTACGTCTTATCAAGTGGGAGTCACTTAAATATTAATAATAATATATACAGTATATAATGAAGGTATAAAAATAACTATGAAACATGAAGTTGAGAGAGATAAGTATATAAATGTGATGGAACATATCATATTTATAATGATATACATATAATAATTTCTGTTGTATAAAAATATAAGAATATATTTGTCAATTAATATTAAGTAGATATTGTAAATGAATGAAATGTAAAGTAACCATCGTATGTTGTGATGACAAATGTACATGTATTTGTTGTGATTTTATGAGTTACATTTTCTTAAATGAAATAAAGTTATATTATTTGTTAAAACCTTTGTATTTATTTAATGTTAACACTATCCTACTCCATGAATATACTTCTTTGTTTGTTTTCGACGGTGCATGCAAGTGATTTACTGGTCTCAAATTATACTCAGTAAAACATCAGCAATAATAGATGATGCAATAAGCTTCGAACAAAAGGGTTAAGTGAGTAATTCGGTAGGTAAACGAGCTACCGAATTTTATATACGCTATTATAAATACGCTTTGTTATTAAAGTAAGCTCTGAAATCATCACAATGGAGCTCACCCACGTCATCGAAGGATTCGAAGGTTGCCGACAGCAGCTAACCCTAAACTGTGAGTAATTGGAGCTCTATGTTGTGGGGATAGAGCGTTACGGGGTGTAGGGATGCGGTGGTGTAGTGAAGGGTGGATCGATGGGAACGGGAGGCAGTAGTGCGTAGCGCGCCCTCTGGCGGCGCGGCGCGGCGGCGGCAGTGTGCCGGCAGGCGGGCGGCGCGCGGCCGTGTTCTCTGTGCTCCGGGCTCGTGCTGCAACCTCCGACACTCGAGGTGAGGACAGTGCACCACTCGACAACGTCAACCACCCAAATCACTCGCATACAGATCTACACCTAGTTTGCGCAACATATTGATTTAGGATTATGTGATTAAGTGCCTAAATTTATTTGTCTTGTAAAGTTTAAGATTGTGCGGATGTAGTTAGAGATTTTATACTAACTTTACTACTTTTGGTACCTGTACCCCCGCAGACACAGATAGTCTGTCTTCTTTTCTAAATAATCAACAATGTTCTAGGTACGTAGGTACTCTTACCGTTACAAAGCTCCTGCGAGTAGACAGACTGTAACAAGCTTACCGTAGTGCTCATTCCGAGAAAGGCTGTTGGTCGCGCTAAGTAAATAACACTGCGGGTGAAATCTCAAACGGCCTAATTAAAAATTTACTCCCAAGCTTTAAGATTAGTTAAGTTTCATACTTGAACCTAATTAGTAATTGGATAGGTAGGCATTAATAATTTTAGCAGAGGAGTTTAGCAAGAAGTAGGTTCTCGTAGGACCTTCCAATATTTTTGCAATTTGCTTCATCATCATCTTCGTTGGGAGCCTGGTTCCACCCACAGCTGAGTCGCACTAGGGGAGGCTGTAAGGCTCTTCCCTGATCTGTGCGAGTCTCATCCAGGTCTTCCCCGCTAGTTTCTTCACTTTGTTTCATACCTATTTATTTACAATCACTTGAACGGTTCGTTTCAACTTTCTACATAGTTCGTAAGCCGCTTTAAATCGCGATAAGTAGGTTTATTTCCTGCGCCCAATTTATTTACTGTAGCAACCAAACCATGGGGAGTTTATGGCTCTGTTTCTTGCGCCGATGATAAGATAAGAAATGATTTTATGAGGGCGAGGATTTTATATGCTTCCACGAATTGATTTTGAGAGTATAGCTATTGTATGGCCGCACTCATATTCCAAACACGTAGGGACCTTCCTATAATATTTCTACTTATTGAACAGGTGTTACCTACAGTCGTCACGATCGGTGACAAATAAATGTTACAGTAAGTACCTACCTACTTAACTTCTTTGCAATGCGATACAACTGAACACAATAATAGACTCTAACTACACTACTACTGATGCTTTTATAGTTTGGATAAGTAGGTAGGTAGGCAATATATGAATACCGTTTTTAAAACTTTACTTATCAATATTGATTTAATTGTTCCTATATTTGTTGTTATACACAGTTTCTCTCACAATCGTAACATTATGCGTTAATTACATATATAAATAAAGATTAGGTATTTTAATATTAAGTTTGCCCTAAGGTATCTATGACCATCCATGTGATCCATGTAACTAGTTGTAGGTAGGTTTATGGTTAGCCAACTTGGTGGTAGAAGGTATAAGTGCAGTTTCAAGTTGCATCTTATTTATTTCTTATTGTCTGTCAAGATCATCGCGACTATTCACGACAACATGATTATGGAATGCAGTCCTTTATGTAGGTATCTTTTTTAAAGTATATAGCACCTGTTCCTAAATAAAATAAAACGGAATTCTAATATTTTTATTAAATTCAAATACTTATGTACCTAGAAAACAAATTGAATTTTCGACATCTATGTTTGCATACGAAATGAGAGACCCAATGGAGATTCGATAAAAACACAAAACATATATGAGGGTGAAGGTAGGTAGGTACATCTCTCTCGTTATCATCATCCATATATTAACTACCTACTGTGTGGGCGTAGGTACTATGGGAAGTATTGGATATATCGCAATAGAAAAACCGTTTGCAGTTCAGATCTAATTATAATTTACGATCAAATTAATCACACTAGCAACTCACACACTGTAAGCTGTACCTTCACAACTATACGGAACGCGCGACAGTTTTTAAACGTGTTCACTGCTTGACCACCACAGACAAACTGAACTTAATAGACCCTTTAGAGCGGCGCTGGCGCCCCGATTAGTCAAATCAGTGACGTATTTCCGACATCTATTTTAATCAGAAACCTGGAAGTCCTGGAATGTAAGGAATTCGTCACTCGACCTTCTATAGGCAGCAATGGGTAGACCACAGGCTTACCAGCTGATTTGCAAAAAAGTATAGCCGGTATAAAAAGTGACATTACTTTTTATTCACATTACGTGCCAACGTGACAATAATAAAGATGATTAGGTACTATTATAAACGAACATTATTGCGTGCTAGCAGTTCTTCCGGGACATCACTAAATCAAGATGGCTAAGCTAAATCGTGACTAATGTTTGTTACGCGATAAATTCGCATTGCAATAGCAATTTATGCTCAACGAGACAGGTATTTTAGCACAACGTTTTGCTTTTCTCAGAGTATTGCACATGTTTGTAATATTATAAGGAGTAGGTACCTACTTACCTTTAATATTATTAGGTAAGTGCCTGAAGAAAGCATGATTGATGACATGATGAGTCATCAATATTTACAATGGGTCAGTGGCAATACAAAACTAATGCAGCAGACAGTTAGGTAGCAATGCGAAATAATAAATAAACAAAAGATTATCGCTCATCTCCAAGTCGGTCAAAAATAAACAAACATAGGCACAGTCGCACCATAGTTTTCTCGACCCCCCTGTAACTTCGTTGCGGTTTTATTTTACGCTTTAACTCAAGCTAAAACATATTCCACTGAATGCAGTGGGGTAACTACAAAAAATACGATACTTAACGCAACGTCCTTATAAACGCATTAATACTCGCTATAGGTACTAGGTATGTATGTAGTTGTAGGTAGAACAAATACCTAAATCAGTTATTACAAATATTGGTGAACAAATAACACATCCTACCTAAGAAGAATAGGTATCTAAGTATGTCAACTGTATAGTAATTACAGCGTTGTATTTTTGTTTTGGTGCCAAAACAAACAACGTAGAAAACACAGTAGGTACTTATTCAACGGTTTTAACTTTTCAACCCTCAGCTGTACTTACATACCTACATTATGAAAGAAATGTCTTGATTCAGGGGCGCCAACTTTTAGAAAACCTCGTGGGAACTCATACCCATGCCCATAGACGGCCCGAGGCCTAAATAGGCTTCTTAACAATTCTGAAAATCGCATATAAAGCCGTCCAGTACAAAATATATAATGAAAACAATCTAATCAAACTACCCAAAATTTTCCTAAAACAGTTTTTTTACACTTAGTTTTATTGTTATACACTGTCTCTAAGTGCTTCACCGACCAACATACATCATATTAGTGTCTGACGGAAAGTAGTTTATGCTGACGAATCCGAAAACTGATCTGCGAGCGAAGCGAACTCGAAAATTTTAACACCTCGGATAGGTTACGTTTTCTGGAGTTACATACCTACTATCAGTAACGGATCCAGAGATCCAAAAGCGTCTGAGTTCTTCCGTGACAAATCTTAAAGTGAACTTGATATTATTCTATTTAAACTTTTTAGCAAGTAGGTATTACACTACCGAATGTACAATTGTCATTAATTATCCTATTCATGAGTACCTACTCGTATTACGTTTTCAAGTTTTTTTCTTTATGATGATTTGTTTAAGTGACAAATTTTGCCCTCACGCTGCCCGGTTTGGCCGCCATGTATATTCACCGAGATATCTCTGGTAGTCTACAACCTAATGAATTCATTGAGGAATTTGCGAAAAGTAATCCGAGGAGGCTTGTAAAATGTTGTGTGCTTTTTTTAGTGTTTACTTTGCTAAAACTTACCGTCAGTGGGGTCCAGCCCCTCCCAAACGACAATCCTGGATCCACCACTGGTTACTATGATGATACAACAGTGATAGCCTAGTTGTGTAACCGTCGGACTGCCAAGTCATAGATCTTGCTTGACTTCGAACACTTTGAACCCAACCCAACCCTTTTCGGATTCATGTTCGTATTGAATAATTATCACTTGCTTCGAAAACGGTGAAGGAAAACATCGTGAGGAAACCGGCATGCCTTTTTTTTTTTTTTTGGGTTGGAAATCATCAAATGACTCCTCCCGCTCTGGGCGGAGCGAGAGGGAGTGTCAGACTTTTACTGACCAAAACCCACCCGTGTTCCTTCCGTTGCCTGTGTGCTGGGGCCGCGATATATTTCAGACAAACCCGCAACCCCAGCAGAAACCGGCATGCCTGAGATATATTTCTGGACGGCATGTGAAGCCAATTCAGAGGCCCATGAGCGGCATAAAAATTCTGACACCAGGTTAGTCACTAACCACACGAAAAAGAAGAAGACTATGATGAGAACTAAGAAAATCCGCAATACAAGAGCGAGCGAAGCGAGCAAAATAAAGCTTTAAAAGGTTTTAAATGGTTAACCAACCAACGTTATACTCGTACTAGGTATAGGTACGGTAGCTAAGTACCTACTTAGTTAAAACATCTTTCGCGGAGCTGTAAAAGCCAATAGATTGATCAGTTTTGATATCTAGGCTCATGGATGATATGCACCCACTAGTTACCTCTCGTTTAAAATTTGGGGTTTTGGATAAAATGTTTGAAGTAGGCATTTCAAGACTTTAGAAAATTTTACCCCTATGAGGGTAAAATTAAGTGCTGAGCACACTTGTTAGTGACAAATTCACTCCAGATTTTAAGTTTAAATGTTACAGTACCCCAAAACTATATAAATAAAATAGGGGATTAAAATTCCCCAGTAGTAGTAATTATATGGACGTATATGCAGTCATGCTTATACGGTTAGTACAAGTACTAGGATGGCCAAACCGGATCAGAAACGAACACGAATCCAATACGAACCGGATACGGATAAGTGGGCAAACGCCCTTAGTACTTACCTGTCACATCTTTCAATTATCTACTTACTTAGGTACTTATTATTTTAAAGATATAAAAGCAATATACCAGACTAGCTGTTACCCGCGACTTCGTCTGCGATCTAGGATGAAAAGGAGCCTATGTCCTTCTCAAGATCATGGTCTACCCATGTGCCAAATTTCATCCAAATCCGTCCAGCCGTTTTAGCGTAAAAGCTTAACAAATAAACAAACAAACTCACTTTCGCATTTATAATATTAATTAAGATCATATTTTGGGTACTGCTGAAGTAATTTCATGAGAGATATACTTTGTAGGTCTAGGATCTATTCGATTTCTCAGTAACTGTTAGAAGTTAGATATAAATATTGTGTTGAACTGTACCCTACACAATCGACTTAACTTGAAATCGATTAAACGGTCTGGTAGTTAAATATTCTAATAAGTCCTTCTGAACTTTTCCCACGAAGTCTACGATATGATAATATGAGATTATCCCTTTGATTTATAAACTAGTCCCTTGCGTCAACTTGCGTGTAAGGGTGACCTTTCAAGATGAATTGTATATCAGTAGGTCTGGTACGCAAAAGAAAATAAAATGTACCAAGCATGATGGGATCGTAAAAAATTCAAAAAGATTGAACATGGAATTGAGTCGAGCGAGACTCTTATATTACTTTTACTGACCAAGTCTAGACTACTGAGTCTGTTGAAAAATGTCTTTATCGATAAAGCTGACATACCTACCTAGTAGAATAAATTTATTTACGGTAAAATGCCGTCGACCTGTGGATTTATAACCTCCTCCTTTTGGAAGTCGGTTAAATAAACCGGCCAAATGCGTGTTGGACTATGCACAATGAAGGGTTCCGTAGTTGGGATAAATAAAAGAACAAACATATCATTGTAGTTGAAAAACATGTTCTCCCAAATATTCCAATTGCAAAATTAAATGTAAGTTTGTACGCACACTATTGGGAGATTCACCATGTTATGTTAAGACCACAGACTTCTTACAGGTTTTCCTGTAGTTCCGCAAGTAGGTATAGAACTATTATCTGTATTTTATACAAAATTTTAGGTTCAAAAGTTTCGGAGATATGGGGGAGGGAATGATTAAAAACTATTTATATTCAAATTATTTAAAAAATATACTACTTGAGACTCAGTAAGCCCTTTTATTTGATGTCACACGGGCTGTGACAGACGGACAGATAGACAGACAGACACACGAGTGATCCAATGGGTTCCGTTTTTAATTCGGACATACGGAACCCTAAAAAGTATTAACACGTCAGTCTTGAAGACAACCAAGTAGGCAGGTAGTTTATGTAACTGCATGAAGCATAACAAGGTGAGGTGAATTCCTTCTACTCAAGTTTTATTGTGAATAATGAACAATAGAAGCAAATAGATAACAAACAAAATCATCATGTTTTCATACTTAATATCTAACAGTAGGTATTCAAACAACAGTCTTCAAGTCTTCAGGAAGCGCTTTGCTTAGTCATAGTAATTGAAATACATTATCTTGAAACTCTCATTTCGCCGAGGATTGAAAAGGGATAAAATAAAGTCTATACGCCTTTGAAATCATTGTCTCTGAAACATATTCCGAGCTTTTGTAGAGATTAAAGCAGAAAACACCTTAGATATTTAAAGCTGATGAGAATGGAGCGTCCAATAGGAGCGAACTCACAGTAGCATTGAATTTAATTTACCTTTACAGACCTCTTTTATATCATGGTAGAATGTCTAGTAACTGTAAGTTTATATAATATAAGGTTAGGATCGCGAAATCTCAATGGGAGTGTCGTTCCCATAACCACCAATTATACTTACTTAGTTATCAATGCATTATTTGCAACCTACCTACTACCTGCAGGTATGTCTCCAACCTCGAATTTCTTCAATAATCAAATATTTCCAAACAAAGAAATCATAACAATGGTTCTCGTACGAGTATGTGTATAAAATACTGTAAATGAACAATGAACTTGAGTGAATCCTGCAAGCACTACCTATATTTTGCCGATACGTATCTGCGACATATTTTACATGTCTACAAGCTTTAATATCACTGGAATGCCCATTATTATCAAGAGGGTTGTCATTCCAGTGCTGCAGATCTCACGACGACCGCACATTTTCATATAGAGCACTCTACATCTCATATAATATTATGTACATACAAGCACATGTTTCTATATCTGTAAACTTAGCCCTATTCTGATTTCTATAGTCGTGAATTTCAGAGATATGTTTTTGATCTTGACTGTACTATTTAAATTGACTGATAATCGAAAAGTAAATTGTGTTTCATTCAGTAAGGCGGGTTGTCAAATTATTTCTATCTGCAGTGTTCGTATTTGTGCGAAGCTGCCTTAATTAAATCGTCCGAGGACTTCTGAGTCTACCTGTAAAACTGGTTCGCATACTTGCTCTCGTGTTGTTATTATCACAAGAACTCGTAGAACTTTTACACTTGGCTGCAATTAAACTTGAGGTGTTACGTCTGTATGGAAATCACGTTCAATATTCCCCGGACTAATAATCTCGGGTGGATAGGGGTATCCACCGCATTTCATTATAGAGGGAGGCGGGTGTTTTTATTTTCTCTTTTCAAACAATGACAATTTTCTATGAACGTAGAATTTTCTTTACTTACCTACCGCAAAAAATGTTCTATTTGTCGACTAAAATTTGTTCGACGTTTTATCCGCACCAATTTCATATTGAGGCAAGTATTTTGTAAATTGTCTCTTCAAAAAACCAATTAACATGCAAATGAACGAGATGACACGTACTAAAAGTAAATATAAAATCGTAACTCATTCTGTCTGTGTTGTGGAGGGACATAAGTGGCGGGGGGGGGGGGGGGTCATCCCCACGGTTGGCGAGGCCTTGCAACGAGGCGCGTCGCGCGTCGCCGGCAGCTCATAACATCGAACAGGGTGACCCTTCCCCTACCGCCATTTGTGCCGGACCACGTCTCGACAGAGTTTTCCGATGAACGCATATTTTATATCTACCCACAATCGTATCTTTTATCATGAACGTTCCAGAAAATATTTTCCTGTAATATGACACGTGTGGCCGCCTATTTTAATAATAGGTATACACACAATTTAGGTGGTATCACAATTTTAAGAATGTTTTCCACTACAATCTTTTATTTAGCTGGTTATGTCTGTGTCGTGGCTAGATCTTAGAATTGATAATTTCATGAAATGAACATCGACCGCTGGCCACATTATGATGACGTGGTCTGGCCAGATCATAAAATACTCAACGTTTGACGGTATGACCAGTTGTTAAACGCACAACTACTTAATGGTGTGGCCAAACATTAGTGATCATATCGTAAAATAGTTACGATTATTCACCGGTAGAGGCGTTGGTGTCGCTTTTTTTGTTGTGCATCGTGGCGGCGGGATACAACAAATCAAATAAAATACCAGACCACGGCCAGACCACGCAAAAAAATCGTTGGACTTTTATTGGGTTTCAAATATGATTTTAAATTATATTACATAGCACTTAAATTCGTAAAAAAAAAAACCTCAAAACTTTCACCCCGACCAAATGGGTTAGGTTACAACTGCGCGCGAGCCAATCGAGCGAGGCGAGCGGTGCCGCGGCAGCGGCCGGTGAGCGCTACTTCCAATTTGTTCGCAGTTACTTGGCTATTTTTAACCGACTTCCAAAAAGGAGGAGGTCATATTTATGTTCGACGCGTATGCATGTTTTTTTTTTTTATGTATGTCCGTCGATTTCTCCGTCAATTGTGGACCGATTTTGAATTTTCGTTTTTTTTTTTAAAGGCTATGCTCCCGGATTGGTCCCATATAAATTTTATTAACTTTGCTGGGATAGTTTTTGAGAAAGCTTCAATAATACGTACTTTTCCCACTTAGTAATATGTGGATGATATGATAACTTCCTGTGACTGTTATTTACATAGCAGGTACTGGTATTCGAATTTGTGTGGGGTAGGTACCACAACTTAAAAGTGAAAAATAAAAACATTACAATAAAAAACAATCGACTTCCGAAAAAAAACACTACAAAGTGAAAAATAACTTTAATTCCGGAAGTCGGTGGCAAAAAATGAAAATTCAAAACCAGACACCGACTTCCGAAATCAAAGTTATTTTTCACTTTGTAGTGTTTTTTTTCGGAAGTCGGTTGTTTTTTTTTGTAAAAAGTTTTTTACTGCACCACTCAAACGTCGACTGACATACAATCATTAAACGTTGACGTTTAAACAATATGGCCAATTTTAGCTGGTCATTTCATGAATTGGTCAATTCTAAGATCTGGCCACGACATATGCTTACTTACGAACTTATTTTTTTTATATTGAAACATATTAATATTCTAGCAAAACCATTTCTTATGGCATCGTCACGGCTACACATCAAGCTATACATTTCCAGTTTATGCTGATCTCGAATTGTTTAGGATTTCCGACAATGCGAGGTCAGCTTATACTCGAATTATATAGCTTGATGTGTAGCCGTGTGTACCTATTTATTATTAAACTCTCATTGTACTAATGTTATAAACACGATAAAGATGATGATACAAAATGTTATGAGTTGAACTGTACGAAACTTCCGTGGAAGATAAAACTTCCGGACAGAGGTTCAGTACCAGCCTACTTTCCAAATTATTGCCGCAACGTTGAATATACTTGGCTCAGTGTTGCTATCTTATATACAAGGCAACAAAGAGCTTTGAGCAAGGCCCGGAGCTTCCTCGGGTGGTGTTAATTTCCCTCAAGCCTCGCGTTCCTCAGCCTGCTCCTATTGCAAGTCGTAAAAGCTCTCGCCGCGGCGGTCACAAACGGAACATAAAATCGTCTACATTAGCGAACATGACGTTGCTTATGGTGTTTATTAAGTACAATATGGGATCTCAGTATGTGAAGCTTTCACACTAGGTAGCATTGAAAATTGAGAGCTTCTGCTCTCAATTTTGTGTAAGTAAGCTTCTGCTTACTTTAGAGTACTTTTGCTTTATATTCGATTTTTAGGGTTCCGTAGTAAACAAGGAACCCTTATAGTTTCGCCATGTCCGTCTGTCTGTCTGTCTGTCTGTCTGTCCGCGGTTTAGCTCAGAGGCGGTTAGTACTAGAAAGCTGTAATTTGGCATGGGTATACATAATCACGCCGACAAAGTGGTAAAATAAAATCAAGATTTTTGTTTTTTATGGTACCTACCTCCCCCTACATGTAAAGTGGGGATGTTTTCTTTTTCTCGTCTATCCCATAGTGAGGGGTGTCGTTGGAAAGGTCGTTCAAAAATATTGCGGGTGTGTGAAAATCATTTTTCAATTCAGGGATTCGTTTGCGAAATATTTAGCTCTAAATTGAAAATTTTTGTAAGAGTCTTACAAAAATCTTCACCCCCTGCCAGCTAAATGGTTGTGCTTGGATTTGTGAAAAAATTCACAGCAGTATTATAACGTAGTTAAAAGGAAACCTATCACAGCTAAGTAGGCTTTACAGGTTCACGAGTAATAATAGACCAATTTAAATTTGCAGTTTGAAAAACATGATCTCCCATACCTACATTCCGTATGGGAGAAAATGTTTTTCAACTACAATGTTAAGTTTGTTCTTGGGATAAGTACATTTATTACACTTTCAAACAATTTAATTTCGGTGATTTGAATCGGGCTAATAATACATAGGTATAGTTATCTAATCAAAGAAAAGTTCTCTGAAAAACACGAAGGTATTAACGCTTACCTAATCTATTATAATCACGAACTAGGCAATTAAAATAAGAACCAATAAGAGTTGCCATTAAGAAGAGTAGGTAATCAATTGTGTTTAGTGTCCAATCAACAGTGTTGTGTTGTCTTCGACAACGCTGTTTATGTCGTCGACAATGTTAAAAAGCAAGAGGTCCAAAAGATGGCTACTCTTGTATTATGTTGATAAAGGCTCTATTTTTACCCGACTACGGCGAAGCCAAAAAAGGAGGGTTATTATTCTATGAAAACGTCATGAAAATTAATTTTCTACCGAAGTCGCATCGCGCCTGTCTGTAAACAACCAGATGCAATGCACCTACGTTGCAGTAGGTAAACCTTTGAACAAAACATTTGTTTTAATTATTGTTCCTACTTTGTTGCAAGCTGTTAGTTTAGTAGTACAATTAGCATCTGGTACTGTAGGTATGAACATAATAATATAATTCTCATCAACCAGGAAATAACTGCGAGAGTAGTCTAACGCATTATGTCCATGTTAAGTAAGTAATAATGATGATATAGGAGTTCCTTCTTGTCGCATGCATTAATAACCAGTATTTAAATCTGACTCTTATTATCTTACGCAATAAGTACAACAAGTTATTTTCATCACAGTATTTCCTATGGAGCCTATAACTTTGAATCGTATCATGCATAGTAATTGTATGAGCACTAACTAAAGTGTTGTTTTATACAGCTTGTTATCTACAAAAGCAAAGAATAGCCATCTGAATGTTATATTTTTTTCATCTGAGTGTTATACGTGCGCGTTAGGGGTCTGCTCTGACGTCATTTGTGGAGGTGGAGGTCGCCGGCTGTCTCCCCCTCTCCCCTCTCTTGCACCCTGCCACCCCTAACTACCCTAACATCTCTTGAACACAGTGCTGTTATCGGAGTTCCGTTAATGAATTCGCATTAATTGCTGGTGCTATTTCCAATTATTGAAAGACCTCTGGCATTCCGAATTCGATTTGAAGCGAGTTATCTTTCTAGGACTTCGACCAATACGGTTAAGATTTTGTGATGAATGTAGCTATGATTCGCGATTTATTGAATGGATTATTGTTTCAACCACTGCCTATTAATCCATGTTTGACTGAAGCAAAAATATAATTTGGGTACGTACTTAGATAATCTGCTATCTAATACACATTTTTCTAGGCTACACATTTTTGTAAACGACTAGGTTTTGCCCGCAGCTTCGCTCGCTATAAAAAATACCGGGATAAAAAGTATCCTATGTGTTAATCCAGGTTATAAACTACCTGTCTACTTCATCCAAATTCTATTAGTAGCAAAAATGATTGAATACTATCGTGAATTCATGCAAGCCTAATACTTTTTGTTAGGTTACTGCTCAGAAATTGGGCAGAACGTCCAATGATTGAAATAACTACTATCTTTTTATTCTTTATTTCCATGGAAGGTGGGTAGGCCTTTAGTGTGGGATGCAACCTGTGTCGACACTCTTGCGCCATCCCATCTTCCTGGCTCAGCGTGCTGTGCTGGTGCTGCCGCTGCGGCTGCAGAAAACCTCAAGCGGCGTAAGTATAATAACCTTGTTGGTAATTATATTTTCGAGCCGTTTGGGGTTGAAATCCGCGGGCCGTGGGGTCCGAGTGCTCACGGCCTCTTTAAAGAAATCTCCAAACGGCTATTTGACACTTCCCGTGAGCCAAGGGCTGGTTTTTACCTTGGGCAGAGGCTAAGCATTGCCATACAACGTGGCAATGCGGCCAGCCTCTTGGGTACATTACCAGTCGACAGCGATGCGGATGAATTCTTCGATGCTATATTTTAGTTTGTAAATAGTTTTAGTTAAGTTAGTATATAATTTTGCTACTTTTATTAATTAATTAGTTATAAATTGTTTGTATCCATTTAAATAAAATACTATCTTGAATTCATGCAAGCCTAGTACTTTTTGTGCCAAGTTTCAAGTTTATTAACTCAAGAAATCATGCCATATAAACTTTGCCCCCCTTTCTCGTCCGCTTAGGGGTAGAATTTCGGAATATCCTTTCTTATCGGATGCCTACGTCATACAAAGAACACACCCTCCAAGTTTCAAGTCTCTACGATCAGCGGTTTAGGCTGTGCGTTGATACGTCAGTCAGTCAGTCATTCAGGACAAAGCATTTTTTATGTATAGATAGATTACGACTAATCTGTTTCATTTTGACAGTAAAACAACATTCATGGAGTTATTTACGTTGTTGAGCAGATTATTTTTCGTACTTATGAAACAATGGATTAGCAATCTGTTTGAAAACGATTCAGATTCTGATTGATCGTGTATTACGTAATTAGGGTACTGATTATTATTATGTATAAAGTATTGATTTTTATTGCTTACGCCATATTATGAGCTGTGTAAGATACAATGACAAGTCAAGGCGAGCCGCTGGCTACAGATCCCAGTTCATCGAACGACTGCATATAATTTTCTCTATACACACGCAAGAACAAGTTTGGCATTCCAGTGCAATTTATTTAGTGCCTGTTTCCACAAACAACTTTTAATTCATATTAAATTACATTTTACGTGGAATGAGTTTACTACGACGCGACGACGGCGGGCGCATCATAAGTTCACAAGCAAGCTCTAGGAATGTTTCGGATCATGAGGAATCTGAGTAAAACATCTACACGAGCTTTTACCCTCCCTTTATTATTTCATCATTGTTTACGAGCATACACAAGGTTTCTTGAACTAAGTGTTGCTGAAGTTCAACATCAACTACTTCCCAATTTATAACCTTTTAACCGGTTAACAACAACTAAATTTACTGAGCAGCAAGGTGTTTAAACTTTTAGATTTCCTGTTGCATTACTTTCTCCTCGGGTGCAATATCAGCGCTATAATTACTGAACTTTAATCAAACTTCCCTGCACAGGCTTCAATTTTCTTTTTCGCTCTAATTTCTTACACGTTCACTGCCCTCCTGGAGGGTTCACTTAGTCGCATATGGGGGATGCCGAGAGCCCTCGCGGATGGCTCATTTTAAATGTAGGTTTTTCTTTGCGAATACAACATTATAAACCGTGAAAATAATATCTGATGTATATTTTACAAGATTTATTAGTTTATGAGTTGGTTTTAAAAAAAATAACTTTTTTTTTTATAGTGTTATTTCACGTTTGCGAATATTCACAAAAAAATTAAAAGGTTGGAAACTACGTATAGCGACAAGATCCCCTGAAAACGCAATTTTACTTCGTTTTACAGTGTTTTAAACCTAATGCCGTTGACCGTCCGTGATGGTTAACTTTAGCGCAAACGTAATGACGGCAACCCTCACGGAGGGTCCACTTCCAATATGTATGGCGGCATGGAGTATGAGTTCTATGAAAATGGGTGGAGTCGAAAGTGTTAATCGTTGCTAAGCTCAGTTTTGTAAGTAACTATTTCTGAACGACGTTCGTAGGTACAGACCTATCTACTATTGGCAAAACATTCTAATTACGAAATAGGGCTCCGGAACGAAACAAGAAGTTTGGTCATAGTTTCAGTAGTCAGAACACGAGGGGAGCAAAGTTATAAAATTCTACAAGGGGTCGCACGCTTGAGAACGCGCCTAATCAAACGATTTTATTGAGATTCATTAGTAGGGGCAGGGTGGACCTACCTACTTGCCTTGTACCAATATAGACACTGTCTATTGGAGATCAGGACCAAAAATATTTTCTCTATCCTTGGATTCTATGTATAAGTAAGTTTTTCTTTGTTGACATTCATTGGCGGCTTGTTTTACAAACTGCTGAGTTATGTTGGTCATCCATTACCTTGGTCTTGGACATGGGCCCACCTTTAGTGAGGATTTATACAGATCTTGCAGCATTGACGTGACATTTTGCATTCCATGACTAACAAGAATCAAATCTCGAAATCATCAGCGAACCGCTGTGTGACAAGTAGTTCCCGTTGATGTCTACCCCAATTTAGTCCCAGCATTCAAAGGTTCTATGTTCGTCTGTATGTTCTTTTTTAAATTTAGTTTTTCTATATTTTCGCCAATTGTGGACTGATTTTGAAAATTCTTATTTCATTTGGTAGACGAATCTTGCGCGGTGGTCCCATAATTTTTTGATTACCTTTGCTTTGGTAGTTTTTTAGATAGCTTTTAAATACTTATTACGTATTTTTCTCACTTAGTCTATGTGGATGATGTTATAACAACTATCTGTCACTCACAGATAACTATATACTAGTCACTGTCACTGTTATTTACAAAACGGGTACTGGTATTCGAATGTATGTGGGCTAGGTACCACAAAAAAAAGTGAAAAATTAAAACTTCTTCGTCTTTGGTTTTGTAGTTTGTTTTTTTGCCACGGACTTCCGAAATTAAAGTTATGTATTTTTCACTTTGTAATGTTTTTTTTGGAAGTCGGTTTTTGTTGTCATAGACGGCATATATTTAATATCTTACATATAACATTATCAAAATGGGTTTAGAGCGCCATATTGAAAACTGCTTTGGTAACAAGTTTTGTGAGTCGCTATAGTCGCTACCGCATTCATTGCATGTTTTATAATTACATAATTATTATTGCCTTGAAAAAATTATTCGGAGTTAATTAAACGAAAATACCTGTTTGGGCACTTAAGTATGTAGGTAAGTAATACCTATTCATGTAAGATGTTATTTCAATAGAAGTAACTTTTGCGATCCCAAAATATAAGTACTTATAAAGCTTTTAGAGCTTTTATGAAAACGAAAGGTTCAGGAATCATAAGGATCATGAACCATGGTATGGTAGCTAGGAGTTTACTATGGAAGCGTCCATCGTAATGGTAATCTTTCATCTAGAAAGAAAGAAAATACGTTTATTAACGGTACACATGACGCAAGGTAAGAACAAAACACGAAAACAAACAATTTGGGGGAAAATATGCGTCACATCCACGCAAAACGGCCATCATATGCGAGACAGAGCCCCAGCGCTGGTTTTCAGCGACAGGCTTTCATGCTTAAGTGCCCTCTTACATTTCGGCGCTGCGCTAAAGCATTCTTGCGATACTGAGCGCACATTGCCGGCGCAGTGAAATATATGGTATTTTTATTTTATTCATAGAAAAATAGAAATAGCAATAAAAATAAATAAAAAAATTGTTTGTTATTGAGCAAATGTTGGAGATTATTTTAGTATAAATACTACGTACGAAAATGATGTAGAACTTCGGATATTCAGACTTGTTTCCAACGTTTTTAGTAGAAAATTGAATTAGGTCCAGTAATTTTTTCTTTAAATAAAAGTCATATAACAAAAATGTATTCTATTATTATAAAAGTATCGGATATGTTTAATATGAGAAAAATTGTTTTGATGAATTATATTCAACAGAATCCGCAAATTAGAGCTCTCAAATGAGCTCTACATGAGGTTTTACCAAAACATGCATCAAGAGAAAGATTATTGCTAGATAAATAAATAAATAATGAAAAAATCGCTTTATTATTATTGTAGAAGAGAAAACAAACTATTTTTACCAAGTAATTGTTATTTATACTAACCAACGAATAGTATTCAATTTCAACGAGGAAATCATGCATTTACGCGCATTTTTGTAATATTCCCCTTAAGTGCATAGGTACTTTGTTTCTTTGGTAAGTAATTAAAACAGCGTGAAAAAACTTAACCCTCGACTCATACCATATCCAGATTCTGATTCTATCAAAAATGGCCGACAAAAGCTACAAGGATAATGCTAATAACATCAATGATTCAGTCAGTCAGTAGCCAGTACTCGTTCTGCCAGGCATAGTGATTATATTATAATAAATGGAACTACATACTTGTACCTACCTGGCACGTAGACTCGCAGGCTAGCTAGCCTACTACGCAATATGTCTTGATATTCAAGACGCAGTAAAAAAACTAGGAATAAGTAGGTATAGATGTATTATAATAAAAACCGACCAAGTGCGTGTCGGACCATGCACAATGAAGGGTTCCGTAGTTGGGATGAATTTATCCCAAGAACAAACTTAACATTGTAGTTGAAAAACATGTTCTCCCTTACGGAATGTATGGGAATACAATTTTTCTTGTTTTTATTTTACCACTTAATCGGCGTGATTAATATGTATGCCATGCCTAATTACTGTACAGCTTTCTAGTACTAACAGTCTCTGAGCTAAGCCGTGGACAGTCAGACAGGCAGACAGACGGACATGGCGAAACTTTTACTACGTAACCCTAAAAACGTATAATACTCGTATGAGTATAAGAATGCGGTTTCTGACTCAGATACGTGCATCTAGGGTTACCAATTCCAAATTTGAAAAGTCCTGACAAAAAGCCGGATATTTGCAAAAAAGTGCGGACTTTTAACTTTTTAATCTTTGTTTTTCAGTACAGTTTAATTATTAAACTTCTTTATTTTCTAAATAAAGAAGTTTAGCCTTAGTCCAAAAAATCTGGACAAATGACATGACTGGGAAAAGTCCGGACGGGGGACAAAAAACTCGGGCAAGTTGCGGAAAAACCCGCACGGATAGTAACAAAACAATGTTTGGGACTGTTGATTAGAAATACAATATTTTAGTTACGACTGTTACGAGCATAGAAATATAAAAAATCAATCTATGGTTACGAGTCTACATATTAACCTATAGGACACCTACGCAGATTATACGTTAGCACCCTAGTGATCTACGAGTATTTTCTTATTTTATTTTAGGAATTCCTCTATTAGAGCTCTCTAGTAAAGTGGGTGGTACAAATGACAAAATTATGATATGATCAAATTATGGTCCGAGTTCAAAGCCTAGAAACATAATGTAATTGACATGGTAGAGTGCTTTCCATTAAACTAACACAGTTGTAGATATGTCTGTGCCATACATAATAGTAAAATATAAATTAATATTAGATTAAATTTTAATTTTAGTTTTAATATGCTTTTTTCGAAAAACCTTACATTGTCATTGAATAAAAACAAGATTCTAGGAATAAATCTTTTATAAAAAATTGTGGATATTTCAGCTTAGTTACAAAAAGAAGGGGCCCTAGTCATGTTCTGTCTATAAATCAGCGATGTTGTAAAAAGTGTCATGTATTTTGAGCGCGTATTGATCGGGTGAATTTATTAGCCGCTTCCACAATGAGCCTTTTAGTCCTGAGGGACATAATCGTATCGGGCAACTTGCCAATAACGAGTAGGCTTGGAAGGCTACAGTTATTGGACGTCCGTCATCCTCACCCAGGGCCAAGGTCAACGCGAGGACACCACAGTCTAGAAATATACCAGTTAACTAATTTAAGATGCTACAGTACACAATTATTACTAATTCTATTAACACGTTCAGTACCGGGGGCCCTCCTTGAGGGCTTATTTTAAATGTACTTTTTTCTTTGCGGATACATCATTTTATACCGTGAAAATCTGCCGTATATTTTTAACAATATTTATTATATGCGTTGGTTTTAAAATCCAAGCATTTTTTTATTGTTTTGCACTGTAAACAAAAATCGTACTGTTAGATTATAATTTAAAAAAAATAACCGGCCAAGTGCGTGTCGTACCACGCACAATGAACGGTTACGTATTTGGGATGAATTTATAAGCACATTCAATCTTAGAAGTGACCATACAAAGTGTTTTAGTAGACTAAGACTATAAAACTAGTATTTTAAAAGTGTGATTTATCTCACCTAAGACATATTAAAGAGTAGTATAAATTTAAAAGTCCTTCAAGTGTCATAAACAATTCTCTATTAAGAGCATTTATCCTAAAAACTTTTAAAAGTGTTTATTTTTCGCTTCTTAGTGGGTCAGGTTGTAATTTATCTAAGTTACAATAGCCTAATGTTGACTACTCATCACCTTTTACAAAATATTGCTTTTCCCGAAGCAGGGACGTTAATCGTTGAGGAGTTCTCCTGGTACTTCACCATCAGCTCGGTTCATCACTTGTCCATGTATATTGTGACGAGCACAAATTGCTTGGTATTCATATTAAAGTAATCGAATCGCAACCCGTGAAATACTTATTATTGAGTAGTTCCGGTGGCCATCATCAGTTCCACTTCACCAAATGGTGCTTTCCGAGAGCAACTGCACGTGTTTCTATAAAAATACCCAAATCGCTATAGGTGTGCCTGTAATATTTGAAGAGTTCCCTCGATTTCTCCAGGATCTCATCATCAGATCCTAACCTAATGACAATGGGACCATCTCGGAAGTATACCCTTTCAAACAAAAAAGAATTTTACAAATGCGTCTATGTTAAATGACGGAGTTATGCCCGGAAATACATAAAAAAATATATAAACAATCGAATTTATAACCTCCTCCTTTTAGAAGTTGGTTAAAAAGTTGGCAACGTCGCAAATTGCTGTCAAAAATGTACCTGTTTTGATTAACTTGGCAATATTACTGTGGAAATAAGAAATGTGGCTAACTAGAGAACTAGAATATTAATAATGAATTGCAATTATAACATTGAATTTGATGTTGTACCCATTTTAGGTAGGTATACAAAACGCATTTGGAAAGTTTCCAAATAGTTTTATTTACAGCTAAAACTAAACATTCGGTGTTACGATATTAATTATTGCATTACATAATCAATATTCTAGTTCGCTAGTTAGCCACTTTTTTTTTCCATAAGTACAGTATTATTGCTAAAATAATCAAAACAGTGAAATATTTGACATCTATTTGCGACGTACCTTCAGAATAAACGCTCTTAATCGGTGCCCGCACTGGGCCCGCGTGGACCCGCGTGGTAGATTACAGCCCACTCCTTCTCGAAGAGAGGATGCGTATCCCAGCAGTGGGAACATTATATACAGGGTGGCAGGGACATCGACGCGAAGCCGGTAACCATAGATTCAGTACATGATTCTGAACCCCCCTGCGTTGTTTTCGTCGGTTATTTAAAAAAAAAACAGCTGCTCCATACATTTTGACCGCGTAAGTATTGCACTTTTCTATGAAACAGCTGTTTTTTTTTTAATAACCGACGAAAAATCAACGCAGTGGGGTTCAGAATCATGTACTGAATATATGGTAGCCGGCTTCGCGTCGATGTCCCTGCCACCCTGTATAGACAGATTATGCAAGAGAATAGGCTATTAGTTATGCCAGTTTTAATAAGATTAACTTGTAAAGAAAAACATCTTAATTGATTTAGCAGCTGCTGAGTGTTCAGTGGAGATCAAAGTGATATTAATTAGCTAGGAGCTATAAATCATGCAGAGACATAGTTGGCTGCATGCAAAATGTCTCACTGAAAACATTTTGCAGTAGTTAGTTGATAAATGAAATGAAATGAAATTGTTTATTCTGTAAATAGGATATCGGAATCATTTTTACACTTCATATAAAAAAATATTAAAAATAAGCTAGATGAGGTCGGTGTTTCCTATCTGACTACTCTGAGAAGAAAGGCCGAAACAAACTCAGAGGTCGCAGTCTCTTTTAAAGTCCAGACATAATCTTGGTCAAGCCATGTGAGGACCATGTAGATTAGTGTCTGAAATGGTCTTTTGAGGAAAGAACCACACAGATTTGAGTGGACCTGTCCAGTCAGTGCAAGCATTTGTCAGTAATCGTGTAGCTCAACTCAACGAACAATACCAAAGAAAGGATATTTGGGTAGGCCGCGTAAACTACTCAAACTGCCAGACTATCATTAAAACTAACTGCGAAAGAAAAAAATTAATGACAAATAGAAAAAAAAAAAAGTGTTTGTCTCGTTGGTCTAGTGGTCGCAAGCGCTACTGCTGAGCAAGAGGTCCTGGGTTCGATTCCAAGGTCGGGCAGTTTTATTGGGTTTTTCTATCTGGAATTTCTCAGTAGCAGCCCGGAGTCCGGATTTGTGCCCGGTTGATGGCAATAGGGTCGCCTCCTATTACATGAGACTTAAACATAACTGGCGAAATGTAGGTGTAAACCTCTGCCCAACCCTTCGGGAAAACAAAGCGTGATGTTATGTAGTTGATAGAGTAGTTTAGAATATTTAATGATACAGAAAGTGATCAGTTTCCGTTTTCTAACAGGAGTCATCACGAGTACCTACTTATTTGTTTCGCAAATGATATATCTTATTGCGAAAACTAATTTTTTTTTGGTAACTAAACACAGATAAATCTAAGAAATAATGATTTTAACAATTTGTCAGAGAACCACAAATATTTTGCTGACGAGTCATTCTATTCTCAACTCGTTTCCTTCTTTTACAGTGAGTGACGAGACAAAGCGATGACGAACTTTTGAGGAATTAAAGGTGGGGCAACTGGATCAGCGAACTTTGGGCACTACAAAACTTCGTGTTGCGCCGGCGCAGCTGGCCGAGGTACGGCGATACGGTCATTGTGGGTGTGCAGCGTCGGCCGGCGGTCGTGCGGGCATACGGACATGCGACTCACGCGGCGACGCACTGTGACACACATGCACGCGCTCCGCCACGCATCCGCCGAGGTGCGATAACCGACCTCCTTCAGCGTGCCAAGTTTCGATTTCATCGACGCTCTCGCTTCGTAGTCGCACGTGCGTTGCAGCAGACGCCGCACATCACGGACCCTCGCAGTGCGAGACGCCTCGAATGATGTAACACATGCCGAACACTTGAACTATTACTGCCGGCATATAACAGCTCCACGGACTCCACATATGAATAAAATATTTTGACGTTTTCGTGACATGCCGCGTGAACGTCACGACAGACGTGCGGAAATAAAATAAAGATCGTGTGAAAGTTAAATTATCGTTTCGGAGAATTAAGTGCATTCTATTGGAAGTGTAGTTCAATTAGTGCAACATGACGTCCCGGTCAAAGGAGAAGGTGGCAGCCGCCTTCCGCAAGCTGTTCCGCTCTCCTGAGAAGCTGGACAATGATGGCGCAGGCCCGAGTGGCTCACCAGCACGACGAGGTCTGCTGCGGCGACACAGGTACACCACCGATTAATATTCATTCAACATATAAATTGCTACTAGTATCTGTTTAGCACAACAATTCGAAATCGGTAGAATACCTATTCGAAAGTGAAGAATTTCATAAACAAACAGCATAAAATGTGCAAATGAGTCAGCGACACCGATGTTACGAGCTGTTATAACATCATTCTGATACACAAGTGACGACTGGTCACGTAGTCACTCATTCACGGTACCCAACGCCCTCGACAGAGGACTATCTTTATCATGTCGAACATTCACACAATCACTTCTTGGTAACCTCTTCAGTTGTTTCATAACAAACAACAATTGGTAAATAACATACATGGAGCACGGACGCGGGACGCACGGTTATGTCTTGAGGGTTATGCATTCAGGGAAACATTATCTTCTTCATTTGCATAATCATAGACTAAACTCAAACAAGCTTAACTATTTGTAAACAACGTTAATTACATGATTTTAACGCTAGAATGTGGGTAGATAAGCGCAATTATCGTAAATACATCGATTTCGCTTGTTATTTTTTTAATAATTTAATAATTCCATCATTATATTCAGTTGATGATGATTAGGTAGAATCGAAAAACGTTTCCACAAACATGAGCCCTACAAATCCATTATATTAAGTATTCAAATATTTTGAAAATAATATCTGCCTTTGTCTTATGACTATGAGCCTTCCTAACCCTAACCTTGCCCCGCCGGAGTTTACAGGACACGACGAGGAGGTTATTACGTGTTCAGCTATCCATATCACATTAGTTCGACTCCGATAGGGGATAATTATATCCTGTTTTATCACCCATTGGCAATACTTTCTAATTTCTAAGCCAACAAATCATTTCTCGTCTACTAAGTCTACTCACTGGGAGCTTTTGTGTGTAAAGTATCATTTATTACTTAAATCTGTCATAAGTATCATCATAACAATATCATAAAGAACAAGTAGCATATGTCGAAATGTTTAAAACTGAATTCGTAATCTGCTTTACACACCAACAGCTCCCAATCATTCTGCCGGCCTTTGAATAACTTTTATACTGATAAACAGATTCAGGTCAAATAACCTTTAAACAAAAATATTTTTAGATACGATGCATTGACCTACTTTCATTACACTAGATAATTCCGTAAATATTGAAAAACCTGCTACAGCTGAGTATGCTACAAATCATCTATATAGACAAGTACATTCATAGTCCAGAAAAAACCGTTATAAGGTTTCCTTTAAATTATACAGTGTTTTAAGATCAAGGCATAATTTGAAACACGCAAGCGTTAGTAACACATTCATTTAAGGTCAATACTAACTAACTGACACGCTTGAGTGACGACCAAATGTTAAAACAAAT
This sequence comes from Agrochola macilenta, assembly GCA_916701695.1. Lineage (NCBI taxonomy): Eukaryota > Metazoa > Arthropoda > Insecta > Lepidoptera > Noctuidae > Agrochola > Agrochola macilenta. The sequence goes on along the minus strand of OU753559.1, from coordinate 8,156,437 downwards.
ATAACACACATCAATGCCGCATAAACTTGGCAAGCTGCACTTGTTTGATAAATATTTGAAAGGTCTGTAGAAGGAAGGTCGGTAATATATTGTCCATCATAACATTAATTATACTCGTATGTTAGATGAGGTCAGGAATGAGTAACGTATTAAACTTCTGAACGATGGAAAACTCATAAAACTCAACGGTAACATAATCTGTCAAACTCAAGGTTTGGTAGTAAAGCCTATTTTTCTTTCACTTTCATTCAAGAAACAATAGATAATTAGTTGGCCAGCACTTGGAAGTGCGGATCAGATTCTACGTCATATACCGTATCCAGTGGTCGACAAACAAAGGCATTGTTTGCATACAGAAGCTCACGGGCACCGCGATATATTGTACCCGTTATTGACGCTACAGCTACAATGACTGACGTATCAATGCGGAATATCGCAACAAAGGAGTCTCAAGCAAAAGGCCACACGCAACCGCAACGCACCGTCTGTTTATCCAGCCATTGTTAATTATGACACACCAACATAAACAGTGATGGAAGAATAAACAAAACATTAGCGATCCATTAGGTGCATGTCATCTGATTAGATAGAACTTGATATTAATAGGTCAACATACTTATGAACATACATTTATTCAAACGATGACTTAATACGAACCTTTGAATATTTTTCAATGATTACTTACGGACTTTATTTTTAGCAGTAATCAATAATGTGGATGGCATACTAGTGAACACAGTGGTGTAAACTTTACTTGCGTTAAGTATTGTTTTAGATTTAATCATTAGGCTGATACTCGGTACCGGTCATTAGATTAATTAACTCTGTCAGTCACTGTGTTTAACTGTCACGAGATATTTCTCTAACAAATCGTTATCTACCGAACAACAGATCAATCACTCGAATAACACCTTAAAATGTATTTAGTTAATGCATAACACCCAGTGAAATAAAATAACATTTAAATGACTGCAGAGAACGGCAATAACATGTTTCTGATGACGATTCAATTGACTCATAACATCCTGGTAGTACGAGTATGTAGGTATTTTATATGGACATCGACATTACAAAGGTTCGCAATGCAATGTACAATAAGCTATATATGTGTAGATAGTAGGAACGCATAAAATGTGGTAAATGGTGCTGGTATGTTATGCCAGTGCATCTTACTTCTCCTGGTCCTCAAATCACATCACTCCTTTTTTGATTATCCAGCTGAGCTACTCGTATCACAGACTCCTTTTCTTCATTAAGTTCTCCAAGCTCTCCCAGGTCTCCAAACTACGCACTGTGGACTAAATCGGATGCGACTGCAAATATTGCAAACCTTCTTTTTTCCGCGTCTTTAACGGAATTATCTTATTTCGATATTCGTCTGGAATGATCTTATCTCGAGTTACAAATCTCTCTCTTGATTCTAATCTTTACTGTATTCTATGGTTAAGAACTGTCTAAAAAAAAACTATTTGGATATATTCTCTGGTACATGTTCTGGAAGATCTGTTTTGCCTTCCGTCAGTGCAAACTAAAATCAAGATTCTAGAAATGGCTTGATACAAAAAGGTCCTAAAACAGTCCCTTGGTGAACTCCGTTTGGAACTGCTATTGGTGGGGCTGTAGTTACCTAATTCTGTATGTACTCGTATTTAGATCTGGCATTTTTTGCATTATGACGTAATTAATTGATATTGTTCCATGCACCTTTTTTCTAAAGCTCCGCCATGTTTTATTTAGGACCAGATCAAACGCCTCTTCGAAGTCTGCGACCCAAAATAGAAACAGATAGAGGGTACTCGTCGGTAGGTCTAGGATGAAAACATTACTTATTCTCAGTAACAGTATTAACTATCTAGTACAGACTCCGGTTGAACCAGACAAACAAGAGCTAGCTGCTAGGTGACATGCACGCCCGTCGCCCACTTCACTTTCAAATCTAAAAATACGCTAAGTTTATAGAAAATTTCCCTGAGCTGTTTATGTCGTTATTTATGCTGACTATCTACCTAGTCTATCGAATTTATATGAATTATTAATAAATGTTAGTCGTGCAAGGTCGATATAGTTATCGTTAACCTTTAGACGCCCTTAGTTCAGTGCAGGCTCTTTGAATATTTTGAACTCGCATAATTATCTAGGTTTTACAATTAAACTTGTTTATAGGGTTCCGTAGTAATAGTTTCACCATGTCCGTCGGTCTGTCTGTCTGTTTGTCCGTCTGTCTGTCTGTCCCCGGCTTAGCTCAGAGATTCTTTATACTAGAAAGCTGTAATTAGGCATGGGTATACATATTAATCAAGCCGGTAAAAAAAAACACTTTTTTTTTGCCTACTTCACGTAAAGTGGGTTAGTTTTTTTATATATATATTTAATATTGTGAGTGCGAAAACCATTTTTTTAGATTCAGGGATCTGTTTGCGAAATATATAGTGCTAAACGACTTCTTTTTTTTTATTTTATTGTTTGTCCACTGATTTCTCAGTCAATTGTGGACCGATTTTGAAAAAAAAAAAATTGTATGAAAGGGCTCCCAAGTTGGTCCCATATGAATTTTATTAACTTAGCTTGGATAGTTTTTGAGTAAGCTTCAATAATACGTATTTTTCCCACTTAGTATAATATGTGGATGATAGGATGATAACTTCCTGTCACTGTTATTTACATAGCAGGTAGAGAGAGGTATTCGAATTTGTGTGGGGTAGGTACCACTACTTACTAAAAAGTGAAAAATAACTTTAATTTCCGAAGTCGGTGGCAAAAAACGAAAATTCAAAACGAAAATTCAAAAGACACCGACTTCCGAAATCAAAATAATTTTTCACTTTGTAGTGTTTTATTTTGGAAGTCGGTATTTTTTTTTTGTAAAAAGTGTTTTTTTGTTAGAGTGACATTGTGCGTGGTTCGACACACACTTGACTGGCTTTTTATATATAAACTAGCTGACCCGACAGATACCCTGTCCAATTATCAATAATTCATACAATAATCCCATAGAAAAAGGACGTCCAGATATTCCCGAATTTAAAAAAAATCCGGGAAACTTTTCCAATTCTTCTTTCCATAAAAACCAAACACACATTTCATTTTGGCACACATTTCTCCTTAAGAGCCCACCACAAAACTTCACGAGGCACTCGGTCGTATGCCTTTTCAGGTCTTTGGGCTTAGAGTAAAACCACAAAATTATCAGTAAGTACACAACAACTCAAAGGGAACGTCTCGTCGGCACCGGGGATAGAGCGGGACTCTACAGGACATGTTGATCGGTCTGCAAATAAGAGAGAGGGGACTTCTTCAGATCGACTCCACAAATTAAGGAATTTGAAGGTGAGAAAGATACTAATCCGTTGAGTTGATCTGAAGATTCTTTTTACTACAATAGTATGCTGACGATGTCCCCTCTCTCTTCAAGGTTTGAAGGATGACTGACGGATTAATACGTGGTAGGGAATACAGAGATAATTTACGAGTACAAAATATTACCTATGTGTCCATTATCTAGGTAGCTTGCTTAGAATTTGCTTCTAAATTATATAATACTTACTTAATTATATAGTACTTTTATACTAGACAAGTTCTAGACGCGAAGACCTGTAATTGGCTGGCAGATTATCATACTGTTATTTATCAACATTGTATTTAGCTGTAAGTCTTCCAAAGTCCTTAAATAAATAAACAAATAAAATAAAATATACCTAATACCTATCTAGGTCTATTACTGTGAGCAACGAGAGAAATATAACAAATCCTCAAAGTAGGTACCTACATACAGTACGTAGGTACTTTGAGGATTTGTTATATTTCTCGGTATGTCATGTAAGTATGTAACATACCAGATACCTACATGCATGAGTGAGTACACATGCCCATTGCTCGGTGATGTATTAAAGTACCTAAAAATAAGTATAAATAAATACAATAAATCATTTATTTGCATATAACATGGTAAATAGACATAACTGGGTATGTAAGTAGGTATCCGGTGAAATAAATATAGCGGTCCTGCATAGATATTCAAAAACATTCGACAGGCTTCCGAATCGAACATGACACATTTTCGGAACCATTTGCCTAGTCCCGGACTGCTGTCACTGAATGGTTCACTCCGCATTGTAAGGAATGAAGCTACAAGTAGGTACGCGGCGGGCTCGACTAGTCGAATTCAGTGAGCATAACGTAGTCAGAAGATAAGAGAGTTAAGCTTCGTGCAGACTAGCGCGACGCGACACCGGTTATTATTATACCATGAACTTTTCTTAGAAATTGTATTGTTCGAGTCGAGTCGCGGCGTCGCGTCGCGCTGGTCTGCACGAGCCTTTACGCGATAAAAAGAGAGGCAACTTCTAGGTGAATATAACTGTAGGTAATTAGCGCTGTGCGACCTGAATTGTACTTTATTGTGTCGCAGCAATAGTCGCTTTTTATTTAAATGATTTTGCGGAGTGAACCATCTGTACTTACTAATCTGTGACACCTTCGATAACATGGATTGATGTTCGATTCGGCACGGAAGCGTATCGAATGTTTGTGAATAGCTATACTAGTCACTTATTGTTTCAATAACACACTTTTAATGTAGGAGCTAATAAATTATGCAGAAACTATTTTTAGATCGAAAGTGCAGCAGCTTATCGCTGGGCTGGAAGTTGTTTACGTAATCTGCGCAGTAGATACCTATATACTTATGTATATACTTTGAATAAATCTCCTGGAAGTCATTGACCTGTCCGAGGCGTTTTACTCTCGCCACATTATTGGAGTCAATCCAAAACCAAAAGGCATTATTTGAATCATTTTTACTGGTGCAATAAATGTGACATCATGTGACTAGACTTTTCCCTACTATGTTGGATTCGGCTTTCAGTCTTAACGGATGCAGCTGAATACTTACCAGTATTTTACATGGAGCGACTACCTATCTGACCTCAACAGCCCAGTTACTGGGTAACATGTTATCCCCTAGGCAAGACTGTTTGCAATACTTGTACATTTAAACCCCGGTGATTAATCAAAATCAGTAATGGTTGGTAAGCGGTCGCCCCAGTTTCGTTATTTAAAGTACCCATTCACTATTTTGTTGCTTTTCAATTAGTTTCACAAAAACATGATTAATTAAGTCTTTTCTTGACTAAGTAGGTATCCTTTTTGGCACGTTTTTATGTAGGTTGCAAATTGAAACCAGTAGTGTCCGACTGATGACTAATGAGTAAGCTAGAAGAACTCATTACTAAAAGTCTTAAAACCCGTAAGTAGAGCAAAATTATTCTGCCGCTTCGTTTAAAAATTTGGATTAAGTACCTATCTTAAAATGAGGACGTAGAAATAATAAATCTTCTTCATTTCAGCGTTTTCCTTGTATTAGATACGTTATGTTTAGGTAATTCGTGGAATAAATTATAAATGTGTCAGTTTTCTTTTGATGTCATTCATAATGTAATGGACGTTTATTTACATACCCTAGAGCATGATAAAACAATATACTTCGCCAGGTATGGCATTCCGAAACACAATGGTCACGTGGGCAACACAAGTCTACGTCATCACATCTGTGTTACCAGAAGTTTGTAATAATAAATCCCTAACCACCTGTATTACCTGTGCGAATCCGATAAAACAATGAGGTTTTAATTAATAATTACGTTGGTTTATGTTCAAATTGAATTGTTTCGTTTGATTAGAAACACGAAACGACAATTTAAAAGCTTTGGTTTCTGAAAATATTTCCTTAATCGTGTTTTGTTGCAATAGAGTGGCAACTGTATAGTGACGTAAGCATGTGTTAGTCTCGGAATGCCAGACCTTGTTTTATTAGACCATGCCCTAGAGCAGGGGTCGGCAAGTAATATAGCTTCCCCATGCCATTACATAAAAAGCCGCATAAAATAGAATGCAGGCCTTATACAGCTAGTCGTTGCAATAAGTTTAAAAATAGTATAGCTCACAGAATTACACCATCTATAGTAGAACACGAGAATCCCAATGAAATCTATGGAGCCCTTTTTGATGTTGTGCAAAAAGAGTACCAATCTACTTTCAAGTCCAAAACTATTCAAAATAATGGCACCTCCGTTGGCTTTAACCAATGGGCCACTCCAGGAATTTATAAAAGTAGAGCGAGACTATACGAGTTATATGGTTTGAAAAAATACAAGTTTGATACTCCTTTCCTAGAGTATGTCAAAAATTATTCAAAATTATTTAAAAAGGTGTGTGTTTTTGCTAAATCTAAATTTTTAAGCGATACAATTAAAAAATCCAATAATAAAGTAAAAACCACTTGGAAAATTATTAACAATGAAACGGGTAAGTCGGTTAAACAAGATAAACAACTTCAGATTATGGTCGACAATAAATTAGTTAATAAAGCAGCTGACGTTGCTGAGGCGTTTAATGAGTTTTTTGCCAACATACCTGTAACTACCACTCGCTCCTTAAATTCATCCCCGTCTAAAGCGGAAAACCTTTTGCTTGGTAGTGTGTCTAAAAATAGTCCCTTATTTATCTTCGAACATGTAACGCCTCGTGATGTAGTTAATGTTTTTAACACACTCAAGTCTAAAAACACTGGTGATTACTGGGGCATCTCCATTAAACTTTTAAGTAATATAATAGACATCGTAGCCCCCTATCTAGCTGTTACTTTTAATAAATGTGTTGATTTAGGAACTTTTCCTGACCTCATGAAGAATAGTAAAGTCATACCATTATTTAAATCAGGTAATAAAAGTGACGTTGGCAATTTCAGGCCTATTTCTATCTTACCAGCATTTAGCAAAATATTTGAAAAGTTAATACTCAAGCAGTTGCTTAGACATTTTAATTTAAATAGCCTCCTTCATAATGAACAATATGGCTTTACAAAAGGTCGTTCGACTACAGATGCGGGTGTTGCTTTGCTGAAACACATATTTAACGCATGGGAGAACTCGCAATAACATTACGTAATGTAAATTATTTTGAATACTATTATATAGAATCTTTTTTTTTGTTCTTCTAACTGAACAGACAGCTGTGCTGCTGGGGAGTTTGTTGCGCCACTTCTTCTTCCCAGCTAATGCACTAGGAAGTGGTGAAGGGTGGGCGTTTTGGGGGACTGTCTTATGTAATTTTGACGTTCGAAAAGTGCTGATTCCTGATTCTCAGCCTAGTTTGAATAAATGACTTTTGAATTTTGAATTTTGAGTGGGGTCCGGATACGGTTGAATTTTTTATCGAGGTCCAGAAAAAGAAACTCATTCTTAATACCTTCTAGTCTTTTTTTTTTTTTAATTATTTATGTACAAGGTAATTATAAAAAATATTATCAGGCATCAAGGCCCACAGGGTGTTAGTATTACATCTTACTTAAAAACTATATTAGTAACATGTAGGAACACAAAAAAAATATCACAAATCACAGGAAGGTTTAACAAGCTTTGTTGCCAACATGTAGCTTGGTAAACCTCCCCATTGTAGGCCTATCCAGCCTCTCTGGAAACACCTTCAGAATGCTGTTGCTGCAACAGTATTCTGAAGGTGTTTGCAGAGATCAAATTAGATTCTACGTGTCAGTTATATGTATAAAAATATTATTCAACAATATTTGGCTGTACAAGTTCCGACTTCCGACCTTTCGGTCCGCTTGTTGCCGACCGTTGCCCTAGACTCTACGCCACCACTCAAGTCCGATAGACGCGGCGCTAGTGTCTATGTCATTATCATTGCATCAAATTGCATTTAAAAAAATATAGTTCCACAATTTTCCGCCGGACTTCAGTGGTGGCGCGGACTATACTAAGTGGTTTCATAGACTAGTGTTGTGAACTTGTGATTACTTGCTTGACGCATTGACAGCGTTCATTGTGAGAATTGCAGGCAGACAGCATTCCGCACACAACGTATTTCGCAGCGAGAATACCTTAGGTACTGGTTCGCATACTAACTAAGTAGGGCATTCAGTGAATTGAATTTGCATGATTCCCGCCCGTAGCTCTTTGTTGTTATTACTTATAGGTATAAACTTAAAGGTCATATAATAAGCGCTATACCTACAACCTACCTATGTTCATGTGCGTGGCTAAGGTCGCTAAATAATTTGGAACAGTACCCTAATTGCGTAATACACGATCAATCAGAATCTGAATCGTTTTGAAACAGATTGCTAATTCATTGCTTCATGAGTTCGATTTTCTTTTTCTCAACAACGTAAATAACGCAATGAATCTTGTTGAACTGTCAAAATGAAACAGATTAGTCGTAATCGTTTACGAAAATATTTTACGTAATTAGATATCAGGTAAACAAACAACGTTGAAGGCATTACTGCTTAACTAAGTGATATTTTAATTATTCTTTTACTTCAACTGGAAGTCTGAGTATTTTATCGGTAAATAGGTAGAGTACCTACCTTACGTGTGCAAAGTATTGATATTAGAATCGAGATACTACCGATACCGGTCTACCTACAAAGCCAAGAAGGTATAGGTAAGAGGTTACAGTAACCACGCGAAATTACAGCTTTCTAGTACTAAACGTCTCTGAGCTAAGCCTCGGACAGACAGACAGACAGAACTATAAGGGTTCCTTGTTAATATTTAGTTTTAGATTATGATTATGATATTGTACATCTAAAACTAAATATTCGGTGTTACGATATTAATTATTGCATTTCATAATCAATGTTCTAGTTCGCTAGTTAGCAAAATTTCTTATTTCCATACAGTAATATTGTCAAATTAATCAAAACAGCGAAATAATTAACATCTATTTGCGACGTTGCCCACTTTCAGAAATTTTATGGATAACCTATCTACCTACTTACTTAAAAAAATGTGTTTCTGTCTAGTTTGTCCACCTGACCGGCAGTTACGAATCTGCCAAACGACCCAAGAGCTAGATAGAGCCGACATTTAAAAAAGACGTGTGGCACTAGGAGACTACCGCGGTAAAGCTATTGCATAGCATTTTTTATCAACTTATGCAATTTGTGTCACAGTGACAATTTGTGTCACAGTGATGCGCGCGCATCTTAAAATTTCACTCTATGGGGGTGTTAGGTTATTTTCGTTACGGAATTTCTGGATTCGGTCTCCACGCTCAAGGCCCGCGATAGAAGCTATGCAATAGCTTAAAAAAAAAAACCTTCAGTTGTACAAAAACACTTATTTATACACTATGCAGCGTTACAACCATAGATATATAAGAAAGTTATTTATTTATATTTCTGTGGTTAAAACTAACGGAAAGTGTGTTTTCGATGAACTCTGGCACCCAAAGTAAGATTTAACTTGTGTTTAGGGTGCCAGTAGTACACTACACCGAAAACATCAGAAGTCGTTTGTATGAGATTAGAATGACTCTGAAGCAGCTCAAAAACAACGAGGCACCTGGTAATGACGTAATTACGGCCCAACTCCTAAAGGCCGGCGGAAAATCCGTTCTTAAAGTACTCCAGAAGCTGTTGGATTTCGTCATACTCGAGGGCAAACCGCCACAGGCATGGAACAAAGGTGCGATGGTTGATGAGTTTCTTTAAGAAGGGCGACAATGCCCTTCGTAAGATTTACAGGCCTATCTCACTTCTGAGCCATGTCTACAAACTGTTTTAAAGAGTCATCACGAACCGTCTCGCGCGCAGGTTTGATGACTTCCATCCTCCCGAACAAGCCGGATTCCGTAAAGGCTTTAATAGCACCGTAGACCACGGTCCAGTTAGGTAGATCCAACTTCGATCATCATCATCTTAGGTCATCCGTCGAATCCGACTCCGTTGGGCGGCGTTCTGGAAGCTACGCAATATCTTCTCGTCCCACATACCGCAGCATCTCAAGACGATAGTCTTTGACTGTTGTCAGTCATGTCATGACGTTGTCGCTCACAATAGGGCTTATTAGGAGGCTAAAAAGTCACCCAAATAACAATAGAGAGGACTATGCTTGGAGTTTCCCTAGTTAGAAATGAAGAGATCCGCAAAATAATCTAGGTAACGACATAGCCCGAAGAATTGCCAAACTTAAGTGGCAGTCGGCAAGTACATTGCTCGCAAAACAGATGGGCGACATAGCGTTGGATGGCCTCCCACAAGGTGGACCGATGACCTTGTGAAGGCCGCAGGAATCCGTTGGATGCGGGACGCACAGGACCGGTCGAAGAGGCGGTGCTTTGGGAAGGCCTATGTCACTATGTCCAGCGTTGGACGTCTTTCGGCTGAAAAGATAATTACGATGTTATTCCACTATAACATCTTTAAATTGCATAATTTCATTATTTTGTTCGTCGACGGCTACAAAAACCGGCCGTTCGTCGAGCTGTAGTAAGTACTTGACGAAGATTTTTTTTGGTAAAAGCTTTCATACAACTTACTTTTCCAAATTCAAGTCACATTATGCACCAATATGATCATAATGAAATCCGGTATCTACCTACAATATTATTGCGCGTCCAGAGCTTAAGGGCTTTAATTACTTGCTTTAGGTTGGGTTTATATGACATTTATGTATAATTTGACATTAGCGAGCGGGGGGTGTAAAGTAGTACATTTTGATACAAGGGTGTCAAGTTTGTCATCACAGTCGAGGCGGGACTACAGCCAGAGCCGAAGGCGAGCTTTAAGTGGAGCCGAGAGTGCAATGACAAATGCTCACGTCACGCGTATTTAACGACGATTTTCAGCACTCTTGCTGGAAAATAAGAAAATAGTTTAGTAAATTTATAAAAGGAGGTCTACAATGTACCTACTATTTCGGTAATATACCCGGAGCGGCAAACCTTATTGGCCCAGGTCGCCAAATCTTAAAATACGCCACTGTGTGAAATCCCTGCCCAGGTTGCGATATCCAAGGCGTTTATGAACGTCATAGCAGTCACAGAACAACGTGTTGGCTACTGTTACCTGGCTGCCTGCTCCGGTATTTACTAGAAGTAACTCATTCCGATAGTTGGCAATTTACATGACATTTATCACCGTGTGGCGGTCATTACCCGAGGCTGTGAATATATTGCCAAATACCGGGTTTATATAGGCAGGTAACTGTACAGTAGGTTCTTACGTTCTTACCTAACGTTCACATGTATTTTGGCAATGGCGACCCACCTACCTATATTAGAATTTATATTGACTCGTAGTTCCTTCAATACAATCAATAAATACCCATTAAGCATAACACATAGCATTAATGTACCTACCTCACTTTAAACCCGGGCACGCACATTCTAATAATGTTATTGATAATATTATGAATTTTATTATAATTATAAAATTCGGCTCAGGTCGCAGGTTGCTCCTTGGTCGCAACATTTATGCTGAGCGATGGTCGTTTTGCGTGGATGCGGCCCATATTTTCCCCCAACTTGATCGTTTATGTGATATGTGTTTACTGTGTTTGTGTTCTTTCTTAGCATCTGTTTACCGCAAATAAACGTATTTTCTTTCGCTTGTTAAACAGGTTTAACCAGTAACAAAATTACCAAAATTAACGAAGTTAGGTTACTCAAGTTTGATAGAGTTAGATGGTTAGGTAGGTACTTAACTCATAAACAAAACTGTGACTCGTACGCATAGTATCCATGACGTCGCCAACGGGGGAAAAAGGGGCAGCTGAAATACCAGTTTTTTTTTTTTTGTCAAATTGATGGCATTTTAATGTAAAGAAACTACATATTAATAAAGCCAATTTTGTTTATTTGGACGACTTTTATTTGGGTTTTAAAGTTCCATATCTCCAGATCAGGTCTAATCCGGAGTCCGGGGACGTAATTATTCGTATCTATGTGTTGGTGGTAAGCGCAGTCATAATATCTAAGTATTATTAGAATATAAGAGAAGAGATTAAGTATTTTTAGTAATTTATTAGATTTCAGCTCTACATTTCTGAATAGTTTTGGGAAAAATGACCCGAAAGGACCGTTTCCAATCCATACATTGAAAATGGAAATAATTATTTTACTCAATTCCTATCGGAACTAACGAGTTGAAACTGATTCGTTAAATTAAAAATCAAATGTCCACCAGCGTCGAAAGACTCGCACTACAAGTGTAAAGCTTCATGTGCTCTTCTTGACTTTCTCATCCTCCATATATCAACTCGCCCCTCCCCCCCTGGGCCATCGGCTGGCGACGCCTTTGATACTATCTCAAGAATACATAGGAAATATAGGAATGCATGTAGGCAGTGGCGGACTAAGCCAGTCGGGGGCCCGGGGCGATAAAACTAAATGGGGAACAACTCAGGAATGAACGTTGAAATATTTAGCACACTGCCTCGAAAAGGTTAGGTTTGCTGTTGATCATTGATACAGAAATACTTTGTCGACAATAGAAAAGCTAGATGATTAGAAGAGTATAGGATGGTAGAGCGAGCGAAGCGAGCTCAAAAATGATTACACTCTGCATTGTAAAAAAAATCTTTTGAACATTTATACAGAAACAGGTATTACTTTGTTGACATATACAGAATATTTATGCAAGAGCGAAGCGAGCTCGAAAATTTTACACCCCGTCCCGGATAAGTCAGTTTTTCTTTTGACCATCCCAAATATATAGGAAATTTACATTCTTGATTTACGCAGAGAATTCCAATAAAAAAAGAATGTTAGGTTGTAAGAGCGAGCGAAGCGAGCTCGAAATTTTAACAATTAATCAACTAACTAACAAAAAATCTCCAACTACAAACTGCCTTTTTACAGAATATGTTTTGGTCTTGTTTGGAATTTGATTAAAAAGTTGTCGCGAGCAGCGCTCGGCACCCCCTAAGACCCTGCGCCCGTGTGCGCTGCACATGCACACCCTGCACCATAGGTAAAGCCGCCTCTGGGCTTTTCTCTAAAATGTGTTTAGCTTAGAATAAGTTGTTGTTGATCAAATATTACTAGTCAATTTGCAATTGACATCGTGGCTAGAATTGTACATTCTTACATGTCATTGCATACATAGAAAAATCTATGATGATGATTGTTGGAGATGTCGGAAAAAATCACGCCGGAGTATTCAGCCATAATTTGCCGTTTAACGCTTTTAATTATTGTTAATTTAATCATTGTTACCTATGCTGCCATCTATTGAATTTTCTTCAAGACTAATTATAATTTGTTCGAGTTGAGACCCCATGATTAGGGAAACGCGGAGGCATTTGGGGGCCCCCCAAGACCGGAGGCCCGGGGCGGGCCGCCCCCCTGTTAGTCCGCCACTGCATGTAGGTCAATGATATAAATAAACTGAAGAGTGTACCTACGTAAACGATGCAGGTTCACGCGTGACCACAATCACGACTTGTTTACCGAAGAACACGTTTACATCTCTTGAAATGGTTGACGCATGAGTTCATTGAAATCTATACCGTAACCTATACACCCACTAAAAACGTTTGAAGGCCCACTAATTAGGTACCCATTTAACATTGTTTTTAGTTTTCCGTATTGTGCCAAAAAGCGAAATAAACATGCTTAATGATAGATCATTGCCACCCACAACCTACTGTCCTACTTTTAAAAGTAAATGTTTATCTTAATTCACAGAGACGGCGTAAGTCCAGCAGAAGCGGCAGCTGCAAGTCTACCTGCCAGTCCGTCAGCCACAACACTCGTGAAGAAGAAGGCAGGAGGAGCTAATGAGGTGCGCGAGCGCGCTGCAGCCGTGCGTACACGCAGGCTCATGAAAGAATTGAAAGAGATCCAGCGGATACAGAACAGCCGGCCTGATCCTGTATTCACGGTGAGAAACTTACCCGCTAAATTCGAAACTTCTTTGCAAAATAAGTACGTTAGTTTAAAATTTCAGCAACCTAGTGCTAGTCCACAGGTCCTACTAACATCATTAGGCGTGCAGTGTGTTACATGTTCGGGTCGGCATGTTTTTTTTTTTTAAAGTCGCTCGGCTTAGTTCGAATTGTGCCAAGACCCGAACGAAGTTTCCGATCGGCACGAGCCAAATGAAAGCCAAGTATGCGTAAAATATTATTACTTCGATTCGGCTTTGTTCTTCAACAAAATTATACTATCGAAAAAAATTGTAGCCCCGTTTATATTTTTATTTTTTGCGGTAAGATATATTCCCCTTATCCATTATCAAGTGTAAATATCACGCAACGAAGACCTACCTACCTACGTATAAAATACAATTGTAGGTACATGGAGCGGTAATGAAAGGTGGGAAATAAAAAGCCGTAGGAATTCACGATGTTATGACTCTCATAAGAATATTTAGTTATTTTATCGACTCTATCTCCGTTACTGATTATGAAATTGTTTCTCTTTATTAATTGATGTTACTCAACCGTTTCGTTTACCTACATTTAGCTTGGTGCCTTCACTTCAATCAAATAAAACTCAAGGATTATCTTATACACTTCTACAGTAACACGGCACGCTTAGGTAGGTATGTACATTCAAGGACTCCCAAACGCACATAGTATATTACGAAAATTAAGTCTAAGAAGAAAATTAAGATTAAGATCATAACGAAAATTAAGATCTTAGTTAATCGGGCCGTTAGTATCTTCTAGCTTTTCAGTATAGAGAGCAGCGGGCCTACCACCACCTCTAAAGCAGTAGTGTCTCACCGTGAATACAGGATCAGGCCGGCTGTTCTGTATCCGCTGGATCTCTTTCAATTCTTTCATGAGCCTGCGTGTACGCAGCTGTGTGGCTGCAGCGCGCTCGCGCACCTCATTAGCTCCTCCTGCCTTCTTCTAGCTATCCTATTATTTTAATATTACTTTAGTGTGGAAAAGAAATGAAGCACTACAGGACGTATATCTCCATCTCTTTCGCACACTGAAGAAAGATTAATATAATACTGCTTTAGAGGTGGTGGTAGGCCCCCCAGTAGTAGGTTTATAATGATCTAACGATGGATATGCGTAATTCTATTTTTATTTTGTTTATGGTCATGGAAAAGTTATCAGAAAAGAAAATCGGGAGAGCAGGGAATATTACGAAAAACTAATTACTACTAGAGGGCGCTACGAAGCCGCCATTACGTAAACAAAATAAGATTATCGCGGTAAATTAAACTTAGACAGGACAACGTTTGTCGGGTCAGCTAGTACCTATATACCTAGTAGATGTAGCCAAAATACTCGTATAGGCGGTGAGATGGGTAGACGACATTGTTGCCATCAGGGATAAATCTGGTTGAGGCTGGCACACGAGCGTGAGGATTGGCACAAACGAAGAGAGGCCTATGCTCTCAGTGGATGATGTCAGTCTGTGGATGGTGATGATGAGTCTAATGTCAATCTTTGTTTCAGGTGGAACTGGTAAACGACAACCTGTTCGAATGGCACGTGCGCCTGCACCAGATCGACCCGGAGAGCGAACTGTCGAGCGACCTCCGCGAGCTTCACATTCCTAACATACTACTGCATCTGATATTCCCAGAGAACTTCCCCTTCGCACCGCCTTTCATGCGGGTTATCGAACCCAGGATAGAGAAGGGTTTCGTCATGGAAGGTGAGGGTTCTTATCTTTTAATGGCAGCAGACTACGTTCACCAATATCTGGCCCAAGTCAAGAGTCTCGCTATTTATAGGACTCCAATGAAGGTAAACTCCGAGCTATTCCGTCACTAGTACCTAATAGGTATTTTGCCCGACTGAGAATAGAGCTCGGAACCTCTCTCTTCTAGCCTTATTGCTTTCGACTATTAATGTTATTTTATTAATCGTTTGTTAAGGTGGTGCAATTTGTATGGAACTGCTAACCCCTCGCGGCTGGGCTTCCGCGTACACAGTAGAAGCTGTCGTGATGCAGTTCGCTGCATCTGTGGTGAAGGGGCAGGGCCGAGTGGCGCGGGCGCCGCCGAGACCCTCCTGCGAGTTTACTCGCCGCCGCGCCGAAGAAGCATTCCGCTCGGTCGTCAAAACACATGACAAATACGGTTGGGTCACGCCGGCACTCTCCGATGGTTGAGCTGCTAAGGTACTTTATCCTTATCTTCTCCTTAATTACATAGTTATACATTTCTTCTTCAGGTCCATTTAAATTATTACTACGTTATGTGCAGTGGTTCGTAACATTGACCCAAATACGAGTCCTCTTTAAAAGAGTACATTTCGCAAGAGCATAATTTATCAATTTAGACGACGTCGACGAATTGGAGGGCTCTTGACAAAATTACTTCACAAATACATAGTGTTATAGATAGTGGCAATCCACGAAGACGCGCCCCACTCTTCTTCCTAAACGCGATTACTGTACCGTGATTCTGAACCCCCACTGCATTGAAATTTTTCGTGGGTTTTTTTTTTTTATTTGCTTTTCCATACATTTTGACCGCGTAGGTATTGCCATTTTCTATGAAACAGCTGATTATTTTTTTAATAAGCAACGAAAAATTTAAATACAGGGGGTTCAGAATCACGAACTGTATCCATGGTAACAGTTTTCGCGTCGATGTCCCTGCCACCGTATATATAGACCAGTAGTTTCCAAAGTTTTCAACTTTTTTTGTCATTATAGCATCAACTTTAATTTTAGTTACTTTTAATCGCAAAACTCATTGCGATTAAAAGTAACTAAAATGATACGTTCAATTTATTTCGGTATTTAGTGTTAATATTAATCATAGCTCCACATGAAGCGAACTCAAATAATAACTTTGAATTTATATAGATAATATATTTACTAACATTAATTAAAATAAATTTACTAACACAGGGGATCTTATATTGTCCAAAATAAAGAATTTATTATTATTATTTATTATAGCTGACATTTTGGGAACCACTGAGCTAGGCAGTTATTTTAATTCACACTAACGTTAATGTTTTCTTTTCGCAGTTTGAGCTGATCAACTTTAATGCAGAATGGATCTCTTTTAGTTATTTTTCAAGAACAATTTTTAGTCGTAACTAGTGCAAATTTTTATATTGCTCTGCTCTGTGTAATTAGTCTATATTATCCTATCTAAAATCAGTGGAGTGTTTTATTCGAAAGTCGAAAAAATAAATACATTCAATATAAGTCTAGGGTGAAATGGGAGCGATGCAATTCAATCTTCTAAAAAGAAGTTTATTATAATAGGTACGTACATTACCTACAATACTAACACAACATTGGCAAAAAGTGCATGTTATACTGGTTACACAATCACCTAAACACGCCAACCTTCTACGGTATTCTCTAAATGTGTGGTGTTAAGAAATTCTTCCTATAGAGAAGGTCACGACTGCCGCGGTTCGTGACCAATCAAAAAGAAGACTTGGAGCCAACAGCAGTGCAAGGAGTTTGGGAGTGATGCTGTTACAGACAATGTTTGAAAACAATCTTTATATAATAAATGTGGTCTCCTCATGCATTTCCCCTCTATGTGTGTAACTTATTATGTTGTGCCAAACTCGAATGCTCATTGCCTACTTTGTAAAGCTCAATTTTTTCGAATGTTCCCATAATAAAAAATAAATATTCAATTCCATAAGTGCTCTAAATCTTTAATTAAAATTGAAAATAAAATATTTTGCAGATCAAAAATATTGATGTTTTAAAGGAAATGTTTCCGTCCCAAAGTCATTTAATCATTTTGATAATATTAGAAATTTGTAGTTTTTAAAATCCACCAAAATGATTCTAAAGTATGGTAGTTTGTCATTTCATCTTTGATCTATTCTTTGTATTTACCTATACAATACCTGAAATATTTAAGTGTACTTGTATGTAATACCTAATTTAACAGTATAGGCTCTGCATGCTTTGTGTAAAGTCTGTAGTAGTAACACTGCAGCAATTTCATGAGTAGTGAAATGCTCAAATTAGTTAATAATTTTAAATTGTGAAATGAAAGGCTTGTGGTAAAATTAATGTAAATTAGGAAAAAAAATATAGAAAATTGATGTTGTTAATTTGTGTGGTGAACCAAAGATGTTTTATTTTTATGTAAAATTCATTCAGCGCAAATATGTGTAAATTATACTTTGACTATATGTACAATGTTATAGGTGTAATAATAAATACCTGCTCAAATGATGGCTTGATTTTAATTTATGGACCTTGCAACACCCTTTGTAAGCATCTCATGAAAATTGTCATGTAACAAAATACAAAATTATAAATGCAATTATCTAGTTGTTTAAAGTAAATAAGTAACAAATACATTTTTAATGACTCGGCTTAAAAAGAACTTAACTTAATGTGCCTATTATTCTGAATGTAAAATGTACTTTTCTTAACAAATAGGCATAATTTACAGGAACAACCTCAGATATAAATTGAAAGAAATGTTTTACAGTGTAATCACTTTATACAAGAAATGAAAAATAAAATTAGTAGATATAAATACAAGATGGAAACTATCACAAGCCAGATCAGAGCCCCCCTCGCAGTGCCAGCACTAAGTGGAGGACTGACCCTCCTTGAACTTTGTAGTCTTGTGCTGTCTTCTCATCATTCCTGGAAAAAGAAATGATCA
Source organism: Agrochola macilenta (assembly GCA_916701695.1). Classification (NCBI taxonomy): domain Eukaryota; kingdom Metazoa; phylum Arthropoda; class Insecta; order Lepidoptera; family Noctuidae; genus Agrochola; species Agrochola macilenta. The sequence continues at coordinate 8,138,058 of OU753559.1, read as the reverse complement.
CACTTTTGAAATAAAAACAATAAAAAAACTGGATGGATAACATATTTGCTAATATTGCTATCAAAGATAAATGAAATTGGCACAGGAACGTAAAAATTGGCAGAAACAAAGAGGCCTGTCAATGGGTAAACATAAACATGGGGTGTGGTCCTACGGGTGATGATGAGTACGCATTCTAACAATAAGAGAGAGGCTGGTTGAGTAATTCTAAATGAAGCTGACTTTATTTAGAACAACTCCCACAGGCTATGTTGTTGCTTCTGCTATTAACAACATAGTCATGAATGCATTTTTGAAGCCTCTCTGATCACTGTTTTGAAGGAACTATGAGTAACCTAATTTAACACGTTCACTGTGCAGCTATGATGAGAGAGACTACCCCATAAGTGCAAACGAAAATTGTAGATAATATGTTGCCACACGTGTGAACCGATAAAAGTGGCTAAACTCACACGTGTTTGAGGTTATGAGCCTTTAAATTTGCGAACAACGCATGCCCCATGGGTGGGGCATGCGTAGTTCGCACGTACGATGAGCAACTCGATATGCCCCACCGGTGGGGCATGCACAGTGAACGTGTTAAGAGTATTTATACTGAAAAGGGCAATGTCGCAAATAGCTGTCAAATATTTAGGTTTTCATTAATTTGGCAATATTAGTGTAGGAAATAAGAAACATGTCTAATTAGCTTAGAGTATATATCACTGGAGAAGCGATAAGCGCAATATTCCGAATTCCAAACAAAAAAGTATGTCACTTTTTGCGGGGGACGGGGTAGCTACTGTCAAAAATAACAATAGCTGCTCGCCCGGATAGAGAAGTCCGTACCATATTTTTTATTTTTATCGATATCGATATTCATTCGGAATTTTGCTTGAACCCAGAAATAAAACAGCTGTTGCATAAAATAGTTACATTTTAATAAGAAGAGAACTTCGAACTTCAATTAAATAAAAGTAACTAAATTTGTAATAAGTAAGTAATCTCAATAAAAAATTAGATCAAGTTCAGTTTTTTATTTTTTTATATACAAACACTTCAATGGACATAAACAAATTATAAAACATTGAACAATAAAATTAAAAAAAACTAAAATAATTACTGAGTAATTTTTACTAGGAAATTATCGACATGTCAATTTTGGTTTCAAACATGACCTCAACACTACGGTAGTCTCGTTAACATTTTTACTAGAGGACATAATCGCATGTCAAGTGCGTGTAAGTTTTGCTGATTTGACGTATATTTTCGTAATGCAAAAGAAAAGTATTTTGATCTTTACGAACATAAAAACGAGATGTAGCGAGCCTCGGTGACGTCACAGAAGCAACGTGAGGAAAATACTCGATTCATGCTACGTTTTATATTGAATCATGGTTGAGTCGAATGAAAAATCGAATTGTATTATGAGGTTAGGATTTTAAATTTCAACAAAAACATGACTAAATCTTAGAAAAAAAAATCTGCTTGTGGAAAGTTATTCAGATCTTTAGGTAAATTTGACGTATTTGAACGCTTTTTACACCATTTACAGTACAAATAAGCATTTTCACGGAGCTCCGCGCGCCTTTAAAACGATTCACGAAGTGCGTTAGAATCGATTTGAAAGTAGTTTTTATGAACGTACTAGAACATTTGTTCTTGTACTTTTACAGAGGGGAAGTGTTCGTAAGGCTTCTCCAGTGTTATATACTATAAGCTAATTAGTGAATTAAAATATTGATTATGAAATGCAATAATTAATATCAGGGCCACTTTGTACACGGTCTACTACGCGCTGGTGGACTCGCTACTTTCGCTATGGACTGGCATGTTATGGTAATACATTAAAAACATAATATTTAGATAAAATAAAATATTTGCAAATCAGATTTATGAAAGTATTAGTTGATAAAAACCCAAAAAGCTATGTAAAAGCAATGGTTACGAAGAATTATTCTTAGAATGTAAGCTGTTGCCGGTCCATCAAAAGGTGGTGTTGTTATTGACTTTAGAACATTATTGCAAGGATAAGTTTAAAATCAAGACGGTACACATAAGACCTCAAAGGAATAAATCCATTAGAAGATTTGTAGTACCCACTTGTATTAACTATTATGGAAAAAGATGTAGAAAATGCTTAGTCCCAACCATTTTTAATGATATACGATTTAGAAAGTAGCTGTACCACAAAAACGTCTTTTAAAAATAAAATGGGGAAGTTTATTTTTAATAACTTTTGTCAAAGCCTCTTAAATGGAGATGCATAGATAAAATTGATGTCATACTAGCTTATGTCTGCGGCTTCGCCGACGTGATTTGGAATACTATTACATTAAGCAGATTAAAATGTTATTAGCATTACGTAATAGTCAGCCCTTGTGCTGCTGTAAAATATGTGTGTTTAGTTATATGTAATGTTTAGCGGTAAACATATTTTTTTATAATTGATGAAAAAGTACAAACTATTTAGATAAGATGAAAATATGGGAGCTACATCTGCCAACAAACTGCTTTGCAGTTTGGCATAAGTAAAATATATAACACATGCATATTACCAATATTAACTTACGGGTGCCAGACCTGGGCAAACACAGAAAAACAAAACCAAAATCTGATAACATGTCAAAGAGCCATGGAAAGGAGTATTCTGGGTTACACAAAAAGAGACAGGAAAAGAGCCATAGATAAATAGTAATAAATGGACAAAAGATATTACAGAGTGGACGCCTAGATTCCAAACAAAGAGAAAAAGAGGAAGACAAAGAAAACGTTGGTCTGATGACATCAAAAAGATTGCAGGTTCAATATGGCACAGAACAACTCAAACAAGAGCAAACTGGAAAGAGCTGGAGGAGGCCTTCGTGTCGCAAAGACACGCCGACGCCCAGTAACTAATATTAATTGTTAAAAATTCTATAATTTAAGATTGAAATTGTGTTGGCAATAAAAGTTTAATAAAAAAAATAAAAAAATAGTCAGCCTTTGTGCTGCTGTAAAACATGTGTGTTTAGTTATATGTAATGTTTAGCGGTAAACATATTTTTTATAATTGATGAAAAAGTACAAACTATTTAGATAAGATGAAAATATGGGAGCTACATCTGCCAACAAACTGCTTTGCAGTTTGGCATGAGTAAACTTTGTTGTAAAATTAGGATGTCACCACAAATAAATGTTTTTTTTTTTTTCATATCATAGCACCAAATTTTTAGTTTTAGATGTAAAAAAAGTATTTAATAAGAAAAGTATTTCCAAATGCCTATTTTACACCTAAAACAACATCAAATTCAGTGTTATAATTGCAATTCAATATTAATAATCACATTCCATGAACAATGGTCCATTGAAGGACTAAGTGCGGAAACCAAACCCCACAACATAGGATATAGAACTATCGGGATAAAAAGTATCCTTTAAGGTAGTCCAGATTACAAACTATCTGTGTGCCAAATTTCATCCAAATCCGTTCAACCGTTATTGCGTGATTGAGTAACAAACATCCAAATATACAAACCTTCACATTTATAATATTAGTAGGAGTTCCATACAGTAATATTACCAAATTAATGAAAATACCGAAATATTTGACAGCTATTTGTGACATTGCCCACTTTCAGTATAAACGTTTTTAATCTGATTTTAAAATAAGTTATAGGTAGGTATATTGCAAACATAAATCATTAAAGTCTCGCGCTTCCCACTTGTTCATGGCTGCTATGATTATATCAGACATGAAAACATGATGATATTCTCTAAATACTGATAACTGAGATCTGAATTAAGTACACGCCGAGTGAAAGAAGTATTGTATTTTCACACCTAAACTGACGAAACGATGTAATGCCCAAATGGGTGACAAAGAAACAAGGTTACAAGAATACTTACATTTGTTTTCCGGAAAATATAAGACGTTGTTGCTGTGGTGGAATGCCTTCTTTCTCTTCCACTCTCTCTTTGATCCTTTCTACTTTATCTGTAGGTTCTATATCTATCTCAATCTCCTTTCCCGTAAGCGTCTGAGAAAGAAACGAGGTTATGAATTGTAAATAATAATACCTACAACCAATTAAATCGTCTGTAATTTGTCTTACCTTCACTTTAATCAACATATTCACGGATTTGTTTGTTTAATATCAATAACTAAACCACTAAAATCAATGTTCTTTGCAAAATATGCGCTTTATTTCGGTACCTACAGTAAAATATTTAGTCACTTTTTGCTTGCTAATCCTTTGACATTTCGTTTAACACATTTGACAAATGACACTGTCAAATTGTTAGTATAGTAGAGTTGAGACAAAGCACAGACTAAGTAGTACTGGCTAAAGTAAGGCGTACCCAGCTTTTGGCCCGGGGGGAAGGGAAATCAGAAAATTCCGGGTCCGGGGGCACATGTTTTACCCTACACACTACACGAAACACAGCAGGATGGGTCGCACAGCGTGATTTTTTCTAAAATGAATGCATAACTTATACTGTAATATAAGTCTCAGACAGCAGTAGGTATTTAGGCATACAAAATCCAGGGGGGGGGCCGCGACCGCTGCCCTTCCCTACGCCCATGGTTGCGCCACTTTCAAACTTCCTATACTCATTTTCATCCGCCTCATCTGCTAGAATTCTAGAATGACCCAAATGTTCTTTCATAATAAGAAAGAAACAGTATAAATTGTGAAGGTGGAATATTGTGTAAGATTGTACATTTAATTTTTATTTATCAGTGCCGCTAGATCTATGTAGATATTGAGATAAATAAAAATTTATGATTGATATTAAATAATTCACAACAAATAATTGCTTGCACTCGCATTCAAATACATAGTTGGGTTAATCAACTATTTTACCCACACTTTGCTGTCTTCGACACATTATTTTATTATTATTATTTTGTGTTCATACACAAAAGAAATGACACAATTGTCAATTAGTTCATAAAAAATAATGTGTCGGGGACACAAATAATGGTACATACAAATAATGTGTATAATAAAGGGTACAAATAATGTGTCGGGGACAGCAAAGAGTGGGTAAAATAGTTTATTGACCCAGTTACCAGCATCGCCGTTCAAAAGATAAAATCAATACTAATATGAATAGTTAAGTTTTAGGCGATTATCTTATTTTTTACTTTTTACTGTACTCTAGCTGGATCGGTTCGGAAATAATCAAAAGACGACAAACTGAAAATGTCAAAATATTGTCAAATGTCAATCTGCTATTCTGCTGTGCGTGTGTGTGGTCCAGTTGTTTACTTGTTTTGTTGTTTTCTTGTTCATTTCCAAAAGAAATAAAATAATTTTATACTTAGCAAAGCAAACCAAGTTACGGTAAAATATGGCACAGCTCCACCCAATATTTAACCGTATAGAAAAACTTACCCATACAGGTAATTTGTTGTCACATTGTTTTGTTGCTATTTCGTTGTTGTTTGTGTATAAAAATTATCTTTTCTTGTCTATTTCAGAAGGGCATAGCGAATTTGTTTCAATACTCAAAGATATCGCCTTATATGAAAATCAATTTATATCAAATGACTCTTTTAGAGTATTAAAATCGTTTTTACAAAAGATATTCTGTGCTATAGACGAACTTACTACTGAGCTAAAAAACGACGAAACTATTCTAATCAGTGTGAAGAACCAAAAACTTTTACGAACCAGTTTTCAACTAATAACATCTCTTGGTATTTCACCATGTCTTATACCAGGCCTTGGAATAAAGCTGTCAAGGAGATGTCTCACCGGGGCCATACTTCCAAGACTTTCCTTAACTGATGAACAAAAGTATGAGATGCTTGTAGACTGCACAGATTTTATCACAAGAAGTTACAGTGTATCAGCTCTTAAAACTATAATCATAACTCTGCATCTCTCAGATTATTTGGCAGCATTGGTACAGTTGTCATTTGCACCATTTAAAAAACCCGGCACATATAATCATTTTACTATGACTCAAGAAATATATGATAAGCTCAGTGAAGACAGGAAAAAGTATGTAAGTGTTTATAATCATCTTGTAAATAATTGTTTTCAACCTATTCTTATGAAAGAGCTATTGGTGCTACAGAGTGGTACAGAGCCAGCCCCCCCAGCATTTGCTAAAAGAGTCATAGCAAAAGAGTTGAGCCAAAGGTTAATAGCTCCAGGAGGTTTATTGAGCCTGATCAGATGTTTTATAGAAAGCTATGATATAGACACAGGATTTGAATGGAAGAAAATTGACATGATTTGCAGAATCATAGCAGCAAGACATGGAAGCAGTTCAGAAAGTGAATATCTTGCCAACATTTGTTCTCAGTTGCAAGAGATACTGTCTGTGAACAACACACATTTCTTAGCAGCAGCTGTAGCATGTGTCTTGAACTTAAATGATAAGTTCCCTAAGGCAGATTCTGTGGTGTTGTTAGTCAGTAAGGTATTCCAGACCTTTGATTACAATTATTTAACCACAAATTGTAATTTGCCTGGTACTGTCATATTATCACCTCAAGAAGTTGAACAAAAGATAAATGTTCTACATGCTTTTGTGTGTACCACCAAGTTAGACTGGCCTATTCAACTTTTGATACCAAACTTATATTTAATCTATTCCATTGGAGTTAAGTGTACAAAGAATGATGAATTGAAAATCAAATTGAAATATATTATATTAAAAAGTTTAGAGAAACTAAGAAAAGAAGAATTATTTGATATGGTTAAAACGTTTTTATTCGGTAAAGAAGTTTCCTGTACTTCAGGAATTCTTGTTGAAGAATTTGATGCTGGTGTTGCTGTTAAATCAGTGGCAAGTTGTGATGATTATGTTAAAGATGAAGCTGTGATATACTTTATGGACATATTTAAAAGTGCAACTGATGTTGCACTTGTTACAAATATATTTTCAATAGCCTTAAAAGTATTAATGGACCTAAATGATAGAAGACGAAAAATAGGAAATAAAGAAATACTATTCAGTGAAGACGATCCTGTTTTAATTAATGAAACTGATCAACAGTATGCAATCATTCTTCAGTTACTCTCAGAAATATCCACATCACCCAAAATCGTAAATGCTTTAAAAACAAGCCCCATGATTGTGTCTGATTTCATTGAACATTTTATTTTGAAACAGGATTCAGATAAGGATGATGAATGTGTCACTATAGCTCTGGTATTACTGAATACCATTCTGTCAAATTCAAATAAAAAAATAGATGTAAGGTTCAGAAAATTAATACCTGTTTTGAAAAGAATAGGTGAGAATGATTCAAGCTTGAACAGTATTCTGTGTAAAGAAGCACTATCCCTGATATCTGAAGAATCACCTCAGAAGAAGGATACAGCTTGTGAGAATGCAATATCTGACATATTTGATGATCTGCTGCCTGTTAGAGCACATGGAATCATCAAACTAACAAAACTCATTGATGCTGGAGATACTGAAACAATTTCTAAGAAACATTATATATTTTGCATCTTCCAGGTAAATATGTGTAAAGTTGTATTATGCAACTGCTTTACTTCTGATTTAAGTTTTTTTTCCATCTATTGCAATGCAAACTAAGTTCTTGATCAATTAAGGCTCCTGTCCCACCGTCGGTGACTAACGAGAAGCATGTAGAGCTAGCAAATTAGCAACTGAAAACGAGTTGTTGAGCAACGAGCATCGTGTGCGCGACGGCGACGAGTGATTACTCGCTGGCAGTCGCTGGTATGCAAATTGTAGCAAAAAAATGATGATTTGCCACATTCAAGTCAAATGTCCCCCCAGAATCGAACCTTGGAGGACATAGGTTATAGAATAAAACGAGTTAGTAATGTTAAATCACAAGATTATTGCAGAAAAACAAGAAAAGGCAAATAAAAATTATGGAAAGATTATAATAGAAAATGCAACCGTTGTCATCAGACATTATATTTAAAAAAAAACTTATGTTAGATCAATTATTCAGTTGTTTATCTTTCTCAGAGAAGAACGCTAGGATGGGCCTAGCGTTCGGCCATACGTGATTTAACTCGATTTTTAGAACGACTCTGACGAGCGTTCGATAGCTATCGCTTCGTACAACCCCCGTCAATTTCCGAGTTTAACGCCGTAGTTACCTAATTAAAATTCGTCGCGTTGAACCTACGACTTTTGTGTACTTTTTAAAAGGAAACGGAACTTAATCGTGACTAATAATAACAATTTAGCTAGTAGTAGTACAAAGAGTTAATTAAAGACACAGTAGGTGGTATGTAGTGGAACCACTTGTGAGTTGCCTGCACCAGGGCAAGGCGACGCGCTGCTGGTAGACCCGGCAAGCGCTCACTGTACTTGCTGCCTCGGGGTCACCAGCAGAACCGCCCGCGTCGCCGTCGAGACGCCGGGGCGCGACAGTTGGATCCGCTTATCCCGCAGCAGGGCAGAGTCGCGATGCACAGGGCCCAGCCGAGCAGCTGCAGTAAAAGAGATACATATTATTATATGTATCTCTTTTACTTACACGGGACCTACAATATTTTGTACGTTTCTTGAGCGAGAAAATAGTTGATAGCTAGTCGCTCCCTCGACGGCGTCGCTGGGACAGTTGCCTTAGACTTAGAGTGGTTTTACTTAATGTTTTATTTTCGATATTTTTGCAGGAACAGCTAAAAGATCAAGACTCCTATATCTACCTCTCAGCTGTCAATGGTCTTGCATCGCTCTGCACACACTGTACTGAAGATGTATTGCAAATATTATGTAAAGAGTTCTTACAAGAGCAGACAACTATGGAACAGAGGAATATTGAAACAACTGAGAGTCAAAATAAAGATGCTGAGTTGAGGATGAAGATTGGCGATGTTCTTGTAAAAGTTACCAAGAGATTAGGTAAATAATTATAATAAGTAAAAGTTATCATGATTTATAATTCCGTGGGTGTCCCTTTCTATCTATAACTGAGTTTTCAGCCCTTCCACTCCCCTTCAATGTAAGTTTACTTATTCATAGGCAATATTTCTAAATGCATTATTTGCGATCTAATGGAGATCTGATTCTAGATCTGCATGTTATTCTTTGAAAACTCTGAATTTAGGGGAAGACATTCATAAAATCATTTCATTCGCAATGTTTAAAATATAATTCATTATTATTATGACTGGGTCGTTGGTCTAGCGGTCGCAAGCGCTAGCGCTGAGCATGAGGTCCTGGGTTCGATTCCCAGGCCGGCCTTTGTTATTTGGGTTTTTTGGGGGCAATAGGCTCGCCCCTATTACATGGAACTTAAACCTATCTAGCAAAATGTGGGTGTACTATGGGTACACCTCTGCCTAACGCCTTGGGGAAACAAGGCGTGATGTTATATTATGTTATTACAGGTGAAATGGCAGTAGTCCACAAGACTATCCTACTGAACACGATGCTCTGTGGAGTAAATGATGGAGATCCTCTCATCAGAACATCAGCCTTATCAAATCTGGCTGAAATCGCGCTGGTGCTGCACTACAGAATAGGAAGTATTATATATGAGGTAAAAATCTTTATGAAAAATGGTTATAAGGCTCAGGCGCAAAACAAAGAAAAGCTCAGAACAGACTTTTTTAGATATTCTAAAATAAACCTTATTATAAGTGGTTTAAAACGCAAAAGAGAACGCGTATGCGCGCTCTAGTCTGCCCGAAGAGGTGTTTGATGACTGCGCCGATGTTTGTACAACTTTTAACTCTGTGGCCAAGTATAAAGTGTGTGTTCAAGTCATAAAAAAATCCTCTGCACTGCACGGAGCCTGAAACCCAAATAAGTGGTAATTAGAGATTTAGTACAATTTCTTTCCATTTTGTTTTAGGTGCTGTATTGCATTTGGAGTATAATAGAAACTGACAAAGCAATAGAGTGTCGACGAGCAGCTGTCATGGTCATATCAAGCTTAATAAAAGGTTTAGGCAAGGAGACCTTACTCCAACTAAAAGATAATCTACTCCCTATCTACAGAACATTGAAAAACCTCTATAGAGACAATAATGAGGACACTACTGTTCGTCTTCACGCGCAAATAGCTTTAGAAGAATTAAACGAAATTGTCAACCAGTTCCTTTTCCCAGAAGTGAAGACGGACAAACAAATATTTGTACTGGACGAATCACAAGATGTGTTTAAATAAAAAACCGTAAGTTTCATATTATTTGTTTTATTCACACTCATTTTTCTATTTGTATTAACTTAAAATTAAACTCAACACTAGCGGACATAAGAAAAACATGGAATTTTGTTTGACTACATACTTTTACTGCCATTAACAAATAATTGAACATAAATATGTACCGAAATTAATTCCAAATTCATAGGATTCCGTATGCCCGCTCCGCACAAGTCTTAAATAAAGGATAGTCGACAATATCTATGGCAATCATAGCATTGATGTTAGTGATCCAAGTGCAAAGCAAATACTGGCCACGTTGAATTAAAATGCCAATAGTTTCTTCGAAATAAACTTATCAATACATTTAAATTATATATTTTCGTAGTTATACAATAGGAAACCAGCGGCCCCGAATATCAAGTGTTCACATCTTGTCTGGGGTCTTCATATTTTTATTTACATTAATTAAGGCTGATTTTACCAAAGTCAGATATTTATTATCCGAGGAATAAAATTGACGTCTGACAGTATTTGTATGGAAAAACTATCAACAACTCAAAGTTACTCGCAGGATAATACTTATCCCCACTAGGTATAAAAGTTTAGTCGAATTCGCCCTCGTTCAACTTGACCAACTTTGCGCTATTTTCAGTTCGGGTAAAACGTGCTCTTACACCTATCAATTAAATTAGATCAATCACAATATTATTTTAAAATAATCACGCTTCGGACGTATTATCGCCGTCGTTAGGCTTTTTCGGTGTTCCTTCGTCTTTTTCCGACAGCGAAATTGAATATACAGAGCTTTTGTCAGAGAATCTGTCTCTATTCCGTCTGCTGAAGATCCCACTGCGCGCCAGCGACGAGACCGTCGCGATAGATATGTTGTCTCTGTCAGCTTGCGGCACCACCTTCCATATTAATAGCGCGATTCCGCCAAACGCAGCCACTACTAAGAACATAACCAATGTGACCTCACCGAATGCGCCTGGAATAATTAATCAAATGTAAGGAGGACGGTAATAAATCATAACCGAATTATTGAAGAACCGTTAAGACTACAATACATACTTTGCTGCGACTCCTCTTTTCTCGCTTCGAGTCTGGCAGGTTGTAGCTCGTTGTAGTCCATGTCCTGGTTCTCGTAGGGTTCGACAGATCCACTGGAAGGTTTATTCTGATGCAACACGTCCCCAGGGTTGGATTTTGGCAAGTTGATGCCGGCTCTAACTGTCAGTGTCTCGGGTTTGTAGGTACAAAGGACCAAGAACCTGGAAGAAACAGAAAATAAATAGTCGAAACAGCGCCTAAGGCTGAGTTGTCGTGAAAACACGGCCTTTTTTAGCCTGTAACTTACCGTCTTGTGCTGTGCGTAAGAATGGGTAGATTCTCTTGCACAATGACGTAGGTAGCGACTGTAGTATCGTTTACTTCGGACCCGCACTCATCGTGGTGTATCCGCAAGATATATGCATCTTGCGCGCTATTCGGATTGCCCTGGATTGAACAACGCTCCGGGCCGCCATCGGCTGCCTCCACAGCGATGCGACCTCCAAAAAACGGACCCGTAGAGACTTCAACTTCACTCGCGTGTGGCAGGCATTGTGTGGCGCGAGCAGAAACTGGAAAAGGAATATTGTTTAGCGTTTGGTCATGACATGAGGGTATTTCCTTGCAATGGGAGCTGAACTTAGCATCTGAGTTAAGTGCATGGGCGCTTTGAGTATTGCGACAAATTCATTCAGTGCGGTAATTGCGTAACACGCTTTTTTTTTTTTTTTTTTCGGTGGGAAATCATCAAATGACTCCTCCCGCTCTGGGCGGAGCGAGAGGGAGTGTCAGACTTTTACTGACTAAAACCCACCCGTGTTCCTTCCGTTGCCTGTGTGCCGGGGCCGCGATATCCCTTTCGGACAAACTCGCAACCCTGGCAGGCATTGGCCCTTACGGACCCCGTCAGTTGGTGCTGACATCTCTTTGAGGCGCGCGTGGAGCACAACGCGCCGTCGATCCGGGCCTGGTCCTAATCGGACGGCGAGCTACCCATTGCCCACCGTCCATAAGCCTGCGCCTACGGTGGCCGGAAGTCGGCTCGCGTAACACGCTAACAATTGTAATGAAATAATATGTCGAATTGTTAAAACAATATTCCATGATTTGAATTGTTAAAATAAAATTTTAACAATTCAACAACATTCATTGCGTTATTTACGTTGTGGAGCAGACGAATTATTCAAAAATATGAAACAAATAATTAGGAATTTTCTTCGGATTGTGAAACAAAGTATGTGCCGTGTTAGGCAATTGGGGTGGAAGTTAATTGAAATCCTGGGTGTTCATAAATATGGATTGTCAGGTCTTTGTAGTCAAAAGTGGTTACCAAGGAACAACTTTAAAATATCCCTTACATCCTTTCGTTGGTACGATGATAATTTTTGAGCTAATCGATTGCGGGTCAGCCAAATCTCGAGCATCTCGCCGGACTGGCCTAACTTCGAAGGAGTATGTTGTAGCCATTCGCAAGCCGATGATACGCGTGCTGTACATGCGCCCGCGCCTCATTCCCGACGGCTGGCTCGTGGTCGTTGACGCTTCTGTAGTACTGGGCGAGAGTTTGGTGGATTTTTCTTCTTCTGTGTCGATCACCTTGAAGACCAAAATAATATGATTATTTCTATTTATTATTATTTATTATTATGTCGGGAAGGTCCAAAGCCAGCAGCCCTTTCAGGCAATTTACTACGGTCAAGAAACAGCTTTGCCAAACGTGAGTCATAAGGCAAGTTTGCCTGCAATAAAGTTTATTGTAGCTTAGCAGTGCGGATAATGATGTCAACGTTAAGCTCAATGTTTAAATATAATCTGATTCAATAAAAGAGAAAGGCTACAAACACTGGCAGCGGTGCTATATTAACACGTAAATACAGTAATGACTGGCGGGCATGTTCCTTGTCACAGTCACGCCGCAGTCACGCTCGGCGCGCAAACCCCGGCCCATTATCTCCCGTTTCGGAGTGCCAACTCATTGCCAACATATACCATTGTAGAATGTCATAGTTTTTAACGACTTATATTTAACACGACTGTGCCATATTGGTTATATAAGTTCACGACAACAATTTCTAATTCAATACCTTGGTCCTGCAGCGATATTGTCCCCAAGCTTGCAATTCACAGTAATGCACTTGAAATGCCAACACTTTCGGCCTGTCTTCTTCATCAGGCTTGCCGTACTCCCATCGTAGTCTCACGTCGCGAAAGTCAGGCTCACCAATCAGATGCAGCACTTCTGTAAACCGCAAACATAAAAAATCTAGACATTCCGTTCCGATAACAAATATAGGGGTGTTTAACGTTACGCTCGTATGGATCAGCAATGCAGCGATCCGGGCGTGCCAATAACCCAATGACTTGCTCACTGAGCCGTTGTTGCTTCCAATAATTATAGTCTCTTCGATGTAATGGGATCTCCCTTGCGCTAGTTTTACAAGCCGACTTGAAACAAGTGCGTGTATAGCGAAATATCTCACATTACGATTAGTTCAATCATATTCAGGCCCCGGGCGTGTGGCGCATCATAATATATGGAATTAGTTTACTCGTCACTTAGTGAAAGAGTAAGTAGGCTGTAGGCGCCTAAGTAAATAATTTCTACTTGAAGGAAACCACACGTCTCCACTTATGATCATTGAATAAACAATGCTTCGGTATACCTACAAATTTGAGAGGTAACTACATCTCCGGACATAAATAAACAGACAATATTTTTATATACATATGTAGGTATATTTAACCATTCGCAAATAGGCATTCTCCCACTATTACTAGGGATGTCAGCACCAACTGACGGGGTCCAGAAGGACCAATGCCTGCTGGGGTTGCGGGTTTGTCCGAAAGGGATATCGCGGCCCTGGCACACAGGCAACGGAAGGAACACGGGTGGGTTTTAGTCAGTAAAAGTCTGACACTCCCTCTCGCTCCGCCCAGAGCGGGAGGAGTCATTTGATGATTTCCCACCAAAAAAAAAAAGAAAAAAAATACCTACTATAAGAACTTTGACGAAGTCTACATTCACGAACGACTTTTTTTGTTCTAACTCGACATAGTTACTATGATATCGAAGTCAAAATAATTAATGAGTGTTAATATAATCGAATCGATATGATCGAGGACCTATCAATCAACGCAGGAACAAGTTTAGAGCGATTCTGAAATATAGGTTAATAGGTCTGTGTGTTTAACTACCTCGTTGGTCTAGTGGCCGCAAGCGCTACTGCTGAGCATGAGGTCCTGGGTTCGATTCCCAGGTCGGCCAAAGTGTTAAGTACTGGGTTTTTTTTTTTCCATCTGTAATTACCCCGTAGCAGCCCGGAGTCTGGATTTGTGCCCGGTTGATGGCAATAAGATCGCCGGCTATTACATGGGACTTAAACATAACTGGCAAAACGTGGATGTACTATATAATACCTACACGAGCGGCATGATGCCAACGGCAGAGGCAACGGCAGCCACCGACGAGGGTCAACGGCTGCAGTTGCCGCATCTAATACACGAGCAGCGACGTGTCGACGGCTGCCGTCGACGCGTCTACGAATGCCGCCGATGAGTGTTGCCAGCGGCAACTGCAGAGGTGTCGACACTCGTCGCCAATACAGGCATGATGTTGATGTAAGCAGGTCTGTGTTATAATGACTTTATGAAGTACAGTTGGCTAGATTTAAGAGACTACCTACCCGTACCTACCAACTGTCAAATCTAGATTGAGAATAATCAAAACAGTTATTTTGGCCTAGTAACTAGAGTTTTAGGGTAAAAAGTTAAGTACAGCATTTAGAACGATTATTAGACGAATTGCCAAATCGCATTCCTCCGCTTGCGTTGGACATAGAGAGCTGGGTGAGGCACCTGTAATAACTACCGATATAGTTATTTTCCCTGTCCTATAAAGACCTTTTCCGTACATGAAGACCAGTTTCTAGATCCATAAAATGGCGGAGGTATTTCTGATTTAATAGTGATTTAATTACCGTGTTTAATTTAAGAGCGTTTATTCTGAAAGTGGGCAACGTCGTAAATAGATGTAAAATATTTCGCTGTTTTGATTCATTTGGCAATATTACTGTATGGAAATGTGAAATGAGGCTAACTAGCGAACTAGAATAATAAAAAAATATTGCAATTATAACACTGAATTTGATCTTGCAACCGTTTTAGGTGTAAAAAAGGCATTTGGAAAGTTTCCAAATACTTTTTTTACATCTAAAACTAAATATTCGGTGTTACGATATTAATGATTGCATTTCTTAATCAATATTTTAGTTCGCTAGTTAGCCACATTTCGTATTTTCCATACAGTAATATGTGATACACGACACGGTTGGCGCAGTGGCTGAGCGATCGACTGCTGCGCAACGTGTCGCGGGTTCGATCCCCGCACGGAACAAATATTTGTATGATCTGCAAGTAGTTGTTCCGAGTCTGGGTGTTAGTGTAGGTATGTGAGTTTCTATGTTTGTTAACGCACCCACGATAAAGGAAGAAATTATTAGTGTGGGGCAAAGATAAAAAAACAAAAAAAGTAATATTACCAAATTAATCAAAACAGGTAAATATTTGACAGTTATTTGCGACGTTGCCAACTTTTAGGATAAGTAGGTGTGCACTTCTAACAACGTCCAGGGAAAAATGTTGGTATTATGGTAGCGTAACGAAAAACCGCAAACTTTTTATATTGGCGTTGATCCCTAATTAGAATTTGATGAGGATTGTATTTCTGTACCTACCTAGTTCATAAACTTATAAGAGGCGAAAATATTCAATGAAGATACCTACATATTTTTTTTTTTTTTTTAATTATGGCGTTACTGCTTAACCCTTCGCGGATTCATGATGATTCATTAATTATAATAGCCTCATTTTAAATACATCAACGCACAAAAAGAAACGAGGCCGGTTCCAAAAGTAGGTATTTGATAAAGTGTTCGAGATACAAGTCATAAAAGAAATAAGAAGCCAAAATCATATCGTATATTTAGTTGGTTGACTTGATGTTTTCGGAAGCATCTATAGCCATATAGGGGAAAAAATTTGGAGCAACGAAACAAAGAATGGTCCAAATAATGTGTAAAATAATGTTTTTAACATTAATGGACGCATCGCCCTCGATCGCAACAAAACCAGAAATTGGTCAGGCCTCGAAATGGAATTGTAATGTTATTAACATTTTTATTTTACCACAATATTTGAAAACGGATGTGGCCTCGCGAAGCTCTGAGAGGAAGCGCTCGGTGACATCAGTAGGTATACTCAAAACATAATTTGTACCCTAATTGCGTAATACACGATCAATAAGAATCTGAATCGTTTTGAATACATTGCTTCATAAGGTCAAAAAAAAAATCTGCTCAACAACGTAAATAACGCAATGAATGTTGTTGAACTGTCAAAATGAGAGACTAGTCCCAATCGTTTACGAAAATGTGTTGCGTAATTAGGGTAGGTACTGATATTCATACGTGTATGATGGATGACTGATGAGTTAAGCTACACGATTACAGACATATGCATGCACTGACTGGACAGGTCCACTGAAATCTGTGTGGTCCTTTCCTCGAAAGACCAAGATAAAGTCTGGACTTTAAAAGAGATAGTGACCTCGGAGCTGAGTTCGTTTTGGTGTTCCTTCTCAGAGTAGTCGTATAGGAAACTACGACGTCATTTAGTTTAAAAAAAAAAAAGTTTTCGTAAAACCTAATATGTCAAAAATTCTTATAATCATCATCAATAGCATTTGCTAACGAAAGACCCAGTGAAATAATTGAAAACAATATAATGACTTTGTAAAAGAAAAGAAAGTGCGGCAAGAAGGATGAGAAAACCCCAACCCTGAGAAAGCCAGACCCTGAATGAATAATGAACTGATTGACAATATTTCTTTACGAAGAACATTTTGTACCAACTATGCGTAATCGGTTGGTAATTGCCTACATTACATAAATCTACATGTCGTGATACCTACATCATTATATAAATAATGTTATGTGGTGAGCGTAATGGCACAGATTTGATGGTACCTACCTATGACGGATGCGCAAGCGGCAAGCATGACCCAACGACTGGACCAGAACGACCATTGTGACTGCCGGACAGTACAATACCTTGCTACCTACAACCAATGGAATCAATTCAGTTTTTTTGTTATTAAAATGTCCGATACTAACAATAATTAATAATGTATGTAAATTATGGCAAACAACTAACTTTAGCATATAGATAGGTACTTACTCAGATTTTATTATCTATAACGACGTAAGCTATAAGTAGCAAGTGTAGAGAATCGAAAGTAAAAATGTAGTTATGCTAGTAATTAGCGAAACGTCTCAGCTTTCTTCCGAAAGCGGTTGTAATGATCGCCGCGTTTTTTGCGACTCCTATTCAATGCATAATACTGTGCGACTTTTTATCATGTGTAGGTACTGTACACGTAGTATGAGCAACGGAGCATCTTCTAGGTCTATTTTTACACGATTCTATAAAATAGTACATACAGTACACAGTAGGAAATACGTGAGGGACTTGTTCATTATGTAAGCTCCTGAAGTTGATGTTATATCTTCAACGCTCTTTAACAATAGTTTGAAATTTATGGCGGTTTTTACCACAATCTGTTTCCGCAAATGTAACTCTTACGAGCTAAACGACACTGACTATCTGCGTTTTATTTTATTTCACATCATCAAGCCTGTATTTCCCGAAGAGATAGGCAGGGGTGTAGGTAAAAAAAAAAAAAGGTGTGTAGGTACAGGTACCTATAATACACATGTCGCCAGTTATGTTTAAGTCCCATTTAAAAGTTGCGAGCCTATTGCAATCAACCGGGCACAAATCCTGACACCGCGCTGCTACTGAGAAATTCCAGATGGAAATCATTGCCCTACCCGGGAATCGAACCCAGAACCGATTGCTCAGCAATAGCCCTTGCGACCACTGGACCAACGAGGCATTAAAAGTTTTTATTTTACCTGAATGTAAATAAAGTTATCACTTTCAGAAAAATCTAGATTGCTTTCGAGTGGTTTTACATGTTGATGAATTCGTAACAGTGAATCGTCATTGTGATGAGCGAGTGGCGCGAAACGGCTCTATCCAAACAATAACGCGTTTCACGCGTGATGCTCTTCCTGCCGAGCTTTATGGGGCCATCTGATTTCATGGTGTCAATGCGGCACCGCTAACACAGACGTGAATACACATCGGAACAAATGGAAACTGTACGAAATCATGATCATTCGAGATTTTTTGCCAGCCGGCTGGAGTTCATAAGGTCTAACTTCTAAGTACCTATTTTACACGCAGTTAGGCGACTGCCTACCTAACCCCGACTTGTCAATGGTACAAGAACCATAATATTCGAGGGGTAGACGGGTACAAACGGGGAGATTTAATATCAAACTGCAGCAGCATTGCTCGACTAAGCAAAACCAATCTGCACATCGACTGTTAAGCTACTGTTACCTTCTCCAGACTCTACCATACAGAATGCATAATCGATATTTTTCTGCCAACGTGTTCCACATAGCATAACGGAGTAAACTAAATGTCCCTTAATTCAATTCAGTGTAGACTATTATGTCTGCCATGCATACAAAAGCAATAAAAATACACCATGGTCAATGATATGCATCGTTGCGCGCACGTTCAAGAATTCCGAGATCCGATTGTTTTTGGTTCGCGATGCAACGACGAGAATAGCGACTATTCGACTGCCACCGTTTAGGGTTGAACAAAGACGCATACTTTTTATTCGACTGGTATAAATTCTGTTGGTATTTTATAGGTTCAAATACTTACTGCTCAGAATACTTAGAAATAAATCACAGTCTATAAAACAAGTTATCTTGATGACATTGTAGTACCTGGTAGTCCACCGAGATTCCAGCAGCCGCCGGGCGTTATTTAAGTAGCCTGTAAATATGCCAGCAATCTGAAGGATCTCTTACATTACTCTGTTGCGTTCCACAGCCAACAAGCACCTGCATAAATGTGTAATTTGCGATTTAGTAGCAATTTCTTTATACTTATTATTGCACAGAAAATAATTTCTTCCATAAACTCGTAAATTATAAATAGAACATAGTAACGGCTTAGTTGCTTGTTACAAGAAACACTGAAGGGTCTCAAGACTCGTTTGGGTGGCATGTCCAACGAGAGTTTCGAGACCCTTCAAAATCGGAGAAACGACGAAAACCTATATTCCATTGTTAGGCGTGCGTGTATAATCACCGTTTTTACCGAATTCAATTAAAAGTGACCCACTGGCGGAGACGCGCGAACAGAACAAAACAGTCTACCTACTTGGTACTTCTCGGACAAAATAGACAACATAACAAGTCCAAAACTTTGTCACAATGGTGTTTAGCTATTGATGAAATCGAGGGCAGATGAAATGGAAACACACTATATTTTGAATGCCAATTATCTAACGATAACTGCATTAAGTGTTTTTTGTCATTTATACTCGTATGCACCGTATAGCCGCCCAAAAGTTTGTTTTAATTGTACCTAATGCTCACGCTACAGCTATATCTAGAAATTGAGGTGACGATGTCTTTTATAATGTTGCTGCTAAGAAATTTGGTCAGACTTAAGTAGCGTAGCGTAGTGCATTTAGATTTTTCTTTTTTTATCTTAACCGTCTAATTACTTGTTTACTCAAAGTAAAGCTTTTGTAATTATTTAATTGTGTGGGCATTAGAGCGAGAAGGAGCGTGAAATGTCTGGAATACTTGGAAAAATAGTTGCAATGGCGCCGTCTTCGGATAAACTGTTTAAGTCTGCTTACAAGATATAGTTATACGTACGTGAATGTTTTTTATTCTTTGAACATTGTAAGGTCTAGCGAGGGGTCAGCACTTGACAGTTGGCATTTGAGCAGCTGTGTCCGTTATGTTTGCACAATTACTGAATGTGACCGCTGAGATTCGTGCCCTTTGTTGACCCTGCGTAACATACCGATAGTCTACTTACGAGACAAACGTGACAACACATATACATTGCTCTTTTAGTAGGTAGGTAGGCATATATTTGAGGGCATGCCATGTATGGTATCTCCCATAGAATATATCTATGGTATCTCCGGTTACCTTATAAGTCCTAAATACCAAGTCCAAATTATCTTACACCTTAGTACCTGCTAGGTATCTACTTATTTATAACTAGCTTTTCCCGCGGCTTAGCTCGCGTGGAAGTCGGAAATTATCCCATAGAAACGTACTATCGGGATAAAAATTATCCTATGTGTTAAAATGCAGGTTATAAATTATCTGCCCTCTTAAAGGTGTAATTTTCAAAAACCCCTTCTTAGTGCTCCCCTACATTATAAAAAGGAAGCTGTGTGCAAAATGTCACGTTCCTAGTCCCAGTAGTTTCGGCTCTGCGTTGATATGTCAGTCAGTTAGTTTGTTCTTTTATATAAGATTTGTTAGGAAATAGTTTAGTATCTAAAAACACTGATATCAATGATGTGCGCTTACTCTAAGCTTATCTACCTACCTGCAAATGTGAGGTGCTATGGCCTTAATGTATAGGAAGAGTGTAATATCGTTGGTAGTTAGAGACCACCAACTTATGTGGGTTTTCACTTTATTAGAACTGAGATTGCATTACCTATTTATTGTGGTAAGTACACAATTATTTATCTCGTTTAATAGATTATGAAAAGCTTTTCCATCTTCAAGATCACATAACATGAAAACAACGGCTCTGTAGGTAGATGTTTGTAAATTAGCTTACATAAAAATAGTTAACAGTATAAAATATAAGTAGGTAGGTAGCTGATGAACGGTCCTGAAAAAGAACCTGATTGAAGCTTTTGTTATTAAAATCTAAGAATCATAAAATTTGAATGCAATTGCGCAAACCTAAAGCTGCAAGGTTAAATAAAGGTTAAAGACATATTGCAAGAATTATGTAGATTTGCACGTAAACTATATATGTGCGGGCGCCATCGTGAAATAGCCACGGGTAACGGCCAGCTCGATCGCCAATAAAACGAATAACCGTTTATGGTTGTGAAACTGGAAGAGGTGAGGTGGTTACCTACAGTTCCCAAGAAGTTTTATGGATAATCACTGAGATACTGAAGGTACTTAAATCCCTGTGGTATTGAAAAGCCACAACATAGTGGGTAACGGACCTGTTGTTAAGCCAGTGCTAGCTATTACACGACTAAAGTCTAGTCTAGAGTTTTTATACACGGAATAAATATCTAATTAATAAGATCTAAACGTTGATTCACTGTCTGCAAAAGGCAATTAAAGTGGGTAAGGTACCTAATCGAAAATGGCAAACTTTAATAAGGCCGAAGAGCCGTTATCGATTGCAAATCGGTATTCCACGCGATGACTAGGAGGAACCTAAATTACTTAATGTGGTAGATGAATGTGGGTGGTGATTTTCTGTTTTGGATGAGCGAGTATCCGCAGAAGGCTCGGTCGGCGACCAACGAACGCTCAGGACTCAGACCTACATGCAAGTTACCAAGATACGCTGCACCCACCAGATTTATGTTAGAGACGTACATGTATCCGTATGCAACGGTATATCTACATTTAAATAGTACACGGACATCGAACAGCTCTCTATGAAATTATTTATTGACTTTTGCCCGAAACGTTGTTTGCCAGAACACTGGGATGATGCCAGTGGTTTTGTTAGATATTTTAGATGAATTCCGACAGAAAGTGCGCAAATGACAGTTTGTACAACTGGCAATTTGTTGAATAATATAATAAATTATATACCTATGTGAAAATAGGTCAACCGAATTTAGGTTCTGTAAAAAGAATTTGAAGAAACACAATTATGAGACTAAGAATGTGCTGAATAATGTTGATAGATAGATCCGGAAAAGGTCACCAAATATGGATGGATTGGATCCAGGAATCCGCTGAATGCGGGAAGCACAGAATAGGTCGAAGTGGCGGTGCTTGACTGGCCTATGTCCAGCAGTGGACGTCTTTCGGCTGACATGAAGATGATGATGATGAATGAGGGATGATTAAGGGAGTAGATGCTAGTATTCTGACTAGGCAAATTGGGCTATTTGGACAGGAATAATTTATTGGTAGGTTCACCAACAGCTACAAAATACAACAAAATAAAATAAGAGATACGTGTCTTTCATACGCAGCACTAACCAGTCAGCCAACATAATCATTTAGGAAAACATAAAAAAATACCGCGGCAAGTAATTAATTCTCAATTACAAATAGTCAAACAAAACTGGTCCAAGATGGGAGCCCTGTCGAATTTCAGAGCGTACGTTCATTGTTTAGAATATTTCCTCAATATGTCTAGGCATAAACTCATCACTAAAAGGGGGTCTTTTAGTGATGAGTTTATGCCCAGACATACTCATCACTAAAAGGGGGAAGTAAATGAAAATGTGACGACTGACA
The DNA here is from genome assembly GCA_916701695.1 of Agrochola macilenta. Lineage (NCBI taxonomy): Eukaryota > Metazoa > Arthropoda > Insecta > Lepidoptera > Noctuidae > Agrochola > Agrochola macilenta. The sequence goes on along the minus strand of OU753559.1, from coordinate 8,115,537 downwards.
GGGCAGAATGGAAGAAAAACATTACGCGGACCACATAACATGAGATGATAGGACAAGAGCAGGCACAAGAACGAATAAAGAGAAATTCAACAATCTGTAAAATTCATGAAATATGTAGGCGAAGGCAAATAAAACCAAATGCATCAAATAAGAGTAAAGAACAGTTCATTTGTCTAAGAAATGCGCTAGACTTGGAAATATTTTCTATTGCGTCGTGGCTTCGCAAAAAAAGCCCGCGGCGATCGTTCACTTTGGTTGGGAGCTTATCCGTCGCTCAGCACATTATGTTCCCCATTCTGTCTCCGCTAATGACTAGGCTCTATTGATAGCCAAACTGTAGCCTATCATCATCTATTATTAGCTGTACCATTACTTATCAAGTTATCATATTGTTCGATTATTAGGTACCTAATTTGTTTTAAATAGAAGTTAGCAGCAAATTTAATTTATCTTCCAGAAATTAATCAGATGTAGGTACGTAAGCATAGATTTTTATGTACGTGTACTTACATAGGGCAATGGCTTCAGGAAAACAGACGGTGTCGCGCACGATTTCGTAAAATTGAATAACTGGAAAAGCCTTTGTGGTAGAGTGCGAGTCAAAATGTTAGTCCTTGAATCTAATGTGAAAAAATCTCAGATCGGTTTGGGATACCTACTTAACTATTGTACCTATTGTTAAAGGTGTTGTCAGACTTGGTACAATGTTACTTTAAGTAGGTATTCTTAAATATCTGAATAATCTGACCGACTTTTGCGACATTTAGTTCACATGAGAAATCGAAAACTTATTATGATAAGTAAGTAGCCGTGTTAGAACACTTCTGTTAACTAGATAGTATAACTATTCAATGACTTAGCACGTTTGAAGAACGAAACCGGCACTCCTAATTTTAATATTACGACAAATGTTATCGACACATCTCAAATGAAATTATCAGCTAATTAACGTGACGTGCAGTCAAACACGTTCAGTGAAAGCAGTTTCACACTTGACCCATTTAGCTGTTCACCGTCACAAAACAAGAGCAAAACGATCATGCGTTTCGGCGCGACATTTTTCTCGTTAGACCAAGATCTAGAAAACCTCGTTTCATGGAGGATTATATCGAATGTGGCGGAGAGGTTATTAGAGCGGCATCACGTCGGGTCGGGGTTGTCGCCGCGAGTTCGCGACTCACATGCTACCGTTACGGTATGCTAATGCCGACCGCGAAATATTCCACACCGATGTAATGACATGCACACTATGGAACTGTGCCTGCTCACTCAACACACGCATAGCGTTACCAAGCAATAATGATAGATACGCCAAAATTGATTGACCGGTAAAAATTGCTCTGGCAAAATTTTTGATGAGCGTCTTCGGTATTTCCGCGATTGAATGTGTTATGGAATGGATCAAATGTTTTGCGGCTAAGCCGTACCGTACCGGTAAAACTGATGTAGACCACGGTATAAACAGTAAAATGTAGGTGTATGTGTGCCGTGAATATGATTCATATTAGGTAGGAATTCAGATTTTGAATTGAAATTATGAAATAGCTTCTACCCGCGACTTCATCCGCGTGAAATTTCTTGTTCCTTCACATCGCCCGCCTTCGCTGTTACTTCGTTTTCGCTTTGCGTTCTTTCTAACTTTTTTACTTTTGCTCGGCTCCTAAGGGTCATAGCGTGATGATAATCACCCTTGATTATGAAACTATTTAGTTGGATAAAGATTAATATCATGATGATGTGTTTTTATTGACTAATTTATCGATGCTAATTTGAACACAAAACGGTTATTGTGACTTTTAACTATAATAGTTAGACATATAGCCTCTCGGGCTTTTTTGTGGGTAATAATGAGTATACTATAAACATGTAGTAAGTACATTACTTTATGTATCATCAATAGTTTTCGCAGCGCACGCCAAATAATGACTTTTATAGGCAAATTTTTGATAGTTTTGTTTTTTTTTGGGTGCGTAATTTTATCAAATAACTCTCTGGGCGGAGCGGGAGGACGTGTCAGACTCTTAATGACTAAAACCCACCCGTGTTCCTTCAATTCCCTATGTGTTGACAGTGGCCACGGTGACCCTTTCGGACTTTTTGACACCTTGGGTTACATTATTGCATTTTTCGCAGGCATCCCTAAATTTCTTGAAAATTAAAATACGCTCATGTTACTCGCTGATAATGTAGCTTTATGTAGGTGAAAGAATTTCTTTTTGAGTTTATCCATTACAAGCAAACATACAAAAAATCTAATCTTTTCTCTTTTTATTATAAGTTTAGGCTGGATAATCATCCAAGCCACATAAATCATTTTGTCGCCCATAGACAACTCACTAACCAAAAAGTATATTTATTGCATCTCTATTGAATTCTAAAAATAAGGGCAGAATAAATGTGATGCAAATCACAGCTTGTTGGCGCATCGTTTTTGCCATAGTTTGCACTGGACACGGGTAATCCATCATAATGCAAGTTGGCGAGCAGCGAGCATTAGCTGGAGCCGACCTGACGGTATCTGTGATTTGGCTGAGCGCGGTCGGTTAGCCCGCGGCGATTGTCTCTTGTTATCGTAGACCACTTTGTTACTAGTGGTAGTCGAAGCTAGCTCTACTGCCTACCTTTCTGTTCCATATCGTACCTGCCTAACAATCAGAAAAGAGAAGAATTCAATTCGTTACGAGTCATCTGTCATTGTCCGCGACATAGATACAATTGCTCGAAGATTTTGGTGAATAGGTTTGATCAATCGAACCAGTCCATGTCATGTAAACAATAGAAATAATGTAGGTAGATTGCCGATTACAGAGGCATAATCAGAAATAGACGACTACTACAATATTGTGCTGGTACCAATTGTTCTGTTGTGCAGTTAATTTAAACGAGGCAATCTCGGAGATGGTGAGATAAGGCGTGCAGATGGGCCGCGTTCCCGCTGCGGCTGCGATCCGTGACATAGATAACAGACGAACGTTTCCTGCCAGGTTTGAATATGTCCCACCGTACTGGGATACGGTTACATGGTAATTATGTAGGATGTTGCTAAACCGTTACGATAAACCCTTTACCTTTCTAGCCGTGTACCTATATATAGTCTCGTTCGTTAGCTCCACAAAGAATATCGACAGCGGGTTATCACACGTTCATCTTCGCGGCTGACGTAAATTACATGAGTGCCGTTAAGGTTATGGCTGCAATAATGTGGGAAAAGTGAGAAACATCGATAGTTTGCGGTAAGTGAACTTTGTTGTAGCCGTATGAGCTGTATCGGACCAATGTTGCGTAAACTTGTGTATGCGACAGATAGTATAATAGTCTCATAACTCGACACGCAACTGCGTCCTCATTGCAGTACCTTTTTTGTTGGCTCAATGTAAGGTGATTATATTTTTTAGATTATAGGTAGGGACCTATAAGTCACATTATTGTTGGTATCAAAGATGATAACAATAAGAGTAGATATAATTCCGCTAATTAAGGCTGCTAACTGCTAATGATACAAAGCACTGAAAATAGATCTGGCTGGTCCACAGATTTTCAAACCGATCAGTTCTGGTTCAATTCTGTGTCGCCTGCATCAAATCGCCACGATGCGATTCGACAAATAAGGTGTTTTCTTTTTTGGTCGTGATTTCAAACTGTGCAATTATTTACGGCGGACGGTGACAGTTGCAATGTTAGCTAAAGTCGAAAGCACGCGACAAAAATTTTAATGTGCAGCAAATAATAGTTTTTGGTTTTTGTTTTTCCCTAAGTGTTAGGCAGAGGTATCTAGTGGTCGCAACATAGATAAAAGAAAGAAGTTATTTATATTGTTATTTATATTTCTATGGGTCGCAAGCACTGCAAGAGTTTGAGGTCCTGGGTTCGATTCCCAGGTCGGGCCAAGTGGTAGGTATTGGGTTTTCGGAGAGTCGTGCACATACGTGCACACTATTCTGATTCTGACGTGTCTATTCAAAATATATAACTCCCTCTTCTAATGCACGAAACGACACGTACCTAAGTCTTTTTTTTTAGTTTCGGAAATTATCAAATAACTTCTCCCGCTCTTGGCGGAGCGGGAGGGCGTGTCAGACTATTACTGACTAAAACCCACCCGTGTTCCTTCAGTTGCCTGTACGTTGCCAGGGGCATACCTTTCGGACAAACTCGCGACCCTGGCAGGGGCTTGTTCATACCTTACATCTCAAAATACCTGCAGTACCTATCTATGGGCCTTACATTGGCTAGTTCTCTCTATACCTTAGACTCAGAGAGTAAATATAGAATTCCAAAAAACACAGCACAGAAGCTTTGATCACTTAACTTCAAAGGCTGGAGTTATGGAGTAAAGTAAACGAATCTTTTTACATACGCGCCTCCCCTAACTTTTTTTTAAAATCACTACACCCATCGGGTTGTCTTACTTTGTCCATTTATGTAGAAAAGCTTTAGAATGTAATTATAAGCGAGCAAAGCGAGCTCGTCGCTAAGTCTTTTTTTTTTAGTTTCGGAAATTATCAAATAACTTCTCCCGCTCTTAGCGGAGCGGGAGGGCGTGTCAGACTATTACTGACTAAAACCCACCCGTGTTCCTTCAGTTGCCTGTACGTTGCCAGGGGCACTGTATACCTTTCGGAATTTCCCGCGATCCCGGCACGTATCTAAGCCATTTTTTTTTTTTTTTGAGGCGCGCGTCGAACACAACGCGCCGTCGACCCGGGCCTGGTCCTAATCGGACGGCGAGCTACCCATTGCCCACCGTCCGCAAGCCCGCGCCTACGGTGGCCGGAAGTCGGCTCGCGACTCCCGACGCCCGGGGCGTCTCCTGCGGCGACTAGGGGCGCGAGGGCGCGCATCTTGCATTTCCCTCGCGCGCTCCGCCTCCTCCTTCGCGAGCATTACTGCTTCGCAGAAGGAAGTGACGGCTTCCCATGCACTCTCGCTCCGGACCATGGCCTGAACCAGGGCCGGACGCGAGAGATCGCCGCTGCCGATCGCCTCCGTGAGGACACGGCGGTGCCCCGCCCAAGCCGGGCAGACCTCCACCGTATGCTCCACCGTGTCCTCCGGGCGATCCACACAATGGTAACACCCGGGCGTTTCCTCCCGCTTTATCCTGAACAGGAACCTCCCGAAACAACCGTGTCCGGTGAGGACCTGCGTCAGGCGGAAGGTGAGGACGCCGTGGCGCCTCTCTAGCCACTCCTCAAAGAGGGGCCTTACCGCCGCAATTGTGGCGTGCCCAACGTATCTAAGCCTAAGGTGCGAATCTGACTTTATCAACGGCTGCGTAGGTACTTACTGAACCGTCTGTACCTACTTCAAAATAATAGTCTATCAAAGCACCAAATACAAATATTTTGTTTCAATGATATTACCCTGCCTACAGTGTGTAGTAACGTAGTAGTGAACGGTACTAACAAATTTATTTCTTACATTCTAACAACTATTTCAATTCAAATTGTTTAAATGGAGTGTGATGAAATGAGAATGCAAATTCAAAGTAGGTAGGTAGGTTGTACGTCGTACAGGCCGGGCGGACCGACCGACACGCGAACTTAGATTTTTCTACAATTTATTATTTTACAGTGTTTAGCACAGCAGTCACTACTAGGTCGGAATATAAGGCAGTGATAAAAAAATTGTACCTTTTTAGGAAAAATTTGGTGTTTTTTTTTTTAGAATGTGTTTGATACTGGAGCCTATTCAGCTGGATCCGGTTAGATTGGAAGCCGAGCCCAACATAGTTGAAAAAATGTAGATGATGATGAGTTTATTGGTTTGAAAGAAACAGTGTAGATCAACAACAACTAAGAAATCAATAGCAAATAGGAAGTGTAATCATTAATATCATTTCACTTCAATAAGTTTACAGGATCATATTGTTATTTTTTTGTTTCTTAAGTACCTATTCCTCATCTTTTTCACAAAAATATTTCACGCATTCGTTCGTTTTCGAGTTAACCATATGTTTTCCATTACAATCCCCGCTTGAAGAAAGTACCTACCTATGTTAATATATGCATATTTTTTCCATGCACAATGCTGGGGGCGTACTCAGTGCTGGGGTTGCAGCCAGAGCCAGGGCATGGGTTCCCAACCAGTGGGGTGCGTAGAGTGAACCAACGTTCTCTTTTAATTCTTCAGCTTTTCTGCTATGAGTCGATAAAGTTACTCCTATAGCTGTTTCAATGATTAAAAGAAAATCTAAACTATCCGAGAGCGTCCACACAATTTCGGGCTCGCTTTGCTCGCTCATAATTACATTCTAAAGCTTTTCTACATAAGTGGACAAAGTAACCCGATGGGCGTAGTGGTTTTAAAGTTAGGGGAGGCGCGTATGTAAAAAGGTTAGCTTATGTTTACTTTACTTCCCATGTTTATTTTCCATCCTCCTCCTGCTCCTATACCAAATTTTCGAGAGAGGGAGAGCAAGGCCAAAGAAAAGATGGATGGATTCTGTGATTTCTGTGAGGAATGATTTGAAAGAGAAGAAGAGAGTGAATGATAATTTAAGAGAATTGAGTGAATGATAATCTATGAGAAGTGTGTGAATGATAGCGTGACGGTTGCCGGAGGGGAGAGTGGAAAGAGAAAACGTGTTGCACCGACCCCAAGTAATATGAGACAAGGAGAGGAACATGATAATGTAGATATGGAAGAAAATTCGATATCACTATTCGCCGTCATCTCGGTATTCGCTTCCTTTCTGGCCGTATCCATTTTTCAAACATTTATCCACCTTTTCTATGGTTTGCCTCTTTTCTCATGGACAGCCATCCACATAACAATTTATTGCATGGCTAATAAAAATCTGAATGTAAGACCATTGAGTTGGAAGTATGATCTGAATCATCGAAATTAGTCCATTGGCCGCGCTTGCTACAGTATATGACGACACGCACACTTCATGTAGAATTTATTGTAACTTCATGTGCTACTAGGCTTCAGTTATTTTCATGAAATCTGAAGAAGATCCGTTACACTTATTGCGGATAAACATGTAGGTATGCAATAGTAAAATAACATAGATTGTATCTACATATTTATTTATGATAATCCTTATGATACAGGACTGCTTAATATTTTCGACTCCACCCATTTTCATAGAACTCATACGCCCATGCGGCCATACATATTGGAAGTGGCCCCTCCGGGAGGGTTAAAGGCACTACGTTTGCGCTAAAGTTAACCATAGCGGACAGTCTATGTTATAGGGTTGGTTTCCGCACTTAGTCCGTCAGGTGGACCATTGTGCGTTAGCGGACAGTCAACGGCATTAGGTTTAAAACCGTATTATAAAAACACTGTAAAACGAAGAAAAAAAAAATAGTTTTCAGGGGGTCCTGTCGCGGAAAAAAAACGTACAGCAACGTACAGGTGGGAAAGTCCGAAAGGGATACCGTGGCCCCTGGCAACGTACAGGCAACTGAAGGAACACGGGTGGGTTTCAGTCAGTAAGAGTCTGACACGCCCTCCCGCTACGCCCAGAGCGGGAGAAGTTATTTGATAATTTCACACCATAAAAAAGGGGGTTCTTGTCGCTTTACGTAGTTTCCAACCTTTTAATTTTTTTGTGAATAAGTAAGTAAGCGTAAACAAAAAATTTAAAAAAAAAAATGCTTGTATTTTAAAACCAACCCATAACAAATAAATCTTGTTAAAATAGGATATAAAAACATCAGATTTTATTTTCACGGTTTATAATGCTGTTTTCCCTAGGGTTCACCGCGAGGGTTCCCGGCATCCCATATGCGACTAGGTGAATCCTCCAGGAGAGCTGCCGGCACTGAACGTGTTAAATAAATTGGGCATCAATTTGAAGAAAAGTTAAGCATGGCAGTAACATTTAGTAGTTAGGGCCCAAATAATATAGGGGCGGAGACGACTACTAAGAACTAAATTAAAGTACCTACTGAATATTCAGGTGCGACGCTACAGCCGTGATTTTCAAATACCCGACCTCCCAAGATCAGGCCCGAAAATAGAATTCTGCTGCTATGATTTTTATATGGGATTTCATTATAAAATATTAGTTACAAAATATATCTCACCTTCATTTGAATCAATTTCATCGATAGGAGACACAAAAGAAATTCGAAAAATGATTCCAATCAAAAATAAATGTGTACGGCAAACCATCATGTCACGATTATAAAAGTATAGCAACACATTAATTTATAATGAATAAAGACCGATGTCAAAAAAGTTCGCGTTTACGTGTAGGCTTTCGCGGTTGCGCAGGCGCCGGCGCTGTAAGTGTACATGCGTTTGCGCTGCAGTGGCCACCGAGCGACTAACCAATAACATCGCCGAGACAAGCTACGCTTTTGGATGGGGACAGTTACTCGTCGCGACCTCTGTGCTTGAAAGGATTTGAAGTTCAAAACAACTTGGTTTTACTGAAAAACTGAAAATAGACAGGTCCTATGAAAAATACTGGCTCTTATTAATGATTTGATAAGATAGTATATGGTTTCGGAGATAAAATGTTTCGATTAGCACTGCTAAAGCAATAGATAGCATGATTTGTTTATTCATCAGCAAACTCTAAGTAAGTACCTACTTTCATTAAATATTTGCGAGACCTCATAGTGCCTGAGTATGTACGAAGCTACGAAGTACATAATTATGTAAGTGGTAATTCTATGTGTACGAACGTATTTTTCCTATTTACGCATTTCTCTATGCGTAAATAGGAAAAATACGTTCGTATTAGAGTAAGGGACTCCGAGGGGCGAAAGCCTCTCCAAGTGTAAGTTTACATGTTTCAGGCCCCTGTGTTAGTTTTTTACTTTAGGGTTAGGGAGGTTGCAAAACATACACACTACCTTATACCTAATGTTCTTAACACGTTCAGTGCCCTCCTTGCGGGTTCACCTAGTCCCATATGGGATGCCAGCTCATTTTAAATGTAGGTTTATCTTAGCGGCTACAGCATTCTAAACCGTGAAAATAAAATCTGATTTATATTTTAACAACATTTATTTGTAAGTATTAGCGTTGGTTTTAAAATCCAAGTATTGTTTTTTTTTTTTCATGGTTTTCAATATTCACAAAAAAAAATTAAAGTTGGAACCTACGTATAGCGACAAAACCTCCTGAAAACACCATTTTACTTCGTTTTACAGTGTTTTATAACACGGTTTTAAACCTAATGCTGTTGACCGTCCGTGATGGCTAACTTTAGCGCAAACGTATCTAATGCTGGCAAACCTCCCGGAGGGTTCACTTCCAATATGTATGGCGGCATGGCGTACGAGTTCTATGAAAATGGGTGGAGTCGAAAGTGTTAATATAAAACAGAGTCTGTAAACTTTCAACCAATTAATGAACCCACAAAATCGTGACTACGAAATACTTACTTATAAATGTTTTATTGAATTTTTATAAGTATTTTATTTTCATAATAGTCTGCAGTGCTGGGGAGGCTTATTCGGCTTCACGTGACGAGATGATGTAATGTGTTATTTTTGTTTTTGTCTGTTTGATTTTTGACATTATTGGATATTTTTATTGTATTTTATTTTGTGAATTTACTCGAGCGTGCATACTAACATTATTTTTAAGACCTTTGTTACTAACATTATATGGACAATTTTAATTGTCTGAAATAAATGCATTATTATTATTTTAAATGTCTTTGACATATCTTGGGACCCCAGGGGCCCGGACCTTTGGCAGGCGTATGAGGGGCCGAAGCCAACTCGCAGAGGCCCCTTAGACATTTTTATGTATTGAGGCACCAACCGACGGTTATCCCTGTATGCACTACACAAGTGCACCCAAGGACAACCCCCGGTTGGTGCAGAACTATTGCAGAACATGGAAACAAAATAAATTGGGCTATGTGTTTGGGTGACTAAAGTTGACTGGTGACCTGGAACTATAGAAGGACTATGGCCCCTGCCTGATCAATGTTTTATAAGTACACGGAAAAATGGCAGGGGGTGACTTGCACACTCAATAATGGGCCCCCGGAAACTGTCGCTAGCACATAGTGACGTAGCGACAAGGGGGCAACATGTCCTGAGGTGCTTGAGGAGTGGAGAGGTATTACACGGCTTTCAGAACAATCCCAGAGCCCGGAAGATGGTCAAGATCCCTACGAGCACTTACTGGAATACTTCCTTCCTCCGAGCACGTTTGCTCTTGCGAATCTCCACTCAAGCCGGCCAATTAAGGCAAGAATGAGGTGGGAGCTCTGTTCCTCGTCAGTGTTCACCCCAGCCGGCCAATAAAGGCAAGCCAGAGATGAGGAACAAGATTTCTCCCGGGAGATAGGGTCCGTGGGGTCGCTACTGCCCAACAGCTCGCCACATGCTGCCCTGCTTATTATTATTATTATTAAAATAAAATCTGTTGCGTCGATTGTTGCTAGAATGTGATAATAGTAGTACCTATTACATAAACTTACTAACACTTAACTATCACAGTTTCTACTACATGCAGGTAGGTACTGTGTGTGTAGCTGTAGGATATAGAGTTAATGCATGACGCTATATATTTACCAACAAATCTGATGTAAGAGACGCCGATTATTTTGCGCATGCGTGGTAGTTCCCCTCTGACATTCAATGCTCAGCAACTTCTTTAGCAATTTATGGATAAACAAACAGGAAATCGTGAATTAAAACCTCAAAAATAAATAGGAAATGGGTAACCAGTTCAAAAACGTGGCGGTCATAGCCTGTCTGAAAACATTTCTTTTTGTTTTCAACGTCGTGTTTTGGGTAAGTTTTAATTCAATATTTAGGTATTAGATTTTGTCCATATTAGAAAACAATATATTTTAATTTTAACTTTATATACCCAATACGTCGTGCATGCCATTAACAATTGGGAAACGCCTGTTATAAATTAATCTCTTTTTAGTGTTATTTTTGCATTCCAGCTGTTAATCATGGAGCGTACATAAAGATGTTTATCTAAGTATCGTAATAAAAAAGAGTCCATCTATTTCATTACCTATGTATATATTTATAGTTTAAGCTGGATATAGGTAGGTACAGTGTGCCTACCTAAAAATTAAATTATTCAATAAGTATACAACGCTGGGCAGGCTGGGCTCAGTTTCCCCTATTGCCTACCCTTAGGTACCCCCAATCCCGACCATATAGGTATTAGATTCAATTTAGGCACATTTAATAATGAAATAAGTACAAGTTATCTACTTAATAGAAACACCACTCAGTAATAACCAAAAAATAAATTTAAAAAGCGCAAGTGTTTGGTACTTCGATAGAAATCCAAAGTGAAATCAGAACGTGCATGAAATATTTAATCCGTTGAGTATTGCTTGACAAAACATGTGCCTTTCAGTTCACAGGGCTCCTACTGCTGCTGGTGGGGCTATGGGCCGAGTTCGACCTGCACAAGTACATGGAACTGTCGCCAGAATTCTCGGGGACTGCTCCTCACGTATTGATCGGTATCGCCTGCCTCATCGTCCTCGTTAGCTCGATCGCGTTCTCCTGCATCATCAAGGGCCAACCAGTTCTGCTTTACATTGTAAGCGTTATTTTCTATTTCTGGGTTTTGGCCTATGTTGCTAGTGGAGTGAACATTTCTTATGTTACTCTATTTTGCACAGTCAATCTGCTTGGTGTACAATAAGACATCCTCTGATTGGTCCTCCTGTGAAAGTCTCGTATTCTTCCAGTATGGTGGATTCCTGGCGTGTATCTTCATGATGGACGCGGGCGTGGGCGCCGCAGCGGCGTGCTACCGGGACACCTTCGCCAAGAGTCTCCACGATGGGCTCACACAAACGGTCACCAACAATTATCCGCACAAAACCAACAACTTTGACTTCGCACAAAAGAACGTGAGTGTGTAATTTTGCGAGTTATTCCTGTTTGATACCCAAATCGGATCCACCGCTAATTCTGATCCACCAGTGGAGATTTAGGGGATCGAATCAAATAAGTCCATTTAGCTACTCCTGAAGATACCTACATAGGCTCAATGTTCTCTAATGTTACATTGATCCCTAACGTTATTTTTATCACCTCTCTCCTCATCCTTAGTTAATTGCCTCTCTCTTGTATTCAGCGGCTAATTAACAATTCCGTGCGCGTGTCTAACAGTTGCGCTGCTGTGGCGTATCTAACTACACGGATTGGATAAGACTGTCACCTCAGAAGGTGATCCCTATCTCGTGCTGCCTCGACCCCAACGACTGCGTCACGGCTAATTACAGCGACGTCTTCCAACAAGTAAGCAACGTTTGAAAATGTTTTTTTTATCAAATAACAGTACTTTTAGATTACTTAGGTAGGTATAAAATAACGGCAGTTTTCTCTGATGAGTTAGACAAGAAGTGTAGATATGGGTACCTTTTTTATTTTTTTGGGTGTGAAATTGTCAAATAACTTCGAGGGCGTGTCAGACTCTTACTGACTAAAACCCACCCGTGTTCCTTCAGTGTTGCCTGTACGTTGCCAGGGGCCTCGGTACCCCTTTCGGACTTTCCCGCGACCCAGGTACGGGTAACCGAGAAAGCCCTACAGCTTCTCGAAGATGTGACCATGACCCGATTTTATCATGAACGGCATTCATTTGACTCAATAACAAGCCGTAGGATCTATATTACTTGTATGCTCCCTTGAGAAGCCTTTTTAATTAAGCAAGTTACGTTAAATTATCCCACATCCCACTAGGACAAATACTTTTTAATAGGAAATAAAAGACAATGATCACCACGCTTGCTCACTGCAATTTTCTTAACGATTGCTGTCCATAAGTCTTCACCGTCAATGCGTTTTAACTGTAGGTAGCCTAAGTACCTATATATGTAAGCAAAAACTCTTGCAAAGTGCAAATGTTTTCTATATCTAATGTGTTGTTTACAATACTTTGTGTGTCAGGGCTGTTACGCGGTGATCTCGGAATACTTGGAAAACAACATCGACCTAGTCATAGGCGTCGCCATCGGCACCGCACTCCTCCCTCTCGTCGGCACATTACTGTCGTGTTTCCTAGCCAGTTACATCAAGAAATCTAAATACGACGTGGTCAACTAACGACTTGAATACTCAACGATTATGACTTGTACGCGAATCTCAATTTTTCTAATCTCTTCTCGACTGACGCTATCCATGTTGGACATATTTTGCATTTTTATTCATATTTAAAATTATATAAATTAAATATTTAATATTGTATTTAAAATCGATGTATTCTACAAATATTATAAGCATAGTAAATTTTTAAACGTTATTAAACTTGAAGCAAAATATTTCATTGTTTTATTTCAAATATTTCAATAAAAACCCAAGGGATCAATACGAAAATATTTATTTTCCTATAATTTTATATCTATCTGAGAATACAGTCTTATCATAATTATGTACACTTGGGTAGTGTGCACACTGTGCACCTTACATAACAAAAAACATAATAAAATTATTAATAAATGTATGTAAGTATCTGTTGCAAAACTAGGAATAGGTTTGGAACATAACAATAACTAGTGTGCATATTGCAGATAACAATGTGGTAACTTATTCATTGATCTAACTACAATTTTGACACTTTAGTCACTATCAGAACTATTTTTATCATCCTTCGCTTCAGCAGACTGTTCCTGCTTATAATGCCGGTATTCCGGCTTCAACTCCCACATGTTCTTGTGTGGATTCTTCAAGTTATAGTTACATACTTCTTTCAAAATCTCTTTTAAGTACACAATGGGTTGTCTGGTAATCTGAAACAGAAATAGAGGTCAGAGCTTCTCATTGCACAATACTGCATAACAATTACAAAACATCAAAACTCTTTTTTATACTTTCACATAAACCATACTCTTGAAATGTAGCAAACTGGGTTACTTATCTTGCATTTGTAAGCATATTATATTTTATGCCTATTGTTTGTGTGACTGGGTCAAATAATAAATAACAAGACAAAAACAAAACTTCTTCCTGCATATATTTTGTCACGGCAACATACCTTTTGTAAATCTTTAATGTTGTAATACTGATGCTTCTCAAATGCAGCAAACAGCATGTTGAGAACTGCATCTTTGTCATCTCTGGCTTTCTTTCCTTCAGCCGTCTTCTTCTTCATGTAGTCAATCTGTAACAAATAATACATCTGTGATGAAGTTCTTGCAGCACTTACATATACCAGCACGGTCCACAGAGCACCACAATGTGGTAGCAGTTGACTGGGAAAGTGTGCGTGCAATAAGCAATATGATTGAATAATACAGTGGTAACATAAAATAATTATAGCATTTCTTATTAGTGTATAATGTGTTGTAACTAACCGTTCACAAATATGGACCTAATTTCTTAAAATATTAAACTTTGTTGTTAATAATATTTGTAACTGATTGGCCAACCAATAGGAAGTCTTGCTTCATGCTGAGGCTATACAGGAATAAACAACTGTCATGAAAACCTTCAAGACTTTCAATAAAATTATTCTACATCAATGCCAGCCACAGAGAATGTACCATATATGATGCAGAAAGCCTACGGTCCAAGCTATTGGAGAGTCCTATGTTGAGAAATGGATTGCCATGAGCTACTTATGATGTGCAGCAGCTTCTATTAATAAATTAACAAAAAAAACTACAATGACATATTTGCACGAGGTCAATAATTGAAATTTTTACCATATTTATCATGACATGACATGGCTGTTACCACATGTTGCAGCTTCTGACTTGAAATCTATTACAAAATATATTATAAACTGGTTTTGTCTTACATTGTGTTTGTGGTCTGAAATTGGCTTGAAGTTCTGCACTATCCTGTCTAATTGTTGCACCTGCCGCTGAGGCATAGAGGCCTTCCTTATAGACTCTGATTTCAACTTGTAATAAGTATTGTCAGCATATGGCCTACATTCTAATTTTTGTACAATTCTGCCCTCCATGTAAAGCTTCTCTGATTCAGGTACCACTGCATCCGTGTTAGATGCTGAAAAAAAAACGTCATCAGGTTTAGAGGACGTCTATTAAGTCATTAGCTAGCTTGATACAAAGTTCTTAGTTATAAAGACAAATGCAAACAAAACAATAACAAATGTAGCCAAGTATTACACTATACGTACGAATTGCATGTGAGAATACTCCTAGGGATTGTCTTGTTACATTCGACACGTCAAGACGATGTTCCTTTGGTATGTTTTGTTCTCCAGGGTCCTTGAGGCAAAGAACAGCCTCAGACAGTGATAATTGGACCTGAGCTCTCTGTCCCGGCGCTCGTGAGATCTTCAACTTGCCTACTTCGATATTTCCTGTTGCTTTTTCCCATTTGTTGGCTATGTATTTAGGAACTTTAACGAGCCAAACTCCCCGGCCTGTGTTTGATAAGTCTAATTCACGGTCTATATGGGGAATAGCAGGTGGAGTAGTCATTTTAATTTTGCACCTTTTACTCCTGTTAATTTTAAATGAATTGAATGAACAGGAATTGACAAGTTGACAATCCTATTTTTTTTTTTTTTTTTTTTTTTTTTTTTTTTGGCTTCGCACGGTTTGTGCATTAGCCAAAATCCTATTTTATCTTTGACAACTTGACAAGTTTTGCAATTTTTTCCTTGACACTTTACACTTAGGCCGCTTTCCGAATTAGAATTTAATCGCTCACAGCGCTCACATCAATACTTTGTGTTCCGATTAAGATATCAAGATTATGACAGGTGACAGCTGTCAACAATTCGGAACGCTCGTGATCGCGCTCACAGTCATCACAGTCGTCGCTCAACGTCAAAATATAAATCATAACCTCAAACCATACAAGAAAGAATAATTGAATCTTTTTTTGAAAATGGAACTTCAACGCACTGTTTTGTTGTTTGACTCTATCGACTCTGACTATGAGTTTGAGAACGACGAGAGGATGACGAAATACTTGTACTAGCATATTTATATGCTCCCGGCAAAGATTTACCCCGACGAAAAATACCAAGAATAACAACTACAAACAGCTTTACTTTTAACATCCTCGTCATCTTTAATAAACTTAACTGTACTGTACATTTAACTGATAGGTAAATGTGCAATTCATTTTTAGCAAAAAGATTATAAAACTTACATGCCAAGTAGCAAATTTCTTGCTGTTTTAAATATTCATATTCATTTAAGTACCTATTTAAAATATATGAGAAGGGATCTTGTTACCATTGCGCCATGTATTGGGATGGGTAGGTAAATAATGTTCAACAATAATAGTAATAAAACATTTTTATTAACAATTACAATCACAGTTAATCAGACTGAATCTCAGGTGCGCTCGCGCTCTAGGCCACATTTTTCTCCTAATGATTAATTATGCTAATAGAAGAAAAATATCAATCAGTACAAAAGTAACAAGGAGTTAATACATTTATATGTAAAATCGCAGACATGCAGTACATTTAAACACTAATAAAATTCACAGGTATAATACTAATGAAATCTTAAAAACTAATAAAAAATCACAACTACTAATAATAAAAACAGGTGCTTATCAAATTTAAAATCTATATAGATGTAAAGATTGCATTGTAAAATTTGCATTTTTTCTCTGTACTGGGATCTTTCTTCCCTATACTTTTTCATATCCTTTCTATAGTCCTCTAATAAAAAATCAAATTTTCTTTTTTTAGCTTCCATTTGATTTGGACTAGTATTTTCGATTGATGTGGGTCCTAGCTCTGAAGCCAGCGCTACAGGATTAGCCCATCCAGTTGAGCCAAATAACTCATTCATTCGCTGAAAAAATTATAACATTAACGCATGGTTTATTAGCATTACGCTACAAACACCTGAAGCATTTGATTATAATTTCATTGTTTTAACAAAATTAGAAATGCATCCATAAATAACATAACATCACGCCTGTATTACCCAAAGGGTTAGGCAGAGGTGTACACCCACATTTCGCCAGTTATGTACGAGTCCCTTGTAATAGCGAGCCTATTGCCATCAACCGGGCACAAATTCAGACTCCGGGTTGCTACTGAGCAATTCCAGATGGAAAAATCTCATACTCAGCAGTAGGTAGCGCTTGCGATCTCTAGACAAACGAGGCAGTCTTATGAATTTTGATGTTTGAAAAGTGCTGATTCTCAGCCTAGTTTCAATAAATAACTTTTTGAATTTTGAATTTTTGTATTTTGATTAGGTACTACAAATTGTTGCTAATAATATATATTAAGAAATATTAGAAGTAAAATAAAATCTTACATCAAAATAAGGCCATGTTGCTCTATCGTTTCCAGATGTGGCGTTGTGATCCACTATCTTTTCAAAATGTTTTTTCAAACTGTTGATTTTTGACTGGTACTGGGTACCAGTAACATTGTATTGTGCATCGCACATCTTTCTTGCTTTGTTCTCATAGACAATCTTAAGATGGATTCTTTCAAAATTGTCTTTAAGCTCGCTGTATAATGTGAGTAGCAACAAAATGCATGCCTCATTCCATAAAAATAGAGATGACTCTTGATCTACAGAAAAAAATAAAAAAATAAGTAAGTAACTTCCTACTAACACTATAATAATTGTTTGTGAGGATTTTTGTTATTGAATTCACCAATAATAGCTCAATGGATTTGAATGAAACTTGGATAAACATAGATAATAATCATACATCATACAAAATATCCTATGTAAAACATACCCTGGATCTTTGATCCAGGGTATGTTTTATATAGGATATTTTGTACTAAAGAAAATGCTTTTAAAACTTTAAATTAATAGAATCTGCGAGCAAGTTCGTGTACGTACCAAAAGAATTTATTGTCAACATACTAATATGACATAATCATAGAACACTTATATCTTACTTTTGTTATATATGTATTGCAGTAAGAGTGACCACATAAACTGTTGTCAACATGATATGTTATGCAAACAGAACAGGCACATTCAGCTATTATGTATCTGCACATAACCAGATAAAAGATACTTACTTACCATGTTGTTCATTCGGCAGAGACTCCTCTGTTTCTTGTGTATGCGTATTATCAAAATCATGCACCAATTGCTGAACATAATCACTATCTGTAAACAGTACGAACAAGTTTAATAAACATTTTTGATTGAACACTGAAGACAATACACTGGTTATACGCACTATACAGACTCTAAGGTAGCTTTTGCAACCAGACAGCTAAGCAGTTGTGATGAGTAAAACATTTGAATCACAATCATTTGATCAGTCGGTAGAACTGCAAGGGGGCTGAAACCCAGAACTTACCTCTCTGAGCTCTCTCGTATTGCTCTGATATGAGCATGACCGAAAATTGTCGCCCGTTAGGCTCGTCAGCAATAATTACTTGTTTACTCATTTTTGGATTCAAAGATGAGTATTTCTTCTTCTTCAATGATGATGCGACTCAACTCAAAACAAATAACAAAAACAAACACAAGCACAACCAGCACAAGACAACTGTCATCAGTGTTCCGTGTCTGTCATTTTTGACAGCGCTCACGGTGATATTAATTTAGGGCATGGTCGCCGTTATCGCAAGATGGCGCATGTCATGACGTCATCTATGACGATTCATGGGACAGCGTTATCGCGTATATGCTAATTCGGTACGGATGTTAGCACGCTCAAATCGATTACAGCGTAACTCGGTACGCACCCTTACTTTACAGCTTGACTTGACATTGACATTGGGGCGAACAGAGAGTACAAATAACACTCGGTCAACACGCTGGCGATTTCAAAACCTCACGTCCTCACCCTTTATATTCTGTGCTCACCATGTCCACACAGATTTTGAAATCGCTAGCGACAATACGTAAACAGAAGGGTTCCGTTTTTTGCCATATGGCTACGGAACCCTAAAAAGGACTAGCGACAAATCTACTGTCAAAAATCAAAATCTGTATGCTAACATAAAGCCGCATTTACACATTCGCGCGAGTGACGGACGAGGCGAACGAAAAGTCGAGGCACGTACACGAATAATATTTATACGGTGGTTCGTCAACTCATTCGCCTCGTGTTTCAATTCGCCGCTCGTGACGCTCGCGTCAGAGGCGGTCTTTTGGACACGAGTCAAAGAAAAGTTTCCACATTTGCTCTTTTATCAAGTAACATCAAAATGGACTGGACCAACAATAAAGTTATGATTTTTTTTAGAACTTTACCAAAGTCTGCCAGTCATTTGGAATCCAAAGTATACGCATCAGCAGCAGAAAGTATAGTGGACTAGTACAGTCAGCATCAAAAGTTGATGACCACATTTAGATTTTCAAAATAGCTGTATTCAGCTGTACAGGACTGTACCTGTATCAGAAAGGTACGACTTTAGTTTATCATCCCCCGATTTAAGGTGTGGGAGTGGGGGGGGAGGGGAGGGCGGAGGTATAGAACCCCCCCTGTGAAGGAAAAGTTGAGAAGCCCCGCCCTTTTTGAGTTTTTATTTTTTTATTCTAACCTAACTTTCGAATTTTTGGAAGAACAAAAATCAAATATAAAAGGGTACATATATATACATATTATATTTGTGGAGGGGGGGTAGGAGATCCCAAGGCGATGGCGGGGTCTAAGGACCCCGCCATCGCCTTCTAACCTAACCTGTCCGAGTCGGGGTGCCCCAAGTCCCGAGCTCGCTTCGCTCGCTCTTCTTCGCTCCCGCCTTAGCCTTCTAACCTAACCTAACCATGTCGGATCCGCCCTAACAGGATTTATAATGACACGCGATAACTGACAACAAGACTATGTGAAGTGACAATAACAACAAAAAACAGCGTCGTTTAACGTTTGGTTTCAAATATCGGCAATAGTCGGTAAATTATTACAAGTGTTAATTTAATAGCGTTAATTTAAATCAGCGAAATATATGTCATATAATGAAATATGCATGTAAAGTATCTAAACTATCTAAATCACTTAATATACGTATATATTTCATAATTATTATGAAGTAAAACATTTTAGTGCGTTAACCTTACGTAAAACTAAACGTTCAATGTCAAGACAAAATGTCAAAAGTGACGAAATATTGCAAAAGTTCTAAGATTTTGTTTATTTTTTTTCTCGTCAGCTATTTATCTTCGCAACTTAAAATTTTACGTGGAAGCTTCTAATACTGAGTTCTTTCTGTAAAAAAACTATGGACTCCCAACTCGTGGGATGATAATCTAAAACTTAGCCATATTTTTTTGTAGCACCTCTCAATAAATTTACTTTGCAAATGCAATGCAAAAGCCGCTAGAATGACATCGTCCATTTCGTGACGCTGAAGTAGTAATGAATAGACGCGAATGTGTAAACGGTCACTCGTGTAGCCTAAAGCCACACGAATATCTCGCCGAACTATTTGTGGAATGGCGAGGCGAATCACGAGCACACATCTTTAAATGTGGTATGAGATTTTTTTTTTCAACAACAAAGCTCCGCCGCCGCCGGCGCCGAAAGTCACTGCTGCTGCTGCTGCGTAAGTCTTTGACAACTTTTAGCGACGTGATAAATGGAATGTAGTAATTATGAAATCAAAAACGAGAAATAAGTTTATTTGACAGACAAAAGCAGAATTTATTTTCTTTGACATAAGCTGTAATAAAGACCGTTCACTATATCTTGTCCCCTTGCCGTCATCGACCAGGGCCAATCCCCGAGACAATCCAATATGACAATGCTACGTCCAGCACCGCGACCTTGGCGTGACGTACAGTAAGATGGATAAGGTAATTTATAGCACGTTAATCTAAGAATACTATACAGAAATCTTAAAGTGAAAATTTCTTCATTTGTGAACATAGTGGCCGAGGAAGTGACGAACGGTGGCAATGTTTAAATTTTACCCTCAATTTTACCCATGGACTCCGGCGGCGTTTGACAATTTTTTGATATTATAGGTGCCTATGCCACAATTGCGGCGATAAGTCCCCTCTTTGAGGAGTGGCTAGAGAGGCGCCACGGCGTCCTCACCTTTCGCCTGACGCAGGTCCTCACCGGACACGGTTGTTTCGGGAGGTTCCTGTTCAGGATCAAGCGGGAGGAAACGTCCGGGTGTCACCATTGTGTGGATCGCCCGGAGGACACGGTGGAGCATACGGTGGAGGTCTGCCCGGCTTGGGCGGAGCACCGCCGTGTCCTCACGGAGGCGATCGGCGGCGGCGATCTCTCGCGTCCGGCCCTGGTTCAGGCCATGGTCCGGAGCGAGAGTACAAGGGAGGCCGTCACCTCCTTCTGCGAAGCAGTTATGCTCACGAAGGAGGAGGCGGAGCGCGCGAGGGAGATTCAAGCAGCACGCCCTCGCGCCCCTAGTCGCCGCAGGAGACGCCCCGGGCGTCGGAGGTCACAAGCTGACTTCCGGCCACCGTAGGTGCGGGCCTGCGGACGGTGAGCGATGGGCCGCTTGCCGTCCGATAAGGACCAGGCCCGGGTCGACGGCGCGTTGTGTTCCACGCGCGCCTCAAAGGAATGTCAGCACCAACTGACGAGGTCCGGAAGGACCAATGCCTGCTGGGGTTGCGGGTTTGTCTGAAAGGGATATCGCGACCCCAGCACATAGGCAACGGAAGGAACACGGGTGGGTTTTAGTCAGTAAAAGTCTGACACTCCCTCAGGTTCCCTCATCCGCAGATACAGGGTAATCCATTATTTACGCCACACTATACAGAGTAAATAATCTCATTAATAAAAATAGGAAAAACTTTTTTTTTTCCAATTTTAAAGCCAAAGAATGGACAAAATATAGCATTGAACCATTGAAAATTAAAAAAACGTGTGCGGTTGGGGGATCGCTGTCAGGAACAAAGTTTTTTACGCGATACTCGCACGCACACACAGGTTTATAGAAAGAGACAGAGAGAGAGAGAGAGAGAGAGAGAGAGTTGCATGGAGGCATAACGCGTTTTCCTTACGTAATGATTTCTACCAGTCAAAGCAAAAATCCCATTGAATAGGTTTATGATCACAAATTCGGATTTGTTTTTTTTTTTAGTTTGGGCCACATTTACTGCCGCTGACTGTAGATCTTGAGATTTTGTTACCGAGTCAATAAGTGAGTGGTATTATTTAGTACTAACTAACCAATTCCATAGTAGTATATCGCTTCAAAAAATTGTAAAGTAAAAACGTCTTTAGTCAAACAAAATTAAACGCAGAAAAAAATATCAATGTATGTCAACATGTCAACAAGTAAGTATCTGAAGATAGCTGAAGATCTGAAGTATCTCTCTCTCTCTCTAATTTTTTATTTAATTTTACTATTAAAACCCCAAAATATTGACTAAAAACTATGACAAAACATATTTACGGTTTGTGCTCCTAGCGCCACTACTGGTAAAACTTGGCATATACTTCCCCTTTGACTCTAGTATAAAATTATTCAAATCATTCATTGTCTTTTGATAGCAATTTGAATTGCTATTTGATTTGAATTTAGGGATTTTGTTTTTTCTGTTGTATGTACGATAATTTTGCCCAAAAACCGATAATTTCGACGTGGGAACTCGATAATTTGAACTTTTGGAGTTGGTGGCACTGGTATTAGTATTCTGTGGTCAGTTCAGTTCTACGGTTCAGTTAGTCACTTAGACAGCAGACTGAGCTCTGAGGTTAGTCAGTACTCGTAGAGTATATATTATGTTCTGTGAGTCAGTAGCTCGTATCTCGTAGAGTATTACATGTTCTGTGGCCTGTGGTCAGTAGTAAATGCCACTATTGTCAGATTTGTCGATAGGATTTTTTTGTAAAAAAAGTGTTTTAGTTTAGATTTCTGTGATCTATGTGTTTCTGCCCAAGATGTTTTACAATTATTACTACATTTCTTAACTTTGCTTTCGCAATAGAGTAATGTGAAATCATGTTTGGATACAGTAAAGAGGCAGTAAGAGTGAAAGTCAAGGTTTGTATTGTGTTGATCAATTACTTTTAATAAATTAAAAGTGGAACATCTGTTTCGTTCAATAGTGTTCATCATTTTAATAAAAATATTACTACTCCGTTGAGTACATAGACAGGTTCTATGTTTCTATTTAACTTGAGTATCAGTAATCAATATCTGGGAATTCCACTAGTAAAAGTATGTCAGAAGAACCCATTGTTTGGAACAAAATTATGAAAGTTTTTATTAAAGTGAGTCTGCGTATGTTGCATAGTCTACAAATTGTTTTGCTTGTGTGTGCTTATTTATTTTTAATGTGTGTTGACCCACTGCGACAAAGGTCTCTCCATTAAATATGTGAATTAATAAGTAATTTTTTATAGAAATGTGAGGGTAAGCTTCAGCCTGAGTTAAGGAAGTTTTCAGTTGACCCTCAAATAACATCTCTGGAAGTGTTACAAAGCATTTTGGTGAAAGCATTTGATATCAAGTCAGATTTTACACTATCTTACCGAACTGCTGATGATTATGGACAAGAAATCTATTTATCTCTTCTATCTGACTGGGATCTGGATGCAGCTTTTCTTAAGTAAGTTATATTCTATACATTAGTAACTAATTAACTTAAACTTATAATAAATGCTGGATAGCAATAATGAGTTTACTGCATAGTGGTTAAATTCATAAAAAGATGCGGAAGGTGGTCATTTATACATGGCACGCATTGTGAGGAGGAACCTCACTCTGAATCCCTAACCACCGATAGCTTGGGTAGTAAGACCATTATTTACCGGTGGTATGATAAAAAAATATGTTAAAAGAAAATGAGTTTTGTAGAATATCTATATTTTACTTATTAATGCTTTTTTAAATACTAGAAAGAATAGTTCTAAAGAATAATAGGTACTAGACCAACTGCCTCGTTGGTCTAGTGGCCGCAAACTCTACTGAGCATGAGGTCCTGGGTTCAATTCCCGGGTCGGACAAAGTGTTATTGGGTTTTCCATCTGGAATTTCTCAGTAGCAGCCCAGTCTGGATTTGTGCCCGGTTGGTGGCAAAAGGCTCGCCCCACAATACAGGCGAAATGTGGGTGTACTTTAAGTACACCTCTGCCTAATCCTTCAGGGAATACAGGCGTGATGTTATGTTATGTTAATAATGGTAAATATTTGCATTGACTGCCAAATAATTTAAACACTACTTACATTTTCAACAACTATTTTGTTACCAATTTCAGGGCACATAATATAGCCCTCAATCAGAGGTCAGAACCATGTGTGCAGCTAAAAGTGGATATGAGACCATTTGCAGAGGCCTCAGAGGACTGGGAGCCACCAAGTGTGAGCCAGGCTGCTCCAATGGTTAGCCAGAACTACAAGGAGCAGCCTACCGTGGCTCCGGCACAGCATCAGACTGAGAAACAGGAAATACAAACAGGCTTCCAAGGAATGATCATGAACCACGTATGTTTGTTATTTTAAAATTATAGATTCGATTTTAAAATTATTATTACTTATTTGTATTCTCATTACAAGTTGTAGATGGATTAAGTGGACATGCAATTTTTTTAAATTCCACTTTTCCCCACTGAACTGGTATAATTCTCGTAAGTAAACATTTCCAGGATTTGAAAGCTCCATAATAAGGAAACTAAATAAGGCTCTTGTCAGCGCATGCATATCCATTTTGCAGTTTGCAATCATACTTAAATAAATTGAAGGATGGATGATAATGTTTTATATCCTGGCTGATATCTGTTGTGGTTATATTATCAAGGACATCTACTGAAAATAGTATGATGTGTTATCAGTAACTAAATTATTCTGATTGTCTCATTCTCATTAGTGGCAGAGTCAGTGGTACGGATCATTCCTTGAGATGAGTAGTGGTACACAACCAAGATCCATGCCACTTCTTTATTCTGCTGGTTAGTGAAAGGCCTCGATAGTTAACGTAAACATCTCTCCACATGTTCACCTTCTCCTTGGCATACTTACGATAAAAAGTAGAAGGTAGCCTTGACCACCCAGAATTGGAGAAACCACTGATTTTTATTGGTCTAATAGTGCATGCTAGCATAACTACAACTTTAGTTTCCTAGGTTTTGCAAAGTGTTAGTGCGTTTTTCTGATAGGACATTAGAAGTAGGATTACACACCGTATTCTATTCCGTATTATAATCTACAAAAGCTTCACTAAGAGAGTATTTTGGGCTAGGGCAGTCTTTTCCTTTGGCTGCTCTGCGCAAGCGCCCAGGGCTCCGCGATCCTTTGGATCCCCTAGTTTCTGCCAACGTCGTAGCTAGAGGCTGTCAAAAGAAAACCTAACTTATCCCAGGCGACGTGCTAAACTTACATATTTGAAATTCTATCGCTTTTCTGCATAATTCGTTAAAGACGGCCTTGTTTTCGGACAATTTTCCCGCCGCGCGTCGCCGCCGCTTTACTTTTCTTTTGGGCTTCATTGAAATTGATCATAACTGAGCTCATCAATTTGAACTCAGAAATGTAATGTTTAGTATCGTACAATTATTAAGAGAATAACGAAAAATTTTCATGTCCCGCAAAAAGTATACAAATGCTGTTTTAAAAATAACCATTAATAATACTCTTTCTTTACCCTCTCTGGACTCAGAAATACTTTGTCTTCTATAAAAAGTTGGCAACCCTAATTACAAGTTATGAATATTACATTGCAAAATGCTTGTTACCTTTTTGACAAACTATTTTAATGGCAGGTTGAAAAAACATTCAACATGGTGACAAGAGCTCTGAACCTGTACGATGACCCGAACAACGCACCGCGGCCGCCATTGAGTGACATCGAGTTTAGAGCATTCCTGGATACTGTTGGACAGATCACTAATACCTCCAAGCTAAGGGAAGTCATATACTGTGGGGGCATCGATCCTAGCCTCAGGTTAGTATGTTTTTTTTTTATATTAGGCTTTAATGGTATAAGGAACAGGGTGTAAAGTTCACTCATCCACCATAGAAAAGGAAGGATCCTCCGACCAGACGGGTGTCGTGTCTGGCGGGCAGACTGCCCAGAGGTAGAAGTCGGGAGCTTGTATATTATGTCCATCGCGCGGTAAACTGTGTGTGAATGTGAAAAAGAATATAAATCTATATTCTAAACACAGCGACATTCATAGCTTAAATACTAGAAACAAAGATTTATTTATTGTGCCGAGGACTAGGCTCCAAAAAATTAGTAATTCATTTAAGTGCCAAAGTATACGTTTTTACAACAAACTCCCAAGCCATGTCAAAGAACTGAGCCTCAATAAATTTAAATCATTTATTAAACAGAAACTATGTCAAAAAGGTTTCTATAAAGTTAAAGATTACTTAGACGACAAAAAGGCTTGGGACTAATTAAGCTACTCCAATGTACCCCAAGGAACAAACAATTATTTTAGACTATTTTAGACTACACGATACTATATGAGCATATAATTGTTGGATTATTTTATTTGACTGTAAGTCAATTTATTTTAATTTTGTTTTCATTTATTGTTGACATAATCTACTCTTTAAAATGTTTTTATTTTATGAGTTGTATTGCAATTTGTGGTGATGTAAATTATTTTAGCATAATAATATGCACTATTATATAGAATCAAGTTTTTTCAACTGAACAGACAGCTGTGCTGCTGGGGAGTTTGTTGCGCCACTTCTTCTTCCCAGCTTATGCACTAGGAAGTGGTGAAGGGTGGGCGTTTTTGGGGGACTGTCTTATGTAATTTTGACGTTCGAAAAGTGCTGATTTCTCAGCCTAGTTTGAATAAATGACTTTTGAATTTGAATTTGAAACTCTAATTGCGCGATGCAGGATTTGTGTGACGTCAAGTCTTTGAAGCGTAGTTCGCATGTGGCGATTTAGATGTCGCTCCAAGGCTATTAATTTTTAGAAGAGACTACACAACTAACACATTATCTCCTGAAACTAAATAGTAGTTTAAAATCATAGTCCCAGTACATACCACCATTGTTTACCTATGGAATATAAATAACGGTGACGTCAAGTCTTTGAAGCGTAGTTCGCATGTGGCGATTTAGATGTCGCCCCAAGGCTATTAATTTTTAGAAGAGACTACACAACTAACACATTATCTCCTGAAACTAAATAGTAGTTTAAAATCATAGTCCCAGTACATACCAACATTGTTTACCTATGGAATATAAATAACGGTGAGGTATTTTTTTTTTCCAGAAAAGTTGTATGGAAACATATCCTCAATGTTTATCCTGAGGGAATGACTGGCAAAGAGAGAATGGACTACATTAAACGGAAAGCAAATGAATATTATGCACTAAGAACAAGATGGAAAGACTGTATACAAAAAGGAATGGTCAGTAGAAAATATACAATGAATGTAATATGAGTATATTGTTCTATTATTTCATTAGAATCAAAGTAAATTGTGTTTATTCACAGGTAAATGCTGACTTAGCTTATGTGACTGGTATGGTTCGAAAAGACGTACTAAGAACTGACAGACATCATAACTTCTATGCTGGCAGTGATGATAACCAAAATATAGCTTCTCTCTTCAATATATTAACTACGTAAGTTGTTTATCAGAATAGCGGCAGTCTGTTGAGGCTAAAGTCCGATGCTGACTAATAAACTCTTTCCTTCTGCAGGTACGCCCTGAACCATCCCACAGTAAGTTATTGTCAAGGCATGTCCGACCTAGCATCGCCTTTACTTGTGACGATGGGCGACGAGGCGCATGCGTACATATGTCTGTGTGCGCTTATGACCCGGTTGTACCCCAACTTCCTACTAGACGGGGAAGCCATGACTGTAAAGTTCACACACTTGACTGAGTCCCTACAAGTTTACGACCCTGATTTCTACAACTACTTAAAGTCGCAACAGGCTGACGACTTACTGTTTTGCTATCGATGGTTACTCTTAGAAATGAAACGAGAATTCGCCTTTGATGACGCTCTCAGAATGCTCGAAGTATTATGGGCATCCTTGCCTCAAAAAAATCCAACAGCTGAATTATGCCTCAAGGAAAAAGAATTTGATCCTGCGATGGAAATTGACGATGATCCACCACCTTTGAGTCCACTGATAAAAGCTCCCAGAGAAAATGCTTACACTAAAGTATGCGCTATGAGAAGACAGAGCTCAAGCTTTAGCCTCGCGAACGTGAAAGCGCCCAAACTTGCCACTTGCAAGCAAATGAATCACAGCTTAGACGAAAACGCAACACGTAAAGTAGTAACCACCCCATCACTTCGACACGCAAAGGAGTTTCAAAGTTTAGACGATGCCACTTTACAAATGCAGAAACCGAAGTTAGATAGATATGAGACAGAGAAAAATAAAGAAAACAATTTATCACCAAAAGAGTCAAAGCCGCACACTAGAAGAAGTATGAAAAGTGTTCCAGAGCATGAGAAATCTCCATCGATACAAGAGGCTCATGCCGCCGCGTGGTCCAGTACTGGCAATTTGATGAACGGGACCTCACACGGAGACGTGAAAGACACGCCTCTGGGAAACCAAATCAGATTATTACGAGATAAAATATCCGTACATAATAACAAATTCTTTTCTTCACTCGACAAGCTTGACTCGGACTCAATTGTTAGCATAGAATCCTCCTGTAGTAAACCGAAAGTAAAAATGATTAAAAATTTAAACGAGTTTCTTAATTTTGCGACCGGAAGTAAAGTATGCGCTGTCACACAAGAGAAATTACAAAGAACACATTCGGTTATAGAGAGAAGTTCTAAGGAATGTCCAAGAATAACTCTCACTAAAACATCTCTAGACGATGTGAGGGTGCATAATAAAACAGAAAAAGCGAATAAATTAAATAAGAACATTTATTCAGATACAAATGATGGTAGCAGTCCCGATGACTCACAAGAGTACTACCCCATGACAACATCTATGACTAGAGAATTAAGACTTGAATTAGAACATTTGGACCGTCAAGTTTTTGGCCCTTCATATATAAACAGGTGTAGCATGATGTACGACTCTCCTTCAGACTCAACTAGTACTGACGACAAACAAACACATGATTGTACTGAAATAAAACAAGACCTTAAAGTCATTGCACCTAAAGAAATTCGACCACAATTATTAGAAACCATGAAAAAGTCGCCCTTACTTGAAACTTTGAGGTCGAATGCCAGAAGCGCTGAAGATATTTATTTATGGGAAAATCCATTGCACAGAAATACGCCGACGACACGAACGACAGCGAGCTGCCCGCAGACACCCGACGAACAGGCGGAACTGGATTTCGATGGAGACACTGGCGAAATATTTGAAGAACATTCTGGTAAAAAATCCATTACACCAATAAGATTGTTAAGAAAAAACCAGTCATTAGAGCCCCAAGACTTAGGACAAGATACAAAACAATCCAATACCCATTCCAGTGGATCAGAATCTTCTGAGAAAGACGTTGGTGAATCGACAAACGTAGATACCGTTAAAAATAATCAACCACATAATTCCAACACATCGAGGTCGCAAAAGTTCTTTTCAAGTATGTCGCAAGAATTGGAAAATGCAAAAAAGAACTGCGAGTCCCTTTTAAATGCCAAACAAACTAATCTACACAGTGTTGCGTCAACTATTAATAGCTTTCAGAAGAAATACGAGGTATTTAAACCTCCGGTTCAAAAAACTGCTAGTGTTTCTTCAGTGACCAGTGATGGTTCAGCTAAAACATGTATAAGCAGTCTTCCACCGCCCGCCGAGTTTGGAGGTGGGAATCCATTTTTGATGTTCCTCTGTTTAACTGTTTTATTACAACACAGAGACTACATTATGAGGAATCGTATGGATTACAACGAGCTCGCGATGCATTTCGACAAAATGGTTCGTAAACACAACGTAAACAGGGTACTGAACCAGGCGCGACAAATGTATGCTATTTATTTGAAACAGCAAGCACATAAGACTGGCGATATAACTACTTAATTTAAGGATGGGAAGATCTCTTGTAATAATTTTATTGCTCATAAGATATAATTTTGGTCATTATAATTATGTATGTATTAAAACACCACTAGGGTAAGTATTACATTGTTAGTAACGACCTATGTAATCCCAATTTTCTGTAAAATATGGCAATTAAATTTTAAGTCATGGGTCTTTTGGTAGAAATTATATTAAATTTGGACCGCTACCACAGTCAGAAAATTCATGAAAAAGCAGCTGGCTCACTTTATTATTCTATTGTCTCAATTGTCCTGATCAATAACATTTCGTTATAATAATATTGACTACCAAATGATGTGCATTTTAAAATCAATTCACCTGTATAATGTATCAAGAGAGCAGCAATATTATTATTGAATCTTGTAGTTTTTAGTCTTATATAATATGTTAATGATAATTCCAAAGAGCCTTTATTTATAAATAATTGTGATATTTTATTTTTCTTATTGTGTACTTTACGACAATAAACAAAAGCTTTTGCGTTATTATGTAGCTCTATGTTTAATTGCATTCCATGATGCATAATCTTTATTTTATGTATCGGATAATTATAATTTATGAATTATGATCCTAAAAAGTATTATTTATAATATATTTTAAATCTTTAATCGAATCGGATAATATTATAACAGAATTCTAGTCCTTTTTCAATATTATGCAAATGTTCTTCAGAAAAGTTGCTTGCTGGCCTATGCATTTATATTATTTGTACTTATATTTAATAAAATCATTAAATTCCAAGTGCATATTCTATTTTAAATGAATACTGTAAAATGCTGCAATTTAGTCATGTAAATAAACAATCTAATGAAAACGCCCTACTTGTATTATTTGCTATGTATGCCCTGAGCCTGCGTCCCCATCTGTAACAACCACGCCAACAACTCTCCCAACAAAGTGACCAACATGTTACACATGCTGCAGAGCTTCCCCATTGAATCTGCCTAGCCTTTTCTCCCAACTCTATGTTGGGGTCGGCTTCCAGTCTAACCGGATGCAGCTGAATACTGTATTTTACATGGAGCGACTGCCTATCTGACCTCCACAACCCAGAGCTTCCCCATTTGTGATCTGGTGTGATTATCCACCAGATGGCTATGTAAGACATAAAATTAATCCTTATAATGATCACCTATTTACATATTGACTTAACAATAAAGAACGGATGCTTATTTACGCAAATGTTATTGGATAATAGATACTTACTTTTAAAATTCATATATGATCACCAATCAGATACTGATTATTCCTTCAATGTAATCCGCGAAATTCCTCCGAACATTCAAATATATGTAGGTACTATCTACTAATACCAGTCTTTCGAGTTCATACAAAAATTCCATAGAAAAAAGAACGTACAGTATTCCCGAAATTGATAAAAATCCGGGT
Source organism: Agrochola macilenta (assembly GCA_916701695.1). Classification (NCBI taxonomy): domain Eukaryota; kingdom Metazoa; phylum Arthropoda; class Insecta; order Lepidoptera; family Noctuidae; genus Agrochola; species Agrochola macilenta. Next base: position 8,084,393 of record OU753559.1, on the reverse strand, counting down.
AACTTTTCCAATTTTTCTTTCCATCAAAACCTAATTCGGACTTTTAACAACAAACATGTTAAATAAAAAAAGTGCCAATACAGTCCAGCCGTTCTCAAGCGATGCGCCTACCAACGAACACCATTTCATTTAAGGGCGCGTTTGCAAATCGGACAAAATTATGCTGTTTTTCGGTAAATTTTGTGACAAAACTAAACCGAATCAAATATAACTAATAACTACCACTTATAGGTTGGTTCTTCATCTTCAAATGATAGGAACTTTTTTGTTCAAAATTATAGTTTTTTATATTGTAAAAACGATCTTCTGTTGCCATTTTCCATAAAATTAACGATACCGGGTTGAGTTTAGGTACATTTTTTGTTCTATTATCAATATATTTTAACATTTCTAAAAATACTATTAGTAGGCAGACATGTTCAATTTTAAACCTTAGGAAAAATATGTTTCAAAATGTCACAAATAGCGGCAAAAATAAAATAAAAAACGAAACTAAGTTTTTCACATATTTTGCTATTACGGATGAATCGTAATCGATTGTATTAAGGGGTATTTTATTTTTGGTCTGTTTTGATTTATTTCACAAATATTTCGAAAGAAACCTCAGTCCAGTGTTGCCGTTAGCGTACATTTTACACATTTGACGTACCTACCTTTTAAGCCTCCCATGTGTAATGTGCAATTGGGTCTATTTTACGTACCTTTTCAACTTAACATCCGAAATCATGTGTAAAATCGTGGTTTAAAGACTATTTTACGTACCTTTTTTGAAACCGCCGCCAAAATGTGAAAACGAGATAGCATCTTCGGCTCCAAGTACCGGTGGCCAGTGAAGTCACAGACCTACGTAATGTAGGAATGGGAAATAGCTTTCTCCCGCTTCCGCCGAGAGTGTAGGCTATGAACATTGTATCGTGTATCCGACCGGCCCGAGCGGCGCGCTCTTTCGGTGCGCTCACCAAGTTAAGACAGACACGCCACAATTGTGGCGATAAGTCCCCTCCTTGAGGCGTAGCTAGAGAGGCGCCACGGCGTCCTCACCTTCCGCCTGACGCAGGGCCTCACCGGACACGGTTGTTTCGGGAGGTTCCTGTTCCGCATAAGGCGGAAGGAAACGCGGGTGTCACCACAGTGTGGAACGCCCGGAGAACACGGTGGAGCATACGGTGGAGGTCTGCCCGGCTTGGGCGGAGCACCGCCGTATCCTCACAGATGCGATCGATGCGGCGGCGGCGATCTCTCGCGTCCGGCCCTGGTTCAGACCATGGTTCGGAGCTAGAGTGCATGGGAGGCCGTCACTTCCTTCTGCGAAGCAGTAATACTGGCGAAGGAGGAGGCAGAACGCGTGAGGGAGAGGAAAAATTCGGTGCCCCTAGCCGTCGCAAGAGACGCCCCGGGCTTCGGGAGTCGCAAGCCGACTTCCGGCCACCGTAGGCGTGGGCTTGCGGACGGTGAGCGATGGGTAGCTCGCCGTCCGATAAGGGCGAGGCCCGGGTTGACAGCGCGTTGTGTTCCACGCGCGCCTCGAAAGAGATGTCAGCACCAACTGACGGGGCCAATGCCTGCCAGGGTTACGAGTTTGTCCGAAAGGGATATCGTGGCCCCGGCACACAGGCAATGGAAGGAACATGGGTGGGTTTTAGTCAGCAAAAGTCTGACACACCCTCCCGCTCCGCACAGAGCGGGAGAAGTTATTTGACAATTTTCCACCGAAAAAAACAAAAAAAGGGCACGCTTGTTTGCAAAGCGGATAAGTTTTGATAGGTACATTTTGAATTGACCACGAGAAACAATTCAATGAGTACCTATCATAAACCAGCGGGGATTAAAAAAAATATATTATAGTTATTATTTAATTATGTTATTATAATAGAAGTTTTATCACGCCTAGAATCCAAAAAATAGAACTGCTGGCGAGCAGGCAGTCTCTCCCTGTCTCGCATTCATTGTGAGAGAGCGAGAGATGCAGTAGTGAATGATTTTAGTAAAAGCATTGCTTAATGTACCTTTTGAACCCAACTTGATGGAGTGACCTCATTATAACTAACAAAACGAGCTCAAACTCGGCACACCTAGTTCTACTCATCGAGGAGTTCCAGTAGCAGTCACCGAAGTACACCTTCAGGTCACTCCATTAAACCGGAGGTAAGATCTCATTATAACTAACAAAACGAGCCCAAACTCTGCACACTTAGTTCTACTCGTCGAGGAGTTCCAGTAGCAGTCACCAAAGTACACCTTCAGGTCACTCCATCAACACCGGAGGTAAGATCTCATTATAACTAACAAAACGAGCCCAAACTCGGCACACCTAGTTCTACTCGTCGAGGAGTTCCAGTAGCAGTCACCGAAGTACACCTTCAGGTCATTCCATCTAGTCCGGAGGTAAGGTCTCATCATAACTAACAAAACGAGCCCAAACTAGGCACACCTAGTTCTACTCGTCGAGGAGTTCCAGTAGCAGTCACCGAAGTACACCTTCAGGTCATTCCATCTAGTCCGGAGGTAAGGTCTCATCATAACTAACAAAACGAGCCCAAACTCGGCACACCTAGTTCTACTCGTCGAGGAGTTCCAGTAGCAGTTACCGAAGTACACCTTCAGGTCATTCCATCTAGTCCGGAGGTAAGGTCTCATCATAACTAACAAAACGAGCCCAAACTCGGCACACCTAGTTCTACTCATCGAGGAGTTCCAGTAGCAGCTAACCGAGCGTACACTTGTATGTGTGACCCGTGTCGACGTAGTAGTTCGATTCTATACCTATCAATTTTGCAAACGCGTCCTTAAATATAAATAAATAGATAGGTTCCTGACAGTTACCAGCGAGGGTGGCGTCATCTGGACACATCAATTCAAGCCAAAATTACGGCAGTGTCCTAACCAACGCTATCGTCGTGGGAACAGACTGTCACGTTCATTTTGTTCGGAGAACCCGACAGCGGCATTGTGGTTTTCCGAACAAATGAGTGACATGAACGCATCAAAGTACAAATGCCCATGTAACACCCACTCTCATGAAGATCGGAGACGCTACGCTCGAAGTTGTGGACGAGTATGTTTACCTAGGACAAACTGTCCAGCTAGAATCCGCCTCGGCTGGGCAGCGTTCGGGAAGCTACCCAATATCTTCTTGTCCCACATACTGCAGTATCACAAGACGAAAGTCTTTGACCAGTGCGACATAGCCCGAAGAATTGCAATGGGCAGCGCACATTGCTCCCAGAACAGATGGCCGATGGGGCCGAAAGGTTCTGTAGTGGCGACCGCGTACCGGAAGACGTAGCGTTGGAAGGCCTCCCACAAGATGGACCGATGACCTTGTGAAGGCCGCAGGAGACCGTTGGATAAGGAAAGCACAGAATCGGTCGAAGTGGCGGTGCTTGGGGGGGGCCTTTGTCCAGCACTGGACGTCTTTCGGCTGATATGATGAACGCGACGATCGCGTATTCGTGCGATGTCATACATCTGTAATTTTCATAGAAACGCGGAATATTCGTCGCGTAATTTTCTCTTGGGCGGCGCAGTGGACGCGTCCTTCGGCTGAAATGATGATGATGAATTTTCTCTTGGGCGGCGCAGTGGACGCGTCCTTCGGCTGAAATGATGATGATGAATTTTCTCTAGGTGTGATGCTACGCTTAGGTTTCACCAAGAAATAATAGTATTCTGTTTATTTTTGATATCGCAGTTTTATTATTAGGGCATGAAAATTAAGACTAGTACAGGTTGGTATTGTGAACTCTAATATACATATTATAATGAATATGCTACAGCTTGAAATTCCAGTTGTGTAATCAGTATAATTAGTGTAAGTAAGCCGTAGGAAAAGTGAGAGAAATTAAACATCCTTTGCTAATAAATCTTCCGTTCACTTTATCGTAATACAAATTATCCTTCAGCGATATTTTGTTGCTAATCTAAACTTCGCTTTACAATATAACTGGTAGTTGTCGGTTTCTCGTTTGAGTTCGTTTAGCGTTTAGAAAAATTTCCAATTTTTTCCATAGGGACAAAAAAAGCCATAAATAATCTTCTACAATACTTGTTAATTTTATTTACGCCAAATTCATGACACGACATTCACTAACTTACTGACTACACAACAATAATATCACATTCAATGTTTATTTTATTCAGTCGACATGTTTTCCGATTTTTTTCTGCTGCCTACAATCTATTTCCGTTTGTTCGATTCTAATACAGCAAAATAATAAAATGAAAGCACTAAACCGGTTGTTTTTTTTTGTTTACTTCCTCTTGTTGCCGCCGCCTCCAGATAGGATGATAGCAATGCGCATAAAGATGTTCAGGATGTCCAAGTATACCGAAATAGCACTGTAACAAAATACTAAATTAGATACAAGTATAATCTATCGGCCTGAGTGAATTTTCTTGTTTTAAGAGGGTTTATCCTAAAAGTTGGCAACGTCGCAAATAACTGTCAAATATTGACATGTTTTGATTCGTATAGCAATATTACTGAATAGAAATAAGAAATGTGGCTAACTAGCGAACTAGAATATTAATAATGAATTGCAATTATAACATTGAATTTGATGTTGTACCCATTTTAGGTGTAAAAAACGCATTTGGAAACTTTCCAAATAGATTTTTTACATGTAAAACTAAACATTCGGTGTTACGATATTAATTATTGCATTTCATAATCAAAGGTTCGCTAGTTAGCCACCTTTTTTATTTCCACACAGTAATATTGCCAAATTAATCAAAACAGTGAAATATTTGACATCTATTTGCGACGTTGCCGACTTTCAGAATAAACGCTCTTAACATAAAATATCCTATGATACTCGGCAATACTATAGCTTCCCATTAGCACAGATGAATACGGATGGGTCACTGCATTTTAGCTATGAAGCTACAGTAGGTACGCGGCGGGGTCGAGTCTCGACTTGTCGAATTCAGTCAGGCGCGGATCCAGCTTTCAAAAAAGGTTGTGGGCACAGCCACCCAAAAACCGGCCAAGTGCGAGTCGGAGTATGAACTCGCTCATAATCCATATAGGGCATTCCTACAAAGGAGATGTTTACAAAATATAAAGACGCCCGGCCTGACCAAGGTTTTGTACAGTGTATAGTTTCACGTAGGCAAAGCCGTGGGGCGAACACTATTAAATTAATAAACCTGTAAAATGTTAGTTTGTTCGCTCACAAAAATTACAAAAGTAAATGAGTTTTTGATGGCACATCACAGTGTCACATTTAGACTAAACTACTGAACCGATTTTAACCATACCATACATAATTTATACCAATGTTCACATTGGTATAAATTATGTATGGTATGGTAATAAATTGTTTTTCAGAAGAAAGTGTGAGCCTCTTATGAGTTGAACCATTTTGAACGTGTTTAAAAACTTTCGTGTCCTGTCGTGAGGGATAGGAGCGTACTAACACTGCGCGTTTTCCGGGCGACTTCGAAACGTTATTTTGGTTTTTTAATTATACAAGTAGGTACCAGTTAAAATTTAAGAAATCATATTTTTGTAACCCCGGTAACTATACAAAAAAATTGAAAAAAAAAATTGAACCAGGTTACTGGGAGACCGATCGGTTAAATTTTTGACATTTTTGAAAATGCGCTCAGGCCACATTGGACACGCAAAATGTCTGCAAATAAACTTATTCGTATTAAAATTACGAAACCTATGTACATTTTTAATATGTAATGAAACCGTCTGCCTGTTTCTTTTGATATAGCAGAAATGGGCTCCCATAAAACTGTGAAGTTTCTGACCGGTACTGCCCACCGAGTCGGGTTCAGAATCATCTAAACTAACGATTTTATACGGTTTTGACTGTAAAACGATGCGACATGGTTTTGGTCGTGGGCTCTCGTACTATCGGAGTTCAACTGACAACAAGAATTGACAGCGACAGCGCGGAATTTGACATTTGCTCACGAAAGACCAAAGACAAAATGTAATTTTTATCGAACAAACCAATGGATGAGACGATAGCGAAACGAAGTGTACTTTGTCTACCAATTGAACTTCGATATCGTTGTAGCGATAGCGATTGTCGTAATAGAATCGCTCCGAAGCGAATGCCATTTGTCTAGGCCCTCAGTATTGCACAATACTTTCAATGTACTGTGTAGTATCAGTATTGCACAATACTTTCAATGTACTGTGTAGTATCAGTATGGCACAATACGTTCAATGTACTGTGTAGTATCAGTATTGCACAATACTTTCAATGTACTGTGTAGTATCAGTATGGCACAATACGTTCAATGTACTGCGTAGTATCAGTATTGCACAATACTTTCAATGTACTGTGTAGTATCAGTATTGCACAATACTTTCAATGTACTGTGTAGTATCAGTATGGCACAATACGTTCAATGTACTGCGTAGTATCAGTATTGCACAATACTTTCAATGTACTGTGTAGTATCAGTATGGCACAATACGTTCAATGTACTGAGTAGTATCAGTATTGCACAATACTTTCAATGTACTGAGTAGTATCAGTATGGCACAATACGTTCAATGTACTGAGTAGTATCAGTATTGCACAATACTTTCAATGTACTGAGTAGTATCAGTATTGCACAATACTTTCAATGTACTGAGTAGTATCAGTATTGCACAATACTTTCAATGTACTGTGTAGTATCAGTATTGCACAATACTTTCAATGTACTGTGTAGTATCAGTATGGCACAATACTTTCAATGTACTGCGTAGTATCAGTATTGCACAATATTTTTGTAAACTGTTGGCAGGTCTTGCACACGCGAAAACATTGAAGCTTTTGGGCCGTCAATGTTGCGTAAAAATAAGTATTAAGATTGTTTGAGTGCAACGGCAAATTCAATGACATTGCGCAAATAAAATATTGGTCAAACTTATCGTAGGTGTAGGGACGCCTAATTAATAATTCAGTTCACTGTGGACTGAAAGCACAAAAAAAATTAAGAGTACTTACGAGTTTATCGGGTCGTAAGGCTGTAATGCATACATCGGATGTAACTCGGCGCGTTTTATGATACCCTGTGTGTCGTATAACAGGAATCCGCTGAATACTATCAGACCTCCATATAGACTGAGTGAATACAGTCCTGAAACAAATATCAATATTTTTATTGATAGTATATACGAGAATTTATTATAAATTCAAAAATTATGGGTACTTTTTGAATGTCGAAAGCCCGTTCCATATTCTCGTAGGAAGCACAAAGTTTTTAGAAAAACTTTGGCTTTGTAGAGCGTCGCACGGTGGATCGAAAATCGGCTGTAGAAGACATAGGATCTCGATTACTTAAATGTATTTTTTTTTGCTGGAAATGACTTCTGCTGATCATTACTATGTACAAAAATGACATTCGAGTTAATTCTGCCCAAAAACGAAGGAAATATATTTTTTTTACGAAAAATTTGTATGAAGCTAGTATGAAAAATCGAATTATCTCCTAAACGGCATGTTTAACCGTAATATCCTTGGAGGTGGTCATAGTGCTAATTATTTATGATTTTTTGGTTGCCGATTTGACGAAAAATTTAATGCCGTTTTTTTTAAAAAATCGTCAAAATATTTTTATTTATTTTTACATGTAAAACGATCCCTTTTAGTGTCCAAGTTAAAAAGTTCGATATGTTATTAACCCAAATATTAAGCCACACAAAACAAGAAAAATTAAATAAAAAAATTGCTGTTTTTTTGACACATTTTTATTAATTTAAATAAAAAAAGATTATCAAACTCTTATTTAAGTAACATATAAAGTTATATTATATACAAAATAATTTAATTTAAGGAATTAATACTAAGCATTTGTAAAATAAAGTAACATAAATAAAAAAAAAGACAAAATATCATTAAATATTACAAAAAAAAAACCAACAGACTTAAATACAAATTTACAAATAAGTACATATATAATTTTTTTACAAATTTTCCTTATCACTCTCGTTGTCAGACTCCAATTCTGAGTCAGCATCCAGATTGGATATATCCAAAAACTCGAACTCAGTTTCCTGAAATTGAATTAAGTCGAGAGTTTCAGCAAAACAGCTCTGCTTTTTCTTGGCATCTTAGGCCTTTGTGCACTTAGCAAAGGATCCGAAGAAACAACAAGCATATTTAAAATGTCTTGATTGGAATCCTGCGTGCTTCTTTTCCGCGAATGATGTTCTCGAAACCTCCTAAAATCTTTGTTTCGAGACTCTGAGGCTTCTTCCGAGAGAGTCCCAATTACAGCATCTAAGCGGTTCATTTCTGTAGGCTTTGCTAAGCACAGGTAGCACGATGCATTTGATCTAGCTTCAGAAAGGTAAGTGCAAACTTTAGCGTCGATCATCGTCATCATTAGTTCATGAGTCACCCTATTATTATTATTGCACTCTGTGGGGATAAGGGCCTCAATTTCTTCATCCATTTGTTTTTTCAGCTCAAGGACAACTGCTTCACTCTCCTTTACAAAAGTAAACTGAACTGGACGACAATACAAAACTGAGCATGGTTTTGGGTTCGTCCATAAGATGTTGTCTCCATCTGTCAGTTTAAGTGGCACCAAGGAGGTCATGAAAATGCTCGAGTCATCTTCCTCACCCTCCATTTTCTGGCTTTGGTTAGAAGCACCATCAAATCCCCACTTGGATATCAGCTTCAACTGCTTGTTACTACTACTACTTGTGTACTGTGATATCAAGTAAAGCTTGAAGTGTAATCCTAGTCGATGAATCAGTAACTGTCACTGATTGCTTCGGAGGGTAGCAATCAAGCTTAGTTTGTTGCACTTTATAGTAAGATGGATAAATATCCTTAGCACCTTCCCGAATGGCAGCCTCTCGCAACGTAATATATTGCCACTTTGAGAGTTTTTGCGAAAGAAGCAATCCAAGCGCCTTTTCTGACGTAAATATGATTGTTTTCGCTGGTTTCTTAAGCGTTTCATTTAATTTAGCGGCTGCTTCAGGATTTTTCATCATGTATTCGATGACAGAGGCGATATCTCCATGCCCTTCTTCTTTTAAACGTGCTGCAGCTGCATATGCCAATTCACTGGAATCTTCGCCTGTGTGTTCATCAGATCTTCTCTTTTTTTGTTTACTTCCCAGATCTTCGAATGGTTTACGGGATCTTTTCGTCATTGTTCCAATGGACGTTGATGTCGACGGTTCTGGAGAGACTGAGGGCGCTCTTGGTAGCTCATCAACACTTGGTTCTTGATTAACTAAAGTTTGCACAAAACCCGGCCAATCAATATTTGCTCCCAACCAATTCTCGTACTTTCTCCTGAAATTATCAAGGAATCGGTTGGATTTCTGCCACCTTTGTAAAGCGGCTCGCGTAAATCTCCGACAAAATTCTTTGAGAACAACACGATCTTCGTCAGACAGGCAATCGCCTATGCGGGATACAACTGCACTGAACAATACTTCATGATCAAATGAAGTACTCTCACTTCGTAGAAGAACAAACAAGTCTAAATTCGTGATTAAACTTTCCATTCTAAGATTTTGTAGTCGCAGATTTAGTGTTAGCAGTTACACAGTTGTGAACAAACTAAATTATAAAACTAAACTTTAGCCCTTTTATTGCAAAACGCCAATAATTAGGTAACTACCCTCATTAGTTATCTTCTCATTAGCTAATGAAAATTTATAATTGTCACTAACTATTCTTAGAACTCATAGCACTGCTAATTACCAAATTAGCTTACTTATCAGGAAAAGTTGAATGTAATCCATAGTTGGCATTGTCGTGAGATATTGAAAATCATTAAATCACCTATAAAGACTCATTAGAAGACCTAATCAGTGTAGTTACTTAATCACTTCTTTTCGGACTCATTAGAAGAGTAAACAATTGGTAATTTGGTTGTATGAAAAGTTTTAAAACTCATGATGTGTTGATAAATATCTAGCTCAAGCATAGTTGTCTACGTGTGGGTGTACTATAAACCTCTGCCAACTCCTTCGGAAATATAGGAGTGATGCTATTTTATGTTACGTGTAGTTAAAAGTCCGTGTTCTTCAACATAAACACTAAAAGGAATCGTTTCATATGAAAAAACAAATGAAAATATTTTGACGATTTTTAAAAAAAACGGCATGAAATTTTTCGTCAAATCCGCAACCAAAAAATTATAAATAATTAGCACTATGACCACCTCCAAGGATATTACGGTTAAACATGCCGTTTAGGAGATAATTCGATTTTTCATACTAGCTCCATAAATTTTTTTCTTATAAAAATTATAACTCTTCCATTTGTGCACACATTTACTTCATATGACATTTTATAGAACAGTAATGATCAGCAGAAGTCATTTCCAGCAAAAAAAATAACATTTAAGAAATCGAGATCCTATGTCTTCTACAGCCGATTTTCGATCCACCGTGCGTCGTCTGCCACCCGTACGTGCGAGAGATTCGCGACGCCCTCGGAAGGGGGCGTGGCGAGTGGGGTCGGGGCTTCGCCCTTTGCCCGCGGAGGCTATACAGTGGCCAATGAACATGGGCCCCTCATTTAATTTGCCTAAACAGCCTGTAGCATTGACGCAGTACTCGTACGTACATCTTAAGTGAGTCTTTTTCTAAACATTGATGTAACTTCCGGGTACTGTACATATGTACACACGGCTACATATCAAGCTATACATTTCCAGTATAAGCTGACCTCTCACTATACAGAAATCCTATACAATGCGAGATCAGCTTATACTGTTTATTAAATGATCTGTGTCATCTAACAAACATTTGTTGGCTAAGATTCAGAAATTATTCTCATATTTTTTCATTGTAATTATTTATTGTGTAAAGATAAAAATGGAAGCTCAAGTACCTGCTCCAAGTGCAGTAGTATGTGGTACAAACATGCTGGCCAGCGAGGCTGCGAACACGGCGCCCAGGCCCATAGCCAGCGGCGCGCGCATGTTCAGGAACTCACCCGATGGCGCGCAGATCGCAATCGTGCTAAGACCGCCCACGACACCAGCCGTGTACCTGGAAAGAAAATCGTGTCAACTTATGTATGCTCTCTTTCATAAATGAAAGTTCGTGACACCTTCAATTTAAAGTCGTTTAAAAATATGTTATTATATCATAATAAGTTATTAAATGCTTCTTTGTAGTAAAACGAAACTGGGCGTGTGATACGCCCCAGGCAAAAGCTGAAGGCTAATATCGCAATTCAGAACGCGTTCGGAGCAGGAGCTTCGTCTACGAAAATATAAATAATAAATATCTTCATCTAGCATTGTTTGTTTTTTATTTTTTTCATCAACCACAGGAACTTCAACAAAATGATTTTACCAAGCTGCTCTAGTTAGGGCCGCGCCGCCGAGGAAGCACATGGGTGCAATGACAGCCCCCATGATGCCCGTGTGCACTATCCATGCCAGCTGTTTAGCACCAAAACCTGGCGTGTAGTCCATGCCTCGTACCACCATGCCGGAGCCAATCATTAAGCCCAATGTCAATATTATTGACTGAAATCAAAATATTAACATAAATCTTACAAAGACTAAGCAATGTCATTTTATTATACTGTGGCTGATGAGAGAGTATAAACATTGTATAGTTATCAGTCATGTAGCATTGCAGCCAACGGCAGTTGACCACTTGTCACTCTAATACTTATAAGGTTTTAAAGTGGTCAACCACCATTATCTGCAATGGTACATAGTTATGTGATTGTTAACTTACCATCCACCCATTTCTTGCGACTAAGTTTAACAATACAGGTGTTCTAAATACTGTGTAGGCACTCCCAGAAGTCAATAAAATGGAACCAGCAATGTATCCATATGTTGCCTTGATGCGGTCTTTAACATATTTCGGCCAGAGACTGCAAATAAGGTAAAGAAACAAATAAGTAAATTTCTATATTCCATACAATCATGAAATTATTATTGTGTATGTACATTTCTGTAAGAAATATGCAAATCTTGGATTTAATTCCTACTCTCATAAAGACAGTTATCATTCAACAAGTAACTAGGGCAAAAGGATTGAATGGTGTTATTTGCTTATGATACTTCCTTAATTTTTTAAATTAATAGACGTGCATCAAATCTTGACGACGTAAATAACGCCCTACAGCAGGTCCAAAATTGGTTCACTGCTAATAATTTAGTATTAAATGGGAAAAAAACGAAGTGCATACGATTTTCTTTACCAAATGTAAAAAGTAGTAGTTGTGAGATAGTATTGAATCAAGAGAAACTAGAATTCGTCGATAAAACTGTTTTCCTAGGGATCACGCTCGACTCAAGGCTTCAATGGGGTCCTCATTTAACATCTCTTTCAGGACGGTTAAGTTCAGCAGCATATGCTGTGAGAAAAATCCGTCAATTTACTGACGTGGGTACCGCGAGGCTAGTCTATTTTAGTTACTTTCATAGTATTATGTCGTACGATATTCTACTATGGGGACGGGCTGCAGCCATCGAGTCTATTTTTATTCTGCAGAAAAGAGCCATCAGAGCCATATATGGCCTCCGCAGGCGCGACTCTCTAAGGGAACTGTTTAAAGATATTAACATCATGACGGTACCTTGTCAATATATCTATGAAAACATTATGTACGTAAGGAAAAATCTGCATCTTTTTAGTAAAAGAGGTGCAAGACCCAATTACATCACTAGGAATAGGGACCAATTAGTTCAACCGGGTTTCAGGCTGGCTAAAGTGGACTCATCTTTCATGGGGTACTGTTTAAAATGTTACAATAAAATACCTTCCAACATACTTCAACTAAATGAAACGAAATTTAAATCTTATATTAAACGCACACTATTCAGCCAAGCATATTATAAGTTGGGAGATTATATCGCTGATAAAAATGCTTGGCTCAACACTGGTCTTGCTCCACAAGGGCGCATAAACGAATAGATTAGCATTTGAAAATACTGTTGGAGCTGCTGAAGATTTAAAAAACTATCTTTGCATTGTATAAATTCAATCTCATAAAATTGTTTAATTGCATAGCACATGTTGAGTACTATGTACCGACTATAAAGCTACCATTTAGGTACTGGATATGTCTTTCATTGACTTGAATGTGCCTTGGCGGCTGAGAGTATGTCATGCTCACTCTAATGTCTTGCTGATGGTAGCGCGTGTGTTGGATCATTTAGCTCCCTTCAAAATGGTTGAGCTGAATGGTGCTAATCCATGCGTCATGTTCGTGAACGGGCGCCGTCAGTAGGGACTGGTCATCTCTTAGCTACGACGGCTTATTTTAATTTAATTAAATTTTTATTTTTGTTACGGACGCTTTTAACGTTTTGCATCATTCTCACATGTATAACTTCAACATGAATGATGTAACCAATTTTTTGTAACCATATTATGATTTAAAAGAGTGTCCGTGGAGTTTCTTGCCCGTTCTTCTCCATAGGTACCTACTACGCTTTGGAATGGGCAACTAGCTTCATCTTTCTGACTGACGGACCCCTTGACAATTCAAAAGTGCCTGTAATTGGTTTATTTGAAATAAATGCTTGAGTTGAGTTGAATGGCATAGTTGCTAAAGTAGAGTTTGACAAGTTCTCAACTTCAAATTCTGAGATCAGAAACCAGGTGTTAGCCTTCCATATTAATTAGCATGATTTGTTTTAATGGGGTATAGAAGGAAATATGTATTGCTTGTATGTCATCAAAGTTTTTATTCTAATTATATTGAAGTGTGTTAAAAATGTTCCCAAGTAAAACTGTTGTAGTTTCATATTTGGAAATAAATAAAAACTATATTAGTAGTTGGGCGATGTACAAGTACTTAGCATAAGTAGTTAATAAAAAAAATACAAAATACTAACAAAACAATATAGAGGCTACTAAGTATTGGTCTCATAACTTACTGTGCTTCTGTACACACGCCGGGCCTCACTCCTGAACCGTAATAACAGAGTGCTGCCAAGCTCATGGCGGAGGCTCCTGCCACAGCACCTTTTCCTAAGCTGAAGGCTGAAAATAATTAAGGCGGAATTTGATAGGAACCCAAATAAATTAGGCCCCTAAGAAACTTTTTCACTGAGGTAATACAAAGTTGTTTACTTACAAAGTTACAAACTATTTTAGTTTTCATTTCACCATCTTTTACGAAAAACTACCATTTAAATATTTAGATATTCAAGTAAACAACCAAAACCAAAAATTGAATATGATTGTATTCAGCAGATTACATCAGCCTAACAGAGATTGTACATTACCTACTTCTAAACTATCAGCTGTATAAAAAAATTAATTACCATTGGGACTAGCAGGAGCCATCAGTTTCGCCCATAATGATGGGCCTGAGGCTGGAGAAGCTACTCTGGAACGAGGTTCTCGGGCATAATTCCGAATGACATAGTTTTTGGGAACGAAGTTTTTTGGTACTGGAGTTCTTAGCGTTTGGCCTACGTTTACCGCGGAACGCGCAATGCACATACGCGACAACATGATGCAATCTGTAATAAAAATATAAACACAATTTATTAGAAATGTAATAAAAAGCCAAAAGATACCCTTACCAATGCATTGCGGTATTAAAAAATGCTAGAGATTTAAGAATGTTATAAATAATTATTATAATAAGAAGTAAACTCACAATTTGGGCAGGGATTGATTTGTGTCTGCTATTTTTTCGAAATGTCAAAACAGTGAAAATTTATGATAATGCGTTTGATCAGTGTTGCCAGATGCATTGAACCTAATATCTGTAGTAGAAACAGCTAAAATCTGTATTTATATCTGTATGCTATTTTAACTTGAAATCTGTATTAAATCTGTATGTATGGTCAAAAGAACCGAAACAGAATAAACCTACTTACCGTATGCAGTCAAATTACTTTATTCTGCTTCTTTTGAAAAAGAAGAGAATAGGTTTGATTCATCACCTACCTCGACCTTGACCTCCAGGACAGTTACTGGGTAACACGATAGCCCTTGATAACTGGTTGTCAGATTTTTGGGATTTTTTATTGTGCATTAAATCAATATCAATTACCATTAAAAGTTTGTACGAAATTAATTATTTACGATAAATGCATCACGAGAGCGCAGTATTTTGGAGAACACGCAAAAATCTTTAATTGGCGGATTCCCCGTTTGAAAAATAAGTGAAACTGGCCACTGACTGACAGAACAGTACTACCAATCGCGATTAATTTACTTAAGTTCCGTTTTAAAGCAGATTATGGCTATTGAATCAATAGAATTAGAAAATTCTGTATAAAAATCTGTATCCAGTGCTTATCTGTATCATAAATCGAAAATCTGTATAAATACGGAGAAATCTGTATATATGGCAACACTGCGTTTGATTCACAGAACACGAGTATGTAGGTACGTCTTGGTTTGATTTCAAATTTCAATGACTTGTGATAACTAGTCTGTGGACTTGATCGAAACGATTAGCCAGCCGGCCGTTTAATCCGTCAATCACAGTTCGTAGTCATCATACAACAAACACGACACGGACACGATAGAAAATCTTCGAGTTTAAGTTTTCCTGAATTTTCCGTAATCTGGAAACAATTTGCAGATTTATTATCAGATTTTTTAGCAAGCTAAATATTTGTATTCTGTGCACAGAGCACAGACTACATAGAATTAGGCTGGACTCACACATTCTGAATTCCACTCTGAATTTCAGAGTCGGAATTCATATTAAAGCCCGGAATTACAAACAATTTAATTATGCTCCACACACATTCTGATTTTTTCAGATTATGAGAATGACACTGACGAGCATTCTGAATTCCGGATTGGAATATTTATGATTATGATTTCATAACGCGCGTTTTTCTATACATTTGAAGACTCGAACACACACTCACCGGAATCAGATTATGAATTGTTTCGTTTATTGTCTGTGGTTTCAGTATTATGTTCCTCAGAGTATGCTTTAGTTATTACTCTGAGATCTTAGAGTATAACACCTCTAAGTCTGAGATACTCTAAGCTCTGAGGCATGGTTTTATTTTAACATGCTCTGAGGTATGTTCTAAATTTAAGTCTATGGTGCTGCGCAAGACACCACCAGTGTTGCCATATTATTGCCACTTAGATTTCTCCGTATTTATACAGATTTTCGATTTATGATACAGATATGCACTGGATACAGATTTTTATACAGAATTTTCTAATTCTATTGATTAAATAGCCATAATCTGCTTTAAAACGGAACTTAAGTAAATAAATCGCGATTAGTAGTATATTTTTCAAACGGGGAATCCGCCAATTAAAGATTTTTGCGTGTTCTCCAAAATACTGCGCTCTCGTGATGCATTTATAGTAAATAATTAATTTCGTACAAACTTTTACTGGTAATTGATATTGATTTATTGCACAATAAAAAATCCCAAAAATCTGACAACCAGTTTTATCAAGGGGTATCGTGTTACCCAGTAACTGTGTCGAGGAGGTCGAGGTCGAGGTAGGTGATGAGTCAAACCTCTTCTCTACTTTTTCAAAAGAAGCAGAATAAAGTAATTTTACTGCATACGGTAAGTAGGCATATTATTCTGTTTCCGTTCTTTTGACCATACATACAGATTTAATACAGATTTCAAGTTAAAATAGCATACAGATATAAATACAGATTTTAGCAGTTTCTACTACAGATATTAGGTTCATTGCATCTGGCAACACTGGACACCACTCACACCACTTGTCTTGTCACTGTCACTGTCTGTCAGCGGCCACAACAAATTGAAATTGTTTGTTCGAAGAGCACGTGGTTATAAAATATTTGTAAAAATCTTCATTGTCAGTGTAAATAGAGAGAATGAAGAAAGTCAAAGCCCCAGTAAAAACTTCTGAAAACTCAGGTTAGTTTGTATGTTATATAATGTTTGCTATAGTTGATTAATTCATAACGTGTTCATACAACATCGAACCTCGGATATAAACCACTATCAGCACCACTTGCTGTACGTTTCTGAGTGCTAACCTGACTGACCGCAATTATTTAATGAACTGCTGTTTTAGTCTAATGGGTCTCTCACTTTTAATTTGCGACTTGTTGTTATAATTATTATTATAAATAATTATTTAAACATGTTATAACCAACTTGTAGGTCCTGAACTACTGATTCAAATCAGATGTTTGTGATGTACTTATGTTTATAGTGGAGCATGATATTAACGAATATATATTACAGATTCTGAAGAAGAGCTTAGTCCCGAAATTCACAAGAAATCCTTGGAAAAGCTTAAAAAAACAGATCCTGACTTTTACAACTTCTTGGAAGAGAATGACGAAAATCTATTAAATTTTGGTGTGGATTCTGGTGATGATGCATCTGATAAAGAGGATGGTGATGAGGATGATGATGACAGAGTTCACAAACCAGGCCCACTCAGGGGGGACAGTGATGAAAGTGACTTTGAGGCATGTATTTTCACAATGTTTTGTAATAGTGGTTAATTAAACTCTTGCATAATGCGGGGTATTAGAATACGAGTGTGTGTTTAAAAACCGAACCGCAGGCGAGGTTTTTAATAGTATCAGATGAGTGTTTTAATACCTAGTTATGTGCAGTTTCATACACTACTTTAAATACATTATGATTGAACCTACTAATAAAAAAAAAAAACCCTCGAAATCCAGTACAACTTCACGTAAGACTGGTGCCTGCAGCCAGCACATCACCGCTCATGCGCTAGAGCGCTACTGCTGTCTCCATTACAAAAGTAAACGAAAAAGTAAAAGTAGTAGTAAAAGTAAAAGTAAACAAAAGTAACGTGGAAACGCTTTGGTGATATTAACTTCTTGGATTAGCTCTGTATCGTAATTTAAAAAAAAAATTGTTTTACAGCATTATTTTTTTAGAGAAAAAGTGTTTTAATATGATTCTATTTTTAAATTTCAGTATTGTGTTTATAAAGTATGTCAATATAAACTCGTTTTGAAGTTTATAATTTGAATATTACAATATGAGATTAGATAAAGTATATTTTTTTTATTGTGCAACATTCATGGGTTTTATTTTTATTACTATTATGACCCTGCTGTGTCCCACTGCCAGGCAAAGGCTTCCCTTCGGTCTAACTCGTCATGCCATCTGTTCTGGGGCTCAAATTATACAAAGTTATTCTTACCCTTTCAGGATGAAGATGCAAAACCAGTCAAAGGGAAAATCACCCTGAAAATGGTTGTACAATGGCAAGCCGAACTGCAAAGTGAAGTCAAAGTGAAACTAACAACACTGACTACTGTCATAAAGGCTTTCAATGCAGCCATGGTCAGGGCCACCAGTGAAGATGGAGCCTCAGCGGGAGAATATAAAGTTGAAGGTATGATATATTTTTCCTGAAGAAGCAATTCTAGCCTTTTATGTATCAGATACCACAGTTTATGTAGTGGCTGAATGATTTGCTGCTGTATGTTGGAGTGCAGTTTGATTCTTGCTAGGAAAAAATAATATTTCAATATAGGTGTTTTCTATAGTTCATCCAAAACAAGTTCTATGGGAGAAATATTGGGTGATGGATAAAATATCCTGGAAAGAAAGCAAAGGAAAGGAAACAATCGATTTAACTTTTATGTACTGTCTTGTACTTCGTAACATACAATTTGAAATACATTGCTTGACTTTTTATGTGCGCGTATTTTGCGTATGGGTGGGAAAATCATTTATTTTACAACCCATACGCAAATTACGCGCTTTGTCGTGAAGTTGCGGATACCAGCCCGTATTACCATAAAGCATGGAGCCAATATACCATGGTTAAGTTTAAGAAATGATAGTACTTTTTTGTTTACAGGTTCATCTGTTTTCAATGCCGTCATACAGATGTGTGTCCTATATTTGCCGGGTGGCATTAGAAAATATTTAGGTATGGAACAGTCTGGTAAAGACCCTCAGAAATGCAAACACTTCATTAAAATTAAAACTCACTTGATTTCATATCTTGGTGATTTACTGAAGTTGCTTGGTGGAGTAACTTCAGAGAACATATTGACTGTGTTACTCAAACATCTGCATCAAATGTCTATTTATGTAGCTTGCTTCATAAGAATAGCAAAACAAGCACTGAAGAAACTGTTAACATTCTGGAGTACAGGTGAAGAGACTGTGAGAGTGTTAGCCTTTCTCTGTATTTTGAGGATAACCAGAAACCAGCAACCAGCATTACTTGATCAGGTGTTAAAGGCCATGTACTTGACTTATGTTAAAAACTGTAAATTTGTCAGCCCTTCTACTTGGCCAGGAATTAATTTCATGAGAAGATCACTTGTGGAAATGTTCTCACTGGATCTGAATGTGTCGTACCAGCATGTCTTCCTTTACATTCGACAGCTGGCTATTCACTTGAGAAATGCAATTGTTGTACAAAAAATTGAAAACCGTCAAGCTGTTTATAACTGGCAGTTTGTGAATTCATTGCATTTGTGGGCAGACTTGTTGGGAGCCACTTCAAATAAAGCACAATTACAGCCATTGGTATACCCTCTGGTCATGATCACTACTAATACAATTAAACTTGTGCCAACACACCAATACTATCCTCTGAGATTCCACTGTGTTGAGATATTGGTAAATCTTTCCAAAGAATCCAATACTTTCATGCCTATTTTACCATTCCTTGTTGAGGTAAATATTTTAAATGAATTTTATTTAGTAAAACAAAATTTTGACTGAATGGTATATTCAAAAAATAGCATTTTATTTTCTAGGTTTTAACAACTTTCGACTTTAATAAGAAGCATAAGAAAGTTTCAATGAAGCCATTAGATTTTTCATGCATTCTTAGACTAGCAAAGTCTCAACTGATGGAGAATGGGTTCAAAGACTCAGTTATAGAACGGCTTTATGGTCTCATGTTAGAGTATACAGCAAATGAGTCACACACTATTGCCTTCCCAGACGTTACACTGTTAGCTGCTATACAGGTATGTTTTGCTATAATTTGTAGAAACAACTCAATTGTATAATTTCATTAGACAACTGTTTAAAATGTATGTTAGTGATAAAGATTAACTTGTGCTACTAATAAAAACCAATATATATTTAATAATTTATTTATTATTGCAGATAAAACAGTTCTTAAAAACATGTTCTGTGTCAAATTACACAAAAAAGATGCGCCAATTGCTTGAAAAAATCGAGGAAAACTCCAAATTTATAGAACGTGAGAGAGCTAAAGTAAGTTTCTCTTTGAGTGAAGATAAAATGGTTGCAGCCTGGGAAACTAGTATTAGGACGAAAGGAACACCTCTACAAACATTCTTCGAGAACTGGAGTAAGATAAACAGGATCCAAAAGCGTAAGAAGATTACCAAAAATGACGAGATTGCTGGTGAGCTGCCTAAGATAAAAAGGGCTAAGCTGTCTGATGATGCAATAATTCAGAATGCTCAAGCAGAAGATAAGGGGCCAGTGGAACTGTTCCCATCTGACGACGAGGAAGAGGACGATCCCTTCAACATGGAAGATGATGAAACCCCTGCTCCGAAAGTAAAAATAACAAAGAAGAAGGAAAAGAAAAATGACAAGAAAAAGCCCGCCAAGAAGAAAACAGTAGAAATCAACGATAATACAGTTGACGATAAAGATGATATTGTACAAGAATTTAGTGTAAGTGACTGGTAATAAATCCATCATTTCATTAAAATATTGTCTTAATAAATCTGTGTAAACTATACAATAGCAAGTAACGATAAATAATAAAGCAATGAAACATGAAACAAATCAGATCAAGGTGATGGATCAAATATCCCCTGCAGAAAGTAAGTCCAGTGCACCTTTGGAGTTGATGGCTCGTAGTTCTCAATAGTGAGAGTACCAGTAGGCATCTCTTTCCATTCTACTGCCGGCATTTCTGCCAGAAACACTTGTATCTTGATGTCCTGTAGAGTAAAATAATAAATGTTTTATTGTAAGACTGGGTTTAGACCAAACGAACATAGAACCATTACAAAACCAATAGCATTATTTTCTTGATATTCTCGGCATTTTATTATGGGAATACACAAAAAGAATTTGAGGATAGAATGTGCATGCACTCGTTTAGTCTAAATCGACCTTAGGGCGCTTCTCCTCCTGCCAGGGTTGCGAGTTTGTCCGAAAGGTATATCGCGGCCCCCGGCACACAGGCAACGGAAGGAACACGGGTCGGTTTTAGTCAGTCTGACACGCCCTCCCGCTCCGCCCAGAGCGGGAGAAGTTATTTGATAATTTCACAACCAAAAAAAAAAAAAGGGCGCTTCTCCTAGCGAGCGACTGAGCGTTCGGTCCTTTTCTATCCCACCGCTCTGTCCCGCTCCCTGTATACGTCATAAAAGAAGAAAAGCGATCATTGAAATAAAATAAATCGTGAATTATTAAATTTTTTAAATTAGGTATATATGGCTAGCCATTAATGTAATTCTTAAATTAATAGAAATAGATTTATGCAATCAATCATTTACAAGGAGATTTTAAATCATATACAGGATGGACCAAATAGTGACGTCATAAAAAATTAAATAGATTCTTCATGTCCGGGTATCCATAAATATCCCATGTATCTTCCGATTTTCAGCGCCATTCAGCGCGATTCTTTATAGTTTTCGAGTTGTAATCATTTTTTAAAATTTTATGGGAAGCTCTTAAAAAAAATTATATCTTTATTTTTTCACATTGATAAGGAATATTCTTTCAGCCGTAATCTAATATTCTTCCTATCATTAATTCAAGATACAAATATCCTAATATATGTATATCTATAATCCTCCTTTTCGATCAAATTTTTTGTATCTTGAATGATATTAACCTTAGCAAACAAAAATTGCAAAAAAAAAAAACAATTAAAAAGCCGTGAAAAATAAAGATAGATGTTTTTTAAATCAAATCAAATCAAAAGTCATTTATTCAAACTAGGCTGAGAATCAGCACTTTTCGAACGTCAAAATTACATAAGACAGTCCCCCAAAACGCCCACCCTTCACCACTTCCTAGTGCGTTAGCTGGGAAGAAGAAGTGGCGCAACAAACTCCCCAGCTGCACAGCTGTCTGTTCAGTTAAAAGAACAAAAAGAAGATTCTATATAATAGTATTCAAAATAATTTACATTAAGCAACACAAAACATAATTTAAATTATTAGCCATATATAAGCTAGCACACGCCAATATACCAAACAAAATCATCGAGAACTATACTCAGGCAGAAATAAAAAACAAAACAAGTTTAAATATTCAAGGTTCCCATAAAATATTCAAGAAGTTTTTAATCTTGAAAACTATTAAGAATCGCGCATGGGGCATGAGGAATCAATTTTAGAAAAAGAATTAGGGTCTACGCTGGTGAAGCCGCGGACAGCAGCTAGTAACACATAAAACGTGCAATGTGTTGATAGAATATCGAAAATTAATAATGTGCTTTTAGGGGTAGATTATTTATCTTTATTAATGATTATCCTCTAAATAACGAAGAAAAACTAGTAAAGAAAAAGATGGAGATAAAAAGGTAGCTCCTTAGGCCGAAAGTGCCTGGGGAATTTCGCAGGAAACCCAGGCTCTTTCGCCTTAAGACACCCACGACCGCCTTATTCACTATCTATCTTGCTGTAGGGAGAAATCCCTAAAAGTGGAAACATTGGCTGAACCTGCTGTACAGCAAGCAGATATACGATCTAGAACGCACGATGCACGACGGTCGCGGTGGTCGGGCGCTTGTTGAATGTCGTGCAAATCCAGCAAGCAATTAATAATAATAATTGACGTACGTCAAGACTTTCTCTGTCGTTTTGCCTCGTGCATCGTGCGTGGCCTTGGCGGGACATACAGCAAGATGGATGCTGAATAAGGTGCGCTATTGGCAAAATAAGTTCTACCACAGCCTAATAAGAATACATCATATTTCCGGTGAATGAGTCACCGGAAATATGTATATTTATTAGGTAAACTGATAGGATTGGGTCGCAACTTTTTAGATAGTTACCCGTTTAGGTCTAATCGATTCATATTGAGTCTTCACATAGAATTCATCTCTGTCTATGTATAATTTGAACATTCTCGCATCATCGAAAACGTTTTTAAATTGGATATGTGTGAATCCGCCTGCTTTTATAACGTATGGCCCTTGAGGTTTTGGTACTCTCCCAGTTCCTGCTAAGTTATATCTGTAAAGTGACATAATTAACGTAAGTACGCTGAACAGTGATGGTCAAAATAAAGGTCATTGTAGAACCGGCGAGGAAGTACATGATCGTCTATGCTGGGGCCGCAGCTGCTTCATCGCCACGAGCTTCGCGCCATGACACGATACCCGCAGATATAACCAACCACTATCGGCTATTGTAGCGAAGCGTTCTAAGGAAACTACGTTATAACAATAACCGGTGTCGCGTCATGCTGTCGCATCGCGCTAGTCTGCACGAAGCTTTAGCTTGATAGCTTCGGCACACGATGCTTTAGCCGCAACATTGTTAGCAAGTCTTTTTGTGTAGCCGGAAATATGTTAAGTACATACAAACTAAAGGCGTTTGTCCACCGCCACGTGAACGGGATGTCAACGAGAACGAGATGACGGCGCCGAAGTAGCGATAAATACATTTACTATGCCGCAAGTCCACCACACGTCTGTCAACGGGATGTCACGTTCGGTTCGAATAATCTCTTTTCTTGTCGACGTCCCGTTAACGGTGGCGGTGGAAAAACGCTGTAAAGGTATGTAATGTCATCAGCATCATGGTTCCCGCAGCAAAGAAACTATGTTAGGTAATGCTGTGAAACTTTTGGTTCCCATGAATGATTTGAAAATGCAATTGGTCGCTCTGGATCCACCACAAGACACGGAACATAAAAAGTATGAATTATCTAAAACTAGGTAGGTAGGTCTATCTAAAAGGTAGGGTTTCTAATAATATTTACTGAGTTATGGGCGGCCGCACACGGGCAGCTCGAGCTTTTCGTTGAACAGCGAACACGAACCGTTTTCAACCATTGGAGCAGTTTATAACAAAACAAAGGCAAACGAGACGGTGGGAGGGGATAATTACTGCGCCAGAGCAGCAGCAGTTTAGAGATGCAAGTGTATTGCCAATAACTCGACCTATGAATGTTTGCTAACCGCTCGGAGTGATGAAGATTGTATCGCTGCTTGAAGCGGTTAATCACGACTTCTGCTTCAAGCAGGACTTGAAACCGGTTAACATTGTTCATAAAACCGTTATAATATCGTTCATCGATTAACCGGTTAATTACAAAAACAGTTTCAAACAAACCTAAATAATTTTAGTTACCGGTTATTACAGAGAATAGAATTTTAAAACTAACCTGAATAAACCGGTTTTACACAGACGCACGCCCACCCCCCGCCTTTAGTCACATTAATTTGCGTATTCGTTGGCGTAGAGCCAGAGCTTTGTTATAGTAGGTGTAAGAGAGATGGCGTAGTAGGACTCGTTTATACCGTCGAAATTAACTGATTACTTTCGCCCAACAGAATATAAATTTGTAACAAAAATGGTTTCTCCCATTAACCGGTTAAAATACCGGTACTTAACCGAAACCTAAAACGCAATTTTTCTGGCTCGAGGTTAATTACCAAAACCGGTTTGTAATATTAACTGGTTTCCGAGCGCTGGCTTCAAACTGCCCGTGTATGGCCGTTATTACCTTCTTTCAATGTCGCTAACTTACATAAATTCACCAGCAATGGGAGAATTAAAAGAAATTGTACACCGTTGAACACCGAGATCCGTTGGTTCAAACCATACTAAAAACTTCCCTTTCTCAAAAGGTCCTAGTGCGAACTCCCCTTCTGCTATTACTGACGGATGAGACACCTGGTAAATAATACTTATTTATGCTACAAGTGCGGAAAGTAGGTGATTTCCGACGAGTGGCATTTTTATTCTAGAGCGAGCGAAGCCAGCGAGTGTATTAGTCGACACGAGTCGGAAATCATCTTACGCACGTGTATCATACAACGTTTTACTATGCATTGTGCGAGGAAATAAAAAAAACGAGCGAGCCTTACTGTAGTCAGATATGATGTGTATATGTATAAATGATATAAACAACATTCATGACTAGTTTGACTTTGACTTTAGTCATCGCCATCGCCATCGTCTTAGTCATCGTCATCGCCTTCGTCATTGCCATCGTCATCGCCATCGTCATTGTCATCGTCATCGTTATCGTCATCGTCATCATCATCATCCAATTTGTAAAACTTTTCTCAAGTAATAAAAACTCTTTGCGATGGGATGACGACGGAATTAAACATTTTAAAAAACCCAGAAAAGTAAAAAGCACTAGTGAAAAAAAGCGCCACTTTCCGCACAAATTGGCTGCTTTGTAAACTGTATTTTCGAGCAAATGCATTGTAAAATAACTTAAAATAATTCACATAGCGTTAAGCAACTATGCAGTAAAATAAAAAATTACGTGGAATAAGCAGGTTTACGGAAAATGACAGGTACGTCGCCAGTTATTTGAACTTGGCGCCACACATTATGTTACCGGCAAACAATAGGGACGTAGGTACCTACTTATCCTGACCCTCCTTGCCTTCAAATGTTGCGTTGTTACTTGTTAGGCGTAGTGGCATGCGGCGGAACATAATAAGTAATAACGATGTTGGAAATGTCAATTATATTAAAATATTAATAACCCCCGACACAAACATTTTCTCATTTAGGCCCTGTTCGTCATCTATCTATAACCTATTCATTGAGACCATTCCAATAAGCCCAAACACGATACCTGGGCTGTAAGTTGGTAAGGGAGTTGGGTATCAAGCAAATTCCAGGTGATGCTGCAGCATCAGTTCAAGGTTACTATGTTCTTCTAATATCATTGAAGTAACAGATTAAGTACCAAATTTCAAATCGACCAGACCTGTGGAAGACGCTCACATCCATTCATTAACTAGAAAAGAGCTGATAGTCTTCAAACGGCTGAACCGATTTTGATCAAATATGTCTAAGAACCATCGGTAGAAAACTTTCTTTCAAATAAAAAAAAACACATTCAAATCGGTTCACCCGTTTAAGAACTACGCGCTACGGTGCCACAGACAGACACATACGTCACACCCCTCTTTTTGCGTCGGGGGGTTGAAAAATAAATAAATAGGATCTGTATTGAATAAAACAAGATAACAACCGTGCAAATGAAAACAGCCCTGGCGTCAGTCTTATTCTGCACTCTGAGACGGATCGGAATACTACTTCCTAGTGAAGTTTCGTTTTTCACATCCTTCTCTTTAGCAGGCAGGCATTTCAATATAACTTTGTAGATAAAAGTGCCGACTAAAAAGTTATACACCTCTAAAAAGTCTTCAGTCTCGCCAACCACTAAAGGTGAATATGTCATAGTTAATGTAGCCTGAAATAAATATGCTATGTTATAGATAGTACCATCCACGAACACGCGCCCCACTCCGCGATACTGTACTGTAAGCTGTACTTTAGTACGGAGCGGAACTGAGTCGGGTGCGTCTTCGTGGATGGCACTATGTTTAGTTACTATGAAACTTATTTAAAACAGGTAGGTAGATAAGGGCTGTAATTAATCTATTTCTTGATATAATTGAACTAGGTTTAGTGCCACAAGCTTAGTGGCTTTCTTTAGGACTAAATAAAACCTAACTACAAGGCCTGTAACTTTTTGGTCGTCGACAGGGTACCATCACCGGGCCAGATGGGCTTAGGATTTTTTCAGGTACACCCTTTAAAATTTTACCATCAAAGTTTAACTAAAGGAGACAAGATAAGATAAGATAAGATAAAATAATATTAATTTGCTTAAACAAGTGTCATACATACAAGAAAATACATGCATGCAAGATGGTAAGAATATTATTAGGTACAGGCATGTTTGCCACATGATGTGACGTGCAAATGTCAAGGATTATTACTAATTAATGACAATGTGCAAATGAGCAAATGTGGTCTATGGCAGTGTTCCGCAAATCCGATATCTAAACACGATAAAACAAAATAAATAGATTTTCTCATCGCATACTTCAAGTACCAACACTACAAGCGATCGTTGACCCCCCAATAAAAAACAATCTTTTTTGTTTTTTTTCATCGTGTGATATCGATACCCATCACGTCTGCAGAGTTTCGTTAGCTAATTTTAATTTGACCCTGTTGCTATCGCATAAATTAACCTAATCAAAACAAAAAAATATTACACTATAGATGTAAATCAAAATTTTAGCTTCATCGAAGTGACCATCTTTTGCTTTTATTAAAACTATTACCAGGTCCAACGGCTTAACGTGCTTTCCGAGGCACGGAAGAGTCTCGGTATGTAAAGATGGTCACCCATCCACGGACCAACCCCGGCAAGCATAGCTTAACCTGTTGGATATACCCGTGCGGCTGTTATTACTTAGCCACGAGCTCCTCTACCTTTTGCTTTTATTATTGTAGTACATATTCTAGGCATTCTATTTATTAATTTCTTGAAATATTCTTCATGTGGTGAATACCTACCATTCGCTCGCTAAAAAGTGTGTGTGAAAACCATTTTTGGATTCAGGGATTCGTTTGCGTTTCGAAGTCTTAATTTTTGTTAGAGTCAAGTTTGGGACCACACTGGGGGACCCTTGACTCTAACAAAAATTAGCACTTTAGCCAGCAGGAACTAGCTAAATGGTTGAATTTGGATATATGAAAAAATTCACGGCTGTAGTCTAAACAAACGAAAAAGGCTCTACAAGCTTACGAGAATAAGTAATAATCGACCAACATACATTTTTCAGTTGCAATTTTTTTTTTCAACTATGTATATTGTTAAGTTTGTTCTTGAGATAAATTCATCCAAACAACGGAACCCTTCATTATGCGTGGTCCGACACGCACTTGGCCGGTTTTTACCGTATACTGTCGGTAGTCATTTGTATTGTTTAAATGTGCTTCCAAAATTTTGTACGGTGGTGTATGTACCCATCATTTATGTAAATTAAAGTTTACAGGTAATATAATCTAAACCTATTTTAATACTAGCTTTGCTCGCGGTTTCGCCCGCGTTCGCGACCGGAACAAAAAGTATCCTTTATCCTAAACCAGTACCCTAATTACGTAACACACGATCAATCATAATCTGGATCATTTTGAAGGATATTGCTAATCCATTGCTTCATAAATCCGAAAAATTTGTCTGCTCAACAACGTAAATAACGCGATGAATGTTGTTGAACTGTCAAAATTAAATCGATTGTGATTGATCATGTTTTACTCAATTAGGGTGCAGGTCATAGTCTCCCTGTGTGCCAAATTTAATTTAAATCTGTTCAGCCATTAGGCGTGAAAAGGTAACAGACGGACAGGATTACTTTCGCATTTATAATTTATCTGTAGGTACGAGTACTAAATTATTAATTTATCTATTGATACATTCTACTGGTATTAATATGAATTATAATAAAGAATACATTATAGGTAAGTCCCTACCTAATACCTATCTAAAACATTAAGATATGAGCCGAATTACCTCTGAATTTCCATTGACATTTAAAACTTCAGGAAATTGTAGTGTCTGACAACTGATGTAATATTCAACATCTTCGGCAAGCGGATTTTTAATGGTTAGTTCATTTTGAGCCATTTCCCGCGCACGACATTCGAAAGTCAAGGTGTCTACCACAGGACTCTCAGTTACCGACACGATGATGTTGTAGAATTGATACTCACGACTCGTTTCGTTTGTGAACAATACCTACAATCAAATTTGTATAAGTATTAACTTTACAGTTGTACAAAAAGAAAAAACTAAAATTTTCATGGTTTTTAAAATCAAAATAAAAAACTACTGATAATCAAAAGTAGTATTTTTATCTCACGAAGCGGCGCGCGCTTTACTTGTGGTAAGTAACTAAGTGTACAAAAACGCTGTGAATGTGTGCGTCAAGACGAATAGCGTCAGCACAACAGCACATAACATACGCATGCACACACACACACTTCCGACTTCTCGCCATTGTTGCGGACGGTACCGAGAGCTCCTGCGCTTTCAGGCGCGGAGCCAGCCCTCAAAAAAGGTTGTGATCACAGCCAACCGAAAATCGGCCAAAGGCGAGTCAGAGTATGAAATCGTTGATTCGTGGCGTTCCGAATCACGCACGATTCTTTAATTTATTTTATTAAGGCATTGGATATAATATCATATCATATAACGTCACACGTCTATTAGGGTTGTGGCCATGCCCATCGTGCCCACAACGGTGGATCCGCGCTTTCACACACATTCACATGCGTATTCGTACATTTGGTAAGCACAAGTAAAACGCACGTCGCTTCGTAAGATAACAATACTATCCTACCCGTAGGTACGCATACTACGTAGTATGTATACTACGCAGTACTTAAACTACGTAGTAGGTAAGTATTTGGTACGTAGTTCAATGTTTGTATCATTTTATTTTACAAAAACTTTTTACAAAAAAAAAACAACCGAAATTTCAAAACCAAAGACACCGACTTTCGAAATTAAAAGTATTTTGCACTTTGTAGTGTTTATTTTTTTGGAAATCGGTTGTTTTTTTTTGTAAAAAGTTTTTAGTTGTGGTACCAACCCCACACAAATTCGAATACCGTAGTGGTATTCGAATGCTATGTAAATAACAGTGACAGGAAGTTATCATCATATCATCCACATATACCAAGTGGGAAAAATACGTATTATCGAAGCTCTCAAAAACTATCCAAGTAAAGTTAATAAAATTTAAATGGCGGTCCCATAAAAATTTTGTTGTGTTATAAAAACTTAGGAGCATACCCTTTCATACAAAAAAAAATATTCAAAATCGGTCCACAATTGACGGAGAAATCGGTGGACATACACAAAAAAAAAACATACATTCCTCCTCCTTTTTGGAAAACGGTTAAAAAGAAAGCTTGACTAGCTTACTAGCTTGACTTTGCCCGCATTTCCATGCGGGCAAAGTGGACATTTTAGCGCATTTCCATGGACTTCCGTCCATGGAAGTTATACCACGGGAACGTAGGTACTATCGGGATGAAAAAGTAACCTTTATTTAACCTATGTTAATATGGTCTACCTGTGTGCCAAATCTTATTTGGCACATGAATACACCATAACCTTACTATACACGACCATGATAGTAGTACGTTTCCGTGGGATCATTTCCGACCCCTGCGCGCTGGCAAAAGCTAGTACATCTATTTTATTATTGAAAGCTTCTTTTTATAAACGTTTCTTACAGTTTCGCCATGTCCGTCTGTCTGTCTGTCTGTCCACGGTTTAGCTCAGAGACTGATAGTACTAGAAAGCTGTCATTTGGCATGGGTATACATATTAATCACGCCGACAAAGTGGTAAACTAAAATCAAGAAAAAAAAAAAGTTTAGGTACCAACGTTGGAAAAAAACAAAACATCTTCACTTTACGTGTAGGCACGTAAAGCGGGGATGTTTTTTTTTTAACTACAAAGTTAAGTTGGTTCCTACGATAAATTTATCCCAACTATGGAACTCTTCATTGTGCGTGGTCCGACACGCACTTGGCCGGTTTTTCTGCACTTTTAGTCTGAACACAACGAAGCTATCAGTTTAGTTCACGAGTTTCAATGGCCACCTACCGACTTCATCATCAGGCCAGCTCCATATTTTATTATTGCATTAGCACCGAAATTGCATTTTGAATAGCCTGGCGCAAGTGCTTGGAAAATGTATTAAACATTTCTAACCGGAAACACATCCGAACGAAGCAAGTTAAATAAAAGCTTGTAATAACATTAGGTACAGGTAGGCATTGTACTGACTTTGAATGTCATTTGGCACTCCTCATACCCAACGAAGTTCCACCGGCACGTAGCAGACGCCTCACCCCATGTTTTGATAGTTTCGGGGCATTTGATTTCGAAATACCCATCGAATTTGTCAGGAATTACCTGCACCACCTCTGTAGACACTACGTACGTCTCGGGTTTCTGCAAACAGTTAAGATCTATTTTTAGGAGAACCTAAACTGGCGATAGCTTTTGGTTTTTGTTTCTGTGACAATAAAACATTAATTCTTTATTTTTACTTTGATTGACTCAATCAATCAGTCGGTACCAATTAACCAGCAGGTCAATTGAGTAACAAACTTTCAATCATGAACCGAAGGATATTGAAAGAAATTGCTACCTTATGAAGCAATGGTTTACCATTGCTACATAATATGTTGAATTATCAAAATTAAATGCAGTGCCATTGTGTGTTACGCAATTACCTCACTGTTTACCAGAATGCAGTTTTTCCGAACTACAAAGTTTTTTCTGAAATGTTCTTAGAAATAAATTAGCTAAGGTCCCCGCCACGAGAAGCTATAAATTTTGTAAACAAGAACTTCTACTAAGTTACGTAGCGAAACAAATAATCCCAAATTCAATCAACTTATAGTTACAAACATACGTGTAATACGAAACTAACGAGCAATTTCAGTTGGTCAGGTTATGTTTTGAGGTAAGATAAGATATTTTTATTTGCATAAAACATGGTATACAAGGTGTTATTACAAAAATATAGATCGAACATGTTTTGCTTAAAACTAAAGCATGTAAACTTACTTATTAAAATACATTATGAAATTGAAAGATATTACATTGAAATTCATATAAAAAAATCATAGGTACTGAGTTCAAGTACCACAAAACATTAGATTTTGAGGACAGCGATTTATATCGCTAAAATATAACCCGACCAAGTGACATTACTCGTTAGTTTCGTATTACACGGAGTTGATTGAATTTGGGATTATTTGTTGTTGATTGAATTGCCGCTATGTAACTAAGTAGAAGTTCTTTGTTTACAAAATTTATAGCTTCTCGAAACGGGGACTTTCATGTAATATTTTATGAAAGTAAGGTCATGTACATACTTTGAGCAGATTGTAAATACCTCAGTAATGTTATTAACAAGTAATGGTTCAGTGTGAACATCTTTGGCGGGTACACTTATGTTAATGGTGCCATTAGGGTTCGGTGCTCCAGCATTTCCGAGTAATGTGACGATTAATGCAGTTTCAGCAAGAGGCGAGTACACTACTTGACTCTACGAAACGGAAAGAAAGATTATGTCAATAAAAGTAATATCTACAGTATTAAAAACATCCAAATTAAGATAGGTAAAAGGTTACATCATGCTTGCCGATACGTTTTGGTTTGAAAGTGACAGGCACTTCTAACGTAGAGTTCGGTTCAACATTAAATTCCTTCCAAGTTTCGAATGGTCCACCCGATATTTCAGAAAGAATTAACCAGAGATCGTCAGTTCTGGAAACGGTAATAAACATACATAACGTTGATAATATACTAAACAGTTAGTAAAATTACAACACATATTTTTTTAATCTTAGAGCGGATTCTCACTATGTATTGTGTTGTGACGATTTGTTAAGGCTCGACAGTGCGACGCTAGTAGGGTAGGCCTTAATATTGATTGTCGAATATATTTTTAGGTACACGGGGTAGCGAACTTGTGTGAATTGTTGACTCGTCACGACAAAGTGGGAACCGGCTTTAATGACTCATGCATTCATACTTACGGATTGGTGATGACAATATAGTCGGTATGTTGGTCACGGACAGGACATTCCATGTACAGAGTTTTATTTTCAATGTTACCCAAATCGATGCACGTTCCATAAAGGGCTAATTCCAGGGGCATGTAGTTTTCTAAATTACAACTTGCCTGGAACATGTGTATCTTAAGTCAACAAAAAATATGGGTTTGTAGAAGAAAAACATTATTTGTAAAATGTGAGTTTTATTTAAGAGCGTTTATTCTGAAAGTGGGCAACGTCGCAAATAGATGTCAAATATTTCTCTATTTTGATTAATTTGGCAATATTACTATATGGAAATATGAAATGTGGCAAACTAGCGTACTAGAATATCAATAATGAATTGCAATAATTAATATCGTAAAATGTATGTAGCTTTCGCCAGGGCTCGGAAACGTTATTTTAAATAACGTTTTTAAAACGTTTCTAACAGTTCTTTGAACAACATTATGTTCGGAACGAAAACGAAATGAGAACGTTTATTCCGCAAAACAAAAACCGGTCTATTCTACAGGACGCAGCCGCACACGGGGCGTGCGCCGACAAGCATGAACTTGTTTAGTTAAATTATACCTTATAATCATTTCATTACATCTTTGATTCCAATGCGCTTGCCGTAAGGGTTATGTTGCGAGTTTCCTATCGATCAACACAAAAATCGAAAAAAGAACGGTTTAAAACGTTTTATTAACCGAGAACGATTTAAATTTTGTGCTCCTTCAAAAACGTTTTTATAACGTTCCGTTCGATCGTAACCAAAACAAATCGTTTCTTAGGTTTTTAAGACGAAACCGTTTCGAAAAATATACCGTTATCCGAGCCCTGCTTTCGCCCGCGTCTTAGCTCGCGTGGAGGATGACTTTATTGACTTTACCAACTCAAATTTGCGCACATCCACTTGTTGAAAAATATAGGTATTCAAAGAAGAAAATACATACCTAATTTGCAGGATTATCGTGTAGGATTAATATCTATAATACATACCCATACTTTAACGAATGGGTTATGATTGAGCGGCCTGAACGTTATGGTAAAGGTAACGTTGGTGTGAGCAGCTATTGTGCCGTACTGTGGGCCTATTGAGAATTCTTCTGATATCAATGGTTGCCACCAAAACCTGGACAAATGGTTTTAATTGAGATTTGTTAAAATAAGCTAAATATAAACTAGGAATTCACAAACATAATCTATACATGTGTGGAGGTTGTGGTGTTAAAGGATAACCAACAGATGCCATTCCAATTTTTATTTGAATTTTTGTATATTTGTCTGTTTGTATATGAGAGATTAGTTTTATAAGGTATCACGGAAAAAGTACGAAACCAATATGGTTAACTTTTAAACTCAAATATTGTGTATAACTTGGAGTATCATTTAGTTTTTGTTTCATCGCAAACCACTCACTTTTACAAAAAATATAATCAATTAAAAATTCATCAGAATGACAGTCAGTCGCCGCACCCAAGGGGGAATATCCAAAGTTACAGTATATCAAAGTTGTAAAAAACCTTTAAAAAAGTAATTTCATACCCCTCCGAAACCATAGGGTACGATTATTTGGATTACCTTCATTCAAAAAAAAAATTGTCATCTGCATGGAAGAGAGGGGAATACTTGTCAGTCGCGTAAATGAACATGATTTTGCGATTAGGGCTAAATTCGAAACTATGGGTAGGTAATAGTCACGTGGTCAAAGGAACGATGGTGGTCCAATGTTGACAAACACCAATATTATAATGATCTTAATTTTGAAAAAGCTTATGCCTGAGGCAGGACTCGAAACCAATCCCTTTCGTGTTTAATATGTGACATCAAGCAAGACGAAATTCGAAACTGTGACTACCTAATATAGAGGGAAGGGGTAAAGGAACCATCATGACCTCGATTTTGGACCAGAATAACGAATTCCATGCAGAGGTCTATGTTGTTTTGGGTCTAAGATGATCCCAAAAATCGTCCCATGAGGTTTTGGTGCGGTACGAAATGACTTTCTTTTAAAGGTTTTTTTACTAATTTTACATGTTTTAATTTTGGACGCCCCCCACTACTGGAGCAGCTGACGCTCAGATCTTTTAAGAGGGGGTTTACGAGCGTGAGAACTTATTTTTGAACTCAAACATCGACATTTCCA
The DNA here is from genome assembly GCA_916701695.1 of Agrochola macilenta. Taxonomy (NCBI): domain Eukaryota; kingdom Metazoa; phylum Arthropoda; class Insecta; order Lepidoptera; family Noctuidae; genus Agrochola; species Agrochola macilenta. The sequence continues at coordinate 8,049,787 of OU753559.1, read as the reverse complement.
CTAACACAGCGTCATCACACAGTGTAGTGTACACATACCCAAAAACAAACGAAAAATTATGCGGCGTGACAGGAAAAATATACCTTCAGTGCGCGATTGTAAGTAAGTCGCCAAAAACGCGCAATGTACTAGCTATTAATTCACCGCACCGCGATGCACGCGTGCCCATTGTTTTAGGTCACAGTGTAATCGGTTGTATATTTTTATTGTTCGATTTAAACTTAAAATAATTACTTTAATAATTATATTATTATTTACTGTTTTCGAATAAAATGACACTCAATTTTGTTTAGGGATATTTTAAGGTATGTGAATGTTGCGAGGGGAGAAAAGAAAATCGAAATCATGTGTGATTCATTTGGAATGAAAAACAGATAATGTACATATTTCAATTACTGGATAAAACCGCCCAGCAGTGTGGCGACTGTATAAGAACAGTTAAGCGGATTTGTTTACTAAATATACTTCGTATATTGTATTTTATAATGGATTTCCGCAAAGTCACGCCTGAGTCACTTAACTATCTAGGTAGGTACTCTATCTAATATTGAAATATTGTTTACCTAGTCCCAAAATCGCCTTTATTCAGTAGCATTACTTTGAGTTTCTTGCATCCTCTTTTGCGTACGCGGCCAAATTGAAGCGAATTCTGACTGAACACCAGACTCATACCCGTGGCACAACCGCTCAGACTGACCAGAGGTCGCTCAAAGTTTAACACTTTCATATTTAACTAAAATTGAACACCGGTGTTTTATTAAACTTATTAAGTAGATACTCGTACATACAGTTAAAGTCTCCGTCACGAGAAGCTATAAATTTTGTAAATAAAGAACTTCTACTAAGTTACGTAGCGACAATTCAATCGACAACAAATAATGAACGCGTTTGAGTTCCAGTACCACGAAACATTAGATGATAGCGCTTTATATCGCTAAAATATAACCCTACCAAGTGAAATTGCTCGTTAGTGTCGTATTCGTATTACACGTATGTTGTATTGAGTTGATTATTATTTACCTATTCATTCAGTACGTACTCATCAGAGTTTTACCGTGCAATGAATTTGGGATTATTTGTTTCGCTACGTAACTTAGTAGAAGTTCTTTGTTAACAAAATGTATAGCTTCTCGTGACGGGGACTTTAGTAGTTTCGAGTATAGATGAACTGTTTGACTTGAATCTTAGGATTCAAGTCAAACAATTCGTGACAAATCAGAGTGCTGTTAGATGGGTCAAAGGTTTGATTTAATGCACCTATAATTTTACCTTGTTCTCTTCGCCAGCAATTTTCTATTTTTTATTTGTCTGTCTGTGATATCTTGTTTATACCTTTTTAGATAACTTTTTGTCGTAGTTGGGTTTTAGTTTTATAACTTTTATTTAAATTATTTTGGGGTGTTGTTATATATTTCTGAAATGTGCTAATTAAGCCATTTGATACCCAACATGGCATCATATATTTTTTTGTCTTTACTTAATGATCTTTAGCGGGCGCCATATTCCATAATGTTACGCCACATAGCCTATAAACAGCGGATGACCAAGACGCTTCCAACGATACCTCATTTGTCAAATTATGATGAGTAGTTTAGAAGTAATGAGGGAACAGATGAACATACATACATACATACCGGTCAAAAATCATAACCCTCCTTTTTGCTTCACCGTAGTCGGGTAAAAATAAGCAAATTAACGCAACTCTATGCCGGCTCCACTCTATCTTACAACAGTCCAACAATTCGTTCAACCTTCCACATTTAGAGAGATAGTTCGTGCATGTTTGACGATGTTGGACAGTCTGTTTTCATCGATCGTGAGTTGGGACAGACTGGAGTCAAGTTGGAGTGTTGGACTGTTGGACGATAGTGTGGAGCCGGCATTACAATCGAACCACTGTTTCCTACTAATCAACTGTCAATAAGTTTCATATAAGCTCGTAAAAAATCAACATGCACTGCTCGCACAAACAAACTTGTAGTTTGCATCGTGTATACAAAGCTAGGTACAAAATTTTTCTTCAGATCCTGATTGAAAACCAAGTAGGTATAGTTGAACGTACGTCGCCTAGGTGGAAACACTGTGACCTTGAGAGGCCAGCATATACCTACTGGTTTTGTAACCACTGACTGATCTTTTTGTCCTTTGGATATCAATACTACCAAGAAATATACTAAAAGCTACAATACGTAAAAGAACATCGAAAAGTCGATATACCTGAACGTTGAGCGTGCTTATCAAGCCAACCGGCTTGAATTGTATCTTCACGGGGCATTTCCCGTACGGATATATTAAACTTTTATTCGGTATTACCTTCAAAGAGGACAACGCGTTTTGTATGTCCATGGAGATTTGGTGCCGAATCTTATCATTTTTGTATGTTTGCAACATTTGTACTCTGAGAAGTTATACCAAAACTGCGTATTAAATCCATACTAGATACTACTTATAGAACACATAATAAATTGTCTATCTGAGCGTCCTGTAGGTAGTTTATAATAATATTAGCCTATTATTGTCCCACTGCAGGGCAACGGGTTCTTCTCATACAAAGTAGGCACGAGCATTTATCACCGCGTTTGGTGAAGATGAGTTGCCGATTTCAGACTTATATTAACTATGAGGGTTTTCTCACGAAGTTTTTCCTTCACCTTTGACAGTAATGTTCGAGATAAACTCAGAAAGTACCTACATAATATGACTTGAAAAAGTCACATTGGTGCCCGGATTTGAACTTGAGGGTTTAATCCGAGCACCAATGTGACTTTTTCGTTACAATAATTTTTGAATACTAAATTATTTAAATAATAATAGAATTTCTTAATAACTAATAATAACGAAGGGGAACTACCTCGATGGCCCACCGTCAGACTGCTGAACTGCTGCTACAGGACTGAGACAAACACTGGTAGTGTCAGACTTGGTCGTATCTTCTACTACAGGATACATTTCTCTAAATATGTATTCGGCTTCAATTGGTATTTTACTATGATTCATCACTTCTATTGTGCGAATAAACTTTTTTCCCACTCTTACGTGCCCTAAGTCAAAGCTCTTTTGGCAACCTTCATAAAGATCGAACAGAAGAGGAACTCCTGGAAAACAGGCAAAAAAAATAATAATGATAATATTCCCAATGAATGGAAAATATCCTTTAAAACAAGACGGACCTTCTCCTTTAACAATAACATTTTCTTCACAGAGCGAGTTCACCCAAAACTGTAAGGTGAATTCATATGTTTTTACTTGCTTCGGTCGGAAGTAGATTGCTATTTTCAGACGTTTTCCAGGTTTGACACTCGATACTTTTTCGTAATCCACGAACAGTTCCGGTGTACTTGGAAAGTTTAAGTCGATACTGTAATTAAGAAGAAAATGTACTTTCTACCCATAGGCTATTATTACAACAGTCAGCGATCTACAAAACGGTTGTGGAAAATTAGTTTGGCATCGAGAATAAAATAAAGGACTTCCTTACATTATGGGCACTTTATCATCGTTAGTAAATGCAATGTTTTTCTTGTAAGTAGGATCCGGTGCATTGATAAAGCACCTGGAAAAATTAAATTCCTTGTACGAAAAATGATATAAAGGCTTTTCAATTTCTGCATGAATGAAAATACTGTATTCCGGTCCATCTGAAATCTAAACAAAGAAATAATTGCGACCAATCATTTTAATTACACATACATATTTGAATCATAAATGATATTCCGAAACGGAAATCAACGACGTGTTTGATTAAACGTATTTCAAGTGATCCGATTGGTTGTCCAAAAGTTTCAGTTTTTCATTGTAAAGTGTCACGAATAAACGTTAAGTTACTTAACTAATGCAAAATGTAAATCAGCCTTTATAGCAAGAAAACAGCTGTCTCGAATAATTGACGGTTCGATTGCGATTGGGATCTTCTAAGATCTCAATCGCAAGTGCTTACACGAAATTATAAAAAAATATAACCTGGTACGTACAGATAGGGTGACAGGGAATGCTTGGACTGGCACTTGCGTGACAGTGAAGTACAAAGTACATTCCACTTTGTTAGCGGGCGTGACGTGCCCGCTCTTCGGCTCCACTGTCAGCTGCATGTACTTCTTGACGTGAGAACCATTGTAACTCCAATCGAAGAAAAACGTTGCCGAGCCATCGTTTTTTATAATAAACGGTATTGTTCTTTCATATGTTGAAGCAGTCTAAAATATATTGTATACTTGCATAAATTAATTGCAATCGAAAGATTTAATCAATATAGATATAAAAATCTGTCTGACTCATCAACGCCCAGCCCATGCTGAAATTTTGCACAGACGTTCTCTTTAAGTAGACAAGGAATACGACCGGAATATTCGAATATCCCACAAGATTGAGAATAAAAGGCGGACGAAATCGCTGGCAAAGTCTTATATATGATATATTTTTATCTACTTTTATCTTTAGATTGAGCTATTACAGGAATATCAAAACAAACCTGATCTAAATGTATATTGGTAATAGCTTCACTGTTAAGTATATGTTCATTGCCAATTAAATAGTAGATCACTTTAGGCTTAATAGAAAAGCTAAGCGCATTGACGCACAGCGTCAAAAACTTTGTCAAATACGTTACATTACAGAATATTTTGTACGACAGTGGGCCATCCTGGATCGGAGTGTATATTATTCTGAAAAAGGGAAATTTAAGACCGAAGAAGTTAAGAAATAAAACAACAAAAGTACATTACGGAAAAATCTTACTTGATTGGTGTTTCAGTCCTTGCTTTCAACGTTCCAGAATTTGGTTGGCAAATAACAGGCGTCTTTCCAGATTCGTTACACAACGAATTGCCTTTGAATTCAAATTTGAGATCTTCGGTCTCATTGTTTTTTAATAAAACGATGTTCGTCGACGTGAAGCCAACTAGAGAGTTCCTTATGATAAGAATTGTCGGAACGAATACAACTTCAGGCTCTCTTACCAAACCAACAACTAATATATTCATGTGTAGGTTATGACTTGGTATTAGGAACATCCATTGCGATTCGTAATCCTACAAAGTTAAGTATAGGTTTATCTTAATCTTAAAGTTTACAGCTAGAACAAGCATTTAACAATAAATAAATTGATTACCTACCCCAGGGGCAGTAGGAGAAAACGTAAAAGTTACTTCGGTAGACGTGCCGCCTTCTACGTATCCCTTCAACATGTTGCAATGAACTGGTATGAGCTCCGGCTTATCAGTAAGTATCATTTCGAATATAAATTCATACGCTTCGCTAGTTGGGTTTATCACATTGAATGTTCTAAAATGATATAAAATAAAAGAATACGTGACGCCACATGGTTATCATGATTCAAAGCGTTCAAAGTGTTCACCGTGAGCACAATAATTTGTTCAATTAAATAAAACCGTCCTTATTTCTACGACATAAAGGTGCTGTCTATGTCACATTGCTACTATGGACGTGCGGTAGCCAGTACCTTAACCACGGTATTTTTCGAACTGTCAAGAAATTAGGATAGCAATACAAACTTTTTGTAACATCCTGATCCCAATACATTGAACTCCAAAACAGTTAAATGTGGAGGTAAAGCAACTCCTGTGATCCGTCTTCTGCCTGAAGTTAAATAAGTGCTCTCCTCGATGTCTAAGTGGACGTAAGGTATTACTGAGCGCACCGTTAGTTTGCACGCTGTGTTTTGATCGTACGGATCTAGATTATCTGAATAGAAGAATGAAAGTGTTATTAGAAGATAACAATAGAAACAAAGAAAAGACGCAAGAAAAAACACAAACAATAAAATGACAAAGTTGGGATAAAATAATTACGAGTATGTCCATTTTACAGGCTGGATTTTTAAGATGGACCAGTAAGGACAGCTACCTTAACCGTTGCTACAGGAAAACGGTCTTAGGAGACTGTCCTTGACTTTTTGAGAAATTTTTATCTGCGTTCACAGATAAAAAAAAAAAATACAATCTGCAAGAAAATAGGCAGTTTTCACAAAAACTTTTTTTTACGTCAATCGATCCTGTTTCTTATAAGGATCAAAAAAAATTTTTTTTTACATGTTGGGTTTTTTTAAATGTTGTATATTCAGTTACCTATAGTACTTTTGAGCCTCACTCTATAGTCAAATGCATCAAGAGGCGCAAATGTGACTCTGAAAACTCTGGTTTCGTCAGGCTTCAAGCAATCTTTAACAGGCTCTATTGAGAACGGCAGGTCAACCTCAAACCATGTGTCGACGCTCTCTCTGCCCTGACTATTACTGAACAGCGTTACATTGCTAGGATCTGATAATGAGAAATTCAGGTATATAATATGAATAAAAAGCTGCCTTTGTTTTATTTGAACAAAGGCAGTTTATGAAATTATGATAAATAAATTATTTATAAATTCTTAGAAAAGAAAAATGTATATTTTTGCGTTTCGTTTAGGTATTCTACATAATTATACTTTACCTTTTTCAACCGGAAGGTTAGGCATAACGTCATTTCCGTTTATTGTAGTACCTGTGCACTCATTATTTGGGCCCAAGTCATTGAAGTCCTCGGCCATTACCTAATAAATTCATGCAGATTTACAAAATATTGTAAAAAAATATCATCAAAGTCATCAAACTAGTATAACTACGCCGTAGACATGTAGGTACGCGGCCGCGGTGCTGGTTGCGTTGAAACCTCGTAGCAGTCGTAGCAGAGATGCCCCGCGTAGCAACTGGTCCGCTACGCGTCTACGCCGCCGTCTAAAATGAGAGTACTCCACGCATGCCCGCGGAAGCATTCGTGAATCGTGTGTAACTTAACAGTGCAAGTTGTTAATGTATTGTTAGCTGCATCTCCAACCTACACCCCTCCGGCCAGCCCGGAACATATGATCGAGTCCATATAAGACCGTGCGCACCGTGACCACCGATTCATTCCTAAACCCGGCGGCGCGCACTTTGCTATTCCCTATCGTTTCTTGTTGTAACTTAAATTGTTTGATTAAAGTCTTTCTTTGTTAACTTTAAATAAGTGTTTCATTAAATTCCTAAAATCAGAAGTGGGATACGTCTCTCGTTTTCCCACATAATTTTTTATTTTATTTAATAAAATGTCGAATAATACCGTCCCCAGATAAAAACGTAGACGTGAGTGCACGCCACCGCCGCCTGACCTAACTCATACTTTAGACGCAATACTCAATAGGGTCTCTGCCTTGGAGCGGTCTTCAGTTTCAGAACCGCGATCGAGCGTGGGGGAGCGGCCGTGCCCTGCCATCGCCGGCATGGCCGGCCCTCCCGCTGTCGCGCGACCTGTCCCGACGCCGTTGGCGCCGGCGCTGTCGTTGCCGCCTTCGCCTCGGCGTCGGCTGCGGGGGACGTTGCGGAGCGTCTTATCGATGCGCTAAGGAGCTTGGGCCCGGTGGGATCAAGCCATTATTACGTCTCTGACTTCGACCCTAGTGTTCGTGACGTCATTGCATGGTGTGAGGAAGTGGACCGCGCTGAATTTATGAATGGATGGGACGACAAAGAGTGTCTGGCCCGTGTCGGTTTGTGTCTGGGGGGTGAATCTCACTCGTGGTTGCGCGATTGGACCGAGACGGATCGTGCTTGGTCAGCCTTTGGGTTACAATTGGGATCGCTTTGTCCACGACGTGTCGATGTGGCAAGTGTCCTGTATGACGTCATGTGCTCTGGGTCGGATAAATATTCCACATGCGCGGAATGCGCCCGTGAATCCTTGTTGCGATTGCGTATTATTAGGGGACTAAGTAATGATCTAATATGTGCAGTGATTGTGCGCGGTATTGGGGATCCGCAGATTCGTGCTGCGGCTATGAATGCAGGATTAACTACCGAAACTATTGTGGAATTTTTGTCAATTTGTGTCGTGCCAGGTAAAATCAATTCAGATATGAACGGAAACTTTGTTGATGCTCGTTATGGTCGAACTACTGGCGGGCGCGATGGCGGCGGTAATAGTAGTCCTACAGTCATTGATAAAAAAGAAACTGTGAAGTGTTTTTCGTGCTGCGCTCACGGTTATGGGAGCGGCGCATGTCCTGAATGACCTAAAATTTGTAATGGTTCGAGTTCTAAAGTCGAAAGTGGTGGTCGGGGTGCCTACTAATGCTGATTCCCCGAGCGCTTTTGTGGGAACAGTGGGGCATACAGGGGAGGGGTGTTTTGCGGTCGGAGTCGCGCAGTGAATCCAGTGTGAATTTTTGTCGCGAGGGGGTGATGGGGCGGGCCGTGGCGTGCGGCCGCAGTGCTGTGTGGTGGACCTGCGGACGTCTTAATTGCCGGCGGCTCGTCTGTATCCCTCATGTCTTGCGAACTTCTCATACGGTTTTCTTGGGAGAACCATTAGCAATGGTCGGGTTGGGCCGAGCAATCTTGAAATAGAAGCCTTAACTAGGTCACCGACGCCAGGGACGATTAAACGGGTGCGTCAATTACTCGGCCTTGCCGGATATTTTGGATGGTGCATCCAGTGGTATACCACTTTGATGGCACCTATCGCGGCCCTAACACTTGAAGACAAAGTTTGTTTCGGCGTGAAAATAGGAGTCGTTCGGCGCCAAAAGTGTTCGCGGTGGATGACTTGGCTTGTGTAATTAAGGGATCACAGTCGATTGGCAGGCTGGACAGCGGTGTGCGCGGACCGTATCGTATCACTAAGGTTTTGCCAGGTGGTCCGTACGGGCTTCGGTTGGTGACGGGTTCATGAGATGTGGACACGCGGGCTGCCGCCGAATATAGTGCTGCCACGGCATGGTGAATGGACGCCGGTGCTGTGCTGCATTCTTCGAATGCAAGTTTTAGTTGAGGGGAAAGAACAACAATACTGTTCATGTGTTGTTTTCCATCCACTTTTGTCATAGGTGCGTTTTGCTTCTTTGTTGACATTGGCAAGTGTCATTCGCCGTTGTGCGTTGTAGTTATGCTAACCAGACGAATTGTTATGACTTTATGAGTGACACGGCTTGCAGCGTAATACGACGACGCATGGGCGCGCGGCACTTGTCGCTGTGCGGCGGGCGTCACGGTGTGCTTGGGCCGGTTGATTGCGAAGGGTTGTTCATGGTGGACAAGCCTCACACGTGTCAAACCTTTGTTGGGGTTATGAGCCGATCTATTCATTCATTGTTTGGTATATTTGGTCCAAGATTACATTTCTAGGAGCTTTGGTTGAATGTATGATCTTTATTGTTTCTGAGTCATGAGTAATCACCAAAATAACGAGTTCCTACTGTAGCGGTTCTTTGTCCTACGCCTTTAGCGTTGTTCCTACCAATAGGTGGCAGTCGTGGCCCGGAAGGTGCCCGTGTCTGTATGGCATTCGGGGCGTGACTGGTGAAGTGCTGTGTGAAGCCTGAGGACTGGCGTTGCCTATTTATACCATGTAAGCCCATTGCAGTGGCATAGGGTTTTGGTTGGTGTGGTGGCGGTCGTGACCCGGAGGGTGCCCGTGTCTGTATGACATTCAGGGCGTGACTGGTGAAGTGCTGTGTGAAGCCTGAGGGCTAGCGTTGCCTATTTATGCCATGTGGGCCCATTGCGGTAGCATAAGGTTTTGGTTGGTATGGTGGCAGTCGTGACCCGGAAAGTGCCCGTGTCTGTGTGGCGTTCGGGGCGTGACTGGTGAAGTACTGTGTAAAGCCTGAGGACAAGCGTTGCCTATTTATACCATGTAAGCCCATTGCAGTAGCATAAGGTTTTGGTTGGTATGGTAACAGTCGTGACCCAGAAAGTACCCGTGTCTGTATGACATTCGGGGCGTGACTGGTAAAGTACTGTGTAAAGCCTGAGGACAAGCCCATTGCAGCAGCATAAGGTTTTGGTTGGTATTATGGCAAGTGAGCTCATTGATGGCCTTAATGAGGTTTTGAGTTAGTATGGCATATGTTTTACATACAGCGGGAAGGTGTTCGTTATCAAGGTGTATTTTGTTTGAACTTACAGTATTTTGAAGCAATTCTCGTCTGATTAGCATTTGATCGAGTAAACAGTAACTCATTCGTCTAAGCTCATGGCCAAAAATAACATCAGTTATCTGCTGTCATATCTAACATTTAGATGCTCACTCTTTGTTTTTGACGTGCAGGTTCTGATGATGAGGATAATGAAGTGGATCCACAGCCGAGCACCTCGTCGGCAACACCCAGCAATGACGAGTCGGAGGTAGCTCCCGCTGAAGAGGCTCCGGTGGTTGCCGAGGCCTGCGAGGACGCTGGCACGTCAGGAGAGGCCGTGTTAGCTGCATCTCCAACCTACACCCCTCCGGCCAGCCCGGAACATATGATCGAGTCCATATAAGACCGTGCGCACCGTGACCACCGATTCATTCCTAAACCCGGCGGCGCGGACTTTGCTATTCCCTATCGTTTCTTGTTGTAACTTAAATTGTTTGATTAAAGTCTTTCTTTGTTAACTTTAAATAAGTGTTTCATTAAATTCCTAAAAGTATGATATTTTGTGTAAACATAGTTGTGATAAAGTTACAAAATAAAGGGTTCGATTGTCTTTTCTATCATCATGAAATTTGATCTGATATTATATTAAGATGACTTTACATAATTTTATTTTCATAAAAACGAAGTTTTTAATGTTATAGGGGAGTTTGGTTTCAAATGTTTTTGACATAATTGCACTTGCCTTCTATATTCTATTGATTTTCACTACATGTTCTCTTCCCGATTAAACTCTCTTCATACATGAGTAAGTCGCATGTACTACCCTAAACTACTTATAGAATAGAATAGAATATTCTTTATTATGTACACCATAAAAGTTACAGATATAAATGTAGACATTTTACATAGGGTGACACAATGGGCGGTCTTATCGCTAAAACCGATCTTTTACAGACACCTTTGGATGGATTAAAGTAAGAAGGAGACAATACTGCAAGTGCAGTGGTGTACCAATTACATACACAATAAATACATACATTCATAAAGCATATACTTATCTATATATATACAATAATAAACATGAAACAAGATCAAGGAACTATATGTAATGATGATGTTTATTTATTTATTTATTTATTTATATATACTTTATTGTACACCAGATTATACATTACATAAAGAAAAAGTAATACACTACAAAATATACAATGGGTGGCCTTATGGATGTTTAAGGAGAGAGGAAATGTTTTTACTTATTTTAAACATTAAGGCCAACTTGCACGTTCAGTCGGGTTAGTTAAATAAATGTAGAATTTGTAAACTCGGAGTTTAGTGCCTTAACTCTCCTACATCGCTGGGTTAAATATTTTGAAGGTTTAAGGAATTATTTGATTAACACACATAAAATGACAAATGATCGCAATAGGTTTCATTTTGACAGTTCACCCACGTTCATTGCGTTTCGCGTTTGAGCAGACGAATTTTTTAAATCTATGAAGCAGTGGATTAGCCGTATCCATCAAAACTCTCGGAATGTGATTGAAAGTCCTCCAAACTCCGAGTTATTTGGGATAACCCATGAACGCACAAGTAGGCCTAAGTTGAGTTGTGGCTGTGCTGCAGTCATTCTTCAAAACTCAAACTCAATTTCTTTATATCCAAAATTGTTAACCAAATTTTAACCAGGCTTAGATTAAGATTTCATAATCTTTAAGTTTATTACTAATTTTCATTTTCAAATATCTTTATTTAACATCTGTACAATTAACAAAAATGCACTAATTCTAAGCCACATTAACTGATTATAATTAAGATACTTTATGAATCTAGCGATTCATCTTTCAAAGCTTTTATTATTTTTTAACTATTAACAACTTAAACATAACACACAATAATCATGGGTACATGATGACAGTTACGCAAATTATTTAGCTAGTTATAATTTACTGATTGCATGTAGCTGTAGGTATGACAAGAAAATAATAATGTTAAGTTTATTACTAATACATACAGAGTGAGGAACCTTGATCTAAAAAGGACAATACCTGTGACTCTTTAATTTCGTGTTTGTCTATTCTGGCTGGAAATTCATCGTCAATTTGGAAACTCCACGTTATTTTCATCGGAACACGACCAACGTTTTCCACAGTGAAGTCGAAATGTCTTGTCTGTATATTAAAACCAAAAATACTGAGATCTCCATCTACTTAATATAAAAGTGGTAATTATTTAAATGACGAATAGTTCACCTGATATATAAACGTGTCGCGTAATTGTTTATTCTCAGGTAATGTAGAAACGTATTTTGTGTATTCCGTTTGTGCTGAATAAACTATAACCATGTTTAATTTTCCTAGGAAATAATCTAATGGTGCAATAGTTTGTTCATCAATAATAGTTTCGCATCTTTGATTAAGGCTCAAATTCCTGAAAACATTTTTAATAAGACATCAATAGTTTATTTTGAATAGTTTCACGGCAGAAATAGTCAGAAATAATCGGTCTAGTGTTCTCAGTGCTGGGACACAGGCCTACTCGCAGTGAGAGAGAGTGGCTCTAATCCACCACGCGGGCACAGTGCGGGTTGGTGTCGATGATTGATGGAGGACATATTCTCATGTTGGCTTGCCTGCCTACCCTGACAGGAGTACCTGATGAACGAGAACCTAAAGGTTTGCTGTATCAATGTAACTTACGTATTGTGATCGAACAGGGTGGCTATTTGACGATTGTCCCAAGTGGTTCCTTTCACATCAAGTGTGAGAGAATCATCACTAATTGCCACTAAGGCACAATATAGGAATTCCTTTAAATAAAATGTATAATTTGAAATACTTTGCAATAAAGTTTAAAAAAAAAAAAACACCAATAATTCTTACTTTTCGTAACGTAATAGGATGGGCCGAGAAGAAAATAATTTCTAGGTCCTTCTCTTCACCTGGGGAAATGTACCCCATCGACGGTTTTATGACTAAACAGTCTACTTCGGTCCAGGTAAACTTGTACAACTTTTCAGAATTATTGACCATTACAACTGATCTCCTTTGTAAGGAACATAGCTCACAACCACCTGGAATAAAAAATCCAGCATAATACTTGCAATTGTATATGCGATTTCTGGCTATTAGATGGTACGGACAACCGGGCGTCAGTAATTATACTTGAACTAAGAAGACCGCACTTTACTACGAAAAAAGGGCGCTGCCAACGTCAAATCGATACCGACGTGCGGTTGACTGTACCTATGAAAAAATTACACTTTACCAAAATTTAATACGTATTTTAAAAGAGAGTTTTCCGATCTTGATCTTGAGCTTGAATCCCTGATTGAACCAGCGGATAACCGTTTCGACTTCTTGGTCTCTACTTTTTGTTTTTTCTTATCGATAGAGCTTTTACTTTTTTTTTCTACTGTGGATACGGTAGAAATGGTCCTGTTTACAGAAAAACAAACTTAATAACCGGCGTTTTGGCATGAATATGTTAATGTTCCAGATTTAATAAAATAAAGGTTTTAAAACCGGAACACAGGGAAGTGCTGCAGAAAACATAAATAAGCAAATTGTTTAAGAAAACGAACCCTTCTACGGATGCCTTACTATACAGATCAAGGTCTGTGTCCATGGAAAGCATTTCTAGACCCATTAATATAACGTCTTCCATAAATGATTCACCTTCACACATGATCTAAAAGAAATAAAAATATATCTAAAGTTAGGTTTCAAAATAAAACTAATAATAATCTAGCCTGTATTCGTAGACCTTTAACAGTCGTTATCAAGTGTATCGGTTACCCAGTAACTGGTTTGTGGAGGTCAGATAGGCAGTTGCTCCATGTAAAATGCTCGTATTCAGCTCTATCTGGTTAGACTGGAAGCCGACCCCAACATAGTTGGGAAAAGGTTAGGCAGAATGATTTGAATGATCACCTAGACTTTAAAATTATTAAAAATATTGATATGATCACATACTCGTAAGCTGACTTCGAATACTCAATGGTAGGTTTCCCAAATGCATTAAAGGTAACAAGTAATTAAAAACATAGGTTAGTCTACTTACGGTAAAATATTCGTAAGGATTGTTTTTAATCGTCATATTTACTTCACACCTAGTTCGGTCCTTCCTTATTGGATTGTAATAAACATTTAATGTAATTGTTTCATTTGGTTTCAGAATAACTATCATTTTTAAATTGGTTTCAACTGAAAAGTTGTGATTACTTAGTACTTAGATATACAATATAATTCATATTCCGAATGAGCACATTTTTACCCGATTGCGGAGAACCCAAAAAAGGACGGTTATGTGTTTGACCTGTATGTATGTTTGTATGGCCCTACTAAACGGTTGAACTTTTGATGAATGATGGGTCGTTAGATTCGTCTATATTGCGCAAGTGTCACTGGGTGTATATAAATTTTAAAAAATCAATTTGGCGGAGATTTGGCGCCAAAACGTGTGGTTTCAAAGTGCCCCAAACCTATCGAGTGGGGTATCAAAATGAAGGGTATTAAAAGGTATTATACATATATATTATACAGGATGGATTTTTGAGATGGGGCAGCAAGGACAGCTACCTTAAACGTTATAGCTACAGGTAAACGGTCTTAGGAGACTGTCCATAACTTTTTGAAAGATTTCGATCTGCAGTCACAGATTTTGAAAAAAATCTACAGTCAGCAAGAAAATGGGCAGTTGTCACAAAAACTTTTTTTGATGCCAATCGATCCTGTTTCTTATAAGGATCAAAAAAGTCTTCTGGACCAATTGAGGTTTGAGTACTAGAAAAGTCAGAAATCACAAAAAACTTTCCATACATTTCGTAAGAAATGTGACTCAAACTTACTATTTTACGATGATAGACTGGCCGAAACTAAATTAAAAACAAATTGAACTTCAAATTTCGAACGAAAAAAAAAAGTTAGAACCTTTGTTGTTTTTGAAAAAACTTTTTACATTGGTAGTATTTTTTTTGCAATTTCTGTCTTTTGTAGACGACAGTCTTTTTTAACGTTTTCCAAACAAGTCTGGAAGTTATAAATAATTTGAGGTAATTTTTAGACATCCGTATTTCAAAAAGAAAATACGGAACATACGGAACCCTTTTAGGATCACATCGTTGTCCGTCCGTCAGTCTCTCATGACCCTCAGGAACGCTTGGAGGTATCAAGTTGAAATAACATCAAATACGTAGGTCTGTGGTCCCTTGAAGTTTAAAAAAATCAAGCTTCTAAGTCAACGCAATAAAAAATACGGCATAATTATTTTGATACTTGCAAATAAATCAAAATCTACAGGGTACTTCCCGTTAACCTAGAATGATGAAATTAGTCAAGAAGCAAGGCTTCATAACACAAGTAAAGGGATAAGTCCGAAAATCGATAATTTGTAGTTTTACCACACAAAAAAAAAACGTTTACAAACTTACACTTGCAGAGAATTGACCGTAAAGTATATCGATGTATGGAAGTATGTACATGTTTTTCAACTACAATGTTATAAGTTTGTTTTTGAGATAAACTCATCCCAACTACGGAACCCTTCATTGTGCGTGGTCCGACCGACACGCACTTGGCTGGTTTTTTTCTCAGAACGTCGGATATCACAAGCAACGAACTAAGTATCTTGTTCTTATTAAATAAAATTATAACGCGTATTCGTTCGAAGTTTAAATATTTTGTTTCTGTTTGGCTAGTCTGTCTATCATAATAAAGTATGTTGGAGATTTTTTCTTACGAAATGTATGGGAAAAGTTTTTTGTGATTTCTGCCTTTTCTAGTACTCAAACCTCAGTTGGTCTAGAGAGTTTTTTCATCCTTATAAGAAACAGGATCGATTGGCATCAAAAAAAGTTTTTGTGAAAACTGCCCATTTTCTTGCTGACTGTATTTTTTTTTCAAAATCTGTGAATGCAGATCATAATTTCTCAAAAAGTTAAGGACAGTCTCCTAAGACCGTTTTCTTCTAGCGACAACGGTTAAGGTAGCTGTCCTTACTGCCCCATCTCAAAAATCCACCCTGTATATTATAAAATATAGACAAAAATCATTCCAAACACTTTTTTTACATATAGGATTACCTATATGTAAAAAATTTTTTGGAATGATTTTTGATGAATGAGAAATGATAAAAAAAAATCCTAACTAACAAGTGTAAAATAAAAAAAGTAAAGGACATGGACCGATTTGGTTCAAATGCTGCCCAGACATAGGAGTACTTCCAAAAGGTTCCTAGCATCATTAAATACATTTAAAAAAAAAAAAAACGTTCCCAGAGTTAAAAAGTTTTGTGTTTTGTGATTTACGGTTGTTTTGGTACTTTTATTTATTTATTTTGTTATTGGTTATCTATAAGATAGCGTCGTTGAGTTTAAATTCTTTAGTTTTATATTGACAAGTGCTATACCCTCAGATGGCGTCCAGGGGCCGATGATGAAACCAGATGGTGGCCAAAGGGACTCCTCAATCAAACATGACAGCATTACGAGTTTGGACTCGTTGGCTTTGTCATGACAAGTATAATAAGGTTGTTTCCAGATTTTGATCATGCAGCCGGAAGGTCACCATAGGAATTACTCAACCAAACAAGATAGCACAATTATGAGTTTTGTAATGTAGCCATTAGCTACTTTTATGCAGACCTCAAAATCACTGCAGTTTTACGAATGCCTATTACATTGATATAATAGACAGTTCCCATGCACGCGATTTCATAAACATAGATACAGAGCTACTGAATGTTGCCAATAACTTGGCGGATTACGTCGACGAAACAAAGCCAATTTCGAAAATATTACTGTTGAGCAGAATAATGTTACTGTATTTCCAATATTGACAGGTGAAGAATTGACTCTTTTCGCTGCACATCAAATAATATAATATAATAAATAACATATAACAATAATATATAAATCGCGCCTAGTTATTATAGTGAACATGTACGCAGCAGTTCTAAAAGTAGTACTGAGCAATAACTTTGTATTTTTATCAAGATACTGGTTATTATTATACCATTTTAGAATCTGCATTAAATAGGCAATTTTAGAAAATAATGGGCTACCGCAGTGCATTTTTTTTTCGATATAGGGGCCCAAAAGTGCATAATTCCGTAAAAAAAATGTTAAAATATAAGAATAAGTATTTTTTGCAATGTTATCTTAGTTTGTAATAAAAAATCTTGATACTGGTACGTAGTATTATATTATCTGTGATACTGGTTTGATAATACAAATATTCAGGAGTGACATAAAAAAACAAAACGAGAATAAGTCACCAATTGTAGAAATGGCAGCTGATTTTGTAAGAGTAAGTACGATTTTTATTTAAAATATCAATAATTTGGTCATCCATGGGCATATGGCGATATAAGTGGGGTAAATGATAGATAATAATCTGACCGATCGACAGTTTCAGGGTTATCCATTATTTACGCCACACTCTGTATATTATAAAAAATCTCGGTAGGTCCCATTTGTTCTATGGAACATGACGTAATAGAACAAATTGAGAAAATATTGTCCGTATTTGTACTATAGAACTACATACTAGCTTTTGCTCCTGTTTTTATTTGTCTGTGAATGCACAGAACTAAATGGGAATCGCTTTTCCCAAATTCTTCCATGATGTGATATATAAGACTTGAATGACATTAATCACTGGCGTTAATACCAGGTACAGTTCACTATCAAAAATCTGAACCAACTCACTACACAATATTTTTATTTTGAAAAATAAAAGCAAAACAGTAGTTTAACAATACGTGTTTCTGTAACTACTAACTAAAATCAATTCTTCAAGTGGTAGCAAATCATTCTCGAGTGGCCAGTTTACATATCAACTTTAAGAAGTTTATATACTTAGTTTGTTCTATGGAACAATGAGACAAAAAGTACAAACTGTTCTATAGTACAAATAGGGACAATATTTTCTCAATTTGTTCTATTACGTCATGTTCCACAGAACAGATAAAAGAGGTTAGAAAGGAAATAGTCCCTGATTTGTATTAGAATGAGTATCGCCGCATATCTCCCACTCTTTAACTCACCTAAAAGCAAGAGACCAATAGTACGCGCATTACGCACACAAATAAACCACACGTACTTAGATCGCGAGTTTGCTATTGGTTGTCACACTAACGCAAACACTGCGCTTGACGTACACTCACACACGCGCAAAAGCAATTTATTTCTCATACATGTTACAGTAACCAAAAGGTCGATTATTTATATCGATAAAATTACTGTAATTTTTAAGTTTTGAAATTTTTCGCTATAATTTCGGGAAGGGGGACAATTAGTGTGGACTTCTTTTATCAGGATCTGCTGGAAACCTACAATATTTTCATTATAAATGAGGTTGGTCACCTCAAACCAAATTTTAGACGAAAAACCCACTCATAAACTAAATTAATAACCCACAATAAACAATAATTCGTAAACAAAGTTATTTTAATTATAATATTACTGATAATATCATTTAATTTTGTATCAAACACCCAATGACATACTTAATATCGACATTGTTTACAACTTAGTACAACACTATCGATACGCGTGGATTTCGCGGAATTTCGCCTTTGGCTCGGTACACACGACGTTCGTAGTGAACGCAATACATTGCGCGATCACTCATCTAACTACAAGATGGTACCCATGCATTGCAACCAATGTATAATTTTGCATCTGTTAGCGATTTTATCGTTTTTGTCTACAAACTACATAATACTATTGTAATAATTACAAATATTGCTTGTATTTTAAGGTTTTTGGACTTACCGGTGAAATGAAATCCCTTCCCGGGCTACACTACACACCTGGCTTCTTTTCCGACACGTTATGATAGCGCAAGACGGCATAATTCTTTTTTTTCGCGGAGCTTCCCACGTTATCACAATATGAGCGCGACTGTTGGCCGGTGAACAAAAATTCGGTTAACTATGAGCGTTTACTCATATGTGCGGCGCGCCTGCCCCGCCCACAAGGCCCTTCTAACCTCTTTTATCTGTTCTGTGTCATGTTCCATAGAACAAATGGGACCTACCGAAAAATCTACCATTGCTACTACTGATTCATCAGGATAATCGTTGATTATAGTGGATAAAAAACTATTGCTGCTCATGTTTCACGGGTCGGAGAAAATTAGGCAGTTGTGCCCACGTTATGTGCCTAGTTTGGTTTAAGGGTGGTCTATTACGTAGGCACCAAGACGTTGTTAGGCACCCTGCTTTACCCGGCTTGGGCGGGGAACCGATCGGCGGCAGTGATCTCTCGCGTCCAGCTTTGGTCCAGGCCATGATACGGAGAGAGAGGGCGTGGGAAGCCGTCACCTCCTTCTGCGAAGCAGTAATGCTTGTGAAGGAGGAGGCGGAACGCGTGAGGGAGATGCAAATTTCGCGCCCTCACGGCCCTAGCCGCCGCAGGAGACGCCCTGGGCGTCGGGAAACGCAGGCCGATTCCCGGCCACCGTAGGTGCGGGCTTGCGGACGGTGAACAATGGGAAGCTCGCCGTCCGATAAGGACCAGGCCCGGGTCGATGGCGCGTTGTGTTTGTCGGGGTCCGCTAGGACCGATGTTTGCCGGGGTCCGGGAAAGTCCGAAAGGGATACCGTGGCCCCTGGCAACGTACAGGCAACTCAAGGAACACGGGTGGGTTTTAATCAGTAAGAGTCTGAAACGCCCTCCCGCTCCACTCAGAGCAGGAGAAGTTATTTGATAATTTTCCACCCTAAAAAGAAAAAAACCGCACAATTTATGAATAATGGGTGCTACATGGGCCCGATGTAGACCTTTAACGGTAACCGAAGGTTTTGTCTTTGCGATTATGGACGAAGTTGACGAACAACTACCGGAAATATATTATGAAGGACGGCACTGTTGACATTTGTCAGGCATTGCACCGTCCGGGGGAATCAATCCGACACATTATTTCTAGCTGTTTTCGACTGGCTGACTGAGACTTCTTGCATAGGCACAACCTTGTAGTCAGGATTATCCATCGGCAACTTGCTCTGAAATACAATCTTATGGAACCGAAAATACCGTACTATAGGTATGTGCCCGACCCAGTTCTCGAAAATGCCAATATCACATTGTATTGGGATCGATCTATCTAGCTATTTTCATTTTCCGTTCAAGACTTGTTCGCGACGTATTAAAAAAAGTGGTTTATTGTTGCCAATGAGCTAGAAATAGTGGTGATAGATCGATTAAAGCGTCGCATAATGATTATTGATATAAAGCGTTCCGATCATGATGAGAACGTCGTGAAAGCCAAAAAAGATAAACAAATTAGGTATCATGACTTGGCTCGCGAGGTTGTCGACATGTGGGATGTGGATGCAACAGTCATTGTGCCGACCAACGCCTGAGGAGCCTATCGATAGGCAGCTGGATCAAGATCTTGATCCAGAAAGCGGTATTTCTGGTCACAGCGCGTATCGTTGGAGGTTCCTCTCTCAGGAGCCCTGACCTCCCGGTAGCTTAGACCCTGTTCTCGATACCGGATCTACCTATATACATATATAAATCAGTGTGTTTGTTTGTTTGTCCTCTATGGACTCCGACAGAGCTGGACCAATTTTGATGAAACTTTGGTTAGGTGTTCTGAGGACGCCTGCGAGAGTTTCCGGACCAAAATATTTATATTTAAAAACAAGTGGTATTGGAACGCAGTGCAGCTAGTTAATTTATAAAATGCGCCACGTTTGTCATTATTCATCAATAAAAAGAACTCAACAAAATATACTTTTTCTCAAAATTCCTCGGATAGATTTTGACGAGGTTTGGTTTATAGACTATAAGCCCGAAGAAGATAATGCACTGTCCATTCTGGGCAGCACTTGGTTCAACTCCCATATATGGATGGTCAATGTCCTTTAAAAACTCAAAAATCCGGCTGCGTAAAAAGTGAAATTTAAAAAAGATAGAAATTAGATGCCCTCTTTCTATCTCAAAACCCACTTTATTGTTAAATTTAAGAAAATGCCTCCGACTGCATGTGATTGTTTATAGTATTAGGATGTGGGATTGGAGACAGGTGACATCTTGTTTCCATCTTTTTTAGAGTTCACTTTTTACGTAGTCGGGTTTAAAATTTCATACTAGTTGTTGTTCTGTTACCATTATGGCCATCTTGAACCGCCTGTTCCTTGTCTGGCGCTGGAGCCAACCAGAATATAGGTCTTTCTTCGGGAACAATCTGTAAAACTTGTAATACGACTTCAGTATTCACAGTACATATATTTTTAAAGATAATAGATTTTTTGCTGATGGAACCCAGACAAGTAACTGGAAACCGGAGCGTGGCAACCCTTTGGTGTCTCAACCGAGGTGATACCAATTCTATTCTAGGAATAACACCTTCACCTATAAGACATATCTTGAATGACTTTTCTTGGTTGTCTAGTAATTTTAATCTTATTTCCAACACCGCACGATATTCCTGAAAATATATTTTGACAAAGTTGTTAAGTTAATTCTCGAATTAATATTCTTGGTTAAGGGCGCGTTTGCAAATCGGACAAAATCGAAAAAAAAATACGAATCTAACTTTTTCATATATTTTGCTATTACGGATGAATCGTAATCGATTGTATTAAGGGTTATTTTATTTTTTGCCTGTTTTGATTTATTGCACAAATATTTGGAAAGAAACCTCAGTAGTCAGTCCGCGCTTGGCCGCTGTCGGTAGTGGACCCTGTGTTGCCTTTTTGCAGCGGCTCGTGTGGAAAAAGATCGTTGTACAAATACAAAATATTCGATAAACCAAATTTGATATTTGCTATGGTAAGATAATTTTGTATTCACAGATTTTTATAATAATAATTATTTTATTTCGGTAAAAGTAAGTACGGTTTATAAATGCCTATTCGACTGGGACTTGATGGAGTGACCTGTGTACTTCGGTGACTGCTACTGGAACTCCTCGACGAGTAGAACTAGGTGTACCGAGTCTGGGCTCGTTTTGTTAGTTATGATGAGACCTTACCTGCGGACTAGATGGATTGATCTGAAGGTGTACTATGTTCTATGTTATGGGGTTTGGTTTCCGCACTTAGTCCTTCAGTGGACCATTGTGCGTGGGCCATAGCGGCCATTGGTGGTTATTCCAACCAGCCCACCTCCCTCCAGAAGTTAATTAAATCTCCTGGTCTGTTCAGAACATCTGTGAAAGATCTGGGTGTCCCGAGGGTCTGTGTTCTAATCTGGGTGACGCCTGTGCATTCAAAAAGCACGTGCGTGACGGTTTCCTCAGCCTCCATGCACGCCCTGCACAGAGGACTGTCCGTTATGCCTATTGTGTGAAAGTGTTTGTTCAGCGAGCAGTGGCCCGTGATGGTCCCCGCCACCAGGCGCAGGCCATTCCTATCCAGGCGTAGTAAACGCCGGGTTAGCCCGGTATCCAAGGATGGCATGGCTTCCTTGGATTGCCTGCAGCCCGGTGTCGAGGACCACCAGTGCTCCGCTTGAGTATGGGTGAAATCCTGCAGCCATCTGCGTATCTGGTTGAAGGGGATGGGTACGATAGGCTCGGGTCCACAGACCGCCGTGCTGGATCCTCGTCTAGCAAGTTCGTCAGCAGCGTCGTTACCTAGCGAACCGCTGAGTCCTTTTATCCATTGCAGCGTCACCGTGTTGCGGCTAAATACCGTTATTTGTTCGAGTGCATTGTGACATTCTAGTGTCAGCTTTGAGGTAATATGTGTTTTCTGAAGGTATACTTCGGTGACTGCTACTGGAACTCCCCGACGAGTAGAACTAGGTGTACCGAGTCTGGGCTCGTTTTGTTAGTTATGATGAGACCTTACCTGCGGACTTGATGGAGTGACCTGAAGGTGTACTTCGGTGACTACTACTGGAACTCCTCGACGAGTAGAACTAGGTGTACCGAGTCTGGGTTCGTTTTGTTAGTTATGATGAGACCTTACCTGCGGACTTGATGGAGTGACCTGAAGGTGTACTTCGGTGACTACTACTGGAACTCCTCGACGAGTAGAACTAGGTGTACCGAGTCTGGGCTCGTTTTGTTAGTTATGATGAGACCTTACCTGCGGACTTGATGGAGTGACCTGAAGGTGTACTTCGGTGAATGCTACTGGAACTCCTCGACGAGTAGAACTAGGTGTACCGAGTCTGGGCTCGTTTTGTTAGTTATGATGAGACCTTACCTCCGGACTAGATGGAATGATCTGAAGGTGTACTTCGGTGACTGCTACGGGAACTCCTCGACAAGTATGGTTTGTTTTATGGTGGTAAGTACGGTTTATAAATGCCTATTCGACTGGGACTTGATGGAGTGACCTGTGTACTTCGGTGACTGCTACTGGAACTCCTCGACGAGTAGAACTAGGTGTGCTGAGTTTGGGCTCGTTTTGTTAGTTATAATGAGATCTTACCAGTCACCGAATACACCTTCAGGTCACTCCATCAAGACCGGAGGTAAGATCTCATCATAACTGACAAAACGAACCCAAACTCGGCACACCTAATTCTACTCATCGAGGGGTTCCAGTAGCAGTCGCCAAAGTACACCTTCAGGTCACTCCATCAAATCCGGAGGTAAGATCTCATTATAACTAACAAAACGAGCCCAAACTCGGCACACCTAGTTCTACTCGTCGAAGAGTTCCAGTAGCAGTCACCGAAGTACACCTTCAGGTCACTCCATCAAATCCGGAGGTAAGATCTCATTATAACTAACAAAACGAGCCCAAACTCGGCACACTTAGTTCTACTCATCGAGGAGTTCCAGTAGCAGTCACCGAAGTACACCTTCAGGTCACTCCATCTAGTCCGGAGGTAAGATCTCATCATAACTAATAAAACGAGCCCAAACTCGGCACACCTAGTTCTACTCATCGAGGAGTTCCAGTAGCAGTCACCGAAGTACACCTTCAGGTCACTCCATCAAATCCGGAGGTAAGATCTCATTATAACTAACAAAACGAGCTCAAACTCGGCACACCTACTTCTACTCGTCGAGGAGTTCCAGTAGCAGTCACCGAAGTACACCTTTAGGTCACTCAATCTAGTCCGGAGGTAAGATCTCATCATTACTAACAAAACTAGCCCAAACTCGGCACACCTAGTTCTACTCATCGAGGAGTTCCAGTAGCAGTCACCGAAGTACACCTTCAGGTCACTCCATCAAATCCGGAGGTAAGATCTCATTCTAACTAACAAAACGAGCCCAAACTTGGCACACCTACTTCTACTCGTCGAGGAGTTCCAGTAGCAGTCACCGAAGTACACCTTCAGGTCACTCCATCAAATCCGGAGGTAAGATCTCATTCTAACTAACAAAACGAGCCCAAACTTGGCACACCTACTTCTACTCGTCGAGGAGTTCCAGTAGCAGTCACCGAAGTACACCTTTAGGTCACTCAATCTAGTCCGGAGGTAAGATCTCATCATCACTAACAAAACTAGCCCAAACTCGGCACACCTAGTTCTACTCATCGAGGAGTTCCAGTAGCAGTCACCGAAGTACACCTTCAGGTCACTCCATCAAATCCGGAGGTAAGATCTCATTCTAACTAACAAAACGAGCCCAAACTTGGCACACCTACTTCTACTCGTCGAGGAGTTCCAGTAGCAGTCACCGAAGTACACCTTCAGGTCACTCCATCAAATCCGGAGGTAAGATCTCATTCTAACTAACAAAACGAGCCCAAACTTGGCACACCTACTTCTACTCGTCGAGGAGTTCCAGTAGCAGTCACCGAAGTACACCTTTAGGTCACTCAATCTAGTCCGGAGGTAAGATCTCATCATAACTAATAAAACGAGCCCAAACTCGGCACACCTAGTTCTACTCATCGAGGAGTTCCAGTAGCAGTCACCGAAGTACACCTTCACGTCACTCCATCAAATCCGGAGGTAAGATCTCATTATAACTAACAAAACGAGCTCAAACTCGGCACACCTACTTCTACTCGTCGAGGAGTTCCAGTAGCAGTCACCGAAGTACACCTTTAGGTCACTCAATCTAGTCCGGAGGTAAGATCTCATCATTACTAACAAAACTAGCCCAAACTCGGCACACCTAGTTCTACTCATCGAGGAGTTCCAGTAGCAGTCACCGAAGTACACCTTCAGGTCACTCCATCAAATCCGGAGGTAAGATCTCATTCTAACTAACAAAACGAGCCCAAACTTGGCACACCTACTTCTACTCGTCGAGGAGTTCCAGTAGCAGTCACCGAAGTACACCTTTAGGTCACTCAATCTAGTCCGGAGGTAAGATCTCATCATAACTAACAAAACGAGCCCAAACTCGGCACACCTAGTTCTACTCATCGACGAGTTCCAGTAGCAGTCACCGAAGTACACCTTCAGGTCACTCCATCAAATCCGGAGGTAAGATCTCATTATAACTAACAAAACGAGCCCAAACTCGGCACACCTAGTTCTACTCGTCGAGGAGTTCCAGTAGCAGTCACCGAAGTACACCTTTAGGTCACTCAATCTAGTCCGGAGGTAAGATCTCATCATAACTAACAAAACGAGCCCAAACTCGGCACACCTAGTTCTACTCATCGACGAGTTCCAGTAGCAGTCACCGAAGTACACCTTCAGGTCACTCCATCAAATCCGGAGGTAAGATCTCATTATAACTAACAAAACGAGCCCAAACTCGGCACACCTAGTTCTACTCGTCGAGGAGGTCCAGTAGCAGTCACCGAAGTACACCTTCAGGTCACTCCATCTAGTCCGGAGGTAAGATCTCAACATAACTAACAAAACGAGCCCTAACTCGGCACACCTAATTCTTCTCGTCGAGAAGTTCCAGTAGCAGTCACCGAAGTACACCTTCAGGTCACTCCATCTAGTCCGGAGGTAAGATCTCAACATAACTAACAAAACGAGCCCTAACTCGGCACACCTAATTCTTCTCGTCGAGAAGTTCCAGTAGCAGTCACCGAAGTACACCTTCAGGTCACTCCATCAAGTCCGGAGGTTAGTAAAAATATAAAGAACAGTACGAAATATTTTTTGTAGGTACCAAGTAATATAAAGACAAAAAAAAAACAATTTTCCAAAGTATCAAAATTAGTTCACTTCACTACTATTCCCGCAGCTAACCGAGCGTACACTTGCGTGTGTGACCCGTGTCGACGTAGTAGTTTGATTCTATACCTATCAATTTTGCAAACGCGTCCTTAAGGCGAAAACGTCCGGGTAGCCAGATCAACATACAACCTGACACCATGACCTGCAAATTGCAAAAAACTTAAGAAAATTGAATTTCGTGGGCTACCTTAGCGCATCCCCCTTAAGACCAGCCACCAATATTGTAAAAGTAACTACTTTTTTATTTCGTTTACTGTTAGTTTTTAATACAGGCACTTACTAAAAATAGTACTTGAATAAACGGCTTCAGGCATTTAATTGTTGGCATAGCATATGAGTGTGTATTATGTAATTGAAATAACTGAAAACCTCTTAAGGTACCGTTTACCAGTATCGAGCGAAGCGAGCGAGCGTGTCGCTTGTTCCGTCTGTCGGCTATGACGGTTCTCGGTGCAAGAGTTCAAGTTTTATTACGGAACCAAAGCTGACAACCCTGTTCGCTACAATTTATGCCAACATAAATGTCTATAAAACTCTATATTCTGAAGAAGCAGTTCCTCCGTCTCCCCAACCACACAATGACATTACCCTTTTACAAGAATCACCTCAGATTATACCTCACGTTTCAGGTTATGAAGTCCATTGCGCTTTGCGCAGCCTAAAATATTGTAGAAGCCCTGGAGAAGATTGTATTTCCACTGAAGCTCTTAAAATCGGAGAGCCCGTATTACTTCCGCACATCACAAATTTATTCAACTCAATTCTACAAACTGGTTCATTTCCTTCTCAATTTTGCCATTCCACAATAATACTGCTACACAAAAAAGGTTCTAAATCTGAAATTGGCAACTATCGCCCCATTAGTTTGGTGTCACATTTGTATAAAACGTTTATTAAAGTTATTGAAAACCGTATATCAAATCAACTTGATTCCCAACAGCCACCTGAACAAGCAGGATTCCGACGAGGTCTCTCGACTACTGACCACTTACAATCCCTCAACCAAATAATAGAGAAGTGCACAGAATTCAAAATCCCTCTGTATCTAGCATTCGTTGACTACGCCAAAGCGTTTGACAGCATTCACCATGATTCGTTATTTAAGGCACTTCTGAATCAAAATATACAAACCTCATATGTAAATCTTATAAAAACCATATACCGCAATAGTACAGCAGCTTTAAAAATTAACACCACAGGACCATCCTTCTCTATTGAAAGAGGTGTCAAGCAAGGAGACCCGCTGTCCCCTAAGCTATTCACTGCCACCCTTGAAGAGGTTTTTAAAAGTCTTTCTAACACCTGGGCAGATAAAGGCATAGGCGTCGGCGAAAAAAGGTTGACAAACCTGCGTTTCGCCGACGATATCGTTCTTTTTTCATCTTCGGCAGCAGATTTAAGCGAAATGCTAAGTGACCTAAATAAGGCGAGCCTCGAGATTGGACTTCGTATGAACATGTCAAAGACCAAACTCATGACAAACAGCGTCCAACATAAACTGTATGTAGAAGGTGTGGAGGTTGCATATGTTCCAGAATACATCTACCTCGGCCAAATAGTCTCATTCCAGGCGAGACAAGAAAAAGAAGTTGCTAGACGCACCGAAAACGCCTGGAAGAGCTATTGGTCGATGAAAAACCTCATGAAAGGCGACCTACCAATTTGCCACAAACGCAAATTAATGGACATGTGTATACTCCCTATCCTCACATACGGCGCTCAAACCTGGTCTTTGACGGTTCAGCAGAGGTCCAAGCTTGAGATTTGCCAGCGAGCAATGGAGCGCAGCATTCTTGGAGTCAGACTAACGGACCGTGTTAGGAACACAGTGCTGCGCTCCAAAACACAAATCGCCGACGTCACCTATAAAGCAGCCAAGCTTAAGTGGGACTGGGCCGGACACGTCTGCCGCATGTCGAATGAGTCATGGGCCAAAACTACCACGATGTGGGTCCCAAAAAACGTCCGTCGACATCGAGGTAGACCCAAGAGAAGATGGCGAGACGAGCTTGACGCCTACAAACAGGATTGGTCCACACTAGCTCAAGACAGAGAAGAGTGGAAAGAAGAAAGGGAGGCCTTTGCCCTGCAGTGGGACAACACAGGCTAAAAATAAATAAATAAATAAATAAATGTATGGAGCATTTGACAAGTAAAAGTTGTCTTCATAATGATAAGTACAATACTATGACCCCCTTTTTTTTGGGTGGAACGTTATCAAATAACTTCTCCCGCTCAGGGCGGAGTGGGAGGGCTTGTCAGACTCTTACTGACTAAAACCCATCCGTGTTCCTTCAGTTGCCTGTACGTTGCCAGGGGCAACGGTATCCCTTTCGGACGTTCCCGCGACCCAGGCAGGCATCGGTCCTAGCAGACCCCTTCAGTTGTGCTGACATCTGCTTGAGGCACGCGTGGAACACAACGCACTTTCGACCCGGGCCTGGGCCTTATCAGACGGTGAGCTACCCATTGCTCACTGTCCGCAACCCCGCGCCTACGGTGGTTGGGAATCGGCCTGTGATTCTCGACTCCTGCGGCGGCTAGGGGCATGAAGGGCGAAATTTCCTTGGTAGAAGGAGGTGACGACTTCCCACGCCTCTTCGCTCCGTACCATGGCCTGGACCAGGGCTGGACGCGAGAGATCACTGCTGCCGAGGTCTAGAGACACTGCCAAGACGACCCCACCCCGGAACACAGCATCCCCCGTCGTGAGGCCCCGCACGCACATGATGGCGTCCACCGTAGAGCGCACTCTGCGGAAGTCAAACTGGCCCCCCCTGTACCAGCCGCTCGACGAGGCGGTCTGCAATGACTCTTTCAAAGAGCTTGCCCATCTCGTCATACTATGACCCCTTATGAGGCTTTCTGTTATTTCAATTACACCTTGTATATGTATTGAGTCGCCCAGTAACTTATTAAAGTATATTGTAGATCACTACGAGTACAATAGACTTTAATAAGTTATTGGTGTACACTGCGTCTTTGCTATTGTAAGAATTATCACACGTACCTGTAGCGCATCTGGACTGAAAATTATTCCGAGATTCTTATGCAACAAAGGTTCTACATGTGTGTCAAACTTGTCCAAAGAGAATATCTTTGAATCGGAATTAGACTGATGGTGAAGTTTCATGTTGAGTGCACATGCAACAAGTCCATTGTTATAAAGATCAATGAATCCCGTGTGACTGGAATGGACTGTGACGCAGAAAAAATGCAATGTCACAGAATTCTCCGCAAAAACACAGTGTGGCGATGACTGTAAACAAGAAAAATGTCAGATACACACATGTAATATCTTACTTTTTACGATAAGTGATAAGCGTGAAGTCAGTTGCAAACGTTACCTCTGGCACTTTATACTCTGATAGATTTTTTACAATCAAATGTTCTCTAAATGTGGTGTCAATATTCCACAGATCCAAAATTGGAATAGCTCCCGTGCCCACCAGCCTGAGTGGCACTCCTTGAGCCTCAGCAGGGCACGTGTCACTTATAATAAAGTTAATGGTTTCCTCAAACTTGAGCGCTTGTGTCGCGAAGAATTGTATCTGTATGGTCCGGCTTGTTCCAGGAGGAAGGAGGTTGTCTTCGTTCATTATAAGGAAATTGCCACATTTTAACGGAGGGTTTTTAATTCTGTTGAATATTCATTAATATTAAAATTGGATGATTTTATTAAATAATGATTACATTTTAGTTTTATTTCGTGAGAAGTAAAATTAAGTAAAAAAACCGGCCAAGTGCGTGTCGGATACGCACAATGAATTCTTACAAGGGTTCCGTAGTTATGATGAATTTATCCCAAGAACAAACTTGACTTTGTAGTTGAAAAAATGTATGGGAGTACATTTTTTACGATACAATATATCGATACGAACATCGATATACGTCACGGTCGATTCTTTAACTGCAAATGTAAGTTTGTAACCGCAAAAAAAAAATGTGATAAAACTACAAATACATTTTTATTTATTTATACTTTATTGTACACCAGAAAATAAATCTTACAAAAAAAAAAAAAACAAGACATACAATGGGCGGCCTTTCGGACCTTTTCCTTTGCTTGTGCTGTGAGACCTTGCTTTTTGCCAAATTCATGATAATATGTATTCAACGGGAAGTACCCTATATGTAGGTTTTGATTTATTTGGGAGTATCAAAATATCTCGCGCTCCTATGTACCGCAGACCTACGTATTTGATACTTTATACTCCACGCGTTCCTGAGAAAAAAGGTCTTTACAGACTGACAGACGGACGGACAACGAAGTGTGAGGGTTCCGTTTTTTAATTTTGTGGTACGGAACCCTAAAAAGAAGTAAAGCCTTATTTACCTAAAAATATTTATGAGTCATGTCAGTCAAACTTACTTGGTTATTTTTTCTTTTGTTGGAGGCGGAGGAGGGATATAGGTAGGGTCACGTGGCACTTGGTATGCAGCAGGCAACACTATCTCGTAGGTCACGGGGCACTTGCTTGTATTGTTCAAAATAACCTCCCTCGTTATTCCAGTACCGACTGCTATTATATGGAAATTCAATTCGCCCAACGGGAATAATGTAAATCTTGAAATATAAATAAGTATCTTTTTATTTTTTATGCTATTATTTATTCTGACATAAATATTTAATTAGTTTTTAATTAATATAACTTTATTTAATTAGTCACATGAAAACAGTGAAAAATGCGTTTTACGTAATTCGTGAAAAACGTCTACCTTTTAGAATTTTGTCTTCAATATCTTCTTTATTAGAATCTTTCATAGGACAAATGTATCATATTATGGTACAATGAGGACGCAGTGAATAAATAAACTGTTATTTCATCTTGTGAACAGGCATTTATAAATAATTAATAATATTTATCAGAATTTCTCAGTAGCCCGGAGTCTGGAATATGTGCCCGATGGTGGCAATATGCTCGCCCCTTTTACATGGGACTAAAACATAACTGGCGAAATGTGAGTGTACTATGGGTACACCTCTGCCTTGTGATGTAATAATACCAGCGTAGTACTGACCCACTGCAGGATTAAGGCCTCTTGTTGTACAGATAAGGCGAGCATTGATCACCATAATTGCTCAAAACTGGTTGGCGATTTCAGACTTATATTAACTAACTAATCCAGGTTTCCATACGATGTTTTCCTTCACCAATGTTAGTTATGTCCAAGATAAACCCACTTACGTGTTGTAAAATGAAGCAATGGTAACGCAGACTGGGAACTTGGCGACGACGACCTGGTTTTTGCTGCCGTCCAGCAGCGAGCAGTGGTACGCGGGCACGTTGACCAGGTTCATGGAGGTGGTAGGCGTGCACTCGAACTCAATGGCGACAAGCTTCAGCGTGGCAGGGATCACCCCGCACTCCGGCATGCACTCGAACGATCGCAGCAGTGACGGCTCCGGAAAGTTCTTTACCTTTTTTAACCTGATTGTTTGAGTTGTATGTTATTCAATAGTCTGTAATGATAATATTGATACATATTCTTGCGCTAGGCTTTAATTTCAGGGTTGCTTTGAGAAATAAATATCTTTAACCGCCGTAACGTTATTTATTGGTCCGGCTACACAATCAATCTTACTTCCGTCAATTGTACTTTGCACAAGCAAGCATGTGTAACGTTAAGACTGCAAAATGGTAATAATAAATACATATGTGGCGCCATCTACATCGCCACATGCGAACTACGCATCAAAGACCTGACGTCACACCAAATCCTGACGTAACACCAATCCTGCATCGCGCATTAGAGTTTACCGCGCGAACACCTACTTCCCCGACATCAATCGTTGGGCAGTTGCCCGCCAGACACGACACCCGTCTGGTCGGAGGATCCTCCCTTTGCTATAGAGGATTAGTGAACTTTACACCCTGTTTCTCATACCCCTAAACATACATAAATTCACCCACGTTTTCAAATCCTTTTTTCCTTGGGGTTAAGCAGAAACTTAGCCACAGAGTGGTGGCTCAGAAAGCACGTTTAGCCGTTGGTCCCGGCTATCATTCTTGGATGTTTGACAGTCGCTGAATGTAAAATACTGTTTTTCAGCTGCATCCGATTAGACTGGAAGCCGACCCCAACAAAGTTGGAAAAAGGCTAGGCTGATGATGATATCGACTAACCTGTAATAAATGTTATATTTGCCTCGATTGAGCAAATACAATTCTCGGACAACTGTAGAATTAACTTTGACGTTGCCATAATTAAGATAGTTCTCGCTTGGATTTTCATAAGCGCATTCAACCATAACATCGTAGCATTCCGCGGATAACGACAAATTTTCTACCACCATTGGCTCTCCACGCCCTTCTGCGTCAAATATCTGTAAATTATGTATAAGATCAGCTCAGATAATAAGCTAAAAATTACTTTTAGCAGATTGATCTACCTATGTAGGTTTGTATTAATACCTATAAACATAGATCAATCTGCTAAAAGTTGTTTCAACAAACTTTCTCAAAGTGGCTCTTATTGCACCGCTTTTAGGTCCACAATTCAGTATATTCAACAACCGTGATATTTACTTTGCATTTTCGCTCTAGTGCGGGAAAGTGCGCCACAATTTTTGATACAAGTGTGAATGATCAATGCACACGCGTTTCATACGACGTTTTTCAACACACTTCCGAGGAAAAAAACAGACTTGTTGTAATAACTTATGCTACACCAACGTAATTATAGAGATGATACATTTAAATTTATAAAGTTCAACTGACCTTTGTTGCCAGCTACTGAGAATCCGGAGCTTCTTTTAAAAACTTTTCAACCTCGGTTGGTGACAATCCTTACAATAAATTTCGTATTTTTGATAATAATTGACCACACATCGATAAAGTTAACAAATATTTATGGAAAATGGCGCGCCAGTTTTTGTCTTCCGCGCGCCACGCTAGCGATGCGAGCGCAGGTGTAAATAAAGGCACTGGCAAAACCACTAAACAGCCTGTATAAAAAATATTATAAACACAAAATAATGTTTTGAATACGCAAATTAAGGTTAATATGTAGTGAAAAATATATAATTTGATGAAATATTATGTTAATTTATCATATTTATTTATTAACACAGTATGTATGTATGTATAAAGGCATGAAGTTTCTTTGATGAGATTAAAAAAGCGCATATCTCCGACTAGTAAATAGTTATCTGTGTAAATAGTAATATTACCTCACCAGTGCCGTAATATTTAAAATTAAAAAGCTCTCGTGTAATACACTGCATTATGAACCTAAAATCGGTTCAATAAGAGCCACTTTTGAGAAAGTGTGTTGAAAAGATATACAAATATGTTATACCAAAGATGTGAGATATTTTTAAATGTCAGGCCTTCATGCTTTTGTAAATATATAAACTGTGTATAATCAATAAAATATGATAAATACCACATTACAACATTAGTTAGTGTTCTATAAATAAAAATATTCCGTTTTTATATATTTAATAATAAGTTGTTTGGCGGCTTCGATACACCCGCCTCTTCTTCAAAACGCAAAAGAAAGGCGCACCAAAAAAAAGAAATCACAATAATATTTTACAAAATATTATGTTTATGAAATTGTATTAAGTCTTTGCTCGCAACTGTGTCGAAAAACATCGTTTCGATACGCGTGAGCATTTGTCATTGCACTCACCTGCGGCTCAGGCTACAATCCTTGAGTAGAATGACAAACTTCGCACACTTGCATTAAAATGTACTGTTATACCTTAAATACAATAAATAATAGGTAAAAAAAGTTTAAACATACGTCAATCGTTAGAATTTTTTGTGATATAACACCAACTCGGCACGCAATATATGTAACAGGAACGACTTGATTGTCACGTCTCAACACGATGCCGGATGTCTGTGCTATTATAAAATCAGCGATGAAGTCTTGGGCGTTTCGTATCTTCCACATTATTGGTAGAATAGAATCGTTCTTTACAATAAACCTATCATCTTCTCGACGATAGAGTAGAAGCTTTCCGTATTCTGCATAGTAAGGTACGTCAAATGAATGTTAAAATAAGAAGCATGAATCTTTGCGAATATAGTTCAATTTATTATAAATCGTCGAGTCTGTCTCAATATCTCTATACAGGGTGAATTTTTGACATGAGGCAGTAAGGGCAGCTACCTGAACCTTGACTGAACATCATCATGAATCTGTGAAAACCAATCAAAATGTCTCAAAAAGTGAAGGACAATCTCCTAAAACTCTTTTCCTGTAGCTACAACAGTTACGGTAGTTACCCATACTGCCCCATCTCAAAAATCCACCTTGTATTAATAAATAAGACGTATGAAGTGATACGTTATTATAAGTAAGAATAGCTAGATCAGAGGAAAGTAATTAGAAAAAAACCGGCCATGTGCGTGTCGGACCACGCACAATGAAGGGTTCCGTAGTTGGGATGAATTTATCACAAGAACAAACTTAACATTGTAGTTGAAAAACATGTTCTCCCATACGGAGTGTATGGGAGATCATGTTTTTCAAACCGTAAATTTAAGTTGGTTGATTATTACTCGTTAACCTGTACAGCCTACTTAGCTCTGATAGTTTTCCTTTTAATTTCGTTATATATAATACTGCTGTGAATTTTTTCACGAATCCAAGTACAACCATTAAGCTGGCAGGGGGGGGGGGGGTATACTTGACTCTTACAAAAAATTTCAGTTAAAAGCTTAATATTTCGCAAACGGATCCCTGAATCTAAAAATGGTTTGTGTGGTAAAAAAAAACATCCCCACTTTACGTGTAGGGGAGGTACACTAAAAAAAAATTTTTCTTGATTTTATTTTACCACTTTGTCGGCATGGTTAATATGTATACATATGTCAAATTACAGCTTTCTAGTACTACCCGTCTCTGAGCTAACCCGCGGACAGACAGACGGACAGACAGACGGACAGACAGGGCGACAGCCAGACGGACATGGCGAAACTATAAGGGTTCCTTGTTTACTACGGAACCCTAAAAAAAGATTGATGACGACGACGCGTATTTCCAATCTATACAAGGCCAGAACGCAGCCATAGGAAACTGGTCACGTATACATTGTAATGCTATTTTTTTATCTGTTATTACAATGTATACACGAATTTTGCGTACTGCTCGTGTATAGTTCGTAACGTGGACGCGCGCGTCCTGGTTTCAAACTATACTACATCACTTACGCTTGACATGAGTTTTAAACATATACCGTCTTATTACAAAAAACTGCATAAGTAATGGTTTAAACCAAGACTAAAAGGTTTTGGATTGTTACGGTAACAAAGCTAGTACCAGCCTCAAAATGTGTCCCGATTACAAAAGGAAGACCAATCGAGGATCAGTTAGTACCAAAGAAGGTTCATGGTTCTAATAATATCCACAGATAAGAAACATTATTGGCATTCTTTCATTCGTTCACGTAGGCTTTGATTTATTTGAAGCAACGTTCTGTTTCTCTTAATGCTGATATTG
Source organism: Agrochola macilenta (assembly GCA_916701695.1). Taxonomy (NCBI): domain Eukaryota; kingdom Metazoa; phylum Arthropoda; class Insecta; order Lepidoptera; family Noctuidae; genus Agrochola; species Agrochola macilenta. The sequence goes on along the minus strand of OU753559.1, from coordinate 8,014,377 downwards.
TAATAACACTTGAAATGCTTAAATAATTATTTATCAATACCAAAATATGTCCTAAATTGTTCTTTGTTTAGGTTACATTATATTGAACTAGCAAAACTTGTACTTTTGATGCACTTTTTACAATCAAGTTGTTATTATTTTTTAACACCTCTGTTGAGGTTTTTTTTTTGTGAACGAAATGTTAGTTGGCAAAAAGCTGTCAAGTTGACAATATTTGAATAAACGTGAGTGACGTTTTTCTTGGGAAAAACGACACAAAAGGACATATTTTCTTAATAATAATTCCTGAATATTATCAATTCCACTAATCGAACCTGAAATATCCATTAAAAAACATCCAGAGATTTGGCGACGGACTCTGGGCGCTCGTGAGCTTGCTAGACAACCTCTAGCGTGAAGTGCAGCAACTTACATACGGCGGCGGCGCGTGTAATGTTAAACGCATGTTTTTGTTACGTCCTTTACATATTAATAAATAAATGTACTTCTTATTTGTATTCATTGTGCTACCTAACTGTAAAGCTCAATACACACACAAGGCGGGTGCGTATCGTGCGCGGGCCGGTACGGTACGGTGAGACGCCGTACTACCGTACCGTACCGAAAGGGCGTTCAAACTACCGTTCTTGGATCGCGACGCTGCACGCTGCTACAAAACAGAGGTACGGTACAGACAAAAAATCAAATTTCTTACATAGTTTGTATAGCATTTAATGAAGAAAATCCATTTCTATTAATTTACAACTGACCCCCATCAGCATTTACTTTCTTTACTCTTCTATATTCATTCTATTGGTCCAATTACTGTAGGAAAATTAGCAATACTGGGGAACTTCCTAATGCTTTCCTCCTGTTTATTTAGAGTAATATGCATTTTTATAAATCTTCAAGCCATCTGCTACCTTTTTACATGTTTTGCTGACAAGTGGTTGAGACACACCATGTAAATCAGCTGTATCGTCTTGAATCTACGAATAAAACAATAATATTAGTATATTATTTGGATTTTGTCTAATGTTAGGTTAGCATTGACCAAGGCTAGGTACTTACATACTTATTTACGAGCCCAGTTGCGTAATGCGCAAACCACTTGCACTTCAGGATTCAATGGTCATCCTCGAGGGTCGTGGGATAAATCCTCACGTAAAACATCCACAATTTTTTCTCCAAAATGTTTTGTGAACCTATACCTACTTATTCTAAAATCTTCGTCACTCAATTCAAAAGGATTTACACGATGTCGATGTCTGTAAGACCTCCGAGACGTTTCCAGCATATCCAAATCTTCCAAATCCATCAAGTCAATCATATTAATATAATTTTTTAACGATTTTTATATAAATTGACAAACAATAATAATCAACGCAAACGTCAAATAAATTAGTACCAAAGATAAACTAGGGGACTCGGCGGACTAACTTTAGTACCATAAATAGTTCTGAAACTAGTGATAAACTTCATTTTATAATAACGTTTTATTTAGTCATGGTACTAAAGCTAGTACTAATCCCAGTATCAAATTTAGACCGTGTTTTGGAATAAGACGGAAATAGTTTAAATAAAAAAAAATGTGGACTGAGTGAAATGGAACAGATAACGGAATATGAAATGGGTTAGGTTAGGTTAGAACTGTGTCATCCGCTACTTCCAAGTTGCTCGCAGCCAGGCAGGCTATTTAATGCAAGGTGCATTACGTTGCAAGCAAGTTGGATACCAGTTTACAATTTGACGCAATATATACACGATTAGTCCGTATGCGTACTGGTACTGTATATTTTGGATAAAGGTAGTTAATTAGGTCACTACGAAGTATACGCGAGTATTCGCGTACTACTCTTGTATAGATTGGAAGACCTTAGTAAAAAAGTGATTTCCAATCTATACGCGATTAGTTTCACACCCTTGCGTTCTGGCCTTGTATAGAATGGAAAGACGCGACGACGACTGAAGAAGACTTTTTGTTCAAAATGATGATATGTACCTACACACACTGGCTAGACATCAAGCTATACATTTCCAGTTTATGCTGATCTCGTATTGTATAGGATTTTCGTACAATGTGAGGTCAGCGTAGACTGGAAATGTATAGCTTGATGTGTAGCCGTGTGTACTACATAAATTTAAATCTTACCAATAGTCTTAGACAGCGGTAATATTTCAACAATTGGCAAAACTCCGCTACAAGCGATGTTGACCGTTACTATTTCGGGATTGTCTTTGACGCAGAATAATAACACACTCGTGTGCACCCCCACTACTGCAGGAGCCGCCGAAATTGAAAGTTTGTCTCGACACCCGGGCTATGAAGAGAAAAAAATGGCATTTAATAAGGACCATGTTGAATTGCCGATGCAGCATGAAACTTTGAACTTCAAAGAAACCAATTTACAGTGAATATGATGCCAATGTGTTAATTTTTAGATTCTTACTTCCAATTTTATAAACGTTTTGTCTATTTGAAATACTTGAGTGTCTTCTAGAAATTCGATTACAACATCTGCAGTCCTAAGGGAGCAATTCTTTAAATCAATCGTATAATCTTCTTCATAAATTCTAAAAATAATTTTTCATTTAATAGTTTAATACGGGTTAATCAATAACAAATTAAGTAATTGTATATTAGTTTACCACGATACCTGTTAATTCCTACAAATATTGGTCCGAATTCAAATACTTTTAGATCATCTAAATATGTACGCTTATAGACGTCCTCTTCGTGAGTTCTCCTTACAAAATTTTCGAACATCTTTTTTGGTCGGCTATCCAATCTGAAATAATAATGTAGCTCAATAAATATCCTTTCAAGAGTCGCGTCAAAAGTATTTAAACCCATTGGTAAATTTTGAGAATACGTACCTCGGTAAATCACATATCCCGTTAACGTTAATATCAACTCTTGATTCAGGCCATCCACTAACTTCGACAAACCGTTTGACGCTATAGTTTCCTTCGTCTTGAGGACTAAAGGAATATTTGCACCTCACTAGATCACCAGGTTGTAGTACTAAACGTGATCCAGTCTCTGAAATGAGCATCGCATTGAGCAAAGATAAATGCGAGTCAGAATTACGCACTTAGGGTTCCGTACCACCAAAACGATAAGTTAATATTCTATTATTAATAAAAAATAATAAAAACTTTCATTGCAGACCACATGATCCATAAAAAAAACAATACAAAAAAGAAAGTTAAGAGCGTTTATCCTAAAAGTTGGCACTTGGCAACGTCGCAAATAGTTGTCAAATATTTACCTGTTTTGATTAATTAGGCAAGATTATTGTATGAAAATATGAAATGTGGCTAACTAGCAAACTAAAATATTGATTATGAAAGCAATGATTAATATCGTAACACCGAATATTTAATTTTAGATGGAATAAAAGTATTTGGAAGCATTCCAAATACCTTTTTTACACCAAAAATGGTTACAACAAAAAAATCTGTGTTATAATTGAAATTCATTATTAATGTTCTAGTTCGCCTTTATACTATGTATATTGATATATTGCCAAATTAATCAAATCAGCGAAATATATGGCATTTATTTGCGACGTTGCTTTCCAAATAGCTAGCCAGCTTTCAGAATAAACGCTCTTAACACAAAAATAAAATACAATACATGGCATTTGCATTGCATGGCATACATACACACAAACAAACAACTCACGACTTTCTTTTGCACATTAAAATTAAAACATTTACGCGGTTATTTCCACCACCGCTTATAGGTCTTGGTGGCAGACATCCTATCCAACTACCAAGGTAACTATACTGTTTCCACACGTACAGTCACGAGCACCAATATGTATACACTTAGCAACTTTAAAAAGAGATTTTCTCCTACTGTGGTGATTGTAATTTTATGTTGTTACGAACATAGTATTTTGTAACCCACACTAATATGAAATAGGTCTTATCTCAAAGTTGCAGTCGTTATTCCATGCGAAAATCGCTTTTGAATTTTGCTAAGTGGATACATATTGGTGCTCGTGGCTGTACTTACCCTGCACATGAATGATGCAATTCTGCTTCTCACAATACATAACACACTCACTGCTAATTAAACGTAAATGTATTTGCCATTACAAGACACCATAGTCACACGCATTCAGTGAAAATTTCAACTGGCTACCTATTACGATTTAATAGACAGGAGCCCTGTGACAGACATACTGACTTAAAGACTGTGTTGACTTGGCTACTAAGCCAAGTCAACACATAACACATATCACTAGATAGGGTGCCATTTGGCCGTTGCACATAACATAATTATGTTTTTGAAACAGTTTTCGGTGACATGAAATACGATTTAAAAGTTTCGATAACTTAACAGATTTTTTTTTTTTTGTAGCAGTCAACACCACTGGGTTATAAATAAGTCTTCAAACTTTTGTGCTACCGACGATCTACAAAGGACGATATTTTGAGCGGTCATAAAAAGTCTGTCGTTACAAAAAATATTCGTGCACTTTAATGACACTGCTTATAGGGCTGCAATTGCTGCAAAAAGAGGCCAGACAAAAACTACTTGCTAAAACTGTTATGTTTATTAAAAACAAGTATTTACTTTGAACGGGTTGGACGCTGCGTAGCGGGAGTGGAAACTCATTTTCTTCGTAACTCGATTCGTTGGGACTCATTTCAATAGACCCTGAGGGTATATCACCTGTCGATGTTTGCGAGGAAGTCACCTGGAATTACGTGTTAAATGTTTTGTTATCAGTAAAATCACATTAAACTTGACAAGCATAATTATGTACCTTTATGCCACAAATGCAATGCCACTTCGCAAGAATGTTTAACACATTATCTTGGTTGGAGTCATCCAACAAATTAAGATCGGTTAGTTGGTTACATTCGCATTTTTTTATCTGGAATATAATTAAATGTTAATTTAATGTTTTATGGTGTTATCAACTAATAAGTGAGTAATACATTTTCGTGTTGTATGATCTATTTAAAAATCATACACGTAACTATTATTTTTTCAACACACTTTCTCGAAAACTAGCTCTCATTGTACCTCTTTTAGATTCACAATGCAGTGTATATTGAACACGCGTGCCTTTTACTTTGCATTGGCACTGATTTTAAAGCGGCAGTTATTTATTGTAGTTATAGTAAATTAAAAATGCCCAAATGCATGTTTATTTACAAGTTCGGCAGTAAAAAGTAAGCAGTAAATTAAATAAAAAAGAGTTATAACATAAGAAATATTTAAATCGATAATTAGATAAATAATTGAGCAGTAAAATGTCTGAACGGGCAGTTACGTGTGGGCAATTTATAAGTCGGAATTAGTCGGTAAGAAATCTATGTAACTTGAAAGTAGCAATCGACAAATTGTAAATACAGCTTATAAGATATACATCATACAAGCTGTATTTACAATTAATACAGCTTGATCCTTAATGTAATACAGCTTATAAGATATACATCTTATAAGCTGTATTTACAATTACGGATATATAATGAGATCCACTCATGACTTTAGGTGGACCTCTTCAGCGATCCTTGAAAGATGGAAAGTTCTCACCAGATTCGCTGCGGCAGTTACTCTCTCGTACTTATGCACTGAACCGCTCACCTAAGATCAGGAACACTTATTCCACCCTCTATTGTACCGTTTTAATGTATTTTTGGCGACATAAAGTCACAACCACAGCAAAACAAAAAACACTTCGATTTCGATGCCCGGTTTGTAGCTAAAACTTGCAACATGTGGTGTGCACATTTCACTAATCAGTAAAAAACTTTGGAGTAGCACAATTAGGAGCGTCCGTGCTCTTCAACGTTCAACGACCGACGCTTATTCCAGGTGCACCGTCTTCCGCTTGGAAGTCGGAAATTACTCGAAAAAACTACATGAAAATCCGTTCAGCACCTCCGGAGATATGCGCGAACAAACAAACAGACAGACAGACACCGGATTCTACTGTTTTCTTATATGTATAGATATAGATAATTAATGTATATGTTACCGGTAATCTGTATAATTCAGATATTCTATACAATACCTAGGCAATGTATAGAATACCTGAGGCGTCCAGGCAATGTATGAAATATTATGAATACTATTGTCCGTTACATACTTTGCCTAAGTAATGTATACATTTCCCAGGGATTGTATAGAATACCTGCTGGTTCACCGGCAATGTGTAAAGTAAATAGATTTGGTCTATACTTATCAATGTTATGTAAGTACCATGGGAGAAACGAACATCTATACACCGTAAGGACTATCTTGCTTGCAACACACGGCTGCTATAGTAATACTTGCTAACAGATGTGTTCATCGTGTGCACGTGATTTTTAACCGACGAAAATAAAGGGGGAGGTTCTCAATTCGACACATATTTTTTTTCCATATTGTTCAGATGTAAGTTTCCTCTATAGTAGGTACTAACCTATAAAATTACGGACAACTAAAACAGCTCATGTTTGCTCAAAATTGACTTTATGAAAATTAACAATTACTCATTAAAATAATCTTTATAAAAAAGGTAGGTAATATAATACTATTTTTTGTAGTAGAATAAGAATTATTACACTCAAAAACATTTATTTATTCTTAGGAACTAACTTTTAAGACACTTTTTACTCATAATATTTTTTTTATATAATCAATCAATTATTCTTTAAAATAATCTTAAAAAACGGAACTTAGTACCTTTCGATAACTTCAGTAAAATCACAATAAAATTAATGTGAAACTTTAAATTCTTCTGACTTATGTAAAATAATCAAATTTGCTTATAAATAATCAGGTAATAAGTATTGAAAACTTAAATAAATAAAATAAATAATAATCTTTTATATCGGACCCATAACTAGTCCATTTGGTTAGTATACTCGACTCAAAAACTAGTGTTAGTACTTACATCTACTAGAAAAACAACACAAACTATTAATTAATACGCCACAGTGGCTTGTAGCCATGTGTTGTGTTGACAGTGAGTTTTAGGTATTCTATACATTGCCTAGGTATTGTATAGACTACCGGATTATACAGATTGCCGGTAACATATACAAAATATTGTAAAAGCATTTAAACGTAACGGTGGAGTTTTTCTCCATACGAAAACTACCTTTTGGAAGGGGCGACTAGCATTATTTCTATTTTTGGTAAATTTTGACATTCCCATAATTATTATTATTATTCATTTATTTCAGACAAATTCAAGTCCATAATTTTACACACACACATTTAAATTATTCATATCTATTTTAAATTAAACTGCCCAAAAACCCAAATAAAATTGTGATTAATTAAATTTAAATATTTAACAATTCATAAAAATAATAATTAATATTGTCAAAAAAATATTATAAAAATGTCAGAACCGTATATCAAATTAAATGTCAAATAAAATAATAACAATAATAATAATATGCCTTTTATGTGCCTAATTGAAATAAATTATTTGACTTTGATTATTTTTATTTAAATTACTTTTTTTATTATTACTGTTCATGTTTTACGGTCATATTAATTTATCAACTGCCGAAATATTAAATTACTGCCCGTTATTTTTATTAACTGTTCATAATTAACTCCCTAATGTTTCAATAACAGTTGTAAAAATGATTAGCCTTTTGCATTCCCGCTCTAGGACTGTAAAGTAGGCACGCCACAGATAGCTATACAGGGTAGATTTTAAGATCGGGCGATAAGGGCACGTAACTTAACCGTTGTAACTAGAGGAAAACGGTCTAAGGCTACGTTTCCACAGGAGATGAGCGAGGATGCGTAGCGAGGGATGTGTGTGAAACTAACTAATAACTTAGCTATGACAGTGAAGCGATGTAATTGGTTAGTTTCAAACACATCCCTCGCTACGCATCCTCACTCATCTCCGGTGGAAACGCAGCTTTAGAAGAGTCCTTAACTTTTGGAGAAATTATCTGACTTTCCATTCGAATATAGAAAAATCGAACAGTCGGCAAGAAGATGGGCAATTTTCAATCCTCTTACATATATAGGTATGGATGAAAAATGTCTATCGCCCCAACTGAAGTTTGCGTACTAGATAAGTCAGAAATCGCAGAAAATGCATCAATGCAAGCATCTTTCGTAGAAAATGAGACTACAACTCACTTTTTAGAGTTCCGTACCTCAAAAGGAAAAAACGGAACCCTTATAGGATCAGTTCATTGTCCGTCCGTCTGTCTGTCAAGTCCCTTTTTCTCAGGAGTTCGTGGAGTATCAAGTTGAAATTAACATCAAATACGTACGATCTCTACGACCCCTTAAAAATCTAAAACAAATAACCTTCTAAGTCAACGCAATAATAAAGGCCATTTTGCGATTCATGCGGCCATAAAAATGGTGTTGACATAAAAAAGTCATTGTTTCAATAACTAAATATTTTTTTAACCAAATAAGTTTGTGTATAATGTATTTATTTCTTCAAGCTCAAAGTATTATTTAAATATTACTATTTACAGGCACTTTTGAATTGTCAAGAAGATGGTCAATGAAGCTAGTTGCCCAATCCAAAACGTAGTAGGTTCCTATGGAGAAGAACGGGCAAGGAACTCAATGCACACTTTTCTAAATCAAAATATGTTTACAAAATATTGGTGACATCATTATTTAGAAAACCCTCGTAAGTGTGTTGAAAAACGTCGTTTAATACTCGTGTGTATAAAGTTTCCACACTTGCATTAAAATGCATAGCAATAGTAATTGCTATGCATTTTTATTCGCATAAACTGTCTACGCTTATTTAACTAAGAAGTTTACCGGCATTTCATCTAAGTACCACCATTGAAGTGGTAGCTCATGATTTATTGTGGGGAAAGTTTTAGGCAGCAAAACAGTGAATTCTTTTCTATTCACAGGACATTTAAGCACATCTAATTCCACTTCTTCTTTTAAAGCGTCAGTAACCAAGACCGAATGCCCAAACATATATTTTAAACCTTCCTTGTAACGCAAACAAGGGCACATAATTAGTGTCAGTGGGAAGCCTCTCTCCTCAAGGCAGACGTCAGACATCTGAAATAATAAAAAGTTGGCATTCTAATACATCATTTTAAAAACTCTTAGGTGGCGCCACTGCCACGGTAAACAACAAAGTCCATAAAAATTAAAAACATAAATTTACAATGCATTTGCTCGAAAAGAGCCTTTTCCAAGCAGTAAATTAGTGCGGAAAGTGTCACTTTTTTCACTAGTGCTTTTTACTTTTCTGTTTTTTTTTTTAATTTTTGTGGCCGTCGTCAGCCCGTTGCAAAGAGTTTTTATTATTTGAGAAAAGTTTTACAAATCAGATGATGATGATAACAATGGCGATGGCGATGACGATGGCGATGTCAATGGCGGAGGCAAAGTCAAAGTCGAAGTCGAAGTCGATGTCGAAGTCGAAGTCATGAATGTTGTTTTTATCATTTATACGTCGTAATATGTAGATGGTAGGTAGTCGCCTATGATGTGTACATCATATGCGACTTCCGTAAGGCTCGCTCGTTTTTTTTTAATTTCCTCGCACAATGCATAGTAAAACGTTGTATGATACACGTGCGTAAGATGATTTCCGACTCGTGTCGACTTATACACTCATCGGAAATCACCTACCTTCCGCACTTAGCATAAATAACTATAGTAATCCTGTGTAATAGTGGTGAAAGTTATGTGTAAAGAGTGCGTAAACGAACACATATCACTATAAAACGTTAGCAACAATTTGTGAAAAGACTTTTGCAAAATAACATTCAGAAGATTTTTTTTTTTTTTAAACAAACTTGTGTAAAGAGTTTATTGATTATAGACATTGCTCGAAGCTGAAAGAACGTCAAAAAACATAAAAACTTTATTGTGATTTCAAACTAAAAACTAAAATTTAAACAATAGTGCAAACAATTTCAAAAATTCAAACGACGCGCTTCACGACGCTTCTTTAACGATCGTATTTCCTAGTATGTATACAGCTATTTCAAGAAACAACACCAAGCACAAATAGCACATTAGGGCGACGACACTACTGACGGGGTCCGCTAGGACCGATGCCTGCCGGGGTCGCGAGAAAGTCCAAAAGGTACACCGTGGCCCCTGGCAATGTATAGGCAACTGAAGGAACGCGGGTGGGTTTTAGTCAGTAAGAGTTTGACACGCTCCGCCCAGACCGGGAGAAGTTATTTGATAATTTCCCACAATCAAAAAAAATTAAGAAAAAAAGGCGACGACACTAAAGAGCCCAAGATCGATCATTAACTCTTTTTTGAGTTTTTATTCGAACACAATTCTTTTTTGTTTTTATATTTCTTTGTTTTACTATAGTACATACAACCTTATAAAAAATCGATAACGAAAATATAACCATACGCAAAAAGAAATCAGTGTTACATGATTCATTCCAGTCAACACTGTCAGCTGACGACTATCTAACAAAGAGTCTACCAAATGTGTCAGTTCTAGAAATGAGCCAACTGAAACACAAGACCTTAAACGACGAGAAGGATGAAATAGAAGACCTTTAAACAGTGGTGGATACATATGGGGGGCGCGGAGGGCGCGCGCCCCCCCATGCGGCCCAGCAATGCGCGGTTCAGGGCAATAGGAGGGGTAGCCAAAAAAAAAAATGGCGTGAAATCTCAGTGATTATAAAATACACAAGCTCCTCATAGTTCCAAGGAAACCGGAAAAAGGTTATATGTATATTTCCTACTTCCAAAGACAACAAGAGAGGACGGGTTGAACGCAGACAAGTGCACGATAATCACTTTGAATGCTATCTTTAGCTGGTTTTCTCCCAAGTTAAAAAGGGGACTTCTTTGCATTAACTGTAATTTTTTTGTGAATAATAATATGGTTGGAAGAACGAAATCCGTTATCGCCAAGGAACTTGTGACTGAACCACTAAAAAAGTTTGCCAAACTTACTGGTAAAGATGGTGACCTTGAAACCCATTCTCAGCTCATGTACTACGTTGACCATAGCTCAAGATGTCTTTTAGCGCCCCCCCCCCCCCCCCCCTAGAATATTTTCTGTATCCGCTACTGCCTTTAAACGACAATTACAAGAAGCCCAGAACAAAATAGACAATTTAATCATTCAAAATAGTGCATTAAAAACACAAACAATAGAACAGCTAAATACTATCTCACAACTGCAAACAACTTACGCAATATCTACACCTAAAAAAGCCAAGCAATATACACCAACACCAACAATAGGAAAAGATGTACGTCCTATCAAAACTTTCCGAAGTGTAAATCAGGATAAATCGAATGATCGTGCCGCTAAATTGGATTTCACGCGGGAAGAACACCTAGGTATCGATAGTGTGACTCGTAATAAAAACTCGAATCCCAAAATAAGCCAATAGAGGGCAGCACACGACCTATTAGATCAGTCCGAAAACCAAAAATTCAAATATTAGGTGGAAAACAATGCACCGACATCACTTCAGCACTCATAAATTCAAGAAACAAGACGAGAAAAAAGAAATTCTAATTCTAAAAGCCGCAACGGGTAACCTATTACGACAGTGCACTTACTACCGGAGATAATGTTTGTTGCTTAACACGTCGCTTTTTTATAGTACCATTTTTTTGGATAGAATTTGGGGATTTTGGAATTTGAAGCAATTTGGGGTGTTCAAATATACACTAAAGAGGGTCTACCCTCTTTAGTGTATATTTGAACACCCCAAATTGCGAAAAACTATAGGCACCGAGAAAAAGTCGTCAGTTTCTTTCGGGCTTTGTGGGATAGTGGGAATATTAAAAGGTTGGGGAAGATGACGTAGCAGGTCAAAATTGATTTCCAAGCAATAATACGGCGTAATGGAAGGAGCCCCTCCGCTAGCGGGGCTCCTATTTCTCAATAGTTTTTAACCAAAAAAAAAAAAAACAAAGGGGATGGCGGGGTATTTGTTCCCTCGCTCACTAGACCTCTTCGAACCTAACCTGTCTGAGTAAGGTGCCCCAAGTCCCGAGCTCGCTTCGCTCGTTCTTGCATCCTAAGTTCTCCTAGTAACACCACGCGTAGCATGACAACCATAGAAACAGGTTTAATCACAATAGAAATGGATTTTGTCGACGGAAGAAGAGACGAAATGACAGATAAAAAATCACAATCTGTCATTTTGTCTATTCTTCCGTCGACAAAATCCATTTCTATTGTGGTCATGCTGCGCGTGCAGTAGTAGTAACATTTTATTTTAGTTTAACATTTAACAACGCTCTGGCATAACATAGCGAACTCTTTATTATCTTTTTACCATTGTTATTGTACCTTTGTTAAACAAATGAATAAATGACTTATGACTTATAACATTGCCATTTGTACATACACAAAATGTAAACTTTATTGCGCTAACCTCAACACTCAACCAAAATAACAACTGACAATGCAATGTCTAGGTACAGCCACTATTATGCCGGAAACTGCAGCATTTTAGTTTACTCATATTTTAGTTTACTCATATTTTAGTTTACTCATATTTTAGTTTACTCATATTTTAGTTTACTCATATTTTAGTTTACTCATATTTTAGTTTACTCATATTTTAGTTTACTCATATTTTAGTTTACTCATATTTTAGTTTACTCATATTTTAGTTTACTCATATTTTAGTTTACTCATATTTTCCTTCATAAAAACCCGGTAAGTAGTGGGACTTTGACTTATTATAATTATATGTTTGCTGTGTTACAAACCTGAAGATGTAACTCCGATTTTTTCTTGCTTTTCTTTTGAGCTGCTCCTACGATCTGGCCGTTAAAGGTATATAAAGGGGTCCCCACGTCATATTCATCTATGATCCAATTATTTGCGATATTTATGAGACTGTCATAAGTAGTTTTATTATATTCGGCGTATTTTATATTCATTGCAGCATATTCACTAGTTGGTTTTCCTTAAATTTAGAAATTCATTCAGCTGGTCTATTCTTTAAAAATGTCACCGCCAAAACTTAGGTGAAGTGAGCTGTCACGCTACACACCTACACTATTGACTCACTTCACCTAAGATTTCACGGTGAGATTTATACAGAACACATCGGCTGGTCACATTATTATAACTAAGATGATTATCGCCAAGACAATGTTGACAACACTAATACCTAATTAAAATCAAACATTAAACATTATGTACTATCCGTACCTCTAGTTTCCTCCTTTTTTACTTTTTTCTTAGGGTCTTTATAGTCTCCTACTTCTGCTGGTATTGAATTTAAACTGCGCATTTCTATTAAATAAAACAGAGTTGGTAGTGGAAATAAAAATGACTTTTTAATATAATAAAAGTAAGGTGTAAGTATTTTGCATTAAGGACATGTGACAGTTAGATCATACACTCCCGGACACCAACCTTCCAAATTTGAAATCGGAATACAAAAAATAAACAGTTTAATTGAAATAAGTTGCCTTTTCGCGTTTCTCAGGGGCAAAATAAGCGTGGATTTTTTAAAGAAAACAATGGTTTAGGTACATAGAGAAAATGTTTATTTAGTAACTTGTGTCATGCGGTTTAACATAGAATTAATTCATGCCAGTATGACGCGCTGTGGAATGTTCTCCCATGCTTCAAAGATAACAGTTTTCAGCTCCTGCAAAGTTTGTAGAGCTGGTTTGTTAGCTCGAAAACGCCTCTTCCGCTCATCCCATAAGTGCTCTATCGGATTCATATCACGGCCATACCATTACTGCAATACTAACGTCATGCAAATATTCTGGAACAATTCTTGCATTGTTCGTCAATTTAGGGCTATCAATACCGGTATTCAAACTATCTTGGTCTTATAGTAAATAAAATTATAACACGTATCGGTTCGAAGTTAAAAATGTTTGTTTCTGTTTGGCTAATCTGTCTATCATAATAAAGTATGTTAGAGTTTATTTTTGTTGTTTATGTGATTACTGACTTTTCTAGTAAGTACTCAAACCTCAGTTGGTCCAATAGAGTTTGTTGATCCTTATAAGAAACAAGATCGATTGGCATCAACATTTTTTTTTGTTTAAACTGCCCATTTTCTTGCAGACTGTAATTTTTTTCTTTATCTGTGAATGCAGATCGAAATCTTTCAAAAAGTTAAGGACAGTCTCTTAAGACCGTTTTCCTGTAGCTACAACGTTTAAGGTAGCTGTCCTCACTGCCCCATCTCAAAAATCCACCCTGTATATATAACGTTCCGATATCAATCGTTGGGCAGATGCCCGCCAGACACGACACCTGGTCTGGCCGGAGGATCCTCCCTTTTCTAAAGAGGATGAGTGATCTTTACACCCTGTTCCTCATACCTCTAAAACAGTACCTTTTTGGAGTCAATATTTCTTTAAAAACATCATATACGTGAGGAAAAATCTACATCTTTTAGTAATAAAGGTGAAAGACACAATTACGAGTATATCACTAGAAATGGGGACCAATTAGTTCAACCAGAATTCAGGCTGGCTAAAGTGGACTCAACTTTCATGGGGTACTGTTTAAAATGTTACAATAAAATACCTCCCCACATACTTCAACTGAATGAAATTAAATTTAAATCTTATATAGAACGCACACTAAAACAGCCAAGCATATTATAAGTTAGGGGATTACATCGCTGATAAAAATACGTGTGCGGTCGGGGGACCTCCCTCAGGAACGATGTTCCTTCTCTTCGTATGATTTAAAACCGAAACAATTTTTTTGCACCCGCCATCTTTGATTGTGACCTCAGCACCTTCGAAATCTACGAAAATATTAGCCATGATGTAAAATTTGAAAATTTTCGCAGTCCCCTCTTGGATTTTCATTTTGACCAAATTCACACTTTCTCTCTTCTTCCCCGGCATGCAATTTACTCGGGCCGATGTGTACAATTTTATCTCACGACAAATCACTTTGCTTTTTTCTTTTGTTTTTTTCTGCCAGCGTTCTCTCTCTCTCTCTTTCTTTCTCTTTGAATTAGAAGAAGACAGTTGCAAATATTAACACTTTTTAGCGTGACGATTTCTGAAAGTTTACAAGCCGCGTTAAGGAACTTCGTTCTAAAAATGCTTGGCTCAAAGCATGTCCTGCTGCACAAGGGCGCATAAACTAATTGATACACAACTAATTACTCTGAAAGGTTGAGTCACTTCAACCTTACGTCGTAGTAGTCAAAGTCAAAGATTTATTTGCAAACTACGAGTAAGTGTAAATTTTCCAGGCATCGTAAATTTGATGGTTATTTTTATAATTCATTATAAAATAACTATGCTATTGACACGATTTTACATTAATAATTTCAATAATTTTGTATTACTGATTCAAATAATAATATACACATTTTTTTTATAATTAAATAATAATATAAATACATTTTTTATTAATTCGACAGCCAACAGTTTTTGTGATCTAGACGTTGGATTGCCATAATAAATAAATAAGCATTTGAAAATCCATGCGTCAGATTCGTGACCGGGCGCCGTAAGTAGGGACTGGTCATCTTTTAGCTGCCATAGCTTATTTTAATTTAATTATTTAATTGTTTTTTTAATTATTTTATTACGGTAGCTTTTAACGTTCTGCATCGTTCCCAGATGTATAATTTCAACATGAATGGTGTAACCAATATTTTGTAACCATATTTTGATTTAAAATAGTGTCCGTGGAGTTTCTTGCCCGTTCCTTCCCCATAGTTATCTGTGCCCATAGGAACCTACTACGCTTTGGAATGGACAACTAGCTCCATCTTTCTGACTGATCAACACTTTGACAATCCCATGTGCCTGTAATTGGTTTATTTGAAATAAATGTTTTGTGTTTGCAAACGCCCCGCTGTTATATCTAGCTATTCTTCTTGGAGAAATTGGCGTTCAAACATGCCAATTTTCAGCTTAACACGTTCAGTACCGGGAGCCCTTCTGGAGAGTTCACCTAGTCGCATATGGGTGCCCTCGTGAAGGTCTCATTTTAAATGTAAGTTTTTCTTAGCAAATAAAGCATTATAAACCGTGAATATCAAATCTGATGTATATTTTAACAAGATTTATTAGTATAGTAACATTTCTAGTCGTTCTAAAATTAAAATCCCCACATTTTACTTAATTAGGTACTCCCCTACCCCTGAATTAATATTCAGAGCATTTTTTAGGCAAAGAACGTAATAGTTACAATAAACAAATGAAATTCGAAATAAAAACATTCCTAAACTTTGTTTTTTTAATAGCTATGTCTATGTTATGGGGTTTGGTTTCCGCACTTAGTCCTTCAGTGGACCATTGTGCGTGGGCCATAGCGGCCGTTGGAGGTTATTCCAACCAGCCCACCTCCCTCCAGAAGCTAATTAAATCTCCTGGTCTGTTCAGAACATCTGTGAAAGATCTGGGTGTCCCGAGGGTCTGTGTTCTAATCTGGGTGACGCCTGTGCATTCAAAAAGCACGTGCGTGACGGTTTCCTCAGCCTCCATGCACGCCCTGCACAGAGGACTGTCCGTTATGCCTATTGTGTGAAAGTATTTGTTCAGCGAGCAGTGGCCCGTGATGGTCCCCGCCACCAGGCGCAGGCCATTCCTATCCAGGCGTAGTAAACGCCGGGTTAGCCCGGTATCCAAGGATGGCATGGCTTCCTTGGATTGCCTGCAGCCCGGTGTCGAGGACCACCAGTGCTCCGCTTGAGTATGGGTGAAATCCTGCAGCCATCTGCGTATCTGGTTGAAGGGGATGGGTACGATAGGCTCGGGTCCACAGACCGCCGTGCTGGATCCTCGTCTAGCAAGTTCGTCAGCAGCGTCGTTACCTAGCGAACCGCTGTGTGTGTGTGTGTGTGTGTTGTGCATTATTATGACTGTTATATTCGGTGTGTGTTTCCTAAACACATTCAATACCTACTTTAGTACCTACTACCAAGTATGAAAAAATCGTCTTGTTCGCCTCATGGTCGAACTCCAATTTCTCAAAATATTGTCCCGAAAAGAACTTATTATTTGTACCTATTGCTTTGGAAAGGTGTCCGTGGAAGTTTTTAAAACTATTTCGGGGTCATTGAGACCCTTCTTTAATATTTTTTTAAAGACTGAAAATTTTGAAGGAATCTTGTCGAGCAAAAAATGGTGATACTGAAATGATAGCCAGTATGTCAGCTTCAAAATTGAATTAAGTACTAATTTTTCCTATCACTTATCATTATTTTGATGTTTTAGGCCTAAAAACAAAAATTCACGGTGGCCCAATTTATGTGTCCGGGAGTATAGTTTAAATCTGAGTGAAGTTTCAATTAACTGGGAGCTTTTGTTGAAATTGGTTAAGCAATAAATTATGAGGTCGACTGTACCTAATACAATAGGTACTACTTACGAGTATACTCACGTAAAACGGACACAGGGAAGGATTTAACACTGTCTTCAATTTGTACCTAATGCTCAAATGAAGAAGAGTGAGTTTTCTATAACTGGCAGTTTCTAGTCTCTCTGTTTTTATTTATCTGACATAACTTAATACTAATGACATTTAATGAAAAAAAAATGAGAATGTGACTCCAAGAACTGAAATCCGGTCCTATGAAATTGCCGTTTTACATAGAAAATATCAAACAATTTTATTTTTAAAGAAAAGTATTTTTGCCATTTTAATGGAAGTTCGTTGATGCCTCTGCTATAGAAATCCTAGAGAAGGGAATCGATGAATTCTTTATAGGCGTTTTTCACCGCCTCGTTCGATTGGAAATTTTTCCCCTGTCAAAAGACCGAAAGACGTACGTTTTTGAATGACACACAGAAACCACTTTTCATCATAGAATCCCCTCAGTTGTGTGCTTGTTGTGTGATTTATCACTTAAATTGAAGGATGGTGCAACTTCCGACGAGGTTAAAGATGAATCTGCTTTGCTGCTGGCTTTCAATTCGTCATTACGAGGGTGACACTGAAAGTTCTTAGAAAATAAAAAACTGAACAAACTAGCAAGTTATTCGTTTTATTATATGTTTTCAAAAAAGTGTTCATCAATACATCGCTGCATCCGATGGAACCACTGAGAAAAGCACTTTGCCCACTCGTTCTTAGGGGTCTCTTCGACAGCAATTTGAAACGCAGCCACTGCTTCCTCGGCGTCCATAAAACGTTTTCTTCGAAGTTTTTCTTTTATTTTCGGAAATAAATAAAAATCGCAAGGTGTGAGGTCGGAGCTATAGGGCGGGTGACCCAGTAATTCCACGTCTGACGTCGCCAAGTAGTCGATTGTTTGCTTGGCGGTGTGCGACGAGACGTCGTCGTGGTGAAGGAGGATCCTATTGCGAGGTCGTTTCGTTCATTTTTAGTTTTTGTTAGTGTGCAGGATTTTCGGCACTTGACTCATAGCTATGCCTAAGCTTGTCCGAATCTGCTGATAAGTCACTCTTTTGTCAGTCTCTATCATACGCCGCACAACCCTGATGTTATCTTCAGTCGTCGCCGTAGAAGGCCGTCCCTCACGCAGATCATCGGTGAGATTAGTGCGACTACGTTTAAACTCATTAAACCAGATGTGAGAAAATGGGAAAATTTTCTCGCGTTAAATTCATGCTGACGTGACACAGATAATTTTCAATTTGCCGCCAAATCGTAAACAAATGACAAATGAATAAAATACATAAACAATAATATTGACAAAGAGTTCCATTTTCAAAATTTGAACTTATTTTTTTATTATATCGTTTACAAGTGGCCAGTTCTAAAAACTTTCAGTGTGACCCTCGTACCACGGGGCTCATTGTTGAGATCAATATTTCCAGAACGGAAGCAATCAAACCAAAAATGCACCGTGCGTTGACTTGCGGTACCTTGTCCATACACGTCGTTATTATTGCGTGCTCTCTGTGCTGCGTTGGTACCACGATGGAACTCGAATTCGAAAATAGCGCGCTATTTTGATTTTTACATGGTTACAGAAACAGCGATATCAAAAAACTGTCGAACAGCGGGCAAATGAATAAAGGATTTTGAAAAATTTAAAGACATGTTATATTATTAAATTAACTTGAATTAGAATGAAAGATATCGATCTTCACACTAACTAGTATCAAAAATCGTCAATTTCATAGGTAAGGACCTAATACAGAGTGCTTGGCCAGACGGGCAGTGCAGTGCGGGGAGCGGCGCGGGTGCGGGAACGCGCGCGATTGTGCCCGTCCACACTGTCCGCAGTTGACCGCGGCTTCGTTCCGAGTGTTGTCGTGTCCAGTGTTTGTCAAAATATAATATGGACGAAGAAGACTTATTTTTACTGGAAAATTCTTATTTTAAATGGCAAATGCAATTGAATAGCCCTTATGAATTCGCTTCACCGCGCCCGCGTGCCCACTATGGACACTCAAATGAAGCTCTTATGTTTGAGTACGTCGCACCGCGCCCGCCCCGCGCCCGCGCTACCAGTCTGGCCAAGCACATAGTCATGAACATAAACAACTTTTCTCAATATGCTTGTAAATTCTATCATTATTACACGACTACCCAAAAAGTAGTGTAATATTTTCAGGGTTCATGTATGTATGTATGAATTTAAACACGTAACGTAACTTTACTGCACTACAGTACTTTTATCTCACGAAGCGACAACTGCTGTGAATGTGTGTAGCTCTAAGTACCGCCAATCTGTGGTACCGTCCGAAACTTGAACGAAATCGGAAGTGTGGTCATGTGTGCGTATGTGTTATGACGCTATTCGTCATCACACACACATTTACACCGCGTTTGTACACTTGGATACCACAAGTAAAGCGCGCGTCGCGTTGTGAGATAAAAGTACTGTACGAGTTCTTTAATATGGTATATCGAGTTTTAGAAAAAGTTTGTTTTTGTAGAGTCTAGCTAGAGCGACCGAGAATTTAAAAAAAAATGATGTGTCATATTATTGTCCGGGTTCCGTACCTTTTCCCGTCTTTTCTTTCTTAGCGGCTTCTGTTGATGACGGTCTGAAAGGTTCACTATAGTAATTTTATTAACTTGTCTTTGAGTTGAGCCATAGTGGGCCTTATCCTAACTTAAGGGGCATGCGCTAAGGTAGCCCGCGAAATTCAAATTTTCTTTAGTTTTTACATTTTGCTGGTCAGTGTAAGGTTTTATGTTGATTAAAATATGATTTGCGACCGTAACCAATATGGCTTTACATAATTATAATCATTACAATCAGCAATACAACTCCATAAGTAAGCACAATCGCCAAATGACATGATTTCATGAAATAGTAATTCAATGCGATTATATGAACTTAGAGAGTATTGATAATTTTTATGATTATAATTCTATAAATAAACATTTGATACGGCCGCAAATCATATTTAGATCAACATACGTCATGATACCTACTGACCTGCAAATTGCAAAAAAACCTAAGAAAATTTGAATTTCGCGGGCTACCTTGACGCTTTCCCCTTAAGTAGTTAGGATAAGGTGTTTTACTGTTCGCTCGAACGACGTTAAAGTGATAAGTTCTCGGCCTGACAATGAAAGACTGCGACATTTATTGCGTTATTATTTACGTTGTTGAGCAGTTTTTTTTTCGCACTTGATTAGCAATCTGTTTCAAAACGATTCAGATTGATCGTGTATTACGCAATTGGGTACAGTTCGCACTGCCGCGGTTTTTTCCTGACGCGATTTTTTATCACGCGGTGTTCGATTTTTAACACTCGCACTCACACGCGTTGAACGAATGAATGCGACATACGAAATTCTGTAGGTACTATTGAGTTCCCACAGACGCGAAAAAATTGGTCAGTCCAGCACCGGCTCGTAGAGTGCGAACGTGCCGCATTATTTGGGTGGAGTTTATCATAAAGAAAGTAAGCAAACATTAAACGGGTTTAATTTGAGAAAATACAAACAAGAAACATGCTACTTAATGGATAATTATTATAATGTTTCAGGATATTTCCTTAAATAATAGTATGGCATCAAAAAATTGCCTTTTAAATATAGTTAATTATTCAAGGGATGCATCCAACATTTTCTTTGTGGTCTTCTGGCCTCACAAGTACGTACGAAGAGTCAGTTCCAAGTGATTTTTTAACGCTCGTTCGAACACCCTGTTGAAGGCAGGAAAAAAACGTTTTTATCCGCCGCGTTTATTACGTCCGTGGGAACGTGGGCGAAGGCTGTGTAAATATATCATCTACGGCCCTCTCAACTTCTTCATTGGTTGCGAAGCGCTTCCCAGAAACAAATTTCTTCAAGTTTGAGAACCGATGGAAGTCTGAGGATGTATAGTGGTGGACCCATCTCTCATTCATGGTGGCAAATCACCGCACATAATCGGTCGGATCCCTATTGAATCGATCCAAAGATTGCTGCGAAAATCGTTTGCGCATTTGCTTTTGATCAGAATTCAGCAAATACGACATCCATCTTGCGCAGAGCCTTCGCATCCCTAATTCTGTGTGGAAGATGTTTCGCACCCTTTCTTCTGATATCCCCACAGCCTCAGCTACATATCTCAAACACCTTCACTCGCCTATCGTCCAATACGATATCATGCACTTTTTCGATGGTTAATCCATCCAAGACGAAGAATTTTATGGCTGCACGATATTCAAGATTATCCGTTTTAACGAAAAACACGCAAGACCTCTTCACCAAATATTCGTGTAAACAAACTACTTGAGAGAACAAGTCGAAATTTATCATACGAACTAATGACACGTGCACCCAGGCGGAAAACATAAACTTTTGCTGCTTGGAATGCTATTTCTGTGCCAGGCCAGGCAGAGAACTTTTCACCTTACCCTAGTATGTAGGTACTACATATGGACGAACAGCGCATTGCGTCAAACATCAAGCACAGCTTCAATGCGTTGAATGACAGCAGTATGTCAAATGCCTGTATATTATTATGTAACATGCACTAAATAACATTACGACAAGCTCCACTGAAGATGGTCGATAATGAAGTCGACATATTTGTCATTTTCTAACATGTTTTCTCAGAAACGATTCATGTGACTAGCAAAGTGTCGAGCTTACCCTATCGAGTTATACTGTACCAACATTTGTTAATTTTAGTTTTTTTTAAATTGAATGTTTTAACAAGGTATACTTACAATCCAATATTTCCTAAATATTTATTCCTTCTATGTTCTAATCCGTAAGTAATGTATATTGCCTTTAATTCTGGAGAAACGTTATCATACTCTTCTGCATCCATGTCTTCCAATGAGTTTACGACCTCCTGTATTTCCGTCTCTTCATACACTTTTGATTGGGGTCTGCACATATTTACAAATTTCAGGAGAACATGTAACTATACTTAAGATTTCTAAGTCAAAAAAATTGGAGCACATATGTAATGAAATTCCGCTATTCCACGCTTAAGCAAACTGATAAATGAACATAGTAAATTTACAGACATATATCTACACTTCTACAGCTACGCACTTGTTCAATTCAAAAGCTATTTTCAACAACTGACGGATTTGAGTAGGCGAGAGCGGCCTGCGACAACACGCGGCCATAATGTATGAAAAATGTTCCGGTCACAACTTGTGACGGATACGGACCAGCCAGAAGAATAGTGTGTAACAATCAAAAGTACTAACTCGATGAGTAGGATATCAGCTTCTTTTTGGGTTTCGTCGTATGTTTGAACCCATTTAGAGAAATCCGAATGGCAGAGTACGAGATGAAGGTTCCGAATACTGCGTTTACATTTTATTAACGTGGTCAGTACTAAAGGAGGGTTCTTTACTACGATACTTGTCAATGAGTCCACTACAAAACCGCGATGGTATTTGGGCTGAAGGAATAACTCGGTAAGCAGTTGTTCAACATAATCCTGTCAACAAAGACAGGTAGAATTGTATTTTCTGCGAATATTTAAATCTATCAAACGTACTTATTACATTTATGTAGCCGACTATACGTTATGACACGTTATAATACTTAATATAATGTGTATATAACCATCTGAAATAATGTCGTCGACCCCATAGCTTCCGTCGCGTTGTGTGATACGACCGACGAGGAGGGAGACTTCTTTTTCTTCTTATCACTGGCTCTGGAACGAGGCGTAGGCACGTTTCTTGTCGTGGCTAAATATTCAATTTTCTTCAAAAGTATTTCAAACTCATCTTTATGTTCGTTGAATTCATCTGTGGAAAGTCAATATAAATTGTTTTTTTTTTTTTTAATTATTAGATATTATTTTAATTATTAAATTCTTTAGTGTCGAATTCAAGTCAGGTGAGCACAAACTGCGTTTTACCTTCATCGTGTTCAGGACTGGGATTCGAATCGCCTTTCATATTTTTCTTCATCATTTCATAATTCTCGGCAATGGCGGTAACAAGCATTTCTTTTGCCGGAATGTCAGTGTCACATAACGCTTGAACTATACTGTGATCCACATTTACTGTGGGTAGTTTTAGATGTTTAGCTACGGAGTAAGCCATTTCTTGACAATGCATTTCTAAAACAATCAGACATTTCAACTATGGATGTAGCGAGGGCGTAACGCAACAAGTATAAGGGTAAGTATTACGTTCCACATTCTAGATAATCTTTGAATCCTTTGTCCAAATCGTAACTAACCACGGGCTCATAACAAAAAGGCGATCAGTGATATTAAATGGGAATTATTTGGGGATCGATTAAATACCTACATGTCACTATAGTGGAGTGCCTGGGGCGTTAAAAACATGAAAAAAATCAAAATGGAATGATTAGCTATTAATATTTATATAAAAAAGTTTACCTATTAAATAATTGTGATCCTGATTTGAAAAAAAATAATATTATATTATATTTTTTTACAACATAATATATTATATTACAACTAAGCTGTAGAATATATTTGGCACAATTCAAATAGTATGTTACAATTAGGCTGTAGAATATTTTTGTAAATTAAGTTAACGTTTCTATTTATATCATCATCTGCCATCACAACTTTAGGGTCGGCTTCCAGTCTAACCGGATGCAGCTGAATACCGACCAATAATATTTTACATGGAGCGACTGCCTATCTGACCTCCACAACCCAGTATCTGGGTAATACGATACCCCTTGGTAAGACTGGTTGTCAGATTTTCGGGCTTCCGACGACCCGTAACGACTGTCAAAGGTCCACGAATAACAGCCGGCCAACGGCTTAACGTGCTCTCCGAGGCACGGAGGAGTTTCTGTATGTTAAAATGGTCAACCATCCACAGACCAACCCTGGCAAGCGTAGCTTAACCTGATGGATCGAATCGTGCGGCTGTTATTGCTTAGCTACGAGGTCTATTTATATAAAGATAGTTATCGGGAATAAGAAGTTAATTAAGGAAAATTTAATAAAGTAGAAAATTATTAATAAAAAATTTAAAAAATATATATAATAGACGACGTATATTTAGTAACCTAATCCGCTTAACTGTTAGCCCAGGGAAGTTGCGCCAAATTTTAGGCTAACTTTGCATTAATTTAAAAACAGCGATTTTATTCATTTAACGTGTAGGGTATTTTCAAGGGAGTATATTATACTGCAAACCGCGAAAAGTTCACCTCCGCGTGTACGTTTATTTTTAAGAAAACATCTAAATTCAATTTTAAATGGTAGAAAAAAAAAATAACAGATATGTTTGTATGGAGTGTTTGTCGAAGAGATTAGGTATCACAAGTAGGTGAAAAAAATTAACATTTCCGTCCACGGAAATTTCCATAAAAATAAAATTTAATAATAATAATAATAATTGTTTATTTAGCAAAAGTAATACATAGACACAGATTCAACACAGTGGTAGACACATACAATAATCATGAATGGCTGTTTATACATAAGTGTAGGGTTACAAAAGTATTAAATGTATTAGACAAAAAAATTAAACCCTGCCTCTCAAACTAGGAGACCTGTATCTTGAGAGACAGTGTTCGGCAAAACGTAAGTAAAATTTTGTTGTACCTTAAAGAGTGAAGGGGTGTCAATCTACCATTACATATAGTGAATTGAACATCAAGTGATGCGTGAGTGTGTGATGTGTATACTAAGATTACATGCAGTTGTGAGAGAAAATTAAAAATATTATTATAATAATATAAAAAGAAATGTTTACTTATTTTTATGCTTAACATTTCAGTGGCGTGTTTTAGCGTGTGGTGTGTGTCAGAGCGTGTGTGTGTGTGTGTGTGCGCGTGTGTGTGAGGGTGTATGTGTGTGCGAGCGAGAGGTGTGTGATCATGTGAATTTATTGTGTAAATGTACATATATGTGTTGTAAATTTTTGTATCTAGCAATAATTATGTCAAGCGACGTAAGTCAGTAGTGATTCTGTTTTACTATAATCCTGCTGTAAAAGCCAGGCCGTAGTTTTAGATTTAACTATAAACTTATTAAGATTTATTATGTCCAGTTCTTTCTGTATTTTTTTGTAAATGTGAGTGCTTAGTACATAATACTGGTGTCTTGCAAATGAGGTTTTGTGTTGAACGCCTGAAGGCACATATGTTCTTTTGCTTGGATCAGACGGAGGCAAGCCGCCATGTGCCCTAAGAATAGATTTGAGAACATAGAGCTGCCGAACCGTTAGAACTTTACAGTCTGCGTATAACTGTGCCGTAGGGTGTCTGTAGTGCTTCCTTGTCATCACTTTAAGCACCGCCCTTTGAGCCCTTTCTGCTCTCAGCAAGTATGTTTTGGCTGCTCCACCCCATGCAGTTATACAATATCCAATAATCGATTGGCATAAACTGTAGTACACCATTTTGAGAATATCGATAGTGGCAGATTCCCGGAGAGATTTAAATATATGAATAAGACGAAGTGTTCGAGTTGTTAGTGTATCAATTTGTTTGTCCCATCTCAAGCTATCGTCCATATGCACACCCAGGTATTTGACACTATTGGTTTTAACAATTGTAGGGCATGTGCATGACGTCCGCAGATTCTGACACGAGTGAGCTGTTATATTATAATCTGATGTGGGTTTGGAGTTACTTCGGATTGCAAACGGTATACAGAAGGTTTTCTTAAGATTTAGTGTCAGCAAGTTCAGATCAAACCAGGTCATTATTGAGGACAGCGCAGATTCTGCCTTTATTTTAACATCCTCCCATGTAGGGCCGTGAACAAGAATCGCGGTGTCATCAGCATATGCGTAGATTTTACAAGCGGGTAGCGACATTCTACAAAGGTCATCTATATAAATTTGAAAAAGTGTGGGGCCTAATATGCTTCCCTGTGGAACGCCATATGACACAAATTCTTCGTCACTGTAGCTCGATTCAATCTTAACTCGCTGCCTACGATTTCTCAGGTAATCTCTGAAGATCTCCAGAGCTATGCCACGTACACCCAAGGATTCTAACTTAGATATTAGTAAGGGAACAGAAACTGTGTCGAAAGCCTTGGATAAGTCCAGAAATATACCAAGGCACCTTGCTTTGCTGTCCAACTTCATGGCAATTGCTTGCGTTAAATCCAATACAGCGTCTTCAGTGGAAACTCCAGATCGGAAACCGTACTGGTTGTCTGCGATAATTCTGTACTTGTGAAGAAAGCTTCTAAGGTTTTTGTTTAGAATCTTTTCCAGTATTTTAGATAGCGACGACAAGACAGATATAGGTCTATAATTACCAACACAGCTTCTGTTGCCTCCCTTATAAATTGGGTGAACTATGGCCCTCTTCAAAGCATCTGGAAAGACTCCTGTCTGTATACACAGATTGTAAATATATGTTATCGGCGGTACCAATATATGGCGACATTTCTTTATTAGTGCGGATGATATTCCATCCCAGCCTACGGCACAGTCGTTACGTAACTGCAGTATAATAGATTCCACTTCACTTTCATCAACTTTTTGTATAACAAGCGAGTTGGAAAGGGACGTAAGTGTGTTGTTTACACCAACACAAGGTAATTCACGGTTTAAGGTTGTTATGTTCGGGCCGTTTAGTATTTTTGCTGCCATGTTCTTACCTACGTTACTAAAGAAAGAGCAGACATAATTCAGCGAAGATCGATGATTGTCACAGATTTTTAGTAGTTCAGCAGGACTTGTGCGTATTTTAGCAGTGTTAGTAATATCCTTGATGGTTTTCCATAGAGCTTTAGGATTATTTTTTGACTTTTCAAGCTCACTCTTCTCGTAATTTCTCTTTAACTTTCGCAGTAGAGAATTGCAGAAATTCCGATATCGCGTGTAGGTTACCTTCAGTATTAGATTATCTGGTGATTTCTTTGATTTTATATGCAGTTTGTCTCGGTGCTTGATACATTTTAGTAGCCCTGGTGTAATCCATGGTTTTATGGTTCTTTGCATTCTTGGTACTTTTGTTTGTTTAGTATGTTTGTTAACAATTGATGAAATTAATGTAATTAGCTTACTCATAGCGATATTGGGATCTTCAATTTTGTAAACATAACTAAAATCTGTAGCTTCTAACTCTACCTTGATGGCTTCTAAGTTAGTTCGAGAGATAGTAAAGCTTTTGTTTCGTATTGGGTTTGTATTTAAAATAGTAAGAACAATTGGCTTGTGGTCAGTTATGGATGATTCTAGTACCAAGGTGGTGTTCAGTAACTTTGTTTTCAATAATATGTGATCAAGACAATTTTCTATTCTAGTAGGTAACAGGTGGGTCGGTAGCAGTCCATAAGACGCATTTAGGATAAGGTAATCCATTGCACGGTCATTTCTACTACCTTCCTTTATGTCTATATTCAGATCGCCTATAGTTGTGATATTGGGTGAAGTTGACAGTTCATCATAAATATTATTAAGGCTGGCCAGAAAGCTTTCGAAGTGATTTCTAGAGCTATACGATGGTGAGCGATATATCGCTACTACCGTTAGCTTATTATCAATTTGGCATATGAGACCATTAGCATTATTTATTTTTGGTTCCCACACCGTAACGTTTAATCCTATTTTAGTATAAACAATCACACCATCGTTTTGATTTGCTATGTTCACTGTAGCGTGAGGCTGGTATCCGTTTAATAGTGGAAGGTTATTCACTTTACTCAGCCAACACTCAGTCAAAATGACAATATCAAAATCAATATTAGTTGACTGTAACAATGCCTGAAGACTATCGAAATTTTTATTAATGCTGCGTATATTAATATGAAACAATGTAATGCTACTGTCATTTGTATTTATGTATTTTACACACTCGTGTGGATTACAAGAGAAAGAGTTTTCGAGGTTGAGGTTGTCAAGTTCGTAATTTATGTCGTTTATATTAGCCATTAGAGTTTGTAACTAACACCAAAGGAAGATACGTTAGATATGATAGTTTGGGTATTTTGTATTGACGATTTACATCGCTTTTCTGTAGATAAAAAATAGTAGTGGTATGGATAATTATGTTTGTAGATGTTGTATTCAGTATTAGTGTGTGGGTAGACGTCTTTTTTTGTGTAAAACATGTGTGTAAATGAATAAACGTAGTAGTGAAACAACTTAAATGCATAGACGAAGTTATCAAAAAGTAATAAAAATAACAAAAGGCTACTAAATAACGATTGAAGCAAGGGTTTAACTAGTCACATATTATTCTTACTGGCGAGCTCTTCTATACATTTTTCTGATTTAATCAACAGCTGTTTATCGCCAATTTGCTTGCGAAGAAAAATGTTCCCGTTGCTAATCCAACAAAACCTAAAGGTATTTTTCTTAGCGAATTCTCTTGCTAGGTAGAATAATTTTTTGGAGCTAGGAGGCAACTGTTCCGCAACGTATACAGACTGCCGCGGCCCTGGTACACCGATCAATGTAGTGTTTAATTTGTCCTCCTTTGATACCTTACTATTAT
Organism: Agrochola macilenta; assembly: GCA_916701695.1. Classification (NCBI taxonomy): domain Eukaryota; kingdom Metazoa; phylum Arthropoda; class Insecta; order Lepidoptera; family Noctuidae; genus Agrochola; species Agrochola macilenta. Next base: position 7,985,696 of record OU753559.1, on the reverse strand, counting down.
TGTAAGAGCGGATAGCGGACAAAATTATTTGTTTTTTTTGCACTGATGTAAATTCGTCTATGATCGGGCGCGAGGTGTGGGCCTCAACGCCTGTAGAGGGTTTCCCCGGGAGACGATATACGTCGCGGAGATCGACTTCGGGAACAGGCACACCAACTAATTTGCCTAAGTTGCTAACTGTTTTTAAAAGGTCGGTAGTACTCTCGTCTTGTTTGTGTGGAATATTCCTTATTTCAATACCCGACGAACGAGATTTGTATTGGAGATCGATGACCTTCTTCTCAAGGTTTTCTATGTAACCTCGCTGTTCTTGCCGCTCTTTTTTGAGTTCTTCCACCTCTTTCTTTAACTCTTCAAACTTTAGGTTCATGAAGGACATGGATTGCTCAATCTGTATGTTGGTCTTGCGAATTTCGGCGTTAGACTCCTGTATTTTTAGGTTTTGTACTTTAATCTCACTTATATCTGTCCCTAATTTTGATATAAGGGCGGTTTGATCTGCTAACATTTTCGTGATACGGGTATTTTGGTCTTTTTCACAACTATCGAATAGGTCCTGGACATTCTGCTGGCTTCGAGGCGAATGTTCATGTCTCGGGCGTTTATTCCTACTCGTAACATATTCGCTTATATCAATCGCCGAGCTAAGGCTGATGTCTGGTTCAGACTGAGTCTGGGTCAGGTTTATATTTTGCGATTTCGGTGGAGTTCGCTGGACACCCGCCATATTTAATAAGGAACAATATTTTGTTTACTTATCAATTATCCAAATATGAAGTTTGACAAGACGGTGGTCAACGAAGCGCTACGTTCCGGGCTCGTAGACGACTGGCGTAGCCGATACAATATTCGTAGCGGCCCGTAGCACGCGCTCGTAGACTGCAGATTGCGTCGTAAGTACGTAGCACACAGCTATTTCACCCACCGCTGCTACTAACTCGATGGCGCAATGGCTATGCGCTCGAGTCCCCCGCCAGCGTCGTCACTCCGTCACAAGCTCAAATCTCGGCAAATCACGATCACTCAAAAATGGTCAGAAATATCAAAAATATTTGTATCCCTTTCTAGAACCGCCCAGTGGGCGGTACACGCAGGTATAAGGACCAGGTGAGCGACAAGGAATTCAAAATTACTAGTAACAACCAATCACATAATTTAGAGACACAAAAACTGTAGCAGAATCGACACACGTCCACTCGTCAACGCGTCAACCCGCGAAACTCCTTTAGATTTTTTTTTAATTGCACTTTAATCATAAATATTAACAGCAGTTTTTTTTAAACATTTAATTATGTAATTTAAGACTTGCGGTAGATTCGTAATTTATATACCATATATTTATAGGTAAAAAAGATGAGACAGTAGCACACCAGGTATCTGTTCATATTAAACAGTCTTTTTTAACTCATCGAATTCGTTGTCTTATTCAACAGACGTACGTATTTATAGATCTTTGAAAAGGAAAATTGATCAAAACAGTATACTTGTTACTAAGCCCGATAAAGGAAATACAGTGGTTATCTTAAACAGAAACAGTTTAAAAACCAAAAGGTAAATGATACAGGGTAGCGATTTTGAACAAATAGGTTCAGACACCACTAGTTTTCACAAAAAAATATCACCGAAAACATCTTAGGTACATCAATCAAAAACCTTTAAAATATATTGAACCCAAGGTCTCCTATGCTATACGGTATGCCTAAGATTCATAAGGATAATATCCCTATATGGCCAGTGGTTTCTTAGGTATATCGCACTAGCATATTCATTTTATTAATTCGAGTTACAATGACTCATACAATATTCAATACAACACACATAGGTACACCAAACATTACAATACAAAAACCACAGTACACTAACACATTAATGGCCAACGACTGTAGTAGGTGACGTGCAAGTCAATGCAGCGTCGTATGTAAGGACAGTCGAGCCTGTCAGCTATAATTTGTCAAAACATTTGAACTATTTACTGAATTCGAGATCAAATTTTAAACCAAAGTTTACTCTTAAAAATATTTTACAATTGGTAGAGAAAGTTAAGGATATCAATTTGTCTACTGGTGCAAAGTTGTTATCTTTGGATGTTGAAAGTTTATTTACAAACGTTCCATATGAGCAGTGTTTACAGATACTTGAAGAACTTTTGGAGAAACAGCGAATCCATCCTGGTGAGGTTAATGAATTGTTATCTTTGACCAAGATTTGTATGGAACAAAATTATTTTAGGTTTATTAATCAATATTTCAAACAAAAAGGTTTAGCCATGGATTCTCCACTCACTCCTCTCATGGCAGATATTTTCATGGACCAGTTTGAAAATAAATAATTGTTGGGCAGCCTCAAATTTTATATTATTACCGTTATGTTGACGACATAATTATGTGTTGGACCGGTACAATGAGTCAAATCGATGTTTTTGTTAATAAAATCAGTAGTTTGCATCCTAAAATTAAGTTTAAATTAGTATTAGAAGTGGACGGATCCCTTAACTTTTTAGATTTAACTATTTCAAGAAAAAACAATGAACACGATTTTCAGATGTATAGAAAACCAACTTATATAAAAATATTAATTAAAATATTACGATTCCTGCGTCAGTATGTCATCCGATTCAACATAAATTAGCAGCTTATCGTAGTTTCACTCATAGATTAATGTCAGTACCACTTTCTCCAGATAATTATAACAGAGAACTGAACATTAATGCATAATGCTCGCGAAGGAGGAGGCGGAGCGCGCGAGGGAGAGGCAAGATGCGCCCTCGCGCCCCTAGTAGCCGCAGGAGACGCCCCGGGCGTCGGGAGTCGCGCTCGCGAGCCGACTTCCGGCCACCACAGGCGCGGGCTTGCGGACGGTGAGCAATGGGTAGCTCACCGTCCGATAAGGACCAGGCCCGGGTCGACGGCTCGTTGTGTTCCACGCGCGCCTCAAAGAGATGTCAGCACCAACTGACGGGGTCCGTAAGGGCCTGCCAGGGTTGCGAGTTTGTCCGAAAGGGATATCGCGGCCCCGGCACACAGGCAACGGAACGAACACGGGTGGATTTTAGTCAGTAAAAGTCTGACACGCCCTCCCGCTCCGCACAGAGCGGGAGAAGTGATTAGATAATCCCACCCAAAAAAAAAGGGGTGGGGCACACCTCCACCGTATGCTGCAACGTGTCCTCTGGGTGATCCACACAGGTGGTGACACCCGGGCGTTTCCTCCCGCCTTATGTGGAACAGTAACCTCCCGAAACAACCGTGTCTGGTGAGGACATGCGGCAGGCGGAAGGTGAGGACGCCGTGGCGCCTTTCTAGCCACTCCTCAAAGAGGGGACTTATCGCCGCAATTGTGGCGTGCCCATTACGAGCCCCTGCGTCGTCTTAATGGTATTTTTTATGTATGTCCGCCGATTCCTCCGTCAATTTTATTGTGGGCCGATTTTGAAAATTATTTTTTTGTATGAAAGGGTGTCGTACGCCGAATGCCGTATGCCGAATTGGTCCTATATAAATTTTATTTACTTTGCTTGGATAGTTTTTGAGTAAGCTTCAATGTTACGTATTTTTCTCACTTAGTATATGTGGATGATATAATGATAACTTCCTGTGACTGTTATTTACATAGCAGGTAGTGGTATTCGAATTTGTGTGTGGTAGGTACCACAGCAAAAAAGTGAAAAATAAAAACTTTTTACAAAAACAAACGGGTTATTCCATTAATCCCCATTGACAATCCCCATCAACGGGGATTTGTGATTATTAATTATTTTAGATTGCCCCTTTTATTAAAATTATATCTCGTGGAGAAAGATTCTCATTAAATCATTTTTCATCATTACAGAAACCTATTTTATCATAAAGCTAATGTGAGCGTCTTAAAACGTAGTTCGTATTTGAATGTCTCACTGATTGAATGTAATAGACTTTGATTTAATAAGCATCTTTTACCACGAGATTTTATTTTTTTAATAAAAGGGTACCACCTAAAATAATTAATCAAAAATTAACCATAAAGTAATTTAAAAGATAATATTTGTAGTAAAGTTTAGACTGTAGTAAACTTTACTAACTTTACCCTACAAATACTTTTTTTTTTTGACTGAAACTAGTTTTAAAAAAAGAAAAGAAAAAAAAACTAGTTTAAAACATTTTAAAATATTTGTTTTATAAAATTTAAAAAAAAACTGTTTTTTTTCAACCAATAGAAGATCGAAACGGGTACCCAGGTTCTTACCCGTTTCGATCTTCGATCAGGCCTATCATTATTCATTTCTTGACTATTTAAAAAAGAAACGATCAGAATAACATACTACTTATAGTCAGTTGTACTAACTATTATACGACGAGTATCTAATCTGTGAAAATACTTGTTTTTTCTTTCTAATCAATCTTAGTACAATACGGCCGATATAACTTGGCAGTTCTGAACATAGACAATATTTATGAACTTTCGCGCATGTTCTCTCACTCACACTCGCCATGGCGACATGCAGCATTTGGTTTAAAAAAAAATATTGGGCAACCTTCTGCGCGAAGTTTGGGAACTGCATAGTTTTAAAGGCCGTATTTTATGTAACACAGGTACTGAACCGATTACAGTTGAATTGTTTGTTTTGTATTGATTTCCAATTTTATGCACAATCGCACTATATATATGTACCTACATATTCTTTATTATGATTTTATCTGACACAAATTTATAACAATTTCAGTGAAGCATTCTGTTATATAAACAAAATAAACGTTTACGTATAGCCAGCATAGTATATTTGTCTTGGGCCCGACATCAAGAGCAAATAGATGCGCCTGCGGCGTTTTTAGACGATACAATTATCCTGTAGACATTGATCATGTCGAATGAAACTTAAAAACTCTTCTATACTTGTTTTATTTGTACTTATTTTATTTTCTAAATCATGTTTACTATCACGAAACCAATAAAAATGTGTTCAGCCTTGTATTATTGTACCTTAATAATGTATTTTTATTTTTTTAGATTTATGGTTTTTTCCCAATAGCTGCGTTAATGCGACATAAATATTCGTAAAATTGAGATGTTTATCTAAACATCCTACCCAATTTTTTTTCTGTTGGCCGTGGGTTTCATACTTAGTTGCCCAATGACCTTTCTAAAAAACAACGTAAACATTGCATTATAATTATTTACTGCTCCGAGTTCGAGGTCACCCCAGGGCGCTCCACTATTATAGAACTAATACGATCTACATAGTCTACAATATTAAGCAAATCGGAAGTGCTCTCTCTACCTTCACACGGAGAGCCATGAAAAAATATGAGAATGCCTTTCGATTGTTTCTCGCTGGACGATTCCGAGTAATAGCTATGATTAAATTCGTGGAAACATTCCTTCAACGGGTCCACACCTTTAGCCTTCATATCTTTCATTTCATCTGGAATAATTAAATTTAAGATCTTCACCCGTTATACCGTACCGTAACCGGATCGCAACGGACAGAATTTGCCGTCTGAGTTCATAGGTTCATAAATAAGCATTTGCAAGTACGTCGTCGAGCCGCGCATGAAACGCGATGTTACACCGTAACCTAGATATCTATACGGTACTGTCAACATCGCGTCCCCACGGTTTAAACCGTAAATAGTATTTATTATACTATCTGTGACCGTGTTTTGCCTGTGTTGTACGTCTCTGGAAACGCGACGATTTAGTCGGTGCCAACTGCCAACTCGCTGCAATTCTACACTACTTTCTTGCATGTACCGATACGGTACGATCCGGTTACGATTGTGTATAGAGGGTGAAAACCAAAAGGTTATCGGTCCTGAATCGACACGATTTACGAAGGACTGACGCATTATGCATACATAGATAGGTTAATTACACTCCCGACAATTTAAGAAGTCCGATTTGATTCTCAGTACCTATACATGCCGCGATAACTTTGTATGAACGTCTACGTAAGAAATCAATTCATAATCGTATTTAATTACTATGTACACAGTACACTATAACAATGAGTATCATTCGTAAGCACCAAGTTTCACTTTATATTGGAAAAAAACTAAATCCCAACTACGACAAAAAAGTCAAAAACAAGACATCACAGACGCCCAAAGGTCTATTCATTAAATTTTACGTGCTCGTTTTCGTTATAAATCATCGTTTATTTCACTAAATAAATAAATAAAAACTCGACAAATCTAATATACTCGTATAAAATTCTCGTGTCACAGTGTTTGTAACAAAACTCCTCCGAAACGGCTTGACCGATTCTTATGAAATGTGTATTTTTCATACCCCTAAGTGATAAGGGTGGTCCACTCCAATTTTTTTTATTATTCGGCATTATAAAATACATACAACCTTTAGGTATGGTAGCCCGGTAGGTATGTAGGTAGGGTTTGTATGTAGGTATGTAGGTAGTATAGGTAGGTATATAGGGTAGGTAGGTAGGTAGGTAGGTAGGTAGTGTAGGTAGGTATGTAGGTAGGTAGTTAAGTATGTAGGTACCACCATAACCTACCCTACCTACCTACCTACCTACATACTTCTGTACCTACCTACCTACCCTGGTTGGTAGGTAGGTAGGTACAGAGGTATGTAGGTAGGTAGGTAGGTAGGGTAGGTAGGTATGATAGGTAGGTAGGTATGTAAGTAGGTAGGGAAGGTAGGTAAGTAGGTAGGTAGGGAAGGTAGGTAGGTAGGTAGGTAGGGAAAGTAGGTAGGTAGGTAGGGTAGGCAGGTAGCTAGGGTAGGCAGGTAGGTAGGGTAGGTATGTAGGTAGGTAGGTATATAGGGTAGGTAGGTAGGTAGGGTAAGTAGGTAGGTAGGTAGGTAGGTATGTATGTAGGTAGGTAGGTAGGTAGTGTAGGTAGGTATGTAGGTAGGTAGGTAGTTAAGTATGTAGGTAGGTAGGGTAGGTAGGTAGGTAGTTAAGTATGTAGGTAGGTAGGGTAGGTAGGTAGGTATGTAGTTAGGTAAGGTAGGTAGGTAGGTAGGTAGGTAGGGTAAGTACTTAGGTAGGTAGGTAGGGTAGGTAGGGTTGGTAGGTAGGGTAGGTAGGTATGCCGTAGATAAATACTTAGTGCTACCCGTGCGAAGCCGGGGCGGGCAGCTAGTAAATATATAAATAAATATGTAGTACAAACTCGTACGTGTAATAAAACTATATTGCCTCGAGAATCAGTTTTAAATAAAATGTATGTAGATAAATTGTCGATTACAAACTAATATGATAAATATATTATGTCTCGAGCATCGGTTTTTAAAGCAACCGATTTTTTTTCCCATCGCTACACTGAGTATTTTAGCTATCAAATCGGACTTCTTAGATTGTCTCGAGTTTACGCAATGTCGTTTAAAAACGTCAATTTCAATAAATTTTCATGATCGAAGCATTTTCATTGACGTTTCAACCTTTTTAATGTTTCTGCACGGACAGTATTCGTTCATAATAACACAGCATGGCGATAATCGGCGGTTGCAGAATCGTGCTTTTCCCGCGCGGGTGTTTTGACGAGCATTTCCAAATTCGTTCTGACGTAACCGCCCGCCCTACCGAGTGTCTGAACGAGCGCTGAGTGAATAGGTGAGCTGAATGGCAGTGGTAACATACCTGAAATTATTTCAGCATCAGTGCGTATCTTTGTAGGATATGCGAGTGCTGCTTGAGCTTTGGTTTGTACGTCCTTTTTCTGAGTAGTTTTGGGGCTCTTTGCTTTTCTAAAACCAATTACTCAAAATGATTAACAAACCATAATGACCCCTGTTAGTAAAAAAATTGAAGAAAAGTAGTCTATACTTTTCTTCAATTTTACTAACAGGGTTGTAAGGGCCGAGTTACACCGGAATGGCAGCGGCCGCTGGCGGCCTCCAGATCCCACGCGCCTAGTCTCCTCTTGACTAGTTTAAATGGTGCGCTCAGTGTTGCGGCGGGGGTGAAGAGCGGCCTCGCGTCGCCGCCGGCAGCCGCGGGCAGAACCACCGACAAGATGCGCGTGTCGCACGGCCGCTCGCGTCACCGCGGGCTGCCTCGCGACCCTTTCAGGCTTTTCAAGCATGTAGATAAAGTTTTAAATTATTTCACACTGAAAGTGCTCTCCGCGTCGCTGCCGGCCGCTGCCATTCCGGTGTGACTCGACGCTTAATGTTTATCGATAGACTACTTAACTATAGTTTGACCGAGCCCGCTGTTCCGCGCCTTAGCTACGAGTATATGCGCGGTGAGACCGGGGGGCAGTGCAGGCTGCTCATTGTCAACCACCGTTCCACCGCTCATTCGTCAACGCTGCCCCCTGCCTCGCCACGCATTCCTAAGGCGTGAAACAGCGGTTTCGGTCAAACTATAGTTAAGTGGTCTATCGATAAACACTAAGACCGCTGTTAGTAAAATTGAAGAAAAGTTACACCAGGAATAAAGTCAAACCTCCACATGGGCTAAGCCGCGGGCAGAAGCTAGTGCAGGATGCTAAAACGTTCAGTGCCGGGAGCCCTCCTGGAGTCAACATGCAATATTTATGGTGGCATGGCGTATGAGCTCAATAAAAAATGGGTGGAGTCAAAAGTGTTAACAACAAAATACATACTTTGTTGCTACTGCTGCAGCTTTTGCGGACACTTTCATTAGGGCCACTTCTACCTCTTTAGTCCTGAAACAGAATTAGTAGAAAACTTTTACATGAAACGAGCGATGTCTTTAGAGAAAGGCACTTCCATTTAAAGAACCTGTAAATAATAATAGATGATCAGTACCATAGGTACTAGTTTTAATTTTAAAGTTAAATTGACCTACAGTAATATAGTGGTGGGTGAAACTAACTAACTATGAGCATTATGGTCGTAGGAATGTGGCTGTCCAATTTGGATATTATTTTATCTACTCTCAAATCGTAATATTCGAATTATAAACTTCAAAAAGAGTTTATATTGACATACTTTATAAACACAATACCGTTTTCATATTATATCACTTTTTCTCTAACATAATAATGCTATAATAGTACATTATGATACTAGTGTGCTGTGTTGGTCTTTACCCTCGGCTAAATTATCCCCCCTCGGCTAAATTATCGATTTCCGCACGTATAGCATAAATAACTATTAGCTACTCTTATATCGTAATATTCGAATAAAAGCAAGAAGTTAATATCACCAAGGAGTTTCCATCTATTTTTGCAATGGAACGTTAGCGGAGGACAGCAGCACCGCTCTAGCGCATGCGCGGTGATGTGCTGGATGCAGGCGCCTTTCATACGTTTTGTTGAACTGAATTTCGTGCGATTTTTGTATTCTTGATCTTTAACTTTGATCTTTTATTTATTAGGTTAAATCCCAATGTATGAGAGTAGATAAAGTAGTGTATGAAACTGCACATAACTAGGTATTAAAACACTCGTGTGATACTATTAAACACTTAAAAAACACACACAATACCCCTCATTATGCAACAGTTTCATAACCTACTATTACGCGCCTTTACGCACGTAGCTCCTTACATACGTGCAGTATACTGAACGCAACGAGGCGACACGACAAGAGTATCAGTAATCGCGCATGTGGACAGAATGTTGGATCCTCTCCTACTCTGTCACGCGAAAAACGCCTTGTTTGGACAGACTCTGCAGATTGTAAAAATGTTACCTACTTCTTGACTTGTTCCTGAAAATTAGTGTAAAAGTCCACAACTTCTTGTGGCAGTCCAACTCCTGGTGTAATAGCTGGAACTAACATTTCTTCTGGCCTGTTGTAGTATTTATAAAGTAACTGAAATGTTTCCTCTTCTTCTTTCCATTGGCTATAATAGGAAAGCGACACCGTATTCATATTAAAAGTATATTTTTAAAACAGCATGTTTAAACATAAAAGTATAGTAGTATACAGGGTGGCAGGAATATCGACGCGAAAACTGATTTCATGGATTCTGTACGTGATTCTGAACCCCTCTGTGTTGAAATTTTTCGTAGGTAATTAAAAAAAAAAAACAGCTGTTTCATAGAAAAGTGCAATGCGCAAACCTACGTGGTCAAAATGTTTGGAACAGCAGTTTTTTTTATAACCGACGAAAAATTTCAACGTAGGGTTTTCAGAATCATGTAGGTACGGAATCCATGCCATGGTAACATTTTTCGCGTCGATATTCCTGCCATCCAGTATTTCATCAACTTCTCAATGTCGTGGGTGCGTAATACAGTGGAATCCGTTTATAATAACATCGAAGGGAATTGACAAACACGTCATACTAAGCGGACGTAAAAAACAACCTTCTTTTTTTTAGGTAAATACTTATTTTAATAGAGAAACATAGCATATTAAATAAAAATAAAAAATGCACGTAGTACAAGTATGTAGAAATCTGTCAAAAACGGACAAAATTTATAAAAAATGGGTCATAATAAGCGACATGTCACTGTAAGCGAAGTCATGAAATCACGTTAAAAATTATAAAACCGCACAATGGCATCAAACGAATAAAACGTGAGAATTCATTTTTCTAGCTATATCTGTACCATTTTTCATCTGTCCAAACTTTGTACAGTGAGCAATTACTCGAAGAGCTAAAGACAGTATCCTAAGAATGTTTTCTTGGCTCTACAACGATTAAGGTAACTGCCCTTACTGCCCTGTCTCAAAATCCACCCTTTATCGGGAACCGCCACGTAGATTTCATTCAAGATTTACTAAGAAAGAGCGCAACATCCTTCTTGTACACTAAACACCAGTTACAAATAGAGAAGTATGGAAGAAAAAGAACATGTTGCGCTGACCTTGGAATAAATTGAGATAAGGGCAAGAATGATGAATTGGTGCACAAAAAGGTTTTTTCAAAAAATAAAAGAAAAGACAATAAAATTAATTCGTTTCACCAAGGCGGGTCAAGCTCTTTAAATCGTGGTGATAAATCATCATAAAGATGGTTGTAGGACAGAATTAATATTTTGTAACCTTTATGTATTATACTTACTCGTCAGTATGAGCTATAATGAGCTCTATAGGAAAGGGACAAGGATTCGTAAGTCCGAAGTAAATGTCAGTTGTTTCTGCCCACGGCAGTGTTGGCGGGAAGTTGACGTTGGGACCAATGATATGCACTTGAGGTACTATGCCTTGCCCCGTCACTGGAATCGTCATTTTATTTGGGTTCATGTGAAATCTGAATATTAGTACGCCTTCGTACAACATCTGTATAATGAAAACAGGTTAGGTTTTTATTTTATAATCAACTCGAGTGGAGTCCAATCTGTGAGTCCATTGTCTATTTAAAAATACATTTCTAAATTCTTAAAATAGGTAAATCTCCTTTAGGCCATGGCCTAACCGAAAGCGGTGGCGCGTGCGTCGTACGCGATCGTTGCGCTCGATAAAAAAATATGACGTAATGTACGCTTCAGTCACTTTCGGTTAGGACACAGGGTTATGTTTGGGTTTAAGTTTGAATAAAAACGGGACAGTTATAGATTAAGTACTAGACAATAGTATAGATTGTAATATTATTATGTTACAAGTGAGCTAAGTTTGTCATAAGTCTAAGTTTGTCACACTCGAGGCTGCAGTCCGAGCCGAAGATCGTACCTAATGGAGCAGCGAGTGTAATGAAAAATGCTCACGCGTGTCATACGACGATTTTCAATATATTTGTGGGGAAAAAAAATATTGAAGAACATAGTTTCGAGAAAAACAAACACTTATGAAAAAAGACGAGATATCTAAAATGTTGTTCGCGGCCATTAATGAAACTTAAGAAAATTTGTACAATATAACATTAATAACGAAATATTGTACAACAGGAAATCATAAACGACACAGATTGAGTTACTTCAGTATGGACGGATGTTTATGATTTATCCGGGGGCAGGCAGGGTGCTTATTTTACGCGCCAGTCTGTACGAGCCTTTACTCGGCTCGGACTGAATTTGACGCTTTACCGCCATACAAAAGCTTGATTGTTAAGTTAGTTTCTACTAAATGTATAAGGTCCGTTTATGGCAACAAAAAAAAGGCACATGTTTTGGTTATTGACTTAATCGAGGTCACATTAAAAATAATCCCGACTAGGTGTAGGTAAAATACAGGGTGTCAGGGGGGACATCGACGCGAAAACTGTTACCATGGATTTAGTACATGATTGTGAACCCCACTACCTCAGTCCAAATATAAAACCAAGATAGAGCGCTGCGAACAATATAGTGAAGCATGGCAAAATCTACACCGCCGCTCTGTGGATAGGTGGATACACTTTCACACGCACACATTTACAACATTTTACAATGACACTACAATCAAACTACACCACAAAAAGTGCACACATGTTTACAAAACCGGCTTCACTTCACTTTTGACAGTGCACAGTCTTGGTTTTTCATTTGGTATATCGGTTATTTAAAAAAACTGCTGTTTCATAGAAAAGTGTAATAATTACGCGGTCAAAATGTATGGAACAGCTAATTTCTTTTTAATAACCGACGAAAAATTTCAACAGCGCAGGTTCAGGGTTCAGAATCATGTACTGATTCCATGGTAACAACAACGTCGATGTCCCTGACACCCTGTATATTTTTCCATATTCTCAACTGCAATGTGAGAACAACATTAGGAGTAAAATAACAGAATGACCAACCTCCGTTGTCGGTTTAAAAGCGATGCTGAGCCAACCTCCTTCCCCTGGTTCATATTTTCCTGAACTATCGAGCACTATCATAGGTTGAGTTCCTGGCGCCTTCAGCTTCAAAGTAACATACCAAATACATGTTGGTTTACCCCTAAAAAGAAACTTTAAGTAAAACTCTGCGAAATGTTTCCTGTATAATAATTATACAAAGATTTTTAAGCTATTGCATAGCTTCTATCGCGGGCCTTGAGCGTGGAGACCGAATCCAGAAATTCCGTAACGAAAATAACCTAACACCCCCATAGAGTGAAATTTTAAGATGCGCGCGCATCACTGTGACACAAATTGCATAAGTTGATAAAAAATGCTATGCAATAGCTTTACCGCGGCAGTCTCCGAGTGCCACACGTCTTTTTTTTTTCTTTATACAATAATGTATTTACTTACACGTTTTTTAATGGAATTGAACATATTATTTTATCCCCACACCTCACAGATCCAAAATCAATAGATGTAACGTTGGAAGCCAAGTAAGGCACCGCGCAGAGGGCTTTGATTTGGATGGGAATCGCCACCCCATAGGGTACCTAATTAACAAAAACCACATTATTCGAAAAATACAAAATGTTGTTCGAGTTACTAAAGGTACATGATATAATATTTAATTTTAAGAGGTCCTCCTTGAAATCGAATGACGTTAGCTCGAAAACGTTAAAGCTCCTGCAGACAGGAGCGACGCGATTCTGGTGGAACAAGTTCTATGAAAAATTTATAGAAATTGTTCTACCGGAGTGGCGTCGTGGCTGTCTATGGGAACCTTAACTCGAGAGTACTTGAGTCTTAAATCGATAAATTATGAGCGTGACAGTTGAATGCCTCGATGCATCGAAATCTCGAATAAAAACTACCAATAAGTTCGGCAGCGCGAAAGTCCATATCTTGAAATATAATTTCGCAAGTGAAAATAATTTATCGATTTCAAATTAAAAGAACTATCAATTGAGGTTACGCTTTCAAGTAAACGTTAGGCGAGCTAACGTTCGTTTTAAGTAGGTATACTTAACCTCTAGTTTGAAAGACGTTTCCACATTCTGTTCCAGTTCGGTAAAGTCGATAGAAGTAGGCATGAACGTAACTTCAATTTTCCCGGTCTCACCGGGAGATAATTTTCCACTTAGTTTCATACCTAGCCACGAGGGAATATGTGTCCCCTTCGCCAAATGTATCTTGGTCGCAATTGGTCCATAATTAATCACTTCAGCCGTGCATTGCACCTGTTGATTTTAATTAATTGAAATGCACATGCGATTTTTTTAAACCGCGTACCGCTTATTGCTCAGCGGAGAACTTTTCTGCTTACCGTGCTTCCAGTAATAACTACTCCGTAGTCTATAACGTAGGGTACAGTTTGAAATCCGGTTATAGGTCCAACTTTTGGCGTTGTAGAGTATGCGGTCAATATTTCTGGACGGTTCTTTATATGATCTATAACCATTATTCTTTCTATTGCTAACTCAATATCCATAGTAGAAGGATATTCATCCTGAAAACATAAAAAACAGGGTTTGTTTATTAAAGTATTTGTTAATTAATTAATTTTTCAGTAGCGGCCCGGAGTCTGGATTTGTGCCCGGTTGATGGCAATAGGCTCGCCCCCTATTACATGGGACTTAAACATAACTGGCGAAATGTGGGTTTACTATTGGTACATAGGCCTGGGAAATTAGGTTTGAACCCTGCATTAAATCCTAACAGTGATTTTTGAAGTGAAACTTCTATACGTATAGACACGGAAAAGCGTTACGGCCGCGTGGAGGGGGTATCGCGTGGTGAGAGGCGGCAGCGAATAGATTGGAATCTCAAGTTTTTATATTGAACCGATTTGAAAAATTTTTTCTCTGTTGGGAAGCTACACTATCCCCGGGTGACTTATGCTATATTACATTTTCAAAAAAAATAGGGATTCTTATTAAAATTCCAATAATGTAACCCAAGGTGTAAAAAAATTACCTAAAATATTCTTTACATCGCGTGCGCTGCGAAAACTATTGATGATAGAATAAAATAATGTACTACGACTTTGCAGAACACATCATTAATTTACAAAAAGTGACGCGACAGCATATGTCTAACTATTATAGTTATGCCATAATAAATGTTCTGTTATTTTTTAAATTAAATTGAAATGCCGCCGCTAGAAAAGGCTCTTTATTTGTATCTTGGTATTAATCCTTATCAAAATAAATTATTCATACTATCATATTCAAGACTGCTTCAATACCTTTATATAACTTTTTGAATTATTCAATTCGGACATTCCATTCGAAAGATATCACGAGTAAAAAAATGTAGGTATTAAATATATTAAAATTATTAGTATTAATTATATTAAAATTTGTCGCCAAATATCAGAATTTGTCGGGTCTTAGTTTAGGACAAATTCTGTTATTTGGCGACAAATTTCGACAAATTAACGACAAAATATGGGAGAAAACAGATCTTCGCTAGGTGCCTTAGTTTTTGAGACATAAATTTGGCCCCGCTGGGGAGACTCTCTCCAGATCGGCCACCTATAAACCCTTATATCTTTTGAACCAGTGACCGACAAATTCTGATATTTGGCGACTAATTTCGACAAATTAGCGACTAAATTTTTGTGTAATCAAAATTAAAATCCCTGTTGGTTGCCCTGCCAGAGTCAATGACACTACAAATCCTATGAAACAATAATTCAAATTTGTCGAAGAAAGAGTTTATGTTACTGTTTGGAGTTAGGTAGGCAAATAATTGTTCAGTTGAGAGAAGGTAATTCAACTCCGCAACATTCAAACACTTTATCCGTTGACATGGAGTTACATATAGCCAAATCTTTATAATCTATAGAATTTTGGGCAATAATACAAACTCCTCTTCTTTTTTCTTTTACTCTAGAGTATGAAGTAATTAGCTTAAAGTCTTTTAAACTTACTTTATTTCCATTGCCTCTTTTAATGAAAGTTTCCGAGAAGCATATTACATCAATGTAATTTTTATTTTTATTAAAATCATCTATGCATAATTCTAGATATTCTTGTTTGTTTAACCAGCTCGCTATATCGCTATATTCTGATGGAACAGTGTAATTGAGTTTGTAGTAGTACCTTCGTCTATGAAGAGATAATTTTTTGATTTGGGATTATAGAAAAAAAACGTAAGTACGTTTTTTGTTCAGCTCTAAAGCTTTTTTACGCATTAGATCGAAATAATATGGTAGACGGACCGTGGACGGAAATGTTAAATTTTTTGACCTACTTGTGATACCTAAACTCTTCGACAAACACTCCATACAAACATATCTGTTAATATTATTTTCTACCACTTATAATTAAAATTAGATGTTTTCTTAAAAAAATCATACACACGGGGGTGAACTTTTCGCGATATACATTTTAACATACTCCCTTGTCCATACCCTACAATTTAAATGAAAAAATCGCTGTTTTCAATTAATGCAATGTTAGCCTAAAATTCGGCGTAACTTCCCCGGGCTAACACCTTTGCTCAACCCTTCGGGGAATACAGACATGATGTTATGTTATGTAATAAGTAGCTAGGGCGCCATGGAAATATTAGTACTTACCAAAGATGAGCAAATGTGCCAATCTTCTTGAAAATCAGGATCTTCGAAACATTTCTCGGTCAATGGTGAATTTAAATGTTCCTCTTTGCCTTTACTAAACATTTCACTGATGGCTGCCAAATATTGTTGCGTCAAAGCTGGAATGGCCATGTACCCTAATTCCGGATTCAACTGAAAGAATTAACATCTAGTGCAATCATACTCGTATATAATATAAAAATACAAAATATCACACTGTAACTGTACATTTGATTTTTTATTAGCAGAAAACTTTCCAGAATTTTCTCACTGAGGTGGAAATAGGTACCTAGCCTAGGTACTTTGACAGAACGCCGATTTTGCTATAGCAGCGAAAGCCTAACTAATGTTTGTACAATATTGTTTTGGGTACCTATTTAGGCACCCGAAAAAATCTAGGTATAATTATACTTACCGAAAGATTTTTTTTTCTAAATATTTTTAATGCATTATTTGGGAGCTTTAAAACAGAGAAAGCTCGGAGATAAACCCTTTTATTACAAAACCAGATCTACCGTAAGACCAGCTTTCGAGCCAGAATTTGTGGCGAACTTAATGCTGATTAGCAAAGGTCACTGACAACGTAGTCCCGGACTAAGTTGTCAATTAAGAGGGCCCTTCCCGGTCCGTCTATCGTCAACGCGAGCGTGGTCGAAAAGCTTGTTGTTTCATCGAGCGCAAGTGAGAACTGCTAACAAACAAGCGAGAACGTAAGCGATAACATTGTACGAAAAATTGTTTGTTAAAAGTTGTATCAGGAAATACGTGTTTTTGAGTAAACTTACAAGTTTGTGAAAAAAGTGTTTGATATTTTTTACATGTGCGAGGTTTTTATGCAGATGTTTTCTTTACTTTTACCAATTATGAGTATATTATGACCGCCCAAAGTTCGGGTAAAATTTGTGCAAATAAGCAGATTTTTGGAGGCTTATACTGATTTTTTTTATTTATTTTTTTAATATTTACTTTCATAGAAACCTAGATATAGTGCACAAGATACATATTAGTTTAAAAATTTCAAAGAAAGATGTGTTACTACGCCATAATCACGTACGAGCGTTTGTATGAAAAGTATGACGGGTTGGCCGCTCTTATGAACTATATTTCGACACAAAAAATGACTAAGAAGACTTGATCTTAAGATAAACCTTGTTTTGTAATAAGGCCCGAGGCCACACAGGTTTAAATAGCGCCGATACAGACTAGGTAGGTACCTATTTTATGAACACATTACACAATATGAGAGAGAATGACTTTTGGCATAGTCATGATATTATCATCGCCAAATTAAATTATCATCAGTTTTAATAATATTTAGTCCGCAATACCCACAATGCTAAATTGTATATAGTGACATTATCTTTCCGTCTATTTATAAACACTAAACAAATTCCGTTATAAAAGTAAACTGTTAGAACTCGTTTGTAAAGCCAAAATTACATTACGGAATTAGTCACTTATAATTAGTTTCTTGACATTACTCGTAATTTCATTAAAAATTTGCACGTGTAAACTTCTCATTTGATGATGCATGCATTATTTTCATAAAATCAAAATAATTTCGATGTGAAGCGTGATTTTAAGACAACAGTAATGTCGCACAACTAGTGTACCGATAGCACATTTGTACGACAATATTGTACAATGCTAAATAAAGCTTATATGCTGACGGGACCATGATTTCGGTGATTTCACGATACTGATAATGATAATGATTGTAAGAAACATAGCCGAATTTACATTACGAGACCATTTGAAATAAGATTAGACATTTAATTAAACCTTTTTTACAGTCAAGTCATTCAACAGATTTTGACTTCTATTGCGTTGGTGGCATGACAAATGGCAGCTGCAGTAAACAGTCGGTATTGTTACCACTTTTTTGCCATCCTTATTATGGCTGCTACACACAATGCGGCATGGCCGCCCGCACTGCCGCTAGCCCTACCGGGGGCAAGCCGCGGCATGCCTGGCTTTGCCGCACAAAGTTCTTTTAAGACCATAGACTTCTTAAAGGTTTTCCTGTAATCTATTAGCATAGAACTATTCTCAGTATTTTTTTCAAAATTTTTGAATTAGTAGTTTCGGAGATTAGGGGGGGGAGATGGTAAATTTTCATCTATTTTCTTAATATCTTTAAAAGTTTTTATTTTAAAATTATTAAAAAATAAGTAGGTATTTGAAATCCTCGCAATAAGCCCTTTCATTTGATATGTCACACGGTACAGTTCGCAAAACTAAATTTTAAAATTTTCTTATTTGCCCCCCAAAAGTGACCCCCATATTCAAAATTCATTTATTTATGTTACACGTCCGTGTTTGGGTTACAGAAATACATATGTGTACCAAATTTCAACTTAATCGGTCAATTAGATTTGGAGTAAATTGGCTGTGACAGACGGACAGACAAACACACGAGTGATCCTATAACGGTACCGATTTTTTCATTTTGAGGTACGGAACCCTAAAAAATCTTCTTTTTTTTTTTCTCTCTCTTTTTCGGCGAACCTCCGAAACGGCTGGACCGATTTTGAACGGACCTGGACCTTTCACTGGCAGATAGCTGATGTTATAAGGAGTATCTAAGGCTACTTTTAGTGTAGAAAATGAATTAGGGTCCACGCGTGCGAAGCCGCAAGCCGCAGCTAATTTTATTGTAACCTAAATTCGAACGATTTCAAAATTAAAAATAATTGTTTTGCACATAATATTGACTTAGTTTCAAGACTCGATTCACATCTATGGATGATACTTAAGGTACCATTCCGTACCCGGTCGGGTACGGAATGGCAGGAGGCAACTGCAGGCGACGTGTCACCGCGACACGACTGGTTTCTATGAATTTCTATGAAATACCTTTCGTAGCTAGCGACACGTGTAGCCCGACCGCAGACCAGTAGTGCCGCCAACACTCGAGCGATAACACGTTGTATCCTCTATCTACCGACTGGAATACGGGCTGCTGGCGCCTGCGGTCGGGTTCGGAATCATGACTGCAGCGACATGACGCCACGACACGGCGCGTCTCTTGCAGTTGCCGCCTGCGGTCGGTACGGAATGGTACCTTTATTGCGCTTGTCGCAAACATTTAAACCAAAATGGATATAAAAAACTTACTTCTTCCGCAGCGGGTTTAAGTAACGTCATATATATTTGAGGTATTACACCCCAACCAAATACTTCTATAGGAATGTGAGGAAGATGCCCAATTTCTAACAAAAATACTCTATGAAAGTAGCCCACCACGCCAGGTCGCATTATGATTTTCATTTCAGTTTCTTCGTCAGGTTCTAATGATTTCTCAGAAGGGAATAATTCAAGAATAGTTCCATCTAGTTCATTTTGAAATATTGGCTCATTTAGGTATGTTTTATATTCAAAATTTAGGAGCGCAGTATTAGATATTTTTAACTCTTCAATGGCATGTTCATGAAAAGATCTAATTTTGAAATTTATTATTTCAGCACTTATTGTATACCTTAAATCACAACTTTGACCGGTTACAATGACCGACTCAGGTGGCCCACCCAGAACTTCACATTCCAAGATGGCGCGGACACTAATATTATATTTCGGTCTAAATAGGACGTGCACGTACTGAATCTCGCCGGGTTTAAGCTGTCCTCGATTTAATACTAATTGCAATACGTCGTTAATATCGGTTTTGTTTGAAAGCTTAGACAGCTTGGCAAACTTGTGGATCCACTCAAACTGTGTGTTATAATGACTGTCTAACATGGCTGTTACTTTTTTAATCGTTTCGGTTCTGATCATTTCATCTTCATTGAACAAAGCCGTATCCGTTCTATCATTACTAGGACTGTATTTCTCAAGCAGTGATCCGCCTGACGTAGTTACAATGTCACGCAGAATGCTTCCTAGAATATAAAATTGGTGAAGGAAGGATTTTATAAATCATTAAACCAATTCTAAACACGTACGTCTAATTCTAAGAAGGTACTATGACAGATACACTTTAATAATTTAATTACACAAATACCCACCGCTAGTTTCACTGTCTTCAGTTGGGGTCCGGTCTCGACTGCAATGGAAACCGACTGGAATCTCAGGCTGTGTTTACAAATAAGGCAATTATTAGGCGATGCAAGTTGTAATAATTGTATCAAGTTTCACTGTGTTTCGGACTGATCTTTCCTTAAACTAGGTATCTATTGACAAAATTATTATCTTCAAGGTAAATTGGTGGTAAATACTTACTGTGGCAAGATTTGTAATTAAACATTTTTTCCATTGAAATCTATAACAAACTATGACTGGTGTTACATTTTGTATTTTTATGGTTTTGCTGTGTATACTCCCATTCAAAATACATTGAAAATCGAGTCTCGGTGATGAGATAAACATATTTGGGAAGTTAATTCTTCCGATTAGTTTTATGGCATCCTAAAAACGAAAATAAACTCATAGTTATAACGTTCTTTAAATACCGTATATACAGGATATTTGTATTTAAGTAATTACTTTATTTTTGTGTCCTTTAAATTTGATTCTCATTAAATCACAATAAACTCTAGACTTGAGAGTTAAGTGTTTAGTAGTATCGAACAGGATCTGCAGTTTCATAACCTCCTGGTCTTCTAATCGCTCCTCCACCATATGTGTGAGATTGAAAGCCATTTTAATTTTACGAATGTCTCGAAAAAAATCTAATGATCCATCTCGTAATGGTGCCACGGGTTTTGATGTTAGGAAGTCAATAAACGTTCGTGACTGATGCGGAGCTAGTTTCTTTAGTATATTGTGAAGATTTAAATCCGACTTCCTGTATTGTATACAATGACACGTCATACTGTCTTCGTCATCTGGTATTTTATATGTGTTTTGCTTCATAATTATTGCAAACGGTGGTTTAACACAAATTTCGAAGTCCAATGGCAATTTAGAAACATTTTTAATAGTGATAATATCTGCAAAAGTATTGAACTCTTTTATTAATAGAATTGTTTTTCATTTTTCTCCACTGCTACAATTCCATCGTACCTACTTCAACCGAACCTGCAGAGATTTTATTATCAAACAATCGTACATTCAATATTATGTCTAGATACACAGTACGCTATAAGTAAATGTACAATCCATTACGTTTCCACATGTTACTAGCTTATATTAGAAACAGTTTTGGTAAAATTTAATAAAAACCAATATACAGGCTTAGTTTTTGTTTACCCTAAACCTCTTAAGGGGTCATTGTACTCATCATTATGAACAACTTTCTCTATGGGACCACCGCTGAACTCGCGAAAAAAAAATCAGCTGTTCCCTACATTTCGACGAGGTGAGATATGAGTACAATAACCCCTAAGAAGTTTACCCTAAACTTCCTAAACTAACCCTATACTTATAACAGCTATAAATTTTTTTCGTTATCTTAAAATCTTGTTAATACATATTTAAATTAAATAATTATAATAATTAAAATTTTGAGCAAGGCGCTTCATAATTTGTTTTTTAAATTTATGTTTAGATAGGGCAAATACATCGATATCGTTAAAATTATTATTGTAAGCTTGGACCAATCTCTGGAGCGGCGCCCTCTCTCCTGCATATGTACAGTGCACCAATATGTATACATATTGTAGTGTATACATATTGGTGCTCGTGACTGTACGACAGGGAGTTGTAGCAAACAGTGGATAAGAGCGCGCCTCTCGTCTCATTACTGTTCTAGGCTAGTTACAATATAGCATATTTTACTTATCAGTTAAGAGCAATCAAATTTATTATGTACAAGTCCATGGAGCACCATTCCTTGGAGCAACAAGCGTCTAGAGCGTAATGTTAATAGTCTAAACTTACTCAAAGCGTTTTTCTAAGATTAACGTTCGATGCGACATTTGTACTGATTGTACTGAGGAACTTACGCTGAACTCTCTCTATTGCAGTCTCATATTTATATAATAGAGATACTATATCATACAAGCATATTCAACTTGTGGGCCCCAAGTAAAGAATTAAATAACTACAGATATGCATTTTATACTAACAAGATTATACATTTGAAATGCTTTAGAAGTAATTTTATCTATATGTAGATTTAAGTGAAGTTTGCAATTAAGAAGAACGCCCAAGTCACAGATAGGTATACAGAAATTTTAATATTTTTTTTGTTATGAGTTACCTCCTTGGTTGTTATGTGTTGAGGTAAAAAGTTCGTGCCATTTTTAACACAACTGATATGTGTTTTCATAGTAATTTATTCGGCCGCTAAATACGAAAGATCTTATGGATTTTCATACAAACATTGATACGGCCGGGCGCCGCAAAATACGCGCTTAGACGTGGAGTTGCGCATACCAGCCCGTATTACCTACCTACGGCTAAGGGCTGGCATGTATTCGACCAGTACAGCATTTTCGATTTATCTCGCCTAAGAAGGTTGTCAAAATAATGCTTGACGGTTGGTGACGAGAAGTTGACGAAATATACAATTTCAACACACTTGCTCGAAATTTGAGAATTATTGCACCGCTTTTATCCGTATTTTCTTTTTTATGTGGTTTTTTTATGACAAAAAAATAGTTAGAAAAAAGAAGAAAGGAGCAAGTGAGCAGCTTCGCGCAAGTGCTAGGAATAAGTTGACAAAGTTTTATCGCAATACGAACAAATAAATATTGATTTTTAAATACCTATTAGCCTAATATTTATTAGGCTGTTTGGCGACTTTGGTGGTAGGTGCCTTGATCTTCAAAATGAAAGGTACATGCGCACAACCTAAAATCCGCGGGCTATTTCCACAAATATTTGTTACGAAATATTATGTGCATTAAATTTTATTGTGTATGAAACATCGAATAAAATTCAACTTCGCAAGTGTGTTGAAAAACGTCGTTTGATACGCGTGAGCATTGCATTGCATTTGCATTGCACACTTGCATAAAAATGTACGTACGTACTATCGCGGACACGCATATCTGAACACCGTAAGGGCTATTCCTGCTTGCAGCATTCGGCCGCCCGGCCGCTATATTAACGCTTACCTACAAAAAAAGGGGCGGGCTAACAAACTTTGTTTTGTTTTACAATTGATTTCACTAACAATCGTGTTTAGGGTTCCGTAGTAAACAAGGAGCCCTTATAGTTTCGCCATGTCCGTCTGTATGTCTGTCCGCGGCTTAGCTCAGAGACGGTTAGTACTAGAAAGCTGTAATTTGGCATATGTATACATATTAATCATGCCGACAAAGTGATAAAATGAAATCAAGTTTTTTTTTTTCCTTTTCCTCATCTACACCATTTTGTGTGGTTTCGTTAGAAAGGTCTTTCAAAAATATTGTGAGTTTGACAAAACCATTTTTGGATTCAGGGATCCGTTTGCGAAATATTAAGATTTTAACAGAAATTTTTTGTTAGAGTCAAGTGTCCCCCTCCCCCCTTCTAGCTAAATGGTTGTACTTAGACTTGTAAAAAAAATCACAGCAGTAGTATATATAACGAAATTAAAAGAAAAACTATGAAAGCTAAGTAGGCTGTACAGGTTAACGAGGAATAATCAACCAACTTAAATTTGCAGTTTGAAAAACATGATCTCCCATACATTCCGTAAGGGAAAACACGTTTTTCAACTACAATGTTAAGTTTGTTCTTGGGATAAATTCATCCCAACTACGGAACCCTTCATTGTGCGTGGTTCGACACGGACTTGGCCGGTTTTTTATACAAAGATTCACACCTGTTAACTTATAGAATTCACTGTAGGGCCCGTAGTCATATTGTAATTCTACAACTGAAGAAGACACTTCTATTTTCGGATCGACGAACTCCGCTATGATCGGGCACTCCAATAACAGCTCTTTTTTATTTATGCCTTCAACACTGCCAATTAAATACCACATTTCCTTTACAGTCGTCACTTTATACGAACATCCCGTTACTATTAATTCAAATTTTTCCCCTGCAGTAATTTTAAATGATCTTGGATCCAAATTGAAGAATCCTCTGAAAGCGGAGAAATGATTTATTATTGGAACTAAGTTCCTTATTGCAAATTATACCTACTCTGCACACTTGGCGAATGAGAGGTAGACCAAGAAACGTGTCGCGGTGGTCATAATGTTGCTATGACCACCGCGAAACTTTTGTTGTGTAACAAAAGTGTTGTTGTGTCGTGTCGACACTTTTGGTGCGTAAGAAAAGTGTCGTGTGACGGTTTAATGTTACACTTTTTTTCGGTATAGCTCTCATTCATCAAATGTGCAAGATCGAAAGAAACTTCGTTCCAACCGGGTGTCCCAAGACACCGCTCGTTTTTTATGGTTTCATTTAGAATTGACTTTACTCAACGATACATACGTTGTTGCCTGTTTAGTTTTAGGTGGTTTGTAATGTTCACTCCACTCTAGCGAATGCATCCGTGTCCCACAGTTTTCCACAATAACTTTGGCTTCCAGAGGTATTTTAGTAAAATGTCGTCCGAGAACTATTTGGTCCCGTAGCTCACCGACCAATATGCTCGTGCCAAAACCAGTTGCAGATAGAGGCACTAACTAGATTGTCAAAACAAATTTTTATTAGTACCTAGTTACATGCGAAATTTTCATGATCGTAATCGTTATTAAGATGTGTTCGACGAGGCAGGTTTAAACAAACTCGATTCTAAAATATATATAGTTACGAGCATAAATATTAATATCTAATTACTACGGACAACTCGGCAATAATATCTGATTTTATGATTCATCCATTATTATAAGACGGCAAATATATGTGATCATTTGTGGAAGGTGGCACCACAAATATATGATATCGAAGGAACACCAAAACTATCTGGCGAGACACGCAGCGCCAAAATATTTATGATGCTATAGGCTGCTGCATTGGCTTCAAAAATATGTGTCAATGCAATATTAACGGACATGTCTTGTGCCATAAATTTCTGCCTACTCAATTAAATTCAGAAGAATGTGATAGCTCGTTTTGATCGAAAATAGCTGACATCACTTTGGCAGCATAAAAACTGACCTGTCTTTAAAACTCAAATTGCTTACCTTGATTCTCCGTTATACCGAAAATACTGTAGCATTCAGTTTGAAATAAATATTATGGTAAAGTTGAGGATTAATGTTAAGTAGGTACTATATTTGACGAAAACACGATTCCATAAACGACGTTGCCCACCTTCAGAATAAACCCTCTTAAGAGATTTGAAGCCGATGCAGCATCCTACATTTTAGCGTCGCTTGTTTCGCCAGATAGTTTTGGTGTTCCTTCGATGTCATATTTTTGTGCTTTTTGTGCACTATGCCTTCCACAAACGGTCGCTTATATTTGTCGTCATATATTAATCGATGAATTATGAAATCAGATATCATTGCAAAGTTATCCATAGGATATTTTGTGCTCGTGAATGTGACAATTTTTTTTTATCATGTGAGCATTTGAGTCGCGAGTGTCATTCTTAACTATTAACTCGTCATCTAACTCGTTGTTCTTGTTGATCCTTTATTGCTTTTTAGTTAAATACGTAAAGTTCTATAAATAGGAAGAGATTTTACTTACAATATCCTTTACTTTCTCTAAATGTAACACCACTTTATTAGTATAGGTGGCGGCGTCGATCAAATACAAAGTTAATGTTAAATCTTTTTCTGCTTCAGGCTCTACATAGCCCTCCGATGGTGATATTTGCCATCTTCCGTCTTTGCTCAACTAGATAATAAAAATTAAAAATCTTCATTTTCATATTACAGTAACTATCGTATAATAAAGCGACAACCATTATCCTATTAGAACAACAACAGCTGTACTTTATTTGGAAAAATTTACTTCAGATACAGAGCGGGTTGTTAGATTGTTTCATTGTAAACACGTTTTATGTTGGTCCCTGTTGGCGCTTGATCTCTCTCCGGTCGTGTCAGATTTCCATCCAATGGACTGTGAGAGAGTGCACCTGTGTCTGATATCTCTCGATGTTGGCTAGTCTCCGCTGAGGTTGGCCGCCATGGCCGGTATTCGGTCTGGACGACTATTATTATTTTTGTTATTATTACAATGTAAACAAGGGCTTACCAGTGACGCGGTGAAGTTAACATTGACTGGAGAATCATTGAACAGCGTTAGAATTTTCTCCGATTTCGTCAGTAATTTGCTTTGACCCCAATGTAGTGCCATAGGAGTGCACGTCACGATTGGTCGAACACCGCAGCCCGTGATGTGACAAATCTCAATGGGTTTGGACAGTCCAAATAAATTCATCCTATTGTAACAATGACAAGATTTAAAAACCTGTCTCCATAATATGTTACTAACTGAACAACGGAAATCCTAAACTACGGATACCTAAACAATGAAAATAGTGATAGTCACAGGCAACGGCTAATCCTACTAATATTATAAACGCGAAACTTTGTGAGTATGGATGGATGTATGGATGTTTGTTACTCTTTCACGCAAAAACAACGAAACGGATTTGGATGAAATTTGGCACACATATAGTTTATAACCTGAATTAACACATAGGATACTTTTTATCCCGATATTCTTACGGGATCGAGATTTATGCGGGTGAAACAGCGGGGCGCTGCTAGTTAAGTCGGTATTGTTTGTTTTCCATACAATTATTTGTACTATTATTCTATTTCATAATCGTCCCCCCTCATAATATTTACTTGCTCTATTATCATTTATACTAATAACGCTTGTCATATCAACATTTAACTTTTATTTGCCATAAAATAAGTTTCCATAATAACTTGCGTTATAATCATTAGTTTCTATAAGTAACACATTACATAATCGATACTTGACATATTAAGCAACATTTAATATAATTTAGAAACGTTTATTGTTTTGCACAAAAAATAATGTCATTAAGGTATTTGTTCTATAAAAATCAAGTGATTTATTACAGCTAACAATCTTTAGAAAATAAACAGTTTGTCAAATTCGAAACGGTTAGGTTAGGTTAGGTTAGAACTGCGACCACACAACGCGCGAAGGCGAGCGAGCGTAGCGAGCGTGCCACGGCAGCGGCCGCCGAGTGCTAGATTTCTTCTTTTGCAAAGCGAGCATGCAAGGTAGATTAGGTTTACTTTTAGGTTTCCTTGTGAATAAAAAAATCTGTATCGTAGGTATAATCATATATTAATCAACTGAACTAGCATTGTTGTGCTAATAAGGGCAAATGAGTATTATGGTGAATAAATATAATGGAAAACGACATTATTGAAAATGAAAAATATAGCAAATAAATTTATGGATTAAAATTATTATGACACTAGATCGATTATGACCAATGAAATTAGTGAATAGTACATTATGATACGAGTGTGCTGTATTGGTCATTACCCAAAAGGCGGCATTGGCGCGCGAGCCATAGGCGAGCGCGATAATTTAGCCGAGTGGGTAATGATCAATGCACACGCGTTTCATACGACGTTTTTCAACAAATTTGCGAGGAAAAAAACAGACTTGCTGTAAGAACTTATGCTGGAATAACGTAACTATAGAAATGATAATTTAGATTTATAAAGTTCAACTGACCTTAGTTGGCAGGTACTGTCAATCGGAGCTTCTTTTAAAAACTGTTTTACGTCGGTTGGTGACAATACTTTAGATTTTCGTATTTTTTATAACAACAAAACAAAAACAATAACAAATATTTACGGAAAATGGCGCGCTGGTTTTTTTTTCTGCTAGCGATGCGCGCGCTGTTGTAAATAAAGGCACAGGCAAAACCGCTAGCAGAAAAAAAAAACCACCATTTTCGCGCCATTTTCCGTAAATATTTGTTATCGTTTTTGTTTTGTTGTTTTAAAAAATACGAAAATCTAAAGTATTGTCACCAACCGACGTAAAACAGTTTTTAAAAGAAGCTCCGATTGACAGTACCTGGCAACAAAGGTCAGTTGAACTTTATAAATCTAAATTATCATCTCTATAGTTACGTTATTCCAGCATAAGTTCTTACAACAAGTCTGTTTTTTTCCTCGCAAATTTGTTGAAAAACGTCGTATGAAACGCGTGTGCATTGATCATTACCCACTCGGCTAAATTATCGCGCTCGCCTATGGCTCGCGCGCCAATGCCGCCTTTTGGGTAATGACCAATACAGCACACTCGTATCATAACGTACTATTATGTAATTTCACGATTATGGCAACTGAAGGGTTATTTCTAATGAAATTATGGCAAATACAAGTATGGTGTATAAAATTATTGTATTTTAAATTATGGCAAACATTAGTAAACCCGTTAAGTCATAAGAACAAGCCATGAACAACACACTACGAATACCATAAACTTGCACACCATTTTTATTTTTTTTGGGTGGGAAGTTATCAATTAACTTTTCCCGCTCTGGATGGAGCAGCAGGGCGTGTCAGACTCTTACTGACTAAAACCCACCCGTGTTCTTTTAGTTCCCTGTATGTTGCCAGGGGCCACGGCATCCCTTTCGGACTTTCCCGCGACCCCGGCCGGCATCGGCCCTAGCGAACACCGCACTACATCTCTCGCCGGGTCCTTTCTCCCTAGTGACCGGGATAGATGACGGCCCTGTCCGTCAAATAGGCCTCGACCATTCGACAGAGGTAGGAAGGCATCCGGTGATACCGGAGTGCCTCTCTGATGCAACTCCAGGGCATAAGAACAAGCCAAGAACAAGACACTACGAATGAATACCATTTACTTGCACACCTCACGCTATATTCCTGGACCCCGAGCACGCTTGTTTTTATACTGACTGGGAAGCACATCGTAGAGTTCGGTTCGATGAAACCTTCTTTTACTCCAACATTGACTTCTAAAGTGTTTTCTTCCTAAAAAATAAGAATACTTATATAATTAATAATTATACTTAATTAAAACTACTGTGCTGGAAGTGTCTTACTCAGAGTCGTTACTGAAACACGTATTCAAGAATATTATCTACTATTATGAGGCTGCGCTCGAACTCACAGGGTACAAAAAATGTGTTCGTTAACAACACTTGAGCTTAGAGACAAACGACAGTATTTGTACATAAAATACAATAGACGACGTATATTTAGTAACCTAATCCGCTTATCTGTTCTTAAAAAGTCATAAAGAACCCTGTAAGAAATCGAAAGTGTCGCCGGCGAAGTGGTTCACTGTGCTCTCGACGCTTGACGTGTCAACACGTCGGGTCCGGGTTCGCAACAAGTCAATCGTCATCCGAAGGATGCCTCGTTGAGAGGTGAAACACGATTCTTTTTCACGTCGATTTCTTACAGGGTTCTTTATGACTCTTTAAGAACAGTTAAGCGTATTAGGTTACTAAATATACGTCGTCTATTGTATTTTATAATGCATTTCCGGTCACGCCTGAATCAATTAACTAGTATTTGTACATTACAATGAGACAATGCGCGCTTGAATGCATAGATAAAGTAGCTATACGCGAGTCGCTTTAGCATGGCAATAGCGGTTATTGACCCTACCATTTCTAGCATTTTATTTAAAAAGGTATTGTCTTGTTTTCCATAAAATTATTTGTACTATTATTGTTTTTCATAATCGTCCCCCCTCATAATATTTACTTGCACTATTAACATATATACTAATAACGCTTGTCATATCAACTTATTAATCATAACTTTTATTTGCCATAAAATAAGTTTCCATAATAACATGTGTTATAATCATTAGTTTCTATAAATAACACATTACATAATTGATACTTGACATAAGCAACATTTAATATAATTTAGAAACGTTTATTGTCTGTAATCAAATGACTTATTACAGCAAACAATCTTTAGATAATAAACGGTTTGTCAAATTCGAAACGGTTGGGTTAGGTTAGGTTAGAACTGTGACCAAACAACGCGCGAAGGCGAGCGAGCGTAGCGAGCGTGCCGCGGCAGCGGCCGCCGAGTGCTAGATTTCCTCTTTTGCAAAGCAAGCGTTCGTCTACTTTCTTGCTTACCATTGATTCTTCCAATGTGAAATAACCCCGAAAAGCGTTCGAGGTAATAATTATTTCACTAGAATAACAGAAATCTAAGAAACAGGCTCGCATTTTGATATCCAGTGCCGGCGTTATCTCGGGAACCATGGCGTTGTACAACACAGGGACGACTATCGGAGGACTGTCGGACTTCTCCAGTTCCAGTTCAAGTGAGGTTTGATTGGCTCTTATTAAGTTCGCCGTTAAAGTGACCTGTGATGTAAAAATAGAAGATCAAGTTTGGTGTAATATGTTTACATACAAAAATGCAACAAAAATTTAACCCCATAAACAGCGGAAATCAAGTTGTGCAACATTTTTATGTGTTGCAGGAAACAATGTTGCTGGTCGCGTGGAATGTAACTGTGTTGCTGGCAACATTGTAATGTTCCGTATTCATGGTAGACAAACAAACATGGGAAACAATGACGCTATCGATAAACAAAACATTAAATATCTTGTCACTTTTAATTGTTGTTTCGTTAGCCACCGCGGCACCAGAGAGCCTAGTGTGAGTTTCCTTTAAACATCTCGATTTTACGCATCGACTGCGTTCGGCGCTCTGATTGGGCCTTTACTAGCCTTCAATGGTAGAAACTCACACTAGGGCCTTAGGTCAGATAAAATTGTGACACTACAGTAAACATGGAAACCAGTGAAGAACTTTACTCGTACTTTTTGTATCAAAACATTGCTTTGTTATTGCTAGTGAATAGTAAGTGTTTACAACCTCAAATAATATAATGTTGAATTACCATGATTGCTATCCTCGACTCGGGGTCTATATCAAGCTTACAAGGCTCAATATTGAACTCTCTTGGCCATTGAGGTAGTTTCGGTTTAGGATAATCAGTGACTGCATAGTCGGTTAGTGTTATGCTGCTGATTTCAGGGCCATCTGACGAGATTTTTAAAGATCCGCTGACATGCACTACTGATTCATTGATAACCTCCAACGCCATAGTTTTAGGAACACCTATTCCAGCACATATTAAAATTAATTAGAAGTTTTATACCAATCTTGTCGATACGCTATGGAAGAAAAGCTACTTGATAGATAATGGATCCGTCAGTACATCAGAACAAATAAAAAACTGCTACATGTCCGTAATAATAACAGAATGATATTTTTATGTTTTTAAAGTGTAAACACGCGCAAAGAAAGTAATTGTAAATCTTGGTATACTACGATCGTAGCACGTAGCGCAACGCCGTCGATTGTAAACTTCTAGGAGAATGTCCGTCCTTCTGTTAAATTTACAAACATAGAGATGTTCGTCGGGTATTGTTGCACCTGCTACAATCGATACTTCTTGTGCAGTTATAAAAATGATTAGTTCTCGCTACGATCTTAGCGCACTCTTGTTGTAATTATAGACCTTGCTACGATCGTAACGCATTCCGCTACGTACGTAGCGCGCGCCCGTAGAACATGTAGACCATGCTACAAAAAATTGCTACGTCCGTAGCAAAGCATGTTTTCGTTCGTAGCAAAGCGAACGTAGCAATGTTCGTAGAGAACAGTAGACCCTGCTACGGTCGTAGTCTCATCCAATAATATAAAATATAAAATCTCCTACACCTTGCTACAAAGAAATTGTTACTTTCGTAGCAAGGTCTACATCCCTCTACAAACGTAGTGGCATTTGACGGAACCTCTTGCGATTGTTAACCATCGACTACGAAAGGATCAATTGGTTCCCTGTAATGTCATGTTGTTTTGTATCGTAGCATGCGCTGTTATTCGTACTCTATTCATTACCTTATTATTTCACCATCACGCATCTTACCTAAACTAATCATTCCAAAATCTAAACACGGAATGCTAAATGTAAGTGATGGATATATTACTTCGCCTCTGGAAATAACAAAAGGATTTTATTTATTCAAATAATCACAGAAATACACAACGTTTAGTAAACGTAACTAAACTCACTTCAAATAAAGCTTTAAAACCACATCTGTGTCACGAATGGAAAAGTTTATTTCTTCAAAATAAGGTCCCTGATTGGAATTACAGAACGATATTACGAATATTTCTTTGTCTCCAGGTTTTAAGCAGTGAAGTTCTGGAGTACATGATATTATGCTACCAAACAACGGAGGTAAGTCTTTATATACTATGACCCCGTTTATGTGACCTAAAATAAATTAAAATTATAAATGTTTTTTTTTTTCATAAATTATGAACTTTGAACTTGTGTTCTACAAATACCTTTATTGATAACAACGATCTCATAATGATAAGACTTGCTAATATAAACGCGATCCATGTCCAGCGTCTCGACGTTGAGGCAGATGGACGGCGGCACCGAGACGCCCACCAGCTCCAGAGGCACGCGGTTCACGAACCCATCGATGTCAAGGTAAGCAGTTGTGTGGAACTCTCCTATTTGTTTCGGACAAAACGTTATTGTCAATTCTGTCACTTTATTAGGCCATAGT
Organism: Agrochola macilenta; assembly: GCA_916701695.1. NCBI lineage: Eukaryota > Metazoa > Arthropoda > Insecta > Lepidoptera > Noctuidae > Agrochola > Agrochola macilenta. The sequence continues at coordinate 7,953,116 of OU753559.1, read as the reverse complement.
CTTCCTTTCTAGAGGACAAAGTTTAATTTAAGTATTTAAACAGATCCAATCATATTTTTTGTATCTTTAATGATATTCACTTACAATTGGTTCTATTGTGAAGTGTGTATTTTGGTAATGCAATGATTCGTCCGCCACGAGCGCCTGGATCTCATCGTAGAAGATCCGAGTGTAGACTCGTTCGTGCTCGTCGCTGCTCAACACATCATACTGCACCAACTTCATACACTTCGCAGATTCACTATCTTTCATATTGTAAAATATTGTCGCTAATTTCACTTTCTCTTCAAAATCTGCAAGTAAAGTCAGGCCCATTAAAAATACCCAATAGAAAACTGGTCTGGTAAGTTAAAGTTTGTTAACAACACTAATGAAGCACTTTGTATTGCAAATACTTAATACGTACCATAATACACACAGTCGTTCTTCATACACATGTATGTGAGTACATGATCAGATCTATTTATAACTTTGTAAGTTTGCTGACGCATCATGGTGTTGTAAGTGTCGGAGAACCTCACCACTTGTTTCTCCAATGATACGCTGACAGTGTGCGTACTTCCTGACATTGTTATTGTAAAGTTTTCTCCTGACAATGATAATGACACATAAAAGTTGTCTTAAAGTAAACTCTAAACAATTAACGCAAAGGTTTTTTAAAAGGCAGGTCTAATTACCGGTTTCAAACGCTACATATAATAAACCACTCGTATCGCCAAAATGCATCGTCTTAAACGCTACAGTGATATCAATTTTTTCACTTTTATTTAAATAAGCTGACTTTGGTTGCACAGAAAATGGGCTGAAAAAAATATTTCAAGTATTTGTAAGTATATTTAATTGCATTCAGAAATTCACAGATAATTATAATATCCGTTGACGTACCATTTACAATTGAGTGTAAAGCCAGCAGGCACCTGGCCAATGTTGTGGATTGTCACCAAAACATGGTTTTCGACTTTCAGAGGAGTCTTTGGAATCTCTATTTTATCGGGAAAATCAAAGATTGGTCTTGGGCCCATAGCTTAAAATAAAAATATATTAATTTTTGGCATTTATAAAAAAAAATATGTATGGCAAGGCACACACATTTTTTTTTATTACAATTTTTATTGTATAAGTAATAAGGCACTTAGACTTTAAGTTTGCAATGTACTTACTAATAATAAGTTAATTAATTAATTAAACTCTAACCAAAATCAAGCTTACCAATCAACGGTAACACATATTGGTCCATATCAGTAAAAAACGTTACTCTGTGAGTATAATCCTCATACTGAACAGGCGCGAAGGTAATGCCAAAGGAGACGCTGATTCCTGGAGCTAATCTGGATAGTAACTGTCCACCCCAAGGCTTGATGAAGAAGTACGAAGACTCTTTGAATACCATGTTAAGATATGTTGGACTCTGTTGAAAAAATTATTTACCAGACAGAACAGAATTGAAGCTTTAGCTAAACTAAAATAGCACAAAAATAACAAGTTTGTAACCTTGCTTATATTTTTAACAGAGAATTTAGCGACTATTTTATCATTTGGTTTAAAGTTTTGAAACACAAGGAGCTTGGGCGTGAAAGACAACACAATCTTGTTGGGTTTCTTGCCGGCAATGCTTAAAATGTTGTCTATTTGCATATTATTCAAATTCTGCAGTCGCTGCTGCGTAGACATTTTCATTTCTCTCTCATATTCCGACGGAGTAATCTGTCAAAGAAGATAAGGATCAGTATTTGTAGCTTCTTGCAATAAGGGTTTGATTCCCGGTGGGGCAAAATGTTATTGGGTTTTTCCATCAGGAATTTTTCAGTAGCAGCCCGGTGTCTAATTGTGCAAGAATCAATCTGATCGAAGTTTTCATTTTACAAGGTGGCTCTGTCTAGCTACTTCCTAGATAGTTGATAACGTACCTCAGTTGAACCATGAACCAACTTCTTTTTAGCAAGTAAGTGGTACAGTTCCGAAGTAAAATAACCATTTTGTCTAAAATTATGCAATATTTCCATAGTGCAATATTCAAATTACACATTGAAATGACACAACATTGTTTACATCAAGTTTACATAGAAACGGAGGTTTCTGTTAAGATTTGAAATACTAAGTTCGAACGCTCAAACCACAGAGGGTGTATCAATAGGTTCAATACAAACTTAAAACCTTGTTGAAACCTTGAAACTCTCTAGAACGATTGGAAAAAATATATGTTAAATTAAAGATTTTTTTTAATAACTAAAATATAACAATATTTTAGATTATGTTTATATTACATAGTGAAATTTACTGTAAAGTTTTGTCCAACGCGGATAAAAAACTGATAATCACGCAAAATCTATCAAGCGTATTTTTCTGAAACCTTCACCATTTTAAAGATAATTTAATTATAGATCTTTTAGTGTAGGTACGTGTTTTATTAAAATACCTTTTGTTTTATGTATAATAAATTAATAATGCGTCTAATTTGAGACAGCGCTCCTTGATGGGCGAGTCCTATTATAGCTCCTACACACCATGCCGGTGACACGGCCGCCGGCACTGCCGCCGGGCAAGCCACGGCGCGCCCGGCCCTGCCGCACAAAGGATCGCAAAGGAAATGAAGGCGCAAAAGCCGGGATAAGTGCCGCGCGGCAAAACGGCATAGTGTGTAGGAGCCATTACTGGCTGGACGTACGACGCGTTGCGTAAGCTCGGTACAGAACACGCAAGCTAACCACTCAAGTTCACTGGCATATATCTACGTCTTAACTCCTAGACCGACCGCCAGATAAATCTGCCCGCGGCTGAAATCGGTACTAATCGTATGCCGCCGCCGTAGTAGTATGGTATATTATTATTTTTCTTTATTACATTTTTATACATACAAATTACGTTTTTAAATATCTTTACAATAAGAAATTAAAAAAAAAACCTTATTATTATTATTATCCATTTATTTCGGACAGAATCCGTAAAAGAGTTAGATCTATGTTAGTAGGTACATAATATTTTTTTTTTTTTTTTAAGCTTACAATCTTCCCGTAACTATTCCCACCCAGTGCGCCTATATGGGACAGTCATGGCGGGATGCAATCATTTGCAAAATGGTGTTGGTGCTATCGCGCAGTCTTAAAGAATCCAGAGATCCAGAGAAGAAAGAATTTTAAGACCGTTAGACTTTTTATTGGTTTTCCTGTAATCTGTAATGAGTAAAGAAACATTCTCCGTACTTTTTTCAAAATGTTAGGCTCTGTAGCTTCGGAAATAAGGGGATGGGAATGGTAAATTTTCAACTATTTTCTTAAATATCCTTAAAAGTATTTATTTTAAAATTATAAATAAAAAATAACAAGACCTTTCATTTAATATGTCACACGATACAGTTTGAAAATCTTTTTATTTTTATTTTCTTATTGGCCCGCCTAACGTGATTCCCATATTCAAAACGCACTTATTTACGTTACCCAAACACGGACGTCCGTGTTTGGGTCACAGAAATTCATATGTGTACTAAATTTCAACTTAATTGGTCCATTAGATTCGGCCCATATTGACTGTGACAGACGGACAGACAGACACACGAGTGATCCTCTATAAGGGTTCCGTTTTTCCTTTTGAGGTACGGAACCCTAAAAATATATGTGTTAAAACTATCTCATTTTTCTGTCACTAAATACAAAATATTGGCATTTAGTTTACCCTGGATAAGCTTTTCGCCTTAATTAGTATGCTAATTGGATAATTATTCAATGTCATTGCCGCACTTGATTCAATTTTACGTGTTTTGATAGTTTGCAAATTGAATTTCTTTCAATGTTCAATTGAACCTAATTAAATTATAAAAAACTAATAAAAGAAACATAATACTAATATTTCATAAGTTTGGGGCTAGAAACTTATTGTCAATCGCACTGCAAACCCCTAATAGAGGCAAGATGAGAGACCTACATACTGTATTTATTTATTCAAAATACATTACAAGCTTTCAATATTTTAACAAAGCGCAGCTGTAACGCAAGCAAGTATTGACAAAAGTCAGGGTCTTGAGGCGAGAGCAGGTGCAATAGGACGAATAATTATATGGATACCTATGTCACAACCAACATCACTAGATTATTGAATTATAGATAATAGTTACCGGCCAAACCTATAGACTTCTTCTTTAACCTACATAAAAGTTAAATATTAAGAAACGATTTCGCAAGGTATTTGACTCCGGCTAGAGGGGGCATTGGGATGAGTGCGGAAATAGCAGCGCGTCGTAATTTTAGTAGAATCGGGGCAACGCGGCCGCGGACAGAAATAGAGGCGGCGGCACACGCGTCTTCCCGCTGTCAATTTCGTCCGCATAGGGAGCACGATTCGCAGCACCGGCCACTCGAGCCGCGAGGAAAGTGTAGCGCGGAGCCGCCGCCGACCTGCCGCATGCCCGGCCGCCGCGAGTGCAGTGATGAGGAACAGTGCGCAGTTGCATAATTGTAAAAAAATAATTGTGGAACCTAATTTAGTGAATAATTAAAGTGTTGTTGCACCAAACTCAGTTTCAGGAAATTGAAGTGAGACAACGGGTGAGGTAAGATGCAAAAGTTATCTAAATACGGATGTTATAAGAACGGGTAATACGGATGTTATAAGAACGGGTGATCTCTTATAGAATGACAATACGCAGATAATCATCACAAACATACACTTACTAATTGTTATTTACATAGAGTGAACACACTTTCGATATTTTGGGATATGAGTGGCGGAATATAGGTCGGCAAGGCGTCGCCGACACGGCAACGCCCGCTCTATCCCGGTCACAGCTGCCGTTTGCAAATGTTAATAATATCGGTATCAGAATATCTTAAACTGAATTCCTAAATATCACTTGAATATTGCAAGAAATCATTGTATAGTTTAAGCAGTTCCTGGAACAAATATTTCGTGTAGCTAGCCAAGAAAATTTATATAAGTAGTAGGTATGTTGTACTGTGAACGTTTTGTAAAGCTCGAATACTATTTTAGAATCAAACAGAGCAGTAACTGCGTAGACTATAAAATAAACGCTTAAAATGCAGTGAGAACCTAATCTCGCTCCAGCCAGTAACTTGTTAATTTAATACGAAGAAACGAAATAAACTACAATAAGGTAAAACATAAACACTGTTACTCTTACTTCGTTTACACCATTCACAGCGCTGTGTACCTACTACTACTAAACCTACCGTAGGTAACGTACAACTATATCGTGCATTTACAGAGATGCTGAAGGGTCGCGGCCGCGATCCGCGCAGCGTCACGTCGCCGCCGCCGGCGCACCTCGCGCACATCGGGCGGGCGCCGGCTCCAGTGGGCGTGCGAGCATCCGCGCTGCGCCCGTCCACGCCATCGATGCACCGCGCTCCTCTCGCCAGGCCTGAACCTGACTACGAGGTCGTGGAGTTCCCAAGTGATCAATACGTCAATGCTAAGATACAGCCGCCACCACCGCCGCCACCGCGACCTCCAACAGGTTTGTAATATATAAAATTTTTCTTAAACCTGTGGTTAGTTTCGAAAGAACAATTTGCCTAGGGACGGGAGTGACACTGGCAATAGTGTAGGTTAGAGATTCTGTAAAAGTCCATACATATTCGAAGTCATTACTCATTGCCTCAAAAATTATTCTAGATATTATTAGATATTCTAGATTCTATAAAAGTCTGGATTTGTGACCGGTTCATGACAATAGGCACGCATATTACATAGGACTTAAACGTATCTGGCGAAATGTGGGTGTGCTATAGGTATAAGTACATCTCCGCCTAATCCTTTGGGAAAAATTGGGTGATGTTATGCTACATGTCCACTCAAATTATAAACAAACCAAATCGGAGAGGAACCCACCAGTCTTTTATTGTCTTATGAACTTTTAGATACCTATGCTTTATATACACTCCCGGACTCCTAAATCGAGCCACCGTGTTTTTTTTTTGTTTATAGGCCTAAGACATCAAAATAATGATAAGTCAGAGATTTTTTTTTATGCAGTTTTGAAGTTGACGTACTGGCCATTATTTCAATATCACCATTGTTCCAAATTTGAATTCACTATTTTGGAAAAGAGAAAATAATCGGAGTGTAGTCCATACATTAAAGTCATCATAATAGTCTTTAGTGTAGTCGAAGCAACAAGCTTCGATGAGAGCATAAAAATAAGTCAATATTTGTTTCATTATTTGTTTTGTTTTGCATAAATGGAGTATCGAAATTGTTTTTCCTTATTTTTATATATCTGTTCTGTCCATTCTGACGTTCAAATTATGGATACTGCACCTGAATTACCCGCGCAAGCTGTGGCACTTCTTCAGTCTGGGCTTAGGGTGCGAAACGTAATTTAAGTCATTTTCAAAGTTCAAAGAATTTACCATCAATACCTGGAGAAAGCCTGCTTAGCAGGATTTTATTTTTATGCATGATAATGCAAGGGCGCACACTGCAAGAATTGTTCGAGATTACCTGCATGACGTTAGGATCGCAGTAATATAATGGTTAGCAAGAGCCCTGATTTGTATACCCTGATATGTTCAAACTAACCAACCAGCTCCAGAAACTTTGCAGGAGCTGTAAACTTCTTGGAAGCATGGGAGAACATTCCACAGCACGTCATAGTGGCATTAATTAATTCCATGCCGAACCGCATGGCGGCCGTCGTAAATGCTCTTGGAGGTCAAGTTGCTGAATAATCGTTTTCTCTGTGTAAACCATTGTTTTCTTCAAAAAATTCACGCTAATTTTGCCCCTGAGAAACACGAAAAGACGACTTATTGCAATGAAACGAATGAAACAGTTTTTATTAGTATTCCGATTTCAAATTTGGAACAATGACAAACGGAAATGATAGTGATCAGTGACTGGATACAAAAAACGTTTAACAAAAAACAAAGTGAAAAATTACTATAATTTCGGAAGTCGGTGTCTTTGGTTTTGAATTTTCGTTTTTTGCCACCGACTTCTGAATTTTTTTTTTTTTGCATGTAAAATGTTTTTAATTTCACTTTTTAATTGTGGTACCTACCCCACACAAATTCGAAAACCGCTACCTACTATGCAAATAACAGTGACAGGAAGTTATCATCATATCATCGACATATACTAAGTGGGAAAAATTCGTATTATTGAAGCTTACTCAAAACCTATCCAAGCAAAGTTAATAAAATTTATATGGGACCAACTTGGGAGCATACCCGTTCAAACAAAAATAATTTTCTAAATCGGTCCACAATTGACGAAGAATTCACATACTAACATTTTTTTTAAACAGTCCTCCTTTTTGGAAGTCGGTTAAAAACAACTTTTTTTTTCCTTTGTACTACCATTATTTAAAAAGTAATATGCAAGGTTGCTCGATTCAGGTGTCCGGAAGTATAGAATAGAATCACTTGAGAATTTATTTCTTTCAATAGTCGAAGGTTGCATGATGGTATTTCTTTCTTCCAATTATAAATGTTAGCTCGTATTGAATCGAAAAATAATAAGCTTTTTTGGTCTTTGTGTAATATCTACACCGACCTATACCTACAGAGGTACTTCTACCTCACACACTGTATTTCTACGATCAAGAAGTGTTATTACCTATTACGTATACTTTATTTATAACTAGCTGACCCGGCGAACTCTGTTCCGCAATCAATTAAATATAAAAAACCCTACCTACCTACCCTACCTACCCTACCTACCTACCCTACCTACCCTACCTACCCTACCTACCCTACCTACCGTACCTACCCTACCTACCCTACCTACCCTACCTACCCTACCTACCCTACCTACCCTACCTACCCTACCTACCCTACCTACCTACCCACCTCATCAGTTTTTAATTTCCCATACAAACTTTACCCCCCTTTTCTCCCCTTTAGAGGGTGGTTTACGGGATAAAGTAACCTATGTTAGACTCCTGGTTCTAAGCTACCTCTCCACCAATTTTCAGCTAAATCGGGTCAGCCGTTCTTGAGTTATAAATAGTGTAACTAACACGACTTTCTTTTATATACGAGTATATATATGGATTACCTACCGTTTGGCTATCCAGAAGAAATTCTAACAGGTTTGAATATCAGGGTGTATTGTAGGCGTAGATGCCTAAGTATTTTTATAGGTTAGCAAATGTACCTTCATCTGCCCGCTTTCGCCTGTTTTGGTATCTATTTATGGCTAAAGACTATCTTTTTATGGCTTTAGACTAGTTACATGTTTATAAGCTCTCTTTTGAAATATGAACATCAAAGACAAACGCTCCAACTCGCCTATGATGATAATCACAATCAACAAGTTTCATAATTTATTAAGAAATTGGTTTATCTCTGTGGTTGGGACAAGAGAGTCGAAAAGCTGTGCTTCTATCTGTGTGCACGGGCCCACCTGTCCTGCAAACCACAACCACAAGGTGACTGTTGTTAGTTGCACGGCACATGGTACAAAATTGCCACCTGCTATAGGGTTAACAGTGTACTTAATGGTTACCCGCTCCTAGGTCACCCGGTCGACGCAGGCGCATCATGCGGGCTGTGCGGAGGAGGCGGCGCGCACGTGCGCTGTGCCGAGTGCGGCCGGCGAGCGCTATGCGCCTCCTGCGACGACATGTACCACCGACACCCCAAACGGAGACATCATCAACGGCAGGTCAGAAAAAACTCTTATAAAAATTGACGAGAGACGAGATACTTTGACAGGCCATGGTTAGGGGGAATGCGCCAAGGTAACCCGCGAAATTCAAATTTTCTTTAGTTTTTTGCATTTAGCAGGTCAGTGTCAGGTTTTATGTTGATTAAAATATGATTCGCGACCGTAACAAATATGGTTTTACATACTTAATTATAATCATTACAATCAATGTATCTATTATAATATATTGTATCTATATAATTATTATTTTGCACCAATGTCTACCCCATTTTTATGTCCACCCAATCACTGTCCATTCCAAGGTTGCCTGGAAGAGATCGCAGAAAGCGATAAAGGCCGCCCATTGTATGTTTTGTAGTGTTAAATTTATGATTAACTATGTATTTTCTGGTGTACAATAAAGTATATATAAATAAATAAATAAATCAGGAATACAACTCTTTTTAAGCACAATGGTCAAATGTCATCATTTCAAATGTATCTGATGCTGGCGTTCTGGATCTCAAGCAATTCCATATAAACAATTTTTGCAGTTCCGCTCGGTGCGGTCTTACCGTTCCACATGTTCACATTGTATCGATGACGAGAGACGAGATACTTTGACAGGCCATGGTTAGGGGGAATGCGTCAAGGTAACCCGCGAAATTCAAATTTTCTTTAGTTTTTTGCATTTAGCAGGTCACTGTCAGGTTTTATGTTGATTAAAATATGATTCGCGACCGTAACAAATATGGTTTTACATACTTAATTATAATCATTACAATCAATGTATCTATTATAATATATTGTATCTATATAATTATTATTTTGCACCAATGTCTACCCCATTTTTATGTCCACCCAATCACTGTCCATTCCAAGGTTGCCTGGAAGAGATCGCAGAAAGCGATAAAGGCCGCCCATTGTATGTTTTGTAGTGTTAAATTTATGATTAACTATGTATTTTCTGGTGTACAATAAAGTATATATAAATAAATAAATAAATCAGGAATACAACTCTTTTTAAGCACAATGGTCAAATGTCATCATTTCATGAAATAGTCATTCAATGGAATTATATGAACATAGAGAGTTGTATTGATCATTTTTATTATTACAATTCTATAAATATACAATTGATACAACTTATAACATGATACTGACCTGCAAATTGCAAAAAACGTAACAAAATTTGAATTTTGCGGGCTACCTTGACGCTTTCGCCTTAATAGTAAATAATAATTTTCGTGTTCCAGGCATTATCGCCATCTCAGTTACGCGAAGAACGGCCACCACTTCCGCCAAAGGCAGCGCCACCTGTGCCGCCGCCACGAAAACACAAGGTATGGCATTACTTGAAGTGTAGGTATTCTACATTCTTCTATTATACAGTATTTTAATACTTAAAATTGTCGTTTTATAGATGAGCGGAGACAGAATGAGCGCTAGTCCCAAACCGCCCGTAATGGACCAACGGCGAGCCACTATCAGCTCACCGCATCATGTGGCTATGATGATGGGCACACACGGCCAGGCTCCCGCTCTGCCACCTGGCAATCATATACCACCTCAACACGCCCAGCATGGCATGCATCAACAGATGCCCCTACATCTTCAAACTAAAATGACTACAACACCCACACCAAACCGCCTCGGCAGTATGCCATTTCTACCAACAAACATGCATGTTACCGCGGCTCAGCGTGTACCTGCCCAGGGACAGTCTAATACTCTGTCGCACATGAATGCACCTTGGAATCGAGGATCACTACAAGGTTTTGGAGTACATCCGAACATGGTAAATATGACTTTATGTATTTATAATTAAAATAACTTCTAAACAAACTTAAGATTACACACTCATTTATTTATAGGCTGTACCAGCCGAGCAATGGGACAATTCAGACAATATGGCTCCGACGATGCAAGGTTGGGGCCGACCTATGCGTCGGGGTGCGTCGGTACTCGAACTAGGCGGTGGTGCAGCCACTGGTTGCGCCGGCTGTGCGCACTGCGCCCCAATGCCGTGGCGGTACGGCAGCTGCGCCAGCCTCGACCACCCCTGGGCCAACGCAAACCCAGGATGGGCGCCCACATGCTGCACTCCTGGGCACCCCACTCACATGCAACAGCATCCACATATACATCCACCACAAACACCACAACCTTACAGGAGAGGTAGGCACTATGTATTTTAATATAATTGCAGACAGGCTTAAAATACATAAGATTGTAACTACTAAGATGTACGAATTAAGTCAGACACTGAACTTGCTTTTTCAGCTGATAGTCGTACAGTTTCTCGTGCTGGATCGCGCGCTGGGTCACGGGCAGCGTCTCCGGCTATGAGCGTGCGATCCCGTACGTCTAGGCGCATGAAGCACCGCACTCCATCACCGCCACCACTTCCATCAAGTGATGCCGATTCGGAGAGCGAAAGCGAAAGTGATCATGGCCCTCCCAGTAAACCACAAGAAAAGGAGGAAGATTCTCTTGGACCTGCCCCTCCGCCACCGAGCTCGACATGGCAGTGCGAACACTGCACCTATGTGAACGAGGCTGGAGTTCGAGTGTGTGCCATCTGCTGCCGTACACCCGTAACTGTTCCTAAACCGATTACAAAGGATATTAGTGAGAATTTTGAGAGACTGAAAATCACTCATAAACAATCCCCGTCACCTGCACGTATTACGGAGGAGCCCCGTTTTGAACGAGGTTAATTTGATTTTATTTATTACTTACCTTTATTTTTTCTTGTAGATATAGTCACTCTGTGTTGTAGTGTGGGTACTCCAAAAGAGACACCTATATAATTCATGAAACATTCCTTGGAACTCCTTAAAATTATATTAATTTTCAGAAGCCGAAAAACCGAAAAAGTATTCAAAAAAAGAACGCAAATCAACTGGATGCGGGCCATCACCACCTCGAGAAGGAAATACTTCTAAGAAAACAATAAACCGACTCGTTACGCCGACGAGAGAATCAAATACTAACAATCACAACGACATGGTACAAGGAAAGCAAAGGCATGATATGGCCGTTGGTCCTTCACCACCTCGGGAGGTTCGAAATGGCACTAGTACAGAGATATCTCCGTCACGAGATATTAATAAAACAATGCGAGTTTCGCCCTTTCGCAACAGCAAGGAACTGCCACGGTCTGAAGCTCCCAACCAACACAGTATATCTGTAGGACCTTCACCGCCCCGAGACAATGCTTATGTTAACGCACCGCTGAAAAATAATTTGCCAAATGTCCAAAAAAAGTCCACTGGGACATCTCCACCTCGAGACGCCGTTATTGAGCGGCACTCCTCGTCGTTAGCGAACAGTAAGAGTAACGTGTCCAATACCGGTACATCTCCACCTCCTCAAAGTATCTCTACACAGGTGAGCCTTCGTTGTATCACACTCTATTAATTTAATACGCTAGGAATAGAATAATTTAATCTTTCGGCTATATCATGGAAATGAGCACTATGAAGCAGATATCTTCTCCTTACAGGTCGTTTTGGCAATGTGCTTCCTCTAATCAAGGGTGCTCTTAAACACCACTAACGTACTAAGCTGCTTTTCTAAGGAATGAGGCCTACACGCAGCGTAGCTAAATTCGTATTTTAGACACGTCAGACTAGCAAGTTTAAGTTTTAGCTAAGCACTTGCGTTTACGTTTAAGGGCTCGTGTAGCCGGCACCGCTTCGCGTAACCATGTAGACTGAGCCGACCCCGCGCCGTCGCCGCTTGAGTTTGTCATATTACTATACAATCCGCGGCGGGCGGCGGCGCGGCGGCTGTGCGGCGGTGAGATAGCTACATTGCATATAAACAGCTTAGAGGCGCGGTGGTGGCGCGTAGGCGGCGCGGTGACGGCGCGGCGACGGCGCGCGTTGTCACGTCCATGAGCACATAAGCAAACAAACTTATATTACAAAAGTATTATTATTTTATATTCAGAGTTAAATTGGTATAATTATGTATGATATTCGAGTCGTTATTTCTACACTGCTGTAGGTTACCTATAACTCTGTCTTTGCTCTAATGTCTAGTAGGTACTTAAGTTCATATATTATGTTATCGCTTTAATGAAACGTTTGCAGACCTATGAAGTTCCGAACTCCAAAGCATGGGAACGCGAACGCGCGCCATCAGTTTCACGATCACGGCCGCGGAGACGATTTCGAGACGATGGCAGAAGAGAAAGATCTCAAAGCAGACATTCAATGTCCAGTGATACCCGTGTAAGTCGCTCCGAATTATTCCTTACTTCCTACTTTATTTAAAAGTTATTAGTTCAGTATTTTAACAAAATTGTTTAATATCATCCACAGGAAAGCGATCGAAGCGTCCGTACAGCTGGTCCAGGTGGGTCCAACAGATGGGAGTGGCGCGAACGTGATAGCAGCCCTGGAGGTGAATGGGGAGACAATTACAGTCGCCTGTCCCGTCGCGCATCACATTTAGATCTACGTCGTACTCGCCCTAATCGCCGATCTACCTATTATGGCTCTGAGGTAAATCTCTTTTACAATATATCCAAATCCGTTGTTAAACAATAACATGACGAACAGCACTAGGCATGTTATACATAGACCGTAGTGCTTTGAACTCACCCGATTATTATTTTTCTTCTCAGGCGGCATCTCCGGAACGACCGTCCAATCGGGCGATTTCACTTGAAGCTCTAGCCGGAGCTGGCGCCGTCCGAGAAGCAGAAAGAGGAATGGAGTTAGCTCAGTTAATGGGTGAAGCTGAAAGACTGGGTTTTAGCGCTGCCGAAGTGCAAGCAGCACTAACACAAAGTCCGGCATCACCATTAGCTTGGTTGCGAGAGCGCTGGCCGAGTCTCTGCGCCGGTGTGCGCGCTGCCGCCGCACGACTCGCGCCCACCGCGGCTATCACAGAGTTGGAAGCGAGAGCCGCTCTCGCTAGGCATAGAGGAGCTATGTGGCCTGCTGTGACAGAATGTGTTGATAGACACAAACGACAGGTACACCAGTTTTAAATGTTTTATATTTTCATTACATGTAACATTTCCGCATCTTAAGACTATCCTTGTCGGCTTTTACGCACTATTACTAAGGCTCCGCTGTCCGTCCGTCCGTCCGTAAAATAAAGTAAAAAATTAAAGGATTTTAAAAAGTATGTTGTATTAAATATTGTACGGTGGTATGGAACCCTTCGTGTGCTAGTCTGACTCGCACTTGGCCGCTTTTTTTTTCATCAAACATTGCGAGGCGTTGTTCGACATCCTTCGTCAAAAGTACATCAGTTTAATTATTCAAGAGTTCAAATAACTTTATTTTAAATGAATACATTCTGCATTCAGTAGTTTTATCACAACCCTACAGTCCCCAAAGGTCTGTTTGTTGAACCAAAGTCCTGTCTTTAGTCGAGACAGCATGCGCCATAGCTACCAACGAGTTCAATTTCATGCACAACGTTTCTTTTCAGACGGAGGTTATGAGCGTCGGAGAGGAAGGAAGGCTACGCGGGCATGTTTGGGGCTCCCCTGTGGGTGCAGACGACGACGCAGCTCCTCCTCGCTCCTCATCCCGCCACTCTCACCGCATGCGCGGTAATCTCAAACGAACAACAAACCAATAAAAATATCGTTGCATTACAAGATCACATCATCATCGTACCACGTCATAACCTTCACTTTACATTTCAGCAGAAGATAGTTCAGATGAGCTTGAAGCACCGACACCACCTAGATTTCAAGACGACGACTGGATGTATTTACCACTAAACATAAATATGAATGATTACGAAAGAGAAGCAAACGTTTCAGAAAATAAATTCGCCGACCGGAAAATTGTTGAGAGAACTGGTGACGTTGCAAAAAAATTAAAAATGCTTCTCCAAGAAGCCGGAGTTCCTTCAATTGATGAAAACTTACTATTACAAGGACTGCTCGCTGGCAATACTTCATTCGAACCAGAAGCGAATCTTAATGTTAGTGCAAAGACACAACCGATTGATTTAATCCAATCTGAAAATGATTTTATAGATGCCTACAATGCCTTAACAAGATCAAGTCCATTACCTAATATTAACGAAAAAAACAACAACACTAACAATTTAAATGGAAATAAATTAGTATTGCAGAATGACTTACAGAAGAAGCAAATTATAAAAGCAAATAGATCTAATAATGATCAGCTAGAATCCCCAAACCAAAATGAAAATCATCAGACCGTTAAAATTGAACAATCACCCGAAGTTAAACAAGAAAATAATATACCTCTTAAAAACGAACAAACAGATAACAATTTTGTAGATTCGGGCAATGAACTCGGTCAACCAATAAACACACAAACTGACAGCCCCTTTTTAAATGTAGAAAATCATAATAATTATAGTGAAAGTATTTTAGAAAATAATGGTAAACATTTAAACCATTCTGAAGAAAATATTTCAGAGAGTAGAAATCACAGACACATAGAAGAAAAATCCAATAATCTAACAGATATTGTGGATAATACTCAAAGACTTATACAACAGATGAAAGAAGAAATTAATTCTGATATAAATTCCATTGATGGCAGAACTGTTTCACAAAGTGAAGCTGAATCTAGCAGCGATGAAACAAATGATGAACAAGAATCGAGCTATAGTGATACTGAAGAAAGAACGGACAACCTTACATCAGATGAAAAGGAAGTTACTAGTTCCGAAGATGAGGATCCATCTGAAAAACGGCAGGCGTTACAGTATATAACAAGTTCTGAGGAAAATGAGAATTTTGAAGAAGCTTTAGACCATGTAGAAAATCAATTAGAAGATTTCAAGCATGCAAATATTGAAATGCTCGATTCTATAGCACGTACATTACAAGAAGAACATACTTTTACAGTGGAAGTAAACGAACCACAGACACAACATGTTTTAAGGTCCTCAAGAAAAGAAGATGTGAATAACAATGTGTTTAGAAGCGTTAACAGTTTCGAAGAAATTTATGAAGAGCTTAATACTCAAAATAATGTCGATGTCGATCAAATAAGAGTTGTTAATAATGAACAAACAGTAAAAACTAACGCAGAAGACAATTTCACTCCTAAAAATCTTGAATTATTTGCAAGAGAGACAATAATTTTATCCGCAATGAAAAATATGGCTCCCACAAAATTAGTGTTTTCTGAAAATATATACCCTGTTTTGAATGCTATACTAGAAACCGTAGAGCAAAAACAGAATGATAATTCTATTAATGCTAAAGATATTGAATCACAAGAAGAGGTCACACCTGAACCTGTTACTATAAACATAAATACACACCCTGCAGGTTTAAATCAAGGCGAACTTGATGAAAATAATGATTCTGACAACGATTCTAAGCAAATATTACTTGATAAAGAACCCAAACAACCACTTCCAGCCGATAGTCAAAACGCTCCACTTGTAATATTAAAGATTGAAGAAAACGTCAGAAGCAATGAAAGCTCGGTAGGAGAGAACCCTTCAGATTCAGAACAAGCAGATAGTTCCGATAATAATAAAAAAAACATACCTGATCAGTTTTCAGTTGATTCACCAAAGGATAACAGCAGTATTAAAAACTCTATAGCCAATAAGTCTAACATACCTAAACTGATAAGAATCATACCTAATAATAAGTCAAAGAATGATAATTCCCCAAAACTAATTGTTTCAAAGGTCCCAGTACGTCGAACATCAATTAAACAATATCCTGCCCCTGCTCCTCCTAAATCTCACTTTGGTAACATTCGAAGTGGTCATGTAAAGCAATTACAAACTAGACTTTTCAATAACAAGGCAATTCCTTCCCAACCTATCCCTACAACGTCTGAGATGCCGGAGGTAAAAGCAACCACTTCAACGTTCAATAAGAAAAAAACAGCTCCTCCCCCTCCTCTAAAACACAAAGAGGAAAAACAGCTCTCGCCTCCTAAAACAACTACGCCACCGAAAGAAAAGAAGCCATTTTTCCGCGAAACCTGTCGTACAGAAGACGAATGGACCGATAGTGATTCGGAAGACTCACAGTTACTAGTCATAAAACCAAATGAAGAATCAATAATTTCACCGCCATCGCCACCTCCACCAGTTACTGTTCGAAGGGTGTCTGGTCAAATCATAGATTTGGCTAAAGTCCGACTTCCGGAAGGTTCACCAGAGGTAAGTTCAGTTACATATTTACAAATTACTTTAATTAAAAACGATTAAAAATATTGATAAATAAATCATTTTTTAGAGGCAAGCGAGAATGCTGCTCGCAGAGGGTGCAACAGAAACATGGGAGCAAGCGCAGCTCGCAGTAGAGTTGATAACGCAAGGCGCAGATCCGCCGGCTGCGCTGCTAGCTGCGCTTGAATGCGTTGATCTATCATCTGCTCTAGCTTATTTATATCAAGACTGCGAACTCTGTGCATCTCGACTACCGGAGCATGAGGTGAGAAAGTTAAATAATATTTTAATCCTTAAACGGAGTTCAGTCATATAAAAATGCGCACTTGATTATTTTCCAGATGGTGTCAATGCTGCGTTGCACTCATCGATGCTGTCGGGAATGCGCACACCATTATTTCACTGTACAAATAACGGAGAGAAGTATCGCTGACTGCGTATGTCCCTATTGTAAACTTCCAGAATTGGAAAGTCTACCGGAAGATACCTGGCTTGAATATTTTGCTCATTTGGACATACTTTTAAAAACTCTGCTTGAAATAGATGTGCACGAGTTGTTTCAAAGAAAGGTAAATGAAGTACCTGCCTACCTATTTTACAATTTAATATTTTAAATGGTACCTACCTAAGTATAGAAATCATTATCTATCATAGTAAAGTGAAGTAACCGCTTTTGGTCATTGATTATTCATTTCGCCGGACGAAGATAAGGTTTTAAATTCATTCATAGATACCTACCAAATATCTATTGCTGACTGTCGACCAACCTGATTTTTATATTTAAGCCCTCTGAACTTAAAGTATATAACACTACTCTAAGCCTCTGAAGCACGGGCGATTTTCTACCACGCGTTAAGGCCTGTGCAGACCAGCGCGACTTGTCGACGCTGGTTATTGTTATACCGTACAGTTTTCTTAGAAATTGCATTGTTTGAGTCGCGTCGCGCGACAAGTCGCGCTGGTCCGCACAAGCCTTTAAACGTAAGTGTTAAAAGAACTTAACACTCGAATGGAACAAATAGACATAGTTCATCTGTTCGCACGAGAGCGCGCTGTGCCTGTAGGTAACAATAAACGCAGAAGGTAAAGACGGGTCGGACGATACTTCTAATTGATGACTGCAGTTGCTGCAGTTCAATGTACTGCAGGCATAGGTCCTGTAGGTACTTGTACTACTTTCCATTTTGTTTTAAGGCCTCAGACGGACAAAAGTGAGAAGCCCCTTGCATGTGAGGACCTTTTGTCCTACTTACACTTGGATGAACATTTGTTATTGAACATTTTAATGATTAATTGTTGACAGTTACGAGACCGAACCTTAGCTCGAGATCCAAACTTCAGGTGGTGTATGGAATGTTCTTCAGGATTTTTTGTTCATCCGAAACAAAAGAAAATACGCTGCCCGGAATGTCGATCTATAAGTTGCGCATCATGTAGGAAACCGGTAAGCTTTTTGTTTCAACGATTTAACAACCTGTGAATTTAATAAACAAATACCTATAATAACTAATGTAACCATATTCATATAATTTTACAGTGGAATACTAATCACGAAGGACTGAATTGTGAACAATATACTGCGTGGCTAGAAGACAACGATCCTGAGCGGTCGGTCACTGCAATACAGCAACATTTACGAGACAATGGACTCGAGTGTCCACGGTGTCATTTTAAGTACTCCCTCTCCAGGTACTGATGAATGAATTTTACTTTTTCAATTTGAGGTTCTTTAAATATTACCTAAGTATTTTGCGAGATAGTGCGGTATTTTAATATAATCATTATCTATGTTTGAAATTGCAATTAATTTCAGGGGAGGCTGCATGCATTTCACATGCACTCAATGCAAATACGAGTTCTGCTATGGCTGCGGTAAGCCGTTCACAATGGGAGCACGGTGTGGGCTGAGTGAATACTGCGCAAAGTTAGGACTACATGCGCATCACCCCCGAAACTGTCTGTTTTATTTAAGAGACAAAGACCCACATGAGTTGCAAACTTTACTTCAGGTAGGAACTTAATAAACGAAAATAAATAAGTGAGATTAAATACCTACCTACTGCATATAGTCACAAGAATTAAAATTATATAAGTATGTAGGCACTTTTGGGGACATAGGTGGAATATTGTATGTACCTGTCTCCTCTGAAAGTTCAACTGCAGATAGGAGCGCTTATCCTAAAAGTTGGCAACGTCGCAAATAGCTGTCAAATATTTACCTGTTTTGATTAATTTGGCAATATTACTGTATGGAAATAAGAAATGTGGCTAACTAGCAGGCGCGGTCCGAGGGGGGGGGGGGGGGGGTCCTGAGGGTCATGACCCCCCCCAAAATCATTCAAGCTGTCGACAACTTGAATGATTTACGTGTCTTACTAACTAAAAACTGTAGGTATTTGAGCTACAGTGACCGCGATGGGCATTCTATACAAAAATGATATGAAAAAAAACCTGTTAAGCAAACTCGAGAATTTGGGCACCACTACACTCGGGTTAGGGCCAGCTTTCAAAACCTAAACTGTAAAACGAGTTTAAACTTTTCTTCTCGACAAAGTAAGTTGTCTTCCTGTATAATGGTCAAAAGAAAACATAGAACCTATTAAAGGCGGGGTGCTAAAATTTTGAGGCTCGCTTGTCTTGATTCTTGAGCTTTTCGTCATAAGTCGACAAAGCAAGTAATTCTTAGTTCTTTTGGAATTATTAAAATAAAATCTGACGTGGGTGTGGGTGCAAAATTTTTGAGCTCTCTTCGATCGGTCTTGTATTCTACATTTTTATAGTTGTTTGACCTTTGCTGCATAAGTCGATGTAACTCTTATTTCTGTTCGAAAATGTAAATCAAATCCTAAGAAAACAGAACCTATTCAAGGTGGGGTCATAAAATTTTAAAGCTCGCTTCGCTCGCTTGTCTTGATTCTAAAGCTTTTCTTCATAAGACGAAAAAGCAAGTAATTTTTAGTGCTTTTAGAATGATCAAAAGAAAATCGAACTTATCCGAGAGTGTGAAAAAATTTTGAGCTTGCTTCGCTCGCTCTTATATTTGCTTGGCCTTTCCTGCATAAGACGACTGCAATGTAACTCAAATCAAATCCTAACTTATCCGAGACGGGGTATTAAAATTATCGAGTTAGCTTCGCTCACTCTTCTAGCTAGCTACATAATCTACTGTCCTAATATTTTTTATTTATCAAAAAGCCAAGGTGATCAATTTGGCAGCATCATGAAGTACCCTAGCTTGGTTACTGCGACCAACTGTGAGAAAAGATCAGAAAGTTAAAAAATTACTTATTTAAAAAGTACCTATGCATCATTAGATAGTCAAAAAGTATATATATATTCCTCGGCACCCATGGTGACCCCCCCCCCCCAAAATCTTAGGCTGCGACCGCGCCTGCTAACTAGCGAACTAGAATATTAAAATAATTAATTGCAATTTATCACTGAATTTGATGTTGTAACCGTCTTAGGAGTAAAAACGGCATTTGGAAAGTTCCCAAATACTTTTTTTACATCAAAACGAAATATTTGGTGTTAACTTAATATTGCATTTCATAATCAGTATTCTAGTTCGCAAGTTAGTCACATTTCTTATTTCCATACAGTAATATTGCCAAATTAATAAAAAAGGGAAATATTTGACGTATATTTGCGACGTTGCCCACCTTCAGAATAAACGCTCTTATAATAATATTAGGTATTATAAGTGTTACACACGTACGTATCATAGTCAGAAATAAGGTACCTACTTAAACTAGTAAGAACCAAATAGACTATTATAACAAGCAACTATAAAATTAAAATAAACAAATAGAAATAAAATCTAGTCCGTGTCCCGTGACGTTCGAACATATTCAATAACTGTGTTAATCAGGATGGAAATAATCCTATCCCAGGCTACCTATCTGTCAAAGAAATATTTGGGACTGGCAAAAACCAAATTTGCTAAGTACCGAGATGAAATTATTAACAAAATGAAGTACTTACTACTGTTAATATAACTATTACTATTGTTAATGTAATCAATAGATCTCATTAATTTATTTTTACCCAACTACGGCGAAGCAAAAAGGAGGGTTATGATTTTGACCTATATGTATGTATGTTGATCTGTTACATGTTACCTCATAACTTCTAAACTGCTGATCATAATTTGACAAATGAGGTATCATTGGAAGCGTCTTCGTCCGCTGGATACAGGATAAGTGACGTCACATTAAATTCAAAATGGCGCCCTCTAAAGGACAAAGTCATGAACTAAAAAAATACATTTTTTAATTATGCCATGTTGGGTATCATATGAAAGGGCTTGACGAGCACATTACAAATATGTTTATTATCATTGTATAAGTAAATAAATATGTTTAAATTGTTATAAACAATCAAAAGTGAGACTGTGCTACGTACGGCGCAGCTGTAAAATTAATACCTATTAAACAATAAAACCTTAACAAAAAAAAAATAAGCGGCTCTGCAAATACCTACTTTATGACGAAACGATAACCCCAAAATAATTGAAATAAAAATTAAGTTCAAAAACTAAAACCCGACTAAAATCAATCAAAGTAATAATATTTAATCGAAAGCTAAGTAAGTACAGAAAAGAAGATATGCGGGGTCATCCATAAAATAAAAAAATTACGCGTCGACTTGAGAACCTCCTGTTTTTCGTCGGTTACCTAATAATCGATAATCATTTACAAAAATACAACTTTTACTGATCAGAACACAGGATAGGTACTATCTTATTTTTATAGACATTCATATTCTTTAGGTTTCTAGAGACGTCCATACTTTTTCTAAAGTAGAAATCGATTTAATTTCTAAATCGAAATTAAATCCCAGGCAATGTCAATCGTAGGTACCTATTTATACCCAACTACATTATACCAAACACCGTAAAACTTAAATACCTTTCTCTCTTATATTTAACCCGACTGCGTTTTCAGATGAACAACGTCACATTTGAAATAAACGCAGCGGAAGGCAGTGCGGGGCGATGTCCCGTGCAGTTACAACGAGAAACACCGACAGGGCTCGTAGACGGCACGTGTGGCACTGAAGCACCTAACAATTACGCTGGGCTCTGCAAGTGAGTATAACGTATGTGGGACTAGCTAGGTATACCTAGCAGCACTGGTAATAAGTAGGAACGAACCAACAGAAATGGTCTGCAAAGCATCGTTACAGTATTTTTTTACTTGTTCCTAAAAAAATTAATACATGTTTTGCAAAGAGGTGGAAAGGTAAGGAGTAGGGAAGCCTTTGCCCAGCAGTAGGACAATACGGGCTCATAAATGGGAATTATATTATATTTTCGATTAAATACGACTTAACCAACATTTCAATGTTTATTGAAAAAAAACAGCTTCGCAAAAAAGAGTTTGGAAAAAATGAGGACGCCACTATCGCACTTAAGTCACTTCGAATGAAAAATAAATTATTAAAATAAATGTGCAATAAAAAACGCTGCTTGTGAGTGACTCAGATCAAAACCTACTAGCACTTGTCGGCAAAGTAGTGCGCCATCATCATAGGTCAAATACGAGTATTTAGTTTCATTTGTCACCACGTAAGACTGTTAAAAGTTGACCTGTAGGTGTATCAATCTTGTTTTTCGAACAAATTCATTCACGTGGGAATCGCCGAATCTGAAATAGCTGAATCTAAGATTTACAGCATGTTTAAATTCATTATAAGTCTGATTCTAATAAATTTTAATGAAACAATTTCTGACATTAGGATCAAAATTGATGATTGTCGACAATCAGTGGAAGTAGGTACAGTCACCAGCATAAATATATTACTAGAGCAGCTCGGCAATTATATGATCTCATGATTCTTCCATTAATATTTGTCAAAGAGAACGACATAGTATGAACACGAAAACTATCTGACGACACCAGCGACGCCAAAATATAGGTGAAATAACTAACTAAAACCACTTATGGGGTCATTCTGCACATAATTATGAACAATTTTTGGGAAATACTATGGGAATGGGACTAATCTGAAATCACGAAAATAAAATCTGTTGTTCCATACATTTAAGTTCGGGGATCAGCAGATTTTTATTTCAATGACACCTTGTACTTAAATGTTATAGGTAATTCTACGTTAAGTACTAGGTATTTATCAAAACTTGGTAATAACCTAGGTTGACATTATAATAAGCCATAGTTGCAGACACATGTGACGATGGGACGGGAGGCCTATGTCAAACAGTGGACGTCTCTCGGCTGAACGATAATGATGATAACAGAAACCTAGGCTGAGCTAAGGTGATTTCAACGTCTATGTCGGTCGAGGCGAGCGAGGCGGTGAGTGAGGCATGTGCTTGCAGGAACCATTACGTGGAATACCTGAGTCGGTTGGCTCGTCGTTGCAGCATCGACCCGCTTCCGATCCTGGGGGTGGACGACCTCGAGACGCTGGTGAAGCGCGCCGCGGTCCGGCTGCCGCCTCGGCCCTACGGCACGCTAGAGGGCCTCTACAAGCGGGCCCTCGTCGAGGTGTGTTGACCACGGCTATAATTACAGGGCACACTACGTGGAGTACCTGGCGGGGCTGGCGCGCGGGCTCGACCCCATCCCCATCATGGACGTGAGCGAGCTCGTGGCCGAGCTGCGGCGCCGTGCGCTGCCGCTGCCCGAGCGCGGGCCCTGGGACACTGACCCTATCTATGCTGGGATGTGCGCGGAGGTACAGGCACAGAGTGCCTTCGTTACCTAACCATGGACAGCTAATTACTTACCTACAAGATAGAAAGTACCTACCCTTCATCGAATCTAATCATTTAAGTCCGCATTGTGGCAAAAAGACTGTTCACAATTTATTGCACAACACCAAGTCATGAATGTGCACAATGTGTACAATTCTACCGGTTCCCCAGGACAAATAAAAAATATTATGTACTTTATTGTGCAAACGCGTGAACGCGTGGTGGCGACAGAGGGCGCCTTCCGGTTTTCCGAACAAAGCATAATTATAAACGTGACGATCGGTTTTAGTTAGGTTAGGCTATTTAAACGCTATCGCGTATATATAAACGCGTCGCGCGACTACGCGTGCATACGTGTTTTTGTTCGAAAAACCGGAAAGCGCCCTCTGTCGGCGCGAACACGCGCAGGTTCACCGAAACAAAAAGTTCGAAACGATCGTGTATTCGAGCACGATCGCTTTTAAATAGCACGCTGGGTAAGGTTTCGTTTTTGCCATTTGGCTACAAACCCTAAAAAGGGAAAATATAAACTCAATTTTCTTTCTTATTTATTAATTTTTTTAAATATTGCCTGGACTGTACCTTGTTAATTTGAGAACGCTGAGTTTTGGGAAAGGCATATTTTGGGAATATCTTAATAGAGTAACGAAGAAAGTTTAGTACTACCATAGGACCATAGGAAAATGCTTTTAAAGGCTTCTTATACTGATCTGTTCAAATAGGTATCACAACTTTCCTACAGAGAAGATCCTATGATAGTTGGTACAAAAAAAAAATTGTTTAAATAATATGATATTCCCAAAATATGCATTTCCAAAAGTAAGTACAGTCACGAGCTCTAATATGTATCGACTTAGCTAAATTCAAAAGCGATTTTGTCATGGAATAACGACTACAACTTTGATATTAGACCTATTTCATACTAGTGTGGGTTCCAAAATACTATGATCGTAACAACATAAAATTACAATCAACACAGTAGGCGCTGTTAAAAGTTGCCAAGTGTATACATATTAGTGGTCGTGACTGTACAACTGGACAAGCTACAGAATTGGTAAAACAAAGCTCATACAAGTCAGTCCTGTAAAACAACTGCAAGTGTCACATTCATTTTACTTTTCTGTACTAAGAATTCAAAGTTACTAAAATATCTAATAAATTGTTACAGATTGTAAAAGAGAAGATTCCATTGGATTGACAAGATATAAAAGAACGAAGTGTCGGTTGCTTCAAAATATAATGGAATAACATTACTGAGCCAATAAAATATAATAATAAAATATTGTATAATATTATCATTAAAATAATTAAACACAATAATATGATTTTATTTTATCTTTGCTGCTTTTAGCCTTCATTTATTGTTAATGAGGTAGATAGGTTACCCACGCAACATTCGATATTCAAAAACGATACGCATTCATATATAACGAAATATTGTTATGTCACACTATAAAGGCGCGTACGCAGGAACGAATGAAACATAGCGAACACGAACATCGATCACGGAACATTTAGTTCGTACGTGTGGACGTAAATTAGTAAAGTGAACACGAACATAGTTCGACTTGTGTTCGCGCTAAACGCTCGCTTTAGTCACCATGGATTCGTAATTGGATCGCCACGAACAGAGTGTTGGAGTGTTTGATGTTCGTTAGTAACACTTTGTTCGCATGTGTGTGCATGCGAACAAAGTGTTCGTTGTTCGTGTTCACCATGTTTGGTTTGTTCGTGCGTACACGCCTCTAGATGACACGTGTAAGTAAGACGACATGTCGTAATTAACAGGAGCGAATAAGAGACAAACATTAATGTTGATTCCGTTGACGCCGGCTGCGCGACAATGAGTTCAGGTTTGGTAACTAGCCAAGTTTTAACGTGCCACTTGCGTAGCGCGTATAACCTATCTACCTCTTTTTACTTAGAATATAATTGTCCTCATCTACAAAATTGTTATCGTCGAGCGAAATGTTCATTCATATGGCGCTTGTCACGTTGTATGTAATGCCTGGTGGAGTGCAGGCGGCTCTCGAGCGAGTCGGGCAGCGCGCGCGGCTGCGCGGAGCGGGGCGCGGGCGCGACGCGCTCGGCCGCGGCCTCAGCGGCGCGCTGCGAGGCCACGCGGCGCCCACGCTGCACCTCCCGCTCTGCGCCCGCTGCCGCCATCTCTGCTAATCTAGCAGCTCTCTCGTCCCCAGTCATGCCCCCACGTTTTCTATTTTCCCTCTTTTCGACATCTTTACTTTGCCTTTCATCATCTCTAGTGTACTGCCTCCCAGAATAATGTCCACTCTTATAATTGTTCGTATCATTGTAACGCGGTTTCTTGTAATCTGTCTCATATTCACGCCTCGGAACATGCCGTTCTGGAGTATCTCCTTTATATTTCTTAGGCGTAACTTCACCGTCTGTATATTTTTCATTTTCAGAACTTTTCCTTTTTCGGGATTCCTTCTTGTCACCTCGATGTTCCTGCTTGTCACCTCGATGTTCCTTCTTGTCACCTCGATGTTCCTTCTTGTCACCTCGATGTTCCTTCTTGTCGGTCGATCTTTTACTGCTCTTTGTATCGTCAATCCTACCTTCTTTTTTATATTTTGATGATTTTTCATCATCACTATCACTATCTGACGAATGTTTACGTTCTTTTTTCTTCTTTTTCTGTTTTGATTTCTTTTTCTTCTTTTTACTTAGTTTTTTGTCATCTGGGGATGAGTCTGGTGAGGAATCGTCAGAGTTTAGAAGAGTTGCCAAATCGATACTTTTCTGTCCCCCTAGAGCATTGAGTTTGGCAGCAAGCAGATTATCGAGATTTTTGTCTTTCTTGTTGGGTGATTTCTTGGACTTGCTTTCTTTTCTCAAATCCTACAAAATAAATTTATTTTTGTAGTTAATTTTTGTATGTATGAAGGTACCGTAAGGGTATAAATAGGTCAAAGAAGGAGCAAATTTCAAATACATTCGATTCCCTCATTGATGCAACATGTTAGTGATGTTACGATGTTACATTTTAAAACACCTAAACAAAAACGAAAAATACAAGGAAAATTAATATTAATAGCTATAGAAAATTAGATTAATATAATGATATGTGGTGCAATCGTTGTCTTGTCGTTCGCATTATTTTGCCATAAAATTTACCAAACAATTTCTTTTTAGTTATAAGCGTATTTTCTAATAAGCGCAAGCAAATAAAGATCTTAAGGTGCTTGATAACTTCTTTACTAACAAAAACATTTGTCTAGAAATCTGTAATTTAAACCCATCACCACAGACACATAAATTGTATCAATTCTTTAAAAATATTGTTACTGTTTGAACTATGCACCATTTTGATAGAGATTAAGTCTCATTTGAAGACAGAATGTTAGCCCAGCAAAATGACTACATAATAACAATAATTCATAAAATACAGTGAATTGTAAATCCATTCATATTATTTGAAAATTATTCATTTAATTCAAAGTCAAAGTCAAATCATTCATTTCAAATAGGCCCTTGCAAGGCACTTTTGAACGTCAAAAATTACAAAAAAATTGAATTGATTCTAGTCGCCCCTTCCAAAAGGTAGTTTTCGTATGGAGAAGAATGGGCAAGAAACTCCACCGTTACTCTTTTAAAATGTTTTACAATATTTTGTATATATGTAGGTACATTAGTTATATAATTATACGTGAAGACAATGCATCTAAAAATAAAAAAAATAAAATTTACTATACCACGATAGGTAAAAAGAAATTTAAAAAGACAGCAACAACAGATAAATTAATTACCTATGTGATAGATACATGGTTCTCACATATTTACAAACATTGTAAAAGTAGACGATTTTCCAAAAAAAATAAAAAGAAGTTACAATTAATAAGTCAGTGTGTGAGGAAGTAATCACAGAATGTAAAATCAATGTCATATAATAAAATATAATAATTTATACAACTTAAATTCGCAACCAGTTTGATTTTGTCTAGATTCTAGATTATCCTATGGAGCTGAACCAACATGTTTCCAAGCATTTTTATCTTGGATATAATCCTCTAATTTGTAATATGCTTGTTTACAAAGTGTACTTTTAATATGAGTTTTAAATTTTCTTTCATTTAATTGTAAAATATCGCAAGGTATTTTGTTGTAACATTTAACACAGTACCCCATAAAAGATGTATGTACTTTAGATAATCTGAAATCTAATTTATCTTTATTTCTAGTATTAAAATCAGGGTTGATATGATTTAAATCACTTGATTAAAATCAGTGATTTAAATCGCGATTAAAATCAAGTGATTTTTTTATAAAAATCAATGATTTAAATCAATATTTTTTTACTTCGACCAAATCAGCCAAAATGTGTCAAGGGACTTTCCCCGACATAAACTACGGCGCGCACACACGTGTCCAATGCTGTTTAACTACCTACACCGTTCAGAGGTTCTCAGAAATTTAAACTCGTGTCGTGACTGAATCCGTTCGTTTAGTCTTTGGCGCGGTCATTCGTGATTGATTAATGAAAGTGAATACAACAAGATGTCTGGAAAGAAAAAAGATGCTGAATGGGTATATTTTGATGAAAAAAGTCCACTTGCGGCAAGTTTATCAAAGCGGTGTGTAAACGTTGTAAGAAGGAATTAATGGGCTTAGTAGCGAGAATGAAAAAACATTTAGAGACATGTGTGACAGAAATAATCAAAAAAATCCGATTTAAATCAAAAAAATCCGATTTAAATCAAATAAATCCGATTATGTATTATACGAGATGATTTTTATCAACCCTGATTAAAATTATGTCTATCACTTATTTTATTAAAAATATGTAGATTTTTTCTTACATACATAATATTTTCATATATGAATTGGCAAGGTACCGTCATAATTTTAATCTTTCCAAATAGTTCCCTGAGAGATTTGCGACGATGTAAATCATAAATGGCTCTGACAGCTCTCTTTTGTAAGATAAAGATGGATTCAATGTCAGCAGCCCGACCCCACAGTAAAATGCCATACGACATAATACTATGGAAGTAGCTAAAATAGACCAAACGCGTGGTTTCAACGTCTGTTAACTGTCTTATCTTTCTAACCGCATAAGCGGCCGAGCTTAGCCGCCCCGCAAGAGATGTTATATGAGGTCCCCATTGTAATTTCTCGTCTAGCGTGATTCCTAGGAAAACCGTTTGATTAATAAATTCCAGTTTTTCTCCATTCAATATGATGTCACATTCGCTACTTCTAACATTAGGTAATTTCAATCTAATGCAATAGTTTTTTTTTTTTTTAATATGGTTAATTAGTATGGTGAACAGATAAGACAAAGCATAAGAGGTCATCTACCTGTTCTTTCCTCAGTAACTCGGCTAGCCGGCGACGTTGTAAGGGATTGTTCAACAAGGCAGCACGAGCGGCCCGCTCCCGTTCTTTAATTAAAAGTAAGGGATCTTCACGAATCTTCCGAGACATGTCTACTTGTGCGTCGCTACCTGAAGTTAACATACTGGAGCCAACTACTCTTCTTGATACAGCAGGGATCGCCTCTTGTTCCAGTTTATCTGATTGTTCAGCATTTTTATCAATAGATTTACCAAGCAAATATGCTTCATGATCAACTTTCTTATCAGGTTTCTGAAACAATTTTTTTGATGTTTTAATGCACCAGTTATATCATAATTTTAATAAAAAATGAATTAAATTATCTTATGTTTTCCTGTGTAGTTGAGATAATCAGACAAAAATCAACAATATTAGAGGCCGAAAGTAAAGTAAAAATGCAGATATTCAACACAGATACAACTCTCCAGGAAAATTTTAATCTTGTAATATGGCAATATCTAATTATCAACCACAAAAAAATTAAATTGCCTACATCATACATCCAAGACAAACGGTTATCATTGGCAGGCGAGTTACTGCTGTGTTTCATGAGACTGTTCAATTCAGCACGGTCCCGTTCTTCTGCACGTTCACGTTGTAACTCCACCATCCGCTTTTTTTCCTCGGCCACAGCCTGTTCCGCTTTCCACACACGCTCCTGATTTTTCATTGTATTTGGATGCCATGACTTCTTAGAATTCTGGAAGAGTAACACAGAAACTGTTAGCTATTAACAAAGTGCTATTCAGGGTCCTGACAGAACTCTACTACTCTAGTAGCCTACTAGCAAAACTCTGTACATTATCACTATGACCTCAAATAAATATAAAACCTTACCAAATCTCCACCTCCCATTTTGAAGTTGTGCCTATTAGAAATATAGGGATGATTTTTGTACTGTAATCTAACTCAAGAGTTGTGACACAGGATTATGTAAATAATTCGTTTGTTTGTTTACAACAAAACCACACACCCATAAAATGTTATATTATCTACAAAAACTCTCTGAATCGAACTAAATCATAATAAATACATAGACAAAGTACTATTAGATTTTCTGTGAGATATCAAATAATTATCTTGATAGTCCACAAAATTAAAATAATTGCACTTTTTCCATGACTTTTGCCTGACTGCAACACTGACAAACAGACCATAGATTATATACACATAAGGGACAGACCAGACGTCGTACGTAGATTATCTATGTTCTGTGGGACAGACAGACACAGCAGGCATACACTTATTAAAATATGTAGTCTGTGCAACACACTCACTGACCACAGACAATATTGAAAGATAAAGTTATAAATGTATGTCTATGGTGTAAACTGACAACTCTGAGACCTCAGGATACTACTGACAACTAAAATCATCTCAAAATCATTAAAGTCCCGCTAAAATCAGAGTAAACCATGGAATTAGTATGTACTATAGAGAAGTAACCAACATGTCTCATTTCTGACAATAACGTAAAGGCTCGCACAGGCTGCCGCGACTTGTCGCGCGGCGCTATTCTGCGACAATATATCCATAGAACAATTTCTATGAAAACGCGCGTGACACTCACTACACACAAGAGTAAACCTGTCGCACCGCGATATTATATTAAATATTTTTCAGAAAAATGCCTGTTGTAAGAAAAACGATAGAAAGCTACGACTGACATTTATTCAAAAAGAAAAGTAT
Organism: Agrochola macilenta; assembly: GCA_916701695.1. Taxonomy (NCBI): domain Eukaryota; kingdom Metazoa; phylum Arthropoda; class Insecta; order Lepidoptera; family Noctuidae; genus Agrochola; species Agrochola macilenta. The sequence continues at coordinate 7,922,596 of OU753559.1, read as the reverse complement.
GAACAATTTATGACCATTATAATAATTTAAAAAAAAACGAACTTACTAAACTGAGTGATAATTATCCGAAAAAATTTAAAAAAAATCATAAATACATATATTTTTATTTAAAATATAAATTAAAATCTTCACACGAAACGTTTTTAAAGTTTTCTTGGGTTACTAATAAAGCTTCGTACAAACTAGCGCGACGCGACGCGACACCGGTTATTGATAAACCGTGAAATTTACTTAGCAAAATGTATTGTTCGAGTCGCGTCCCGCCGTCGCGTCGCGCTGGTCCGTACGAGCCTTAACGCTTTTAGCGACTCTATTTTCAGGCGATTCCCTTCTTTACGCAAATGTGCATTTACTATGAAAATTCATAAATGCCTGTCTGAGCTTAGCGCCGGCCGCACGCTTGTCGTTCGCACGTTGTGCGAAAATGGAATTATCACATTGTACTGGGATCGACGTGGATCCATCATCCCTGACAGGACTATTGTTGCCACTATGCCTGGAATAGTGGTGGTGCATCGAATAGAACGGTGCACAACTGCACAATTATTATTGACATAACGGGAACCTCGTGAAAGCCGAGAAAGATAAACAAATCAAGTACCGTATTCAAATTTTGACTGGACCTGCACCCTAATTGCGTAACACACGATCAATCAGAATCTGTTTCATTTTGACAGTTCAACAACATTCATTGCGTTAATTACGTTGTTGAGCAGACAAATTTTTCGAACTTATGAAGCAATGGATTAGCAATATCCTTCAAAAAATTATTCAGATTAAGTATGATTTATCATATGTGTTACGCAATTAGGGTGCTGTCAACTCTAACTTAGAAAGATGAATGATTCATATGATTATATTTCTGTAAATACATATTGTAGGAAAGTTCTTCTCAGGGTGTGTGTTGGGGTCTTAAAATGAATTCTAATGTACGTCAACAGTGAAAAGGTTTATAATTTGAAGTACAGAAACACAGTATAAAGGGCACAAACAGGTAAAACAATAAATTTAGGTAAAACTAATACGAGCGATTCGCGATCGTGACATACGGTCTCGCGTTCTTTCAACTCCACTGTCGGTTTGCGGGGGCGAGGGCGCAGGCGGGGGTGTCGTCTCCCGTTGCAAACGTTAAGGTTCTGCTACAATATTTAAATAAAATGTTTGAAATATGTTGTTATGAAATGTTATGTTAATGTGTGTGGCTTTTCTAGCTGCTGACTGTAGGTAGGTAGGTACTATCGCGGACACGCTTAACTGAACGCCGCGCCCCGTAAGGACTATTCATGCTTGCAGCGCTTGCCCGATATAGTAGCGCCAACCTACAAAAATAAAATTGAGTTAGGCGCAGTTCGAGCCCGCGTCGAAAAGTTTCGTGAAATAGTAAGTAACAAATTTATTTAACGATGTTATTAATATTTTACAACGAATTACAAAAAAATATGTTTGTTGCATTCCAAATGATGCAAGCTTACATTGATTGTGATATTTTTCAGTTCTAAGCAGATTTAAGGCCGCTACGAGACATCTTAAATTTGCAACAGATTTTGTTACGGTTTCTGATACTTTTTTTTTTTTTTTTTTGGGTGGGAAATCATCAAATTACTCCTCCTGCTCTGGGCAGAGCGAGAGGGAGTGTCAGACTTTTACTGACTAAAACCCACCCGTGTTCCTTCCGTTGCCTATGTGCTGGGGCCGCGATATCCCTTTCGGACAGACCCGCAACCCCAGCAGGCATTGGTCCTTCCGGACCCCGTCAACGGTTTCTGATACTGCCGTTGCTATCTATCGTATTTGCTCGGCATTAGATATTTTAGGCTCTTTGCATTCCTTATGAATTATGATGCAAGCTTTCTTCGAGAGGGATTTTTAAATTTCTGAGACGATTTACGGTCGACATGAGTCTTTATATGAAATTATTTTGCTATACTTCATATGCAATTTTATCCTTATTTTACGAAATATTTTTATTGTAGCTCTTTAGGTCGATACTGTATCGATATCGATTTTATCGACCGCAAAAATAAGTTTAGTTATCACTGCGGTTGTCACCGAAAAGATTCCATCTTTTTTTTTTTTTGGGTGGGAAATCATCAAATGACTCCTCCCGCTCTGGGCGGAGCGAGAGGGAGTGTCAGACTTTTACTGACTAAAACCCACCCGTGTTCCTTCCGTTGCCTATGTGCTGGGGCCGCGATATCCCTTTCAGACAAACCCGCGACCCCAGCAGGCATTGGTCCTTCCGGACCCCGTCAGTCGTTGCTGACATCCCTTTGAGGCGCGCGTGGAACACAACGCGCCGTCGACCCGGGCCTGGTCCTTATCGGACGGCGAGCTGCCCATCGCTCACCGTCCGCAGGCCCGCGCCTACGGTGGCCGGAAGTCAGCTTGTGACGACTAGGGGCGCGAGGGCGTGCAGCTTGAATCTCCCTCGCGCGCTCCGCCTCCTCCTTCGCGAGCATAACTGCTTCGCAGAAGGAGGTGACGGCCTCCCATGCACTCTCGCTCCGGACCATGGCCTGAACCAGGGCCGGACGCGAGAGATCGCCGCCGCCGATCGCTTCCGTGAGGACACGGCGGTGCTCCGCCCAAGCAGGGCAGACCTCCACCGTATGCTCCACCGTGTCCTCCGGGCGATCCACACAATGGTGACACCCGGGCGTTTCCTCCCGCTTGATCCTGAACAGGAACCTCCCGAAACAACCGTGCCCGGTGAGGACCTGCGTCAGGCGGAAGGTGAGGACGCCGTGGCGCCTCTCTAGCCACTCCTCAAAGAGGGGCCTTACCGCCGCAATTGTGGCGTGCCCAGCGCTGGGTTGCGACAATCGCACACTCCATGCCGCCATGAGATCCCGCCGTAGCTCTGTCCGCTGTGCCGTGATTTGTTGCGGCAGCGGAGTTATACCCCGGCGTTTCGCCTCCTCGCGCAACTCCCACATGTGCGCGAGGACCTTCGCCTCCAGATCCCATAGCGAAAAGATTCCATCTTAAACTTAAAGATTCCATCTTAAACAAAAACTATTGATTGACTTATAAAAAAGTCACATAAAAACAACATAATCTTTTAATTATGGGAGCCAACGATACCTACCCCACACGCTTGGTGCATTGGTTTTTTTTTTCATCCTTCAGTTTCATAAAGACACGGCTACACAACAAGCTATAAATTTCCAGTATAAGCTGACCTCGCATTGTACGGAAATCCTATACAATGCGAGATCAGCTTATACTGGAAATTTATAGCTTGATGTGTAGCCGAGTAGCCGTGTGTACATGAAACCGAAGGATGAATGGGATGAACCCCAGCTGTGCGTACCAATTTCGCGCCACCATTGCTTAGCGGTGCACAGAATACCTACCTTTTTCCAATTTTCATCCACATAGTCTCCGAGAATAGCCATCCTGAGTAATCCCGACTAAACCGGACGGACGAACAGACGGACATGGCGGAATAATAAGGGTTCCGTTTGTCCCATTTGCAACGGACGGCGACGGAACCCTAAAAATGAAGTATAATGGGCACGATTACTTATTTCAAGTGCCCTTGTTATTGTTACATATTTCTAAGTACTTAGTACTCATATTATTAAGTACTTAAATAAATATTGAACATTGTCTAAATATAATAGTTAATACCTACCTACCTAAGCTTACCAGCTTACATAAGTAACTACTTGCATATAGCAATATCGCAGTCGCAGTAACTGCCTAACTAGGTAGGTAGTGTAGGTACCAACCTACTCTCATGAGAAAAAAAATGTAAAGACATAAACAATTAGAGTAAGTAAGTATATGTAAAATATAATTTCACTAAACCATTGTTTATAAATACAAGGTAAGTACACATTTTTGTCACCAGGTACAAAATATACGACTCTACAAAGCGGACATAGTACTTACTAAAACATAACAATATAATAATTGAAACCTACGAAAGAATCGGGTTTGCTTTGAGCGAGGTTCCACGGGCGGCGGCGGCGGCAGGCCACGGCGGTGGTGATGGCGGGGCGAGGGAGGCGCGGCGCGGCCCGTGGCGCGGGTCAGTTGCGGTCGCGTTGAGGAAGGTTGAATCGGGCGCACGAGCCGTGTGGCCTCAGTACCGCGGTTTCAAACGTTCGGTGACCGTGCAGCGCGTGTCGGTACTCCTCCCCGCGCGCCCGCCCTCCTTACCTAATGCTTGCGCCCGCCCGCCTCACTGTTCACTTTGTGAACTACGAACCTTTCCTTTCCTCTGAGTTGACACAGTACGTTCATGTATATCTACTAAAAATACAATTTATATCAGTCTTTTTTACCAAAGGTACCAATTACTAAGAAGTAGTTGGAAATGTACTAAGTAGGTACCTAACTGAAATGGGTCACCTTGCGAAAACACGATATTAAAATTAGAGTAGATTTAAATATTCGTTCCGCTTACACGTGTTAGAATTATTTGCAAATACCTACTCATTCGTACCTAATTAAGATATCCTACTATCTTGTTATGTAGTGTGTATAATCTTGATATTCAGTAGGTAGGTAGATAGAGGTATCTTCCAAGTGTCAATCATTTTTAATAAACGAAATTCGAAAGATCGAGTTACTTAATCTGCATTCGCAATTAATTTGCCAAACATGTAAACAAACACGAGTTTTAGGAAAAACAACTGTAAAACCTACATATAAGGTTCAGTTTGCGCTACAACTTCATATTTTTTTATGACTTTTTCAACAGTACTAGTCGGTCTAAAATCAATTTAATTTACACGTGTAGAAAGTTGATGTTTGTCTAAGTGGACAACTCGTGTTTGTTTACATGTTTGGCAAATAAATTGCGAACGCAGATTATGTTTGGTACGGTAGGCCGTACGTCAGTGATAAGGATAACAAAACCAATATAAGCTGGCCTCTTATTCTATGGAAACTCTTATTCCGATCCACCCTTTCCCTTTCTGTCCTCCCCCAGCAACGCTGCAACGCTCTAACCCACAGTATAAATAACGAACAGTATTAAGGCTTGTGCAGACTAGCGCGACTTGTCGACGACGCGACACCGGTAAATTGTTCTACCGTGAAGTTTTCTTAGAAATTGTTTTGTTAGAATCGCGTTGCGCCGGTCTGCTCGACGATGTCTTCATAGAAAAAAACAACCGACTTCCGAAAAAAACACATACGCGTCGAACATATAACCTCCTCCTTTTTGGAAGTCGGTTAAAAACAGCCGAAATAACGCGCTTCAAAATCTCAGATAATCTCAGTGAGACTGTTGCGTATTGTTCTAGGTCCGGCCTAGAACAATACGCAACAGTCTCGATTACGCGGCAGTTACGCACGGACGATCAGCCATAGGTAATTCTTTCACGGTCACTGCCGAGACATAATACGGTTACTTTATTATACTGTGCCTGTGACTGTGCTTCAGCCGAGATCCGTTCCTAGGGTGGCCAACTTTTTAGGGTTCCGTACCTCAAAAGGAAAAAACGGAACCCATATAGGATCACTCGTGTGTCTGTCTGTCTGTCACAGCCAATTTGCTCCGAATCTAATGGAGCAATTAGGTTGAAATTTGGTGCACTTATATATTTCTGTGATCCAAACACGGATGTATAACGTAAATAAATGAATTTTAAATATAGGGGTCACTGGAGGGCAAATAAGAAAATTTAAACCGAAAGTTTTTGCTATCTGTACCGTGTGACATATCAAATGAAAGGGCTAATTGCGAGGATCTCAAATACATTTTTTTTAAATTTGTAAATAAATACTTTTAAAGATATTTAAGAAAGTAGATGAAAATTTACTGTTGGCTGTTGGTTGAATTGTAGGCTCTGTAGTTTCAAAGATAAGGGGGGGGGGGCCTTATCTTTGAAACTACAGAGCCTACAATTTTGAAAAATATGTAGAGAATAGTTCTATGCTTATAGATTACAGGAAAACTTATAAGAAGTCTATGGTCTTAAAATAACATGGTAAATCACTCAGTATTTTGCGTACAAACTTACATTTGCAGTTGGAATGTATGGGGGAACCTGTTTTTTCAACTACAATGTTAAGTTTGTTCTTGTGATAAATTCATCCCAACTACGGAACCCTTCACTGTGCGTGGTCAGACACGCACTTGGCCGGTTTTTATATCAAATAAGAATAATATAGTATTCGAAGCCATTGCCTGTAAAATTATAGTAGATGAAGAAAAAAAAATACTAAGGTACCTTTAGTTTATTAGGTAAGTAGGATGATTCAAAAAAATTATATTTTTCAGGTTTTTCTTTATTTTCTCATAAGTATTTTTACACTCTAGGTTACAAAATACCATTAATTCACTATAATACTGGTCCAATTCCGATCATTTCGCCATTTTGTATTGAAATAAAAATATAGGTAGGTAAGCTAATAGTTTCGCCTACTATATTTTTTTTTTACAAATGAATAGTATTTAGGCCTCTATTATAGAAGGATACTATAAATTATATGTATAGTAGTGTAGGGTTGGCAACACTATCCGCACCCCCAAACAAAAAAAGGGTGTGCCCTTAGCGTGAAGTCGCTTAGTTTACAAATTGTATGCCATGGCTGATGCCTTAATTTATTGGCAGACGACCACCTCATAGGTTGACCTGCGATATGGCAATCCAAAACAAAAAACTGGAAACTGTACTACGCGTCCCCGCTAGGGCCGCGCGGCCCGTGAGGCCCTAGTGGGGACGCGGCTTAAGGTCAAAGTGAAGTGCGGCCTATTGTTGATACCATAGATATAAGAAAGAAGATTTCTATGGTTGATACATACAGACATAAACAAAGATTAAAATAATAATAAAGTATTATAAATAAAAAGCTAACATACATTAGGGCATTATGAGTAAGGCCTTATTGAATGCTAGGTTTTTATTTTGGAGAAATTCCGCTTCTGCGAAACTTAAAATATTATACAGGGTGGCAGGGACATCGACGCGAAGCCGGCTACTATGGATTCAGTACATGATTCTGAACCCCACTGCGTTGAAATTTTTCGTCGGTTATTAAAAAAAAAAAAACAGCTGTTTCATAGAAAAGTGCAATACCTACGCGGTCAAAATGTATGGAGTAGCTGTTTTCTTTTTTAAATAACCGACGAAAAATTTCAACGCAGGGGGGTTCAGAATCATGTACCTACTGAATCCATGGTAACCGGCTTCGCGTCGATGTCCCTGACACCCCGTATTAACAGGTGCACGCTCACAGTGCACGCTCGCGCTGTAGGAGCAAAGAAGCACAATTTAAATAGGTTCTAAGTAGGTACGAAACCACGTACTTACCTACATCATGTTTTCATTTAAACAGGAAAATCTCTTTGTTTCTATATCATCAAATTGTCAAAAAAGCTAAGCTCCGCAGCTTATGCTGTTAGAAAAATTCGTAATTTAACTGACATAGAGACAGCCCGTTTAGTGTACTTTAGCTATTTTCATAGTGTAATGTCGTACGGTATTTTGTTGTGGGGAAATGCCGCCGACATTCAAACTATCTTTGTTTTGCAGAAAAGAGCCGTTCGATCAATTTATAAATTAAGCCCGAGACACTCTCTCAGAGAGAAATTTAAGGAAATTAATGTAATGACTGTGCCTTCTCAGTATATTTTTGAAAATCTTTTATATACCCATAAAAATATAAGATTGTATAAAAAATACAGTGATATCCATAAGATAAACACTAGGAACAAACACAAATTTGTAGTACCTACAACAAGGCTCAAGAAAATAGGTAGCTCGTTCAGATGTCAATGTATACGCTTTTACAATAAACTCCCAAGCCACGTACAAGATCTAAGCCTTAATAAATTCAAATCATTCATTAAACGTAAGTTGTGCCAGAAAGCGTTTTATACCATTAAAGATTACGTTGAGGACAAAAAGGCCTGGGATTAAGCTGCTCCAATTTTTATTTTTTATTTTTTATTTTTTTTACAGTCAGAAATTTGGTTTTTAATATTTTTTTTTTTTTTTCTCATTCATTTGTACCACTATATGAATATTTACTTTGTGAAGTATAATATATACATATTTTTTTAAATATATTATTGTGAACGTGAGGACTATGTGGATCATATATTTTTTATTTTTTTTTCTCAGTAATTATTAATGATAATCTGGCAATTTGAGTACTTTATGTGGCCTACCCAAATGTCCTTTCTTTGGTATTGTTCGTCAAGTCGTTGAACTCCTTAAGTTCTGAGTTGAGCTACACGATTACTGACAAATGCGTGCACTGACTGGACAGGTCCACTCAAATCTGTATAATACTTTCCTCAAAAGACCATTCGAGACACAAATCTACATGGTCCTTCAATGATCTGACCAAGACTATTTCTGGGTTTTATATACACATTGACATTAATGAATTTTATATATACAATGACATGAGTATTTACTTTTTAAAGTATTATATTGTTTTAATAATTGTGAATGTGAAGACTATGTGGGTCATTCCTTTTATTTTATTATTTAGTTTTTATCACGGTCTGGCAGCTTGAGTAATTTATGCGGCCTACCCAAACGTCCTTTCTTTGGTATTGTTCGTCGAATCGTTGAGCTCCTTAAACCCTGAGTTGAGCTGCACGGTCACTGACAAATGCGTGCACTGACTGGACAGGTCCTCTCAATCTGTGTGGTTCTTTCCTCAAAAGACCATCTCAGACACCAATCTACATGATCTTCACATGATCTGACCAAGATTATGTCTGGACTTTAAAAGAGACTGTGACCTCTGAGTTTGTTTCGGCCTTTCTTCTCGGAGTAGTCAGATAGGAAACGCCGACCTCATCTAGTTTAAAAAATATGATTGACGTGTAAAAGTGTTTTGTCCAAACCCACTTACAGAAATAAAATCATTTATCATTTATCATTTATCATCAAAAGGATTGTTCTATATAATCGGAAAATTCATAAAACATTGAGAATTTGTTATGATAAAGTATACCTAAAGCCGCGTCCCCACTAGGACGCGGCTTAACACCTATCCGAGCCGAACACGTCGAACAAACCAAACGAACCGAATTTTAGAATTCTATATATGAAATTCCATGAAAACTTGAACACCTGCCCGTATCGAATTTTCCGAATCTAGAAGACCTTTCCTAGCGTTCTCGTTGACTTCGATTCGTTCGACGCGTTCGGCTCGGATAAGTGTGCGTTCACCTTTAGAGTCAAACTAAAGTAGGTATATCATCGATAATTATCTGTAGTAATGAGTATAATAAAACTTACATACTTTATATAAAAGAAAGTCGTGTTAGTTACACTATTTATAACTCAAGAACGGCTGAACCGATTTAGCTGAAAATTGGTGGAGAGGTAGCTTAGAACCAGGAGTCTAACATAGGATACTTTAGTAGGGTAGGTAGGGTAGGTAGGGAGGGTAGGGTAGGTAGGTAGGTAGGGTAGGGAGGGTAGGGTAGGTAGGGTAGGTATGGTAGGTAGGTAGGGTTGGTAGGGTTGGTAGGGTAGGGAGGGTAGGTAGGGTAGGTAGGGTAGGGAGGGTAGGTAGGGTAGGTAGGGTTTTTTATATTTGATTGATTACGGAACAAAGTTCGCCGGGTCAGCTAGTGTATAATAAAGAAATCTTATGTTTTGTAAACTTGTGAAAACCGTCCGAAGCAGAGGCAGGGTCGCTGCTTCGCTAGTAATATTATAAACAAATTCAAATTAGTCTATCTAAATTCTTCTTTTTTTTTGTGTGGGCCTGTTATTTATTTAAAAGTTATTTATTCATTTACAAGGTGATACCTTGAAGAAGATGTCTGAAATCATCGATTTACATCAATGACTGAAATGAGTACTTAACTCAAAACCTCAGACACCCGAACTTTTTATCATAAGTACCTATATACTTTCTCCTTTATTCTATACATATATCTACCCACTTTCCTATAATTACTAACATCATAAAAAAAACTGGGAAACACCTGCCACGAGGGTGACACTGAAAGTTCTTAGAAAATCAAAAACTGGACAAACTAGCAAGTTATTAGTTTTATTATATCGTTTCAAAATAGTGTCCATTTACATCAATACATCGCTGCATCCGATGGAACCACTGAGAAAAGCACTTTGCCCACTCGTCCTTAGGGGTCTCTTCGACGGCATTTTGAAACGCAGCCATTGCTTCGTCGGCATCCATAAAACGTTTTCCTTGAAGTTTTTCTTTTATTTTCGGAAATAAATTAAAATCGCAAGGTGCGAGGTCCGGGCTATAGGGCGGGTGACCCAGTAGTTCCACGTCTGACGTCGCCAAGTAATCGATTGTTTGCTTGACGGTATGCGACGAGGCCGTTGTCGTGGTGAAGGAGGGACCTCCGGAGGACTGCGAGGTCGTTTCTCCCGTACTTTTTCCAAGACAAGTGGCAAACAATTGTTAGTGTACCACTCTGCAGTAACTGTTTTTCGATCCTCTAAAACAATCGTTGCGTAATGACCTGTCCTTCCGAAGAACGAGGCCACTATCTTTTTTCCCACGCTTCGACCTCTTTTTATCTCGAACTTATTTTTTTTTTTTATCGTTTACAAGTGGCCAATTCTAAAAACTTTCAGTGTCGCCCGGCCTCGTATACACATACAGGGTTACAGGGTAAGTCGTACTGAATATTAAAGGATGTTATTATTCAGGTCATTTCTGTTGAATTTGATTCTGAAATAAAATATCCGAAACTTAACCGTTATGGAGATATTAAATTATAAAGATTATTTTTAAAAATCCTTTACTTTTTGGCTAGTATAGCTATTTTCCAATCAATTTATATGGCAAGTGTAATAGTAGGTAGTAATTATATTTGCATAAATAATTATAAAAGATACTTATTTTAATTAGTTGGAGGAGCTCGTGGCTAACTAACAACAGCCGCACTGGTCGCTCCATCAGGTTAAGCTACGCTTGACGTGCCTCGGAGAGCACGTTAAGCCGTTGGTCCCGGCTGTCATTCGTGGGACTTTGACAGTCGTTACGAGTCATCAGAAGCCCGAAAGTCTGACACCAGTCTTACCAAGGGGTATCGTATTACCCAGTTACTGGGTTGTGGAGGTCAGATAGGCAGTCGCTCCATGTAAAATACTGGTATTCAGCTGCATCCGGTTAGACTGGAAGCCGACCCCAACGTAGTTGGGGAAAGGCTAGGCAGATTGACTTATTTTAATTTGTAATCATAATCAAAAAAAATTTTTGGTGAAATGGAGAAATTATCACAGAATAAGTGATCGTAGTTATTTATTATTTTAGCATCTACAATTATTATTGTACCCCTTGGGTAAAAAAGTACGGACGGGGGAAGGGTTGCCAGGCCTAAAAATAGAAAAGCCGCACACCGATTCACATTGGACTGGACATTTTGCCGAAAGCCTGACACACTGTTTTTTTAAATAATGAAAAATAGTATAGGTACTTTTATTTGTGTATTTATAACTGTTATTCATTTGAGACTTTCTCTGCTCATAATTATGAATCACTGTTCTTAAAAAAGTAATTTTTAACTTATTTACAATGAAAGTAACTAAGACAATCAATAATCAGCCTTCTTCAATACATAGAAAGTAATTAAAACAATAAAAAATCAGGCATCTTTTGGCGGGGCGGGGTTGATCAAAAGCTTAACAAAGGCCGGACAGACCGGACTTGTCTATATTTAGCCTGCCACGATTGTAAAAAGCCGGACACCTGGCAACCCTAGACGGGGGCAAATTCAGATTCCGGGCTGCTACTGATGTTTCCCCAATACTTAACACTTTTCCAAATCTTGCTTGTGATAAAACTCGCTCGAGAATCGCGCTTGCGACCACTAGTGACTAGACGACAGACCACAACGTGTAAATTTTTTGTCAACTTGAAATCACTGTAGCCAAGCCTACTACACGATCCAAGAAGTACATACTACAATCTGTCACCATACACCTAATTGTTATTGGAACGAAGTTCCTTATCGCGCGTTGCGAAAAGGGGCTAGACGGAAAAAATAAGGACCAAAGGTTGTAATTGTAACGACACTTTTTGCTATAGTTGTAAGCCGAGCGGCGTGCGCGTGTTCTCTGTCAAAGTCAAAGTCGAAGTCGGAGTCGAAGTCGAAGTCGAAGTCGAAGTTGGAGTCGGAGTCGGAGTCGGAGTCGGAGTCGAAGTCGAAGTCGGAGTCGAAGTCGGAGTCGTAGTCGGAGTCGAAGTCGAAGTCGGAGTCGAAGTCGAAGTCGGAGTCGGAGTCGAAGTCGGAGTTGAAGTCGGAGTCGGAGTCGGAGTCGAAGTCGAAGTCGGAGTTGAAGTCGAAGTCGGAGTCGAAGTAGGAGTCGAAGTCGGAGTCGGAGTCGAAGTCGAAGTCGGAGTCGGAGTCGGAGTCGAAGTCGGAGTCGGAGTCGAAGTCGGAGTCGGAGTCGAAGTCGGAGTCGGAGTCGAAGTCGAAGTTGAAGTCGAGCGAGTGTATAAGTCGACACGAGTCAAGAGACTTATACCTACTTAAATACTTATACTTATACTTCGAGACCAAAAGTTGTACCGACACTTTTTGCTATACTTAGTTGTAAGCCGTGCGGCGTGCGCGTGTTTCTCTGTCTGTCTCTCTCTCTCTCTCTTATAGAAAGAGGAACTTCGTTCCATCCGGGTGTCCCTTGACACCTCTCAAGTTTTTTTGTACATAATTATTGTATGCCTATTAGGCAGAACATAATGGAACTGTAATTTACCTAACATCTGTCTGTATAACCTTTGCCCACAATAAAAAGATTTCATTTGATTTGATGAAGATATAGCGCTGCGCAAAATACAGTGGAGCATGCCAAACTACAACTCTGCTTCTAAACGCTCACACGCACACATTTATAATCAAAATCATTAAGTGCACACATGTTTACGAACACATGTCATTATTGACAGCGCTGTCTTGGATTTTTAAGCTCCGTAGTAAACAAGGAACCCTTATAGTTTCGCCATGTCCGTCTGTCTGTCTATCTGTCCTCGGCTTAGCTCAGGGACGGTTAGTACTAGAAAGCTGTAATTTGGCATGGGTATACAAATTAATCACGTCGACAAAGTGGTAAAATAAAATCAAGAAAAATATTTTTTTAGGGTACCTACCCTACATTTAAAGTGGGGATTACTTAAATAATTAAAAATTCATAATAATAATATAATAATGATTCCTCTCTCAGGAGTCCTGGGGGCCTACCACCACCTCTAAAGCAGTATTATTTGAATTTTACTTCGGTGGGGGAAAGAGATGGAACAATACGTCTTGTAGAGCTTCATCTCTTTCCCACACTAAAGTAATATTTATTATCCCCTATCCTGACCACCGGCACGGCAGCTTGGACCCTGTTCCCGATACCGTTGGGCTAATATTTTTTATATTTTTAAATATTTTATGAATGTATTTAAAAAGAAATAAAGAAAATAATAATGAATAATTATTATTATTTATTTATCAGAGGAAAACTCCATAATTGGTTACAGTTTACATACTTAATCATAATATTACTACAAGAACATAAAATCATAACAAGTGTGTGTTAGTAACACAGAACTGCACCTAAAAATTATGTTAGTATTGATAGTACTTACATCATTAAATTATTTGACGAATTTATCTATTTTTCAAGGTAAATATGTAGTGGTAATGAATTTTTTTTATATCCAAAGTCGAAGTTTCGCGCCAATCGTGCGTGTTTTCATTTAAATTACTTTTCACAATATCACACAACCACGTGTAGATACAATTTAAAATGTGACTAATATAATATTATTATATTATTAATTATTCAAAATATTATAAACAACAAGAAAACAAACACAGGTCCAATAAGATATGAAGAATAAGAAGTCATCAGCATAACACGTCACATTCATTACCACTACTTTATTTGTGTTCAAAATCGCCGATGTTTTTAAATTTTTGTTCATTTATAGTAATTAATATAATATTTTGACGAATTTCTGAAATGTATAATTGGAAATTGAAATAAAATACAATAAGTTTTATTTATAATAATGATTTATACTTTTCTACACTTAATCGTTTTTCGGAAATTATATTGAAACGAGTCAACAGAAAGGACCTAGGGTTCCTCATTTATTGAATTTCGCGCCGAATTGTTTATTTATTTGTCGGAATGCGCTCGCTGTACAAAACATATTGGACAATGCTATTTCTGTGGATTATATTTTGGATACTTTCTGATAGTTTGCGATAGAATGCCCAGTATACATTTAGGGCTTCGTAGTAAACAAGGAACCCTTATATTTTCGTCATGTCCGTCTGTCTGTCTGTCCACGGCTTAGCTCAGTAAACTTAGCTTAGCTCGCACGCGCTGTCCCGATAGCTGTCTGTTGGTAGCTGTCACACACATGTCTTTAAATTTTTTGGTTCTAGGACATGCCGATTTCCTCACGATGTTTTCCTTCGCGGTTTTGAGAGTAGTGGTGATTAAATGTCTGGACAGGTGCTTTACTTTGTGTAACAAATTATTTGAACCCAGGTTCGAACCTACGACGGCGACGTACAACTCGTAATAAGTCGCGGACTAAATTACCACTGGGCCACCATTGCTCTTATACCATTTTTGTACCAATAATTTATCCCAAGAACAAACTTAAGATTGTAGTTAAAAAACATGTACATTCCAACTGCAAATGTAAGTTTGTAAGCACTACAATGAGAGAATTACTAGACCATAGACTCAAACTCAAACACAAACTCAAAGCATTTATACTTCTTTTAGATCTACCTGGAATCTATAATTAAAGAACTATTTTCTATTTTTTTTTACATTAGATTTGATTTTTTAGATTAAGTACAGGAAAACCTATAAGAAGTCTATGGTCTTAAAATAACATGCTAAATCATTCAATATTGTGCGTACAAACTTACATTTGCAGTTGGAAGTATGTATGGGGATCATGTTTTTCAACTACAATGTTAAGTTTGTTCTTTGCATAAATTTTATTCATCCCAACTACCGAACCCTTCATTGTGCGTGGTCCGACACGCACCTGGCCGGTTTTTGATGTAGCAATTTCGACTCTGTATCCCATGCACCCACCTCCGACGAGGAAGCGACAAGTAGCTATCAACAATTTTCTCGCTCAAGAAACGCACAATATTGTAGATCCTATGTAAAACACATAATATTAATAGTTCGCTGACTGTTCACATCGATATTGACGTGTAAAAGTGTTTGTACAAACCTACTTACAGAAATAAAATCATACTTACATAAAACGTTTTATCATTTACAGCCAGCGAGTACTCGTTTCAAGCTATCAAAGAGATTACTCGGTCAGCGACGCTCGTTGGGCGGGCAAAACACTCGCTGAGATACTCACACGCTTGGTATTAACTTATACATACAGGCTGGATTTTTTATATGGGGCAGCAAGGGCAGCTACCTTAACCGTTGTAGCTACAGGAAAACGGTCTTAGGAACCTGTCCTTAACTTTTTAAGACACAAAATGTCTTAAAAAGTTAAGGAAAGGTTCCTGATGTGTATTCACAGATAAAAAAATAAAAAAAAAATCTTACAATCAGCAAGAAAACGGGCAGTGTTTACAAAAACTTTTTTTGATGCTAATCGATCCTGTTTCTTGTAAGGATCAAAAACCACTAAAGAACCAACTGAGGTTGGAGTAGTAGAAAAGTCAGAAAATGCATAAAACTTTATCTATACATTTCGTTAGAAATGGGACTCCAACCTACTTTTTACGATGATGACTGGCCGAAAATAAAGAAAAAATAGTAGATTATACAACAAGTGAAAAAAAGGGGAATTTAATTCGAGGGACTAAGTTGGATCTCGAGAGCAGCGAAGGATTCTAGATTACAACGACCGAGAACAATTTTTTTTTCACGAGTTGTGTGCTCTACCATTGACTGCGAGAAAATAAATAATAATACAGTATTTATATTTATCTGTCGTTGTTGTAGTATATAAATGACTGCCTCGTTGGTCTAGTAGTCGCAAGCGCTACTGCTGAGCATGAGGTCCTGGGTTCGCTTCCCAGGTCGGGCAAAGTATTATTGGGTTTTTCCAGCCGGAATTTCTCAATAGCAGCCCGGAGTCTAGAATAGTTCCCGATTGATGGCAATAGGCTCACTACCTATTACATGGGACTTAAAAACATAACAGGCGAAATTTGGGTGAACTAAAGGTACACCTCTGCCCAACCCTTCGGGGAAACAAGGCGTGCTGTTCTGTTATTTATATGTATCACATTTTTGGCGGCAACAAATTTCCTACCATAATTTCTGCTTCAGAACGAAATGATTCCGAAGTCAATGGAACACCATTGACTTCGGAATCATTTCGTTTTCGTCACTGGAAGAACTCATTTTCTTATAACTGGATTTTCCAATGACATTAAAACAACCACGTTATCATTGTTTATTTATTTTTTGTACATAGTTTGTATTTCTTCGTGCTTGTTCCAAATTCAAAATGTTTTATTCACTTGTGAGTATTTGAGAGTTTTATTCACTGTTATCGATTGATAAAATGCCCTTTTTCGAGTGGCAATGGTAAAAAGGGTATTTCAAATTTCGAAAAAATAGGTAAGTACGCGTTATAATATTATTTGATTTGAAAGCAAAATTTGTTGCTTTTGAATAACTTTTTTGCGTTATCTGAGTTTTGTAACGTACAGTCTTTTTTAACGTTTCCCATACAAGTCTGAAAGTTTAAAATTATTTGAGGTCATTTTTTTGTTAGAACGTCGGAAATCACAAGCAACAAACTATTTTGTTCTCGAAGCAAATAAAATTATTACGTGTATTCGTTCGCAGTTTAATTTTTTGTTTATTTTCAGCTAGTAGTCCATTATAAAAAAGTAAGATGATTTTTTTTTCCTACCTATATAAGAAAGAAGTTTTTTGCGATTTTTGTTTTCTAGTAGGTACTCAAACCTCAATATTGGTCCAATAGAGTTTTTTGATGCTTACAAGAAACAGGATCGATGAGCAAAGAAAATTTTTTGTGATAACTGCTCATTGTTTTGCTGACTGTATTTTTTTTTCAAAATCGGTGAACGCAGATCAAAATTATTCCTCCTAACACCGGTTTCCTGTAGCTACAACAGTTAAGGTAGCTGCCCTTACCGCCCCATCTCAAAAATCCATCCTGTATAGATAGGCATACCAGCGAATAATCACTCGTCGCTGTCGAGCGTGGGTCAGGTGCCTTAAAAATAAGCCCTTTAGGCTGCGTTTCCACCAGAGATGAGCGAGGATGCGTAGCGAGGGATGTGTATGAAACTAACCAATAAAATCGCTTCACTGTCATAGTTTGAGCTAAGCTAGCGTTGTTATTGGTTAGTTTCACACACATTCCTCGCTACGCATTCTCGCTCATCTCTGGTGGAAACGCAGCCTTATGATACCCCATTTGACCTAGTTTCCACTTTTAAATTTCAACTCCCTTTTTCGGCTACTATTGCAATGAAAATAACAGTCTTTCACTTGCTATGTTAATGGACAAGCTTTGTTTATTTACTATTCCAAACGTTTCGCAAAGTTAATGCTTTAGTAGTTTTTGAAAAACCATCTGTGAAAAACAGACAGACGAATCGTACCAGGGTTCCTTTTTTACCATGTTGGTACAGAACCCTAATAACGAGTCGAATGTTCCGACTCAGAGCGTCTAAAGTAGGTACCTACTTTGTTTAAGTAAAAAAATGGATACCTAATTGAATCTCGAAACAAATAGGTAATCAACATTAGGTACCTACTTGTTTGTTATTATCATTTGTATTGTACAACCTACGCATATCAGATCAGCACACACGCAGCACCTACATATTCATTCATTTATTATTTTGAATAATTGTGGCTTCTCAAGAAGCTGAAGATGCATAGTATGCTAAATCTCGACTTGAAGTAATAATAAATAAAATGTAGGTAGATTTACCAACTTATTTACATGGGTTGCTATTTATTAAAAATTCTACCCGTCTAGCCTTAGACATTCTAGCCTTAGCAGTAAGTAGGAAGGAACCTGCCTAGTTACGATTCTAAAACTAGCAGTACCTACTTAAATATTTTTAAGTACCTACCTAACCTACAATTATAACTATAGGTCTGTAACTCAAGGAAATAACTTTTTTTATTTTTATTAATTTCACGGGTCACCAGACCCACCTAACATAGTTCGCGTTATGTTGTTGTCCTAGCTAGCCAGACAGATATCGTATCGGCGAGAGGGAGAGTGCGGAAGGCAGAGAGGACAGCGGGGCAAGGGAGTTACGCACGCGCAGTGTTGTCGAGAGTTCACACGCGCGCTTCGAAACCGCGGTGGGCCTCCACGTGTACGCTAGCGTTGCCCTCTTTCACCCGCGCACCGCGCCCCGCGCGCTGTTCGTTCGTTCGGACATTCCAACCAACCTTCAACAAACGCGCAGTCTATCGCGTGGTAGGTATATGTATAATATACGTTATAATAGCGTTATGCTTGTGTAACAATTACAAATACCATAAAATAAGTACTTATGTATAAAAACAATTGATAATCCAAAATATTGGCGTAGAGTTAAAATTGTAGTAGGTAAAATATATAGACACAATTAGGTAGGTACACAGATATCTACGGATGTACCTATTTCTACTAAATATCTTACTTAGCTAGGTACCTTTATTTTTTTTCAATTAACAGTTTGTTTTTATTAATTGTGTAGGTACTGTAAGGATACAAGTGCCTGCCTGCCTACCTAATCCAGCAAAGGTTTTTAACCTTTAAAAAAACTGTGCTCGTGAAGTGTAGACCTCTGTTAGGGTGGGCACTTTGGTCGCAAGTAGCAACCTTGTAGCGGGAGCCTACTTCTCGAATTTTATAAGTGTAAGATTTACAAAAATTTAAGCCGCACTCGTGTTACTAAATTAATCCGTGCTGATTAATTAACAAGGGAAAAGATTTTAATAACGAAAGACATTATTTCTTGCCGTAAGTATCAGCTTGTTAGACAGCACCCCAATTGCGGAACTCACTTTCACAATCCGAAAGATTTTGAAAGAAATTCCTAATCCATTGTTTCATAAGTTTGAAAAATTCACCTGCTCGACAACGTAAATAACGCAATGAATGTTGTCAAAATGTCAGACATTGTAATTGTTAGTGTCTTACGCAATTACCCCGTAAGTTTAACATACTACAAGTAAGATGTAGCTAAACCGATTTTTATTTTAATGAAGATATTTGATTAATTCAGGTAATACTAATATACACATATTTTTGAAATATACTGAACCTGTCAGTGACATAAACCTGCCTGCACCAGAGAAAAGAAACAGAAATATTAGAAAAAACCTAAGTTGGTACTTTACTTAGTGATGTATTAAATTATTTATGCATAGGTCGTTTGTTTATTGTCCCCGCTCGCGCTCATGTCTTATAACGCGACCTATTCCGATCCGGCCAGCTCCGCAGCGCGGCATTCGGCTGCTGTCGGTCGAGTGAGTGTGTCGTTATATCTGAGTTACTCGCTGTGAGACCTTTGTACACAACCTACGCCAACATTAACAACATTGACCGCGCTAGAAAAATCATCATCGTTCACAACATGATAGGTAAGCATTTTTATTTATAACATTAATAATTACTGTGTAATTTTACATTCTGTTTACAAAGTAGGTACCTAGTGCAAATTATTTTTTACAATATTTATTATTATTCAAAGATGGATCGGTATAATTTCAGTTAGTAATCAAAACACACTAAATATATGTAGTTTTATCCGTGATCCAATTTATATTTTTTAGGTACTTAAACCATTTATACCGAATTGTTGCATGAGAATAACAGGGACAGGAACAATTTCTTTATTATTATTTTATGTGAATCTTTCCTCAATTTACAATGCAAAGAGTGTAGCGTCAGTAACTCAGTATCGTTACAATAAGTAGGTTCCTTCCACCTTACCACTTGTGCCCAAAACATTTCCTGACTTTTCTTTTACTTGTCGGTAATCAAGGTCTTTTTAATTATTCAATACTAGACAATATTTAAAAATAACATTTGTCTTTATCGTCATCCTCATCGATGATTCTTAGATCTTTATAGTCTTTAAGTATAGATTTTTTATTCGATTTTATTCTTGATTTTTTATGTTTACAGTACCTATTATATAAATAGTACTTTCGAATCTTTTGAAGTAGGTAAAATAACATGTAATGTACTGAAAAATTACCAAGAAATACCTATAACCATGCTATAGAATATTACGCTTGTAAATGGGGCGGGGTGGGGCGAGCGAGACAGGGATATCTTCTTGAGTGAGCGCGGACAGCGGGGTCGGCGGCCCAAACACGTGGAGGCCTGCACCGCGGTTTCGACGCGATAGTGCCGCGGTGCAGGCCTCCACGTGCTGTCAGAGGACATTCACTCGGCTTATGCTCCGCTCGCCTCTTACCGCTCGCACCCCTGCGTGGCCGTATTATGTTGATGCATCCTGATATTCCTGGTCGGTGCATGCCATACACAACAGACACTGTACTGTGAACGGTCGTCGCGTTTGAATCGGGGCGCTACACGAATTGCGCTCGACATACAATAATGGAATCTTTATCGCCTATTAAAATAAACCAATATCGTTCGACAGGTGAGGAGGAACGGGTCCATCAATGTGGCGAATGTGGACTAACGCTGTCCACTCGCAGTGCGCTAACAGCTCATGCGCGCTCTCACCGTGCCACTGCCGATGCTCATCGTTGCGACGTTTGCCACAAGACGTTCGCTGTGCCCGCAAGACTTGTGCGTCATTATCGGACCCATACTGGTGAACGGCCTTTTGAATGTGAATATTGCCACAAGATGTTTAGTGTGAAGGAGAACCTGCAAGTGCATCGTCGGATCCATACTAAAGAACGACCGTACCGATGCGGAGTCTGCAACGCGGCTTTCGAGCACTCGGGAAAATTGCACCGCCATGCTCGCATACATACCGGAGAACGGCCGCATGCCTGCCCCCATTGCCACAAGACTTTTATCCAATCAGGACAGCTGGTCATCCATCTCCGGACGCATACTGGTGAAAAACCATATCGGTGTCCGGCGCCCGGCTGCGGGAAAGGGTTCACTTGCTCAAAACAACTCAAAGTACACTCGCGTACACACACCGGTGAACGTCCATACACTTGTGACATATGTCTCCGCGATTTTGGCTACAATCATGTGTTAAAATTACACCGTTTTCAACATTACGGCGAGCGATGTTATCGTTGTACTGTTTGCGATGGTACCTTCAACACCAAAAAACAAATGGAAGCCCATATTTATAAAGAACATGGCGCAGACACACCGCGCACTCAACAAATGTCATCTACAGGTTCACTAGTGGTTAATGGTAATGTTATGTGTGATTTAGTAGAAGCTGCTTTGCAGCAATTACCTCCGACTCCTCCTAGTTCTCCACCGTCTCCACAGTGTCCTGTGGCCCCGGCTGCCTCCACCGCCGTGGCGGTCTCACCGTCCCCGGCTGCCTCCCCTTCACCTTCTCCCTCGCCGGCACTCACAACCTCAGTCCAATATACCTTTGCGCCATCCTCGTTGCCGCCACGGAAACGTAAACTTATTCCCCAACCTGATACTGAGGTGCCGGCTGTGCGGCACACTTCGGTAATACAATTTGCTCCAGCTGCCGCATCTGATTCATAATAGCCAATGTAGTATATGTACTATAATTAGGTACCTAATTTAATGCTTACAAAATGTATCGTATTACATCCAGATGTAGTATTTTCTTAGTGTAATTTTCCAAGGCTTCTTTCAATTTTAATCATTGGCTGTTTGTTGTCTCTGAATGAGACTGTAGCGGTATTCTAAGGCTAAGGTACCTAAATTGTGTTGTGTAAGTAACTAAATGAGTATGTTTGGCCTGTGGAGTGTGGAGTGTACACCTACAGGGGAGACAGTTGTCTGTTGAAACACGAATATCTGTAACCGATGGAATGAGAAAATGTTAATATTTAATAGTTGAGGAAAAGACTAAAAGCTACTTAATAGGTAGGTAAGTGTATTTGTGCTGTTATTGTTAAATAAGTTTTTATATTTAATCGTGTAGGTATTTTTTAAGATTATTATGAATAGGTTACAATAAAGTACAATAATGAATTTAATTAATAAATCGTATATTTTATTTTTCCCCTTCATTAGGTTTCCGTATTATGGAGTAAACTCACACACTTTTTTTGAGAAATCGGTATTATAGCTAGATAAGTAAGTTATGAAATACCTACAAACTTATTTTTGTTCAAAAGTATTTCGTTAGGGTACGATGGGACTGTTATCATACGCATTGCGGTTATAAAAGTTCCTAAATAAATAAATAAAGAATTAAAAAAAGAAACAGTATTGTGCATACGTAAATTAATAGTCATCCCAACTACGGAGCCCTTCATTGTGCGTGGTCCGACACGCACTTAGCCGGGTTTTTTTTATTAATCAATCAATCCTACTAATATTATAAACGCGAAAGTTTGTATGTATGTATGTGTGGATGTTTGTTACTCTTTCACGCAAAAACTACTGAACGGATTTGGATGAAATTTGACACACAGATAGTTTATAACCTGGATTAACATATAGGATGCTTTTTATCCCGATATTTTCACGAGATCGAGACTTATGCGGGTGAAATCGCGGGGCGCAGCTAGTGTACCTATATTATAAAGTAGCTATGTATGCTACGTTACGAAAGACCGCTATTAAAACATTTTCTATCTTACAAGTTACCATTTAGTAGTATTCCCCCTAAACGAATCATACAATCGAACGGTTGTAAATAGCTCTGCAATACCGGCCAGCAAAAATAAGTAATCAATCTATCTATCTGCCTAGCCTTCTCCCAACTATGTTGGGGTCAGCTTCCAGTCTAACCGGATGCAGCCGAATACCAGTATTTTACATGGAGTGACTGCCTGTCTGACCTCCACAACCCAATTACTGGGTAACACGATACCCCTTGGTATGACTGGTTGTCAGACTTTCGGGCTTCTGACAACCCGTAACGACTGTCAAAGATCCACGAATGACAGCCGGGACCAACAGCATAACGTGCTTTCTGACGCACGGAGAGTCTCGATAAGTAAAGATGGTCACTCATCCACGGACCACCCCGGCAAGCGTAGCTTAACCTGATAGATCGACCCGAGCGGCTGTAATTATTTAGCCACGAGCTCGATAAAAATAAATAGTAAAATATGAATAGATAATAAAAACCTATACGACGACCGACAATGGCAAATGGCTCTGGCAAAGTATAAAACCTGGAACGTTCCCTTCTAGTTGAAAAGCCAGTCGAGCCGGGCCGTCGCCGTGCCGTGCCGTGCCGTTGTCGTCTTGTGAAAAACATCCAATGATTGTTTGAACCAGAGAGGGTTCAAACAAAACAATCATTCAAGGTTTTTCAAAAGTATTCTGTGGTTCGAATATCACTAATAGTGTTCAATAAATAAATGTCTTGCCGGGTCATACCAATCCCCGAGACAATCCACTGGTCTGGAATGCAGTGGACTGTCTCTATTTGTAAAATGCTATTATTAGATTGACATAATGAGTTGTCTCGGGGATTAGCCCCGTCTAAATGGACCATAACAATGGGGAAGAAAACTGACTTTTACTACGGCTGTCGCTATTCTAGTCAGTGGTGCCCTTCAATCAATAATGCACGTGCCAGATTTGGCAGCTTTTCTCCATATAGGCTACTTGGAACTACTTAGAAGGGTGTCTGTTGACCAATTTTTTCGATCAGCCACTGGTCGCCATTAAAATGGATGACCCACTAGGGCCGCGCGGCCCTAGTGGGGACGCGGCTTTATACTGTGGTCTAATAGATTTTGAGAATTTATTGTTTTTTTCTTTTTAGGTCCAAGTACAGGTCGACATAAATCAGTCTGACGTGGTGAAATTTGGAACTAAATATTTTACTTTATTTTAAAGATCTATGAATCTATGATGATCGCATTACTTTGCTGACAAGAACTAGTAATTTTTTATTTGAGTGGGTGGCTCAAATCAAAACAGCCTTTTGTACATGCACATTTATTTTTAACAGATTATTGGATTGTGGCGCCCACATTTTAATTTTACTCTTTTTTGCCAATTTGTACAGCAGGATAGTCTTAAAAAAAAAAAACGGTAGTTTGGATTCGTGTATGAAGAAAACACGGGAAACATGTATCGACTTTGAAAATAATCAGTCCACTGTTCAAAGGGCAGCTATATACGGGAGAAACCGACGCCGCCGATACAAGGTTTATTGTAAAACAAATCATTATCATCATCATCTAAAAATCAGTGTATCAAAAACAATAGTAGCATGTTGGACCAAGGTGCAGGGCCAGCATGTTGGCCAAAAAGTTGGATCCATATCGGTCGCTGTTTACACATTGGCGCTGCACTGAACACTGTTTGCGGAGCGTGCCAAGATCCTTTGATGTGATCAAATAGTGTCCGTTTTTCGTGCAGACGTTGGCCCAACATACTGGCCCAGCACCTTGGCCCAATTTGAATAGTGACAGCGGCCTTTTGGCGTTGAATGTTTCTTAGGATACCTAGTTTATCTGTGGTAATGTTTATAAAATGGAGTTGATTGAATAATCTATGGTTCGCGTGATAGTTTGTTTCTGAGGGAAGTGTCTTGTGTATTTTGAAAAGGATTTCTTTCAGTTTTAAATCTAGGATTTGATACAAAATCAATCATCCAAAATGGTATGTAAACATTGCTTTTTATTGTTTGATTTCTTCTGACTAATTTATACATGTTATTTTTGAGATTCGAAATTGTTTTTACCGTTTATTTTCCCAAGCTTGTGCTTGATACCGGGAAAGCCGGCAAAATATACTGTACAAGATGACACGAATTTTGTAGAAATGTATGAATCTACTCAAGTGTAATAAAAATAACAATAACAATGTTTATTTTCAGACGATCGGGAAGAATAATAAAATGCAACAGCATATTAACTATAGGGTTAGAGTAATACTACAAGATTCACGAACATTCATTGGGACTTTCAAGGCATTTGATAAACATATGAATTTAATTTTGGGAGACTGCGAAGAATTCAGAAAAATTAAATCCAAAAATAGCAAAACAGCAGATAGAGAGGAGAAAAGAACATTGGGATTTGTTTTGCTACGCGGTGAAAATATTGTGTCATTAACAATCGAAGGTCCGCCTCCACCAGAAGAAGGTTTGCCTCGTGTGCCAATTCCGGGTGCTATCGGAGGACCCGGCGGTGGCCGTGCGGCAGGGCGTGGAGCTGGGCCTGCGGGCGCTCCACCTGGCTTACAAGGACCTGCCAGAGGCGTTGGTGGTCCGTCGCAACAACATATGGCCCCTGGCTCTCGAGGGCAGTTGTCTGCCCCACCACAAATGCGTGGAGGACCCATGATGGGAGGACCACCTCCAGGGATGATGGGAGCTCCTCCCGGAATGGGCCGTGGTGGGCCTGGTGGCCGTGGGCCTCCTGGAATGCGACGCTATTAAAATCAGTGCAGTGATGTGTGATACCACAATCAAGTGAAATAATCACTATATGAAAACTATCCTAAAACGGTATGGTAAAATGAGCTATGGTAAAACGGGCTGGTGTCCACAACTCCCCATCAATGCGCGTATTTTGCGTACAAACTATATCTTATATGTGTTGCTCATTTGTGAAAACATTTTGCATTAAACTAAAGGCTACCCAAACATTATCAGTTAAAACTTCAAATCCACCTCGCCTCTTAAAAATCAACAAATGTCAATACCTAAGGCCATGCACATTATCTGGCTGTTGGAGTAAATCATTCTAACGCTAAGACAATGCTCTGACTAATGAGCCTGATTTTTCTGTGTATGTGCACATATCCAGTCATGCTCAAGAGGTTACTCACTAAGCACGACATCCGTAGTTACGGATGCTTCCTTCTCTGTATCACCTATGGGCATAAGATTAATTTGGGGTCTGACCTAAGAATGAATAACAACATGTTTTGACAGTTGTCCCTACTCCCGATGTGTTATTGCCCGTCCTAAAAAGTTCATTAATCTGTAGTAAAGTTCAATCCGAATTTTCGAACTACTTTGGATGGGCTGTATCTTCGTTGACGTACTTAGAGAGTAGGCCCCCCTTGATTGGGTCCTCAATGTATGATAGGCTTAAGGTTATGAGATAAAGTATCTTTAAAACTAAAAATGTTGTTGGCAATAAGATAAGTCATGTTTCTCGAGGTACCTATAGCATTAAAACAAATCTCGGATGGTAGATATTGTAACAATAATTGATTAATGTATGTAGTCTTTAATTATGTCTAATGACAACCATACGTTAAGAATGTATGTAGTCTTTGTAATGTCTAATGACAACCATATGTTAAGATGGTCTGAGCTAACTTCAAATGCATTAACAATAATATAGTTTTTAAGCAATTCAATTTGTTTTTTATTTGAACCGAAAGTAGGCCTGTAGTGAGGCCTGTGGGCTTTGCATACTGCCTCGGATTGGGTACTTTTGAGGGTTCCGTAGTAAAAAAGAGCCCATATAGTTTCGCCATGTCTGTCTGTCTGTCCTTGCTTAGCTCAGAGACGGTAGCTTAGTACTAGAAAGCTGTAATTTGGCATATTATGTATACATACATATTAACCTTTTCACCGCCCACGTACACAGAACGCGATAACTACCCTATGTTGTGGGGTATTGTTAGAAAGGTCGTGAAAGATGAGTTTGTGAAAACCATTTTTGGATTCAGGGATCCGTTTGCGTAATATTAAGCTTTTAACAGTTTTTTTTTTTTTTGTTAACGTCAAGTGTCTCCGGGGCCCTTCCAGCTTAATGGTTGTACTTGGATTTGTGAAAAAATTCACAGCAGTAGTTTAAATCATAACGAAATTATAAGGAAAACAATCAGAGCTAAGTAGGCTGTAATAATCAACCAACTTAAATTTGCAGTTTGAAAAACATGATCTCCCATACATTCCGTATGGGAGAACATGTTTTTCAACTACAATGTTCAGTTTGATCTTGGGATAAATTCATCCAACTACGGAACCCTTCATTGTGCGTGGTCCGACACGCACTTGGCCGGTTGTTCAATTCAGGGATCCGCTTAATTTTTGTTAGTCATGTGTCCCGTCCCCTGCCAGCTAAATGGTTATACCTACTTGGATTTGTGATAAAATTCGCAGCAGTAGTATATATAACAAGTTAAAAGGAAAACTATCACAGCTAACTAGGCTTTACAGGTTAACGAGTAATAATCAACCAACTTAATTTGTGGTTGCAAAAACATGTTCATAGACGGAATGTATGGGAGAACTTGTTTCTCAACTACAATGTTAAGTTTGTTCTTGGGATAAATTCATCCCAACTACGGAACCCTTCATTGTGCGTGGTACGACACGCACTTGGCCGGTTTTTTTTTTATACCATTCGTATAGAAACAGGAGTTGCTTTGTCGATTTGTGCAGCAACAAAAGCACCTAGGCGGCAAGATCCGAAGCAGTTTATAGAAACCTATAATCCCGACTTTGAAAGATAAGATTTACTTTTGTTTTGACCATTCATAGTAGATTATAAGAATGTTCAAACCCTTAGCTAAATATTTTTCATGACTTGAAGAGAGCATATTATTAAACAGGTTTTAAGGCGTGAGGCCCCTCAGAGTGCGAGGCCCGTGCTGAACGAATAAGTTAACCAGAGATCTAAGATCCAGACTTCCAGAGAAAATCTAAAACAGCAGTCGAAAGGTGGTTTGAAGGGCATTGAATGTCTTCTGTATCATGATATACCACCGCTGTACCCACAGAACATAATTATATACTCTACGAGACTACCCATCTCTGTATTTTCATACAACTCTTTATGATTTGGCCTCAAATGTCATGAAATAATGACTGTCAGGTGTATTGTTCAGAAATGTGACGAAATATAATCTCAAAAACGAGTTCCTAGGTAATTGTACCTCGTGGGATACAACAAGTTAGCCGTTGATAACAAAAAAAAAAAACAGTTGGTTGCAAATTGAATAAGAGTGTTTGCGAAAACAATAAGTAGGGGTGGAAGTATGGTTGGATTCAAATACCCGACATTCTTGGAACGACCACCCTCCTGCCTTCTCTTCACCGTCTGTCTACTAACTCAGCTAAACCAATCCAACGAGTCCTAACTTGGTTGATCAACCATAAGTAACGGCAAGTAACTGTGCCCACCTTCCTGCTCCATCATCAGATTATCTTCACCGTTTCTACGGTAAGTACGCATCGAGACCGATTGAATGAGCCCAAACGCTATACGTCTACTGTAAGTTGCCGATGAGTTTGATAGGCTGCAGCATCAGGCCACACCATTGTCTACCAACTGCTCATCTAGACCAATTCAGCGAGTCAAAACTCGGTGGGTCTACTCAAACTCAAAGCATTTATTATTTTCAATTAAACCATTTACCTACAGGCACTTTTGAATTGTCAAATAGTCGGTCAGTTAGTCAGAAAGTTGAAGCTAGTTGCCCATTCCAAAACGTACATCTTTATGGAGAAGAACGGGCAAGAAACTCCAAGGATACTCTTTGAAATAAATATAGAAAATTACAAAATCATGGGTAGGTACATTATTCTTGTTGCTTCTTTAATTAACGCATTACGTGCTAATTAGCGAATTTTATGCAAATGCTAATTAATTAGCTTACTAACCCTGTGCGGCAAACGCACTTGCGCGTTCAATAAACATTTCGTGTGGTGCTATGAACGCGTATGCGCGGTTGAAGAAAGTCTACCCAGTGCGGCGTTCAATAGTTGTCCAAGTGCGGCACGACGCTTATGTGAGTTTGAAAATTTTCGAGTTTTATGACAGTCATAAAACAATTATTAATTTTTATACTTATATAATACGCTCAAGTAAAGGTTGTTTCACATGACAGTCGTTAAGGTAACAATTTTTTGTGAAGCACTTTCGGTGCCGAGCACCCGGCTCCCAGGTGGAACGTAAAAAGGGTAAAATGTTAATTGTTACACACGCCATCTATTGAGATATAAGCGAACTAAGATTTATCGTACTACTAATTCTGTGAAGATATTATGGTGACGACGATATATTTATTATAGTCATATTTAAAAGTGAGAACAATGTACAAAAAAATAATCAAAACAATTAAAAATTTAAGATTAAAAAAACTTTTTACAAAAAAAAACAACTAACTTCCGAAAAAAAACTACAAAGTGAAACTTTAATTTCGGAAGTCGGTGTCTTGGGTTTTGAAATTTCGTTTTTTGCCACCGACTTCCGAAATTAAAGTTATTTTTCACTTTGTAGTTGTGGTACCTACCCCACACAAATTCGAATACCAGTACCTGCTTTGTAAATAACAGTCACAGGAAGTTATCATCATATCATCCACGTATACTAAGTGGGAAAAATACGTATTATTGAAGCTAACTCAAAAACTATCCCAGCAAAGTTAATAAAATTTATATGGGACCAATCCGGGAGCATACCCTTTCAAACAAAAAAAGAATTTTCAATATCGGTCCACAATTGACGGAGAAATCGACGGAACTACATAAAATAAAAATAAAAAACACATACGCGTCGAACATACAACCTCCTCCTTTTTGGAAGTCGGTTAAAAATAAGCCCTGGCAGTTATGAGATGACCAGTCACAACTGACGGCGCCCGTTCACGAACATGGCGCGTGGATCAGCACCATCCAGCTCAACCATTTTGTAGGGAACCGAATGATCCAACACATTCGCCACCATCTGCGAGACATTTAAGTGAGCATGACATACCCTCAACTGCCATGCTCTTTCAAGTCAACATACATCTTAATAACATAAAAAACGATTAGTAAGGCCGAGAACCTGTGAACACATGCCTCTGCCTACTCCATCAGGCTGTTTACATGTTCACCGTCTCTAACTCAAGGAAGTACTCATCGAGATCGTTCAGGGGCAAAATGTCCAATTGGTCAAAATGTCCAAAGGTCAAAATGTCCAATTCTCAAAATGTCCAATTCCCAAAATGTCCAACTCCCAAAATGTCCAATCTTTGAGAATGTAGCAAATTTGTTCAATAACTCATCAAAGTGCTTTTTTAATACTTCTCCCTTCGTCTTTTGTAATTTAGTTCATGACTTTATGTCCTCCAGAGGGCGTCATCTTCAATTTAATGCTTCACATAGGCTATAACCAGAAGACGATCAAGACGCTTCCAATGATACCTCACTTGTCAAAACATGATAAGTAGTTTAGAAGTTATGAGGGAACAGATGAACATACATACATACATACCGGATAAAATCATAACCCTCCTTTTTGCTTCGCCGTAGTCGCGTAAAAAATACATCGCGATCCAACGCTAATAACGCCATCTATCGAGGTATTTTGTTGCCCAGTTTTCTGGTTGTTCAATTACTTTGTTACTGTGTATTTTAAAAATCTTTATTCAAATAAGTACTTGCGATATTGAAGTGTCATTGACTCTGGCAGGGCCACCATCAGAGATTTTAATTTTGATTACACAAAAAAATTGTCGCTAATTAGTCGGAATTAGTCGCCAAATATCAGAATTTTTCGGTTACTGGTTCAAAAGATATAAGAGTTTATAGGTGGCCGATCTGGAAAGAGTCTCCCCAGCAGGGCCACCGTTATATCTCAAAAACTGGGGCACCTAGCGAAGATCTCTTTTCTCCCATATTTTGCCGCCAATTAATCTGAATCAGTCGCCAAATATCAGAATTTGTTGGTCACTGGTTCAAAAGATGTAAGGGTTTATTTTTTCTTGGCAATTTTTCGTGAACTCTTCGATCTAGCTCTTGGACTATACCTCACTAATTGAACTCATTATATCTCCTAAACTAAGACCCGATTAAATCTGTGACTTGGCGACAAATTGCGACTAATTGGCGACAAAATAGGAGTCAGTGCCACGATATTGAATTAACTTTATTAGTTATTTATGAACCAAAACAAAAAATTACAATAATATGCATAAACTGAACGCATCCTGAGATAAAAGTATAAGTTGTGGGTATGTTTGATTTTTTTTAATGCCGTACGTATTCATTAGGATGTTGATTATTGTATATTTTTATAATACATTATAACAAAAATAGTGATTTCGGGTATGTTGTGGTCTTCTCTGGTCTTAATTTGTTACTTATAAATTAAACATATTTTGATTCTGCCATTATTTTGTATTTATAAGTATTAAAAAAGCGTTTTGATGAGTTATTTAACAAATTAGCTAAATTCTCAATTAATGGACATTTTGGGAGTTGGACATTTTGGGAATTGGACATTTTGGGAATTGGACATTTTGACCATTGGACATTATGACAATTGGACATTTTGACACCGTTGGACATTTTGAGAATTGGACATTTTGCCCCTGAACGATCGAGACTAATTACGATACCCAAACACGGCTGACTCGCACAAGAGGATAAAAGCTTTTTAGGGTTCCATAGTCAACAAGGAACCCTTATAGTTTCGCCATGTGCGTCTGTCTGTCAGCGGCTTAGCTCAGAGACTCTTAGTACTAGAAAGCTGTAATTTGGCATGGGTAATGGGTACCTATCATAGATATAAGAAAGAAGGTACCTATACATGTTAATCACGCCGACAGTGATAATTAAAAAATATAAAATTGTATGACCCGCTACCGACGCTGCTTGATGTGTCGAGGGGAAAATAAAAACAATAATTAATGTTTTAAATAATGATTCAATACATATTACAATATTATTATACTTACGTATCTCACAGTAAAATTACAACACGTATCTTCTAGTCCAGTGCAATTACCAACAACTGGCCAAGTGGGTGTCGAACCACGCGCAGTAAAGGGTTTAATATGGGGTATTCGGAATTAATGTATAGAGCTTAGTAACGTATATAGATCTCTATGTCAATGTCTCTCCAGGAACTCAACAAAAAGTCCCATGTCCGAACACACCACTTTTTGAGTAGGTAAGTATATTTTTTGGTCTAATTGCAATCGACTATTTTTACAAACCTAGCTAATTAGAACAACTTACAAAAAAAAAAGTAGGACATCAACAGTATTACGTCCGTTGATGTCACCGTCATCTACTTAAATATTGTATGTGAATCGGCAGTTTCAGGGATTAGTAGGTTTGGTACCTATTAGGCCGGCCGTATACGTACGGTGTCTTGATGTGGGTTTCGGAATTCCGTGAGACTAGCGCAGACGTAAAATTTTTTGTATTAGGAATTTACACTGCCAGTAGGTAGTGTGACGCTTCCATGATAGCACGTCTATCATGAACGATGACGAATTGATTGCTATTGCACTTTAACTGGCGCTAAACAAGCAAAAAAAGGATACGTCGTTATTGAGTACACCCACTAAATATTACGAGAATAAAAGAGAGTCAATTCCGTTCTGAATTAGGCGTGTGTAACTCTTTACGGAACCGACTTACTGATCCGGATCATTGAAGTGTTCCAAAAGATTGGTTCAGTAACAACGTTTCAAACGCATCATTTGAATCTGAATCATTACTTTGTCTCTGTGTCTTTCCGCGCGACCGTCGCTTGCGAGGCGACTGAGCAGCAGTGAGTGAGCCAGAGAGAAAGACTTGAGACGCTGAGTTACGTTACTTTAGTGTCAGTACTACCGAACTGACTCGCGGGTCGCGAGTGAGCGGGTGACACATTACAATCTATTTAAGTCAGAAAGAGATACCAAATGAGATGTGTATCAACTTATATGACTCATACTCTCACAGATATCGTTGTTTTTATGCATTTTTATATTCTTTGAGTCGATGATTCAAATGATCTAAATGAAACAAATGATTCGGATCATTTCAGTGATCCAGATGCAAATTTTCCACTCGCAAAAATTATACCATTTGCCCACTTCTATTCTGAATGACCCGAACGTACAGTTTGTTTCCGAAACGAACGTCAGGTAATTTTCCGTTCGGAAATTATACAAACGTGTACGCCTAGTTGAACATTTTCTTTCTTTTTTCCTGATTAGGAAACCGTACGTAGGATAGCGATACATTGAAATGAATATAAATTACAGTAGGTAACTAATGCAAATGCGTATAAACATTACCTGTAAGCTAACAACAAAAGCTTACAAATAAAACAAATTAACAAGCTATACATCTACTTACTATAGGTACATATCTATACATATAAGTCGCTCGTTCGTGTTATTCCTCTAAACTACGCGACGGATAATTCCAGACGGTTTATGTGTATAATAATACATTCATATTAAAATTACATATAATAATGAATTAATCTCGATGTTTTGATATGATGCTACATCAGTACATTGTTGCACCCGTGCGAATCAAAGACCACTAGTAGGGAATAGATACCTACATTACAATACGATCACTGACAGATACTCGACTACGTCATCTTCATTTGCTCTGGTTGAGTTTATGGGCCTTTTACAATGGATTGTAATGTGTGTGCTGTTGTGTAAATATTCATGGCTTCAGCACCAATTAAAGATGTCTGAAGTAAGATGAGTTTCTCTAATGACAATAACCGCAAGATGGATGGCACCGTTTTCCATCAACGCCACAACGACAGCCGCCGCTGGTGTCACCTTTGCCGCCCGGCCCCCAGCGCCGTCCGCGTGTCACCCAACATATCTCCGTTTTGCACGCTGAGCACTTCACCCAATCACAGCCCCATTTTTTTGTTATTATGGCACTGCATTGAGGACATTCAAGAGCTTCTCCCTTGCTAATTAAGGAATTGAGTAGTGTTCTTGTACCATCGTCAGTTTCGTTTGCATTGGTGCTACTACTCGCCGCTTTCTTAAGTTTAGCGCGATGCTGCTCACAAGTGTGTCCATCGTGAATAGCCTTAAATAAATAAAAAATACTAGTAAATATTACTGGCTAATCAGAAATCAGGGCCCGGAAAATATAGCCCGATAGGGAGTGCTTTGTTCGTTTTAAATTAACAGCTTAATATGTGTAATTCAACATATTAAGCTGTTAATTTAAAACGAACAAAGCACTCCCTATCGGGCTATATTTTCCCGGCAATGCGTGGCTGCAAGGCTGCAACATATTGCCGGGAATGTTTTTAAGTATGGCCGGTTTGGGCGTTCTCCTTTATAACTTTTGGACTGAAGATTTCGAGAAACTATCGACACGAAATGGGTCATGCTTCATTTTTGCGCACTTTCGATCAATGTGTATTCAAAATGAAATGCCATTTTGGTCCGTCTAGTTAGGGAAACAATACGAGTATATTACTAGTTTATGTACCTACAGATATGCCAAGAGAAGTATGCGTTTCGGGAATTATCGCCTTTCTTCGAAAATATAAAAGCGCGATGATGAGATATAATATATAGTTGTTACAACCAGTCCGTCAATTGGTAAAAAATGTTTATCGTAATTCGAATTATGGCATGCGATTAAAATTGGACTTGCTTTCGATTCAGAATTGTAATCAGAAATAAAATGTGTTGCGTAATTAGGCTGCAGGGAATTACTTGCCTATTTTATATAACCATTATTACAAATTTATAGAATAACATTTCTACGCAATTCCAAAAAACTTTTCATAACTTTTGAGTGACAGATGGCGATCTGCGACCGGAGTAAGTAATTCGACAGAGAAAAAACTTTACATACGCGCAATGATAGGTGCACTACTACAAAGATCGGCAGTAGTATACTTAGAAGTTTTGCTTCTGTGGACGGTTACTCTGTGGCGGGACATTCTTGCTAATTCGGAAATACGAAAATTACCGAAGCGCATACCTTTTCTGGTTTAATTGTAATAATAATACCAGTCGATTATTGTCCCACTACAAGGCAAAAGCCTCTTCTCATACAGAGGAAGGCACGAGCATAGATCAACACGCTTGCTCAAGATTTAATTGTATGTTACGAAAATTATTGCATAGGTACCTACACTATTTAGCTGTGTAGTACCTAATATGTT
This sequence comes from Agrochola macilenta, assembly GCA_916701695.1. NCBI lineage: Eukaryota > Metazoa > Arthropoda > Insecta > Lepidoptera > Noctuidae > Agrochola > Agrochola macilenta. The sequence continues at coordinate 7,887,698 of OU753559.1, read as the reverse complement.
TATCAGATAAAATTAATATAATATATTTTACCTGGCATGGCACACAATTGATGCATTTACACACGGGGCACGGAAAACGTTGGACGCCCGGTTCGCAAAGGGCCCAGCCTTTACAATCACGAGTACGACAATGAAAGGCATTTCGAGTTCCGCTTTCTGCCGCAGCTAGGCCCCGCGCCAGCCAGCGCTCGTAGTCCTGAGCAGGCACGAGGGCGCGGATTTCTCGTTCTTGCAGCATTCCCCGACAACCCATAGCCGGGCAGGGGACATCTGGTTCTTCACAATGACGTACCACATCGGACAAACAATCTTTGCAGAAAATGTGTACGCATTCGCGCAACACTACTCCTTGACCGGGTGGATACTCTTCCATACAAACTCCACACTCAAAGTTTTCTGCATTAGGAACTAGTGCTTGTTGCTCCAGTTGCACAAGTTCTGTATAAACGTCGCCTGTTTTTTTCTGATGATCGTTTGTGTCCTTACTCGTTAAGTCGTTGTGCTTTTGTGAGTTAGTTTCCAATTTAGTTTCTGAAATTACAAACAAGGCAAATTCATTTGGTTCATTATTTCCACAGGTGTTCGACAAGAAAAGAATTAAATGTAACCAGCTTTTGACCCAGGAGGGGGCAAATCAGAAATTTCTAGCCCGCGAAATCCAACTTCTTACGTTTTTTTTGGAATTTGCAGGTCAGTGTCAGTTTGAATCTTGATTAAAATATGATTCACGACCATAACAAATATGTATTTACATAATTATAATCTTCTCTAAGTTAGATTTATTCTGTAATGTCATGATTTCATGAAAATGTAATTCAATGGAACAAATCTTATTAAGAGAGAGGTATTAATGATTCTAAAGACTACAATTCTGTAATTAATACATATTTGTTTGGATGATCGGGAATCATATTTTAAGACCGACAGAGCGAAGCCCTGATAGAGCAAAGCCCATTTAACCTGTCTTTGACCATTGTTGATCACAGCCATGTTTTTAAGCGTCTGAGTGTACTGAATGACCATTCAATTGGAGCCGTAGAATAAGGCATTGCTAACTATATTTTAACCGCCGAGCAGCGCGGTTTTTTTCTTAAATTAATGCATAATATATTGTAATTGTGCCAAGTAAGTCTTAAGAGCGTTTATTCTGAAGGTGGGCGAACTAGAATATTGATTATGAAATGCAATAATTAATATCGTAACACCGACTGTTTAGTTTTAGCTGTAAAAAAACTATTTGGAAACTTTCCAAAAGCGTTTTTACACCTAAAATGGGTACAACATCAATTTCAATGTTATAATTGCAATTCATTATTAATATTCTAGTTCGCTAGTTAACCACATTTCTTATTTCTATTCAGTAATATTGCTATAAGAATCAAAACAGGTAAATATTTGACAGTTATTTGCGACGTTGCCAACTTTTAGGATAAACCCTCTTAACGTGAGTCTAACATAACTTTTATCGACAACAGTAGGTACTTAGGCATGAGTGTCGCCTAAGAATATTTTACAATAGCTTAAGACACATGAACGGACAGTTATTTTTTCATTTAAGTTTTAAAGCCACTTGTTCACGCCCGGTAAATAAAAAGCGTGCAGAAAAACAGCATGAAATAAGTGTATGTAACGAACTAAGATCACCTAAAGGTGTAAGGTTCGGAGCGAGAGTGCATGGGAGGCCGTCACTTCCTTCTGCGAAGCAGGAATGCTCGCGAAGGAGGAGGAAGAACGCGTGAGGGAGAGGCAAGATTCGCGCCCTCGCGCCCCTAGTCGCCGCAGGAGACGCCCCGGGCGTCGGGAGTCGCAAGCCGACTTCCGGCCACCGTAGGCGCGGGCTTGCGGACGGTGAGCGATGGGTAGCTCGCCGTCCGATAAGGACCAGGCACGGGTCGACGGTGCGTTGTGTTCCACGCGCGCCTCAAAGAGATGTCAGCACCAACTGACGGGATCCGTTAGGGCCAATGCCTGCCAGGGTTGCGAGTTTGTCCGAAAGGGATATCGCGGCCCCGGCACACAGGCAACGGAAGGAACACGGGTGGGTTTTAGTCAGTAAAAGTCTTACACGCCCTCCCGCTCCGCCCAGAACGAGAGAAGTTATTTGGTAATTTCCCAAAATAAAAAAACAAAAAAAGGTGTAAGATTAGTACCTACCTATATCTATTCTATAAGAAAACAACTAAATTACGTACCTACCTGATTCTACTACACATAAATAAAATGGTGCGCTGAAGTCCGGGCCAGCGAGTGATATGATGGGTGTGGTGTCGTTAACACACAGAGCACGACCAACAATCCAGCGTTGCAGATTGGTTGCTAGGCCAAGTGATGTCTCGGCTTCTCGGCGAAGGTCTTGTATACACGCTTGGCGGTTTATACGCAGGTGTACAGGGCCCCTTGTCGCTTCTCGGTCCTCGACCAATACTGCTATTCTAAAATAAGTATTTTTTTTAGATATAGCTACAATAAATTATAGGAGCAGCCGGAACAGAATGAGCGAAAAGGGAAATATGGATTTAAGAATTTAAGAAAATGTAGATTACGATACAAGACAGAGATTGGTCTTAAATTGTTAAAGCGCACGATGAGCAAGCGAAATGAAGCACTTATTCCTTCTCTTTATAATATGCTGCTTCTTTTCAAGTTATGTAGATAGTAATCAGGCATTTTTTTATTCCTGCGTAGTCTCTGTCTGTGATATCACCAGGATATCGTTATATGGCATAATCGAGTGTTAGAAAAAGTTCGACGTTGTAGGTAGGTCATTGTGTCTATCACACACATACATGTCTCTTTCTGAAGTTTTATGGACCATATTAACGGCCGGTTACTGTTCTTAGTTCATATTCGATCCTGAAAGCAAACTATAGACAGTAATAATTAGTGTTGTACTTACGTAACTTTATTGTCATCGTGCTGGTTAGGGATTTCTTTTTCTTTGAGCTGTATTTCTCCATCCGTTTTATTTAGAACAGCTTTCAATTTAGAGGTTTCTGCGTTAGAAACTAACGATGTAGTTGCCTTATTTGGTACGACAACAGAACTTGAGTTAACTTTAATAACTGGAACTTTTGGCGACAATCTTTCTTTAACAGAGTTTGATGTTGAGCCTTGAGGCGCATTGTTTTCTTTTTGGTTAGAATCGTTTTTTGTAGTGGATATGGATATGCTAATATTTGTTTCACCATTGCTTCCCTTTAACTCTTCGTTATTGGTTGACGATGTCGATGGTTGAGATAATATTTGAGACGAAAATGACAGAACTGAACATGATAAACGTAATTGTGCTAGTTTAGCAGCTGCATCTGCTGCTGCACGCTCGTCTCCTCGAGCTATCGATTTTTCAAGTTGATTGATTAGATCTCTACGTCTAGAATGCTGATCTCGTGTCTCCATACTATTCGTCGTATTATTTTCTTTTGCTAACGACGGTAACTTTAATATTACTTCTTGAGGTTTATTTGACTCTGGGACTTTTCTAGCTTCTGATAATGTAATTGGTGGTTTGTCTTTTTGTGATGAATTTTTGTGACCTCCATTGGTGCATTTCTCTATATTGGTTTTAGCCTTGTTTTCAATTTTGCTTATATTTTCAAAGGATACACTTGTTTGAGATGTAGAAGGAACAGCCAGCACATTAGAAGACGGAGTTGAAACGCTTGTGCTTTGGGAGATTCGATGTACCTTGTCTGAACTTACTTTATCAGATTTTAATATTTCATTTTTTAATTCTTTTTGCGTAATATTTGTTGACTGCGGTTTATCCAAGACATAACTCTTAGGTACATACATAGGATTCAATAGCGATGATATTTTTAATGGCGTATTCAAAATCTTCATAGCTTGAGTTTGTTTTTGTGACGCTTTTTCAGGTTGTCTGACCTTAAAGCGACTATCAACAACTCCAGCTTGCGCGACACTTTCATTCTCATCTGTAAGCTTGAGTGCCCGGTTCAAATTATTGTTCGTATTTTTCTTATACGCTGATATAACTTGTGCTACTAATGCAGCTTGTGCAGAGACTGGAGACGGGGTTTTTGGTGAACATGTCGATTCCGGCACAGATTTTAAATCGGCAATTGGCGTAAATGGCTGAGAAACTGAATTTGTTTTCTTATCATCTTGCGTCGTTGATCCGAGTCGAAGAGTAGGAGTTTCTGTAGAATATGATTTCTTTCCCGAGCTTCTTGGTTTCTCAGTTTGTTTTTCTGATTTGTTGATTAAATCGTGTTTCGGTCGTTTAGGAAGTGAATCTTTCATTTCTTTTAACATTTCCTTGAGTTTTTGTTTGTCTTCTGCATCATAATTTCTGTTCGGTAACAAATCTTTTTCCGTTTGTGTGTAAGCTTTATTATAAGTTTTAGCTAATGCTTCTTTGTTATCTTTAACAATTTCAGAAGACTGCACTTTATGTTTTGATACGCAATAGACGCAAGTAACTACTGTTGAGTCATATTTTCGTAAACAACGAATACAAAACCAAGACTCAGCTTGATTGGAAGTGTGTGCACCAAGCTTGTGAAATGTAGTATTGTTATTTTGTTCCGCTGCCTTTAATTTACATGTTTCAATTATTTCAGCGGCCTGTTTATCTAATTCACTAATACTCGGAAGTAGTTTCACAGCAGAAGTATCTATATATGAATTTCTTTTCTTGCCGTCAAATATTTGTTTCAAAAAACTCTTTTCAGGTTTCGTTTTTCTGTCTTTAGTGGTTCCATCTTTCTTACTATACTTTTCTGATTTACAACCCATCGTTACATCGTTATTTCTTGTTTTGGATTTCTCTTGATAAGCGTTAGAACTCATTTGAGCAGCACTAGTGTTTACTTCGACGTTTTTCAAGATGTCTTTGTTCCTTTCCAATAGCTTTACAGGTGGTTGTGGTGCAGGTCGTTTTCTTGTATAACTGCGCGGTAGAGATGCAGATGGGCCCGCGGCCGATACAGGGGGCAGAGGTGCGCGCCGCTTCCCAGGAACGTGTGCTAACCGACGTTGATAACACTCACTCGTAGCCCTCCTGTCACGATCCCATCTACTGCCAGAATCAGTGTTTATTCTTCGCGCTGGCGGTAAACTAAAAGCGTCGTAACCGCAATTTCCTTCACTCTTGAATAAACCGTATTTGCGATGAAGCGTAATATCACGGTCGTGGTGACGTCGTAGGTTTCTATCATGCACTCTTTTTTTATATGAGTCTGTGGGAGGACCTGGCGGTGGCACAACTAGTGGTCCTCTCGCAGGTTGATAGCGCGCTGGCGTTAGGAACGCGAAACTCGCTACCGTTCTGTCAGAGCCGGCGCTGGAGAGGCTCTCGCTGGAAACGGAGCGGTCGTCGCGACGGAGCCAAGAGAATAACGTCCACAAGCCCGTAGACAGTGGACGAGGGCGACCCTCTACCTCTACGTCGTTGTTCATCACCCCTGAAATGATACATTCGGAAATAAACGTTTTGTCTTGTTAAAACGTTTAATATTTTATAAATACTAATATATTATTTTATTTTTAGGTGCACTGTAAATAAAACTTCACTAGTTTTTTCAGAATCACCATGAGAATATTTTTGGTTCATTTTCCCCTTCCGTCTCAAGGAAGTGTCGCCTAAGTATTAACTCAAAAGTACTTTGTCCCAAAAATAAGCTAAAACTTTTACATGGATGGATTAACTAACTCAAGGCACCTCAAGACCTGAGATGGTCAGTCGATAAGTTTCCGTGTAACTAATAGACTACCCCTGTATGGGGAACCTAGGTGCACAGAAACTATTAAGATGCAATTACACATATAAATAATAGCACGAGAGCTCTGTAAGTTAGAATTGGCCTCAAATGTCATGATTTCATGAAATAGTCTTCAATAGGGTAATTTGAACTTAGAGAGTACGTATTGAGAGATTATAATCACTTCACTTCATAATTCTGTAAATACAATACAAAAGTACCTATATGTTATGGTCGCGAATCATAATTTGATCCATAGGTATACAACCTGATACTGACCTGCAAATTGAAAAATTAATTAAAAAATATATTCGCGAGTTACCCTAGCGCTTTCAAAACGAACGTAATTACCAAATAAAAGAAACTGTAACATAAGCATACAGCTTCTTTTATTTGGTAAGTTCGTTTTTAATATAAATTTGATATTTCAAGACTACATAGCTAGGTAGCTTCTAAGATTATCTACCGTAGTTTGATGAGTAGTCTGTCTATATGACGACACTGCTAGATAGGTTAACTATGCATCAACACCAATTAGATACAGTGGGTAGGTACTTACGTAGTGGTGAATCTATTCGGGTTCATAAGTTTCGTGTCTACTGCAAACTAGAACATATTAACCTCATTCCAGCATTTTATTGAGCAAAAAGTAGACTTATTCAGTTATTCACTTGATGATTTTTTTGTCCGAAAATATCCATAGGTAGCAGTCACATTTGGTGGAAATCAGTAAAAATCTTCTTCTATGTATCAACATAGACTATCAATCAATGGAACCGTACGTTGATATGTGGAAACGGATTTATAAACAGTGATCGCACTCCGTCCGCGACTGTGAACAAAGCGAGGTCGCACTCGGGCACTGGCGATTAGCTGCGACTGCGCCGCACTCCGCCCGCCCAGCTATATTTAGAGGAACTTCGCGACTTCGTTTTTGCTATTTTCATTTCATTCTTACACTAAAGGTGCTCCGACCTCACTTCTTTTAAATGTGAACTTCCTGGCGTTATTCGATCAATTATCTTATTTAAGTTATTTAATTGTAATATCATTTGCTTAATAGGTCAATTCAATACAGGTTGTGACCTATAATAAATTGAATGCATCATCATCGGTGAGATATAGGTAGGTATGACTGGTATGAGTAGGTACCTATGTCCTACTACCCATACAAAGCGCATACACAATGTAGGGAGTTTTACACAATCTAATAAAATATGATCAATTAAAGAATCATTCTCACTTAAACGCTTTTTATTCTAAATATGTAGGTACATCAAACATAGATTGACTGCCTACTTACTTCGATTGATTATACATATAGTATTATACCTATTTGTATGGATTTACGAAGTACCGGATATAGTAAAAATTATCGAAATATTGTTGAAATAATTTATTTTCTCTTTCCATCTTGGAAACACATACAATACACATATAATACGAATAACTATGGTATTCTTCCGCTGAAATAAAAGTAATATCCAAACGTGGTCGACGGTATTTATTGACTTATTTCTTCAGGCGCCGCTTTTGCTTTCGCAGAGTGTCTCTCGACAGAGCTATGTATGACTAACAAAGAGGCGGCCACACGTGCAGTTAGGTCCACTTGATTTAACTCATGAGCCCACTCGACGCGCCCCCACTGCCTTAACTAAAACAAAAAATAAAATGGGTTTTTGTATCTCAACAATGTACTGAGCATTCACGATTAAAATGATGCGCATTTAGGAAAATTCAACACCGTCGTTCTTGTAGTCTCGATCGAATCTCGATGTTGAAATATTATGAAATCACAAAAGTAAGTAAGTAGTCATATTGTACTGGATTTTTTTTAAGCACCATCAGAATTTAAAAGATAAAATTTTGGTGAAAATAATAAAATACCTGTTTTACCTTTTAGTATCGCTCAGTACTAAAATATTGAGATAAGGTATCACAACGTTTATACAAAAAATCTTATTTTGTGGATACCATCCGGGGGACACACATCCCCGCTGCACCCGCAGGCCCCCCATTTCTCTCATTCAGCTTAGTATAAACGGTAAGCATAGTTGACTTGGTAACAACGCTGAATTGATAATAATTTCGGGAAAAATATTAATAAAAACTTTGGAAGGCGAATAAAAAAATCTGTATTTACGTAAGTGGGTACCTACACACAAGCGCTTATAATTTCAATCAATACCTAGATTTTAATAAAAAAACCTTAAGAAAAGGTAGTGGTGAAATACAAATAAGCAAATAGCCTGAACGTATGAAAAGAGTCTAGGGCACATTGCACACGACATTTTATTTATAAGCGCCGTCGACATGCGTTCCTTTTAACGACTTACGATCTGTATCTGCCAAAACCAACCCCAAAATTGGTACTTTTTTTATTTTATTTAGCGAAAGGGGTTCAACTTCACTAAAGCGTCCTACGCGTTCCATATTATAATGCATTGAGAGTCAGACTGCTGCGACTGCCGTGGCGTTGTAGTGCGTCAGGGATGTTTGCGGATAATAATATTGATGGTTTTGCCGCCATTATTAGAAAAAGATGTGCATCTCTGATGATGCCTGCTCGCGGCAGCACCAATAGTAGGTATTCTCAGTTTGTTCGCAGTTCGGTGGAATTTCCCAATGTTGCGAAGGTGGATGCAGCTCCACGTTGCATTTTAATTGTATTTTAATCTGTGTCTGTACTTACTAAATACTTTGTCTAAAAATAAAAGTACCTATTCTGTACTAGAATATTATGTCATGTCATGCTTTTTATGTGAGTCTTGTTTCACGAAAATAAAGCAATTCTGAAAGAAATCTTGCTCAAGATTATTTTTATAGCGTGATTTCAATACACATATTCCTGTAGTAGGCCGCTTTTGTATGGAACTTCATATTGTTTTTTTTTTCCAAAACTTGAATAAACTTTTATTATTTGTCTACTGCTCCAAAACGCTTAACGAAGCTGACAGTCACTTGTTCTTTCCATCATTGTTTTTGTGCTGTGTTATACCTGTTTTTTTTTTAACTAAAAATAAGTTTTAAATCTTATAACTTAACTTTAAATACCTCCACGACTCCGGTACCTACCGCTGCATGCACGCAAAAGCACAATGTTTTGCGTGAGTTATAGTGCGCTACCATAAACAATATTTTGCGTGAGTTACATCGTGCGCTACCATAAACAATGTTTTTGCACACATAAAATATAGAGCAAATAGAAACAAATCGTTTCCCAGCACCTTAGTTTGATGTGCAGAATGCGTAGATGATGGCTTTGTGATGTGTCTTTTTACATAAGTACCTTTATTTGTCAATAAAGTCAATAATTGATTTACTTCAACTTTTCAAGTAACTACTCGTGAGTAGGTGCTGTGGTAGCCATGTAATAAAATTATACGTATCAGTGTTTGGATAATAAAGAGTATAAAGACACACCCCAGTTTGGTCATACCACTCACACTCCAATGATTTTGTATTTGTATTCTCAACTTTTGCAAGATTTACCAACCTGGTATTCTTCCTCAAGTCGTGCCAAAAAAACAGCTTGCTTTGGTTCTAGTCGTCGCTCCACGCAGGCCAACATTAGTAGTGGTGATTTGAGAGCATCTACGCCGAACGTCATTGCTGTTATAAAATAAATAAAAGCAATAATTACATGTTATGCATTTCACACTGCCTACAATCGATCAGGCTTAGTAAAGTATAATATCTTATAATAATACTGCTACTCGACGGGTTTGTTAATGGATGCTATGGGGGCCTTACAAAAAAAAAAAGGCAAAAAGCCGAGAGAGAAGAGGGTCGTGGCCGTCTCTCGTGCGCGAGATCTCTAAATGAAGTCCTTTCATTATAATACCCCAAAATCCCACTTGGTCTAGTTACCGCACTCGTAAAAAGCCAATGACCAAAATGTATGGAGCAATGGTGATTTTTTTTCATAGAGGTCATTAACAAAACTTAAAAATCTAGGAACAATATACCATTACTAACGAAATATTGTACAACGGTAAATTATAAAAATCTATTAGAACTGAGTTATTTCAATGATTTAATTTTACAAATAATTTTCTTTTGCAGTATTTTATCTCTATCAGCAAGACCGCTCAGTATAGAAATACAGAGTGCTATTTTAATTTAATAGAAATGATCGGTTTCTATTCCTGGCTCAGACAGACGCATATTTCAAAAAACAAAAAATACAGTTTTATTTTTCACCAAAATTAAGGCCTTGGTTCCTTTGACTACTTTACTCCGCTACTCATAGTTTCGGATTATGCCCTAAAGTTCCGTTTCAAAAATGACCCTGTATGAACTAATTTAACCCGGCTCGGACTCATTTTCAAGCTGTACTGCGATACAAAACTTTGTTTGTTATGTTAGTTGGTCGTGCAGCATCTCTTAGCTGCTTATTTTAATTTTTGAATTGTTTTTATCTTTTTATTACGGGCGCTTTTAACGTGCACGTCTTTCTACATTGTTCTCATATGTATAATTTCAACATGAATGATGTAACCAATATTTTGATTTAAAAGAGTGTCCGTGGAATTTCTTGCCCGTTCTTCTCCTTATGAACCTACCACGCTTTGGAATGGGCAACTAGCTTCATCTTTCTGACTGACCGACCCCTTGACAGTTTAAAAGTGCCTGTAATTGGTTTATTTGAAATAAATGCATTGAGGATAATGCAAATGAAAGCTTTAACCAGCTTTAACTCGTTTTTATGATTTGTTTAAACTATTCTACGATCTCTGCTTCCCAATTATCAAACGTAAAATTTCCACAGTTACGAGGCCAAAGTGGATCACACGGGGAATAAAACGCTGTAGTAAGAAGAGACGAACTTTATTGTGGCAATATAGACTAAACCGAAACAATGAATCGAAAATAGCTTTTAAATCATTCTCAAAAAGATATCAAAAAGTGATCAAATTAACACAACGAGCTCAAAATAGCTATTTTATTGGAACAAGTACCAATAAATCTAAGGCGACTTGGAAGGTAATAAATAGTATGATACCCAACATTCCTAAAGCTAATATTAATGTAATTATTGTGAATGACAAATTTATGACGAATCCTAAAATGATAGCTGAGCAATGTTTTGTAGACTCAGTTCAACCAAATGCCAATAATTTTCAGACGAATAATAATATTAATTCATTAGGATCGCATAAATCTATGTTTATGGAACCAACCATACCAAAGGACATTATTACTATAATTAACAACCTTAAAAACACTAATAGTACAGGATATGATGATATTGACACAAGAGTAGTTAAAGCAGTGGCTCCTCTATTAAGTGATATTATAAATAACTGTATTCAAAATGGTATTTTTCCACAAAAGTTAAATGTTTCCATCATCAAGCCATTACATAAGAAAGATGAAAAAAAAAAAAATAAGTAATTACAGACCTGTAGCTCTAATACCGATTTTCTCGAAGATTTTTGAGTAAGTAATTTATAATGGTATTTATAATTACTTTGAAAAACAAAATATTTTTTTGCAGGGAACAAATGGGTTTTAGGAAGACAAAAACCATTAATATGGCCATATACAACTTTCTTGACAAAATACATCATAACATGGACAAAAGAAAACAAGTAATGGCAATGTATATGGATATGACCAGGGCATTTGACTATGTGGACCATAAAGTACTGTTAACTAAGCTAAATAAATACGGCATCAGAGGTAACGTGCTTAATCTAATACAATCCTACTTGGAGGACAGAAAACAAATTACACAGATTAGTCAAGTGGATATTAAGTCCAAAAATGAAGTAGTATACTCGTGTAGCTCTAGAATTCTTTCTTACGGTGTTCCGCAGGGTTCTGTGATGTGCCGGGGCCGCGATATCCCTTTCGGACAAACCCGCAACCCCAGCAGGCATTGGTCCTTACGGACCCCGTCAGTTGGTGCTGACATCTCTTTGAGGCGCGCGTGGAACACAACGCGCCGTCGACCTGGGCCTGGTCCCTATCGGACGGCGAGCTGTCCATCGCTCACCGTCCGCAGGCCCGCGCCTACGGTGGCCGGAAGTCGGCTCGTGCCGACGCCCGGGGCGTCTCCTGCGGCGACTAGGGGCGCGAGGGCGTGCAGCTTGCATCTCCCTCGCGCGCTCCGCCTCCTCCTTCGCGTGCATAACTGCTTCGCAGAAGGAGGTGACGGCCTCCCATACACTCTCGCTCCGGACCATGGCCTGAACCAGGGCCGGACGCGAGAGATCGCCGCCGCCTATCGCCTCCGTGAGGACACGGCGGTGCCCCGCCCAAGCCGGGCAGACCTCCACCGTATGCCCCACCGTGTCCTCCAGGCGATCCACACAATGGTGACACCCGGGCGTTTCCTCCCGCTTTATCCTGAACACGAACCTCCCGAAACAACCGTGTCCGGTGAGGACCTGCGTCAGGCGGAAGGTGAGGACGCCGTGACGCCTCTCTAGCCACTCCTCAAAGAGGGGACTTATCGCCGCAATTGTGGCGTGCCCAGCGCTGGGTTGCGACAATCGCACTCTCCATGCCGCCATGAGATCCCGCCGGAGCTCTGTCCGCTGTGCCGTGATTTCTCGCGGCAGCGCAGTTACACCCCGGCGTTTCGCCTCCTCGCGCAACTCCCACATGTGCGCGAGGACTTTTGTCTCCAGATCCCACGGTGGTAGTCCGGCAAGGAGGCTCGCCGCCTCACGGGATACCGTGCGGTATCCACTGACCAGCCTAATGGCCATGACCCTTTGGGACGCGTTCAATCGCTGGGCTGGTCGCAGCCTTAATGAACGCGCCCACACCGGTGCCCCGTAAGGGCCATGGACCGCACGATCCCCGCGTAGAGCCTCCGGCAGGAGGCGTTAGGACCCCCTAGATTGGGCAGAAGCCGCTTCAAAGCAGCCCCAGCCCTCTGCAGTTTGGGAGCCAAACGTCGGAAGTGCTCCACGAAATTCCAACGGCTGTCGAGGACGAGTCCCAGGTACTTCATCGTTGACTCGACACCGATGTGAACCCCTCTCGCCGTTATCTGGGAACCCGACAGTGGCGCGTTCCGAGGACCATAAAAACACATGGCCTCGGACTTGTGCAAAGCCACCTCGAGTCCCAGTTCCCGGATCCTATCAACGATTGTCGCAACCCAACGTGTCGCTCGTTCGGCCGCCGCCTCATGCGACCTCCCCTGCACCAGGACCAGCGTGTCGTCAGCGTAGCAGACTACGCTGACGCCGCTAGGGAGGTCGGCGCGCAGCACCCAGTCGTAACCGATGTCCCACAGATGCGGCCCCAGAACCGATCCCTGCGGGACACCGCCCGACATCTCTCGCCGGTTCCACTCTCCGTGGTGACCGGGGTAGATGACGGCCCTGTCCGTCAAATAGGCCTCGACCACTCGACAGAGGTAGGTCGGCATCCGGTGATACCGGAGTGCCTCCCTAATGCAACTCCAGGGCAGGGTATTGGACGCATTGGCGATGTCAAGAGACACCACCGAGACCACCCCGTGGTGGGACCCTTGCTGTTCATTTGCTTTATAAACGACTTTCCCCAAGTAATCATGCACCAAATGTCATTATTTGCCGACGACAGCACAGTTATATATGATACTGATAGTAACAAAGAAATAGAAGATGACATTAACACTAGTCTATTTACGATTGTTGACTGGCTGAACGCTAATAACCTCAAAATTAACCTAGCTAAAACTAATATTATGAATTTTAAAATTAGACAAAAACCACTGTCTCATTTTCAAGTAAACTATAAAGGTGACCAAATATTTGAAACGAATGTTACAAAATTTCTTGGACTGCTTATTGATAACGATATGTCAAGGAGGACTCAAATCGATAATGTATGTGGGAAGCTCAGCAAGTTTTCCTTTGCTCTTTGTATGCTAGGCAAAATTGTGAATATGCCAGCGCTCCTAGCAGCTTATCATGGTTATGTCGCCTCTACATTGCGATATGGCCTTATATTTTAGGGCAATGCTACTAAGGTTGGGGAGGTATTAATAGCACAGAAAAAAATGTATTCGAGCTATATATAAAATAAAACGAACGGATTCATGCAAGCCACATTTTAAAAACTTAAAAATATTGACTGTACCATCCCTCTATGTCTATGAATCCTGTATATTTGTAAAAAACAACATGTTTCTATATAAATCTGTGGAAAGTCAACGGCGCTCAAAAAAGTTGCACCCGATAAGCACTAAAACCAAATTTCTTTACAATAGTATATATGCAATGGCTCCAAAGCTTTATAACAAATTGCCTGATCAAATTGTATCAAGCAGCAACATGAATGAGTATAAACGTAAGCTTTTTAAATTATTGAATGACAAGGCGTATTATTCAGTTAATGAATAGAAATAATATTTATATAATTTTATATCTATCTGAATAATTAAAATGTTGCTCTCTTATGATAAAGATATTCAATATTGAAATTTTTTTATTTCATCTATTATTGCATACAAAATTGTGACTAAATACCATTTGTTTATGTGCCGTCTCAATTGATTGACATATTATTATTAAATTATTAACTTAGTGTTTGGCATGAAATTGTGACGTCTACTTACCTATTGACTTTATTTTATGTTTTTGTTTTAATTTTCTTACACCTAAGTTATTTTGTATGCCATCTGGCGGGACATAGTATGGAACAACATTTTTTTATTTTTAATATAACATCTGTATAATGTTACCCTATGTACACAAAATGAATAAATGAATTTGAATTTGAGGTTTTTTTTGAGTTTTGAGTTTCTCCTAAATATAAAGTTACATTAACGGCCGCTGAAAAATAGCACCAGCTTTGGTCAATGCCTTTTCAACCTCCCCTTTCAGCGCCAGTTGCAATGAAACTAACCATATTTCAATATTAAAACTACCTATTTTTAATTTAAAATTTTCGTTAGCACTATTATTTCCATAAATAAGCATCACAGCGGTATTTAGCACATGTGTTCTTGTTTGCTCACATTCCAAATCTTACTCTATCTCTAAACGTGAAAACTTTTTTAGTGGCTTCCCGTTGATTATGTTTTTATTTGTTCCGTTTTTTTATTAGCTGTAAGTCTTCCATGCTCTAATAAATAAATAAATAATGTGAGCAAGCGTTTGTATTCGTATTCTTATGATAGTTATGCAGTGCCGGATTAAGCCAGCGCGGGGCCTGTAGCAATTTCTACCTAGGGGCCCTTATGGTAGAACTTGGTTTATTTGAAGTTCTAAAGTTTAGGTGATAACTAGTCAAATCAATGTTTAAATACAGTACATGTTCTGTCCCTGTTCCTATACAGTCAAGTACATACTTCAACACAGTGACTTTTTTCAAACAATACTAACTGTAGTAGTAGGTACTTTTTTAAACCTTTATGGTTCGTTTTTGGAATATTTGGTGCTGGCAGTGATTTAATCATAATTCCTATATGAGAGCCTTGATTGCAAGAGCGAGCTCGATTTTTTTTTGCACCTCGGTTAATATAGGCTTTCTAGTTTCTAACTTTCTATTGACCATTTATAGTGAAATATGAGTATAGGTACTTTGTCGACTAATGTAGAAAAGATTATGAAGGAAGAGAAACTAAGATGCAAGAGTGAGTGAAGATCGATTTTTTTAACCTCCGATTGGTTAGGTGACCTATTCACCATTTATATTAAAAAAGCTTATACAAAAATCTTTATGAATGTAGAGAAACTAGCAAGAAAAGAAGCAACAGCGAGTGTAGCGAGCTCGAAATTTTTTACCACCACACCTCGAAGACGTTCTTTTGATAATACATACAGAAATAGGAGTTACTTTGTTGACCTATGCAGAAAAGCTGTAGAATTAAGAGTAGAGAAACTAGGATCAAGACAGAGCGAAGCGAGCTCGGATTTTTTTGCATACCGACTCTCGCAAGTTCGATTTTTTTTAACGTTCTTACATAATATTTCATTGTACCTTCTGTCCAAGCGCCCTCCCGCCAGAACGCGGGGTCTGTAGCATTTTGCTACACCTGTTACGTGACTAATTCGGCCTAGAGATGTTATATTAGGGTCAATTTTAGGTAATCCTATTTATTTATTTTTTTTTCCTTGCTTAACCTGCAATCAGTTTACAAAACTATGAGCAGATGATTTGTAGGATGATCTGGCAGGGGAGAGCTATTCCTCATCAGGAGCAACTCTCTTATTAGTCCAGCAGCTATCTACAATTAATCCAATTGTAGAATGTTGCGTCTTTTGAGTCTGCTGACACAATCTGGTATAGTGAGTTGGGCGGCCAATTGGTTGGGGTGTCTCTCCAGTCTGGACTTGTATTTTTGCGAACATGAACTAATTTCTTCCTTGACTGTTTTCATGTTCAGGTGTTCGTGAATTTCAGTGTTCCTGATAAACCATGGTGCATTTGTTATTTGTTTTAAGATGATGTTCTGAGTTCTCTGTATCATGTTTATATTGGAGTTACACGCTGAGCCCCACAGTTGAATGCCGTAACTCCAGATGGGTTTTAGTATGATCAAGATCTTATTGTCTACGGACAGCTTGGAATTTCTACCCAGGAGCCAGTACATGCCTTTGTACCTAATGTCGAGCTCTTTTCGTTTCGTTTCTATATGTTTCCTCCATGTCAGTCGCTGGTCTAGATGCATACCAAGGTATTTGACGCAGTCACTTTGTGGGAGTTGATTCTGGCCAAGTTTCACCGGTGGACATTGCTGGTGTCTAAGCGTAAAGATGACTTGGACCGATTTAGATGTGTTGGCTCGTATCCTCCATTTGGCAAGCCAGTTGTGAATTTCGTCTAGACTTTCCTGTAGGTTTTCCGACGCTCTGTTGGGGCAATTGCTACATGCCAGGACTGCGGTATCATCTGCGTAGGTAGCAATTGTCACTCCAGGGTTTTGCGGTAGGTGTGCCGTGAAGATAGTGTACAACACTGGTCCAAGAACAGAGCCCTGAGGAACTCCTGCTAGTATGTTATGGAAACTAGAGGTGCTATCGTCTTCCTTGACCTGAAATATTCTATCAGATAGATATGATTCCAGGATGTTATAGTAGCAGTGTGGCAAGTGTGATTTTATTTTACATAATAGTCCCTTATGCCATACTCTGTCGAAGGCCTGTTGTACGTCAAGGAAGACTGAGGAACAGTATTTCCTGGTTTCTAGGGCATTTCTGATGACGCGACACACTCTATGAATTTGTTCTGTAGTGGCATGTTCTGGTCTAAAGCCAAATTGATGATCGGGAATTATTGACATTGAACCTAGAAGCCGACGCAACAACAATTTCTCAAAAATTTTGGAGAGTACAGGCAGCAAACTAATAGGTCTATAGGACGTCACTTCGTGGGGCGGCTTTCCTGGCTTGTGTATCATGATGATTTGTGATACTTTCCATAGCGATGGGTAGTATCCAACCCTGAGCATACTATTGAAAATAGTTGTCAGGAAAACGATCGCTTTAGTAGGTAGCTCTTCAAGGACCTTTTTGTCTATTAGATCAAACCCTGGGGCCTTTTTATCATCCAATGCCCTGATTACCCGCCTAATTTCCTGAGGTGTTATAAATTTAATTGGCATTTCCATCTGGAAATCCTGCTTCAATATATTATCTATATTGACATCATCTATTCCAGGTTCGGGTTCGTTTGGTACGAAAACGTTAGCTAGGTGTTCAGCGAACGCATTTGCTTTTTCTAGGTTTGTTCTAGCCCAGCTTCTTCCTTCTATTCTAATAGGTGGTTTCGGGTATTTTGGCTGGTTTGTGCTTTTGCATACCTTCCAGAGTGAATAGGCGGTCGCACTGGTTGCAGAAAGGGATTGTAAATGTGCTTCTAGAGTATCATCTTCTGCGTCTTTAAGCACTTGTTTCAGGTCCTGTATAGCCTTATTCAAGGCCCGTTTGTCATCAGTATGGCGACTCACATGCCACACACGACGTAATCTTCGCTTTTCTAGAATCATCTGACGAATTTCCAGCGGCACTGTATTATGTCTTGGTTTCTTGTTATTAAATTCGTGAGTGCACTTCCAACATGCCTCTTGAATTGTTCTGGTGAAATCTATTACTGCATTGTCAATATCATTGATATTTTTTAAAGCTATTTTGAGTTTGATTGACCTATCAATGATACTGCGGTACTCTGTCCAGTCTGTTCTACTGTTATATAGTCTGGGACTTTTTTGGCGGTTGAGAACAGTAGCGCCAATTGTTAGAATAACTGGTATATGATTAGACGACCCGTCCAAACAGGATTGGATGTTATAGAACAGTCTGCCGAGTCCTTTCATAATGAAGAAATCCAAAACGTCAGGGAGTTTGTTGGGGTCTGTCGGCCAGTGGGTTGGCTCAGATGTGGAAATTGTGATTAAATTGTTCGTATCAACACACTTTTTTAGCTCTCTCCCTCTCGTCGTGTTTAGTCGCGAGCTCCAATGAACATGTTTAGCGTTCCAGTCCCCCCCTGATATAAAACGAGGTCCTAGACTCTTGACATAGATTGTAAGTGGCTCTTCTTTTAAATTGTGTTTTGGAGGACAATATACAGAAGACAAGATGATATCTCCATTACTGTCATGGACAGCTATTGTGGTTGCCTGTATATACTCCGTGCTGAACTGGGGCAGTTCGTGATGTTTGATGGATTACCTTATTATGACAGCTGTTCCACCGTGTGCAGTACCATCAGATGGCTATTTTGATCGTATTGATCATTTTGACATTTTATTGACGATTGTAGTTATGAGTCCTAAGAGGGTGCTCATCTGTTGTAAGATAACGTCAATCTTTTCACTTTGTTTAAGGAACATCTCTTCCAGTTTGCTGGTGGTGTGTTGTGTGGTTTGTTCATATGTTGTTTGAGTTGCGCTCCTTTCATGCGGTATTGTCAATCCGGTATTGTTAATCCTATTATTGAATATATTAGTTAACGCATATTAGGATACCATACCTATTACTGGGTATTAGTCAAATATTTGTGAACCGTTATTAGCTAGTCAATCTAATATTTATACCTGCTGTTAAAAAACTGTTTTCATAGCTTGCTTACTTGGTAACCAGCTCATACAGCTTTAATACGTAGCCCGACGTGTATAACTATGTCTTTACAATAAATTTTATAAATTTTATCAAAAAATTACGCTCAGGTGGAAGCTCGGACGCTTTTGGAAACGTGGGGCCCCCTTTTGCGCGGAGCCCGTAGCAATTCCTACTCTTGCTACGTGGTTAATCCAGCACTGTTAAATACAGTGCCGGATTAAACAAAAAAACATTGAAATGCTTACTCTGCAAAGTCAATGCGAAGTCTGTGAATATCTTCCTCGGACACGCACGATTTACGAAAGTTTATTTCAATTTTTTGTAAAGTTATGTGAGATACATACCACTAAGAGCAGGTAAGTCATACGATAAATAGTATCTCGCTAAAACTGCTCTAGTGTTGGCAGTTACCGGCGGTGGTTCTAGTCCTTTGGCTACCTCTTGAATTATATTGAACCTCTTCTGGAACCATTCCAATATAGAGCCCCATTCCTGTTCCTGTAGGATTCTTAACTCTTCGTCTTCCTAAATTAAAAACGAACATGTTAGAAATCAAAGATGTTCAATTGTTCCCTAAGACAACAAAAATAAAAAACTTACAGCAAAAGTTTTGATTTTGGTCCCCAGTAATGTATATGGCCACAAAAATTATTCGTACATTTAAATTTATGATCTGCAGAGCTATTAATATCTGTTTGATTCACTATCTGAATCAATTGTATAATTTGTTTAGGGGGAACACTACAAAATGGTAATTATTATGAAAGTAAATGTTTAAATGGTTAATAAATTATTATTATTGGGTATTTCGTAACATAACATAGTGATACTATAAACTACATAGTTCAGAAACCAGATTATATAAAATAAAATTATAATACATTATGTTTTTATTATTTCGTGAATCGAAAATCGGAAAATTTATATAAATAAATAATTTAATTTCAGACAATTGTTGTTGTAAAATTTTGTTAGTCATGATGAAGCAATGAATGAATACAATTAAACATGCACTCATTTACGTTAATATACTATTATACTTGCCTCAGAATAAAAAAGAAGAGTGTCTGTAGAGAAGTACTCTAGGAAATACATAGCAATATCATGTGAAGTCAACTTCGCAGGGTTGTCCATAGCAGTGTTGCATAGTGAAGTCTAAAAACAAAAGAATAAGTTATGCTTCAGCGATAATATTGTTAATACCTGCTTGTAATTTGGTGCAGGATAATATACATAAATAAATAATACCAGCCTGTTACTGTCCCACTGCAGGGCAGAGGCCTCTTCTCATACAGACAAGGCACAAGCGTTGATCACCACACTTGCTCAAGACGGGTTGGTGATTTCAGACTTATATTAACTATAAGTCCAGGTTTAAAACATCTTTGTAAAAAATCATCTACAATGTATTAATTCAATTTCTATAATAACAAATCAAATTTACGAAAATTCCATGACATGATACGTGGTTGTA
Source organism: Agrochola macilenta (assembly GCA_916701695.1). NCBI lineage: Eukaryota > Metazoa > Arthropoda > Insecta > Lepidoptera > Noctuidae > Agrochola > Agrochola macilenta. Next base: position 7,867,491 of record OU753559.1, on the reverse strand, counting down.
TTGGTTTGTATATCAGGTTAGTGTCCCCAACTCTACATCTGAGTGTATTCTAGGATACATGCTTTCATGCAGAACTCGTTAAAATTTTAACTTCTTGAGTAAAAGATGGAAAAAACCGTAATCACAATCCATCAATTAATTTAGCAAAAGTACAATCAAATATACATACAAAAACGGAGAAACAACTTTGTTATTATGCTATTGATCAGTTCTAAAAGAAAGACAAGATATTATTACAGAGATGTTCACCCTGAATTTGAACAAATATTGATCCTTGGCAGCTCCGGACAGTGAGAGGTAGTAGGAGAGTAGGGAGGCCTGCAGTGGGACAATAAGGAGTAATAAACAAAAAAATACAAACCAGGTGCATAGTTGGCTGTGTTATTACTTCAGTTTGAGCATCCCACTCGGCCGCTATAGCACGAGCTAGCGGCTCACTGTTTACTGCCAATACATGGCCATTGGGTGTTTTCAAACGACGATGATCCAAAGTGACCTCCCATTTGTTGTCACTTTGTACAATACCTGTACCACGGTAAAATCTCTTTCGTGTAGCTGTAAATACAAGACAATAAAAATTTAAGAACAAGACAATATTTCCATACTTGTTAAGTAAAAAAAATTAATAGTAGTAGACTTTAGTAGTAGTTTTATATGATGTGTTATTTACATTTGCATTAGGTACAGTCAGCATCAAAAGTTGTTGATCACATTAAGATTTTCAAAATCGCTGTATAGTGAAGTGCTAATAGTGAATACGGTGTACAGCGATTTTGAAAATCATGTGGTCATCAACTTTTGATGCTGACTGTACCAGTGGTATTTACAACTTACCATAATTTTGATACCTAAAGCACCTAGTACAGCTAGTTCTTAATAATCCTGTGATTGTGGGCGATAAAAGTAACATAATGTATGTAATATTATTTAAAATCGTATAGCAATTCACCACAGAACACTAATATCCTACGCTACGGTTTCCAGGTTTCTAAAACCACCACATAAAATAATAATCGTAGTCTGTGACCTCGTAGTGTCTGTGAGCACCACCCACAGTTTGGATCACAGGTTTGGTTGGATGAGTTCGAGTTCGAGACTTCGAGTTCGATGCATGGCATGGCCTGCCATCTGTCATGGTGCTGTCAATTTGTCCAAGAATTTGTCAAATGTCAAAGACCAAACGAAACTCAGCCAGTCATGCACCCACACCTACCCACACAGATTACAGATAAACACAGACTCAGATATTGCGGTCATAGAAAGTACACTGATAATGTACGTATCTTTTGGCGCTCAAATGATATTTACAGGAGGGCGGAGGGCGCTGTTGGTAAAGACGCTAATCATGGATTAACCACTGTTTAGCGAAAGCGTCAAGGTAGCCCGCGAAATTCAACGTTCTTACGTTTTTTGTAATTTCCAGGTCAGTATCATGTTGTATGTTGATTGAAATATGATTTGAGCCGCAAATCATATTTTGTATCAAATGTTTATTTATATAATTTTATTATAATCATCAAAATGATCAATACAACTCTCTAAGTTCCGCATTGAATGACTATTTCATGAAATCATGACATTTGACGATTGTGCTTATTGTATTGCTGGTTGTAATGATTATAATTATGTAAAGCCATATTTGTTACGGCCGCAAATCATATTTTAATCAACATAGAACCTCACACTGCAAAATGTAAAAAACTAAAGAAAATTTGAATTTCGCTGGCTACCTTAGCGCATGCCCCTTTAGTTAGTTAGCTCTTAACTTTTTTTAATATAAACGCTAGTTATCAGGTGATAAGTCGCGAAACGAATTATAGGTGAAATTATGCGATCGGCGCAGATCATAATCAAAATAGTCGCCGGAAAACAGAATTTTTAAGAATAGTGTTGTCGAAACCACGAGTTTAGTATCTGTCGTGACATTGAATCGGAAAAGCTGGACCATTTAGACGGGGCCAATACCCGAGACAATCCAATAATAGCATTGTGTAAATAGAGATAGTCCACTGCATTGTATTGTCCTCAAGCTAATACTGGAAGCTATTATTTGACTGGCATAGTGGATTGTCTCGCGGGTTGGCCCCGTCTAAATGGTCACAAAAGAATAATGTCTACATTTATATATGTAATAATATTTATGGTGTACTTATAACTTAGAGTATATAACACACTTATAAAGACTATTCTATCTATCTAAAATCTATGTTTATTTCAGAGGCGGCTTTACCTATGGTGCAGGGAGTGCAGCGCACATGAGCGCAGGGTCTTAGGGGGCGCCGAGCACAGCTCGCGACATCTTTTTAATCAAATCCGAAACAATAACAAAATATATTCAATAAAAAGGCAGTTTGTAGTTGGGGGGCCCCCCTAAAAATATAAAAGTAGGGTGCTAATATTTTGAGCTCGCTTCGCTCGCTTTTGCAACCTCAACATTTTCTAGAATTCTCTGCGTAAATCGACAATGTAATTCCTATTTATGTATGAATGGTCAAAAGAAAAACTGACCTATCCGGGGCGGGGTGTTTAAATTTTCGAGCTCGCTTCGCTCGCTCTTGCATCCTACATTTTCTAACTATTCTGTAAAAGTCAATAAAGTAATTCCTGTTTCTGTATATTTAAATGTTCAAACGGATTTTTTTACAATGCAGAGTGTAATTTTTTTCGATATATTCTTCTGAGCCTCGAGCTGACAACAGCAGTTGTCAACAAAGTATCAGACAGAAAACCTTATGTTTTCGAAGCACTGTGCTAAATATTTCAACGTTCATACCCGGGCGGGCAGTTTTGCCACCATTAGCCCCCAACAACACCACTGTTAGCTCGTAGAGTATATATGTTCTGTGACTATTAGTCGGCCACTGCTAGAGGGCACCAGGGTATTTATTACACACGGGCGCTACATGGGCTAGAGCCGCCTCTGGTTTATTTCATTGTGTTTTACAATAAAAATTAAATTAAAGTGAATTTAATTTTTATTGGAAAAAAGATCATCAATTTATTTTTTATAAAATAATTTTGAAGATGACATCGGTCAAACGACGGCCCTCACTGTCAGTCAATGAATTGAGTTACCCCGATTTCTGAAGTTTCGTTCAACTCTTACACTAATAACTTTATTACTCTGAGACTTATATCGACTGGTATGTTCGCGATGGCTTGGCGTCCATTGTTTTTCAGTTGAGATAGGCTCCTTGGACAGTCATTGCAAACAATTGATTTCAAATAACCTCATAAAAAAAGTCACAAGGAGCAAAATCGGGCGAGCAAGCCGGCTAGACAAGGTCGTCCTTTAAAAATCAGCCTCAAAGACAAACGCGCGCTGCTTGCTGGTCCAACGCAAGGCGCGAACGTTATTACTCTAAGGCGCGAACCGAACTGACCAGAGAGTACTTTATAACATACTGAAACTATGCGATGCGGGTAACAAAACTTCATAATTTCGTATTTCGAATGAGACGCCTCCCACCCTTTCCCAACCCCACCTTGACGCTTGGCGCGAAATACAAATCACCAAATTTCCTTTAAAAAATCATCAGACCATGGCCATGGCAGCTAATCTCAGCAGCAGGCAATCTAGCCATTTACGTGGGAGATATTTTAGTGCACAAGCGTGTGTGCAGACACAGGAGCACTCACTCTTCCCGCTCTCTCATAGTCCGATGGGACTGCAAATTGTGCTGCAATCCACAACAAATTACCGGCAATCACACACGAAAAGCTTTCCGAGGCAAGGGGGTATCACACCGCCAACTTTCAAACTGCAAGCTGATAATGAGAAATTCCTAATGGAAATTAACTAAACTAACACTTTGCCCGACCAGGGAATCGTACCCAATTACCCAGAAACCTATGCAGCAATCGCGCTTGCGACAACGAGACTTTAAAAAATAACAAAGATATTCTGCTGGGGAGTTTGTTCCGCCACTTCTCCCAGCTAACGCACTAGGAAGTGGTAAAGGGTGAACATTTTGGAGGACTGTCTAAGTAATTTTGACGGTTGAAAAGTGCTGATTCTCAGCCTAGTTTGAATAAATGACTTTGAATTTGAATTGTAGAACGATACGATTCCCACTTACAACACAAAAGTCACCATCTTGTCTCAAAATTCCAAATTCCGATGAAATACATCAGAATTTTGATTAGTATTCTCCTTAGCAAGACCTTACTCTAAGGCAAGACCTCTAAAGCAAAAGAATGCACTCGATAAGTCGATAACTCGATACAAGTATATAATACGGTTGGCAGCACTGCTAAAGGCTAGGCAGATTGATTTTTGGCAACACTACTGGTGACCGTGAACTAGTGTTTCCAGTTATAAGGATATTTCCTTTTTTAGGGTAAAAAAGACCAATATTAGAGCTTTTTTTATTTTGAGGGATTTAGGGAATTTTGCTGTAAAACTTAACTTGAGCGGTCATTTCACTTTTTCTAGAAGTTCCGTGTTCAATAACAATGTAAAATAATGAGGAAGAAAGGTTATTCAGTGTTCTCAAAAAAAGTAAAAATAGACAAAACAAATAATAGCCTCTCGGCTTGCGTAATCAAAACTGAGTGCCATGTTAAATGCAGCGAAAAATTTAAAAAGTAATGCTTCGGCTTCCGATCTTGTATATTTATAGGTATACTTATGTTTTGTTTGTAGGTATTTTATGTTATTATTTATGTGGAATGATGACATCTTGAAGATTTTTTAGGGTAGTTTAGGGATAATTCATTAAATAAATGGGGAAAAACTAAAAACGTAAATGGAAACACTGCTGTGAGCAACCGTGACGTGAGTGATCCGCCATTGACGATTGTTGAAGTAAATTATTGTTGTGGTTGTGTAAATAATCTTAGTTTTGAGATAATTAACTTCGCAGATCGATCTGTGTTAGGAAATTGTGACTTCTGATTTACTGTTTTTCGTGACCATGTCTTCTATGGATATTGATCTGTAATTGTACATTGCTTTGGTGTTTAATACTATACATTTTTGTGGGACAAGTGAAGTGACGCGATCCCCTTGTATTAGGGCAAAACAAGCTAAAAATAATTTGCATCCGTTCAGCAATTTGGTAGATCTATTTTTTCTTCTTATTTGTGATGTTCCCGCATTCCATCAGCGCGGAAGAAGAACAGAAGACGAAACTGATTCCGAGTGTAAATTTGCTACACTCAAAGAGAAAAGGAATATTCATACACCCCTCGGCTATGTACAGAAATAGTGTTCAGTGCTGCACTATAATACAGGCACCGTTTACCACAAGTAATTTTAGTGGGTAAACTGAGGGAGACTTAACATTAGAGAAAATGAAACTTCTAGAGAGTGGCCGCTTAGAGGCGTTAAGCAGAGCTCTCTCGATCTTGAATGGAGATAGTGCCGTTCAGGGTCGTGTGGAAAGCTACAGCTGCAAAATGGCTGGGGCTGAGAAGTCTTTCTATAAAAGATTCACAGCTATTGGAGAAACAACACTCGAAGCATTGTCACCACCAGAGAGTGTTATGTACAGGTAAAAAATTGATTGTTTTTTTTCTTCAGCTATTATGTGGACAAACATATTAATTTCTTATTTTAAATCTACAGCCGAAGTTTGTCTGGTGATGAAGACGGTGTCCTCTGTGATACCATATCTCGTAAAACTTTGTTTTACTTGATTGCTACACTGAATGCTGCTTTTCCAGATTATGATTTTTCAATGGCAAAGGTAAGTGAATAAATTTTATTTGAGCGCAGAATACTAGAATACTGCATTTAGTGCTAAACTTATTGAAAACTTTATTCTGTCTCTGTCCTCCCCACACAATTGACAGAACAGTACACACAATTTTTTTTTAAATTTGTTTAGCACTAAACAAATTGAATGATTGATTTGTAGAGCAAGCGAGCCTCTACTTAAAAAATCTTCACAAATGCCTTTATTGTATGTAATTATTACAATTGATGCAAAATCAATCAATGAACACCAGATTTAACATATATTTTTTTACTTGGCTTATTCTGCCCCACTCCTGGACAAAGGCGTCCCCAAGTCCTTCCAGGAATTTACTAAATATCTTTAAATTATAATTTAAAGATAATATGCAAGTTTTGTAAGTGCTTGAGATCTATCAATCTCACCTGACAGAGTTACAAGGAACCGATTTATGTTTGATTTGATGGCTACTGCAAAATCCCGACATGTCAGATCTAGACAGTATTATTGCATGCATGTTGTCATCAATAGTTCAGTAGAACGAGAAGCAATGGCTCACTACGGATGGTACTTGTGTATTATTGGGAAAAGAACAATTTGATACAGTTATTATGAGTAGGTATGTGGTTTCTTAGCTATGCTAGACATGAAATTTATCAGAAATAACCCCCAGCTTGTGGATTACAGTTGTTTAATCTATGAATAAATCAAATTTTTGTTCAGACAAACCCAAAAAATCACTCAACATGGGAATTATTTTCCATTAAAAAAATTGAAACTAAAAGAGTTTCAAAATGTCATGCCATGCCAGGATATCTTTTGGTCGAATTCCAGGAACACCTACCAGTCAGACGTGATCTGCAGTGGCCTATACAGAAAGTCATAACATCTGGAAAAATTCAGCTGGCGACAATTTTGGTCAAATCCCTGGTCTGCGCCGGTCATACTGTTCGGCAGCGAACAATCGCTTATTGATTTAGGTACCTACTTACTGCCGGTTATTCTAGCTCCCATGGCTGCTTTGGGTCTTTCAAGTACTAACTTGTTAATTTTGACCCGGCAAGCTTCTTGTAAAAAACAATAAAAATCGCCGTCAGTTGAATTTTTCTGGGTGTAAAGATAGGTAATAGGTAATACGGGCTGGTATCCGCAACTCCACGACTAAGCGCGTATTTTGCGTACGGGTGGGAAAATTGGTTATTCGATCCACCCCAGCTCCACAAAGAAGGCCAGCAACGCCTTGGTGTCCCTGACAATCTCACATAGGGTACCTGGGTTACCGAAGTACTTTGCCCTGTATGTGGCGACCACCGGGCAGTATAACAGCACATGGGCTGCTGTCTCGTCGTCCTCCATGCAGGCTCTGCACAGCGGACTGTCTGTGACTCCTATGACAAAGAGGTGTTTATTAAATGACCCATGGCCAGTTACAGCTGCTGTAATTTGTTCTTCGACTATCGAAACAACAGCTACGTACAGTACGTAGCTGTTGTTTCGATAGTCGAAGAAACTGTTTCGTGAGGCGGCCATCAATTGTAGGGAGTGCCTCCTTGGCCTGCCTACACTCACCGTGGTCCGACCATAGTTTGTGATGTTGGTCCCTGGTTCGTTTCCTTACCAGAGTGCGTAGGTACCCGAAGGGGAGTGGCGCAATGGGTTCAGGGGTAATGACGCAGCCGACGAACTTGCCAGAAGGGGATCCAGCATGGCACCAGTGGGGTGGTGCCATGCTCGATCCCCTTCTGGCAAGTTCGTCGGCTGCGTCATTACCCCGCGAACCGCTGTGTCCTTTGATCCATTGAATAGTAATATTATTGAGGCTACCCACCTGGTTAAGGCGCTGGTGGCACTCGTATATCAGCCCAGAGTCAACAGTGTAGCTGTTTAGCGCTTGCAGAACAGCCATGCTGTCTGAGAGTATACGTATCGAGTAGTCCTTAACTTTCCTGGCCATGATGGCTAAAGCGGCAAGGGATATACCCATGCATTCGGCCTGGAATACTGTATTGTGGACTCCCAACGGTGTGGCTATATGTATGTTGAAGTCCTCAGAGAAGATTCCAGCACCTGTGCCACTACCTGTTTTGGATCCATCAGTGAAGATTCGCAGTTCTGCGGGGCGCAGCCCCTCGCATTTGCGATCCTCATGAAGTTGGATTCTGTATTTTTTATCGAAGATAAATTGTTTGGGTATCCGATCATTAATGGCTTTCGTGATAGGGAACTCATTATTGAGTCCCTCAAGCAGCACGGTGTGTTGTGTGTCTCTCTTACCCCAGAGATTGATTGCATTAAGACGTACCGCTGCCATTGTCGCTTCCTGCTGTATAAACAGGTGGAGCGGGGGCAGTCCCAGCATGGCTTCGATTGCTGCAGTCGGAGTAGTCCTCATGCAGCCCGTGGTCGCCACGCAGGCTAGTCTTTGCATGCGTTGTAGTTTGTTAGAAGCTGTAACCAGCTGGGTGTAAAGATGCAGCTGACTATGTTTTGTGAGTTGAAGATGATCCCATAAGGTTTTGGCGCGGTATGAAATTACTTTTTTTATCAGTTTTTTTACGGGTGCGTCGACTGACTCTCATTTTGTATAACCGCCCCAGCTTCGCACGGTTGCAGCTTTACAGCTTCACCAAACATCGAGATTTCTTTATATACATAAGTTTAATATTAATGTGTTACACACATAAACCATCTGGAATAAATTCACTAAATGATAGTGAAAACCGCATCTAAATCCGTTGCGAAGTTTAGAACAACGCGGTCACACGGACAGAGGTAGTAAAATTTTATTGGTCTCTAAAATACATTGCAAAATATAGTTTTAAATAATTTAGAAGCGTTTTTTCAATTTTGTATATGTGTATCATGAAGGGAGCCGTTTATTATGGTATTATGATGTGTGTTTGACTTGAAAGAGCATGGCAGTTGAGAGTATGTCATCTCACTCAAATGTCTCTGATGGCGGCGCGTGTGTTGGATCATTCGGTTCTCTTCGATATGGTTGAGCTGGATGGTACTGATCCACGCGTCACGTTCGTGAACGGGCGTTTTCGTCGTTGAGACTGGTCATCTCTTTACTGTTAGGGTTTATCTTTACTCTTATATTTTGAACTAGTTTTCGCGTAAAGTTCGGAAATTATTCCATAGGAACGGACTACCGGGATTCATAGCCTTATGCCTGTCATCCAAATTAACCGTTACGGCATGAAAAGGTAACAAACAGGCAGATAATTAATTCAAATAAGCTTTTCATTCAATAATAATCAAGTATTACAACCCTATGAATTGGCACGCGATGATGGCAAGAAACGGAACCCAATTTTTTTTTTATAGAGTTCCGTAGCTCTAAAGGAACCCTTATTTATAGGATGAGTTCGTTGTCTCTCAAGACCCATTTTTACCCGACTACGGTGAAGGAAAAAGGAGGGTCATGATTTTGACCGGTATGTATGTTCATTTGTTACATCATAACTTCTAAACTGCTCATCATAATTTGACAAATGAGGTTTCGTTGGAAGGGTTTTGATCGTCTGCTGGTTAAAGGCTATGTGACGTCAGAAAATTGGTAATTTTTATTTATATATCAACTACAAACTTAAGTTTGTTCTTCAATCTGCCTTGAAGTACCTAACATTTAGTTTGTATTTCATTAAAATCCATCCACTCTACAGTAACAAGTATTTTTTTCAACTGAAAAGTTAAGTTTGGCCTTCAATCCGGAATTGGAAATTCGGGCCGCCAGCGAGCACAGCTTTTCCGTAGTCAACAAAGAACCCTTATAATTTCGCCATGTCCGTCTGTCCGGGCTTCGCTCAGAGACAGTTAGTACTATTATGAGTTTAAAGCATTTTTGGATTCAGGGATCCGTTTGCAAAATATTAAGCTTTAAAGTGCACATTTTTTTAGAGTCAAGTGCCGCCAGCTAATTGGCTGGTTCTGGATATGTGGTACAGCAGTAGTATATGTATATAACGAAATTAAAAGGAAAACTCACAGCTAAGTAAGCTCTACAAGTTAACGAAGAATCGAGTTGAAAAAAACATGTTCTTCCATACATTCCGTAGGAGAACATATTTTTCAACTACGTGTTGAGTGGTTAGCTTGCTTGTTCTGTACTGGATGCCTACCACGAGCTCTTAGCGCGATCCATTTTAGGACCTAAACTGAACTGTTCTTCTAATTCGTACCATGACGTCAGTTTAACGATTCAATTTAGGCCATGCCATGTGACAGCGATTGTCCCAAACTGAGTCGCAAGTTTTGGTTTCATTCATTCTTGTTTGGTACCATGACGTCCTTATAGTAGCTCAGCTGAAACGCTCAACTGTCAAAATAAGCGATTCATTATAAGTTACTATTTCTCTAACCTAAACTGAAACGTTTGGTGCATTATTGACGAAAATAAAGTTTTTTAGTGCTATTTTAGTGGAATTTTACAAAAACCGATGTAAGTGCGCTTTAATCTTTATTATAAAGTCTAAAATACCTATTTTACATGCCTTGTTTTACCGCATTTGTTTATCTCTAACAGATGTTTGATGAACTACTTTTATTTGAGTTTTTGAGGAAGATTCTGCTGCGGATTTAGAGAACAAGGTAGATAACCTAACATAACTTCTTATCTCTTGAGTTTACTTAATTCTTAAAACCTATGTTTTTGTTAGTAAGAAAAGATTTGAGAAACTACTTATATCCATTTTTTACAACTATAAGGTTTATTAACCATAATAAGTGTACCTACAATAATATTGTTGTAATATTGTTTTAAGGTTTTGACTGCATTGTCATTCTATGCCACAGGGTCTTATCAAAGACCAATTGGAGATATGGGTGGTCATTCCGTGGCACAACATCAGTATTGTCTCAAATAAACACGGCGTTAAATTCTCCCGTTTCAAGCGCGGTTCAGCCACAAATTGCGATCTTTCATTCACTTTTAACGATCCAAATTCCGCTGAGCGTATTGGACGTCATGGTACGACTTTGAAGCGATGCAGTTTAAGAACCTAAACTGAAATGCCTTGCTTTTGAATCGTTTTTAATTAGATCATGGTAGGCGTCCTGAACTCACGCAACGCGTCGTACGTCCAGGCAGTAATAGGACTCGCCCATCAAGGAGCGCTGTCCCAAATTAGACGCATTATTAATTTATTATACATAAAACAAAAGGTATTTTAATTAAACACGTATACCAAAATATCAATAATTAAATTATCTTTAAAATGGTGAAAGTTCCCTATAAATACGCTTTATAGATTTTGCATGATTTTCAGTTTTTTATCCGCGTTACACTTATAACTTTACAAATTAATTTCACTAAGTGTGTAATTAAAAACATAATCGAAAATATTCATATATTAAGTTATTAATAAAATACTCTAATTTAACATATATTTTTTTCCAAATCTCTAACACTACTTGTTTAGACGGGATCTTCAGTATAAAATAATTAAAGGTCTGTTATCGTCGCCTTTTAAGAATACTTTAAAATATATCACAGATTCAAATTACGGCGGGCGGGCGCAGCATTAAGAGTCAATGACCTTTTCCTCGCCTATTAGGTATGTAATCCCGGTAGTACGTTCCCATGGGATATTTTCCGATATCCACGCGGGCGAAGCCGTGGGCAAAAGTTAGTCATACATAAAAACAACAACTATTCGTTTAATAGTCAGTATTATCGTAACAGAACAGGAGGAACAGTGTTAGATTACAGTGTGTAAAAGTTTTTATTTGTTTTTGAAAATATGTATTGTTTCATTTTTGTACTACATATTGTGGATTTGTGGCTAATGACTATTCTAATACATGCCCATATTCTAGAAATTTCTATGAATAACTTTGAACCTATGACTTTGTTCAATTTCACAGAGCAGTGAATTCAGTGCGGAGCCATCACTTAGTTGGGTACAAACCGCAGTGGATGCGGCCTTGTCGGCAGTAGGCGGCGTGCGCTGGCGTCAGCTGCGGCCGACCCTGTGGACTGCCGTCGATGAGGAGGTGGTGTTGCCTGAGTGTCGCATATACAGCTACAACCCGGATCTGGCCAGTGACCCTTTTGGAGAACCAGGCTGTCTGTGGGCATTCAACTATTTCTTTTACAACAGAAAGTTGAAACGGATTGTCTTTTTCACATGTAGAGCGATGAGGTACCTAAGTAATTTGTTGTAAAACAAGCATTTTCATTAGCATAAAACTAATTCAATCAGCACTTAATATTGATACTTATCTGGTTTTCAGCCCTGTGTGTGCTGTCGACTCTGGCGTCGATTTTGCTATGGATGAAGATGACGAATACAACTAAATGAAGAAAAAGGTATACTTCCATAATAGTCGTAAGACACTCAAACATAATTATTTAGGTTTTAAACTATTTAGCACAGTAAATCTACACACCTATTAACAATCATCCGTTATGCTGCCGAATCCACATTGTAAGGTTCGTTACGAAGTGGTAACAGTTATGGTAGAAACTGTTTGAGTGGTAAATAAATTATTATTATGTATTACGCAACGTAACGTAAGTGCTATTATAAAATACACTTTGGGTGATTAATTAAAAAAGGAAACCATTAGTAAAAACCTTACAATGTCAATTCCGCAGCATAGGGAATGTTTGTGAATAGGTTTGCTGAACCCATTTATAGTCTATATTTATTTGTTTAAAAATCAACTTGACATGTCAAATATAGAAAATATCAAAGTCAGGGCAAAAGTTTTTTTAATGCTTTTGGTTGCTGTACGTACCTATGTCAATTTTATGTTTTTTTGTCCAAGTAATTGGCTTTTTGTCTATGGGGACCGCAGATTAACAATTATGAGTTGGCCGACTAAATCGCAGAGTATAGAAAGAAAGAAAGAAAGAAAGAAAATGCGTTTATTGGCATTACATTAGCAGAAAAATACACCTTATATCTAAAAAAAAAACAGAAAACAATACCAATACCAATATACCAATACCAATAGGTATAGTGACATAATTATGCTAGCCTGCACATCTTGTCCAACTAAATCGGTATCTGTATCTTAGTAAGTTACTATAGTTGGCCAACTCTCTCGATACGAACTTGGGATGACTTGGTGAATACTTACCATCACAGGGAACTCCTAATGGGGAAGAAAACTCAAAGCTATGAACAGGTGGCTGTGGCTGCTACCTCTTGACTATATAATTATATAATATCGCACTGTCAGTTTTATCTCTCAATATATACAGCAGGAACATGTGTTTTTTTATGTTAACAAACAATGTATTCAAACAGTATGTGAACTGTTCTTCAATTTTAAGCTACACTAAAGCTCATTATCTATATCTATACATAGTATAAAACAAAGTCGCTTCGCGCTGTCTGTCCATAAGTATGCTTAGATCTTTAAAACTACCGAACGGTTTTCACCAATGGACGATGTGATTCATGCGGAAGGTTTTTGTGTATAATACATTAAGGTTTTGTGTAAATTGGCTGAAATATAACATTTATTGTCCAAGCTGTCGGAAAAAATCATGCCGACTGGGAGCTTTACTGGCGTGCGCCGCGTAAGCCGTAAGAGATACATCAAATTTATGTTTTACAGAATTGTATATCTTAAAAAGTTCAAAAATAAAGTCCGCGCTAGCATATTATTATGTCTATCTTCTAAGGATGACCTACAGTAACCACTTTTATCTTTCAGAATTTGATAAAAATCTCATTGTTATTTCCAAAGCTATTTTGACCGGTATTTTAGTTATCCTTATCCAATAAAATATGTTATTTAAATTGGGCATTTAATTTAGATTGAAATATGGCTTGACATCATATCATTAAAATGAATTCTTTAAAAATATCACAGATTCAAAATTACGCGTGACAAAATAATTATGCTTGCCGACAACGCGGGCGCAGCGGTAGGAATCAACGACTTTTCCTCGGATATTAAATATGATCTAACTAATCCCGGTAGTATGTACCCGTGGGATATTTTCTTACATCCACGCGGGCGAAGCCGCGGGCAAAAGCTAGTGAGGTTATAAAGCAAATCTGGTCAGCCGGTATATAAAGCCTATTTTCTTGATAATAATAGAAGCCAAGTACCTTAAGTTATAGATAGCTTTCATACCTACTTATCCATGATTTTATTGAGGCTATAAATTGCGTACTTCTCAATCCCATCCCTTTTTTAAATCATTAGGAAGTGAATGATTTCAACCGATTACAACACAACCTTTCTTTAAAAAAAAAAAACCGTTCAGATGCCGTCCAATGTTTTTTGTAAACAAGTTTTGTATGTTATTTGACACACATATTTTCTGTGGTTCAATAGATATTAGCGACATCCATGGCAAAAGTTGTCTGTTTTCTTCCCCATTGCTTGCCAACCAGTAAATAAAAAAAATACATGCAGAGAATATTTTTAAACAGAGAAGATACAGTCCACTTTCAATAGATAATATAATCAATTTTCAATATAGGTACTGTTCGAAAATGTATAGTATGTTATTATGTATTTTTATTTTGTTTAATGTGTTCACTTATGCTTGATCATCATTTGTCCACTATTGAGATCATGCTAAGTGGGAAAAGTATAATTCAAATGATTGGAGGTAAATTAATTTATTTATTTGTTAAGCTCTAACAAACATTTGGAATGATGATGAGAACAAATCAAAACGTTTTATGACCATTCGTTTTTTAATGTATATATGCATGTATAATTTAATTATATATTGACAGGCAATGGTATTATACTAAAATATCTACCATTGGCTGCCACGTTAATCACAAACATACCGCTCCTATCTAGAATTACCTAACAGTATATACTATAATAGTATGTAAAGAAAGTATCTATGTATTCTAATGTTATTGTTTGTTAGAAAACTTAAGCCTCATAAAAGCCAGCAAGTAATTAATAAATTATTCTATGATACAGATTGGAAACAACGAAAACCCGGAAAACCTTTCTCAAATCTTAAAAAGAAAATATAGCTCAAACATTGATATTTATAATATTAAAAATCAAATATATTAATAAAAAAATAAAAAAAAACAATTAATTGATATTATTTGTGGGATAAAAGAATATTAAACTTCTAGATTCCTCTTCTTGAAAGTTTTGTTCAGTTGCGGAATGGGTGCAGGGAAATACACATGTGCACGATGATTGACTATTTTCAAAGAACATTCTGCTTCACTACGGAAGTGATGGGACAGAGACATGAAATATCGACAATAGATATCGATAAATTTTTTAAAACTTATTGAGAATAATGAAAATTATTTACTAATTATTTGATTGATTTTCCTACTTTGTTACACATTTTTTTAAGTATGTATCTTAGACTTTTGTCATAGGCGAAAACCTGTAAATCGTTTGTGTCGTTTATATGAAAAATTAACAGTGTTAATCGACTTTTCTCCTGAAACAAAGGCACAGAGATGATGATGAATTGACTTTTGTTCATGGTGCCTGACGAATTTTAGTTTTGTAAATCATACAGTCTGTTTTTATAAAAACATGATGTGAATTTTGAAATTGTCTATCTTTGAAACATTGTGTTACAAAACGTATTGCTAATTTCTATGTATGATTTATTTACAATTATGAAACATATACAATTAGTAGCATTTTGAGAACCTTCACACCAAACGCAGTGCGGTGCGTGCGCAAGATCTGTTCCGATGTGCATTGTCCTACTATGTTACGGCGTTGCTTATAAAGTCTGTTGTCATCTGAACACGCATTTTCAATTAAAATTTTATAATTTATTAGTAGCATCTCTTTTTTTACTAGCCATTATTTTCCCACTGCTGGGCAAAAGCGCCTCCCTACTGCCTTTCGAACTCTCTCTGTCCAAAACTGCCAAGCTGTAACTCTTACGCGACTTTTTTTGTTTTGGTGTGCAGTGTATCCTAGATATGTATATCTCCACCTGTGTATTCGTTGTTGTACGAACTAAGCGTATCTTATTCAGGCCCGGCTTAGAGACCCAGGGCCACAAGCCATTTTGGAAATTTAGTAAATAAAATGCACTAGTACTTACAGGAAATTCTAAACAATTTTTTTTTTTCTACTGGTTTTCTTCTGATTTTAATTAAATTATATAAATGAACATTAGAAATAATGCAGTTTCTGCTAAGTATGTCACTATAGTCAAGCTAACTGGTCGGGGTAGCTGGGGCCCCTAGGCCAGTGCCTTGTATGCCTAGGCGTAAATCCGGGGCTGATCTTATTCAATGCTTATTCATTATGCTCAGACGAAAGAATAAAATTGTTGGTTTCGCACTTATCGATATCCTCCTTAGGTACATCATGAAATTACAACAATCCATCATTTGTCTGAGCTCTCCGACTTATTTATTTTGACACGTTTTCAGAAATAGTATTTAAGTAAGTACTATTTTAATTTTATTAGATATGGAAAAATTGTGTAGTTTTATTGCTTAAGTCCTCTTGTATCAATCTACATAATGTATGTACCTATTCTAAGAATGTAAAATAGAAAGTTGGGAGATAACATAACAGGTTGATTATTATTTTATACGCATTATCTGCACTTCAGGCATTCGCCGACTATTTGCACATATTAACTAACCCATAGAATTTAATAAATGTTTTAATGACTACGACTAGGCATAAATAATGTACGATTTCCACCGACGTGATAAAGGGAATACTCGTAGAAGTGTCATTTAAAGAATTAAATATAATATTTTCTTGGAATTTACACAGTTTGGAACTCGGACCGATCCGTACACAAGCGCGGTAGCCGGTCGGCTCATCGCGTACGCGGGAGGTTGCGGCTGCTGTCGCATTTGGTCTGTTCCGTTCGGCTACGGCCGCGTACGCTCGGGTGCTATCGCCTGCCGGCAGATGCGGGTGACCGCGTATCGCGCACGCCCTTATGTTCCAGCTGATTTTAGCAGTCGGGCGGACGCAGTCTGCTTCCGCCGCGTTCAGGCGCCTCCCGGCCGGTGGAAATGGTACTTAAGGGTCGCCAAACTAGGAGTGGGCGATTCAAATCGCATATAGGTACGTATTCCTCGTCGTTTGGTGGCCAAACGACTAGGTTCTTTAATCGCCATTAATTTGTCTAAGACGGCCATGACGGCCCAAGATATTAATGAGAGTTTAACACTGTTTTTGTTTAAGTATTTAAAAAAAACTTAGACATAACCGTGAATTAATTTAGGTAGTATAAACAATATTAAGTTACTTCTTTCTTATTAATAAACTCAAAAGCGTTTATTGGTTTGGAATCGTTTATTGATGAGACGATTATTGTTTTTGCTTCATGTTTGAAATTTTTATGTATTTTTAATAAAAAACGACATTGGACAAAAGTTGTAAAAAATTAAAATTTATTGTGAAAAAGGCCCCTTTCTTTTCATTTTCCACACAACATTCCTTTCCAGGAATAAATCCTCACCTGCAGCACAGATGAATACAGATAGGACACTCCGTAATCTGTGATGAAACTACAAGTTCGCCGGCGGGTCAGTCTTGCTGGGCCAATTACGAGGGGTGTTCAATAAATAGTGAGAATGCGATACATTCTCCTTGGAAAGAAAAAAAAAAAAAAATACTGGCAGGCATAGCCCAGACATTAGTTAAGATGATAATAAAAAAAGCAATTAATTCTCTTTTGTTTTTTAAAAGTAGAAGTCTATTGTTTGCGTCGTTTCGGAACGTGTTCTTAAAAATGGATAAAATAGAAGTTCGCGCGGTAATAAAATATCTCTGCTTGAAAAATTTTACTACGGAGCAGGTAAATCAAGCAACATTAGGGGTTCATGCTCCTCCATATTCTACGGTTGCGCGTTGGTGTGCTGAGTTCAAGCGAGGAAGAACTTCCACTAACGACGACCCACGAACGGGACGCCCCATATCGGCAGTGACTGAACAAATGATTAAAAAAGTTGAAAATATTGTCTTGGCGGATCGTCGTGTTACTGTTCGTTTTATAGCTGAAGAAGTAAAGATTTCGATAGGAAGTGTCCATAATATTATAAACGACCATTTGGGTATGAAAAAAGTGTCAGCGCGCTGGGTGCCCAGAATGCTTTCTGACGCGCAGAAACAAACTCGACTGAGAATTTCACAAAGCTGTTTGGATTTGTTACAACAAGATCCTGACCGATTTTTGGCTCGATTCATAACTATGGACGAAACATGGCTTCACCATTATGACCCGGAAACGAAACAACAGTCCATGACTTGGAAGCGACCGTCATCTGGTTACATCAGTTACATCGGTTACATACAGGCGATTACAACCGCCGGAAAGATCATGGGCTCTCTTTTCTGGGACAGCCAAGGGGTGGTAATGATCGAATATCTTAATCATGGAGCCACTATTACGGGGACTATGTACGCAGGACAAGTAACAAAGTTGCGTGAGAAAATACGCAAGAAACGGCGTGGCAAACTCGCTAAAGTTGTTTTGTTTCACCAAGATAACGCCCCTGCGCACAAGTCCAGAGTTGCGATGGCTGCCTTTCAAGAAGCTGGCTTCGAATTGATGGAACATCCTCCATATTCACCGGACCTTGCTCCTAGTGATTCTACCTATTTCCGCGCTTAAAGGAACATCTCAGGGCCAGAAATTCGAAGATGATGACGGAGTAGTCGCCGACGTAAATGATTTTTTAAGGGATCAGGAAGAATATTTTTTTAGAAAGGGAATTTTAGGATTAGAGAAAAGATATACAAAGTGTATAAGCGCCTCAGAGATGTCAGCACAACTGACGGGGTCCGCTAGGACCGATGCCTGCCGGGGTCGCTGGAAAGTCCGAAAGGGATACCGTGGCCCCTGGTAACGTACAGGCAACTGAAGGAACACGGGTGGAATTTAGCCAGTAAGAGTCTGACATGCCCTCCCGCTCCGCCCAGAGAGGGAGCAGTTATATGATAATTTCCTGCCCAAAAAAAAAAAAGCCCCTCGCCCACGGTAACTTTTTGTAGCGATGTTGTCGCGCGTTTTGTAAACGGGCTTCTGCATCGCTACTATCGCGCGTTAGTCGCGTTTGCAACGTGCGACAGAAACGATCCAAACGCGCGGCTGTATCGATGCTAACGCGCGACCGTTTCTGACGACATCGGGAGAACGGTGGGAGCATAGAAATATAAATAACAGGAGAAGTGGCATGGGGGCGTGTCTGTGTCCGCGCATCTTGACCACAATGGTCATGCCTCAGGCAAATGGCCGTTTCCGCTAACTAGTGCGCTTTCGAACGCGATCGTGATAGCATTTAAGAATACCGTGTTGTTCAGTGGTTTCTTGTAAAAATCGAAGCTAAACTATAAACTTTATAAATCGTAGAACCACTTTTCATAAATCAGCACAAGTATTTTGCTATATTTGTGTTGAAAATCATGAAAAACCACAAATCGGAAAATATTTCTTGCCTTTACTACGTTATTTTTGTTTTCATATATCACAGCGACTGTACTTTTATTGTGGTAAATACATTGCTTCTTTACCACTACCAAAGTATGTTGCTAAGTAACTGGACAAGCAATGTAAAAATTACAAAACGATATTTGCTTTAAGCGGTTGCATCGTTAGTACGGCCGCATCGTCTTGCGACGGATTAGTGATGTGGTTGTGCAGATCCACTAACGTAGGCTATCGACAATAATGTCGATTGTCGTATGAATTTATATTACTATTAAAGTTTATTCTTCAATTTGTCAACAGTTATAGCCTGATTGGAAGACCGATGTGAAATCTTGTTTTATACACATTTAGATTTTCTCATAATGTTGTTTTTTTTTTTGGTTTACTTTTTATTTCTGTTTTTTAC
The DNA here is from genome assembly GCA_916701695.1 of Agrochola macilenta. Classification (NCBI taxonomy): domain Eukaryota; kingdom Metazoa; phylum Arthropoda; class Insecta; order Lepidoptera; family Noctuidae; genus Agrochola; species Agrochola macilenta. Next base: position 7,848,029 of record OU753559.1, on the reverse strand, counting down.
TTACTTATTGTTTATTTATATCATCTTATTATATGTATATCGTTTTTTATTTATAATTTTTTCAGCAACTTCCAAAAATGTTAATACAATAATAAATGGGAGAATCGATAAGTTTCCGATTTAGTCAATCACTAGCGTATATGTAAAATAAATGGCTTTTGCACAGCACAACGATAGCGAACGATGTTTTCGTGTGGGTGAGTTGTACGGTGCATGGTAAATGCACGCTGTGTTTGATGGGATAAGGTTTATAATTGATTGTGTAGTACGTTCTGATTTGTAAATTGCAAGTGTGAGCGGGACCTCGTATTTATTGGGTTTACTGATCGCATGTGTAGTTGTAGGCTAGAGAGTGGGGATAAATCGAAGACATTGGGTTTCGATACATTTTCAACTACCGGGCATATCTCCTTCTTTCTTATATCTATGGGTGGGAGGGATGTTGGGGAATGTGCCCTGAAGTGCGACAACATCGCGATAGTAGCGATACAAAATCTGGGCGAAGGTACACAGCCAGCGACAGCATCGCGGATGTATCCAAACACATGCGCGACAGCATCGCTAGAAAGTCGCCGTGGGCCCTCGCCCACGAGGCCTCGCCTCTAACGTACTCAGAAGATCTAAGAGTCACGCGATAGAAAGACAGGCTATAGATAAATATAACTGTAGGTGATTAGCGCTGTGCGACCTGAATTTCATTTTATTGTGTCGTAGCAAGATTCGCTTTTTATTTAAATGATTTTGCGGAGTATCCCATCTGTATCAGTCTGTGCCTGCAGCAAGACCGTCTCGGCGCCAGGTACGATGGTAGGTACCTACATAAAATTTACCGAACCACCCGTACCGTCTGAATGGACCCCAAATGGACGTGGGCGGAGATATGAGTTTTTTTGACGAGGAAGCCGGATCAAATTGCGGTTGCATTGAAGTTTATACCCTATTTATTCAATAAAAAAATTATGCCATCCGAATCACGTGGGCAGTTTTCGCACTCGCGAATTTAGAAAAAAAAAAGTTATGGAGGCAAGAACCTCTCCAAAATTGGGGAGCTTGTTTATTGGTACCACTATATTATGTTGTATAAAATGCCATCCGATTCTGCTTGGCAGTTTCTCAGAAACAAACCTTCAAATTTGCCAAAAAAACTCCCTTCGATTTTTTTTTACAATCCTAAAAATTAATTGTCTAATTATATAATACAAAGTTGGGCCCAAAACACAATAATAATACAAAGTTGGGCACAAAATACACCAGCGAAAAAAAATGTCCTATCCTGGTCTCTACGACCATTCCGTCAGCTGTTTTTTAAAGTTGAAAAATCTAGTTACCTTGAAGGCATCTATCGCGTCTGGGAGGAGTATTTTAGTGATGGAGCCTGTTTCGCCGTTCTTGTATCTTCGGTTCCACTCGTCGAGCGACCCCGTACGGATTGCCACTTGACGCAATGAAACCAGGCAACGGTCATAGACTGGTTTCTTTTTCAACTTGAGTGTAGCCTCTTTCGCAAGGTGGTGTGCGCGTCCTTTGTCCTCCAGCCTCTAGCCCTGCGTGAGCTTTTACCCAGAACAAGGCAACATAATTATGCTTCTGGGAAAAGCCCAGCCAGCATCAGGGATGTGTTCAACGAAACGGTGCTGTAGGATTTGCAGACCTTTTGGGCCAATACTCATTGGACGGTATGACCGTGAACTAAGAAGATTGGAGTGCAGATGCATTTTCTGCACTCCAATCTTCTTAGTTGCCGGCGCCCAGGCGGTTGCCGCATGCGTCACCACCGACGCCACCGCTGTCGTGTAAATGCTCCGTATGACCTCCGGGTACAGCCCCCAGCTCACTTTGACCGCTCGAGATAGCTTTTTGTAGATTCTACTCACATTAGTGGCGTGGATGTTGAATGTGAGCTGATTGTAGATACTTAGTATTTTTATTTCGTTAGACATGGTAGGTAATGTTGACCCCGCCCATGCTCCGGAATGGGGCACATACTTTAGCTTCTTGATGAATACCATTGCACAGGCATTGTGGTGCAAACTTCAGCTTATTTCGGATGGCCCCATTTCCGAATATACTCGAAGGCGGCATTGGCCTGTCTTTGAACCTCCAATGCTCGATTACCGTCGAAGATCATGACCACATCGTCGACGAAAGCCTGGCAGTGATCTCCCCTTTCTTGCGGCTCTTTTAGCAGAAGGTCCAGAAGTAAATTCCTGAGGATTGTATTCCCTTTATACCTGCACCATCCCATCACCCCGCCCCGCCCGCCGCGCCAGTTAGTTAGGTTTTTAACGTGTCCTTCACCACCCAATCCTCACCTTTGAAAACTTCATGAAAATCTATTTTGAGAACGCCAAAAAATAGTCAAGGAATAGTCATAAATAGTCACCAAGGTTAAAAAAATAGTCGCATTATGATTCCGAAGATACAGCTATAAGTTGGTGAGGATTGTGGGGTGAACGTCTCCACACAATCCTCACCTCAGTGCAAGCAAACGGCTGGGAGTACCGACTTGGTTTCAATTCCAAAAAATAGTCATAACGCTATGCCAAATCCCGAAAATAGTCATTAAGGGATTCCAGAGATATAAAGGGGTCTTGGTGAAGATTGGAGGTGAGGTGGAGAGCCTTTCTCGCCACAATCCTCACCTGATTACCGCGGAACGCCTAGGTTTTTTAATTTTAATTTGGTGTCAAAAAATAGTCAAGAAATAGTTGTCTCCAACTATGAAAATTTCGACCTGGTTTACTATGTAGAAGTATGTTAAACTTCCACGTAAACTTCTACATACATTTTCGAATCAAGTACATTCGGGCACAAAATTATTAAGTACGTATTTTAGTGGTCACCTTATTTTTTGGTAGATATTTGAAGTATGTGTTATATGTCGGGATTTCCAGTCCATCTCTACCCTAAAGGTGCTCTTCAATAGTCTTGTGAGAAGTCTACTGGACTATGCATCTCCAGTTTGGAACCCTACTTACTGTGTTCACGTAAACAGGATTGAACGTATCCAAAGAAGTTTCACCAGATACCTTCGTTTTAGAAGCTCTAGCTGTCCACGAGTTTCTTCCTATGGTCAAAGGCTCAGTCATTTTAAAATATTTTCTTTTGAACACCGAAGAGACGTGACAGACCAGATCCTTCTTTACAAAATCGTTAACGGTTTACTCAATGTTCCCGATCTTTTGGCAGAATTAAGTATAGCTGTACCTCGACAGAAAACTATTCGATCTGGTCGCGAGACCATTACCTTTGCCACAACTGCAAGTCGTACTAACCTTGGCGGCACCGCACCCATGAACCGTCTAATAGGAAATTATAATAAAATCGCTACACGAACCAATAGCATAGACATATTCTCTAACCCTTTTCGTCAATTCCGTACGAGACTTTTAACCAGCTCGGAGTCTCAAGACCTCTGTGCGACACAAGCCGCCTATTAATAAAATTGTATACACTTCCATTTCCTTCTTTTTAGGTCTTTTTTGTTATTTAATTAAACATTTCTGTACTTTCCATCATATTTGTGAACATAATTATTTAATTTTTCTTGTTCATTTGTAACTTAATCAACTAACGATGACTATAACGTCCTGTAATCATTAAGTTCTCTGCTAGTGCTGTGCACTTCTGTAAGTGACGAATTTACAATACCTAAAACTTTATGTGATTTTTGTATGTGTATGTTTTAGTGAGTAAGTCGTTGAGGTGTCTTACCAATAAATAAATAAATATAATATACAGGTGGATTTTTGAGATGGAGCAGTAAGGACAGCTACCTTAACCGTTGTCGCTAGAAGAAAATGGTCTTAGAAGACTGTCCTTAACCTTTTGAGAAATTATGATCTGCATTCACACATTTTGAAAAAAAAAATACAGTCAGCAAGAAAATGGGCAGTTTTCACAAAAACTTTTTTTGATGCCAATCGATCCTGTTTCTTATAAGGATCAAAAAACTCTGTAGACCAACTGAGGTTTGAGTACTAGAAAAGGCAGAAATCACAAAAAACTTTTCCCATACATTTCGTAAGAAAAAATCTCCAACATACTTTATTATGATAGACAGACTAGCCAAACAGAAACGAAAAATTTAAACATCGAACGAATACGCGTTATAATTTTATTTACAATAAGAACAAGATAGTTTGTTGCTTCTGAGAAAAAAACCAGCCAAGTGCGTGTCGGACCACGCACAATGAAGGGTTCCGTAGTTGGGATGAATTTATCTCAAAAACAAACTTATAACATTGTAGTTGAAAAACATGTAAGTAAGTAAGTAAGTCGTTTATTTTGCAAATATGGGTACAGTAAAAGGTGATAATTTTTAAACAGATAGGTTCAGCCATATCTTACCGACAGGCATGCAAAACTTAAATAAGAGTTTCACGCTAAAACAACAACAAAGGCAATTATATTATGATACATTGAAGAGCACTACTACAAAAATGTTTTTTTTTTTTTTTTTGATAAAAAGCATATGACTTTTAAGATACGTGATACAAAATTACAGTTTTAGTGAATATGATGATTACAGCCTTACAAGTCTTGACATTGAGTACTTACATGTTTTGCCATTATGGCGTACAAAATTAGTCTCAGTAGACAAATAAATAATAAAAGAAAGAAATCACAATGTCAAAAATTTAAATTAATTTTAGTCAAGGCACAATTCAAAACAAATGTCAATATTTAAAAGTAGAGTAAACAAATATAAAAATAAAATAAAGCAAATCAATTTGGAGAACAAACAAATTCTTTCTCCGTAAGGAATTCGCTGATATTATAATATGCTTTATGCGTTAAAAAGCGTTTAAGCCTAGTTTTGAATATTGTTAATGGTAGTTCTTTCCATTGCTTAGGTAATTTATTGTAAATAACCGGACCCATGCAATAGACACTCTTGCGCAGTAGTGCCGTTTTGGCGGGATGGGAGCATACTTGGTTATTGTCGCGTCTATTACGTGGGACTACGTCGGCTAGACGTTTAAAACGATTTGGGTTTGACTTCACAAACACAGCTACCTCCATTATGTACAAGCTAGGAAGTGTTAATATTTTGTGTTGTTTAAAGTATGGCATGCAACTATCAGTGGATTTAAGCTTAAACATAGCCCGTAAGCATCTTTTCTGGGCTTTAAAAACTGTTTCTCTTTCGGTTGAATTTCCCCAGAATATTACACCGTAACGTAAGTGCGATTCTACTATGCCATAATAAGCAATTAATAGTGCATCCATGTTAATTACTGGAGATAGTGAATGCAGAGCGTATGCGGACCTACTAATTCTCTTACATAAACTATCAGTGTGTGCTTTCCAATTTAGATTTTTATCTATTAAAAGTCCCAGAAATTTAGTATTTTCTACTTCTTCTACAAGTTCATTGTTGTTGTGTATATTAGGGCTAATGCTGGTAATCCGCTGATTGAAATTCACAACTTTTGTTTTTTTTAAGTTAATTTTTAAATTATTTTCTTCTAACCAATTTACAACATTTTGTAAACAATTGTTAATGTCCCATTCATATGTCTCCACATTTTTACATGGTATTGTCACGGTACTATCGTCCGCAAACAGTGTCATTGCTTGTTCAATGCATTTAGGTAGATCGTTTATGTACAGTATGAATATGAAAGGACCCAATACGCTCCCCTGGGGTACGCCAAAGATAACTTCACGCTCTGAGGATCTATATATCTCTTCACGCTTGGTAATTGGATTAATTTGACAAATTTCAGTTATTTGTTTTCGGCCTTTTAAGTAAGACTCAAGAAGACTAAGTAAATTGCCTCTAATGCCATAAGCTTCAAGTTTTCTCAATAGAATAGCATAATCAACGTAGTCAAAGGCCTGAGTCATGTCACAAAAAATGCTACATACTGGTATTCGTTTATCGACATTGTGTATCACATTATATATAAAGTCAAATATAGCCATATTAATAGTCCTATGTTGTCTAAACCCTTTTTGTTCGTCACAAAGAACGTTATTTTTGTCAATAAATTTGTATAGTTCGTTATAAATGTATTTCTCAAATATTTTGGAAATCACAGGTATGAGTGCGATTGGCCGGTAATATTCCATTAATTCTCTATTTTCTTTCTTGAACATTGGCTTTATAATCGAAGTTTTTAAGGCATCTGGGAAGATGCCTGCGCTGATAGAGAGATTAATTATATGACTAAGGTGACCACTTATTTCCATAGATACGTGTTTCAATATTTTTGTACTGATACCATCATACCCTACGCTACTTGTATTATTCAATGTCATTATTATTTTATGTATTTCTAAAGGTACACCAGTAGGGCTAACTTGACGCCCGCGACAATTACTCACTCTCGCGTGAGTAATTGTCGTCTATTTCTGTCACTTTTCTCGTTTTCTGACAGCGCCGCCATACAAAATAGTCGTCTCGTTCTGTCAAACTTGATATTTTTTCGACAAACTCTAACATGACACCTTAGTTATCTCGATTTTTGACAATTCAACACGAGATATCTGCCATTTTTCTGTCATTTACTCGTCCTCGATTTTTACGACGAGAAGAGTAGACAAAATAATTATACAAAAAAAAAACTCCAAAATAGCATGGCAGTTTCACAATTGTACTTATTTTAGTCATATTTATTTTTTACAATATATTAATAATGAAAACACTTAGTTTTAAACTACTATTTATATTAGAACGACATGTTTTATATGGAAAAAACAACCTACATGTTGAGCTCTAGGGGTTTATGGGTTGCATACTTATAGGGTGTCGAAATTTTCATTATTTTTGCGATAAGACACACCATTTTTGAGATATAAGCAAAAGAAAAGAAAATAAAGATACAGTACTGTTTTTGCATCGTCGAAGTGTTGGTGTGCATTTTGGTTCATGACAACTCATTTTAATCCACATCTTTTGTATCGCGATTAAAAATAGTCAGATTTAGATTAACAACAATATTAACAATCAAAATTTTAGGTGAAAAACGCTAAATTCAGAATAGCAAAATTTCCGTTTTCACAAAATTAATAGTTCAGTGCCATAATAGTGGGAAAACGTCGTTTGACAGGAATAAACAAAATTTTGGTGATTTTTAGTCTAGTTTAGAAGCATTTGTGACAAGAGAATCGGCACCATTGAATGAATGAAACGGAATCTCAAGCCGATGTTGCTATCATAAAAATGATTTGTTTTTAATAATTTGCAACATCGGTTTCTCGTCGCGAGATATAGAAGTGTCAAAGTGCCTTTTTCCAGTTTACTCGTCGTTTACGGTCATGTTAGGGATTAGAATGACGTCAGAATCGTCGACAAATTTCGACAAAACGAGAAAAAGAGCGTTCTCGCGCTTGTCATGTTAGCTATGCAGGCGACATGAACATTGATTGAGTGCTCGTGTTTATTTTAAAGCGTTTGGGTTCCCCGGTATCATTCTGTTTCGGCTGTATTTTATCGATAAAGTAGTTATTAAACGCTTCAGCAATACTATTGGGATTAGATAGAATACGGTTTCTGACCTTAATTTTATAAATGTTTCGTTTGGGTAAATTATGCTTTGCGCGATTAATAATTTGCCACGTAGTTTTAGATTTATTTTTAGATAAGATGTACATACTCCCATACATCGATATACTTTACGGTCAATTCTCTGCAAGTGTAAGTTTGTAAACGATTTTTTTTTGTGTGGTATAACTACAAATTATCGATTTTCGGACTTTTCCCTTTACTTTTGTTATGAAGCCTTGCTTCTTGCCTAATTTCATCATTCTAGGTTAACGGGAAGTACCCTGTAGATTTGATTTATTTGCAAGTATCAAAATAATTATGCCGTATTTTTTATTGCGTTGAACTTAGTAGCTTGATTTTTTTAAACTTCAAGGGACCACAGACCTACGTATTTGATGTTATTTCAACTTGATACCTCCAAGCGTTCCTGAGGGTCATGAGAGACTGACGAACGGACATCCATGTGATCCTAAAAGGGTTCCGTATGTTCCGTATTTTCTTTTTGAAATACGGATGTCTAAAAATTACCTCAAATTATTTATAACTTCCAGGCTGTTTGGAAAACGTTAAAAAAGACTGTCCTCTACAAAAGACAGAAATTGCAAAAAAATACTACCAATGTAAAAAGTTTTTTCAAAAATAACAAAGGTTCAAATTTTTTTTTTTTTCGTTCGAAATTTTCAGTTCAATTTGTTTTTAATTTAGTTTCGGCCAGTCTATCATCGTAAAATAGTAAGTTGGAGTCACATTTCTACGAAATGTATGGGAAGTTTTTTGCGATTTCTGACTTTTCTATAGTACTCAAACCTCAATTGGTCCAGAAGACTTTTTTGATCCTTATATGAAACAGGATCGATTGACATCAAAAAAAATGTTTGTGACAACTGCCCATTTTCTTGCTGACTGTAGATTTTTTTCAAAATCTGTGAATGCAGATCGAAATCTTTCAAAAAGTTGTGGACAGTCTCCTAAGACCGTTTTCCTGTAGCTACAACGTTTAAGGTAGCTGTCCATGCTGCCCCATCTCAAAAATCCACCCTGTATATCATAACCTTATCATAATATAAAACAACGTCCCCCGCCGCGTCTGTCTGAACGCAATAAACTCTAAAACTACCGAACGGATTTTCATGCGGTTTTCATTAATTGACGGAGTGATTCATGGGGAAGGTATAGGTGTATAGAATTATACTAAATATATATATATATATATATATAACAGAATATCAAGATTTCTGTTACCAAGTACCTACATAAAATGTTGAATTTTCCTTCCAAAACTATTCGGTCGTAAATATTAATTAAGGTAGAGATAAAATAAAATCAAGATTTTGTTATAATGCTGGCCTGAACCTCCTTTAAGCTAAATAAAACCTGTATCACAGCTCTTCATTAGCTAGTAGGAGATATGGAACTTTAAAAAACCAAATAAAAGTCGTCCAAATAAATGAAATTGGCTTTTTAGATATATAGCTTCCTTACATTAAAATGCCTTGAATTTTAACTGAAATTTGAATCTCTAGGGGGGGGGGGGGGGGGGGCAGCTGATTTGATTAATAGTTATCCAATATAATTATGTTCAAAAAGTATTCCCCAGAACCTTTCTTTTGATACCAATTGTTTTTCGGTGGCACCGCCATGTTTGATTTTATGTGACGTTATATAACATAACTATAACCCATGAAAAAGTGACGCTTCCAACGGTACCTCATTTGTTAAAAGTTATTTAGAAAGTTGAACATACATTCAAGCATACATTACAATTGCCTGATAAAGACATAACTCTCCTTTGCCGTAGTCGAGTAATTAAGTCAACAATGATTGTTTCTTGTTTAAATAAAAACGAAAAAACTAAAACCCAACTACGCCAACTAAAAAGGTATATACAACACGTAACAAAGTGACATTGGTTTTGGTATAACAGGAGTCACGCAGTAGTCAGTACTAAATAAATGTCATGTTCACTCATCCTCCATCGAAAAGGGAGGATCCTCTGACCAGACGGGTGTTGTGTCTGATGGGCGACTGCCCGACGATTGTTGTTGCGACGTTGTATATATGCCAGTCGCGCGGTAAACTCCGCTTGCGCGATGGATGATTTTGTGTGACGTTAGTGTGACGCCACCACGTCACTCCCCTCCGGAGAGCGGAGGTCGATAGTAGGCTGAGTCGTGTATCTTGCGTTCCAGTGGGTCGGAACCGGGTACAGCATATTTCGCGACGAGTAGAAATTGTCCGTGGTGTTTCCCTAGTTTGCCGGGATGGCGCTGCGTTATGCTCCACTCAGTCGAATGTGGTACAACGCCGGGCTGAGGCTGACTGCTGGCGTCGACCAGCACGCTTAGCATAACCACAATAGAAACGGGTTTTGTCGACGGAAGAATAGACAAAATGACAGATAAACGTAGAAAACCCGTTTCTATGGTTGTCATGCTACGCGTGCTGGAGAGGGTTGAAGGGCTCTACTTGTGGACCGGCCGAAAGTGTTGTTAAGTGTGCTGTGCCAAGTTTCTTGATAAGGCTAAGGGGGTTGTTGACCAGGTATGCGCGTCCGCTGCATGCTGGTGGTCAGGATACCCGCTGATGCCGTGGGTGCTGGCTGGCTATGACTTGCCGCTCGAAAGCTTGACGAAGTGGTAATGATGCTGTCACGTTGAAGTAGTTGCACGAAGGCTGCGCTGACATTCATGTTCGTGATCACCAGTATAGAGGTTTGAGGAACATGGTGTAACATTCACTCATCCTCCGTAGAAAACGGAGGATCTTCCGACCAGAAGGGTGTGGTGTGTGGTGGGCAACTTCCCGACGATAGGCGTCGGGACGTTGTATAATATATTCCAGTCGCGCGGTAGTCTTCTTGCGCGTTACAGGTTTTTGCGTGACGACAGTGTGATGCGTAGTTCGCATTTGGCGATATAGATGCCGCCACACAATGTAAGTAATGAAGCCACTCGAGCCGCCATGACAGAATGCCCCGTTATCAAAATAATATTATGTTACGTTATAAAAATGAAAAATTTGTTCTGATAATGTTTATATTTCGTTGAAATATTCAAATTTTGAGGAAAATAAACCACAAGGAACATTACTAATTGGTTTCTCAAAAACTGTCAACTAGCTTATTGCATTCAGCTGAGATGAGTTGGCTACGCCTATGACGAGGGCTGTCTGGTGTTACTCAAACGTGTAGAATAAAAAATCAGTATAGAAGGGGAAGTCTGAAAGTGGGCAATATGATGCGGAGGAATGTGGAAAATGTCGTGGAATGTGGATGGCTCTTATTGTACAGGTATGATTTCGAACAACACCACACGCGAAATTGCTGCCGCGTCACTAGTGGTTCCCATACATTTTCAATGCAATGCTGCGCGACATTGCTACCTAGCTCGGAATGTAATCTTATATCCTATAGAAAATGTATGGGGACCAGTAGTGACGCGGAAGCAATGCCGTTGCTGCCGCGTGCGGCATTGTTCGGAATCATACCTTTAGGGAAAACAAAAAAAAACGATGGATAGAATCTGTGAAACATGATATGCCTAGAGCAAAGCGGGTGACTATTAGAGAAATATACAAGAAGAAGACATATACATTGCACGGACCACAAAAAAAAATTGATAAGGGCAAGAGAATGATGATGATGTACCAGTACAAAGATATTTGTTGAAAAAAATATAATGTCGTAGGTGTATGCCGGGCGACTTTTTAACCGCCTGGACAAAATAGGGTATAAAAGGAAAACGCATTAGAAGCCCTGCATTTTTTTGTTTTTAATAAATATATATTTTACGTCATTAAACTGTCAATAAAACCAATTTGAAGTAAACTTTTCATATTGAAATAATTTAAGCAAACTGAAAATATCTAAATTCAAATGATTCAATCTACTCTATGAGCGGAAATTATTTGTAACATCGATAGTACCAGAACTTAAAATTCATTCCACCGCATCACTAAACCATAGATAATTTGGAACGGCCATTGTTGTTTACATCTTCGGAAAATTTGACAATGCCGGAGATTACGAATTTAAGAGTAGCAGCTAAAGTAAAAAAAAACAAAAGTTTTGTCCGAAAGGTTAAAAAAAAAAACTCCATTTTTTCAGAAAATATAATAAACAATCAAAACATAATAAACTTTTATCGAACTATACAACAGAGATGGGAGATTTAAAAATAAAAAGATACCATACGTATCGTCCATATAATAATAAATCTAGCTATGTATAATATGTATGTACATGATGAATATTTACAGAGCGCTCTGCTAGCGCTTGTCGGCAGCAGGCGGCGGCGCGGGCTCGGGGTCGGGCGGGGCCTGCGGGGCCGGCGCGGGGTCCCTCAGCTTGGCGCGCGGCCGCCACGCGTCCAGCAGCGCCTCCACGCGCTCCTCGGTGGGCCCCCAGCGCGCGTGGCCGGCCGCGTTCTGCAGCCACACCACCACCGTGCCGCCGCCCCATCTGAAGTACACCTCGTTCCTGTGACATGTCACGTGTTACGTGGGCTATATGCTTATCTCCCGCCTCTACTTGGTGACCTCTTTTAGCCTGGCGACACATCTACCGAAAAAATCGTGACGAAAGTTCGGGGTGCTTACGTCTACAATGCTAGTGATTTCGGCCTATAAATAGTGGGTAGTGTGGGTACCTAATCCAACAAAACTTGCAGGCGTAAGCACGCCGATCTTTTTGCAGTAATGTCGCTAGACTTCATACATTATTACCGTTAAATTACACATCTCCCGCTGATTTAGGTTTTTTCGATAAGAAACTGAACAGTTTTAAGTATCAAAATGAGACTTGATATTGCTAATAAAAGTTACTATTAAAATTGTATTCCGTGTGTGGAAAGATAATTTACGTATGATAAAGCCCTAAACAAACAATGAATTATCAACTTATTACCAGTCTAAATAAAATATTATATGAAACACCATACACCTTATAGTCATAGGTCTCGACTTAGAATCCAAGGCACGCACCTCTGACTTTTCGGATTCATGTGCGTATTGCATAATTATCAATTGCTTCAAAAACGGTGAAGGAAAACGGCATGCCTGAGAGATATTTCTCGACGGCATGGAAGCCAAGTCAGAAGCCCATGGGCGGCTTTAAAACTCTGACACCAGGTTAGTCACTAACCACACGAAAAGAAGAAGAAGAAGACCTTATACAGTCGGAGAATGTCTTCGATCAATATTGCACTAGATATCCCATACAAAAGTTCTCTTAAAACTGTCGCCAATTGAGTTTACGTACTTCTAGTTTAAATAAATATACATTAATGTAAATTCAACCTTAAATGCAATGCTTAAAGTTGTATTCACAAAGCTATGTACAAAAAACAAAAAAGTCAAACATACCTACATCAAAACAAATTCAGCCTTACACGCTTATTTTAAAGTTCGAATTACAAAGTGCTAATAAAAGCAATAAAAATTTATGACAGAGGCTCGCCGCTTGGACAAGGAATGAGTGGAGTCGAAATGTGTTTATATTTCTTTCTACAAAATACAGAAAAAAAAAAAAATATATACTAACGAATTCAGTTTATTATAAGCCTTGACACTCAAACATAAAGTTTAATTACAATGGCAAAATTAAATCTTTCTGTCGTCGGAGATACAAATATTTATTTTAATTACAATGGCAAAATTAAATCTTTCTGTCGTCGGAGAAACAAATATTTAATTACAATGGCAAAATTAAATCTTTCTGTCATCGGAGAAACAAATAATTATAATGTCATGTCGCTTGAAAATAAAAATTCAATTTTATATAAGTTCAAAAATACTTATTGTTACTGTTATACTGTTTTTAGTAATCTACGCCTTTGCGTGTTTCCAGTTATGTCCAATCTATTAAAATGAATCGAACAAGTTGTCGAATTTTTATAAGGCTTATATATTTCATTTCCTCTTTCTTTCGCGACAGTAGATACTCATTCTCATTCAGATACTCATTCATTCTACATAACGAAATGGGTCGCTAGGAAATCTACAAACAGAAACAAAATGTAAAATAATAATACTACACCATGCATTCCCTGTTCCAGAACAGTCGATGTTTGTTACAATAGTTGGTAGTTGTCACAAACATTGGTCAAACAATCATATTATTTGCTAATTGATTTATATTTACTATTTAATTCTGTTATTATTTTATGAAAAACACTTACTGATAATAAACTTACCGAAAAAAAAATATTCCTTCCAAAATCTTGGTGTTACGGTGGTTATTTACAATTTTTTTGAACGCGTACTGCGGCATTTTGACGTCTTAACGTTGGCTATGATTGGACCATACTATTTTGAAATAAGACCACAACCGAATATGTGCTCTTATTTTTCGTTCCGTTTTTGAAGCGCTTACCGGGAATCTAGTGCATTATTGATCGAAGGAGAATGTAACCGTTTTCGCCAGCCGAATTTTCGTATGGAACCGTGCGTGCCAGGTAGAAAGGGGTTGAAAGTAAAACGAGAACCAGTTATCTGCTGTTCTTACCAATGTTGGGCAACTTTTAGGGACTAACCCATTGTTTAATTTCTAAGTTTATCTTGGACATCACAGACTTCCTGAAACCTGAGCCTTATACAGGTTGGCAGGAACATCGGCGCGAAAACTGTTACCATGATTCTGAACCCCCTGCGTTAAAATACTACGTCGGTTATTTAAAAAAAAACAGCTGGTCCATACATTTTGACCGAGTAGGTATTGCACTTTTCTATGAAACAGAAGTTTAAAAAAAAAAACCGACTAAAATTTTCAACGGGGTTTCAGAATCATGTACTGAATCCATGGTAACAGTTTTCGCGTCGATGTCCCTGCCACCCTGTATAGTTATAATATAAGTTTGAAACCGCGGGCAGCCGTCTTGAGCAAGCGTGGTGATCATGCCTTCTCTGTATGAGAAGAAGCATTTGCCCTGCAGTGGGACAGTAACAGGCTTGTATTATTATTAGGGGGGGACCAACTTTAAAAGACGATTTTTATTTAATGGAGGGTTTAGGAAAATGTATGACAAAATGGTATATTTACTTCGTGGTTTTTGCAGCAATCTTGCAGAAGTGGGGGAAGCTTAAAGCTTAACACACACACAAAGCGGGTGCGTGTCGGGCGCGGGTTGGGACGGAAGTACGGCGGGCTTATATATTCGTGTGCTGACATCCATATAATACAAGGAATTACAATATATACAAGCCCGCCGTACTCCCGTCCCGACTGGCGCCCGACACGCACCCGCTTTATGTGTGTGTTGAGCTTAAGTACGGTAGTTGGTCATAATTTTAGGATCTTTCTGATTAATAAAAAGAAAAACCGGCCAAGTGCGTGTCGGACCACGCACAATAAAGGGTTCCGTAGTTGGGATGAACATAACATCACGCCTTGTTTCCCCGAAGGGTTGGACAGAGGTGTACCTGTATCAGGTACACCAAATACAAACTCAACATTGTAGTTGAAAAGCATGTCCAACTGCAAATGTAAGTTTGTACGGATAATATTGAGAGATTTACCATGTTATTAAAAGACCATACCTTGTTATAGGTTTTCCAGTAATCTATGAGTAAAGGACCATTCTCTGTATTTTTTTCAAAATGTCAGGCTCAGTAGTTTCGGAGATATTATTTTAAAAAAAATGAGATTCTCGCAACAAGCCCTTTCATTTGAGGTCACGCGATGCAGTTTGCAAAACATTTTTTTTAAATTTTCATATTTTTTTTTCTCCACAAAAGTGATATTGTAAATGTAAAGTAATGTAATGTAGATATTCAAAATTTATTTATTTACTCGTACGTTAATTTCCGTGTTTGGGTCACAGAAATACACATGTGTATCAAATTTCAATTTAATCGGTCCATTAGATTCAAGCAAATTAGCTGTGACACACGGACAGACAGAAACACAAGTGATCCTATAAGGGTTCTGTTTTTTTTCTATTGAGGTACGGAACCCTAAAAAGTCAGAATACTAGAGGTTCCTTTATAAATCAAAGATATTCTCATGGGAATTCCACTTCCCAGCCTCACAAGAATCGTTAATAATCGAATTGCGCAATAGGTACAGTAATCACAGCACGCTAGCGACCATTCCAAACACACTTCTCAATGCTCAGTGTGTGTTTGGTTCAGAACCTTAATTCTGTCAGCCCGACTAGCTCATGGCCGGTTTTTTTTTTGTCACAAACTGGTATGTCCCAAAGTCAAACTGTCAAGTTCCTGATACGATAAAAACTCCCAAGTATAACAATAGACAATGAACCACTATAAGAAGTACACTGGTATTTTGTCCCTTTACTGTCATTCTAAATAACATGTCGATTATTGCTTTCGCATTAATCCGAAATATGCAATTAGGTACGTAACGAAATGAACATTGTTATGATTATGTTGGTAAGATATCTAATGTTCACAAAGAAAATGATAAGCGATGCGATACTTAGCTAAGGGCAATAAATACGGACAAGAGTACAATTTACAATAGTAATACGTAATAATCAAACGCATTAATTACATGTTCTATTGTCTTCGCTTCACAGCGAGTATCCGGTTCATTGGATTCGTTTTCGTAAGCTCACTATATTCCACGTAGGTACACAACAAAACTAAGTAGAGACCTGTAATTATAAGTATTTTACTAATTTATACAGTTCGCACAAAACAAACAATATATAGGTACTGAAAATTATTAAGCGGCAAATTTACCAGGTTCTCATCTTGGACGCTTACTTTCACGTTCGGTTCTTCTCCAAAGGGTCAACTATATTTGAAACTTCAATGCCCGTTTTCACTAAGACTAGATGATATCTAAATGTAATGCATTAATATTATGGCGATATTGGATTTTCAATACCTAGTGTTGAACTGAACAGTGAGCTTTTGTTTAGGCACTAGCGGCACGTCTCAGCTTCGCTCGGGTAATAAAAGACTATGGCAGCCTTCGATCAATAATGCACTAGATACACTATCCCATACAAAAACTCTCTTAAAACTGTCGCCAATTGTGTTTACGTACTTCTAGTTTAAATAAATATACATTAATGTAAATTCAACCTTAAATGCAATGCTTAAAGTTGTATTGACAAAGCAAACAAAAAACAATAAAGTCAAACATACATCAAAACAAATTCAAACTTACACGCTTGTTTTAAAGTTCGAATTACAAAGTGCTAATAAAAGCAATAAAAATTTATGACAGAGGCTCGCCGCTTGGACAAGGAATGAGTGGAGTCGAAATGTGTTTATATTTCTTTCTATGAAATACAGAAAAAAAATATTTATACTAACAAATTCAGTTTATAGCTTTTAGTTTATAGCCTTGACACTCAAACATGAAGTTTAATTACAATGGCAAAATTAAATCTTTCTGTCGTCGGAGATACAAATATTTAATTACAATGGCAAAATTAAATCTTTCTGTCGTCGGAGAAACAAATATTTAATTACAATGGAAAAATTAAATCTTTCTGTCGTCGGAGAAACAAATATAATGTCATGTCGCTTGAAAATAAAAAGTCAATTTTATATAAGGTCAAAAATACTTATTGTTACTGTTGTACTGTTTTTAGTAATCTACGCCTTTGCGTGTTTCCAGTTATGTCCAATCTATTAAAATGAATCGAACAAATTGTCGAATTTTTATAAGGCTTATATATTTCTTTTCCTCTTTCTTTCGCGACAGTAGATACCCATTCTACACAGCGAAATGGGTCGCTAGGAAATCTACAAACAGAAATAAAATATAAAATAACAATACTACACCATGCATTCCCTGTTCCAGAACGGTCGATGTTTGTTACAATAGTTGGTAGTTGTCACAAACATTGGTCAAACAATCATAATATTTGCTAATTGATTTATATTTACTATTTAATTCTGTTTTTATTTTATGAAAAACACTTACTGATAATAAATTTACCGAAAAAAAAAACCTTCCAAAATCTTGGTGTTACAAATGTTGGTGGTTATTTACAAATTTTTTGAACGCGTACTGCGGCATTTTGACGTCTTAACGTTGGCTATGATTGGACCATACTAATTTGAAACAAGACCACAACCGAATCTGTGCTCTTATTTTTCGTTCCGTTTTTGAAGCGCTTACCGGGAATCTAGTGCATTATTGATCGAAGATGGCAGCGAATAAGTATTTTTTTTTAATATTAACCTTTCAAGTCGCGGTAAAACCAACACAACAAGAAAAACAACCGACTTCCACCTTTGATAATAACTTTAATTTCGGAAGTCGGTATTTGGATCTGTCTTTTGTTGTTGTAAATTGTTTTCTAATTATCACGTTTTCGTTATGGTACCCTACCTACCCCATACCAATTCGTATACCACTACTTGCTATGTAAACAACAGTAATAGGAAGTGTTATAACATCATCAAGACCCACAAAGTGGATTAAATACGTATTATCGAAGCTAACTCAAAAACTACCCAATCTAAGTTAATAAAATATAGGGACTACCGCGCAAACTTACTCCAACAAATAATTGGGGAACAAAAATAAAAAAGAATCCTACAAACTGAAAACCTCCTCGTTTTTTTGAAAAAGAAAGTCGGTTAAAATAGAAAGTCCATACTCGAAATAACCTGCTACGGATTCTTAGTGCTACCAACTGGGGAGCAGCACCTGATATTTTTCGCACACCCGGCGTGTGTCGGTGTACCTCGGCGTGCCCAGTGTGGCACAAATCCTCTCGTGCAAAGCAACACAACATTGCCCTGAACGAAACGTGTCGAATAAGTTCCGGCTGCCAAACATTGGCCCCACTCAACTGGCGCATTATTTGCCAATTATCAAGTAAAGTTGTAACTCAAGGATGCCCAGGCCGAAGGTTAACTGCCTAAAATAATACAAAAGAGTGAGTGAGAGATTTCTAAAGTCTTTTTACCCGACTGCGCGACAGCAAAGATAGGGCTATGTGTTTCAGGCGTACTGTAGTCTAGTACTTAAAAATCCGACTGCAACTAAAGGTTAAAACCAGTTCACGTTGCTGGCATCAATCTGATATCGAACTAAAATAACTGCCACCTATTTGACACCCAAAACCGTTATCATAAAAATTATATATATATCAGGTAAGCCCATAACATAGATAGTTGTATAAGTCAATATAAACGTTATAGTATACAGTTCTAACATTTGAAACTAGTATTTTAAATGATAATGTGACTACAGTTGAAGTGGTTAATCTTCAACTAATTATTGGAGGGCACTGTATTATTATAGTAGATTACATTTATGTGTCGCCTAGTGTTAATGAAAACGGGCATAACATATTTAAAATCTGATTATGTAATAGTCTAATTAAGATTAAGATGCCAACGTGCGTAAATACACTCAGCGGCAGTGAGCCCACGTTCGCACGGACGTAAAAATATCGCGCACTGGATTTGCAACTTTAGGTGTTAAGCCGAGCGTTGAGAATCCAACGCGGTAGGACGCACTTTCTTCCCAACGCGTTGAAACAACACACTGTAGGATTTCCAACTGTCGGCGCTAAGAAGACCGTTGAAAATCCAGTGCACGAAAACAAATCGCTGCGTTATTTTTACGTCTCAGCGAACGTGGGCTAAATGTGGCCCAAGCCCTAAACGTGAATTCGTAAACAAACTAAACCTATGGGATATTTAATTAGAATAGATGTCAAGTACATAGCCTCTTGTAGTTTGAGTGAATAATTTGACATAAGGTTAGTTAAAAATTTCAAAATTGATGGTGTAAAAAATTATGCCAGAATCACACGTAAATCCGTTGGTCCTGCGCCTGATCTCTCCCCGGTCGTGTCAGATTGCCGTCCTGTCGGAATATGAGAGTAAAAGAACAAAGAGTGCACCTGTGTTTGCGCACACTTTGTGCCCTATAATCGTCCTTCGACAATTATTATCAAGCAGGCCCAAGGAGGCTACGTAGCGCTATGCTACGTTCAATTTTTTTTCTGAGATCTGCATAACCTACACCCATCAATAAAATAAATGTTTAAAAACAACATTTTAATAGCTTGAATGTTAAAAAAATCCTTCAACTTACATTCCTGGCGAACTTTAAAAACAGTTCTGGCATATTTTTTACACAATTCAATTTTAAACTAACCTAATGTGAGATTATTCAGTCAAACCAACTAATGAAGCTTCTTGGCATCTGTTCTCATTAAAGAATCACGTAGAATAGGTTTATTTTGCTTACAAATTCGCGTTTAGGGCTTGGGTTACATTTACTGCCACTGAATGTATATTGTGTGTTATGTGTATGCAGATTTAAATGACTCACTTGGTAAGGACATGTTGAAATCCGTGGCGGTACTCGTGCTCAAAAGCTGGAATAACCACCTAAAACAAAAAAAATACCGATATGAATTACCGATCCCAGCATGGTTTAACCAGACTCGATAAATCGAATGAACCCCAACATTTTCACTAGCCCCTGGAGCCTCATGTTTGATGGGGTTACAGAGGCCATTGCATATCAAGGAGTAGACCGGGGGGCGCGATCATGGTAAGGAAGACGTGCCCTTAGGATATGGAAGAATGCCTAGAGTAGGCAATGGAATAGTGGAGAAACGGGTGATATTTATAATAAAATTCTTTTTCACCTTACTATTGTTCCGGTCATCTTAATTATACCAATAGAGATATTTTATCTTTCTTTGACAGTATGCTGATCTCTTTCAGCAGCAATATATTATGTCTGTCTGGTCTTTCTGTTCAGAATATAGGGTCATCTCGCGAAATACTGCCTCGTGCTACTTTCACACAAATATTTTGAAACTGTTACGAATTGACAACATTTAAAAATTAATTGAACCACGTTTTCACGGTACGAGCGCGCTCGAACAGCGTCCACTCGGATGACTACGCGGACGACACTCCAAATTTATATTAACATAAATGGACAAAATATAGGTATAGAGCAGCTGTTTTTTTTTTCGCGTACGGTGATAATATGTATACATGTATAATCATTTTAAGTATGAACCTGTTTTCTTTTGAAGTGACTGGCTTGAAGCTTGTGTAATGCGTGCGTCTGCCTGTCAGGCCACTCGGGCAGGATGACGACGAAGCTGAGTGGCTCGGCGGAGTCCTGCAGTAGCCGCTCCATATGCCGCAGCGCCGCTTCCAACAGTTCCTCACAATACGGCGGGTGCGCCACCATCGACCCGGACACTGGACGTAGTTCTAGAAATGGCCTAAGCAAATATTTTCTGATTAATGTGATGCAACGAAAGCTACTTTTACGAATGCGAGTAAAGAAGACCTAGTATGAAAAAACGAATATAAACTTAAAACGTTTTTTTAAACGAAAACACAGCAATGCTATAGTTTTATTTTATGTGTCAAGCACAATTTCTAGCATCCTTAAATATGAAAAATCAAGTCTTCAATTTCAGGCTAGCCTACTCGGGTCTCGGCCTGCACGCATGTGAAACGCTACACTCCCCCGCTTATTTGACGCAACGTATTTATTGACGATGCGACGCCGACCTCTGCGCGGAAAATGCACGTCACAGTATAAAATATAAATTTGCAGTTGAGCAACTGAATTGGTTTTTCTTAGGTACGATATAATTTTCTTCACATTCACAGTGTAGTATACGCACCCTACTACCGCATTTACGCAGACGGTAATGCGGATTTCTATAGGTAATGCAGTAGTGGGGCCCGTCATTTCAGAGTGGACAAGCTTTACCGCTATACTTCCGTAGTACGGGAACCACTAGCGGCAAACTCGCACATTTGCACAGAAAACAATGTTATAATTGGTTACTAATTTTAAATGCGACTTTGATGGAATGCATTGTTGTCCAAAATTAAGTCTTTTTGACATAATAAACTTACTTATTCGCGTTCACCTTTTTAAAGGAAACCTTTACTCGATCCTCTAAATACTTATTGACCTTCTAATGATGTACGCTTTTTTTTAAATAAATGTTTCTCAAAAACTTATTGGTAATGTAATGATGTGCTTTTTTTATAAATGTTTCTCTAAAAACTTATTGTAGTCTAATGATGTGCGTTTTTTTTAAAGAGTCGGTTGTACTTTTCGGCATTTTCTCAATATTGGGCGCAGTAATTAAACTATTTAGTATTTTAGGATACCAAAATGGGAATTATTTGAGGGACTAAAAGAGGCACATTTATATTAGAGTATCCATTAAAACTCGATTAAATACTTGCATGAATAGTGATACCTCCAAATCACCAAACCAAGGATTAGATATGATTGAAATCAAATCAAATCAAATGTTTATTTGCCAGAAATACATACCCTCGAGATCCAAAGTAGGAGTCAGTATCGCCGAAAGCTGAACAATACTGCCTGAAGTAGCAGTCGAGCGGACTGGCGAAGCACTCGAAGGTGACGCCAAAGCAGCGGTGCAGGCACTCGAGCACCGGCACGGGCAGCGACATCTGCGTGAGCTGCGCCTCGCCACCCGCGCCCACCCACGCCGCGTAGCGCCGCAGCAGGCACCACACGCGCGACAGGAACTGCTCGAACTTCTTGTCGTCGAAGCAGCTGTAGCGGTACAGGCACTCCTGCGACACGGGCAATCATCATGATTACTGTTTATTTTTTATGGTTAGATTGCTGATATTATTGGAGCGTGGCAAGCGGAGCACAACAAGTCTGCGAGGCGTACAATAAGTCCGCGGTGGATTGTTCACCGAGACACCAACTCAAAGCACACGACGCACAACCTTGCACACCGTGCACCCACATCCACGCAAACTGTGCACTCACGTCGTGAAAGTGCTGCGGTGTCGATATTATTTTGTACTTGAGGTACAGAAAAAGAATTGATTATTTTTTATTGTTCCTCTTATTTCGAAAAGAAAAGAAAAAAGGCAGGAGGCTTATACTCAGCTGCCAATGATCACGATGATGAAAAATAAAAACCGGCCAAGTACGTGTCGGACCACGAACATTGAAGGGGTCCCTAGATGGGATGAATTTATCCCAAGAACAAAGTTAACATTGTAGTTGAAAAACATGTTCTCCTATGAGGAATGTACGGCTGAACATGTTTTTTCAACTCCAAATATAAGTAGGTCGATTATTACTAGTTAACTTGAAGAGCCTCTTAGCTGTGATAGTTTTCATTTTAATTTCGTTATATATACTACTGCTGTGAATTTATTCACATATCCAGAACCAACCATTTAGCTGGCAGGGGGAGGTACTCAGTGGACTCTTAACAAAAGTTAGCACTTTAAAACTTAATATTTCCCAAACGGATTCCTGAATCCAATAATTGTTTTCACAAACTCACTATATTTTTGAACGACCTTTCCGACGACATCCCACACCATGGAATAGACGAGATAAAAAAACATCCCCACTTTCCATGAAGGGGACCATAGACAAGGAGTCTATGGTCTCTCATAGGTTTTCCTGTAATATATGAGTAAAGAACCATTCTCTGTATTTTTTTCAATATTTTAGGTTCAGTAGTTCCGTTGGTCAATTTTCATCTATTATCTTAAATATTTTTAAATGTATTTATACTAAAATTATTTTAAAAAAGTATTTGAGTTCCTCGCATTATGCACTTTCATTTGCAAAACGCACGGTAGTTTGCAAAACTTTTTAAATAAATGAATTTTAATATACTTTTGGGGGCAAACCCCCCCAAAAGTATATTAAAATTAATTTATTTACGTTACACGTCCGTGTTTGGGTCACAGAATTAAGTTTGTACCAAATTTCAACTTAATCGGTCCATTAGATTCGGAGCAGAGAGACAGACGGACAGACATACAGACACACGAGTGATCACACGGATTCCGTTTTTTGCTTTTGAGGTGCGGAACCCTAAAAAGGACAGATCTAAAACTTTTAAGTGAATAAAATAAAGTCAAAGAATTGCTTTATTTCATTCATTAACACTGATTCGTGATGACCCCATGGTTAAGGACTCTCATGCACGAAATTGTGGGTTCGAAACCGGGCAAGTACCACTGAGACTTAAAATTTCCACTGACTGTCTCTTGGGTTACTTACTTGATAATGCTGTGGCGGCTTATACATCTTCTCATGCAAACTACGAATCTAAGACCTGACGTAACACAAATCCTGCATCGCGCGTAACACAACCCCACTGAGTTGAAATTTTTCGTCGGTTATTAAAAGAAAATCTGCCGTTTCATAGAAAAGTGCAATACCTACGCGGTCAAAATGTATGGAGCAGCTGTTTAAAAAAAAAAATAACCGACGAAAAATTTCAACGCAGGGGGTTCAGAATCATGTATTGAATCCATGGTAACCGGCTTCGCGTCGATGTCCCTGACACCCATGATATATAACTTTCCGACATCAATCATCGGGCAGTTGCCCGCCAGACACGACACCCCGACTCTAATCGGAGGATCCTCCCTTTTCTATAAAGGATGTGTGAACTTTACACCCTGTTCCTCATACCTCTAAAATGCTATATTAAATTGTCATATTATCTTTTCAGTAAAATATATAAACTGCAAATTTTGTAAGTTTTGATTTTAATTATTTATATTTGAGTTTGATTTCTAGATTCCACAATCACTTTTGAAACTAGAAAGAGTTTCAAAAATGATTGTGAGTTAGTTTAGAATGAGGTTTATTTTTTATGCTTTAGTTTAATAAATTTAAAACATTTTTAAATTCTATGATGTAATATAATTCTTCGTTGGTTATAAATTTGCTACAGACAAATATTTGCGCCTCGATTGGGACGTACGAAAACCTTTGTTCTTGAACTTCAGGGTGCAAATATTTTAATTCTGACTGAGATGGTAATTAAAAAAATGTTGTTTTTACCATTGTCACTCGAAAAAGGGCATTTAATTCATCGATAACAGTGAATAAAAATAATAATAATAATAAAATGTTTTATTGACATAAAAAAGTTGTTACATTTTAATTTGACGCCCTGACTCCTGAGCTAGGTCTTTAAAACTCTCTTTTACTCACAAGAGAATAAAAACATTTTGAATTTGGAACAAGCACGAACTATTAGTATATTATGCAATTAGTGAATAAAGGACGGATTTAAAGCGAGGGACATAGATGAATCACGAGCAAGTGAAGGATTCTAACAACTGAATCACGAGCGTAGGGAGTGATTCATGAGGAGGCAGAGCGCGCGAGGGAGATTCAAGCTGCACGCCCTCGCGCCCCTAGTCGCCGTAGGAGACGCCCCGGGCGTCGGGAGTCACGAGCTGACTTCCGGCCACCGTAGGCACGGGCCTGCGGACGGTGAGCGATGGGCAGCTCGCCTTCCGATAAGGACCAGGCCCTGGTCGACGGCGCGTTGTGTTCCACGCGCGCCTCAAAGGGATGTCAGCACCAACTGACGGGGTCCGGAAGGACCAACGCCTGCTGAGGTTGCAGGTTTGTCTGAAAGGGATATCGCGGCCCCGGCACACAGGCAACGGAAGGAACACGGGTGGGTTTTAGTCAGTAAAAGTCTGACACTCCCTCTCGCTCCGCCCAGAGCGGGAGGAGACATTAGATGATTTCCCACCCAAAAAAAAAAGAGAAAAAATAGGGAGTGATTCATGATTCAAGTGTTAGAATCCTGAGCGATGCGAGTGACTCATGGCCCTCGATATAAATCCGTTTTATTCAAGAGTTGCATACTATACTTTTCAACACACTTGCTCGTAAAGTAGCTCTTATTGAACCGTTTTTAGGGTCATAATTCAGTGTATTGAAAACGCGTGCGTTTTACTTTATATTATCGGACTAGTGCTGTAATGCCACAGATAAATAATCAGGATTTGGTTGCGACTCACTAAAAACAATAACATTGGACTTGCCTGGGAATTGAACGCGATATCTATGTGTCACTGATTAAATACGCACTAATTAGGATACACGTATTATCACACCCACTTTAACATCCTTTGCGTGTTTCTTATCTTTTAATTAAACTATTTTAATTAACAATAAAAGCGAAAACTGGAATAAATTTTGAATTTTTACAAAAGTCAAACAACCGACCATAGGCAACCGACATCCTTTTTAACTGGTCTAAATTTATCTTGTCATTGAAAAGTTAGTGATTGACATAATAAATATCGACTATTTGTTCAAGGAGTATTTTATTAATCCTTTATTGAAAAAAATACTATTTTAATGTATTTATAGTTATTATACTGACAACAACAAGTGTTTTTCGGCTAGGATTTTCAAGATGCTGTTGGAGCTAACCCGCGTTTAAAGATGCGGTCCTATTTCCTTATGAAATAATGTCGTAGGTCTATATGTATTATGGGGACCCCTCAAGTTTTAGAATATTATACTGCTTTAACACTAAATTTGTTACGAATCATAACATTTGGTGACTCCTGAGCTACACCATATCTCTAAGTAGTCTGTGAGCTACACCATCTGTAAGCTAGTCTCGTATTATTTGTCAGGTAGGTATTTGGTTAGCATAAGTATATTTTTTTAAATCTTTGACATACCAAACGTACGTAAGTACCCGTGCTATCTTGTTCGTTTTCACGGTTTTAACTTCGAACATATTTCAATGAATTTGTTTTTTATGTGAAAGTTACTCAATAAAAAAAATACTGATGAAACACTACCTACAAAAAAAATCGTAACATCGAAAGTACCAAAACGAAAAGATCATACTACCACATCACTAAAACCATAGACAATTTCTAGCGGCCATTGTTGTTTGACATATTTTGAAACGCGACATGGCAGTATGGAATTAGTAAGTACTATCATTGCAGCATGGAATTTGTATAAAGAAATTGACTTTGAATACATGGAACTAGTATGAACTATCCTATATTATTAAATGAGCATTCTCTATTTTAACCCGAGCAGAGATTTGTGCTTTTTTTAATCTCATCAAATAGACTTCTTGCCTTCTATGTTCTATGTTACGGGTTTGGTATAGGCTGTTCAGCGGTTTTGCCTGTGCCTTTATTTACAATAGCGCGCGCATCGCTAGCAGAAAAAAAAACCAGTGTGCCATTTTCCGTAAATATTTGTTATCGTTTTTGTTTTGTTGTTTTATAAAATACGAAAATCTAAAGTATTGTCACCAACCGACGTACAACAGTTTTTAAAAGAAGTTTCAATTGACAGTTCCTGGCAACAAAGGTCAGTTGAACTTTATAAATCTAAATTATCATCTCTATGGTTACGTTATTCCAGCTTTAGTTCTTACAACAAGTCTGTTCTTTTCCTCGCAAGTTTGTTGAAAAACGTCGTATGAAACGCGTGTGCATTGACCATTACCCACTCGGCTAAATTATCGCGCTCGCCTATGGCTCGCGCGCCAATGCCGCCTTTTGGGTAATGACCAATACAGCACACTCGTATCATAATGTACTATTATCTAATCTCGTATCGTATTATTCGAATTATAAACTTCAAAACGAGTTTATATTGACATACTTTATAAAAAAAATACCGAAATTTAAAAATAGAATCATTTATAACACTTTTTCTCTAACAAAATAATGTTATAAAACAATTTTTTTTCTATTACGATACAGCGCAAATCCAAGAAGTTAATATCACCAAGGAGTTTGCATCAACTTTTGTAATGGAACGTTAGCGGGGGACAGCAGCACCGCTGTAGCGCATGCGCGGTGATGTGCTGAGTGCAGGCGCCATTCATACGTGAAGTTGTACTGAATTTCGTGAGATTTTTTTAATCTTGATCTTTAACTTTGATCTTTTATTTAGTAGGTTCAATCCCAATGTATGAGAGTAGATAAAGTAGTGTATGAAACTGCACATCATTAGGAATTAAAATAAACACACACTCGTATTTTAATACCCATCTTTATGCAACAGTTTCATAAACTACTATTATACCATGACAACGAGAAAAAGAAATATTTAAGCGAAAATAGACATTTTAATGAAGAAAAAAGGAAGGTCAAATTAATTAAAATGCACATTAAAATTAGAACAATTACTTAAAATTAAGAGTAATTTTCTTATTATTATTAGGATGGTCAACTTGTGAAGCGATATA
This sequence comes from Agrochola macilenta, assembly GCA_916701695.1. Classification (NCBI taxonomy): domain Eukaryota; kingdom Metazoa; phylum Arthropoda; class Insecta; order Lepidoptera; family Noctuidae; genus Agrochola; species Agrochola macilenta. The sequence continues at coordinate 7,820,552 of OU753559.1, read as the reverse complement.
CATGTCATGTATAAGTATCGAGTATTTTTTTCAAAAGAAGCTTGTATAGCATTGAGATGGAGGTCCAATATATTGGTGTGTTCGAAATTCAAACACCAAAACAGTGAACACAAGACCTTTTTATTCACTGTTTTCAGTGAATAAATTAAGCTTTTTAGATGGGGAATGGTATAAACAAACTATGTACAAAAATAAATGAAACGTTCTGAAAGTAACTACCTACCTACTGGCTGGTTAGATGGAGCTATTCCTTAGAAGCTTTACAATTTTTTTTTTTTTTAATATCCTGCCAGCTTTAGTTAGGTTCTTTTCAATCTGTTATCGTGGTTTTTTGTACTTTGCCCGACCTGGTAATCGAACCCAGGACCTTATGCTCAGCAGTAGCGCTTCAGTCATATAAATACTACAACTACGACAGATAAATGTAAATACTATACTACTATTTCTTTTCTCGCAGTCAATGGTAAAAAGTAGAGTACACCACTGGTGATTTTTAGGGTTCCGTAGTAAACAAGGAACCCTTATAGTTTCGCCATGTCCATCTGTCTGTCCGTGGCTTAGCTCAGAGACAGTTAGTACTAGAAAGCTGTAATTTGGCTTATGTATACATATTAATCATGCCGACAAAAATCAAGAAAAAATTGTGATGTGGTAAAATAAAATCAAGAAAAAATTCACAAATAGTCTTTCAAAAATATTGTGAGTTTGTGAAAATTCAGGAATCCGTTTGCGAAATATTAAGCTTTTAACTGAATTTTTTTGTTAGAGTCAAGTGTGTCGTCGTCCCGTCCCCCCCCCCCCCCCCTTCTAGCTAAATGGTTGTACTTGGACTTGTGAAAAAATTCACAGCAGTTTTATATATAATGAAATTAAAAGGAAAACTATGAGAGCTAAGTAGGCTGTACAGGTTAACGAGAAATAATCAACCAACTTAAATTTGTAGTTTGAAAAACATGATCTCCCATACATTCCGTATGGGAGAACACATTTTTCATCTACAATGTTAAGTTTGTTCTTGGGATAAATTCATCCCAACTACGGAGCCCTTCATTGTGCGTGGTCCGACACGCACTTGGCCGGTTTTTTTTTATCTCGGTCCTTGTAACCCTCGCTCCGCTCAGGATCCAACTTAGTCCATCGAATTAAATTCCCTTTTTTTTCACTTGTTGTATAATCTACTACTCGTATTATTAGTATATAGATGCATTCAGACATCCATACAGTGAGCAATACAATAGCGCTTGCGATCTCTAGACCAACGAGGCAGTCAACACCCTTCGTACCATATTTTACGTAAATAAACGTGCGGGAGCATTTCGCACCGTCCGCGTCCGTACTGCGGCGCAATTGCGACTGTTTAGTACCGAAATTTACTGAGATATAGTAGCGCGTCGTTTCGGCATTTTGTATGAAGACGTAATACTGGTTACTTTAGTACAGTATACTAAAGTAACCAGTATTACGTCTACCTGGACTCGCAATAAAATATATTAGCCAGACTGGCCAGACAATTATACGCCTTGAGCAAGCGTGGTGATCAATGTTCATGCCATCTCTGTACAGGGTGGATTATTGAGACGGGACAGTAAGGGAAGGTACCTTAACCATTGTAGCTACAGGAAAACGTTCCAAGGAGACTTAGAGTACTAGAAAAGCCAAAATCGCCGAAAATTTTATAATACATTGTTAAAAACGCTAAACGTATGTGTTCCTGCACAATGTTTATTTCTAAATCTCTATAACTATATATTAATTGCAATTTGTTGGTAAGCGCATCACTTGAGAATGGCTGGACAAATTTGGAATTTTTTCGTTTTAAAATGTTCGTAATTTGGTTTTTCTGAAAAGAAAGATACGAAAAAGTTTCCCGGAAATTTGTCAAATTCGGGATAAACTGAGTGTCCTTCTTTCTATGGGATTTATGTATGAGTTATTGAAATTTGGACAGGAATACGTCTGTCTGGTCAGCTAGTTAATCACAATAGCAAACAAACTAATTTAAAGGCTTACCAGCTTCTGTAAATACACGGCATTGAGAACCTGTGTTTCGCCGAGATAGCGCAACATCGTCTGATCGCGGTCGAGAAAATGCTCCACGAGCGGAGGCCGGGGCGCCGGCACCGCGAACTGCACTGGGTAACACCACACCTTGCGTAGGGCTGCCTGCTGCAACGGTGCTTGAAGTTCCTACAGTCATTACAAATCTATACATATTATGAATTAAAATCTGTTATCACGTGTCTCTCTGTGTGACCGCGTTGTTCTTCCAAACTAAGCTACGGATTTGAATGTGGTATTTACAATCTTTTTTGTTTACAAATTTAGAAAATGTATCCCGGAAGGTTTATGTGTTTAATACATTAAGATAATTATAATAAAGAAATATGTATGCTTTGTGAAGTCGTAAAGACCGTGCCAAGCAGGGGCAGGGCACTAATATTATAAAATACCGGGCTGTGTTCGTGTCACGACAAACCACCATTAAAGCTGTTGGGTGCATGTTTAGATACACAGTTTTTTTCATCAGATTTAAAAATAATACAACAGAAAAACTATGTTTTTGTTTAAATTGCTTCTGAATTGTTTATTTTTTGTATCTAACTCATTTAACATTAAGTAAAAAAATTTTTAGTTCTAAACAATCATTTAATGATGCAATGCTATGGGTTGACCTAACTGCGGCAAGCCCAAAAGGAGTGTAGATAATGTTTTTAAGCCATCATTTTGGCAGTTTAAACTATTTTAAATTACTTTTACACAAATAACTTCATAAGTTATTTGTATATACCTATTTATACCTGTATTCCGTTTTCTTTGAGTAAACCACTATGTTTTTCCCTTATTTTCCGAGCATATTCAGCCGACAGGTGGTAGATTTTGAGGCAGATTCCTTCAACGGATGCCTTCACAGTCTCGGCAAGGTGAGGTTGACACTGTCTCTGAAATTAGTTAACCAAAAAATTTAAAAGCTTCTATAACATACCTAAACTTGTATATTTATCATTGCAAGAACATAACAATAGTTTTTATTTTTATAAAAATATATAAAAACGTAAATTATATGTATATATATAGATAAAATAAAGGAATAACACAGATTATAAAATCGTAGGCAGGCTATTATCTAGCTACATTGCCTTGATACATACCAAAATTTACAGTATGTAGTCAAAAACTTTGCAATAATCAACATAGGACAACTACTTACTCTCAAATGTGCCAGTCTATCTTGGAAGTCATCGTATGTAGCTCCTACAGTTCGCCTCAACCATTGAAAAGTGTCTTCAGCATTCCATTTCACTACCTTACGACTTTCTGGTGATGCATTTCTTGATTCAATCATTTTCTTTGCTGCTTCGGCATATCTTGATAACTGTTTTCTTGCATCGCCCGTAAACTTTGGATGAGTCAGCTTAATTGGAATGTCATTCATAATTTCCTCATACATTGAATGTGAAATTTCTGGAAAACAATGACTAGGAAGCAGCGGGTCTGAACCACCCTGATCATTTACTTTTCTCTCCATCAACCATCTATTAAAAGAGTCTTTAGGAGCATCAATGCTTTCCCTTGTGTGGCAAAGCTCTTGGTAGCACTGTCTTAATTTATTAGCCAAAGTAAATCGAAATCCCTCTATTTCTGGATGAGGATGTGGACAAATAGTAGGAGGCCTCTCGTATATAACAACGTTAGTTGGCACTTCAATATCCCATGGGCCAGCCAGAACAAATTTCTTTGGTGGAGGTCCATTATCCTCAGATGGACGACGTTTGTTTGCTCCAGGAGTCATATTACCCGCATTTGATGGCCCAGTGTGACAAATACCTAATGGGTCAGTTATAGGATCAAAATCTCTCTTAACTGCTGGTAATTCCCACATCGATTCACCCGACAGCTTGTTCCAAAAGTATGGTCTGTTCTCTCTTTTGGACCAGTACTTCCGCCAGCCTTGTTGTAATAGATCTGGATGCAAGTCAGCGGCTAGGTGTGGAGCCAATGGTACTGGTGCTCCTGGTGTTTGGGGCGTCTCACCACTCCCACTCGGCGACGACTGGAGTTCTGGTGAGGAGTCACTCTGAGTAGCATTACTCTCCCACGTCGAGGTTCCAGCGACTACTTTGTCACGAACATCATTCATGTTGGCTGTTTATTTGTACGACTATGTACTGTCTTCAACTCAATTGTATATTAATATATTCTTCCTCTTCTTAGTATATTAATTAAACTAAGAAGTAGAAAACGATATATAGGCCAATAGGGTTCCAATAGGTAAGTATACTTTTTATTTGGAAACACAGTATTGATACCACCAAGTAATGAACACAGAAAAATGCTGTTGACTTAAACGGCGCACATGATAACACATATTAAAAAATCGCATATACAAAATAATTCAAAATAAACAAAAATCTCATTATCAAAACTAAGAAAACACCGCGGCGTATGATTAAGAACCGTAGCGTAACTCCCCAAGCGCCGCCATCACAAAATGACAACTGAACTGAATTTGGCGCTAGGGTTGTACCTTACTAGAATGTATGTTGTACTCAGTAGTACTCGATTCACCTTCGAATAGTATGCAAACTATCGATGATATGTCAAAATTTAGGACAAGCGCACAAGAGTGTATTGTGTTCCGATTTGGACAAGAATTCGAGTTGGTATAATCGGCACAGCCGGGCGGTAATACCAAATAAAATGTTCGAAAAAAGGCAGCACACTTCGGCTAAGCTAAGCCGAAAGGTAAAATTCAATTGCAACATGATAGTGCAAATCTAAATACCAATTGCCAGGACCCAAATGAAAGTCGAATATGTTTAGTGTTAGCTTTGTTATTCAATACCTACTGCGAATTCAATATAACGACCTGAACAAGTCTGTAGCCCTAAAGTGCCTTGAGCGCCTTATTCACCATCCATCTTGCTGTACGTCCCGCCGAGGCCGCGGTGCTTCGCTCTTCTTCTCAGTTACGGTACGTCAGTAAGTGCGACGGAGAACAAAGCACCTGTAACGATGGCCGAAATAAAATTGCCTTAAGTCATGTATAATATTAGTCATTTTACCCAAAAAAAAGGGAGAAATCCCTAAAATTGGATACACTGGCTGAATCTGCTTTACAGCAAGCATATACACGGCCCAGCACGCACGATGCACGACTTTTGCGGAGGTGGGGGCGCTTGCTAGACCATCCATCTTGCTGGTGCGTGGCCTTGGCGGGACGTACAGCAAGATGGATGGTGAATAAGGCGCTTAAGGCGCTTAGTAGAATAGTAACTACAGCCGCACGTGTGCTTGAATCTTGTGCATGGAACTGGTAAGTACTTCCCATCTGGAATGCTTGCAAAAAGCACCGATAATGCGGTCTTGACCGAAAAATTGCCATAGTCATATCAACAACGTTTTAAACCCTAGAAAAAAAACATTCACATCTACCAGTCGTTAGATAGACGACTTCCATTTGCAATTTTGATATGGACTTATAGAATAAAAATGACTGGGAATATTACTAATTCAGTAGATTAATGAACAGGGTCACATTGTGCTAGAGGGACACACTACTGATGTGTGTTCTCCTTGTCAAGACCATTCTTTCCGTACGTCTAGATTACCAAAGCAGTTAATTATAGTCCGTGGAAACGAGTGATCATCGAGCAGAGCCGTTCGCCATCCCGCTCAGCCTCAGCTGGCCGATGACGGACGCGTTGAGCACGCTGCGCGCCACTGCAGATCGTACGCAAGGTGCTGGCTTTGATCTTTGATCCCAACATAATACGTTCAAATGCAATGGTCGTCTTTATTTTGCTGTCAACTTCTGTCTTGACCTAAAGGCCTCAGTAGCCAGGTCATAAAAAAAAAACAAACATCTACAGTGTGACCAGATTTAGCAGAATTCTGCGATTGATCACAAAATTACATCCCCATTTAGGGCTTAGCAGACGGTGTCACAGATCTGAAAAGTTTGTTTTTGACAGAATCTTATAAAACCTTAGCAGAAAGTTAGCAGGATTACACATTGATTGGATTGCTTCACTTGGGTAGTAGCCATAGTTATGGTAGATGCCATATATGTATATATCTAAAGAATTCTTTCATTTTTAAATAGTCCAATTTTTCTTACTCCACTGACAACCTTCAAGTACAGACGCCAGCAGGTCAAGCTACCCGAAACTGTCAAATTTTCGCAATCAACCTTGAACCTTATGCTGTAGTGCTAAAGTTGAAAATCTATTAAATAAATTTGACAGATTGTAGTAGCTTGATGTGCTGGCGTCTGTACATTTTAGGGGAAATCGTTCCAAATGAGAAAAGGATCCAATGTTTTCAACTTGGTTATCAAGATCCAAGGACAACAGTAACGCTTTTTGTAAAGCATATTTTATGAAATTAGTTTCACGACTTTCTGTTTAAAAGATCACATACTCAGTGAAACAAAAAAAAATATCATTGGATATTCTGGATAGAAATCGGTAACTTAAAAAAAAAATCTTACTTATTATGACTTTATTCATTAGCAGAATTTTAGCATTTATTACAAAAAAAAGAAGAAAAGCAGACTTTAGCAGAATTTTGGCGAGCAGCTGACATAATGTTCACTTTAAATCTGGTCACACTAAATATCTACTGTCAGTTCTATCAGTCGGTCAGTCCTGTCATTAAATTATTTTTATAGTTGTCAGTGAATGAAATTGTCCGACTTCCGATCCGAAATCCGAATTGAGAATTCCTTAAAACTTTGCTTTGGCTTTACGGCATACTCTCTTTTAGTATATAATGTTCTGTGGGCATAATACTTTATGAAAGTAAAGTAGGCAGCACAGACTTAGGCAGTCAAACCGTAAGAAATATTACGAATTTCTGAGTTTTGATAAATTTGACCGACTAATTTTGTTGCACAACAGTCGACTGCTGGGAGATTACTGAAAAACCTTGAAATACCTTTTGTTGAAAGCTAAACACAAATTATCAAACCTATACTTACAATGCATAATAAGTACAAACAAACTTTTTCATCTGAAGCAAGATCTAGAGATAATAAAAAACATAGAAAGAACATCGTTTTACCTAACTTGTACAAGAAACAATGAAAGCTGTAGTATCATTACAACTTCAAGCAAAAAAATAATGATGCAGAGTAAGAATGAAATTCAGTGTCCATTGGATACTGAAATTCCAGAGTACGATTATAGTGACTGGAGTATTGATGGTGCGAACTTTCAGCAGTGTAGCTTGGATTTCATTGACTTTTTTAATAATTACATGTTGAAAAATTTACCTTGTCTGATTAAAAATGTAACAGACAACTGGAAATGTGCCAGTCAGTGGGTAAAAGGTAACCAAATTAATTATGATAATTTAATTGAAGAATATGGTGATCTAATTGCTCCTGTTGCTGATTGTAAAAACATACAGTTTAATTCTCAATGCAAATCTGATATGAAGGTACATCAGTACATAGAGTATTTGCAGAGCACAACAGATTGCAGAATATTATATTTAAAAGACTGGCACCTAAGAAGAAGTAGACCTGGTGACAAATTTTATGAGGTACCACAGTATTTTATATTGGATTGGCTTAATGAATTTGCAATGGATAATCAAGATGACGATTTTATGTTTGTTTACATTGGTCCAAAAGGATCGTGGTAAGAAATTATAATATAATTTATTATTGTGCTAGTTTACATGGAAATTACACATACTTGAACTTACTAGTGAGACAAACAGTTGAAGTTTACATAGTTATGCAAAAAAAATCCAAGCTACAAGTCGTTACTTTTTAAAACACCCTTTTATCTTAAAGTATATTCTTTTATTTCCAATGTTCCAACCCACAACGCATAACACATTTGTAGGGAACATAATTTAAACGCATCAATCTCTCTTTTTATTTTAATCTTTATTAATATAAATCATTTTGCTGATGACATAACCTTGAAACGTTTTTGCGAAAATTTTCATGGAAGGTAAATTGCAAAAGTGCCAAGTTAACCGATCTTACGTTTCTCTATAAATATATTGTATTCCCAATGACTGTTCAAAATTTTATAAAAAACTAGCTTCTGCCCGCGACTTCGTCCGTGAAATTTCGTCCCCGACCCACCGCGTCGCATTCCATCGCCCGCCCGCGCTATTACTTCTTCTATCGTTCTTTAACTATTTTTCTTTTTGCTCGGCTCCTAAGGGTCACCTACCTCAAGAATTGGGCTATCCAATGCAAAAATATTTTTTCAATTCCGACTGGTAGTTCCGGAGATTACCCCCTACATACAAACTCAAACTAACAAACAAACAAATTTTACCCTTTTTATAAAAAAAATATTATGTAGGTATACATGGTGGATTTTTGAGATGGGGCAGTAAGGACAGCTACCTTAACCGTTGTCGCTAGAAGAAAACGGTCTTAGGAGACTGTCCTTATCTTTTTGAGACATTTTTCAGTCAGCAAGAAAATGGGCAGTTTTCACAAAAACTTTTTTTGATGCCAATCGATCCTATTTATTATAAGGATCAAAAAACTCTACTAGACCAACTGAGGTTTGAGTACCTACTAGAAAAGTCAGAAATCGCAAAAAACTTTTCCCATACATTCCGTAAGAAAGAAACTCCAACATACTTTATTATTATGATAGACAGACTAGCCAAACAGAAACAAACAATTTAAACTTCGAACGAACACGCGTTATAATTTTATTTACTCTACGAGCAAGATAGTTTGTTGATTGTGATGACTTCGAGAAAAAAACCAGCCAAGTGCGTGTCGGACCACGCAAAATTGAATTTATCTCAAAAACAAACTTGTAACATTCATTTCATTTAATTTAATGTAGTTGAAAAACATGTTCTCCCATACATCGATATACGTTACGGTCTGTCGTATAAATGGCCGTATTTTTTATTGCGTTGACTTAGAAGCTTGATTTTTTTTAAACTTCAAGACTTGATACCTCCACGCGTTCCTGAGAAAAAGTGTCGTGAGAGACTGATGGACGGACAACGATGTGATCCTAAAAGGGTTCCGTATTTTCCTTTTGAGGTACGGAACTCTAAAAATTACCTCAAATCATTTATAACTGTCAGACTTGTTTGGAAAACGTTAAAAAGGCTGTCCTCTACAAAAGACAGAAATTGCAAAAAAACAAACTACCCATGTAAAAAGTTTTTTCAAAAGTAACAAAGGTTCTAAATTTTGTTCTCTATTCGTTCGAAATTTGAAGTTCAATTTGTTTTAGTTTAGTTTTGGCCAGTCTATCATCGTAAAATAGTAAGAAACAGGATCGATTGGCATCAAAAAAAGTTTTTGTGACTACTGCCCATTTTCTTGCTGACTGTACATTTTTTTCAAATCTGTGAATGCAGATCGAAATCTTTCAAAAAGTTAAGGACAGTCTCATAAGACCGTTTTCCTGTAGCTACAACGTTAAAGGTTGCTGTCTTTACTGCCCCATCTCAAAAATCCACCCTGTATACAAGGTCCCATTAAAATAGATGGGCAAATTTTAACACAGCGTTCAGTACGTCTAACCAAAGATATCCAAGCAAAAAAAACACTTATTAAAGTGATTTTATTTTGACCTCATATAATAAATGGCATTGGATGACGGGTGTGTAATATTTGGTATAATTACAGATAGTCTAATTTCTTTTGACATAACTCTCATATGATATAATTCTCATATGCTAGAAAAACATTTAACCTAATTTCATATGATCTAATGTTATATTTGATATAATTTTTATTTTCTCTAATTTCATTTAGTATAACGTTCATTTCATATAATTTTCAAATTGTATAATGCTCTTTTTATATAATGTTCATTTAACCTAATTTTCATATTAACTAATTTTCTAATGTAACGCATCGTTCTTGAGAAAAGCAAATTATATTGTAACCTAACCTAAAAACATTAAAGTTGCTTCTGCATCGTATCCGGCGCTGCGGGAAGTGCAACCCCTTCGCCCTTACGTAACAAAGGATAGGCTCCTATATATCTATGCTTCGTTACAGCGGGTGGGGGTTGCTCTCCCTCCGCGCCTCCGGTTTTTATATACACTCTAGGTTAGGAGCCAAAAGACTACGTAAAGTTGGGGTGCCCCGATTCGGCTTTGGAACAGATTCAACCTATTAACTACAAGCCGGTGTATAATTATGTTATGTATGACAGAAACAAAGGATTGGCCCGCAATCGCAGTAGACCGGGAAAAGTGGAAAGAGGGAAAGGAGGCCTTTGCCCTGCAGTGGGACAACACAGGCTTATAATAAATAATAATAATAATGACAGAAACAAAAATAAAAAATATCCGTCCACCCTCATAAAAGTAAACTACGAGTAATAACAACAATAACAACGCCAGCCATTTACGTGTGTGTCGCACACGAAAGTCAAAGAAAGAAATCAAATAAATTTTTGCAAAAATAAAAGTAGATATTTCCACGTTAGTTACTTAAAGATTTTGAATATTATAGCAACTGAATATTTTAATTGAATATTATTTCAAATGTGCATTATATAAACTGTTCATTATACCATATGAAATTAGGATAAATAATTCGTTAGGTATATCATTTAATCGTTAAATTAAAAAAAAAAAAAAATTAAATGAAATTAGGTCTTATGATCATTAGAACTTTTGTTATTATATCAAACGTTACACACCCCTATTTAAATGGGACCTTATATTATAAGTTTAGATTAGATGAAAATTCTGACGATGTTGATGGGTTTGGAGGAGATCCAGATTTTGATTTTGAGTTTGAAGATTTAATACTTAAAACTTTTTCTAATTATTATTGGCTCATTAAATTTTATTACCTATTCTTAACCGGTCGGCTAACGTGTCTTAACTTGAAAGTTTAATATACACACGAATTATGAGATTTGTATAAAAATGAAATAATTAAGTAAGTACATTTTAACAAAACCATACCTACATGGATTGTTTTTAGCAAAATAAACAGGTTAGGTTCATATAAATATGATTTTTGCTAAAACGTTCCAAGCTGATTTTTAAGAATAAATACAAACATATGAAAGCAAAGCCAATGATAAAATCGTTTTTATATAGGTACCTCTTTAAAATGACATTTATCACACAGCCATACCTGTTAACATAAAAAAGAAAACAACCCAAATACAAAATTGTCATTATCTCAATATTTGAACTTGTTGTGCATTGGAACGTTTTTGCATAACTATGTCCAATTATTGTTATTTTCCTAAAAACTAGTTTGTGTGATACTCCACATTATTAACACAGGGCTCTGATGAGCCTCAAGCCTGGCTTGTCAACTCACAATATTGCAGTCTTTCAATGAACACCAGCGAGTTTTACTGGCAAAATAACAAAACCATGCAAATTCTCATTAGTGAATCATACCTTATATAGAGTAGACAGATTAAGCTAAACTAATTTTTTTTTTTTTTTTACAGTCAGAAATTTGGTTTTTAATATTTTTTTTTTTTTTTTCTCATTCATTTGTACCACTATATGAATATTTACTTTGTGAAGTATAATATATACATATTTTTTTAAATATATTATTGTGAACGTGAGGACTATGTGGATCATATATTTTTTTTTTTTTTTTTCTCAGTAATTATTAATGATAATCTGGCAATTTGAGTACTTTATGTGGCCTACCCAAATGTCCTTTCTTTGGTATTGTTCGTCGAGTCGTTGAACTCCTTAAGTTCTGAGTTGAGCTACACGATTACTGACAAATGCGTGCACTGACTGGACAGGTCCACTCAAATCTGTATAATACTTTCCTCAAAAGACCATTCGAGACACAAATCTACATGGTCCTTCAATGATCTGACCAAGACTATTTCTGGGTTTTATATACACATTGACATTAATGAATTTTATATATACAATGACATGAGTATTTACTTTTTAAAGTATTATATTGTTTTAATAATTGTGAATGTGAAGACTATGTGGGTCATTCCTTTTATTTTATTATTTAGTTTTTATCACGGTCTGGCAGCTTGAGTAATTTATGCGGCCTACCCAAACGTCCTTTCTTTGGTATTGTTCGTCGAATCGTTGAGCTCCTTAAACCCTGAGTTGAGCTGCACGGTCACTGACAAATGCGTGCACTGACTGGACAGGTCCTCTCAATCTGTGTGGTTCTTTCCTCAAAAGACCATCTCAGACACCAATCTACATGATCTTCACATGATCTGACCAAGATTATGTCTGGACTTTAAAAGAGACTGTGACCTCTGAGTTTGTTTCGGCCTTTCTTCTCGGAGTAGTCAGATAGGAAACGCCGACCTCATCTAGTTTAAAAAATATGATTGACGTGTAAAAGTGTTTTGTCCAAACCCACTTACAGAAATAAAATCATTTATCATTTATCAAACTTACTGAAGAATAATAATGCCAAACGTCTCCAAGCAAAATGTGTGACATACGGAAGGTATATGGACAGCTAGATGTCAACATCATCCGCGTTGCCTTTTACCAAGTATGTTGAGGTCACCTTCCAGTCTAACTGGATGCAGCTGACGTGCTAACATTCTACATGGAGTGAATGCCGATCTAGTTGTATAAGATGAAATTATAAGTGTTACATATTTTTCATTTGGCTGCGGAACCTAGGAAATCACTGGTTTGTCTAGGTGCCACACTAGTTTCAACCTTTCTGTGTTTACGAATGTGGTGTTTTATTACTATTAATATAATGCATATTATTATAAAGATTTATGAATTGTTCCAGGACCCCTTTACATGAAGATGTGTACTGTTCATATAGTTGGTCAGTTAATGTTGTTGGAAGAAAAAAATGGATTTTGTTTCCTCCTGGAGAAGAAGACAAATTAAAAGATCGATTGGGTAATCTCCCTTTAGTATTTGAACCAGAAAAGTATCAAAATATCAAGTACTGCGAGATCATACAAGAAGCAGGAGATGCTCTATTTGTCCCATCTGGTTGGCATCACCAAGTAATGAATGAAGCTCAAACAATTTCGGTTAATCATAATTGGATAAATGCTTGTAATATAGAGATAGTATGGAAGGCATTGGAAAAATGCTTGTTAACAGTAGAACATCAAATAGAAGAGTGCAAAGACACTCCTGAATTTCCTGCCGAATGCCAGCTGATACTAAAATCCCACTTTGGCATGGACTTTGAGTCATTTGTAACATTTCTGTGTTATATTGCCAAGAAAAGGCTAGCACAATTACACGGGAATAAACAAGTTTGTTGTAACCAATACTCTCTTGGAATAAGTATAATCAAGTTTGATTTAAAAAATATATTAAAAGTTTTAAACTCAATCTATGTACATCCAGTATACTTAAATACAGATATATTGTCCTCAAAACAGGATGAATTTATACAAGTAAGGAAGGAACTGAGAACTGTTTTCCCTTTACCTGTTTAATTAAAAAGTTGCTACAAATTTGACTTTATAATTGCGTATACATTCTCATTTTTAATAAGTTCTTCAATTTCAATCTTCCTGTATCCCAATTCATATAATATTTCTATTGTATGCTGTCCTGGCACTGGTAAAGGCTCATGACCACTGGATATTCCTGGAGTGCGGGACATTTTTGGAGCCGGTTCAGGTACAATCATATTATTTATATCTCTATGAAAAGCCGAATCAGATACGCGAAATTTATGTTTATCAACTGCGTCTATATTTAACACGGGAGTGACACATGCATCAAGGTTTTCAAATATCTGACACCATTCGTCTTGGGTTTTCGTCAAAAAAACTTCTTGAAATTTTTTCGTACAATGTTCATTATTACCAATTTGAACATAATCATCATCAGGAAGCTCTAACCCTTTCAAAAAATTTGAATAAAATTGTGGTTCAAGTGCTCCAACCGCCATAAACTTGCCATCTTTAGTTTTGTATGTTTGATAACATGCAAATCCCCCATCTAAAGGATTTGTCCCGGGCTCGCCTGACCAGATTGGCAATTGTCTTGACTTAAACAACCACTTGCCGATGTAAGCAGCTCCTTCCGTCATACTCGTATCTATAATTTGCCCTTTCCCTGATTTGGTTCTTTCAAATAAGGCTAATAATATACCTAAAGCGCATAGTACTCCACCTCCAGCAAAATCGCTCAAAAGATTTAGAGGTGGTGTTGGTGGTTGTTTATTTTTGCTAAGTAATGAAAGTATACCAGACATGGCAACATAGTTTATATCATGTCCAGCTTTGTTTTTGTAGAATCCATTTTGGCCGTATCCAGTTAATCTTGCATAGATGAGGCGAGAGTTTTTTGTCATCAGATGTTCAGGTCCTAGGCCCAGTTTTTCCATAACGCCTGGTCGAAAAGTATCCAAAAGAACATCCGAATCAGCACATAGCTTTTTTATAACATTGACTCCGTCCTCGGTTTTTAAATTTACTGATATCATTCTTTTTCCGTTAGACATTACGTCGAATGGACTTGGGTTCATCTGTAAAAGAAATACTTTGATATAATTCCGTTTCTGTTGAAGGGTTGCAAAGGTTGCATTTCTATCCATATAAACAAGATATTTTGAGATGGGTCTTCGGGGCGAAATCCGAAATCCAGTTTAGATTCAACGGCTTCCAATTTAGACCCCTACAGATTAAATACTGTTTCTGCAGATGGTATCAATGTCAACTTACTAACCTTTTGAACGACGGTGACACTCGCCCCGAAGTCCGCTAGTAAGGTTCCGCATAATGGGCCTGGAGCTAACCCCATCATTTCTACGACTCTTACGCCTTTAAGTGCCATTTATAATAATGGTTATACTGGAACAATACAGTATAAAAATTAATGAAAAAAGGAAAGGCGAGCATGTTTCAATATAAACACATTTTTTTTTTTGTAATTATGAAACCTACTAGGTACTTTTTATAAAATATCTATTGGCTTTTGCCAGCGGCTTCACCCGCGTGAAACTCGAGAATTATCCCACGGGAACTTAATACCAGAATAAAGCCATATTTCGGTGTGCCAAATTTCATCCAAATACATTCAGCTGCGCATCCAAACATACTTACAGCATTTGACATGTATTTATATTATTATGTAGATAATATTTTATTTAGTGTAGGTAGTAGGAAAGATGACAATGTCCACTGTAAGCAGAAACCACGCAAGGCTCTTAGGCGCCATCTCCACGGGCAAGAGAACCGCGGCGAAAGCCTCGCAGTGTCATCAAATTCAATCTTAGAATGCCACACGGTGATATCATTGCGGCGATAATATCTCTGAGAGTAAGAACTCTCAGATATATTATCTGAGACTCTCGCCCGTGTAGAAGTAGAACACAAAACTAATAATACCTAGTCACAAAGTCAGCGATTCGAATATGTCGACGTCGCTACGAAAATATCGATGAATATACATTAAAAAAAAAGTCATACAGACGAGCATATTACCTCGTCCTTTTTTGAAGTCGGTTAAAAAGTAAGTACATATGATTTGACAAATTCACATTGGTACTTGCCCGGATTTGAACCCACAACCTTCGTGCACGAGAGGTGAGGCCCTAACCATTGGTACTTTTTTTTTTCTCTTCTATATCTCTATGCATAATACAAATGACATAATAGTAGTTTATGAAACTGTTGCAAAAAGAGGGGTATTAAAATATGAGTGTGTGTATAATAGTCTCACACGAGTTTTTTAATACCTACTTATGTGCAGTACACTACTTTATCTACTCCCATACATTAGGATTGAACCTACTAAATTAAAGATCAAGAATTAAAAAAACCCACGAAATTCAGTACAACTTCACGTATGAATGGCGCCTGACCCAGCACATCACCGCGCATGCGCTAGAGCGGTGCTGCTGTAACTTCTTGGATTTGCGCTGTATCGTACTTCATAGAAAAAAAATTGTTTTCATTATTATGTTAGAGAAAAAGTGTTATAATATGATTCTATTTCTATTTTTAAATTTCGGTATTGTGTTTGTATAGTATGTCAATATAAACTCGTTTTGAAGTTTTTAATTCGAATATTACGATATGAGAGTAGATAAAGTCGCTTTTCGTGTCTGTATAGTTTATGTGACCGCGTTGTTCTTCTAAACTACGCATAAGTACGAGTATAATGGTGAAAACCGAATGAAACTCCGTTGCAAAGTTTAGAAGAACGTCGCGGCGGATTTTAATTCGGTTCTCACCGTTATTTCGATAATTTATTCCGGATGGTTTATGTGTAGGTTAATACATCTATACCTATAAATAAAATGGTGAACTGACTGACTGACTGGGTGATATGATATATCAACACACAGCCCAAACCGCTGGACTTAGATAAGGGGCATGAAACTTGGAGGGTGTATTCTTTGTGTAGAGTAAGTATCCACTAAGGAAGGATTTTTGTGAATTCCACCCCTAAAGGAGTAAAATAGGGGATTGAAGTTTATATGAAAGTCCGTCAGTTTTGAAGTTAGGATCTTCAAATTTTGTGATTGAAAATTAATTTATACGTGTCTCAGCGTTTTTGATAATTCCTGAGTAGTTGAAAAGTCCATAATTTTCGAAGAAAAATCACAAAATTTACTATAGGTAAGTATATGCTTATGGTTGGAACTAACGCAACGGTGTTGTTAGAATTTCAATCCTTAAGGGGGTGAAAAGGGGGATGAAATTTTGTTTTTAATTAAAGTTCTTTATTTTTTAAGTTAAAATCACAAATATTTCGACTTATGGTTGGAAACTAACACAGCGTAAATCGTTGTTTTTTTTTTTTAAATACCAGCCCGCAAGGTTCTGAAAAGTGCGATGAAGTTTTGTA
The DNA here is from genome assembly GCA_916701695.1 of Agrochola macilenta. Classification (NCBI taxonomy): domain Eukaryota; kingdom Metazoa; phylum Arthropoda; class Insecta; order Lepidoptera; family Noctuidae; genus Agrochola; species Agrochola macilenta. The sequence continues at coordinate 7,803,791 of OU753559.1, read as the reverse complement.
TTGAAGTTGTTCATTTGCAAAATTTTGTATTCAAGTAAAAATAATATAAGTAGATACCCGTGTAGGTACCTACTGTTTCTAACTTTACAGTATTTTACATAGAGCGACTGCATACCTGACCTCCACAACGCAGTTACTGGGTAATACGATACCCTTTGCCCCTTGGTAAGAATGGTTGTCAGACTTTCTTCCCATAACGACTGTCAAAGATCCACGAATGCGACCCGGGACCAACAGCTTAACGTGCTTTCCGAGGCACGGACGGCGACGGGTCTCTGAATGTAAAGGTCACCCAGCCACAGACCAACCGCAGCAAGTGTAGCTTAACCTGATGGATCAACCAGTGCGGCTGTTGTTACTTAGCCACGAGCTCCGCTCCGTGCTCCTCCGTCCGTGCCTGTGCCCGCTTCCGAATTAGTGAAAAACATTGTATATACCTAGAGAAATACTGTGAAGGATTTAGGTAGATACCGGTCCTTTACAGTAGGTATTTCTTTACAGTATTCCTCAAATATCACACGTAATGAAGGACAATTGGCCATGAACAAAGCTCTATATTGTTATAATAATTCATAAAATCTAGAAAAAAAGAATGTACTCTACGCAGACGAACTAAAATAAAATAGTAACGAAGTCAAACCTTACATTGAACATTCGAATCTGATGCTGAAAATATAGTTTTTAGAATGTTGGTCTGTCTGTTTGTACCTATGTATGTTCCAGTTTGCACAAAAACGGATTTGGATGATATTTGGCACACAGTTTATAACCTGGATTAACCTATAGTTTATTTTTGATGTCGGTAGTACGTTCCCGTCGGATATTTTTCAACAGCCACGCGGGCGAAGCCGCGGGCAAAAGCTAAACTTATATAATGAAGAAATCTTGTTGTTTTTTCTAGTCTTAAAACCCGTGCGAAGTAGGGGCGGGTCGTTAGTACCTAATAATATATTTATTAACTAACTGCTGCCCGCGGCATCATCAGTTAAAGCCAGTGAAAGTCCCGTCAAAATCGGTCCAGCTGTTTTATTAATAAATCTCTATACAGGGAGTTCCAAGATTCGTAGTGAGCGTTGTGTCGGCGAATCGTTTGTCGATGAAAAGTTCTATCGTCAAGTAAATCGTTCTGTCAGTTCATCGGAGAAGCGAATGACGTAAAATTTTTGTTTCACAATAGGTTCTGTAATAATTGTAGGTATTATAAAATGAAATACTAAATACGAAGCATTAAATTATTTGTTAATGATTAAAATCTACTTTTAATACATCTACACAATTAAAATCCCGTATGTAATCTAGAATAAATAACTAAGCTGTATGAATCTTAACTAAGTTGTTAAACAAATTCCAATTTTTTTGTTATGAAAAGTAATGCTTGAGGATTGTTCAAGAATGAAGTCTCTAGAGTTTACACATAAAATTTTAGTAGTTACTTACCCAGACTCAGCTTGTAATAAGGTGTTGTTATTCAACACGAAAAGTGTAGCTATTGATTTTTATAGTATACGATAAAGCATTTCACTATCGCACTTTCAAATTAATACCTCAGGTTAAAGTCGACAAAATGAGGAACGAAAAAACTGAATTATTTATCGTCATTATTAGTTAATAAAGCGACATCTCTTACAATCGGCATAAACTAAAACATTTAGTTACTATAAATAGTACTAGGTGGAGACTTAATTGAAAAACGCTTTGAGTTTGAATTTTGATACAAGGCCTTTGGCTACTTTTGTATGTGTGTATTTTATGTCTTTTTGCCTTTATAAGTGCGTTTTGTTTGTGCAGAATAAACAAGTTTTCTTTCTTTCTTTTTGATGGAGTTTCCTCAAAATAAGGGTTTTTACACAGAAGTTCGCACAAATGACACGTGTCCACCAGTATAAGGATCTTTTGGCGCGTCTACAAAATAGGAACATTCGGAACTGACACCGACATCTTGATTTCTTTTTTATAACCAAAACTGTTCATAACGAACATCTTTTGGGTGAGGCCAAAATGGGAACTAACGCCGCCATCTTGTTTTTCATACATTATCTGTCTGTGACAATTTTGGATTACAGCACAGATTAATAAGTTACAGTCAGTGTGTGTATCTGTGCGTTTGCACTGGCCTCAGCTCAGAGGGCCTCAGAGTAATAATACTCTGAGGCACTGGCGGAACATTCACGACAAAACATGTTGACATCTCTATTTTCTGTCAATGTTCTATACAATTTTTGACAGGACCTAGAGACTTCAACATGTTTTGTTGTGATGTTTCGCCAGTGCAAATGATAGCAACGCCCCCTGTCAATGTCATTCAAGCGCCTAAATATTCTGTAGTGTAGTAGCACTCTAGATGAACATTAGAAAAATAACTGTTATCACTATGTCGTTATTTCGTTATACACGTATAAGTAATAAATTTCGTTACTTCACGTTTTATACAAAGCAATGTAATCTATTTGCCATTTACATTGAAAAAATTACCTACCTACTCTAAAATATTACACAACAAATGTCGTTATTTTTTCGTTATTTTTCTAATACGTTACTATGCTATGGACTGTATAGCTGTGGCAGTTAGGTCACAGATTAACGGACAGAGAGTAAGCCGACAACCGCGCTATGATAGGTACACTACTACAAGCTTGAGGCGCGTGTGTGTCTGCAACTGGCGGCGACGCACTGTGGATCGAAAAAAGGCTCTCGAAGAAATAGGAGCTTAAATTTTAAAGTGTCGGTTTTTTATTTAAAATGGCTAATAATAGCCAATATTATCATACAATCAAATTAGCAAAAAAAGTTTTGTTATTTTCACCCATTTTTCTCATTCAAGAACATAAATACCAAAATTCTGCATATTTTTACATTTTAAATCATTTTTCTATGAAGATTATTAACCTTCCAATATGAAAGAACAATATTATAACATAAAACCAAACAAATAACGAATTGAAACGTCGCAGCGCCAACCCGACTCACTCAACGCTCATGTCAAAGTTGTTTATGTTGAGAGATAAGTTGCAAGTTTGTGGGATTATCTAAGAGTTACAAACGCTTAAATGTTCAACTAAATTAAATATTACCACTTAACATCACAAACAAAAACCTCTTGACCACGATGGTTCCGACTCACAATTTTTTTTTATAAACAAAGAAACTGTTTCATAATTATTTATAAATTTTAATAAAAACTACATTAAATTACCTCTCTATTATAGTAATAAACGTAGCGTGCCTGTTACTAGTCGAGCTAGGCCGCTTTCCGAATAAGAACGTAATCGCTCACAGCGCTGACATCAATAATTGGCGTTCCGAGTTAGATATCACGATAATGACAGCTGACGGCTGTCCATTCTGCTGACAATTCGGAACGCTCGTGAACGCTCTCACGGTGCTCGCTCAACGTCAAAACTTGCATATCTTAATTCTTTGTGTTTAAACTACACATTTCTTCTTCTTCGTTGGTTAGGTGGCCAAGGTAGCCAGAAGCACAATTTCGAAGATGCTACGCTTGTCTAAAGTTATGATGCGACTCAAAACAAAACAGCATAACTGTCATACTTTGACAGCGCTCACGGCGATATTAGTAAAATGCATAGTCGGCGTTATCGCAAGATGGCGCATGTCATGACGTCATCTATGACGATTCACATTACATTGTTATCGCGCTCAGGCTTATTCGGTACGGCCGTTAGCACGCTCAAATCGATTACAGCGTAACTCGGAATGCAGGGTTAGTAATCTGTGAACTGTGTCTCTCGTCTGTCTATGTGACCACAGAGTACTTTATGACTATAAATATAAAGTACTCTGTGAGTTTCTGTGTTTACTGTTTATATCATTGAGATAGAAAAAATAATGTCTATGGTTTATAACCTCGTAGAAGTTCTGTGTTTAGAACATACAACATACCTATTGAAATTATTTGAAATCTGTGACTGTGACTTACAAGTAGCTATACCTTGTTTTGTTGGTTTAATGTTTTTATCGAGAACTGATGTGTTTTCAGTTTAATCCGCGTTATTTTGTCTATTGCGCTGATTGTTAAAGAGTTTCCTTCGTATTTGCCGAAACTTCTACGTTCAGACAATTTTATGTAGTTTTGAAATTATCTTTTTCATCATCGAACTATTTGTGTGGCACAGACAAATTTTTGTGTGGGAAACTAGAGCAACATGTCTGTAGCATTTGCAGCACGCGGCAATCGGCCTCCCTTGAGCCCGGCACAAATCCAAAAGATGTTAGATGAAAACGCTCATCTCATTCAAACCATTCAAGAATATCAAGCCAAAGGTCAACTTATGGAGTGCCATCAGTATCAACAAGTATTACACAGGAATTTGGTATATTTGGCCTCTGTTGCAGATGTCAACCAAAATATTCAAAGCATACTTCCGGTAAATATATGAATTTTATTAACAACTCATTTCTGTTATAAAAAGGACCCATTTTTGCAAGAACCAACCCACAGCAGGTTTGCTGTGGGTTGGTTCTTGTTTGCGAAAATGGGTCCTATTAGTGTTGAATTCGAAGTATCCAAGTGTTACATGAATTATAAATAGTCAAAGCTTACAGATTTTTTTTCTTTTCAATTGTAAGTTTTATTTACCTGTTATCTGTACCTAGTTATGTTTTCATGTTTGTACAAAGAAAATGTGCTCTGTGAGTGTAGAGTGTAGGTACATAATAAGGACAATGTCTCCTTTAATTTTTTCCCTTATAATTTTGACTTTTCCAGATGTCAGACACCTATTTTACTTGGAGACATCAGCACTATATCAATAAAAATTGGTAGTGTATTCTGTGTACTGTTAAATAATGGTGTATTGATATTGTAGGTGGTACTGACCATAGCTGGGCACCGGTAATCAAATAGTTAACTTCGTTAATTGTTATTCCGCTACAAAAAAAGTTAGCTTCGTTAAACGTTAAAGCGTTACATTTTGGAAGAATTAACGCAAGTTAACGTTAATCGTTAATCCGTTAATATTGCATTTTTATATCGTTGCGTTAGTGAACTTATAAAAGCTATTGGTTTAGGTTCTGGAAGTTAACAGGTTAGGAACAAAACAAAATACTTGTATAATTCAAATGTGTAATTTAATCGTCGGGCATAAGGTGCATATTCCCCTTCATGAACATTAACATGTTGAAGTTCTCGTCTGAAAGCGAGGAGGCTCGTTTTGGTGTTAAAATGTCTTTACCCGTGGAAAACAGACATTCAACTGCAGCACTTGAGGGTATAGCAGTATTGTATTTAATGAATAGATTTATGAATATCTGTTCCCCGAGGAATGCAGCATCATTGAACGAGTCTTTTGATTTCATGTCCAGCTACATTTTAACGAGACTTTGCGCTTTACGCTTTACTTTTTTTTTGACATTCATAAGTGCCTTTTATGTGCCTAATTGAAATAAATTGTTTGACTTTGACTTTACTCTTTAAAGAGCTGAGCTCTCTGTAGGCATAGGATTAACGATTAACGGACTTCTGCATATTCACGGAAGTTAACGTGTCCGTTAACATTTTTAAAAGTTAACTTAAAAGTTAATCCGTTAATCAAAATGTTAACTTCGTTAATTAACGATTAACGGATTAACGAGTTAATTCCCAGTTATGGTACTGACCATAAATGTAACTGAGTAATTAAAAAAATAATTCAATGCACATAAGTATGTGCAGTATCTTAGGATCCTATAACTAAAAAGATGATGTTTCTAAGTAAGTTTGGTATTTATGCCAATAGTTTTTGAGATATGGGATATTTTTGGTTACAACCACAGAAATAACTTTTGGTATTCATTGGTTTTTCTAGAAATACTTTGAAATACAAACTTAATTTTGCAGCTGATTAAATCAATACTGTGCTTGCATACATCTTGAGTAAAGGGTGCCCTTTACTGCGTGTGTGGTCCAACATGCAGTTGGCCATGTTTATTTTAGTTTCCAGTATTTTTATCTTAAGCTTATATTATACCCTGCTATGTTTTGTCTGTGAGACTGTATTATTGTTATTGTTCCACTGCAAGGCAAAGGCCTCTTCTCATAGAGAGATGGCACTAGCTTGGATCACCACTCTTGGTCAAGACAGGTTGGCGATTTCAGACTTAATACACTCAAACATGTTACATTGTGCGCTATCATAAACAGCAATTTTTCACTTGAAAAATAATTGTACCCAGTAATAATTTTATTTCTACGCAGTGCAATAATACACCCTAATGTTTTTGTTTCCATATCACTCTTTACTCTCTAAGTCTACGAAGATATGGGCCCGTCCAAAAGTAGTTGATCCATCAAAACAAGTGGTAAATTAAATTTTTCGGATGGGCAAATACATATGAGTAATAGGTACAGTGATCAAATCGTGTTCATTCATTCTTAGTTTGGACCCTGTAATAAATAATGTCTGTATGTGATAAACCTGCACTACACTACTCATGTGCTTTAGCACCAAATCAAAATTAGTTAGGTACTTTTACTTACATTAATTTAGGACCTTAGTTAGACTAAAACGGCTTTTTCTATTTCTTTTTTCGTCTGTTTAATTTTGTGTTAAAAACTTATATTTACCAAAAAATAGAAGCATGTCATATCCAAAAATTGCACTGAACTCGCGTGTTGGATAACGGCCTGCTACTTCTCTCCTGGAAAGGAGGCCTGTGTCCCAGAGTATTGAGAACGTTTATAAACTGATTAAGCTTAACCTAAATCTTTTTTGATACCTACCTGCTGTCTATATTCATTTGTTAACTCTAAAATAAAATTGCTTTTTACAGCCTCCTCATCAGCTAGCAGCTGGAAACTCGCAAGCACCTATCAATTCACCATCTCCAAGTGGTGGTGAGGTTTCTGGGGGAGCTCAACCATCCTACAGGCCGCCTGGGGTCTCTACAACACCAACAAGACCAACACAATCTTATGGTCAACGACCATACCCACAGAATCAGTATCAAGGACAGTATCAAGGTGCACCAGGTGGTTACCCTCCACAACCAGGGTACGGACCACCTAGTCAAGGATATGGGCCTCCTAATCCTCCTCAACAACCGCAGGGTTACCCTCCAAATTCAAACTATGGTCCCCCTATAACAACTTCACCTAGTAATTATCCACCATCAACACACCCAGGCCCAGGTTATCCTCCATCGTCGGCACAACAGCCCTACGCCCCGCCTCCTGGTAGTCCTGCTGCTGCTGGAACGCCTTACCCCGTACGTGGAGCAACGCAACCAGCTTATACTGGGAATTCAGCTTATCCACCATCGCAAACTGGCTCAAATTACTCTAATGTTGGGGTTAGTACTTATAACAATTCTACTGGATCGCAACCTCAACCCTACCAATCGCAACCTTTCCCGAATACAACACCTACATCAGCTTATAGTACGACTCCCGCATCACAGCCAAATCGTTCTCCTCAACCTCCGCCTACTGGTTATTCATCGCAAAATCCGCCCACTTCAGGTTATGGATCTCCATCTGCGCAATCCCCAACATATAATTCTAGTTCTCATGGAAATAATGCACCTCCTACTTCCGTTGCATCTGGGGCACCATCATCGAGTGGCCCGCCTGGCCAACAATATCCCCCTCCTGGACAGGCGTCACCTTACCCTCCAGCGACTCAACCTCCTTACTCTAACACATCATCTCAACCTGGAAGCCCTGCGCCATCTGGGTCTACAGCGCCACCTCCACAAGCGTCATACCCACAAAATCCGCAAAACTATCCTCCAGCAGGAGGTGGTTATCCCCCACATGCTTATCAGCAAGGATATCCCCCTGCTCAATATCCTCCGTCTCCGTACCCATATGCTCGTGCTCCAACTCCTGGAGCCCCTCCTCCCGGTGCTCCACAACCTTATCCGGGATATGGGTTTCAACCGCCTACTCAGCAGTAAAAGATAAGGCTACGGAAAATAACAAAAATATTTCTTAATATTTTATTTCAAAAAATATAATCCATAATTGACTTAGGCATAATATCTTTTTATGAAATAAAATATTTTTTTTTCGATAGAAGACCTACCTAAGTACTTACTTGGTTTACAGCCTCACGGTTCCCATGTGAATGAACGAGCGCAAAAAAAAAAAATTGCGAAGTTCTGTTAGCCTTCCGGGCATCCTATCGTTTTTAGTCTGCGGGTCCCTTGCCGTGACCGTGACAATGGTTAAGCTATCTTACTACAAATATTAACAAGGGATCTGATAAAAAGTTCTGTACTGATAGACCTTTATCTGTTAATCTAGTAATAGTCATATCGATGATCAGAATTGCCGTGGGATAGTATCTGCCTTGCACCAAGCACGAGCACTACGCGACTCTACTAATTTTTTTAGAAATTGCGCGTTACTGTCTTGTCATGCGAGTCAAGAAGGAAAGCAGTGTCTCAAGAGTCGTAGCTTATAAACGCGATATGCTTGTGTGTACTGTCTATATGCTATACCCCGGAATTCATTTCCGAATATCTTCGAGCGTTTTTACCCGATTTACCATTTGCCACCACGATTGAAATCATGAAAATGATTATGCAATTTTATTATAATGGCCCAAAATCTGTGACGCTCAGTCGCAGCATATTTTTAATTATTGCACTCTAGTAGGGAATATGCAACTTACACAACAATGAAAAAGTTTTGAATTGATTCGGGTTATTACAAACATTTTATAATAAAAAGTTATAAAAACTAAAACCCAACTACGACAAAAAAAGTCAACTAAAAAGGTATAAACAAGACATCACAAACAGACAAATTAAAAAACTTGAGAGGTGTCAAGGGACACCCGGATGGAACGAAGTTCCTCTTTCAATGAGAGAGAGAGAGACAGACAGAGAAACACGCGCATGCCGCACGGCTTACAACTATAGCAAAAAGTGTCGTTACAACTTTTGGTCTTAATTTTTTCCGTCTCGCCCCCTTTCGCAACGCGCGATAAGGAACTTCGTTCCAAAAATTTACGGACGGGAAGAAAAATTAAAAATCCGGAGTCTCTCGTGTCTGTGATGTGTTGTTTATACCTTTTTAGTTGACTTTTTTTGTCGTAGTTAGGTTTGAGTTATTATAACTTTTATTAGGTATATTATAGAAAAAAAAATTGTGGTGGAGCTCTGCGCGCCGCCGTCTATTGTCTGCTTATCTGTCACCCTATGATGACCGGAGATTATTGCACGCTCTCCCGAGGGTGGTTGTGTCCTCCCGCTCCCTTTCCCTCCATCACTTCCTCGCAAAAGGAGACGACGTGGTCCCACGTGCTAGGGAAGTACTTCATCCAAAAAGTTGGCAACATCGCAAATAGCTGTCCAATATTTACCTGTTTTGATTACTTTGACAATTTTACTGTATGGAAATAAGAAATATGGCTAACTAGTGAACTAGAATATTAATAATTAATTGCAATTATAACACTGAATTTGATGTTGTAACCGTTTTAGGTGTGAAAAAGGCATTTGGAAAGTTTAAATTTTTTTTATTTACGTCTATAGCTAAATATTTGGTGTTACTATATTAATTATTCTTATTTCCATACAGTAATATTGCCAAATTAATCAAAACAGAGAAATATTTGACAGCTATTTGCGAAGTTTCCCACTTAGTGTATAAACGCTCCTAAATACTTCTCTTGCGTTTGTTTGTATTAATGTCTTTCATTGAGTGCATTAGTAAATGCTTTAAAATTACATGCATATTCTCTAGCGTCGGCAGCCTGCTCAGTGAGAACACTAAACCACAGTCGGCGCACCAGGCGCAGTGTAGGGTTCCATAGTCAGAACGGCGAAATAATTATATAACGAGACGTTTAGATTCTGGTCTGAAAGATAAATATACCAATCTATTCTCGTTAATTAGTAATCGTTTAGCGTGCTAAATTTTATCGCCACTTGCACTGTTCACAATTTTGTCGTCTCACTAATTGATTTTTGTAGGGCAAATTACACTCATAAACTCGATTCACTTTTGCCTCCTAGGGCTGGCACTGATTGATTAAGACACAGTGAACGACAAAAGTGTGAACAATGCACTTTGTCCCACTGATGGAACAGATTGGTAGGGAAAAGTGGAATAATCCCATAGCTAAGGCGCAGTTTGGTTCAGACGTTACAATATTATGGATAACAATAAATGGTCCTCCTACATTAATGATTTCTGTTACGAGCTAATGATAAATCGTCAAGTTATTTATAATCAACTTGTTAATCAGAACCATCTCGATTAAACTAACATTCAAACAAAAGCTAGGTACCTATCTACACACGATGACACGACTACATAATAGCTTATGGACGTGACATTTCGAGTCGCGTGTTGTGTACCGTAGACACAACACGCGACTCAAAATGTCACGTACGCACACTGATTTGCGGATTAGTTGCTAGTGATATCAAAATCGCCGGCGACAAAAATCGCTGCGTTTGTACCTAGCATTATATTTGAATGCTCGTTATATGTAATCGTGTATATCACATTAAAATTGGTTCATCTGTTTGAGAGCAACGAAGGTCCTCGTGCGTCAGTCAAGGGAACTGGTCAAATTGACATGGACAGTTTGTCACTGTGCTGCATGCGTCCTCCTACTAATAAATTTAAGGCTTTTCAGCAAACACAATTTTAGTGTTATGTATAATAATCACTGCTGCTAATTTAAGTAAGATAAGTATTCTCTTAATTAAGACTAAGCTTAGAAAATGATGAATTCAATAAAAAATATTTCTGTCAAAATGTATTTCATTTTTATATTATGATCACTTGGTTGGTTTTGTCAAAAAACCTAGCACAAACAGAGTAGAAATAATCACTTGGCATTGAAATTCAGACCATAAAAAAGAAATTATACTTATTTTCTTATCAGACAAAAATGTCCGGGGCGTGTTACTTACAACCATTCAGAATTATTATAATTTATTACCTGACGTAGCATACCTACACTCCGAACACGATCAAAATTTCTCTATTGGCCTACAACTTTAGGGCGTATTATACGCCCAATTTAGCTTCTATTTGTTTATAGTATTATTTCTTTTCCTATGATTAAATTCCAAATTTTAAATTTCTTCGAAAGAAACGGACTGTTCCTCAAAAGGTTGGATAGAATCGTCATAATATTCTAACGGTAAATCCTCAATAAATGGTTGGGTAGGAAAAGCGGGTGATGTCGTGTGTTTCTTCAATGGAAGCACTGTGTCAAATAAATAGCACATTGCACCCGTTTCGCCGGGTATGGCCACACCTAATGTCCAGATCACATTGTGCTTTGTGTTTATACGTAGAATTTTCACGCCACGTAGTATCCGCCACCTAAAAAGAAATATTCAATAATTAAGAGCGTGTACCTACAGAAAGTGGGCAACGCCCCAAATAGCTGTCAAATATTTCGCTCTTTTGATTAATTTAGCAATATTACTATATGGAAATAAGAAATATGGTATGTTGTGGTCGGCTTCCAGTCTAACCGGATGCAGCTGAATACCAGTATTTTACATGGAGCGACTGTCTATCTGACCTCCACACCCCAGTAACTGGGTAATACGATACCCCTTGGTAAGTCTAGTTGTCAGACTTTCGGGCTTCTGACGACCCGTAACGACTGTCAAAGGTCCACGAATGACAGCCGGGACCAACCGCTTAACGTGCTTTCCGAAGCACGGAGGAGACTCGGTATGTAAAGATCCCATCTTCTAACCAACCCTAGTAAGCGTAGCTTAACCTGATGGATCGACCCGTGCGGCTGTTATTATCGGTATTTTAGTTCACTACTTAGCCATATTTCTTATTTCCATACAGTAAGTAGGTACCTACATAATATTGCCAAATCAAAACAGCGAAATATGATTTTAACGATCGATGAGGCTGAAAACCTTCTTAAAAAAGCGGCCAAGTGAGAGTCGGACTCGCCCGTGAAGGGTTCCGTAGCAGCAAGTAACAATATAAAAGTTCTTGTAGTTCGTTGTAACCTTGATCGATGTTTTAATAATAGTGTATTTATTTAAATTAAGTTATTTATAAGTAAACATTATAATTAGGTACCTAAATTATGGGATTTTATGAAATTACATAAATGTTTTTAATTTTTTTATATTTGAGTTGATCGAATGAAAGGTAAATTGCGGTTTATGATTTATGACGTATTAAAAAAAAACTACTTACTAGATCTCGTTCTAACCAATTTTCGGTGGAAGTTTACATGGTAATGTACAACATATATTTTTTTTGTTTTATTATTCTCTTAATTTAGAAGTTACAGGGGGATATATTTTACCACTTTGGAAGTGTCTTTCGCGCAAACTATTCAGTTTAGAAAAAAATGATATTAAAAACCTCAATATCATTTTTGAAGACCTATCCATAGATACCCCAAACGTATGGGTATGATGTTTTTTTTTTTTTAGTTTCAGTTCCAAGTATGGGAAACCCCCAAAATTTATTGAGTGGCTGTGACATACGGACGGACAGACAGACATGATGAATCCATAAGGGTTCCGTTTTTTGCCATTTGGCTACGGAACCCTAATAAAAAACACTAACACGTTGTAAAATACTTGTTTCACAGGTCTTGTCGTTATACTTAGTATCTCTGGGGGTATTTGTAATCGTGGTTGGGACGTAAAATAATAAATAAATACAAAAATTACGAAAGTAATCTCGCCCGCTGAAATCCTGAGAATAACCGGCAAAAATTGTTTTTTTTACGCAACATAGTTGTAAAATAAATAATACGCAACATAGTTTTAAAGACTGACATATTCAAATGTATGAACAATAAAATTTACGACCACTATAATAGGATGGATGGACTGTGTGAAAGATGATATGGCTAGGAAGGAGGTGACTAGGAGTACTGAGATGACGACTAATGGAGAAGTGTGGGAGAAAGGGACATGTTGCGTCGACCACAAATAAATTGGGATAGGGGCAGGAGATTGATGATGATGAAACTAATTAAGAAAAAACTAACTTACTACACATATTTCGCCGAAGACATTTAATTTGTTTCAAAAGTTCTTTTATATTTTAAAACATAAATATTTTCACATCAAACGTTTTTAAAGTTTTCTTGGCTTACTAATAAATAACGCTTTTACGACTCTCAGGCTCAGGCGATTCCTTTCTTTACTCAACTGTGCATTTATAAGGGAATTTAAAAAATGCCTGTCTCGCTTAGCGCCGGCCGCACGCGCAAAAAATGCCTGTCAAATGGGGCAAATGCCTGTTAGATGATGGTAACCCTAGCCGGTATCAAGGAGTTCACGTGCTTTCCGAGGCACGGAGGGTCGTGTGATAAAATCTTTAAATAAATGAATATAAAACATGACTGACCGTTTAATGGTTTTCCACCCGACCACCCCTGAAATAGGTCATAGGTCTCGAGTTCAAACCCAAGGCACGCACCTCTGACTTTTCGGATTCATGTGCGTATTGTAAAATTATCTTAATTATCTTAAAAAACGGTGAAGGAAAACATCGGGAGGAAATCGGCATGCCTGAGAGATATTTCTCGACGGCATGTGAAGCCAAGTCAGAGGCCCATGGGCGGCTTTAAAACTCTGACACTAGGTTAGTCACTAACCACACGAAAAGAAAAAGACCCCTGAAATACGACCCCACGTGGCCTCGTCCACGTGGTTGAAAATGTATTGAAGATGAAAATGCTTGTACTTTAAAACCAACGCGTACCTATACTAATAAATAATCATCATCAAACATTTTATAACGCTGTATTAGCTAAGAAATATACATTTAAAATAAAAATGAGCCCTCCACGAGGGCTCCCGGCATCTCAAATGCGACTAAAGATACCTTGCCAGGAGGGCTCCCGGCTATCTTTAAAAAGCTATAGTTTATTAGGCCTCACGTCAGTGGCAAAAAAAAAAGTTTAAACTGGCCTCTTATTATCTATTGAAACTCCATACTAGGTATACTACACTGGGCCAGCTCATATTGTTACCACCGACGTGCGGTCAACTGTGCCTATATTTGAATTCAGAATCTAGTATAACTAGTTTTTTGAGAATACAAACTCAATTAATGAAGAGAATACAAAGTTCAAAAAAATATAGATTATTATAATTCTGTAAATAAAAACATATTTGTTACGAGTCGTTTGATTAACATACGACATTGATCAGTTTCAAAAATTGTTGTGCTACGGGAATCAAATTTTAGAAGATTGCTCGAAATATTAATAACCTCGCTGTACCGCTACTTAAGTTTAAATTTTAAAGCCGAGTTCTTTCTTATTTTCCTGCAATATAAATGTAGGTACATACCTGTTTCCCATGTGCCCAGGCATCTTAGTACCAGGCCACACTCGTGCTTTTTCACCTCCAGCGCCAATATTTCCTGGCCTTCTATGAGTTTTGGTGACACCATGGGATGCTGGCATTCCTTTAAATCCCCAACGCTTCATTACTCCTTGGAAACCACGATCCATTCTGAAATATATTTTTATCTTTCTTGAAAACGGGGTTTAGAGAAATTATCATTCGTCGACACGATAGCTTGACGCGTCAAGCCAGCGTCATCGGCGGAACGACTTTTATATCAGGGCATAGCTTGACGCGTCAAGCCAGCGGAACAGCTTTTATCAGGACTAAGGTAGGTACCTACCGTATTCGGGATGAATATTTAGTCAGAAACAATATTGATTCTTATCTAGCAAAATTAAGCTTGTACGTATTATTTCTCAAAGAAACTGTGAATTGGCGTTTTTGTCGTAAGTAGTTATGTTTGAGTTATTATAACTTTTAATCGTTGACTTATGCCCTAGCCCTAGCACGTATAACTTTTATTTTTATTAAAATTATTTTGGGGTTATAATATACAATGTGGAGACAACAATACAACAATAAATGAAAACACTGCCAATACTAGTTAGCAATTAGCTTAGTTGCATATGAGTATTTTGGAACTATCAATTATATCCTAGAATCGAAATTAGAAAATGATCTTTATCCACCCCAAAAAATCCACTCTAAGGTGGATACTCGGAAACGTATGTCCGAGAATTCACTCTAGGCCTAGTTGGATAAACGGAATTTATAGACTTAGGGTGGATTCTTGTACATACGTTTCCGAATCCACCTTAGGGTGGATAAATGCACATATACACATCACATACCCTTTATCAGCAGACGATCAAGACGCTTCCAACGATACCTCATTTGTCAAATTATGATGCGTAGTTTAAGAGGGAACTATTAACTATATGGAGGGATTTATAAGGGAACAGATGAACATACATAACAGTAAAAAAAAAAATAGTTAAAATCAATCAAGCTGTTTGGGCAAAAATTATTGAAAAATAATAATTTTTATTCAGCTGTAACTTTTTACTGACAGGTTTTTTTTTATGGGTTTTTCTCAGTATTTGTTTTATAACATCACGCCTGTAATCCCACTGTCATCTGTAGTAAATGTTACTCGTTATTTAATATTAAGACTATTCAGTGGCATAGGTCTAGTTAGTGGTGGAGATTTGGAACATACAAGCCCATACTATTTTGGCCTAGGGCAAGTATTCAGAAACAAAACAAAAGGGCTTAAAAATAAATTACCCTGAAGGAGTAAATCACTTCCATTTCACTTACGTCTTTGCTCGTACATCAATGTAGTTGCCAACTCTAAAGTGAGTTGCAAGCAATGGTGTTCCAGGTGGTATATAAGATTCTGGTGAAACCATAAATCTGCATAAGTGTCTCTTAGGCAGCATGCCAGCATTATTGAATAAACCGCAGTACTCTTTCGTGACAGTGCTAGGATCTATTGTCTCAGATCCAACTAACATACATCCCAATTTCTTTTTTTCTTTCCACATATTCCCTGAGATTTTCATTGGGTTAAATTCTTCTGGAGGGATATATTTTATAACATGGTTGTCCACAACCTTAAATAAAAACACGAAAACTTGTTATTACATAAAATAAATGACATTAACTCCACATTAATATCTTTAATACACACATCAAAAGTGTCCAGTGCCGGATCCAGGATTGTCCGCGGATTGACCCCGCTGAGGATACATTGTAGCAAAGCGAACACAAAAAAAGCACCAAAAACGAGGAGGCTTTAAGATTTGTCACGGAAGAACTCAGATGCTTTTGGCGGGGGGCTTGAGCCCCTTAGCCTCCCTCTAGATCCGCTACTGAAAGTGTCTAGGGATCAAGTACGTTTTAAAGTATCGCAGCAATTGAGGATTATTATTTTAACTTTTTGGATCGTTATTGGTTCTTTAGTGAATTTCACTATTTGAATAAAGAACTTTCTTTATTTTGATTAAAAATAGAAAATCAACTGTCAATCAGGACTCATATAAAAGTGTGTAATAGCGTTTTTACAAAACCAGTACAATTTCAGCATCGGAACTGAAAAAATTGCATCGATAAGGAGCGACAACATCATTTGACACGAGAAGAGATGATGAGAGCCGTCGAATGTTGCAAGCTGGTTCCAGACAACGTACTGTGAACGGAAAGTCCTCTGTGCAGTGCGTGCATGGAGGCTGAGGAAACCGTCGCGCACGTGCTCTTTGAATGCACAGAGTAGAACAGAAACACTCGGGTCACCCAGATCTTTCAGACGTTCTAAACAGACCAGCTTTAATTAACTTCTGGAGGGAGGTGGGCTGGTTGGAATAACCATCAAACGGCCGCCATGGCCCACGCACAATGGTCCACCTGACGGACTAAGTGCGGAAACCAAACCCTATAACATAGAACATAGTGGGTCTGCGTTCCCGAAGGCCGCTGAGAGAAGCCCCGCAATCGTAGAGCCCGTTTATAATGGGGCTCGCGAACACAGAAATTGGGAGCAAGAAGAATGGCGTTGCGTTTGCTTTTCCAATGAAACTCGTTTCGGTATATGGCCGGATACAAGACGTACTCGAGCTTGAAGGACCTCTGGCCGTCATGGACGTTTGAAACTTTGTTAGGACGTACATTCATATGGATATTCATATGGCCGGTATTTAGATCGGTGGAAGACCCGATCTCATTTGTATCAGGGGAAATGCTCAGATTTATGCGGAGAGGATTGTTTCAGACGTGATCATCCCTTTGCGAATTCGGTTCGGTGATTCGTTTCGACTAATGCACGACAATGTATGTCCAGACCACACCCGGCTACAGTCGTAACACGCACTCTTGCCGATGCTCGCATCAACGTTCTGCCGTGGCCTGCTCAATCGCCAGACCTCAACCCAATTGAGCACGCATGAGATATGCTCCAAAGAAGAGCTCTGCCGTGTATGGATGCCGTGCATACCCCACAACAACTTTTTGACTTGTTAGAAAGAACGTGAGCGACCATTCCTCAAAGTGATTTTGATGAACTGATTTTAAGCATGCCAAATCGTTGTGTTTGTGTGATTCGTGTCAAAGGTGGAAACACAGATACTTACTTTATATTTTTACTTTACAATAAAAATTTAAAAAATTCTTTAAATTATTTTTTCCTTTTGAGGTACGGAACACTAAAAAGGCAAAAAAGAGGATTAAAAAAAAAAAAATAGGATCATTCGTGTGTCTGTCTGTCACAGCCACCTTGCTCCGAATCTAATGGACCGATTAAGTTGACATTTGGTACAAATATGTATTTCTGTGACCCAAACACAGACGTGTAAAGTAAATAAATGAATTTTTAACCGACACGCACTTGCCGGTTTTTTTGCCATTTAATTGACGACATTAACTTAGGTTCATTATCCAAAGGTTGCAATTTTTCTTAATTTTTACAAAATATAGGGATAAGTTGTTAAGAGGGTTTATCCTAAAAGTTGGCAATGCAAATAACTGTCAAATATTTACCTGTTTTGATTCATAAAGCAATATTACTGAATATAAATAAGAAATGTGGCTAACTAGCGACCTAGAATATTAATAATGAATTGCAATTATAACATTTAATTTGATGTTGTACCTATTTTAGGTGTAAAAAACGCATTTGGAACTTTCCAAATCGTTTTTTTTACATCTAAAACTAAACATTCGGTGTTACGATATTAATTATTGCATTTCATAATCAATATTCTAGTTCGCTAGTTAGCCACTTTTTTATTTTCAGACAGTTTATTGCCAAATTAATCAAAACAGTGAAATTTTTGACATCTATTTGCGACATTGCCCACCTTCAGAATAAACGCTCTTAAAAATTAAGAGCGTTTGTCGTAAAAGTTGGCAACGTCGCAAATAGCTGTCAATAATTTACCTGTTTTGATTAATTTGGCAATATTACTTTATGGAAATGGGAAATGCGGCTAACTAGCGAACTAGAATATTAATAATGAATTGCAATTATTATAACATTGAATTTGATGTTGTACCTACCCATTTTAGGTCTAAAACTAAATTTTTGGTGTGAAAATATTAATGATTGCATTTCATAATCAATATTCAAGTTAGCCACATTTCTTATTTTCATACAGTAATATCGCCAAATTAATCAAAACAGCGAAATATTTGACATCTATTTGCGACGTTGCCCACTTTCAGAATAAACACTCATAAATATAGGAATTAAAGTGAGAAGCCAGCCTGGAAGACTAGATTTGGGAAATATTTATTGGATAATTTTTTATAAGTAGTTAAAAATGTACTTGATCCCTAGACACTTTTGATGTGTGTATTTTTGGATATTAAGTAAAAACCCTGTAAATGTCTTATTCACAAAAAAAAAGGTATGTTGCATTGTACCTGTAATAATGTAGTTTGCATTTTCTTTCCATCCTTGGACCAAAGAGGATAATTGCCTATTTTACGAGCTATAAGCCCTACTCTGCGGGTTTGTGGGTTCCATTGAGCTGCTTCGTTTAAGTCAATATTTTCCAGAGGTGAGTGCGATGAGGATTGACGTAGCAGTTTATCCTGCATTACCTCTTCAATAAATAATTTATTTTCTTGTGTTATAAATTCCTCTGATACCTAAAAAAATAAATATGTTCACAATCATGAATAGAGTCTGAAAGAATAGATAAACCAATTTGTTTTTTTTTTCCACAATGTGGTAGCTTTTGGCCTGTATATCACCTGATGGTAAGTGATGACCAGGCCGAAGGTGGAAGTGAGCTTCACCCGGAATCAACCACAGAGAAACTGACTATCTTACCTCTAACTGCCGAAACACAACAATGCTGTTGACAAAGTTATTATGGCGATAGACTTAGATAAAGTGGTGGTAGCTAGCCAGGCGGACTCAGAACAAACCCTACCACCACTCAAACCAAGCAGAAAATTTTGCCCCCATTGGGAATCGAACCAAGGATCTCTGTGTCTGATGTCTCTGTGTCTGTCTAGGTGGTCAACAACTAGACTACAGAGGCGGTTAAAATTATTTTTAGTATTTACCTGATCAAAATTTTTTAGACATCCTCAATAAATTAATCAATATTTAAACATTTATACATACCACCCTTTCTTTAGGTGCATACCAATACGGAGGTCGAAATCTAGGTTTTTGGAGAGACCGAGTAAAGATATGATCTATTCTGGAATAAAATAATAAAAGATGTTCGTTACTTGGGTCTTAAAACATGATTTAATGGAATTGAAAATTATTATTTTATAACCTCAATTTGCTTAAAGTATTGCGTAAAAGGTTTAAATTTCCAGAAGCCATAATTGATACTTGTTCATGTGAAAATTATAAAATGTATGTTTCAGCTCATGAAACAATATAACTTTTCGTAATAAAATAAGAGTTTAATTCAAAATCTCACGTCCACAACACAAAATAAACTCGAGCAGGGTTTAAATTTTTGACCACAGATATTATTCGATAATACTAGGTCGACTGTGTCCGTAGGTCCGTATCAATCCCTGAATACTAATACCCATGGTATATTATACCATGCTAATACCCTAGCGGGTCTGTATGTTGCTTATAGTATACAGGGTGTTTGGTGCATCGTGTGCCAAATTGTAATGGTCGACTGAAGGGGTCACCTGCTAGCCTTTCAGACCCCTTAACAACCCCCATCGCCCTGTAGACTCGACTAAAAAAATGACGGATCGGCGGCAGTGCGTGATTTGTTCAAACCGATTTAAGGTATGCAAGAAAGAGACAGAAGATAGATTTTACTGCGCAAGAGTGAGAAAACAAATGTTACCTCTTTCTCAAGTAACAGTTACGCAATAAAAAAAAATCATTAGAATTTGGAATGTAGTCTTATGTGACTTGATTCACGATTCTACCGAATTTATTTATTTATTTATTTATTGGATCTCCAACAGACGGCGCGTTGTGTTCCACGCGCGCCTCAAAGAGATGTCAGCACCAACTGACAGGGTCCGTAAGGACCAATGCCTGCTGGGGTTGCGGGTTTGTCTGAAAGGGATATCGAGGCCCCGGCACACAGGCAACGGAAGGAACACGGGTGGGTTTTAGTCAGTAAAAGTCTGACACTCCCTCTCGCTCCGCCCAGAGCGGTAGGAGTCATTTGATGATTTCCCGCCCAAAAAAAAAAAGTATGTTGCGATCAGCTATGGAATTAGTAAGTACACCCAGATTCAAACGTAATGGAATAAACTGAAAGCTCATCATAGATGGCAGCACAGTTGTACGTCTTCAAACCGCCATTGTTAAGTATACTTTTGTGTCGATCACAAATTATACGAAAACTAGATATTTAAATATGCGACTTGGAGTGTAGCACTAGATAAATATATATGTGACTTGGAGTGTATTTTAAAAGACGAGCTAATGACAAGGGAAGCGTCTACCACTGGTAACAAAGCAGCCTTAGAGGAAAAGTCAATATAAGTTATTTGGGTTTGTTGACTCTAGTCAAGTTCTATTTTTGTTAAAGTTTGGAGGCGTACGACAGAAATAACCTGATCAGAGTTGAAAACCAACTCAAGGATGATCTTCCTGGGATCTGGAGGCAAAAGTCCTCGCGCACATGTGGGAGTTGCGCGAGGAGGCGAAACGCCGGGGTGTAACTCCGCTGCCGCGAGAAATCACGGCACAGCGGACAGAGCTCCAGCGGGATCTCATGGCAGCATGGAGAGTGAGATTGTCGCAACCCAGCGCTGGGCACGCCACAATTGCGGCGGTAAGGCCCCTCTTTGAGGAGTGGCTAGAGAGGCGCCACGGCGTCCTCACCTTCCGCCTGACGCAGGTCCTCACCGGACACGGTTGTTTCGGGAGGTTCCTGTTCAGGATAAAGCGGGAGGAAACGCCCGGGTGTTACCATTGTGTGGATCGCCCGGAGGACACGGTGGAGCATACGGTGGAGGTCTGCCCGGCTTGGGCGGGGCACCGCCGTGTCCTCACGGAGGCGATCGGCAGCGGCGATCTCTCGCGTCCGGCCCTGGTTAAGGCCATGGTCCGGAGCGAGAGTGCATGGGAAGCCGTCACTTCCTTCTGCGAAGCAGTAATGCTCGCGAAGGAGGAGGCGGAGCGCGCGAGGGAAATGCAAGATGCGCGCCCTCGCGCCCCTAGTCGCCGCAGGAGACGCCCCGGGCGTCGGGAGTCGCGAGCCGACTTCCGGCCACCGTAGGCGCGGGCTTGCGGACGGTGGGCAATGGGTAGCTCGCCGTCCGATTAGGACCAGACCCGGGTCGACGGCGCGTTGTGTTCGACGCGCGCCTCAAAGAGATGTCAGCACCAACAGACGGGGTCCGTAAGGGCCAATGCCTGCCAGGGTTGCGAGTTTGTCCGAAAGGAATATCGCGGCCCCAGCACACAGGCAACGGAAGGAACACGGGTGGGTTTTAGTCAGTAAAAGTCTGACACTCCCTCTCGCTCCGCCCAGAGCGGGAGGAGTCATTTGATGATTTCCCACCCAAAAAAAAAAAAAAAAAAAGGATGATCTTCCTGACTTATAAACTTCAGAGATGTTCATTCTATTACTGTACAAAACACCCACCATAATTTACATAATATCACATGACAAGTGCCTGTAGGCAAAGTAAACACAGTTAGTTATCTTGGAAGCATCACCTATTTATGTACGAATTTGTCCCATAAAAGTCTTTAGGTTTCAAAAGAATAGCACATAGTCTCGCCGAGATATCGGGTTTCCAATTTTTTTCGAAGAACTTTCTTCCACAGTATTCGTCTTCTAACATCTTTGGCAAATACATGGGTGACCGTATTTTTGCATTTACACAGCTGCTCAACGGGGTATATACATAATTATGCGTAAAAAAGTCGCTTGTTTACAAAAAATGTACGGATAGTGACAGCTAGCTGTCAAATACGTATTTAGACACTAGGTAGTAGCGACATCTAAAGTGAGCAAGTGGCAGTTTTTATCCCCATTGGGGCTCAGAACATAAGACGAGTCGCTGCGCAGCACAGTAACGAATTCATGGGTCAGCGGAGGTGAGGGGTGGGCTACTGCGCAGCGAGTAGCGCACTTCTGAGCGTATAAATAGAAAGTGGACAACGTCGCAAATAGGTGTCAAATATTTCGCTGTTTTGATTAATATGGCAATATAAACTCTATAGAAATATGAAATATGGCTAATTAGTGAACTAAAATATTGATTACGAAATGCAAATTAATATTTTGTTTTAGATGTAAAAAAAAAATTGGTAAGTTTCCTTTTGCCTTTTTTACACCTTAAACAGTTGCAACATCAAATTCAGTGTTATTGCATTGTATTGCAATTCATCATTATTAACGTTGACAGAGCTATTTGGTAAACAATTATGAAATGTATTAAAAAAACAAGCAAGGCAGCGATGTTTGTTCGGATTTTGGCCACGCGCTAAAAGATCCTTGCACACACAGATTCTTCTATGAAACTTACATGCTCTGCTGTGCTTCTATTTTCAGTTTGTTATAATGTACTCTGTGGCTTCTGTAAAGTTACATGCTCTCATGGTATAATAAAACAAGGTATGGTATTCCGGGAGCGACACATGCCTACGTCACTATTCAGTTGCCACTTTATTGCAACAGAACTCGAATTTAAGGAAAGATTTTCAATAACCATTCTGTTAAAAAATTTATACAAAGCATTGAAATTGTCGTTTCGTTTGTCTTATCAAACGAAACAAACATATACCAACGTAATTTTTAATTAAAACCTTATTATTGTATCAGATTCGCATAAGTAATAAAGGAGGTTGGGGAGTTATTATTACACACTACTGGTAACACAGAAACGGGCTGTCTAATTGGCATTCCGACATTTTGTCATGCATCGCTATTCTTTTCGAACCCGTATGTTGGTCTCGCTCAGTCCCATTGTACACAGTGATTCTCAAACATTTATTTGTGGACGTCTAACAAGTTGGTTTGATACATTTTTTTTTTGACCACAATATCAAAATGGTTAAAATATTTTTTGTTTTTTGATTTTGAATAATACTTCGTAAGTAGACGAGTTTAACAATGTGTTTGAGTATTATATTAGTAATCCCTAGAATCCACTTATTATTAAGAAAGAATATACACTTATATTATGAATGCTAAAGTAGATTTATCTAATTTGTTTTTTTTTTGTCTAGGGAAACCTACAACGCGCGGGTAGAGCTACAGGCAAAAGCTAGAAGTATTTTAGTAATTTTGTCAATGTTTTATAAAATTTCCCCAAACTAAAAAGTTTGAGAACCATGGATAGCGGTGATGACGTAGTCTTGTGTCTCCCACGTGACCATTGTGTTTCGGAGTGCCATACCTTGTTTTATTATACCATGCATGCTCTCATGGTATAATAAAACAAGGTATGGCATAATATTATAAAACATTGACATAATTTTTTAAATTACTTCTAGCTTTTGCCTGTAGCTCTACCCGCGCGTTGTAGGTTTCCCTAGACAAAAAAAAAAAACAAATTAGATAAATCTACTTTAGCATTCATAATATAAGTGTATATTCATTCTTAATAATAAGTGGATTCTAGGGATTACTAAAATAATACTCAAACACATTGTTAAACTCGTCTACTTACGAAGTTTTATTCAAAATAAAAAAACAAAAAATATTTTAACCATTTTGATATTGTGGTCAAAGAAAAAAATGTATCAAACCAACTTGTTAGACGTCCACAAATAAATGTTTGAGAATCACTGTGTACAATGGGACTGAGCGAGACCAACATACGGGTTCGACAAGAATAGCGATACATGACAAAATGTCAGAATGCCAATTAGACAGCCCGTTTCTGTGTTACCAGTAGTGTGTAATAATAACTCCCCAACCTCCTTTATTACTTATGCGAATCTGATACAATAATGAGGTTTTAATTAAAAATTACGTTGGTATATGTTTGTTTCGTTTGATAAGACAAACGAAACGACAATTTCAATGCTTTGAATATATTTTTTAACAGAATGGTGATTGAAAATCTTTCCTTAAATTCGAGTTCTGTTGCAATAAAGTGGCAACTGAATAGTGACGTAGGCATGTGTCGCTCCCGGAATGCCATACCTTGTTTTATTATACCATGCATGCTCTGTGCTTCTTGGCTTCTAATATCTGTGGCTTATATGTTTGTTTTGTTGAGTGGGTGAAGTGAGGTTATGTTAGTTTTTGCAAAACCAAAATGTATCTGAAAAAAATGTTATATTTATTATTTTTATGTGTTCTAACACAATCGCAGAGTGATGATGTAATTATAATAGGCCCAGGACTCAAACCAGTAGAAATAATAATGCCGGCAAGATACTTTTTTATTAACTTTACACATATTAGTGCCAAATCGTGAGTAAATTTACAGTATAATTATGCCGTATTTATGCAAATTATCATTTTATTAATAATGGATCAAAATTGATAATATGAGTAATAAAGGTGCTACAATCAAATTTTCCATACATAAAAAAAAAAAACATCTTACAAAACCATGTCAGATGCATGATTGATTAATTTGTTTTTTATTATTGTTGGTTGGTTTTTAATCGTTCGCAAATGCAACTGCTGAGCTGAGTTTGGAGTCCTTTATTAGGTTCTCATGTTCGATTCCTATTTAAACAGTGTGTCCTATTGAATTTTTCCATCAAATAGGAAATTCTCAAAAATTGCAACAGACTCGCCTCGTTTTTTATTAAACATGGAATTTGAAAACATAACTGGGCAGTGGGGACATGTGTTCTGGAAGAGGATGAATATGCAAACTGCTTTAAAAATAATCAATCTTTATTTTTACCCGGCTTAAAAAATAAAAATTTCTTTGTCATGAAATATTATGTCAGACATAAAATTATTATATTTCTATAATATATATATAAGTCTATACAAAAATTTTGATTGAAAATGAGGAATTTACGTCCAAGTGATACAGAGAGTTAATTAAAAAAAAAATATTACTCATACACAGGGGTATCTGAAAATACCCCATGAGTACCCCTGAGCATGAGTTTTTTTTTTTTATCGTCCATTTTTGGACCAACCTGTATGTTATAGTTTTAGGGCCGTATGAGGTGTTAAAGCAATCATTGTTGCTATTAAAGCCAGTTTTTGTGGTATTTTCGGTCAATACTTTTTGAGATATTTTGGTTACAACCATAGAAATAACTTTGAAATTCTTAGTTTAGTTTAGAAAAATTATATAATAATGCTGTGCATGCGTAGGTACCTAAATATTCATCCCAACTACGGAACCAGTTGTGCGTGGTCCAACACCCACTTGGCCGGTTTTTTTAATAGACTTAAAAGGCAGGTCTTAGTATGAACATACTTACCTTAAACATTAATACTATATTGTTAAATAAATTTTTGTTTTACAGGTATACTCCAGAAATAAATAAAAAATTAGTTGTTGAAATAGATGGTAAATCTAGTACAAGCAAATATTGTCGTGTCTGGGTTAACAAATTAGACAGGAAAGATGGTACTTTCATTGTGCGCTATAAGATATATGAAACATGCTTAGATTTGTCTATTCATGTGCACTATGATAGAAAAGATTTGGGAAAATCACCTTATAAGTTTAAAGGTTGGTATATTCTTTGATAATAAGACATATTGAGTTTCTTTTTTTCTTAAATTAATTTATTATTTTTTTGTAAACTTATTTTATTATGGAAAACAAAATTGAAACAGAAACATGGACTGCCATTGTCTGTCTGTATTTGTTTTTTTTTTTTTTATTGTAATATATATCTACCACTGGCTATGTAGATTTACAGAATACATACAAAGTGCCTGTAATTCGACGTATTCCTAACAGGATGAGTTAGTATAAGCCCTTTGCAACAATTAAGCATCTCGATGATGTTTTTCCCTGTAACTAATTTGTACAAATGCTAGTTAAAGTCAAATCCAACATCGTTAGATTGGTTCACTAATGAATTCATGTTTCATTTTGGTTTCTTTTTGTGTTCAGAGTTTCATTTCAAATAAAAGATGCCCAATAAAATACACAAAAGAACAAAAAGTGGAGCATTTGAAATGTGCTTTAGATCATATACAGTCACTGCTGCCACATTAGTCCAGGAAAATAAAGTGACAGTTTTTCACTGGAATCATGGTCTAATAAAACAAGGTCTGGCATTCCGGGACGAACACATGCTTACGTCACTATCCAGTTACCACTTTATTGCAACAAAACATGATTAAGGAAAGATTTGCAGAAACCAAAGCTTTTAAATTGTCGTTTTATGTGTCTAATCAAACGAAACAATTCAATTTAAACATAAACCAACGTAATTGTTAATTAAAACTTCATTGTTTTAACGGATTCGCACAGGTAATAAAGGTGGTTAGGGAGTTATTATTACAAACTTCTGGTAACACAGATGCGATGACGTAGACTTGTGTTGCCCACGTGACCACTGTGTTTCGGAATGCCATACCTGGCGAAGTATATTATTATACCATGACTGGAATTATGTTTATTATGATGATAGCAATGCTGTGTCCTCACACAGTCCATAAAGAGAGAATGTGCAAAAAAAATAGCTAGGTATTAAAGGTCCAACCATTTTTAGTAATTTGTTAGGCCTGCAATATCAAGCAAAGAAAAACGGATTTTCTCAGCCGTAGGTTTATCACGAGAAATATTGATCCTATCTGAATTTTACTAAGAAATTTTTTGGTAAAAATTAGAATAGATTAGAAATTAAGAATAAACTTGTAGTAAAATATAATTTGCAGAAAACGAATACTTTGTGAAATATTAGCAAGACTGAATTTTCGGGACCTTTGACAGTGAAATTTATTTTTTCGGGCACGGTACCTATAGCAATGTGCTTTTCACACGGTATTTCTAATGCCTAAATAAATCTTCACTAGGATTTTTTTCGCAGACTGAATCTTATTTTCCAGGGCTACATGTAGTCTAAGGGGTGCTCACATATGTTCGGATCAGTTTGATTCTTCAAAGCCGGGCGGCCCGTTCCCGTATAAATAGTCTTTACATTTGGGAAAAAGGCGAATTGTGCTGAGCCGACCTGAACATGATTCTGCGAGGGTAGATGTCGAATGGAGTTTGATGATCAACACGAGCCGAATTAAAGCGGAATATAATATGTAGTCATTGCTTTGGATCGGCTTTGTTGTTCAACAAATTATACTGCCGAATGGAATGTGCCGAACCGAACATTGTGTGTAGCACCCGTCAGTTGATTTTGACTGATCTTCTTGTTTTCGAGTCAATGACAAAAGTATAAATATTTTATTAAGTTAGTCGAGTGACCATTTGTAAAAAAAAAAAAAGAAAGTAGAGTTTGTATTTCCAAACTTGAAAATTAATCTTAGATTCTGAATTTAAGATTAGTTTAATCGCACAGTTATAAGCACTGCACGGGATCGGCATCGCTTCAACTCGTTCAGGATGCTATCTATAAAACTCCATACTGCAACGAACACTTATCGTAAAAGTATCGTAACAGCATCATCTAGGAGAAATCAGTTGCTGAGCTTACGGCGGGCTGACCACCCGCTTGCGGCTGGGTGACCACTGGCTTACAAAAAGCCGTCACCACCTTCACCCAGCCGGAAGCGGCGGGACGGACGGCTCGTTATATATACGGTTACGTGCTTACGTAGGGTTGATGCATGGTGGACGACGACGCACCGTGCCGATGAGGTGACGGATGTGATGCCGATCCCGTGCAGTGCTTATAAGTTTATACGTGTACTTTAACGTCAACTAATAATCCAGTCAATGTACACCAGTTATTATGTAAATATATTTTGTAATATTAATACGAAAATGACACTTTTTTGCAGGACCAATTTATCCGGATCAATGTGATTGTCCAGAAAAAGAGTTTGAAAAGTGGTTCAATAATTATGGCTGCAAACAAACATATGAACAAATTACAAAAGACCTTAAGCCATTTCATAATTTAGATATGAAAGAGCAAGTACAAAAGATTATTAAAAAGTATCATCAGCCTGAAAGTACCAGTTTTTGCCACTATGCCATAAAACAAAACGAAATGTATCGTAATTGTTATGGGAAACATGTTGGTTTTAATATGTTTTCTGATAATATTCTATTATCTTTAATGAGGAAAGTAAAACTACCTGATATGGAACTGGTAATTAATCTTGGTGATTGGCCCTTGGTTAACAAGCGTGACAAACCACTACCTGTTTTCTCATGGTGTGGCAGTGATGAAACTTATGACATTGTAATGCCAACATATGATTTGACAGAGTCTACTTTAGAAAATATGGGAAGGTAAAGCACTATTTTTACATTTTACTTATATTCTCATAACTCTCTTTATCTATATTTTAATACTAGAATATTGCCTGCGACTTTGTAGCATGAATTTCTTATTTCAGACTTTCACATAAAAATACATATACGGGTTGTTTATTTCTTACTAGAAATTTGATACCTACCTATTTAATTTAATGTTTCTTACGTTGATAATACGGATTTCGATACAGACTTACTTATAAGAGGGTGAAATTCTGTATCGAAGTCTGTAATTTCTGTTCGTCAATCAGTCTGTAATTTCTGTTAGTCAAAAATCTGTCAATTGATGCAGTTCTCTTTAGAGGGTGAAACGGGGCTATTTCCTTTGTTTTCCTTGGCTTAATAAACTTGAAACTTGGTACAAATAAGTACCTAAGTATTTAGTAAAGTTTGACATTGTTATTTTTTTATTAAAGTTTGTATGGAATCATTTTGAAAACCCCTTAAACTGGGAATAAAAGGGATAGGTAATCAAGTTTTACTGCTTGCCCGAAAATTGGTATAAATAAATAATCATAAAGTCGAATTAGGGAAACGCAACAAAAATGTTTTTTTCAGAAATCACCCACTGGGTTTGATTTCGACGAACCACGCGGTGAAAAGGCGGAATACAGTTTCTGTGAAAGATTTTATACCTTTGGCTTAGAAACTATAAGTACTAGACTTGGCACAAATACCCATCCAGGTAAATAATAAAGATCTTAATGATAAATTTTCTAAAAAAATCCCATAAAAGAGGCAGTGGCGGATTTGCCCTAAGACCCAGTAGGCCCGGGCCTAGGCTGGCCAGATATTAGGGGCGGCCAACCGTGACAAACAATTCACTGATGATAACTCAAAGTACCTATATATTCTAAACGTTCGCGCACATTATGGCGGGCCACACTGCACCGCGTCGTATAACAATAATAACTTAGAATCATATAAAAATGTGTCTTTATAAATAATTGAAACGCGTCATGGAATTTCGCGGCGCCAACCCGACTCATAGTTGACTAAATTTCTGAACCGATTTCGATAAAAGTTAGCAATAAAGTAAATTAATTATGTAGTCTATATGATGGGTGCTGAGAAAGGAGCGGCTGATACTTACTACATGGCCTGGGGCCTAGGACGGCCAAGACTGCAAATCCGCCACTGAAAAGAGGTTGAAGAGGGTGTTAAAAATTGTAGGAAAAAAACTGATTCACGTAGACGAGGTCGTGGGCAATAGTTAGTATGCAAATCTAGATAGGTAGGTACTGAAATTTATGTTTATGCAGGTATTTTCAATTATTGTTTTTTCATGATTACAGAGTGACTTTAGATACATTATCGGTTCAAAGTGGTGCAGAACTTGTATGGGAAGAGCGCGAGCCGCGAGCTATTTGGCGTGGTCGGGATTCGCGTGCTGAACGTTTGAAACTTGTTGACATCGCACGCGCCAATCCAGACTTGTTTAATGCTTCTCTTACGAATTTCTTTTTCTTTAGAGATAAAGAGGCTCAATATGGACCAAAACAGCCGCATATATCATTCTTTAAATTTTTCGACGTAAGCTCTTTTTTTTTTCCTTTAAAACCAGTGCCTACCTTTTATGACTTACGAGGCCGAGAGATGGACACTCATGATACGGCTGGTCCTCAAGTTCAAGGTCACTCACCGAGCTATAGAAAGGGCCATGCTTGAAGTCTCTGAGGGATTAAATCTGAAACGAGGTGAACCGGCAAAGAACCAAAGTCGTCAACATAGTTCACAAATAAGCAAGATTTGGCTAATATGCCCATTGCCAAGCGGCAATGGGCATATTAGCCGCAGAACCGATGGCCGTTAGGGAAGACGTTGAGTGGAGACTACGAATCGGCAAACGTAAGGTAGGACGCCTTCAGGCTAGGTGAAGCGACAATCTTCGCAGGGTGACTGCATGAGAGCAGTGGACTGCTGTGGGCTGCTGATGAAGAAGGCTTGTTGAGCTATCTCCGGAACCGTTTCTATTTCAAAAGACAATGGGCTGCTTTGGGGTATTTTTAAAAGTAGCTGGGCAAACATTTTCGACTTAAAAAAAAAGGGTTTTTGAATGAAGTGATAGTAGTTACATTTACAAAGAGTGTGGACCTTAACAGTGTTTTGTTTTTCAGTTTAAATATCAAATCAATGTTGATGGTACGGTCGCCGCGTATCGTATGCCGTACCTGTTAGCTGGCGGGGGCTTGGTTCTTAAACAGAATTCCCCATATCACGAACACTTTTACAAGCAACTCACCGCTTGGGAACATTTTGTACCCGTAACACGAGATTTGTCCGATTTAGTCGATCGTGTGAAATGGGCGCGAGAAAACGATCAGAAGGCACAAGAAATTGCTATGAATGCAAAGAATTTCGGAAATGAGCACTTATTGCCGCAGCATGTTATTTGTTATCATGCGGCTTTATTTTGGGTATGTTAATATTATCATAATTATTTACAGCTTTACCACATTTCCTAATAAAAGCGATCGTCGCTCGAATACGAGATCGTCGCAATCATCTGTCAACTCATTTATTCGGAAAACCGGAAGAACCATGTTGGCGTGATGACGCGTTCGTGTTCTTAGAACAAAAACTTTTCTATGAAATAGCAGATATTTTTTTCATAACCGACGAAATTTTTCAACGCAGGGGTGTTCAGAATCATGTACCGAATCCATGGTATCAATTTTCGCGTCGATGTCCCTGCCACACTGTATACACCGAGCCTGCCCATTTCAAGTAAAATATAATGTAGGATTGGCAATTATTATTTTGGTTTATACCCGCTCATAAGCAGTCCACAATCTCATAGGTTTTTCGTGTTGGAACAAGGATTCGAATAAATTGCCGCACACAAGGACGTTACTTAAAAATAAAATAAATAATGATTTAATTTAATTGATTAGCATAAAATTACTGACACTGTTCCAAAATTGAATTAATTTGTTATGTTAATTTTAAAAATATTTCATCACTAAGTATCGAGCTGCTGGTTGTGATCAAGTTCACACTATAATGGTATTATTTTTTCAGGAATGGAGTAAAGTTGTAAAAAGCGAAGTGAATATAGAAGAAGGCATGACCCACGTTCAACAGCCTAAGAATGCTTGCGATTGCAAATCCTCAAAGCCGAATAACCGTGAAGATCTGTGATATTACTTATAATAATAATACCTATTGAAATTAACAAAAGATCAAAGTCCTAATCTCGTCATAATGTAGCTAGTAAGAGTAACATGTTTTTTTTATCAATTTAAATCATCTTATTTTTTGCTTACCGCAAGATTTGATCATTATTAGCAACAATCGCTTGGTTCTACCACAGATGCTAGGTAGTCTGTTGAGCGATAACACTGTATTGTATAAGCAGTATGCAAGTATCCTTATCTTTGTTACTGTTATGGTGTACAATAAAGCATAATAATATTAAATCTGTCTTTTTAAATTTATTTATTTTCTAGGACAATTAAAACACCTCGAATCCTAGCTTTCTGTTGCAGTTGCGTAGCTAGTTGTTACATAGGCCCTGTTTAAAAAAAAAAAACTCGGAGGCCCTTTTCCCCGATTGTGGCGAAACCCAAAACTCTCTTTTTGGGTTTCGCCACAGTATAGTTAGAATAGTAGCTAAGCCAAGTAGCTTCTTTAGTTGGTTTAAGGCGACGATAACCGACTTTTAATGATCTTATAACTGAAGATCACGTCTAAACGAGTAGTGTAAATGATTTGGCAAAAATATACATATATTACATTAGAGCATTTTCTCAATAACTTAATACAGGAATATTTTACATTATGTTTATATTACATAGTGAAATTAATTTGTAAAGTTATGTCCAACGCGGATAAAAAACTGAGAATCACGCAAAATCTATCAAGGATATTTTTCTGAAACCTTCACCATTTTAAAGATAATTTAACTATATATCTTTAAGCATACGTGTTTTTATTAAAGTACCTTTTATTTTATGTATAATAAATTAATAATGCGTCTAATTTAGGACAGCGCTCCTTAATGGGCGAGTCCTATTACTGGCTGGACGTACGACGTGTTGCGTGAGCTCATGAAGAACACGCAAGCTAACCACTCAAGGTCACTGGCATATATCTGCGTCTTAAGTGAATAATTTTACATTATGTGAGATTTACGTTAAAAATGATGCCGAAGCTGTTTTTAAAGTTTTTTTTAATATGTAGTTTTATGCCGATTGCAGAAAAAAAGTTGATCATGGCGCTATGTGCGCGGCACGGTCCTGCTCCTGCTTGTTAATCTTCGAAGGATGAACTAACTATCAGGAGTCTGTAATTCTCAATATACCCACTTGTAAATCTTGAAGATTTGCTGTAAAAAGAAATCACGAGACTAATCTTTACACAAAATTTGGCAGAATATGGTGCACCAACGCCGCGAAGACATCATAATGACTGTGTTAAAAAACCGATTTCTCGCCGCGCGCTGTTGAGATCTGTCAGTGGCTCCAAATAGAATGAAGTGGCAATTTCAGCAAGCAAACAGCCAGACGAAAGATGGAGGAACATGATTTATGTACCCAGAGACCAGCGGATACGACCGAGTTGCACATCTAATATTTGCTCAACTTTTTAATTGGTCAGGTTTATGTACCAATGTTTTGTACATGGACTAAGGCCTGGGGTTACTCTACGTCTACGAGCACCAGATGGTCATAAGACTGTATCAATGACAAGACGAACGTTTCTATTATCATGTCCCGTCAACTCGTTACTTATATTGGTTCTGTTTAGGTGGGGGGGAAGAGTACATCCAGCCGCGTCCGTAATTATGTTCAGCGACGCTGTGTTGTGGTGCAAGCAGGCCTTAAATTCGAACTCGAAGACACTCGAAGAACTTGTAGTCACGTGAGGAAAGATGAAAAAAATTTCGTGTCATATAGAAAACTAGCTTATGCCTGCGGCTTCGCCCGCATGGAGGTTGGAAATTATCGCACGGGAATGTACTATAGGTATAAAAAGTATCCTATGTAAGGACATAGGATACTTTGGCAAATGGCACACAGGTAGACCATGACCTGTGTAAGGACACAGGTCATGGTCTACCTGTGTGCCATTTGCCGTTAACGCGTGAAAAGGTAACAGACAGACAGAGTTACTCTCGCATTAATTTTATTATTACACATTCAATTATTTTATTATGACATTGTTTCGAGTTTCTTAGTTCTGAAATCTTTATAATAAATAACCTTTTAGGATTACATCAGCACGATCGATATTTTTTTTTATAGTCTCATAATATCCTATAACAAGTTTTAAATAGCTATTTTGAATGTTATGTCACGCCTGCCGTAATTACGTGACGAAAGTTCAGCGTGCTTACGCCTGCAATGCCTTAATAGCCAGCAACACATCACGCGGATATTTATTTATTTATTGGCGCAATTTCAGCGTAGGCGTAAACGGTCGGGTGGAAGTTCGGCCTTTGCATTTTGCCGCGTAATTTTCCTCATGGCAAACGAATACATCGAAGCGTACATTCCTTCGCCGATTCGCTTATATCAGCGAGCTATCGGTACATGGCGACGTCGGGGCTGCGGTAGAAGCACATGTAGGCGTCGGAGAGCAGGCGCTTGGCGTGCGCGGGCAGCGCGCGCTCGTGCGCGCCCGCCTGCAGGCCGCGCGCGCCCTCCTCGCTCAGCCACGCGCCCAGCTCTGAGATGCACACGATCTCCGGGATGTTGTACCCGTTGCGTTCGCCTAAAATCACAAACACACATCATTACTGTTAGCGCTAAATATTTATCAAGAGTGTTGAACTTGAATGGCAGAAAATGTATTGCGGCATTAAGTCCGCCTTTTGTATATATCACAGGACATGAAATATACCTAAATAAACAATTAGCATCTACATCGCCGAGGCCGAATTATATTATCTTCGCCTCGCCGTAGATTTTTCGACCTGTTTTATATCAATTTTGCTAATGTTACTGCATCTTAATGAAGCAAGACTGCATTTGACAGCTTTCAAATAGCCACTTCTCATCATAATATAAATATGTATCTTTACTATGTGATTTGACGGGAAGTCGTATTTTATTGTAAACTACAATACCTATAAGTAATCAGAATTGTTTAGAAAATAATTATAGCGATTTTACCTTTTCTATCAGCCATCGAATCAAAGAAGCACCAAGGCGCGTCATGGCCGACCCCTGCCTTGACGAAGGCGACGTAGTGACTTGTCTCAATGCATAACACTGCAAACAGTTCCATATACACTCGTGGTACAGGACAGGATTCCAGAATGTTAGCAAACTCCTCGCACACAGTGAGTGGTGTGGCCTGAAAAATGTATTTTACTAGTTAGGTTATCGTTAATAGAATTTAAACTAACAGCAGGCAGCTTTTTTTTTTTTTTTTTTTATGTAGGTCATCTCGTAGCTGACCACTGAGGTCATGACTACTCAACCGGACAATCCTGTGGCTGCCTTAAGCTTCTACACTCAAAGCCTCCAGCCAGGGGCAAAAACTATGCTAATTAAAACTAGGCGAACGCTCGCTAAGGGCACCCCCTGTGGGGTACGAACCTCGGCTTAGGGCGTTCGCTGGGGGGAGGACAGCAAGAGGGACAGGCTGGATCAATGATATATTATTATTATTAATCGGGGAATTTAAAGCTACAGGCTCAGCATCATCGACGCGGGCTGGCGCATCGTCGAGCAAGGGTCGGGGGGGAGTATCATTTACTCGGGAGGGTCGCGATCGCGGACCTCGGCGGCGAGGTCGGAAAGTGTGTCGGTGTGTGTGTTTTCTAACTGTACTGGTTTCCCTATTGCTCTCCTGGAGGAGGGTTATGGGGTCGTCTGGGTCGGAAAGGATTTGCCTCGGGCGGCGGACTGTACTGATTTGACTCGGGAGATAATTGGCGGCCTCGACAACCAGAGGGTTGCGATGGGTGGCGGCGGAATCAAAGAAACGCTTGGAATTGCGTTTTAGAAACTGGTGGATTGTGGGGAGTCTAAGGTCGAGGTGGAGGGTCTCGTTCCTACAGAACCAAGGGGCTCCCGTGGCCTTACGAAGGAATCTGTTCTGTATTACCTGCAATCTATGGATTTGACGGGGTTTAGCTTGGGCGAATACGGCGCCCGCATAGGTCAGGATGGGGCGAATGCACGTTGTGTAGATTCGCAATTTGCACCTAAGTGACATTTTGCTACGTGCATTTAACATGGAGTGGAGTCTTCCGAGAGCGAAAGCGGCCCGCGCGCGGGCCTGCTTTATGTGGTCTGCGAAAGTGAGGTGTTGGTCGAGGACCACACCTAGATACTTGGCTCGCTTCTCCCAAGGGATCGGCTTGCCGAGCATGGTGATGGGTCTGGGCAAGGGGGGTCTGTATCGAGCCAGCAGTTTGGAAAAGATGACTGCTTGGCTTTTGTCGGGGTTGACTTCGATCCTCCATTTCCTAAACCAAGCGCCAAGGTTATTGACTGCGGTTTGGAGAATGCGGGCTATCGAGTCGGGTCCAGCGCCCTTGTAGTAAATGGCCGTATCGTCTGCGAACAGAGCCAACTGTGCCTTTTTACTCTTCGGGATGTCGCTGGTGAATAGAGTGAATATGAGGGGGGCAAGCACAGAGCCCTGAGGGACGCCTGCGCGGATGGGACGGGGAGAGGATATTGCGCCTTCGATGCGATAGCGGTATGTGCGATTCAACAAAAAGTCTCGTAAGATGAGCACGAGACGATCTGGCACACCGAGTTGGTACAGCTTGTATATTAAGCCGTTGTGCCAGACTTTGTCAAACGCTTTCGCTATATCGAAGAATACTGCACCGGTATACAAACCACGCTGGAAGCCAGCGCTTATGTGTTCGATTATCCGGTGGGCCTGATGCACGCTAGAGTGCTGGGTGCGGAACCCAAACTGTTCGTTGGGGATGAGGCCCTTTGTCTCGGCGTAGTCTCTGAGACGCTTATAAATAAGCCTCTCGTAGACCTTGCCGAGGACTTTGAGCAGACTGATGGGGCGGTAACTCGAAGGCTCGGTTTTGGGTTTGCCGGGCTTCGGGATACCGATGACGGTGGCGTCTTTCCACACTTGTGGGAAGAAATTGTTGCTTAAGGCACCATTGAAGATGGTGGTCAGTAGCATTATCAGGTGGGCAGGGAATAGCTGAATCACCCTATTAGTGATTCCATCAGAGCCGGGGGCTTTACGGACTTTAAGACCCTTGATAATGTCGTGCACTTCGTCCGGTGTGACGGGGGGCAGAGGACTTTCAGGGTCTTCAACGGGAGGGAGAGAGGCTCTACGTTCGACTTCGGCGTCTACCTCTAGGAGGTGAGCTTGGTCTACTGGTAGAGTGCTGGGTGAGCATTGCGCTTCTAGACTATCGGCTAGGCATTCAGCCTTGTCGATGTCGTCGAAGGCTACGGTCTTGTCGGGGCGGACTAGGGGTGGTGTGGAAGCGACTTGCTGGGACTTGAGTTTCCTCTGAAGTTCCCAGAAGGCTAGGTGGTTCGGCTCTAGGTCGCTCAGCATCTTGTCCCAGCTCGCGTCACGCAGCTCCTGTATGCGTGTCTTTACAGATCTCTGTAAATAGCGCATATGGACTTTGTTAGCGTGGCAGGGAAAGTTGCTGTATGCACGAATGGCTGCGTTCTTCTCAGTCAATAGGTCACGCACATCGTCAGGTAGTTTCCAGCGGGGGTCTTCCCCCACTGGGACTTCCTTTGAGCAGTCGCTCACGACGGATTGTACGTGATTAGTGAGTGAGTCGATCGCGGCCGTTGTTGCTGCGATAGAGTCGAATTGGTCGGGGATAGAGTCCAATTGGGGGGACGTGTTGGATTTTAGCTGGGTGCTTACTTTCCTCCAGTCCGTTACCCTTTTGGTGGTCGGGGGGCGGTTGGGGTCG
This sequence comes from Agrochola macilenta, assembly GCA_916701695.1. Classification (NCBI taxonomy): domain Eukaryota; kingdom Metazoa; phylum Arthropoda; class Insecta; order Lepidoptera; family Noctuidae; genus Agrochola; species Agrochola macilenta. Next base: position 7,766,329 of record OU753559.1, on the reverse strand, counting down.
GGGAGACCTATGCGGGGGTCTAGTTTTAGTATTACTGGACGGTGATCAGAGTTAAGCTCGTCCACCGTCTCTATCGAATCTAGTTTTAGATTGACGTTCTGAAGGATCGCCACGTCTAGTACGTCTGGGGTGTAGCCTACTATATAGGGATAGTGGGTATTATTCATCGGGGCGATGATGTCGATGCTAAGGGAGTTAGTGAGGTCGAACAAGTGTCGGCCTCTTATGTTGGATCTAGAACTATTCCAGGAGGGATGTTTGGAGTTGAGGTCGCCCGCTATGATAACGGAGTCGCTCAGGGCTAATAGGGATGTGAGATCGTTTTTAATGGGTTGAAAATCCTCTGCACCGGTTGCAGGAGTTATGTAGGCTGATACTATTATGATCGGCTGATGGCCTGTCATGCCTAGGCGGCAGACTGAGACTTCTAGTCGTGAAAGGGGAGGAGGGTCTATAGGCATACAGTACAGATCCTTTTTATAATATATTAGGGTGCCACCCTTGTGACAGTGAACCCTGTCATTGCGAACTATACGATAGTTCGCTATGCCAGGGTCACGGTTACAGGGTTTGAGAAATGTTTCCTGAACGAGGAGGATGTCAATTTGATGGGTGCGGAGGAAGTCCGCGATCTCATCGCGTTGACCACGAATGCCATCGGCATTGAAAAAACCTAACTTGAGGGATCGGGGTTTAGATAACAGCAGGCAGCATAAGTGGCTATTATTTATATTCGCGGGTGTACAGAGGAGCGCTCAACAATACGTAGACCGCAAGCAGCGTTGCTGTGTTCCGGCTTGAAGGCGTCACACGTGCCACAAACGGCATTAGTCTGCTATTTTGTTAAAATTTTACGAGGGTATACTTCGATCAATAATGCACTAGATTCCCGGTAAGCGCTGGCTGACTCAACTATTGGCTATGGCTTGGGTGGATATGGTCTTACGTTCCCTACACACTTAAATAAAATTAATATCTTACAGATAAGGTTACTAAAACTACTTATAGATAAAAAAAACTAAGAAAACGTTAAATAAAAATTATGAAAAACTGTTCAAAGTTTGTAAAGTTCTCCCGATCCATCTTAAAAGTAAGTTGAATATCTTGACTGAACAATTTAAAAATCAATACCACAAAGTGGAACGTAAGCATATGTACCCAACTCGTTTATCTAGGAAGAAGACACTTGTTGTTCCAAAAATAAAAAACTACTTTGGTAAGCGCACACGAAGGTACTTAGTACCAACGTTAGTGAATGAACTACCCCCAAAACTGATATCGCATGTCAAGTCTAAGGATCAACTTAAAAGAGTTCTACAAAAACATTACTTATCATTGTGTCCATAGCTATATCTGTAACAAACATCACGTTTGCTATAATGCATTTTTGTACAATGTGAGATTTCATAACTCGACTGTAGGTGTGTTATTTTATCTTTTAATTAGCATAAATAAGTTTTAGCACATAAATATTTCAAAATTCAAAATTTGTAATTCATTGTTAGACGAGAACAACTGCCGACAAACTGTTATACAGTTTGGCAGACTTTATGTATGTTATTGTTAATACAGATTTTGAATAAATAAATAAAAAACGGAACGAAAAATAAGAGCACAGATTCGGTTGTGGTCTTATTTCAAATTAGTATGATCCAATCATAGCCAACGTTAAGACGTCAAAATGCCGCAGTACGCGTTCAAAAAATTTGTAAATAACCACCGTAACACCAAGATTTTGGAAGGTTTTTTTTTTTTTCGGTAAGTTTATTATCAGTAAGTGTTTTTCATAAAATAAAAACAGAATTAAATAGTAAATATAAATCAATTAGCAAATATTATGATTGTTTGACCAATGTTTGTGACAACTACGAACTATTGTAACAAACATCGACTGTTCTGGAACAGGGAATGCATGGTGTAGTATTGTTATTTTATATTTTATTTCTGTTTGTAGATTTCCTAGCGACCCATTTCGCTGTGTAGAATGGGTATCTACTGTCGCGAAAGAAAGACGAAAATAAATATATAAGCATTATAAAAATTCGACAATTTGTTCGATTCATTTTAATAGATTGGACATAACTGGAAACACGCAAAGGCGTAGATTACTAAAAACAGTACAACATAACATAGTATTTTTGAACTTATATAAAATTGACTTTTTATTTTCAAGCGACATGACATTATATTTGTTTCTCCGACGACAGAAAGATTTAATTTTGCCATTGTAATTAAACTTTATGTTTGAGTGTCAAGGCTTATAATAAACTAAATTTGTTAGTTTTTATTTTTTTTTCTGTATTTCGTAGAAAGAAAATATAAACACATTTTGACTCCACTCATTCCTTGTCCAAGCGGCGAGCCTCTGTCATAAATTTTTATTGCTTTTATTAGCACTTTGTAATTCGAACTTTAAAACAAGCGTGTAAGGTTGAATTTGTTTTGATTTATGTTTGACTTTATTGTTTTTTGTACATAGCTTTGTGAATACAACTTTAAGCATTGCATTTAAGGTTGAATTTACATTAATGTATATTTATTTAAACTAGAAGTACGTATAACAATTGGCGACAGTTTTAAGATAACTTTTGTATGGGATAGTGTATCTAGCGCATTATTGATCGAAGAGGGTATAGTTAATATATGAATAGTACCGAAATTGTACTTTTTATTATCTGCATTGAAAAAATTGTACCTCTGTAGTTTCAAATTGAAAACAAATCGGTAGGTAAGTACTGCCGTCTTTAAATGCTCCTTCTTTAAAAAGCCAATGACCAAAATTTACGCTTTATTTTTTAATGAAATTTGACCAAAATATGAACAAGAAAATACAGTTGGCCCTACGAATAATAAAAGTAAGGAAGCGTAATTGTGAACAAAATCGGAAACATCACTACATTAACAAACTTCTCTCGAGTATTTGAACGAAAGAACACACGAATAAGCCATTGTGCTGTGCTCGTGTAACGTGCTGCATTCCGGCAAGCGCGGTGATTGGTTCTCGGCAGGACAGGCAGACAATGATAATTGGTTCGCGCACTGATGCGCGAGGTTATATATTACGTGTGAGAGGATAAGTCATAATAAAAATGATTACGGGAGTCTTAATTGCGGGGAGCCGGCGCACGCGCCGCACTCCCAGCGCGCCAGCCACCCGCACACCGTGCACTGGCGAGGCACTATGGAACTGACCTTGTGGTGCGGCCTGCCGGCGTGCGTGAGGCGCCGACAGTTGTCGCACAGCGCGCCCGCCTCCAGCGCGGCGCCGGCGCACGCGCCGCACTCCCAGCGCGCCAGCCACCCGCACACCGTGCACTGGCGAGGCACTATGGAACTGACCTTGTGGTGCGGCCTGCCGGCGTGCGTGAGGCGCCGACAGTTGTCGCACAGCGCGCCCGCCTCCAGCGCGGCGCCGGCGCACGCGCCGCACTCCCAGCGCGCCAGCCACCCGCACACCGTGCACTGGCGAGGCACTATGGAACTGACCTTGTGGTGCGGCCTGCCGGCGTGCGTGAGGCGCCGACAGTTGTCGCACAGCGCGCCCGCCTCCAGCGCGGCGCCGGCGCACGCGCCGCACTCCCAGCGCGCCAGCCACCCGCACACCGTGCACTGGCGAGGCACTATGGAACTGACCTTGTGGTGCGGCCTGCCGGCGTGCGTGAGGCGCCGACAGTTGTCGCACAGCGCGCCCGCCTCCAGCGCGGCGCCGGCGCACGCGCCGCACTCCCAGCGCGCCAGCCACCCGCACACCGTGCACTGGCGAGGCACTATGGAACTGACCTTGTGGTGCGGCCTGCCGGCGTGCGTGAGGCGCCGACAGTTGTCGCACAGCGCGCCCGCCTCCAGCGCGGCGCCGGCGCACGCGCCGCACTCCCAGCGCGCCAGCCACCCGCACACCGTGCACTGGCGAGGCACTATGGAACTGACCTTGTGGTGCGGCCTGCCGGCGTGCGTGAGGCGCCGACAGTTGTCGCACAGCGCGCCCGCCTCCAGCGCGGCGCCGGCGCACGCGCCGCACTCCCAGCGCGCCAGCCACCCGCACACCGTGCACTGGCGAGGCACTATGGAACTGACCTTGTGGTGCGGCCTGCCGGCGTGCGTGAGGCGCCGACAGTTGTCGCACAGCGCGCCCGCCTCCAGCGCGGCGCCGGCGCACGCGCCGCACTCCCAGCGCGCCAGCCACCCGCACACCGTGCACTGGCGAGGCACTATGGAACTGACCTTGTGGTGCGGCCTGCCGGCGTGCGTGAGGCGCCGACAGTTGTCGCACAGCGCGCCCGCCTCCAGCGCGGCGCCGGCGCACGCGCCGCACTCCCAGCGCGCCAGCCACCCGCACACCGTGCACTGGCGAGGCACTATGGAACTGACCTTGTGGTGCGGCCTGCCGGCGTGCGTGAGGCGCCGACAGTTGTCGCACAGCGCGCCCGCCTCCAGCGCGGCGCCGGCGCACGCGCCGCACTCCCAGCGCGCCAGCCACCCGCACACCGTGCACTGGCGAGGCACTATGGAACTGACCTTGTGGTGCGGCCTGCCGGCGTGCGTGAGGCGCCGACAGTTGTCGCACAGCGCGCCCGCCTCCAGCGCGGCGCCGGCGCACGCGCCGCACTCCCAGCGCGCCAGCCACCCGCACACCGTGCACTGGCGAGGCACTATGGAACTGACCTTGTGGTGCGGCCTGCCGGCGTGCGTGAGGCGCCGACAGTTGTCGCACAGCGCGCCCGCCTCCAGCGCGGCGCCGGCGCACGCGCCGCACTCCCAGCGCGCCAGCCACCCGCACACCGTGCACTGGCGAGGCACTATGGAACTGACCTTGTGGTGCGGCCTGCCGGCGTGCGTGAGGCGCCGACAGTTGTCGCACAGCGCGCCCGCCTCCAGCGCGGCGCCGGCACACGCGCCGCACTCCCAGCGCGCCAGCCACCCGCACACCGTGCACTGGCGAGGCACTATGGAACTGACCTTGTGGTGCGGCCTGCCGGCGTGCGTGAGGCGCCGACAGTTGTCGCACAGCGCGCCCGCCTCCAGCGCGGCGCCGGCACACGCGCCGCACTCCCAGCGCGCCAGCGACCCGCACACCGTGCACTGGCGAGGCACTATGGAAAATTATTGTTTACTATGAATTCGGAACGTTAGTTTTTTGCGAACAGCATTCCTAAGTTCCATGTTGCCAGTAACATATTTGAAAAAGCTAATTCAAACTAATCTGATTATTGACTGTTCATCACAATACTCACGGCCCTCTATTAAATCAGTGACGTCCAAAAGAGGAGACGGTAATACTCTTTGGTATAACTTGTATTGCTTTCCGAACCTCGGCATTTGAATGATGAAAGCTGCTGGAACCTGTAAAGATAACGGATATTTTTTATTTTTTATATTCTATAAGTAGTCAAGTAATATTAGGATTTACTCTTCATTTATTTATTTATTTAATACTTCAAGCACAGAAATGTACAGAGGCGGCTTCATTTCAATACTGTTTTACGAGTATCTAAATTCTAACTCAGTAAAATCCTACCTCACTTAATTTCACACCAGATGTGGTTAACGACTGTTCCAAAAGCTGCTGTACGGTAGGTAACGAAACATGTTCATCTTTCTCGACAAACAGTTGATAACAGTACGCTTCTTGTCCCGAAGACAACTTCAGAAACGGTTCAGCTCGCAATAACTGCGCTACTAAACCATTTAAAAATTCTTCTGGGTCCTGAAATAACAGATGTATTCAGACATTAAAGTTTCAGTCAGTCAGTCAGTCAGAGGACAATTACAGTTATATAAATGAAGGAAATTGGAAACATGAGCAAGTGATAGTTTTTATTCCCATTTGAATAAAGAAAATTAAGGAAAAATATTTATAATGATTAAGTTACATACATTATTAATTATATCATTGTAGATAGTGTGTTGAGCATAAATAATTTGCAACCAGCAGTAAATACCTTTTCTTCAGAAGTCAGACCAGGCACATCAGACAGTCTTTCAAGCAATGTACGTAACTTCATGACTCGGTCAGCGCGCACATATCCATGCTTTCTTAGTGGATTCACGATTTCTTCCCGAAGAACCCGCTGGACTTCGGAATAATGCGGTGAGTCCTGTAACAAAAAAATCCATTCAACTGACCAGAATGCAGCGTTAGTCTAATAGACCTATGAAAACCTTGAACGTACTTTGAACCTTGTTAATATTAAGCAATGCAGATGGTAACGTCAAACCGTCAAAGATATCTATACAATTCTTAGAACCGTAGATATAGTTTGATATAGATGAATACAGATGGTTCACTCCATAAAATCATTTAAATAAAAAGCGACTCTAGACGACACAATAAAGTGCAAATTAGCGCTGTGCGACTTCAGGTCTAATTACCTACAGTTATATCCACCTGTTAGTTGCCTCTCTTTCTATCGGGTCACTCTTATATCTTGACTACGTTACACTCACTGAATTGGCCCGACAAGACGAGCCCGCAGCGTACTTGTTGCTTTGTACCTAAAATGCGGAGTGAACCATCTGTTGTATGGTATAGATTAGCCGTCAGTGTATGTGCGTATGTTTTATAAGTTAGCGATAGGCTTTGACAGTCACTTGTAAACTGGTACTATCTAATGTAAACCGGTAATACTTTCCAAAGAAATCGTACCGTGACAGCCGTTTTGTTGGGCCCCAGTTGTTGGCAAAAAATTGGGGCCAGACAAAAAGTTTGCATACGCGAAACAGATATATAATTATATTTCTGACTCGTTTACTCTTACTACTGGATCTATTAAGGGGCATGCGCTATGGTAGCCCGCGAAATTCAAATTTTCTTTAGTTTTTTACATTTTGCAGGTCAGTGTGAGGTTTTATGTTGATTAAAATATGATTCGCGACCATAACCAATATGGCTTTACATAAATAAAATCATTACAATCAGCAATACAACTCCATAAGTAAGCACAATCGCCAAATGTCATGATTTCATGAAATAGTCATTCAATGCGATTATATGAACTTAGAGAGTTCTATTGACCATTTTTATGATTATAATTCTATAAATAAACATTTGATATGGTCGCGAATCATATTGAGATCAACATACAACATGATACTGACCTGCAAATTGCAAAAAAAAAAAGAAAATTTGAATTTCGCGGGCTACCTTGACGCTTTCGCCTTAAGTATGACCTGCGCTCATTATTGTTATTATTTAGTGACTCGTATATTGCTCTGTCAACGGCGAGAACCGAATAAATCAAATATACAGGGTGTCCCGTTTACAGTGGTCCAACACGATTTTATGTGTTCAGCGATTATTTATAGTTTAGGAGAAAACTATACGGGTACATTTTGCTCGAGATTTTCAGAACCCTAAATTAAATTAAGGGAGTGTGGAATGACTGGTGTGAGCTAAAACATTATACTGGATTACAGTTACATTTGACATTGAGCTCCCGCTCAATGCGTACGGCGTTAGCAAAAGTACACGAAATAAGTTAAGATTACTTTATTCAAAGCGTGCTGCCAGACTTCTTACAGCTGCAGTATATGGGCAAAATAGACGTGAACCTAGATCGGTTGGCGACCTACGTATTCAGTATAATAATGGTTTTATGATGATGCTGGGACTGTATCTGTAGCGCATCAGGAATTTTTGCAGAGGCAAGAACAGACTGTTTTAAGAAAATTTTGCGCAAACAAGCTTCTCTGATGCGTCGCGTGCGGGCAGCATCGGCAGTATCTTATACACCATTATAATTAGGGTTGATTTTCCACGAGCACTCCTCCGAAGTAAAACGATAGAACCTTTAAACAAGACGAGTTTAATGTGGTAATGACCACAAGTAATCAACGTTTTCGCAAGGTTATTGTGCTAACACACAAATATATCTCAGACAGTTCTTTTTTATTAATCCTTGAATGTCGTTTTTGTTTTTAACATTAAATCTTCTATTGTAGTACAAGAAATTTAGCGCTAAAATTATTAAAATATTTTACCTCAGGCTCAGGCGGACGATACAAAAGAGCATCGAAGACGCTTGTGAAGGTGAACATGGCAAAAAGTGTGGCATCAAGATAACAAGAGTTGTGATGTCCTTGAATGCCGCGGTTCTTGCCTGCCAGCTCTCCGAGCGAACTCAGCGGCGCCACCACACCAGGGACAACGGGACAGTCCGGCTGAAACATTTTGTATTGAGTTACGCTACGGCCATTATTTAAGTTACGCATTTTATGCAGAAATTAAAGACAATTTATGTGCCGTTTTGAGCAATCACTTGTTTCTATTGCGTTGGTGTACATATTTTGGGAAGTTTTGGCGAAAAAATAGCGAAGGTCAGTATTAGCAGTGGACACAGCGGCATTATATCATACCTGATCGAAGCGGTCGGCGTCGTGCAGGTCGCTGCGGTCGGGCGGCGGCGTGTCGCGGAAGCGCGCGTCGCGGCGGCACAGCGGCAGCGGCACGAACAGCGCGCGGCCGGCCGCGCACGAGAACAGGCGCGCGCCGCCGCGCGACCCGTCGCCCAGCCCGCACACGCTCTGCTCTAGCTCCACGCCGGCTGTGGCTGTGTCTACGTCACATTTTACACGCTAATTAATTTTTCGTCCATTGTCAATGTAAAAATAAGGTTTAGGGGACAATTTTCCCATGCCTGTTGGTTGCCTGATCGTTGGGCGGGACATAAGCTTGCGGTAAAGGAAAACTGGGGCGCACAATACCGCGGTTTTACCAGCCAGTTTTATGACTTTTAAGACTGCGGTAAAGTTTGCTAATCTTACCACTTACCATCAATTACTCCTATCCATCTGACTACGCCATAGTAATGTTGGTCGACGTCTGTAGCGACTTCTACCAGTGATCCGACTCCGATGTCTTCAGCGACGTGTACGGGTGAGGGTCTGCAGGCCGGTGGAGCCACCCGAGGCGACCCCAACGTCGGCGAATCATATAAATCTTCGGGGACAATTTCCGCGTTACATATGTCTAAAAATCATAAAAAAAAAGGTATACTGTATCATAAATAAAAACGCCAATAGAATTTCAATCAATTAAATAGATAGTGAAATCCCAAACTAAACAATATTTTGGTAAACTTTGAATTTAGGACACTACTTCATTACCAGGAAACTATTGTACGTAGTTTCCCACAATAAGTCCTTACATAGCAAAAATTAAAAATACTTTTTACAGAAATTTGAAATAGTTTAGGCCATACACTGTTCACATTCAAGCACACAGAGCGGTATTTCATCAATAGGTAAGTCACGTAAATACGACATGTTGGTGGGCGATGCACTGCGCGAGCGTGCCAGCCGGCCGGTCGCTCCCCCTGCCTCACTAATGTCTAAAATTAGATCCAGAAAAGCTATAATTGACCGATAGATAGACGCGAGTTCTACGCTCAGTGCTCTAGCAAAATATTGTGGTGTTTGTAAATAAAATAAAGAATAATAATAGTAATCTGTGATACAATTAATATACTCCACAACCATGAATAAACCGGTAAAGTATAGCCCTGTATGTCATAATAATAATAATATTAACAATGAAAGTATTAAAATAATGGTATCCTTAAAAATGTATTGAGTGATGAACTTGATAACACTGACATCTTGCAAAGTCACCTTACTTGGGTTTTGTCTTATCTGAAATGGTAATTAAATAAACAAAACATGTCTCGTTTCTTAGAGAAGACTGAGATAATTTTGTAATTGATCCTTGGAATGATTCTAGCATTAAATTAAGATAATGATTAATTATTACATTTACAAAGTCTTGGGTATAAATAGATACTTATATATGCTGTCATCAAATACATTAATCACTCCAGAGAATCTTGAGAGTTAAAGGATAGCATTTTTTTTTGCAAAAATTAATGTTTTTAAATGCCGGTGTCAAGAGTAGGATAAAGTTCTGGAAAAAATAAATATACCTGTGTGTGCGTTGCTTAAAGGCCTACTGCAATAAATTGTTTTGTAGTCATGGTTTTTTTATTAGAGAATTGTTTTCTTTTATTTTTTTGCTTTGACAAAGGCTTAACCCTTATAATAACATTAAATCACCCCTGTATTTCCCGAAGGGTTAGGCAGAAGTAGTACATTCCAACAGATAAGTTTAAGTCCCATTTAATGGTGGTGAGCCTATTGCCAACAACCATCTATTAGCCACCAAAGATTTCAATCGTAGATTTGCCCTGCCGCGTCAAAAGATGGTTGCGTTTCTGTTTCGTTTTGACATCTCTGAGACAGACAGTGTCGCAGAGACTTGACTTGGTTGTCATGGAAACTCCATTATTAATGTGTGAGCTTGCTCCTCTCGTTATGGACGATTTTTCGTGCGACTTAGTACAGTGAGGGCAAATCTACAATTTAAATCTTTGTTAGCCACATAATTAATCATACTATGTTTGTCAAGTAGTTCTTCTTTAATATACTAATGCTTGGCAGCCTTAAAGAATTATTATATTAAAGAGGAAACTAACTAGCAGAGGCCTCTGCATATACTTTTTAAGGTTCAGTAGGACATTCCTAACATCTGAATTACTCAAAGCATCTAAATTACTTCAGTCACTTTGTAGGTGGCTTAGGAATGTGACAAAATCTTCACCACAATTCAATAGAAAAGTTGAAGACTGCATATAAAAATTAATACTTTTAGTGTGATAATGATTAAATACGAGTATCAAAATACCAACCAACTAAAATTCCAGTCTCAATCTTCTTAGGTTCATGAACCATTTTTTGTTGTGAGTTGTCACTAACTGTTGAAGGTAATGGTTGAGTACTTGTTTTGTTTCGTCGGCGATCTGGTGCTAAATGATTCAGTAAATTCACAGACTTGACTCGCTCATTGTGTGAAGTTCGCTGCATAGTGTGTTTGTAATTACGCTGCAATGTTCCATACTCAGTGTGCACTGGCTCACGAGGTGCTGGTGGCCAGCTACCTCCAATCAAATTAAATAAGTCTACCTGAAACCATGGAATACATAATAATGATAATTTTATCTATGTTAAACTATATTCTTAATTGATCATGCACTCATAGCTATACACTTTTAAGAAATCTGTATGTTATATACCTAAGTACATGCAAGTTTGCTTTATTCATTAAATTGTTAGTCACAAAAAAAGATCTGGTTCTATTAATGCCCATTTAATTGAACTAATATTGCCTAACTTGATTTATCATACAATATAATCAATATTAACAATATTATATGATAGACTAATGGACAAAGGTCCCAAATAAAAATTATTTAGAACTTATCAATAAAATATTAAGAATACCAGATATAATAACAATACACATGTACAGGTTAGACCACAACAGAAGTTAGCTGTTAGGTTTTTTTTTGTTAGATTAAAAAGGTGCCATACACATACTTAATTGTTTTGAGATATTAGTGTGATAACATTCAAATATAAATATTGTTGAGCAAAACCTGTTGGGTGTCTCTGCTGTGATTGTTATCACTTTCTGAAGATATTTCACTCGTGTCGTTATTCATACTCGTTGACGAACTGTATTACTGTATTCACAATCAACTAACTTCTACGTTCTACTAAAGAATAAAATGCCTAGTATACGTTATATTTTATCGATCATTGCTTATTTATTTGGAACGTACAAGCAGAAAACAACCAACCTGCTTATCAGACAATCAAATAAAACTTAAACGAGATCTATTTATCATCCACATCAGATAATATGTTGCATTGTAGGTTTTGTTTTTGTTATCTATCTCTGATTCTCGGCTTTCTGCTTCAGAATTTTATTTTCGTCACAAGTTTTCTTGCTTTAATGACGTTGACATTTGTCAAATGTGACGTAACTTACGCTACGTTCGAATTGAGCGTGATTTGTCTATCTGTGCGTTTGCACTGGCGAAACATTCACAACAAAACATGTTGAAATCTCTATTTTCTGTCAATGTTCCATTCAATTTTTGACAGCAACTAGAGATTTGAACATGTTTTGTTGCGATGTTTCGCCAGTGCAAACGCACAGTTACATTCACAACAAACATGTTGAAATCTCTATTGTTTGACAATTTTCCATACAATGTTTGACAGGAACTAGAGATTTCAACATGTTTTGTTGTGAATGTTTCGGCAGTGCAAACGCACAGTTAAAATAACGTGGCATTTTCGAAATTGGGTAGGTAGTTGTCTTGTCGAGTCTGTCTGCACGCGTAGCATAACACGTAACGTAGTGTCAAAACGTAGTAAATAACGTAGTAGTCATCTTAGAGTAAGGTGGTCATACTACGCGTGGTGGTCTGTCTCTGTCTGTGTCACATTTTCTATTCGGTCTGACATGTAAAAAATGTGGCTGAACCTTGGTCATTCTGCGGTCTAAACATTACAAACGCAAAAAAAATGGTGATTAAAAAATATTTCTGAATAAAGTAATGCTAAGTCGGTAAAGTTAATTCTATCGTGCAATCACGTGCTATAAGCAAACAAAATTAGCCCTTAGGGTGACGAAGGTATTTTGACTGTGACTGTACTTTAGTACATACATACTTCTGATGCTGCGTACACACCGGCCCAACGAACGCCAACGAATGGGTTTTGTTGGTCCTGTCATCCTGTCTAGACTGTTTAACGAACTTCAACAATCGTTGGTTGGCGTGTGCCGGCGATCCGAAGCTCCGCTCAGTTTAAGCTCAATTTTACTTCTACTACATTTCTATTCTTTAATTCTTGAATTCAAATTGCGACCACTAAATGTATTTGGACGTACCTCCGAAGGCCAAAGAGCGTGCGGTAGTAAACGCTGAATATAATATCCTTCGTTGGCCGTGTGTACATACATGGAGCACAAACATGGCACAGAACACCACAGAGAATGTAACTTTACAGAACACTATACCCTATGTTCGTTTCAGTACTTACTAATTCCATGGTGGTGAATGACCTTGTGACCTGTGTTGTGACCTTACAACCAATGTCAAATAGTGGTCAAAAAAATAAATAAAAAGTTAATTGTAACTTTTAATACAAATAATAATGGAATATAAATTGTGTTTCAATTGATTGCAATAAACTAAAGTAATATAACTTAGTCATTATGTTAGGAGTCCGAACGTTCTTTCTGTAGAACTTGAAATTGACATATTTCAGCTTCTGACTAAACAGGTATTTTTTTGTCAGATTTTAGTTATTCTCGTTTCTATTTACTCCGTTTAATATTTATTATTATATAACTTGTCTAAACTTACACATTCACATTGTTTCTGTAAGTTAAGCTACACGAAACAATGAGTTTCTAATTCTGTAATTTTTGTTTAGTAGTTTTTTATGTTTAAGATTTTCTTATGATTTTACAGCCTATCCCTGAAATAATGATCCGTCAAGGAAGTATTGATGACATAAATTCTCAACAATTTTTAAAGATATCTAATTATGAAGACACGGTCCGCCAACTGGATATATATTATGCCATAGGTATGTTTATTACCACAGGGAAATCACCATTATCATATATAGTTCATAATGGTGATTTCCTTGTATATGGAAATTAGTAAACAAAACATATTTTAATAGTAAAAGGAGAAGAATCATAAAATAGGCAGAAAAGTAACTATATAATAATCTATTTTTTTTTCATACTTTACTTTTGAATATAACTTTCACAACAAATATATCTTTAAATATTTTTTGAAATACTTAATTGAAAACATGCTAAAACATTCAGCAGACTGAAACACCCGGCTTACACATATATTACAGTGGATTGTTCCGAATGTTTTACTAATAAGCCCTCCTTTTTTTGCAGTTAAAAGACAGTTACTAAGGTTTCAAAGCCCTATTACTGGCCTATTTCCAGTTTTGTCATCAGACCTCCACATAGGCAGTGTGAGGGATAGTATTTACTGTGCATCAGCAGTATGGGGCTTATATCAGGCATACAGGTTATCAGTATTTCATAATTAGTATTTAAAAACTTAACTACTTTAATTTAAGGCTATTATGGCCCATTTTAGACATAAGTCTGTGATCTGATTTACTTTTAATGTCCAAATACATAGTATTGCAACTTTGAACATCAAATAAAAGTAGAATTATAAAATATTTCAGACGAATTGATGATGACCGAGGGAAATCTTATGAGCTGGGTCAGAGCACTGTTAAGTGCATGCGTGGCATCCTGGAGTGCTGGGTGAAGCAGTCGGCGCGCGTGGAGGCCTTCAAAACGCGCCAGAGCACTGCTCACGCACTACATGTTAAGTTCCACCTCACTACCGGGGAACCTGTCCTGACCGATGAACAGTACCATCATCTACAGATAGATGTTGTCTCCCTATATCTACTGTTTCTTGTACAAATGATCACATCTGGACTACAGATTATTTATACCCAGGTAAAGGACTTAGGACTTTGTCAGTCAGTTACTTAAGATTATTATAAAGAGGTAAAATTTGTGATTTTTTATGTGGGGGGTAATCTTCCGTACGAGTGATCCGATTCTGAAAATTTATTCACGAATGGCAGAAGCTAGTTTTAAATATATTATATATATTATATATTTATATATATTATATATTATATATTTATATATATTATATAGTTAAGTACCTATTCATAATATTGATATTTTGTTTTATTAACAGGATGAGGTGGCATTTGTCCAAAATTTAGTATATTATGTGGAGCGTGCGTACAGAACGCCAGATTATGGCATGTGGGAAAGAGGATCTAAATATAATGATGGAAAGCCTGAAATCCATGCATCTTCAATTGGTACGTTATGCATGAAAACAACATAGGTACTTAGCAGGTATTTTGGACAAGTGATGCCATACTTAAAATTATATTTCAGGCATGGCTAAGGCGGCTCTTGAAGCCATCAATGGATGCAATCTTTTCGGAGACAAAGGAGCATCATGGAGTGTAGTTTATGTAGATATTGATGCCCATAATCGCAACAGAAGTATTTTCGAAACTATGCTGCCGCGCGAATCAAGTTCCAAGGTAAATGAAGTTCAACTTCTAAATGTCATCGTGTTTTGTAAAGGCAGGTATATTTATGAATATTGATCTAGAGAATGCAAGGACCCTATACACCACATGCAAGCATTAACCTGTAGCTTACCCAATTGACACTTGATTTTTTATTCAAATAGTGTAGTGTTACAAATTACAAATTCATATGCCTTTATACACACAAAGATACCAATCCCACAATATACCTTTATTACCTACAATTTACCAAGGAGGATTTTAATATCATCTAGTGACAAAGATAGCTGGATCAGCCTGATACACCTGAAAAGAGAGCTATAAATCTACAATGCTTCTATGCGATAAAATATGCACTTTTGACTAACTTTGTTGAATTAAGTGATGTAACATAAGATTTGTATTTTAGGGTGTTGATGCTGCATTATTACCAACAGTATCATTCCCGGCTTTTGCCACGCATGAAGAACACCTAGTTCAGTTGACAAAAAATAATATTTTAAGACGTTTGCAAGGCAAATGTGGGTTCAAAAGATTCAGCCGTGATGGGTACAAGTGCGTGCTAGAAGATCCGCAAAGGAGGTACTACCATGAAGGAGAACTTAAGGAGTTCGACGGTATCGAGTCAGAGTGGCCTCTGTTCTATGTAATGATGATTATTGACGGCGTGTTCCGCACGTTACCTGATCAAGTTGAAGAGTACCAGAAACTACTGAAAGCTAGGATATATATGGACGAATTTGGAGGTGAGTTACCCTTTTTAAAGGTCTTGCCCACAGAACAGATAAAAGAGGTCTGAGACGAATCCCGCGTTGGAACCGGGACGAAATTCGTTCGCGCTAATGTCAACTGACTTGTGTGGAGGTGTTCAAACTAGCGCGAATAGTCGCGTGACTTCCTAATCATTAAATCAACAGACGCACACAGTCGTGTTCACATTCGCATCAGTTCGACCAGAGCCTTACTAATAGCCTTAATAATTAGTATTTTGCTGTATAAAATACACTGTTGTTACTACTTTCTTAATGATAATGTGTATTATTTCAGATCCAGTTATTCCCTGGTATTATTACGTCCCCCGCGAGGGTATAGAGAATGAGCGCAGTGAACCAAATTCAGTGCGAAGGTTACCTGCAAGTAAGTTCTAATTTCATTTTCAATCTTTTGCCTACAGATCTAATATGAAGCCAAAAGAACACAATAAAATTCTTTTGTAGCACTTTGCAACGATACAAAACGATGTATTTTAATTTACGTGTTTTTATTTGTATTTTTACTTCTTTTCTTATTACCTTACTTAATTTAAAAAAAAAAACAAAACAAATCTTATGAACGGCGGTAGTCTGTGGAACGGCGTATGAGTTTGGGAAAACTAGGTAGATATCAGTTTACTAATGTTAGGCATAAAATACCTATATTGTCATAATTTACATTGGCATAACGAAATTCAGCCTATTGATCATTACGCATAATATTATTAGGCATAAATGTTTTGCCATAAATACTGTTGGCATAATAATAATGAAGCATAATTTTATAAAGCATGATAGAAACATTATGCATAATGATATTTACACATAATGTTCTCTGGAATAAAAATAATAAACCCTAATATAACTTATTCAAAAACAAACATGTTTGGTGGTCCAATAACAGACAGTGATATGAATAATGTAATATAATATGAATTATAAGTGTTCGGCAAGCAATACTAAGCAGTGTTGTTTGCTACGAAAGACTTGCAAGAACGCAAACAATGTGCTACTCAAAAAATATAATGGCTCTTACACATTATGCCGGCGGCATGGCCTCCGGCTTTTGCCGCGCGGCACGTAACCCCGGCTTTGTGCGGCAGGGCCGCGCGCGCCGCCGCTTGCCCGGCGGCAGTATATAATAGTGTGTAGGAGCAACTAGATAACTATTTCTCATATAATTCGAAGGATTAAATAACTTTTCTGTAACAATTAATAGGCTGATTCTGTTTAATTTTTGCAATAAAAGCACTTTAATTATTTATTTGGCTTGATATTTCATCATACCCCGTTATACGTGAATTTCGCTTACCGCGATTTTGTCCGGAACGCATCCCTCGCGTAAAGCGGGTTATTACTGTAATTCTCAAATTATAATAATAATCTCGTGATTAATAGACGTATAAATATTAGGAATGGCTTAAAAATGTATGGAACTACAAATTATGCCAAAACAAATTAGACCAAATGACAGTTATGCTAACCATTGCAGCCAAAGTATTATTATGCCACTACATTATATCACTACAAGTATTACACACCATTAAAAAATATATGCCAAGAGGGGGGGATTCTCGTAGACATCAACGAAATTTTTTAAAGAAAGAATGTTTAATATAAATGTATATTTATAATATAAATAGCGATATTTACAAATCAATTCAACAATTCCAGATCACCCCAGTGACAGTAATGAAAAAGGTAAAGATGTAACTACATTGAGAATGACTGTTTTCTTCTTGTTTAACACTTATTCGTGTTTTCTTTTGTATTTAACCACATCAACTTATATCTCTCGAGTATTGGGTTCTTGAATACCAACATGAATATATTCCATATTTGTATATACTATCGCGGACACTGACGCCTGACCACTTTTCGACCTTATCGACTAAGATATAAGGTCGAAAAGTGGTCATGCGCCAGTGTCCGCGATGGGTACATATTTCGGTTTTCTCACTAGAGTAAATCGTTATTTAACGATGAACTTTGCACATGACACTATTTTTTTTTTCTATTTCTCTGGTCACAAGTATCGGTGTCGACGGTAACTAATACGCTTTTTAACGCGACTATTTATAGATTAACACTTTTTCATTGATAATTGATAAATCTATGTATAGCAGCTTTTTTATGCAAAAGATTTTCACATAGGTATGCTTTCCTGAATAGATTTGACTAGCTAGACCAGTGGCCGGCAAACTCATAAGTCAATAGAGCCAAATATTAATACTATAACGAGTAAGATTTCTTATGAGAGCCAATCAATTCTGTGTGTCCTAACTGTCTCACTCTCAATTTCCATCCCTTTTCCCTCCACAACGCTTCCTAAAATTAATTTGCTTAGAACTAGGATGCCTGGAAAACTTTGAAAGGTACAGTAAATGATTAATTTGTGTCCTGTTAATTTTTGGGAAAATACGTAGGTATCTACGCTCTCACTGATCGACATTTGTACAGAGCCGCGGTTTAACCACCACTGAGCTAGACTATAGTCAGTATACCTATTGCATTTTTAACAAATGATTTTGTATGTACTCAACCCTGAACAGTTTGATTGTGCGTGCACACTACGACCACGACCTGAAGTTGGTATTTCATGGCAGAGAAAGATTATTACATCTCTAAGCTTAGCGTAGTTATAGCCAATGCCATAGTTGATCCCTGTTCAAAAGCTGATCCTGTTTAAAGCTTAACGGTTGAGGGTGTAGCACGGGTTATGAGCGAGGCGGGCTTTGGAGAACAGGTGACAGAAAACGACTGTTTATTTCTTTATATAGAACAAAACACACATTGCCAGAATAATTAGGAAAAACCTCTACTAGAGCAGGTACGTAGGTACATTTGGTGAATATTAACTTGATGGATTAGACACAGGTGGCCTGTTCCTCTGGGCGCAGTCGTTGTTCGTGTTGGCTCAGCTGCTGACCGGCGGACTGCTGCACGTCAACGAACTGGACCCCATCAGGAGGTACCTGCCTTCGTACAATCGACCACGACGCGCCGGACGGTATTCTGCTTTTCAGGTACACTCATGTCATCAGAAAGATGCAAGTTTATACATATTTTATTATAATCCTGTAATTTTTTACGACGTGAGGGCCTAGTGCGAGTTTTTATACTTACTCGAGCGTTAACGTTCACATATTATTATGTCAATTTATTTGAAATAATTATAGTTCCCATTATTGTCATTGTCGCTTTCAGGTTGAGTACAAATAGAGGTTTACGATACGTACAAAAAGTCGCACTAAGGTCCCACTGATGAAGTTCGCGGGATCCCTCTGGATGCGGGAAGCCCATAGGCCTCCATCATCATTATTTCAGCCTAAAGACCACTTCTGGACATATCCAGCAATGTCTTTGCTGGCTGAAATAATGATGTTGAATATTTCACTGCCTCGTGGGTCTAGTGTTCGCAAGCGCTACTGCTGGGCATGAGGTCCTGGGTTCGATTCCTGGGGTCGGGCAAAGTGTTTTTGGGTTTTTCCATCTGAAATTTCTCAGTTGGACCTAGAATCTAGATTTGTACCCGGTTGATGGCAATAGGCTCGCCCCATATTACATGGGATGTAAACATAACTGGCAAAATGTGGGAGTTACTATGGTGGTACCACCTCTGGCTAATCCTTCGGGGAAAAAATAATACGATGATTATTAACATAACATCACTCCTGTAAGTGATGTTATGTTAATATTCATCGTTTTATTCAAAATCATCGCGAAATTACCTCTTTGTATAATCATTGGTTTAAAATTCAACATTATTTTACTTTCATGTATAACACGCAGGGCAAACCCACTTGTGTAAGTATTCGGAGTAAAAGTATGTCGGCATGAGCTACAGAAACGGCTGCATTGCATTCTGTGAAATTATTCATTTGCATTACTTATACTTGCATGGAGCAGCTATACCAGGGCCTTATTAAATTCACTTTCATAGTAAAAGGAAATAACAGTCCTTTTTAATGTTATTATTTTTCGTAAAATTGCATTTCAATCTCTGATCGGAAATTATACTTTACACTACATGCTGCATATTATCCTCGCACCTAAATCGTACTTTATCAAACTCAATACACATCAAAATTATTTTTAATATTGACATACATAGTCAAAACCCCTCTAACTCGAGCAATTCGCACAATCAATTATATGCAAGTTGAAATTGATATATTTACATGTCAATGGGGTGAATTCGCAAAAGTACTATTGTTTACATTATGTTATAAACAATATTAATCTTTATGACTTAAGGATTTTGTATTTTAATTTTAATTTGGTATGTTTGACTTGGCTATCGCATTAGGCTAAGACCTGTAATGGTAGTTTTAAGGCATTTAAATAAATAAATAAAATAAATTTGTACCTATATATTTAATTATATGTTTTGTCGCAGGGCATAGCAACAGATCTGGTAGTCCAAGTGGTGTTAATAGCAGAGTCTATGCGGCTGCAGGCCATGATGGGCACGTACGGTATACAGACGCAGACGCCACACGAAGTTGAACCTGTCCAGGTTAGATTTACATAATAATGCCTTAATATAGCACATCGAATTTTAAGAAGAGATAGTCGTACGTAAATGCGCAGGTATGAGTGAGACAGACGACATTAACGTTCGCGTACTGTAACTAACAGTTATGTAACACACCCGTAAAACATCAAACTTCCTCCAGATATCCTGGCGTGTCGTGAAGTGACAATAAGTTAAAAAAAAAAAAACTAAATTTCTCGGGCTGATATGAGATATTTCAATTTCTAAAGAAGCAAAAAATATTAGTCTAAGCTTAATGCATAAACAACTTATTCCCGAAGGTGTGCAGTTCAACGCAGCTGGTGCACGTGTACCGAGAGCTAGGAGTCTGCCCGAAGTTGAAGCTCACCGGACGTCCCATAAGACCCGTGGGCTCTCTCGGCACGAGCAAGGTATGTCTGATATTCCTCTTTTACGCAATGAAGCAGAGTTAGTTAGTCATATTTTAACTTATCGCTTTAGCGAATGGGTAGCCCGCAAAATTAAAATTTTCTTAGGTTTCTTTGAAATTTAACATTCTACTATATCAATGGCAATGGTAAAAAAGATGTATTTAGATAATTATAATCATTAAAATCATCAATGCAATTCTCTAAGTCCAAATTACCATATTGAATGACTATTTAATGAAATTATGACATGTGAGGACAAAGATCAATACAACTTAGAAAGTTTTATTGATTTCATTTGAGACATTTCTATTATTACCATACCAGCGCTGCGACATTTTTATTTATTTTAAATGGCGCGGCATCATGCTGAGATAGGAGCCTTTTGGCCTCGTACAGGACTTCCTTCTTTAAATTTTAATGTTACTTTGTTTTTTAATTATGTTTAATATGTTTTTAGTTTAATGTGTGATTTCCTGTGCGAGTCTCAATAAATAGATATTTGTTATGGTCATATTTGATCAACATACAACCTGACATTGACCGGAAATTACAAAAAACCTAAGAAATTTTGGTTAAAACAAAGTCCAGAGGCCTCAGTCTATTTTGTAGATCTTCAAGTTCTGATCGTCATTCAATCTCAAAACTCGTCCTAATGAATAAATATTGTTTCATGTTCCTGATATTTGCACGTTGAACTTACGCTACTGATAGTGCTAAACTCGTAGATAAGTTCTGCGTGGACACAGTTAAGACAGCCATCAGATATGCTTAGAAGTCAAACATTGCTTCAGATATACAGGGTGTGCGGCATGACCGTGTTGTGCTACCCGCTCATATTCGAAGTCTCCGAGTTCTACCTGTATAGAGACATGGCTTTGCTCATCGACGACATCAAGACTGAGCTCCAGTTCGTTGGCAAGTAAGGCAACAAACTAAATACTTATTATTTACTATTAAGTAATGATTAGCGACTGTTTAACCATACATTTTTGACGTTTAAACGTCTTTTAACTCTAAGCAACGTTTATAAATAAAGGGGTGAATGGTTGATATCGTGCGTCAATAAAACGGATTTTTAGTATCTTTAATATTTAGCGTGTTTTTTTTCCCAGGTGTACTGACTCTACTGACAGGTTATAGGGTAGGCACAATTAAAATGAGTTCATATAATTTATCATTTATTTGACTGTAGGTATGTCAATTTATCTTATTTTAATTTTATTTTCACTTATTGACATAGGCTACTTCATTACAATGTTTTATTAATGTTTCGTCTTTCTTGTTTTGTAATGTTAATTACTTTGCATAATATTGTATAGAATCAAGTTCTTCTAACTAGGCAGACAGCTGTGCTGCTGGGGAGTTTGTAGCGCCCACACTTCTTCTTCCCAGCTAAAGCACTAGGAAGTGGTGAAGGGTGCGTATTGGGGGTCTATCTTTTGTAATTTTGGTTTTCAAATAATGCTCATTCTCCGCCTAATTAAAAAAAAAAAACTTTTTAATATTGATAAATGATAAATGATTTTATTTCTGTAAGTGGGTTTGGACAAAACACTTTTACACGTCAATCATATTTTTTAAACTAGATGAGGTCGGCGTTTCCTATCTGACTACTCCGAGAAGAAAGGCCGAAACAAACTCAGAGGTCACAGTCTCTTTTAAAGTCCAGACATAATCTTGGTCAGATCATGTGAAGATCATGTAGATTGGTGTCTGAGATGGTCTTTTGAGGAAAGAACCACACAGATTGAGAGGACCTGTCCAGTCAGTGCACGCATTTGTCAGTGACCGTGCAGCTCAACTCAGGGTTTAAGGAGCTCAACGATTCGACGAACAATACCAAAGAAAGGACGTTTGGGTAGGCCGCATAAATTACTCAAGCTGCCAGACCGTGATAAAAACTAAATAATAAAATAAAAGGAATGACCCACATAGTCTTCACATTCACAATTATTAAAACAATATAATACTTTAAAAAGTAAATACTCATGTCATTGTATATATAAAATTCATTAATGTCAATGTGTATATAAAACCCAGAAATAGTCTTGGTCAGATCATTGAAGGACCATGTAGATTTGTGTCTCGAATGGTCTTTTGAGGAAAGTATTATACAGATTTGAGTGGACCTGTCCAGTCAGTACACGCATTTGTCAGTAATCGTGTAGCTCAACTCAGAACTTAAGGAGTTCAACGACTTGACGAACAATACCAAAGAAAGGACATTTGGGTAGGCCACATAAAGTACTCAAATTGCCAGATTATCATTAATAATTACTGAGAAAAAAAAAAAAAAAATATATGATCCACATAGTCCTCACGTTCACAATAATATATTTAAAAAAATATGTATATATTATACTTCACAAAGTAAATATTCATATAGTGGTACAAATGAATGAGAAAAAAAAAAATATATTAAAAACCAAATTTCTGACTGTAAAAAAAATAAAAAATAAAAATTGGAGCAGCTTAATCCCAGGCCTTTCTTCCTCTTTCCTCTTTAATCTATTAGAAATAAAAACAATTTTCATGTAAATTGTGACATGCAAAAGTGCCGTATATTGTCAATTCATACGAACGACGACGGAGAGAAAGATGTAGTCAGTTTTTTACAATTATGATGTTATTTTTATTTTTTTAAACCCTAGTTTTAAGATATTCTAAGTTCTTTTCCTCTGATTTCATCCCATATTCCTTCATTCAAATTTGAGGATACCTATTCCCTAAATCAACATCAGTGACATGTTATGTGTATATCTTTTGTTGGAGATCCTAAATAAATAAATAAATAAATAAATAAGTACCTACATAATGCGTCTTGTGTCACTTACATGTTCGTAGATACTGGCGTCTGTCGGGGCGGCCGACGGTGTGCCTGCTGGTGCGCGAGGAGCACATGCGCGACCCGCACTTCACGCACATGCTGGACCTGTTCGCGATGCTGAAGAAGGGCCACTGCGACGGCGTCAAAGTGCGCCTCGGGAGGCTCCAGAACTTGATCTCTAGCTCTTGCATGGGCAAGTAATCTTATTCCCTATAATAGCAGCTACAATAAACGCTTTTATAGCCCAGTCGTTTTATCAGGTTAATTTAAATTTTCTAGTTTTTAGCCTTAAAGCTGGTACACATTGTTGTACCAGACTATGTCAAGTCGTAGCGCGTCAGAACATCATACATTTAACACATTCCACCGCGACACACTGCGAATCAATCTGCCCAGACTTTTTCCCGCCGTGGGAAAAAACGAAGGTGAAAACGTAGGTCTACCGAGCTGTCAATCCGCCTGCAAGGATTGACACTCCACACCAAGATTGTAACAAAATACATCTGCTGGTATTATTCTGGCGCGCCATTCCCCAACCCAATCCGGATACAAAAATCCAGTTTTAATCTAGTATTGTTTAAGGCAAAAGCCAAAAAAAATTGAACTTCGCGGGCTACCCTAGCGTCGCCCGCGAAGTTTAATTTATCTAACGTTTTTTGTAATTTGCAGGTCAGTATTCAAGTTGTGAGTTGATAAAAACATGATTCGCGACCGTATCAAATATTTATTTACAGAATTCTGATCGTTAATCTCCGGCGGGCTAGCGCATAACTCTCTCTTAACAAAAACATAAATTGCCCTCAGAACATCTGGACTTCATGAGCCAAGGCGAGTTCCCGTCGGAGATGTTCACTCAGTTCCGGCAGCTGGAGCACGAGTACATCGGCTACCAGTCGTTGACGGACGTGCCGCGCACGCTCACGTACCACGAAGAGAACATCTCCTACGAAGCTTACAAGCACCGCTCCACACCCGACGTGGTCGCCGCTCTGAGGTCACTCGACAATATCTTCGCCCAGTGCCAGCTGTGGGGCATCTTGATAGAAAGGGAGGGACCTATGTTTGAGGTAAAAAGAAAGAAAGCTAAATAGGTTTATTGGTCACATAAACACGTGCATACAAACAAGATAAGTTAAGTCGAAAAAAATACGAGCACAGAAAAGTCGGCAGCTGCACGTTGTGACTGTGACAAGAAGGCTTCCACACATATACGCACGCACACGCATATTATCAGAACCTCATTCATTAGTAAAGCCCAGAATGGAGAGGCATTTACAGTGCATTTGTCTTATTTGGTAAACAAATATGTATATGAAACCCGTTTTTGATGTAATTGAAATGAAGAACGTGTTAATCTTTGTAAGAAACAGGTAGACTTCTTACAAAGATTAACACGTTCTTAAATTAAAGTGTATGGTTGATGCGTCATGATCTCGTACCGTGTTTGTTTACAAAATAAGACATGTAATGAAAAATACACTAGATATGTATGTGGACTTTGCAAAATGTTAGCTAACAAAAAAAAACAAACATTAATGTATCGTTTCACACACACACTATAAAACTTATTTACACCCGTAAGACGTCGTCGTAACATAAGGTCCAGTTGCAAAACCAGCGTCAGGCACTAGTTGTCGGGTCATTGACTGCTCGGCCCGAGTCAACTCGACCCGAATAATAATACCAGATATTTCACTCCCCATTACGGTAATTTGTGCGGTCCGGCAGAAAATCGATATTTTAAACTAAATCATAACGAATTTATTATTTCGTTTTGGGTTTTTTAAAGTAGGAAAACATAATTAT
Source organism: Agrochola macilenta (assembly GCA_916701695.1). Taxonomy (NCBI): domain Eukaryota; kingdom Metazoa; phylum Arthropoda; class Insecta; order Lepidoptera; family Noctuidae; genus Agrochola; species Agrochola macilenta. The sequence goes on along the minus strand of OU753559.1, from coordinate 7,741,069 downwards.
ACATATATCTGTAACGCCTATTTCAATTTCGATACCTACTTATATAGGGTGACTGGTAATTAGTGACCGATACTTAAACACGTGACTTTACTCATCATTATGAACATTAATTTCATTTTTTATTTTGAGCTCTTGGCTTTATTTTGAGATCTTCAAAAGAATTTAAAAAACCATCCACTACATTACTTTTATTCAACAGTTACGTACGAAGCCAACTTGAATATTGCAGCACGGTGTGGAATCCTTCGTACCAAGTCCACATAAGTCGCATTGAAAGGGTTCAAAAGAGACTTGTCCGTCATCTAGCGTTTAGGTTTAAAGTAAGAAATTGTAGATCTTACGAACATAGACTAAATCACTTCAAACTCAAAGATTTAAAATCTCGCCGCACTATCTCCGACATGTTGTTCCTGTATAAATTATTCAATAATGGCATTGACTGTCCAGATCTTCTCAGCAAATTACGCATTAACGTCCCTTCCCGTATTCCTCGCTATCCCGGCCCTTTACTGAAAGCCCCCCAACACAGAACAAATCTAGGTAAACACTCGCCGATTGTTAGGATGACCAATCAATACAACTCACTGTCATGTTCTTCCGACGATATAGACATTTTCTCCAACAGCCTAAGTAAATTTAAGTTGCTATTACACGCAAAACTTAATATTGAGTAAGTGTTGACCTTCCTCCCTACTGTTCAACTCAATATATATGGTTTTTTTTTTTTTTTATAATTTTAATTCTTGTTATTTTTACTTTAAATTGTATACTTTATTTCCATATTAATAATTGATTGTTTGATATCTTAATGCAAGCTGTGGTCTCCTATAATTGAAGATGCACAAGGATTTGTATCTTTTTATGTTTTATTTTTAGCATGTAAGGTGTAATCTTTGTTGGAGATCCAAATAAATAAATAAATAAATTAGCAAAAGTTGTTCATAATGATGAATAAAGTCACGTGTTTAAGTATCGGTCACTAATTACCAGTCACCCTATATAAGTAGCCTAAGTTCATTAGTTTTTTTTAATTGTGTGGACTAAAAAAGACAAGCGTTCCTTTGCTAAGGAAAAGACACACATCGGATGTGATGACAATAGAAAAAAATTATATCTCACTCTTGCACATTAAATTACAATAGTCTAGAACGTAAAAGACAAGAAGGTCATTTCTGCAATTCTGATTTCTGCTTATATGAATATATATTTAAATAAATAAAAACAGTTTTTATTGCAGAACAAGTTCATAGCATTCAATTTAATTTAAAATAATAATATATATTAATACGTATACATATATTATTATATTAATACGTGAAGCAAAAACTTTGTACCCCTTTTTACGAAAATTATGCGGACGGAAGAGTATGAATTTTGGCACAGTTAAAGTTTATATGGAGAAGGAGTGCAGAAAGCTAATATTTTTATATAATATACATTAGAAATAAATTAAATTAATAAAAAAACCATTACACACACTACCATGCGTTAGATACAAGAATTATGGTCGAATTTAGACCTCTGGGCGACCATTAGTAATATTTATTACATTTATTCATAAAAATAAATAAATAAATTTCATCAAATAATTTAAAAAAATCTTTTCAAGCGGTAGATACTTTTCATGCCGACGCGGACATGTACACATCACTTTTTTAGGCGTTTTGACGACGAGTATCTGGTATTATTATTCGGGTTGAGTTGACTCGGGCCGAGCTGTCACTGACCCTAGTTGTCTGGCATTTATGCTGTACCTACTGGGCATTTTTGGCGCAGCTGTGACTGCTGTAAGGTACACAGTACTGTTATATTATAACTAAGTTTGTCCCTTTTTTTTGTAAAAAACATACAGGATATACAATAACTAGGATAACCAACTAACTAGTAGTAGTCAATTAACTAGGATATAAATATATATATATATATATATATATATTGATCCTTGTTTGTATCGCAGGTGAGCGGTAGCACCGCGCTGGAGGCGCTGAAGAGCCTGTACCACAGCGCGGGCGTGCTGCGACACTGGCGCGCCGTGCGCTACTGCTCGTCGCTGCTCAACCACACCGTGGACTCCATCAGTCCCTTCATCACCACGGTGCTGGTCAACGGGAAACAGGTCATTACACCGCCGGATATAAACGTACCTTTACCTTTTGCCCACAGGGGTTGGCAAAAATTACAGAAACCTACCAGCTATGATTCTTACATACTGCTTTTGCTTCGTTTACGTTCATGAAGAACGTCCTTACTGAAGAACATTACCAATAATATTCATAACATTTATTTATTACTAGCTGACCCGACTGATTCGTGTCCAAATTTAGAAAATTCCTTAGAAAAAAGGCCAATAAGCTTTTCCCGAATTTGAAAATTTTCCGGGAAACTTCTCCAATTTTTCTTGCCATAAAAACCGAATTCGGACTATTTACGAACATTTTAAATAAATAAAATACTAAATCGGTCCACCCGTTCTCAAGTGATGTGCTTACTAACTAACAGCATTTCATTTTTATTTATATAAAACATTTATTTCTCAACTACTTTTAACAATGTTTCCGTTTCTATAAACAGCTAACAGTGGGCGTGATTGGCCAGAAGGAGACCGTGTTTGACAAACCCATGACGCCCGGAGAGATTCAGTCTGTCATGTACTCTACTATACAACCTTACGATGTGATTGGTGCAGTGTTACAACAGGTCAGTATCAGAACATATTAAAAACTTGTCACAACTTTTGGTCATATCTAATCGATCAAGTGCAAGTCAGTAGTAACACTTACCACTGCGAAATAAATCCGCTGTTCCCTTAGAGTATATATCACTGGAGAAGCCATAAGCGCAATATTCCGAACAAAAAAGTCTTGTCACTTTTTGCGGGGGACGGGGTAGCTACTGTCAAAAATAACAATAGCTGCTCGCCCGGATAGAGAAGTCCGTACCATATTTTTTTTTTTATCGATATCCATTCGGAATTTTGCTTGAACCCAGAAATAAAACAGCTGTTGCATTAAATAGTTAAATTTTAATAAGAAGAGAAAATAACTTCAATTAAATAAAAGTAATTAAATTTGTAATAAGTAAGTAATCTCAATAAAAAATTAGATCAAGTTCAATTTTTTATTTTTTTATATACAAACACTTCAATGGACTTAAACAAATTATAAAACATTGAACAATAAAAATAAAATAAACAAAAATAATTACTAAGTAATTTTTACTAGGAAATTATCGACATGTCAATTTTGGTTTCAAACATGACCTCAACACTACGGTAGTCTCGTTAACATGTTTACTAGAGGACATAATCGCATGTCAAGTGGCGTGTAAGTTTTGCTGATTTGACCTTCGATCAATAATGCACTAGATTCCCGGTAAGCGCTTCAAAAACGGAACGAAAAATAAGAGCAAATATTCGGTTGTGGTCTTATTTCAAATTAGTACGGTCCAATCATAGCCAACGTTAAGACGTCAAAATGCCGCAGTACGCGTTCAAAAAAATTGTAAATAACCACCGTAACACCAAGATTTTGGAAGGATTTTTTTTTTTTTCGGTAAGTTTATTATCAGTAAGTGTTTTTCATAAAATAATAACAGAATTAAATAGTAAATATAAATCAATTAGCAAATATTATGATTGTTTGGCCAATATTTGTGACAAGTACCAACTATTGTAACAAACATCGACTGTTCTGGAACAGGGAATGCATGGTGTAGTATTGTTATTTTATATTTGGTTTCTGTTTGTAGATTTCCTAGCGACCCATTTCGTTATGTAGAATGAATGAGTATCTGAATGAGAATGGGTATCTACTGTCGCGAAAGAAAGAGGAAAAGAAATATATAAGCCTTATAAAAATTCGACAATTTGTTCGATTAATTTTAATAGATTGGACATAACTGGAAACACGCAAAGGAGTAGATTACTAAAAACAGTATAACAGTAACAATAAGTATTTTTTAACTTATATAAAATTGAATTTTTATTTTTAAGCGACATGAAATTATAATTATTTGTTTCTCCGATGACAGAAATATTTAATTTTGCCATTGTAATTAAATATTTGTTTCTCCGACGACAGAAATATTAAATTTTGCCATTGTAATTTAAATAAATATTTGTATCTCCGACGACAGAAAGATTTAATTTTGCCATTGTAATGAAACTTTATGTTTGAGTGTCAAGACTTATAATAAACTGAATTTGTTAGTAATTTTTTTTTTCTGTATTTCATAGAAAGAAATATAAACACATTTCGACTCCACTCATTCCTTGTCCAAGTGGCGAGCCTCTGTCATAAATTTTTATTGCTTTTATTAGCACTTTGTAATTCGAACTTTAAAATAAGCGTGTAAGGCTGAATTTGTTTTGATGTATGTTTGACTTTTTTGTTTTTTGTACATAGCTTTGTGAATACAACTTTAAGCATTGCATTTAAGGTTGAATTTACATTAATGTATATTTATTTAAACTAGAAGTACATAAACACAATTGGCGACAGTTTTAAGAGAACTTTTGTATGGGATAGTGTATCTAGTGCATTATTGATCGAAGGATTTGACGTATATTTTCGTAATGCAAAAGAAAAGTATTTTGATCTTTACGAACATAAAAACGAGATGTAGCGAGACTCGGTGACGTCACAGAAGCAACGTGAGGAAAATACTCGATTCATGCTACGTTTTATATTGAATCATGGTTGAATCGAATGAAAAATCGAATTGTATTATGAGGTTAGGATTTTAAATTTCAATAAAAACATGACTAAATCTTAGAAAAAAAAACTGCTTAGGGAAAGTTATCCAGTTCTTTAGGTAAATTTGACGTATTTGAACGCTTTTTACACCATTTAACAGTACAAATAGGCATTTTCACGGAGCTCCGCGCGCCTTTCAAACGATTCACGAAGTGCGTTAGAATCGATTTGAAAGTAGTTTTTATGAACATACTAGAACATTTGTTCTTGTACTTTTACAGAGGGGAAGTGTTCGTAAGGCTTCTCCAGTGTTATATACTCTAAGGCTGTTCCATACATTTTCACCGCGTAGGTATTGCACTTTTCTATGAAACAGCTGCTTTTTTTTTTTAATAACCGACGAAAAATTTCAACGTATGGTTCAGAATCATGTACTGAATCCATGGTATCAGTTTTCGCGTCGATGTCCCTGCCACCCTGTATAAAAGGGAATTATTCAACACTTTTATAGAGTACAATCGCTGTGTATATACTATATTACTATAACTTAGTACTCGACGGTAACGATGGTATAAACTGCTTATATAAACGTTTATATCACTTTACTAAAGTTCTATAAGCTAGAACTAAATCATCGTGCTTTTCGTTTTTATACAAAAAGAGGTCACCGACAACGATTTTATATCACTTTTACGGAATGTCTATGTTAAATAAACTTTTGTTATAAAACAATTTCGCTACTTTTGGGCTGCTATGTTGCCAGTGGGATGTCACACATTTTTGCTATATGAGCGATACTGAGTGCCATATAGAAAAAAAACCGGCCAAGTGCGAGTCGGACCACGCACAACGAAGGGTTCCGTAGTTGGGATGAATTTATCCCAAGAACAAACTTAACATCGTAGTTGAAAAACATGTTCTCCTTCTCCCAGTAATTCCAACTGCATTTTTAAGTTTGTACGCATAAGATTGAGATATTTACCATGTTTTTTTAAGACCATAGACTTCTTATAGGTTTTCCTGTAATCTATGAGTAAAGAACCATTCTCTGTATTTTTAGGGAATGTATGGGAAAACATGTTTTTGCAACTGTTAAAATTGCTGTGGGTTAGTTCTTGTTTGCAAAAATGGGTCCAAATGTAAGTTGGTCGATTATTACTCGTTAACTTGTACTTAGCTGTGATAGTTTTCCTTTTGATTTCGTTATCAATACTACTGCCGTGAATTTTATCACATATCCAAAACCAACCATTTAGCTGGCAGGGGGGACACTTCAGGGGGGTCGAGGCCTATTTGACGGACAGGGCCGTCATCTACCCCGGTCACCACGGAGAGTGGAACCGGCGAGAGATGTCGTGCGGTGTCCCGCGGGGATCGGTCTTGGGGCCGCATCTGTGGGACACCGGCTACGACTGGGTGCTGCGCGCCGACCTCCCTAGCGGCGTCAGCGTAGTCTGCTACGCTGACGACACGCTGGTCCTGGTGCAGGGGAGGTCGCATGAGGCGGCGGCCGAACTAGCGACACGTTGGGTTGCGACAATCGTCGATAGGATCCGGCAACTGGGACTCGAGGTGGCCTTGCACAAGTCCGAGGCCATGTGTTTCTATGGTCCTCGGAACGCGCCACTGTCGGGTTCCCAGATAACGGCGGGAGGGGTTCACATCGGTGTCGAGTCGACGATGAAGTACCTGGGACTCGTCCTCGACAGCCGGTGGAACTTCGTGGAGCACTTCCGACGTTTGGCTCCCAAACTGCAGAGGGCTGGGGCTGCTTTGAAGCGGCTTCTGCCCAATCTAGGGGGTCCAAACGCCTCCTGCCGGAGGCTCTACGCGGAGATCGTGCGGTCCATGGCCCTTTACGGGGCACCGGTGTGGGCGCGTTCATTAAGGCTGCGACCAGCCCAGCGATTGAACGCGTCCCAAAGGGTCATGGCCATTAGGCTGGTCAGAGGATACCGCACGGTCTCCCGTGAGGCGGCGAGCCTCCTTGCCGGACTACCGCCATGGGATCTGGAGGCAAAAGTCCTCGCGCACATGTGGGAATTGCGCGAGGAGGCGAAACGCCGGGGTGTAACTCCGCTGCCGCGAAAAATCACGGCACAGCGGACAGAGCTCCGGCGGGATCTCATGGTGGCATGGAGAGTGCGATTGTCGCAACCCAGCGCTGGGCACGCCACAATTGCGGCGATAAGTCCCCTCTTTGAGGAGTGGCTAGAGAGGCGCCACGGCGTCCTCACCTTCCGCCTGACGCAGGTCCTCACCGGACACGGTTGTTTCGGGAGGTTCCTGTTCAGGATAAAGCGGGAGGAAACGCCCGGGTGTTACCATTGTGTGGATCGCCCGGAGGACACGGTGGAGCATACGGTGGAGGTCTGCCCGGCTTGGGCGGGGCACCGCCGTGTCCTCACGGAGGCGATCGGCAGCGGCGATCTCTCGCGTCCGGCCCTGGTTCAGGCCATGTTCCGGAGCGAGAGTGCATGGGAAGCCGACTTCCTTCTGCGAAGCAGTAATGCTCGAAAAGGAGGAGGCGGAGCGCGCGAGGGAAATGCAAGATGCGCGCCCTCGCGCCCCTAGTCGCCGCAGGAGACGCCCCGGGCGTCGGGAGTCGCGAGCCGACTTCCGGCCACCGTAGGCGCGGGCTTGCGGACGGTGGGCAATGGGTAGCTCGCCGTCCGATTAGGACCAGGCCCGGGTCGACGGCGCGTTGTGTTCGACGCGCGCCTCAAAGAGATGTCAGCACCAACTGACGGGGTCCGTAAGGGCCAATGCCTGCCAGGGTTGCGAGTTTGTCCGAAAGGGATATCGCGGCCCCGGCACACAGGCAACGGAAGGAACACGGGTGGGTTTTAGTCAGTAAAAGTCTGACACTCCCTCTCGCTCCGCCCAGAGCGGGAGGAGTCATTGGATGATTTCCCACCCAAAAAAAAAAAGGGGGGGGACACTTGACTGTAACAAAAATTTTAAACATAATATTTCGCAAACGGATCCCTGAATCCAAAAATGTCTAGTACTTACTAAGAGTCTCTGAGCTAAGTCGGCTAACAGACAGACAGAAAGAAAGACAGACCGACAGACAGACGGATATGGTGAATCTATAAGGGTTCCTTGTTTGGTTGTTTACTACGGAACTCTAAAAACGGCTCGAAACATGTCAGATATTTTTGATCACAATAAGGTATTAATTTATTCTCCTGACCTGAATTGAGTAGGCAGAAATTTATAACACAAGACATGTCCGATATTTATGTATTCTAAAAGGTTACTGGCTTGCAGTAACCGTAGTTTTTTTTTACCGGTACAATAAAAGGTTACAGTAATTTTTCTACCAGTAAGGGATGTATTTTTTAATTCGATTTGATAATAAAGTAAATAAACTGACTCAGTAGCCTATTATGAGAAAAGCAATAAACAAACCTTGATGTAAACATTATTATTTATTTTAAATGAACTTACAGTTGTGATTCATGTCATAAAAAATCTGTACTAATTATCGATAGTAATCATTAGTACAGATTTTTTTTTGTACAAAAACGTTTTATAATAATTGTATGTTTGTATATCAAATTATTGTACTTGTTTGGACTTGTTACTTGTTTATTGTATTGTTTGTTTTGGACTTTGGTTGTTTTTGTTATGTGTCAACTCAATCTTTTTTTTAAATTTTGGATTGAAAAACGTTTTTTAGTCTCGTAATGCAATGCAGCTGTTATGTGCTAGCCCTTTTAATAACTTTAACTTGCGCGAGAGAACAAGAAAGGAATCAAATAAACAACCACTTTACCTCATCAGGAGATCGTGCTGTATTCGGGGCGCTTGATCGGCACAAACCCGGACATGTTCCGCGGCATCCTGAAGATCCGCGTGGGCTGGGTGCTGCAGGCCATCCGCATCTACCTGCAGCTGTTCCCCGAGGAGCAGCGCGCCGACGGCACGCTGGAGGCGCTGTCGCCCTACAAGCTGCGCACGCTGCTGCAGAGAGTGCTCACCGTGTCCGACTGGGCGGAGGAGAGAGGGTATGTGTCATTTGTTTTATCTATTTCGTCGCTTATACTACCCGCGACTTTACTCCCGCACGTTCGAAAAGTGCTGATATTTCTGCCTAACTTTAATATTTTAAATTAATTACCTAGCGCTTTTTTAACAGGTTAACACCGTTACAACGGCGACAATTAGAAGGCTGCCTGTGTCGTGTGCCAAAACACTTCTACATACAAGTCTGGGATATATTGCTGCGAACACCGAAAGGAATTATTATTCACGTTAGTACTTGTGAACCTTTTAGGGGCTCGTGGCTAAATAATAACAGCCGTATAGGTCGATCGGAGGTAAAGCTGCGGTCCGTTCGTGGATGGGTGACCATCCATTACATATCGAGACCCTTTCGGGAGGTTCTTTCAAGTAGTTTACCGTACAGGATTGTGCGCGAAAGCCGTGTTATAAACGCGCTGCACCGTGGACTTTTCTTCCTCTATAAACGCATGCACTAATCACGATTGATGTATTACGCAAGATTGAGCGAGTGTGTAAAGCCGACTATTGCCTGGCGAGCCGGGGCCGGTACTTGTAGGAGGTACCCTTGAGCTGGACATATTTCACAACTCCTTGGGTGGTATTCGGAAAAAATACTTGATCGTTTTCGCTCAGTTAATTTTTGATTAAGTATTTGTTTTTGTTTATCTGTTAATTTAGATATATATTTCCAGTTCAGTGACCATCATTAACCTACTAGATTAGTAAGCAGCTTCTGTCTAATGTATTTTCTGTTAAATGTTATGTGCGTCTATAATTTGTGTATACATTAGAAGTAGTACCTAATTCCTTTTTTAAGCTAATGTTATATGTGTATGGTGTTGGTGTACTTATTAATAAATAAATGTCGTCATCAAACACAGGGCCACGCGATCCCGGCGGAGCCGACGCTGGTGAACATGTCGCGCTCGGAGCTGGCCTTCGCGCTGCTGGTGGAGGAGGCGCTGGTGCGCGTGGAGGCGCCGGCGCGGCGCCAGCTGTGCGTGGAGCTGCTGTGCGTGCTGGCCACCATCCTGCGCCGCAACCCCGAGCTGTACCTGCAGCAGCCGCTGCACGTCGACCGCCTCGTCGACGACGCGCAGCTCACCTTCGCTAAGGTCAGCGACAACATTTCTCTCTCTCTGTCTCTCTCGACATCGTGGGGATTGGTGCTACTAAACGGTGCGATTTAAATGCCTGCGGCATATCACAATTTGAACCAACAATAAAAGTTGTACCGTCTAAACAGTGTTTAGAAGATGCAAGTCATTAATTGTTGCTTCAATTTTATTGCAAGCCACAAGCATGAAAATTGCATCGTATAAATGGGGCTTTATTTATTAACAATCAAAGATGCGTTCTAAGTAGTTTCGGCATTAACATTTATCATGGTTAGTTTTGGAAGTAGGTACAGTCACAAGCATAAATATATTCATAAATAACTCAGAAGAAATAAATATCGGACATTTCTGGCGATATAACTATCTGCTTTAATTAATTATCGAATTTAAGATGGGCAATATTGGCAGAATAGTCGATATAAGCTCAGTGGCAACTGAGCAAGTTACAAGGACAAAGTTAAAAGTAAACAATGTTATTGTTGACATTTCAACTTACAAAAATTACTGTCAATTATTCATGCTTCCAGTGGGATGTCACATATTTTTGCAACACGAGTGGCACTATTTGTGATATATAAGAAAATTCGAAATAAAATATCTGACATCACAACGGCGAATCACGTTCTTCTGAACTGAACTGAGTAGGCATATATTTATAACGCAAGACATGTCCGATATTATGTATTCTGAGAGGCAACATTTTTTTGAAGTTGATGCGGTATCCTATATTTTGGCGTCACTTGTCTCGTTAGACAGTTTTGTGTTTCTTTCATGTCAGATATTTGTGCCGCTACTTGTATATGCCTCAACGGAAGACCACATATATTTGCTGTCTTCTTGAGAACAAATATTTATGAATGAATCTTGAATTCAGATATTATTGTTGAACTGGCCATAGATATATATTTATGTTCGTGACTGTACAACAATCAACATCATACGAGTATTAAAATAATCACCTTGCTACGTTTGTATGGACAAATAATTGGCTTACGCTGTCTTAAAACTAGGAAGCTATTTCACCCGAAAATTTAGATATTGTGTGTAGTATTTAGTATTTAAGAGTAAGAGGCAAAGTTTGAAGTGTAGTGTGGTTCTGGCTTGCAGGACGGCGGGTCGTCGGACAGCAACGCACTGAGCTCTGCGGCGCCCGGCGTGTCGGTCGGCTACCTGGCGCGCGCCGTCGTCAACAGTGTACTGCAGGGCGCCGCCGCGCATCTGGAGCCCGCCGCGCAGCCCTCCTGCCTCGTGGCGTGACCGCGCAACCCTCCTCCCACGTGGCGTGACCGCGCAACCCTCCTGCCTCGTGGCGTGACCGCGCAACCCTCCTGCCTCGTGGCGTGACCGCGCAACCCTCCTGCCTCGTGGCGTGACCGCGCAACCCTCCTGCCTCGTGGCGTGACCGCGCAACCCTCCTGCCTCGTGACGTGACCGCGCAACCCTCCTGCCTCGTGGCGTGACCGCGCAACCCTCCTGCCTCGTGGCGTGACCGCACAACCCTCCTGCCTCGTGGCGTGACCGCACAACCCTCATGCCTCGTGGCATGACCGCGCAACCCTCCTGCCTCGTGGCGTGACCGCGCAACCCTCCTGCCTCGTGGCGTGACCGCGCAACCCTCCTGCCTCGTGACGTGACCGCGCAACCGTCCTGCCTCGTGGCGTGACCGCGCAACCCTCCTGCCTCGTGGCGTGACCGCGCAACCCTCCTGCCTCGTGGCGTGACCGCGCAACCCTCCTGCCTCGTGTCTTGACCGTGCTGTCGGCTCCTGCAGTCTCTTAAAGGGCCCGCCGCGACCGATGATGAAGACATATCTCAAGTCAAAGGCCAAGGTTACATTTATACTCAGCATCACGCAATGTTGCTTATTTTCACCGTGACCAATTTCAAAGCTAGTGGCTCACTTTTATGGCAATCGATACTTACCCGCTACAGGTTTATGATAAAAACAATTTAAAATGTATTCTATAAAGCTCAGTAGACCAGGCAAATCCTGCCTTGTCTAGTAAGTTTACACTTCTTTCTTTACTTTATCTCAGACTCTGACTCGTGAGCTTTTATAGAATAGCGGTATTACTGAATATTTATAATTTTCATACTTTTCACAGTTGTCTCTGCCACAAATAATGTTACAGCCATAATTAGATGTAAGTTTAAAATATTTTGAGAGCGACTGATATTTAGGCCCACTTGCACCACAAATCACTAAATGGATTTAACGCTAAATGTATTTTAAACATCATTCTGTCCGTCATCTACGCTTGATAGAAATAGAACGATGTTTTAAATTCGTTTAGCGCTAAATGCATTTAGTGATTCGTGGTGCAAATCGGCCTTAGTTTACAAAGTTGTTATATTGAATAAATATACTTGCATTAAGTCTAGGCATCCTAATGTTTGTGCATGTCTAGGCAGATTTAAATAAAATCAGTATGTTTTTTATCTGTAGAAACTAAATGCGAGTATGTATATTTCTCACATATTTGTTATTCATTCTCATTGTTATATTTTTATTGTAAATATAGGGCATTAAAAAGACATCTATATGCATTTCTGTATTGTTTGCGAGTCTTTTAGTTGACTATTGGGCAAGTTTGCGTCAGCGCTGCATACAAAATAGTATTGTTCAAATCTCAATAATAATTGAACTGTTGCTTATTATTGTTCATACACAACAGGCAAGATAATCTGTTAATATGTGTTTGTTTGTTACTTTTACTCGATTTTGCTTCATGTGTTAGTCTCATAAAGTCATAACATAAGATTAACTGCGTATACAACTAATGCGCCGAATGAACTTATTATCGTCTCTTCTCTAGTGAAGGCTCAGATTAGATCTAAACAATATTATTTTATAAGAAGCAGCAAAGAAACGCCTCTACCTATGCCATGTTTTATAGACAATCGTTTTGTCAACAGAATATGTTAAGAGATTTTTATACAGAGATATTACTTGAGATGAGTAGGTTTGGGGAGTGACTATTAGAGCTACGGGAATTAGTTTCGAAAAAACTAGATGACACATTTTATTATCTAGGTACGCCATGATTCCTTAGAACAATGGATAAAGACTCGCTCTACCAACCCATCTTAATTCAAAATCCTGTTTATTTTGTTTTAAAATGTATTATCCTGTGATGACAACAGGATTTAGACAATGACAATATGTGACAACTGACATTGCAATTTACAACAAGTTAAATATATTTTTATGAAAATAAAGTTATGATATTATTATTTTTGTTTTATTTTAACGACATTGTATCTAATTTATGAATAAAACCCTTCAAATATACCAGACTGGTTCATTGGTCGTTTTTACTTAAAGATGATTAATTCAAAGTGAACCGCAAGATATAGTCCAGGGCCAAACAATTTCAGAGAAAAAGTAATTATTAGCAGTAAGTATGTCGGTAATTGGGTTATTACACTAATCCCCATCGGTTTAAAAATAAAATACAAACAACATATTATAGTATTTCTTACGGAGGTAAGGACTCATTGTTTTTTTTTTATCAAACAAATGAAAGTGACGGCTAAATTAATAGCCTAGTGCTGGGGCCGCAGCTGCGTAAAATATTTCTGTCATATCATATTACAGTCTAACCAAAAAACTAGACAAAATATAATCTTTTAAATTATGGTTACTTTGTGAGTCTTTACCTAAGTTTAGTGATTGAAGAATGAAAAAAAAAGAATCTGATAAATACCTAAAGATGCTTATTAAATCAAAATCTATTATATTCACTCAATTAAACATCCAAATACGTAGGTTTTAATTTAAGACGCTCATAACAGTTTTATGATAAAATAGATTCCTGTAATGATCAAAAATAGTGACGCAAACAAATAAAGCAAAAAGCTATTACGAATGTCTTCAAATATGTATATCTGGATGCCTCAAGAAAAGCTCTGAAAATTATTTTCAGAATTCTCTCAAATGTTTTACAATAAGGTCACTAGATGGCTGGATGGATACTGTGCACCGCTAGATCACGCTGTCGTTGTCGCTCGCCAAATGTTTAGGTCCCATCGAACATTTTGTGTGACTGAGTTTTATTAGGTGTAAAGCCCATAGCTTCAAAAGTAATGTCTCGTGTTTAACAGATAGTAGGTAGTTGGTTAGTTTATTTCTGTTTCATTATCGTCTTGCCACCGTATGCTTTTTAGTAACCTATAGCCGTAGCCGGGTTTTTTTTTACGTTGGATAGGTAGCTACCTATATTAATTATAGGATTTTAATCTGACATGGTTATCTTCATTACTAATAGTAGATTAAAAACTAAGGAGATAAAGTAGTGAAGTAGTGTCTTATGTAGCGGGCGCCGTATTGAATCCCGAGCAAAACGAAGGGTTCTAGCGTAACCAAGAATTCTGAGTGCAGCGTGGGATTCAAGTTCGCCCAAGACGAATGCCTAAAACCTTTATCGTATGTTCGAATGCTGACACAGCCGTACGAGAAAATAAGTGATTCACAAGATCTTGAAGACAGAAAATCAAGATCTAAATGATGACGAAGAATCCGAAGATCTGCAAGATTAGACCTGAAGAAATCGAAAGCTACACCAACTCTAACGATGGAGAGAGAACCCTTCAAAGAAAATTCGATTTTAAATAACTTTCAAATATTATTAATTTACTGTTTACCATGTGCAAGTTGTGCAACTAATCTAAATAAAAAATGTTTTGTAGTAATAAAGAAATATATGCATATTTTAATAAAATATTTTATCAGAAATGTAGGCATAGTAGATTTATACAAGTGAAAAAAAAGGAATTTAGAGAATTCGAATTCGAGAGCAGCGAAGGATTCTAGATTTGAATCCTGAGCGGAGCGAGGGATACAAGGACCGAGATAAGAAAAAAAACACGTTGGCCAGCGGTCACAAGCGCTACTGCTGAGTATGAGGTCCTGGGTTAGATTCCCAGGTCGGGCAAAGTATTATTGGGTTTTTCCAACAGAAATTTCTCAATAGTAGCCCGGAGTCTGGAATTGTGCCCGGTTGATGACAATAGGCTTATCCCTATTATATGGGACTTAGAAACATAACTGGCGAAATGTGGGTGAACTAAAGGTACACCTCTGCCCAACCCTTTGGGGAAACAAGGCGTGATGTTATGTTATTTATAATCACATTTTTGGCGGCAAAAAAAATTCTAGCATAATTGCTGATTCAGAACGAAATGATTCCGAAGTCAGTGGTGTTCAGTGTCTCATTTTGGTCGGTGGAAGAACTCATTTTATTATAATTATGTTACTAGATTTTCCAATGACATAAAAACAGCCACGATAACAGATTGAAAAGAACCTAACAAAAGTTGGCGGGATATTTTTTTTTTAAGTTTATTGTATTGCACCTAAGGAATATCTAGCCAGCCATTAGGTACTTTTAGTCTTTTAGTACGTTTCATTTATTTTTTGTACATAGTTCGCGCTTGTTCCAAATTCAAATTCAAAATGTTTTTATTCGTTTGCGAGTAAAAGAGTTTTATTCACTGTTAACAATGAATAAAGTGGCAATGGTAAAAAGTTTTTTACAATGCATTTGCTCGAAAAGAGCCTTTTCCAAGCAGTAAATTAGTGCGGAAAGTGTCACTTTTTTTGACTAGTGCTTTTTACTTTTCTGTTTTTTTTTAATTTTGGTGGTCGTCAGCCCGTTGCAAAGAGTTTTTATTATTTGAGAAAAGTTTTACAAATCTGATGATGATGATAACGATGACGATGGCGAAGGCGATGGCGACGGCGATGGGATGACGATGGCGATGGCGATGGCGATGGCGATATCGATGACGATGGCGATGGCAATGGCGGAGTCAAAGACAAAGTCGAAGTGGAAGTGGAAGTGGAATTGGAAGTGGAAGTTGAAGTGGAAGTGGAAGTAGAAGTGGAAGTAGAAGTCGAAGTCGCAGTTTTTTTTTTCTCTCACAATGCATAGTAAAACGTTGTATGATACACGTGCGTAAGATGATTTCCGACTCGTGTCGACTTATACACTCGCTCGCTGCGCTCGCTCGTGAATAAAATGCCACTCATCGGAAATCACCTACCTTCCGCACTTATAGCATAAATAACTATTTAAACATTTTCATGAGCGTGCGTTAATTTTTTATTCATGCGTTAATTTCCTGAATGTTTTAAATGTAAGTACGGTTATTGTCTAAACAATATTTTCAGAAATAAAAAAAAATGTAAATCTTTTATTTTAGTAAAGTTTTTTTGGTATTACATTAAATTTACTCTTTTGCATTAATTTTAACCAAAAATTAAAATTCCTATCATGAATGAAACATTGTTTCATTCAAGATAGGAATTTTAATTTTTGGAATTTTAATAAATCATGAAACAATTTTTTTTTTATACCCTCTAAAAAGCTTATTTATTCACTGAAAACAGTGAATAAAAAGGTCTTTTAATCACTATTTTGGTGTTTGAATTTAGAACACCAATATATTGGACCTCCATCTCAATGCTATAGGACCTCTATATATATAATGCTATAGGACCTCTATATACTTCTATAGGACCTCTATATACTTCTATAGGACCTCCATCTCAATGCTATACCTATATATGCCTACAACCTCCTTGTGAAAAAATATTCGATACACAGGACATGAATATCGCTTCACAAGTTGACCATCCTATTAATAATAATAAGAAAATTACTCTTAATTTTAGTACTTAATTGTTCTAATTTTAATGTGCGTTTTAATTAATTTGACCTTCCTTTTTTCTTCATTAAATGTCTATTTTCGCTTAAACCTTTCTTTTTCTAGTAGTCATGATATATAGTATGCAACTCTTGAATAAAACGGATTTATATCGAGGGCCATGAATCACTCGCGTCGCTCAAGATTGGAAACTTGAATAACTCCCTACGGTCGTGATCCAGTCATTAGATTCCTTCACTTGCTCGTGATTCATCTATGACCCTCGCTTTAAATTCGTCTTTTATTCACTAATTGCATAATATATTATTTGTTGTTTCTCGTTTTAATTTTTTATTTTATTATTTCATCGTTATGTTGAGGTTTCAAAGAACAAAATGAGCCAGGGTACTGACACCAAATTTGTGGTCTGAAAATTAGGCTCTTTTCAATTTTTACTCGTAAAAAAAAAAAACTGCTTGTTTAACACATAAAAATTTATATTTTTTGTGGTGTACATCGCAATCGATTCATGTTTGTACCAGAAAAAAAAATTAAAACGAAAAAACGTTGCGTTTTTCTCCATAAATTTGAAGTTATGTTGGAAATTGGTCTAAACAAAATATTGAAGATATTTTAATTATCAACAAATTTTACGTCTATCCTTTTCCGATAGGTGGTGTAGCTTAGCCGCAAATCGTAAAAATCATTATTCACCCCCATACCGAGATTTCCCTACTTTTCTTAGGGAACTTTATAGAGTTTCCTTATATTTTTTCATTTACTTATAATTTATGCTTAATTTTATGACATCCTACTCAATTCGGGTTTTCAAAATCGGTTTGGCCTATATAAATTCTCATTTTCTACTTAACACAAAAGGGCTTATTCTTTTTCCATTTTATTCGTTTCATTTTTTTTAATATTATGATTAAATAAACTTAGGCGGCGGTAGTTCTATTTCGTAATTTCAAATCGAATGTCTACGAAATTATAAAAAAAACATGTAAATGGAAAACAAAAATAAAATATAAACTCTTTTCTACAATTAGGATGTTTTATTATATAAAAACAATCACATGTATTCACAGGTAACGAAAAATCCTTCACACGAAACAGACTTTGTTCATACCATAGCACTCATTTCACTACTTAAATAAATTAAATTGGCAGTATGGCTACTATAGTCCATTGTATACTTTATTATTTGGTGTTTGTTTAAGTATTTTGCGTAGTGCTGAAACAAAAAAATAAAGATTTAGTTATAAATTATAGATAAGGTCGTTCTTTGTTCAAGTAAAGCTAAACTAAGTATTATCAAACTACCTTCTTTATCTTCATCAGTGAAATCCTGTTTTGGGAAATCAATATCAAAAGTGATGTAGAGATTTCCATGAAGGTTATTGTTTTCAAAGTTGGGCATGCCTTCACCCTTCTTGCGGACGCGAGCGCCAGCCCAAGTCACCTTGTCACGGGATACAGACACTTTGTGACCATCTAAATGCACTAATTCCATTGTGAAACCAGTTAATGCATCCTGCAAAAATAATATTATATAAATTAATAAATGAAAATCAACTGGGCAATGTAATTTTCTATGCTTATTAAGAATGTAAGTCATTTTCGTAAGATTTGCTATTAAAAAAATAACCAACATTTTAATTTTATTAATAAAAGAGAATAAAAATAAAAAGAATTTCAATCATACCATGGTCACGGTTGTTATATTGTATAACTACCATGCCATGAAAGTGTGATGTAATGATTGGCTATTCAAGATAAGAATAATAATAAAAACTATTTCATGTGGTATGTGTATTGTGGTATTACTCATACAGAGGACTTTAATTGGATGGTTCGGTTCACTTGTAATGGTTCATGATTACTAATTGAGATAAGAAATGTAGTTTTAAACAATAATTTAAAAAAATAAAATGGCTCTACTACCCCCTACATCAAGGGCTCAACAAGAGTATAAAATTTGTCATGTATCTCAGGAATAGAGGTGTAATGTTTTATCACAAAATTATATTTACACACACGTAGCTGAGACTACAGCCTACCTGTAGAGTTATGGTGACATTGGTGTAGAGGTCATCTTCTTTACGTGTGTACTGTGGGTGTCTCTCAGTTGTGAACACAATGATCAGGTCTCCAGGATCTCCATCCATGTGGGGTTCACCCTCTCCTCGTAATCTGGACTTATGACCGTCTGGTGCACCTACTTCTACCTGGAAAAATCATATAATTTTAATTTTTTGTCATGTGCAGCAAATAAAGAGAAGATGGTGGTTTTAATTATACAACTTTTCATATACCAGAAGTTGTTAATTTTTAACTTTTTCATCACAATAATAATACAGAGTAAGTACTGCTGATACAAATGTAACATGGTATTATAAACATGTTTGGATTAGTTATCACTATCAGTTCTGTTGTAAAATAAATCAAATGCATTGCCTTCTCTGTATGAGAAGAGGCCTTTGCCCCGCAGTGGGACAGTAACAGGCTGGTATTATAATCCTATTCTATTTATTTTGCCTAATCCCACACACATCTCACAGATATTGCAAATAATTTACAGGTTTTTTACAATTTGCAGGTCAGTATCAAGAGGAGCTCGTGGCTAAGTAACAATAGCCGCACTGGTCGATCCATCAGGTTAAGCTACGCTTGCCGGGGTTGAACAGTGGATGGGTGACCATCTTTACATACCGAGAATCCTCCGTGCCTCGGAAAGCACGTTAAGCCGTTGGTCCCGGCTGTCATTCATGGATCTTTGACAGTTGTTACGAGTCGTCAGAAGCCCGAAAGTCTGACACCAGTCTTACCAAGGGATATCGTATTACCCAGTCACTGGGTTGTGGAGGTCAGATAGGCAGTCGCTCCATGTAAAATACTGGTATTCAGCTGCATCCGGTTAGACTGGAAGCCGACCCCAACATAGTTGGGAAAAGGCTAGGCAGATTGATTATCAAGTTTTATCATAATATAAATGTATTTGCAGAAAAAGAATTATTAGAATCATCAATACAACTCTTAAGTTAGAATAGGACGTAAAAGTCATTATTTCATGAAATTGTATTGTTGATTTAAAATTTAAATTTAATTTTGGTAAATACATATTTTCTACATGCATTCTGATCTTTTTTTTTAACATACAAGCTAATACGAGAGACTATTATCCTAGAATTTTATCAAATAATGAATCACCATTATATATTTGATAAAATTCTAGTATAATCATCTACCGTTACTATATTTGTAAAAATATGTGAGCATGTATCTATCACATAATTAAGTATCTATAAATTGTTCCCTTTTTTATTCTTTGTTCCTATTGTAGTAATTTTATTTCAGGTACATCATCTTCACATATAATTAAGGTATACACATGTAAAACATTTTAAAAGAGTAACTCATTCTTCAACATAAGAAACTACTGTCAGGAAAGGGCAAATAGAATCAATTCTATTATCTTGTATAAAATGGTAATCATAACTGCCTTTTATGTGCATAATTGAAATAAAAGATTTCTGCTAATTGCAAAACAACTTAATAAAATTTGAATATCATGGACTGCCCTAGCACTTTCGCCTTCCCGTAAATAAAAAAAGGGTGGTGACTTAAAACTCCCTATTCCTGACAGAATATATTATCTAAAGCAACTCTTTTTGGCATTAATAAACATGTACAAACCAACAAAACCGAGGCTAGGGCTATAATCAACGAAGAGTTTACAGAATATTTTTAAAGTTCACTACTTCTGTCCTTAGAAAACAACTCGAGATATTTCGAGTTGTAAGTACAAAAATATGATCCACCTATAAGAGATAATTATCAGTTACCTCAATTTCCAGCAGCCTCTCTTCATTGACAAACTTGACATTAGGACATTCATCACACACTGTCTGTTGCATCATCTGGAACCGGCCAGGACCAAGGTTCCTGGTCACCATCTCCTGTCTGCAGTTACACTTTCGTGTACCTGACGCTGGTTTGATTACAGGCTTGTTTCTAGTTATCTACAAATAAAGATATTATTCAATAAAAATATATTTCACGAACTTCTAATGCTATTCTTAACTTTGGTTACTATTACTAACCTCGATGAAATTTCCATTATAGAGCTCTTCAAGGGTGACCGTGAGATCCATAACAATATCCGCCCCGCGCGGTGTTTCGTGCTGTTGTGGCTCGCCACCAAAGTGAAAACCGAAATCACCAAAGAAACTCGCAAACGGATCGTTGTTATTCATCATACCGTCTTTCTTAAGACAGTCCTCACCACAACGATCAAACAGCTCTCGCTTTTCGGGGTCCGAAAGGGCTTCATACGCTGCACCAAGATCTTGGAACTTTTGCGATGCGTCAGGATCATCTTGATTTTTATCTGGATGCAGAGCTTTTGCTAATTTTCTGTAAGCTTTTTTGATTTCATTTGTGGTTGCAGAACGAGTTACACCAAGAATTTGATAGAAGTCCCGACCGGCCAAAGTCAGCACTAACGCAGACGTAAGATAAATTAAACATAAATAGGCAGTATTACTAAGCATTTTGTTAACTTTACACCTAGGAACTAATTTAAAAGCTAAAGTAGCTTAAAATTCAAGTTAAAATCTGGAATGGTATTCCTCAACACATTTCGACTTTTGACAACTCAGTACTAGTTGTAGTTTGACAAATGGCACACGAAGACAAATTCGTCCACTTGCGATTGGTCCGAGGCTTTTTAGAGCAAAAAAGTCGTAAGTACATTGATAAATCGATAACCTAGCGTCTAACGCCATCACGTAAAGTTTATAATAGCACGAAGATTGATTAGAATATCATCCAATCATCTGAAGACTCGTAGGCTTAATGTTACTATAATGTAAAAATAATTTTAATATTCTAGCGGGCTAGTGGGCTATAAACGTGCGAACTTAAAAAAAAAGTACGCGGTTACGCGGGAGATACGCTAAACCGCGTCCCCACTAGGACCGCGCGGCCCGTGAGTCCGAGCCTCGTGAGTGTGTACGTTTATAAACTCACGAGGCTCGGCCGTGCGGCTTAAGGTAGCCGGCGTTTTTTTTTATTTTTTAAGTTTTTTGCAATTTACGGGTCAGTGTCCGGTAGTATCTTGATTAAAATATGATTCGCGACCGTTACAAATATGGCTTTACAGAATTAGAATCAGCAATACAAATCCTTATGTTAGAATAATCCTAAAATGTCATGATTTTTATGATTATAATCCTATAATATAAAAAAAGTACGCGGTTACGCGGGAGATACGCTAAACCGCGTCCCCACTAGGACCGCGCGGCCCGTGAGTCCGAGCCTCGTGAGTGTGTACGTTTATAAACTCACGAGGCTCGGCCGTGCGGCTTAAGGTAGCCGGCGTTTTTTTTTATTTTTTAAGTTTTTTGCAATTTACGGGTCAGTGTCCGGTAGTATCTTGATTAAAATATGATTCGCGACCGTTACAAATATGGCTTTACAGAATTAGAATCAGCAATACAAATCCTTATGTTAGAATAATCCTAAAATGTCATGATTTTTATGATTATAATCCTATAAATAAATATTTGATACGGCCGCGAATCCTATATAAATCAACATACAACCTGCTACTGATCTGCAAATTGCAAAAACCGTAAGAAAATTTGAACTTCGCGTGATACCCTTTTTTTTTTTTTAGGTGGGAAATTATAAAAAAAAATCTCCCGCTCTGGGTGGAGCCGGAGGGCGTGTCAGACCTTTACTGACTAAAATCCACCCGTGTTCCTTCCGTTGCCTGTGTGCCGGGGCTACGATATCCTTTTCGGATAAACTCGCAACCCTGGCAGGCATTGGCCCTAACGGACCCCGTCAGTTGGTGCTGACATCTCTTTAGGCGCGCGTGGAACACAACGCGCCGTCGACCTTGGCCAGGGTCCTTATCGGACGGCGAGCTACCCATCGCTCACCGTCGGTGACGCACGTGAAGCTTTCTCGCACTGTATCACGATGTTGTCGAATTTTCTGAACCAAACTAAACAAACACACAAATTTTGAAACAAAATGGCTCGCGGCGGTGACAGACATACGAAACTACAAACGAAGGCGGGCTACGAGCAAAATTGCAAACCCGTTGCCACAGAGTACTTTTTAACATACAGGTTTTCTGTTTTATACGTGTATAACACTGTTGAGACGCCGCAATTTCCTGTCCAGCGACGTCAAGATGACTGTTGGATCGCCGACGAACTGACTCAGCGGTTTGCGGCTTGACAATTCAAAAGTGCCTGTAATTGGTTTATTTGAAATAAATGCTTTGAGTTTGAGTTTGAGTTTACGGGTTTTTTGGTGTATGCGTACTTAGTATGACACACGGGCGAGTAAAGTCGCCGAGCCATAAGTACGCGTACTTGCTCGTGTGATTCTATCACCCCTATAACTAGTGAACAAAACTATTGATTATGAAATGTAATACTCGTAATTATATCGTAACACCGAATATTTATTTTAGGTGTAAAAAGAATATTCGGAAACTTTCAAAATGCCTTTTTTTACACCTAAAACGGTTACAACATCAAGTTCAGTGTTTGTATTATATATATAGTATATATTGCAATTCATTATTAATATTCTAGTTAGCAATATTTCTTATTTCGCAAGTGGCTGTTTTTATCCCCATTCAATTGTCAAGATTTCGACATTATTTTGCCCTACAAAATCAATCTTTGAATGTTTGAATAGCTGATGTAAAACCGTTTGTAGAGCTTAGTTTACAAAATTTTGCCTAATAAAATTAGGTTGAGCCTTAGTCCATACCAACAAGTTATTTTAAAAGATTTTTTTTTTGTTGATTTTGAAATTTAGTCCCCTATAATTTCTATCTTTCTATACTGTACCTTTTTATCTGTGGCATGCTCGCGTTTTTGAAAAGTCATTGTGTTTCTGAAATTGGTTGCTTGACAGTGACGTTTCGCAGCATTGCTTGCAGAAATACAATTCGGCTTTCTCACACACAAATCCTATCAACACAAATAAAACTGAACTGTTGAATTTAACAAAAATAATAAGTAAATAAACATGGCTTCTATTCTTGTACCAGAAGTTCCAGCTCAAGGATTCTCATTTGAGAACTGCCAGCGGTAAGCAAAGACTCGGTACAAACCGATTGTTCATTCGTTGATGTAGAATACCAATAACTTTCTTCTTTATTTACAGCAATGCTTTCTTAGCCCAGAAGGGATTTCCGGCCCCTAAAGCTACTAAAACCGGCACCACCATCGTGGGCATAATATACGCCGATGGGGTCATTCTCGGCGCTGATACCAGAGCGACTGAAAATACTGTCGTGTCTGATAAAAACTGTCAAAAAATACATTACCTAGCTGGCAATATGTACTGTTGCGGTGCCGGCACTGCCGCCGATACTGAAATGACTACACAAACGGTTGCATCGCAGTTGGAGTTGCAGAGACTGCACACAGGGCGTACGGTACCCGTTGAGACAGCCGCCACCCTGTTGAAGCGTATGCTGTTCCGTTACCAGGGGTACATTGGTGCTGCTCTGGTTCTCGGTGGTGTTGATAGAACTGGGCCTCATATCTATTGTATTTACCCTCATGGGTCTGTAGACAAATTACCCTATGCAACTATGGGTAATATATTTTTCATAATTTTTGATATAAGTAGTTCAACATGTTTTATGACTATCCATCCTAATGATATTTTTTTAAACTAGGTTCTGGCTCCTTGGCTGCCATGGCAGTGTTTGAATCTGGTTGGAAGCCAAACATGAGTGAGGAAGAAGGAAAGAAGCTTGTTCGTGATGCTATTGCTGCTGGTATCTTCAATGACTTGGGATCAGGTTCCAATGTTGATCTTTGCGTTATTCGTAACACAGGACCTGCTCAGTACCTCAGAACATATGAAGAGGCTAATGTTAAGGTAACTATTTGCAGAAATAAGCAGTTTATCACTGCTAATTATTATAAAATTATTGATTGATAATAACTTTAAAATAATAATTTTTCTAGGGCAAGAAGCAAGGGTCTTACAGATATGCCCTGGGCACTACAGCTGTGCTGAAACAGCGTGTCATCCCCCTGGAGGTTACATCTGTTAACATCAGCAGCCCCCAGCCAATGGAAGTAGAACCTACCCACAGTCGTCGTTAAATTTATACAATTTTGCATTATAATGCTTCTAAAATATATGTAATTTTTTCTTACAAAATGTATTTTTATTTAAATAAAAACAACCATAATAATATAAAAAATAATTTAATAAATTCTTAATACAAAAATAAACATATTTGTGGACGGAATGACTTCAACAGGTGGCCTTACCAAAAAATATAATCTATTCTTGATCCTTAAATAGAGCCACTGTTTATTTTATCTGAGTATTAAACTCCTTTCAGTCTATAATTATTGTACTTAAATTAGGTAAGACACCAGCCCAAGTTCTTTTTGGTACTAACTTAACCGGAATTACTGACAGTTGTATAACTTTGAGGACTGATCTGGACCCTTAAGGATTAAAACTAAAATAGTTCTACCCTTATTTTGTGTGGCTTAAGCAAACTGCAAACTATTCACACTGTTAATTGTTATGAACATATAAATATCTGCATGAGAGAAATAAAATACTTTTCCTTTACATAGTCATTTTTTTAAACAAATACTAAGGTACTGCAATTAAACTTTAATTAAAACATGCGGAACTTTAGTAAAGGAATCCGAAAAGTGACAGCTTTTCGGATTCATGTGCATATTGTATAATTATCACTTGCTTCAAAAACTGTGAAGAAAAAAATCGTGACGAAACCGGCATGTCTGAGAGATGTTTGTCGACGGCATGTGAAGCCAAGTCAGAGGCCCATGGGCGGCTTTAAGACTATGACACTAGCACTAGGTTCGTCACTAACCACACGAAAAGAAGAAGACTACTGCCGCTGATATTCCTTACCGTTTTCCATTTACTGTTAGATTGCATAAAATAGCATTATGCTCATAATTGCATGGAAGGAACGTCCAAATGTCTGCTCTTTGAGTGACCGTAATAGAAGTAGTGATAGAGTCAAGCAAACCTATCACTTGTTCAGAGTAACCACAGGGATGGTGTTAACACACTTTAAAGGTAAGTAACTAATATGGTGTTATGCTATTAAGGCATTACTTTATAAAAGGGTAATTAATGCAGTCCTTGGCTAAAACTTACATTTATTTTGATTATCATTTCTAATTATGTATATTGATATTATTACACAAGATTAAGTGACAAGATCTTTGAAATGGCAGCTGAAGTAGAAATTCAGGTTGGTAACATCTGTCATCCTTTTTTATGGATTATAAAATCCCAAGTATCTTTCCATCTGAGACTCAAAAGGTCCTGCTCAGTCAGGTTAATGTTCCCATAGTTGAGAACACAAAATTTTTTGAAAGTAATTACGACATATCCTAACCATACTGCAATGCATAAAATAAATATGTTTGTCAGTGGGCGAGTTTTTTCTTGTGACTGAAGAATGAAGTATAAGTGATCCATGACGAATGATAATAGTAAGATTTTAAATGTATAGGCGGGCAAGTAGTGATGAAGAAACAGTGTACGGTCCATAAAGAAATAAGGTAAGTAGTGGATCCAGTAGCCCAAGAAGAGAATATAGCCGGCGTCATAAAACTTTTGCAATGCCAGCGGCGGTAAGTCGGTGCAGGCACGGCGCTGTCGAATGGCATACAGTGCGAGCAAAACACTGTATAGAAGAACACAAATTGACCCGGTGTACCAAGTTATAAGATTTCCGATTAAATGTACTTGAGCCTGAAAATTAAGTTTCGGTTAATTTATAGCCAAAAACATATTATACTTATTTAATTTTTTTTTTGTAAAATAAGACCAGATTTCTCAAATAACTTACGTTTGAATTGGGTGATAGCCAATATGCTATAGACCGGACCAGCAACGGCCACTCAGAAGGCTCACTCGCGAACATATGACCATGAGGCGCGTCGGGCGCGTGTGCTATCATTTTGTATTGCAACTCCGCAAACTTCTCCCAAAACGTTAACTGAGTCACAGCAGTCGGGATCATTTCGGCAGATACAAGTTCGCGTTCCCTTTCTTTTCTGTCTTCAGCTAAAATAATAAAATTGAGTTAGCAAGTTGTTATGGGGGCACCCAATGGTCCACTAGCGCCACTCCTTTAAAAAATTATTATCTCGTGACTGAGAAGGAATTATGAATAACGGCGGCTAGTAAAGACCCTCGGTAAGTGTGTCTAGAATTTTCTAATACCTTTTATAAAGTTTCATATTGAGACACGAAGGAGCAAAATACGATCTAGAGGAATGTGGCCGCTTTTCTGAATTTTGTTGCTTCGTGTCTCAATATGAAACTGTATATATGTATAATATGTATAACGTATTTTTTTTAAAGGCGTGGCGCTAGTGGACTATTGGGCGCCCTCTTCAGGAAACAACGTATGATGTATGATCTTGGTTGCATGGCGAGCGATTCTAGACGCCTTGTCCAACAGACTACTGGCCGATGATAATGACGATCTTGGTCACAAGTTACCTTTCGTGTATCGATGTTCTTCAACATTCCATACTGTATCTTGATGTGTCAGCACTTTATCGGCAACCACTTCATGTTGATGGAAGCCCCACGAAGGAAGTTGGCGACCACTGAAACGTAGCGCAGAGCCAGAGTCTACGTGCACCAATCGAACCATAGACCGAATGCTGTCCCATGTGGCGTCTGCGCTGTCACGGTTCACGATATCAACTCGCCAGAGATTCTGTGCCGACATCGATACGTTATAGTCGATGTAGCAAGAAACTTCCTGAAAAAAGATTAAGAACATTAATACAGGTATTATACATACTTTAGAATATAAAAGGAAATCCTGATTCTCGCTTTGCCATACCTGAGACTGTGGTGACACAGCTGCAGCCACATCATGTGAGTTCAAAGCGCGACTAGTAATTCCGTGAAGCAACTGTACAACATCTCCGTGTCGTATAGCGTCGGGCGGCCGCGACACGGTCAGCGACGCCTGATCCGGGCGCTTCACTATCCACCAGTTGTTGACGTCCTTGAAGCTGTAGCAAGTGACCTGCTGCTGGTGCGACGAGCCGCGCCCGTCCGTGTACCGCACCGGGTACACGTGGGCGTGGGAGTGGAGCCAGCATGTGCGGCCATGCGTGTGCCTAAAACGAATCAAAGTTTATTATAATCCAGTACATTGATTGATATCACTATTCAACTACAAATAAGTTGCAGAATTCAATAAATGATTACCGAAGAGTTATTTGAGAGCCGTGTGCCACATGTAAGGGTTGTCCTCGGGTTATACTTGCGAGTCCACCTTGTAGCGACGCTTGGAAAGCGCTGGTCATGACGCTATCGTGTGGCCCAGCTTTCGGCAGCATCATCAAATGAGCATAAAATACACCCACATACACAGCAAACGGAATAACGGTGAGTACAAGCAATCTCCATAATGCTGACAAAGCAAGGCGAAGTCCGGATTCCGTACGATCAATCAATTGCCAAATTTGTCTTCCAACTAGGAAAACTGCTAGCAAGTACGAATATACGCCTGAGTATTTTACTCTGTAACGATAAAAATAACGGTAAGTGCATAATTCTATCAAACAATGCCTATAACATCGTGTATGTCTGGGGACGTTTTCGTTCTGTGCTATGTAGACAGCCCTGCACTAGTACTATACAGAAAGAGGACTAATTGTGTCGACTTATACAAAGAAGCATAATAAATAAGGTAGAGTAAGAAGAGCGAGCGAAACAAGCTCGATAGTGTTAGCACCCCGCCTAGGGCTGATTCGATTTTCGGAAATGAGATTACAGAATGAAAGAGCGAGCGAAGCGAGCTCGAAAATTTAAGTAT
The DNA here is from genome assembly GCA_916701695.1 of Agrochola macilenta. Classification (NCBI taxonomy): domain Eukaryota; kingdom Metazoa; phylum Arthropoda; class Insecta; order Lepidoptera; family Noctuidae; genus Agrochola; species Agrochola macilenta. The sequence goes on along the minus strand of OU753559.1, from coordinate 7,712,708 downwards.
CTCGCCTCGAATAGGTTAGGTTCTCTATTATTTTGTTAGGCGTTTTTAGATATAATTTGGTTCTGAATGTTTTTACATCTATATTTTATTTTGAAGCCAGGGAGGTGCAAGTGCACCCTCTTGCCCCTTCCGGCGCCCATGCCGATAGCAGCTGACTATTGGATGCGCAAAGGCTGACCTAAGGTTCCAAGTGACAGGTAATAGTGAGATAGGGTCCACGTTATACTCTGCACACTTGGCGAATGAGAGCTAGACCGAAAAAACTTAACATTGTAGTTGAAAAAAATGTTCTCCCATACATTCTAACTGCTAATTTAATTTTAATATTGAGAGATTTACCATGTTATTTTAAGACCGTAGACTTCAGGTTTTCCTGTAATCTATGAGTAAAGAACCAGTCTCCGCATTTTCTTGTAAATTTTAGGCTCAGTAGTTTCGGAGATAATGGGGATGGGTCAATTTATTATTTTATCTTGAATAGCTTTAAAAGTATTGATTTTAAAATGTATTTAAGATTCTCGGAACAAGCCTTTTCATTTGGTAAGTCGCACGGTACAGTTTGCAATACTTTATTTTTCTTATTTGCCCCCCAAAGGTGACCCCCATGTTCAAAATTCTTTTATTTACGTTATACGTCCGGGTCTGGGTCACAGAAATACATACGATAATAGGGGGAATAGGTGTTGGTTCGATTTGACAAATATAATGGTCTCTAAAATGTACATAGATGGAAGGGTTAATATTTAATATTATTTGAAAAAAAAGGGTTTGCAGCTCTCAGTAACATGAAGTCCACACAGTTCTAAGGCACCTCTTTTGGGTTTAAAAACATTCTTATTTGTTGAATTACCCCAAAAAATTACTCCGTATCTTAAGTTCGAGGATACTAAACCGTGATAGCCAATTAGCAGCGCATCAACATTTAACATCGGGGCTAATTTATATACTTAGTGCATAATTATGTCGACTTACAAATTTTTTTGCTTAAGGCTTCCGTATGTGCTTTCCAATCTAATTTTGTGCCTATAGTAACTCCAAGAAATTTGGTTGTGTCAACTTTATCTATCATCATCTTTATTGATCACAATCCCTATTTCTTCGAGAGCCTTTTTTCGAACGAACGCTTCGGATAGGTTCGTTTTTATTTAGTCCATTCATACAGAACCAGATAAACTTATTTTGTTGATTTATGCAGAAAAGCTGAACCTCATTTTACAGCACCTAAGTAAGTATTATGAAACGTTTGGGTTTTGGAAACTAGTCTTGATCTTTTCTAATACAGAGAACATAAAATTTAATAAATCTATATTTTATTATTGGAGCCGCCGTGACCCCCTCCCCGGGCCCCTCAACGCTTTCCGAGGGGGGGGGGGGGGGGGGCCGCACCGGGTGGGAAAACCTGCTTTAGTGGCTGTAGCATAAGGATATCAAATACAAGGGACACTTGAGTGAAATGTTCCTTCGCATTTCGATGGTGTTCCATGAACGTATACGTGGCGTAAACGCGACGTTTTCTACGTCTACGCGATGCAATACTTAACTGGTTTACAAAATTATACTCACGAGAAGCAACAACCAAGTGAGAGTGCAGCTATACAAAGCCAAACAACGCTCGCAAGGCCCGCGCGGCGAGTACTTTTAATGGCACACAAAACTCCACACAGTCCGAACAGTATCTGTATACTTTCTAGTAACATAAACCTTGACTGTGCTAAAAAACAATTTTCTGAAAGCAAGCAATAAATATTTATAAATTACTTAGTAGGGAGTTAAGAACTTGTCATTTCTCAAGCAGAGTATTGAACTTTGTGCCTATACTTTAACTTTTTAAACCTTGAAAACTGTACGAGTAAGGTCATGATATTCTTGTATTGTCATGACTTGTATTCATAACTATAAAATGTGTAGCCTAGCCAAACAATAGCTTTTGAACTACAAAGTAGTTGCCAAATGTACACAGTAGGATCATTTGGACTTTATGGTAAATTTGCAGAACATCAAGTTAAATTATTGGAGAATATTATAAAATTCCGGTAAATGTATAAATTATTAGCAATTATCATTACAGAATTGTAATTATTACTCACCAAATAGGATGAGAAGACCAGCCAGAATAGCAGTCCAGTGATAAAAAGATATCTCCAACATTAATTGATATGTAACTGCTACTAACATACTGCCTGCTAGTGCTGGAATTAACCGCAGAGCCTTCACTGGCACATTCTCTGTATAAGGCGTGCCTATTCTGTCAAAAGTAAAGTTTCCATCATAGCCAGCAGCACGGCCTGCTAAGTATAACAACTGCTTCCCAAGCGGTGGGTGAGCATCAAAAAAGAAAACTCCCTTTGTATACAAGGACACATAACGGCCATAATGTAATTCATCAAACCTGCAAAAAAAAAAGATTTGGCTAAATTGTATAAATTTGTATTTACTGTTATGAAACATTATATTAATTTATCACTCTCACCATGAGAATTGAGACCGAAAGCTCAAGCTCCAAAAAAACAAAAAATATATTATTTTTATTTGGCAACAAACAGTTTAGTGTGCACATAAATCTATTTTATCAGAATCATAAACATTCAAGTATCAACATTAAGAAAGCTCTCAGATCAAAGTATACATATTTTATAATATAAATTAAGTTAAAGACACATCAAAAATGAAACTTGTTTTTATCAAATAAAAGATACTAATGAAACACTATTAAAAATTATAAAGTAACTTACACAATATAGTGAGGTTCATCAAGGTTGGGTAGTCTAGTACATAGTGCTAATGCTAGTAGACCTAGAAACACCAGATTTATTTCCAAATGTAAGTACACACCTAATGATGACTGGTCTGTATTTTTAGATAGTGCTATTTCTTTTCTTGATTCTATATCATTTTCGGCTGTTGCATTATCTTTTTGCTAGAATAAATATAAGTCTCATTAGAGGCAAGCAATTGGAATCTTTAAAGTTATAGACTGTAGAGGAAGATTACGACTAAGAAAACCAGTGAATGTGTTCTGTCCATATTATTTAAACATTTTAAAATAATATACATATAAAACACAGAATTCGTAGAAGTCTGTGGGACTTAAAATAATTATTGCGTTATTATTCTAAGAATTATATCTAAAGAATATTAAAAATTTCATTAATAAGTGTAAACCAACATCAACAGAAGGAAATATTAATAATAATATATTATTTATCTATCTGATTCTCTTGAATGTTCTTTTAGTTATTTATTATTTACTGACATCATACAAAGAATTTCAGTCAGGAAATAATTTAAAAACAGGCACCTAAAGGTAGAAAAAATCTTGCAAACGTATTATTTTATGATCATAATGAAGGGAAGGGTACCGCTAATATTATGATAGGCACTTACGACTTTTGTTTCGATATTTATGGGCGCTTCTAAGTAACTGTCTGCCTCAAGTTCGCTGACCTCCTTAGTTTTCTTTTTGATTAATCGTCTTTTGACAGTTGTAGACAAATCCATTTTTAGGTTTCAATTTTTACCACTCTTCTTGTTTGGAGTTTCATTCATGAATACCTATTATTATATGAATTACTAAAACAAATTTTCGCAACCGAGTCGTTTCAGAGAATCACAAATTCACAGAGTACATTTTTGACATAATTGGCTGTATTTGACAATGACGTTTACTCGTTGACGTCGCACTGTCCGCCTGCATTCCGAGTTACGCTGTAATCGATTTGAGCGTGCTAACGCCCGTACCGAAAAGTGTGAGCGCGCTATCGATGTATCGTGAATCGTCATAGATGACGTCATGACATGCGCCATCTTGCGATAACGCCGACCATGCCTTTTACTAATAAACTATCATCGGAAAGCGGCCTAAAAGAGATACACGGTCCGCTTTCCGAATGAGAACGTAATCGCTCATAGCGCTGACATCAATAATTTGCGTTCCGATTTAGATATCATGATTATGACAGCTGAGGGCTGTCAACAATTCGGAACGCTCGTGAACGCTCTCACGATGCTCGCTCAATGTCAAAACTTGTATATCATATTTCTTTGTGTTTAAACTATAACTTTTTTCTTTTTCGTTACGCCACGCCACGCCACGGTAGCCAGAAGCACAATTTTGAAAATACCACGTTTTAAAGTTATGATGCGACTCAAAACAAAACAGCACAACTGTCATTTTTGTAAGCGCTCATGGTGATATTAGTAAAAGGCATGGTCGGCGTTATCGCAAGATGGCGCATGTCATGACGTCATCTATGACGATTCACGATATATCGTTAACGCGCTCACGCTTTTCGGTACGGGTGTTAGCACGCTCAATTCGATTACAGCGTTGCTCGGAATGCAGCCTTAGTATTTACTGCTTGTGCTATATGGTATAAAGATAGAATAGAATGTAATATTTTTATTTGCATCAACATGGTTTAATAATGGTCCAAATATTAGGGATATGATCTACAAACGAATTCCCGGCTTCTTGCATGGAATAATTCGTTTGTAGATCATGTACTATGTTGATCAAATAAAAATATTATATTTTATTCTAGGTCTCTGTTTATTCTATGGTAATTTAAAAAAAATACACGCGCGGGAAAATAAAATTTTGTCAGTGTCAAAAATTTATAGGTACTAATGACTAATAAATTTTATCGTAACTTTTCTTGTTGTAACTCGTCAACTTTTACTAGTATACAATGGCTTCTATTGATATTGAAAAGGATCCAGACCCTAAGGAAATAACTATTTCATGTCCCATTTGTAATAAAGATTTTAAGAAAACCGTGATAGAAGAACATGCTAATAAATGTTTATTTCTGAATACATCGGAACAAAGTAAATTGAAACAAAATAAAGTAGACCAACCGAATTACAAAAGAAGTAGTTCACACTTTAACAATACATCTTTACATGACAAACGTGCACGAATAAGCACAAGCCCAAGTTCTGTTATTAGTATGGTGAGTAAGATGAGTAAATTTAAACAACCGGATCGGTATTTGGTATAAAATATTCAAGAAATTTTATTTTTTCCGTAGAAACCACAATTGCCCGAACCTAGCTTAAAAACCCAAATAAAGGAAGTCAAAAGTATACCTCTGGCTGAACGCATGAGACCCCTACATCTGGAAGATATTGTTGGGCAGACGCAAGCATTTGGCCCTGGGTCAATGTTAAGGTCTTCAATAGAAAAGAATATAATACCCAACATGATTCTTTGGGGACCACCTGGTTGTGGGAAGGTATTCTTGAACTTTGTTACCTACTGTTAAATATAATCATCTTTAGAGCATTTTACCAACTATGTTAAATTTGGTCTCAGTCTAATTGGATGCAGCTGAAGGGAGATTGGCAAGTTATACAAAATATACTTTTTTAAATCATGGGATTCATGAGTCATCATGAATCCCATGATTTAAAAAAAAATTCTATGCTGCTCTGTCAAGAGCAGCATAGAAATCTTGTGTGTACAATAATGATTCAATCTGGCAACTGATATAATATCCAAAAAATTGTATTTCAGACATCATTGGCTAATGTAATAGCTAATATTTGTAAAGAACAAAGTAACATGAGATTTGTCAAGTTATCTGCTACAATGGCTGGAATAAATGATGTTAAAGAAGTGGTCAAAGTTGCCAAAAATGAAACCCAGTTCAAAAGGCATACTGTACTGTTCATGGATGAAATTCATAGGTACCTACTATATGAAATATTTTGTATGATTCTGATGCAATTTTAATTCTAAAAGTCATTCAAAAAACAGGTCTTGTTTTTAAACAAATATGTAATCTGTATTCGCAATTCAAATGCCAAACATGTAAACAAACACGAGTTTTAGGAAAAAAAACTGTAATGCCTACTCATAAGGTTCAGTTTGCGCTACAACTTCATAGTTTTTATGACTTTTTCAAAAGTACTAGTCTAAAATCAACTTTATTTACACTAACATAAAGTTGATTTTTGTGTAAGTGGGAAATTCGTCTTTGTTTACATGTTTGGCAAATAAATTGCAAACGCAAATTAGCTTCCTTGAAACTTACGTGCAAAAATTTACGCATGATGACAAAACAACATAACATGAACAAATTATTATGTGGACTCAATTTCATTGTAGTATCCTAACATTTTAGGTTCAATAAACTACAGCAGGACACCTTTTTACCCCATGTAGAAAATGGTACAATCATTCTTGTTGGTGCTACTACTGAGAATCCTTCATTCAGTTTAAATAATGCACTGCTGAGCCGATGTCGGGTGGTTGTTATGGAAAAATTAAGTGCAGATGAAATATTAATAATTTTAAAGCACGCTATTAAAAAGAGTGGAAAGGCAATTATCAGAAACAACATAGAAGACTCTGAAGAATCATTAGAAACTGATCTTCCGGAGTAAGTTCCATAAACAACTACATATTTTCTATTTTAATTTGATGGTGAATTGTTAAGCAATGACAACTGATGTGGTATATGGCACTCAAAACAATTGACATCCAGCTTTGTATTGCTATTTTATTTGGGTTGGTGCAGTACATATGTTTTTCCCTTGCATCTCATCAGCCATCATCGTAGTGTTCACTTCCTTTCACTCTTATCGTCTTTCACTCACACAATCCAAATCAATAATCATATTTTAATAAACAGCAAGTAAGTATAAACTACTTTTTTTTAAAGATGCATTGTAGAAGAAGCATCACTGCAGTGGCTAGCAGAAGTGTGTGATGGAGATGCAAGGGTTGCGCTCGGAGCCCTGGAACTGGCACTTGCGGCAAGAGCCCCTGGGATTGCTCTGCTGAACACAGGGCCAGCAATAATTAGTCTTGAAGATATAAAAGACGGTATAAAGGTGTGGGTTTTTTTTTTTTGTTGCTGTTATGCTCCCATGCCAAAATGGTAATGGTATGGTATGACTTTGTCTGTCTATCACAGGCCATAGCTGCCTATTTCAGGAACAATTACTACTATCGACTTGAAAATCTTATGCAGGGTGGCCCAGATAGTGACGTCATTAATAAAAACGAGGAAAGGACCCGCTTTAAAAAAATCTATCTTTATTTTACATGGCTTTATCACATTTTTTTTTTGCAATTTTCATTGTTATGGCATATTCTTTCAGACATAAACTAATCATCATCCTAATCAATATTCTAGTTTGCCACATTTCTTATTTCCACACAGTAATATTGCCAAATTAATCAAAACAGCGAAATATTTGAAATCTATTGGCGACGACGTTCGGACGTTGTCCACTTTCAGAATAAACGCTCTTGCCTCTTAAAACTCGAACGTAAATTGGAGGAATTTACGTTCGGGTGATACGAGGTATCTATTTTTTGAATGACGTCACTATTCACATTGTTTTTTTTTTTTTACTATTTTTTTAAATATGAAATGCTGTTCGTTGGTAAGCACAACACTTCAGAAACGGCAGGACCGATATGGTAATATTTTATTATACAGGTATTACATATATAAAATGTCCGAGTAGTTCGAATCAGGTTGTTACGAAAAGAAAGCAAGGAAAGAAGCTTCATCAAAGGTTATAGATACATTTTGAATAATTGATAACAGAATTAAATATGTAACACATATAAATGTGTTTTTCAATGTGTTAACCCAAAACAATTACAAAAGTGTAACCGTAATAAATCTGTAACAGATATAAAAGTGTTAACAGTGTTAATAAGTGTAACAGGTAAACGCGGCGTTGCCAAATTTACTATGTACTTATTTATGGTTCAACTTCCCACGCGTGCTTGATATTGCGGACGCACGCGCACGAGCCCGCACGGCGGTCGAGCACGGATAGCCAGGCACCGCGCACCAAGGGCCTTCCCACGGTGCGCGATATTGCGGACGCACGCGGATTCAGGTCTCTGCACGAGACCGAGCGAGACACCGACGAAGTCATCGACCGAACGGTTTTTTCGGCTCGCTTCGAAATATTTCGAATGGTATTGTTCGCTCGTCCGACAATAGCTCTCGGGCACAATACGTCATTGTAAACTTTTTTTCACTGCACGCCGCTCACATCTCTTCTCGTCTCCTCTGCGCGCCGTCGTCGCCAGCTTGCGAGGCACAGCTCAATCTCAGCGAGGCACAGCTCACATCTCCGCTTCGATCGCACCATACAAATATGACATACAGGGCTCAGTGGTATCCACTGAAGCTGAGTGCAGACGAGATGTCTGCATAATCTCCTCTCGTCTCGTCTTCGCTTTGGTGGAGTCCTTATGATGAAAAATTTCCTTAAAAATACCATTCGCTCCCCTTTCCTCCGAAGTCAGCAAAGCGAAACATAGTTAATACGATGTCTTTATCATTTTTAGAAATAGAAATCAGTAAAAATAATTTTCCTGCCAAGGTACGGAACACTACGTGCGCGAGTCCGAATGGATCTTTGCCGATTTATAAAACTAAATTGAGTGAGTTTACTATTACAGAGATCGCACATGATTTATGATCGAAAAGGTGAGGAGCACTATAATACCGTGTCGGCGATCCACAAGTCAATTCGAGCAAGTGACGATAACGCCGCTCTGTACTGGACCACGCGAGTATTGCACGGTGGCGAGGATCCTTTGTATATAGCACGACGCCTGGTGCGAACAGCTTGTGAAGATATAGGTAACTCACTTTTTGATTTGTCCATGGTATAGTTTGTCCACTGTGAAATGACGCGCCCCACTACCACATTACCGTGTGCGTAAAATGCGATAGTGGTGCGCGTCATTTCAGAGTGGACAAGCTATAACACAAAATTGGTAGGTTAATAGTTAGTCCTAGTTATAGTTTGTCCATAAAAGGGCCCTGCCATGGTCTAATAAAACAAGGTCTGGCATTCCGGGACTAACACATGCTTACGTCACTATCCAGTTGCCACTTTATTACTACAAAACACGATTAAGGAAAGTATTTCAGCCACCATTCTGTTAAAAAATATGTACAAAGGTTTTAAATTGTCGTTTCGTGTCTAATCAAACGAAACAATTCAATTTAAACATAAACCAAAGTAATTGTTAATTAAAACCTCATTGTTTTATCGGATTCGCACAGGTAATAATAGTAGTTGGGGAGTTAGAATTACAAACTTCTGGTAACACAGATGTGATGACGTAGACTTGTGTTACCCACGTGACCACTGTGTTTCGGAATGCTATACCTGGCGAAGTATATTATTATACCATGGGCCTGCAATGTTTAATTATAATAGGCCTGAATAACAGCTATACGGGCTGTTGTTGACGGTCGCACAATTATATTCTCTGTGTATATGCCGACTGATTCGCCGGACAACTTACCAAGACAGAGGTTCTAGGTGAAATAAGTGCAATAGTGGCTAGTGAGGATGTTGAGAATTTATTTATTTTAGGTGATTTTAATGCTCACCCTCATGAATTATTCTTTAACGAACTGAAACATTTTTGCTCGGATCAGTCTTGGTCTTGTGCCAACTTAGAAAAATTGGGCTCACAGGATAATACCTATACCTTTGTTAGTGACGCTCATGGGTGCAGACGATGGCTGGACCATTGTGTAGTGTCATTGTCGGCCTGGCAAACCGTTGTCGAAGTACGAGTTATAGAGGATATTTTCATGTCTGATCACTTACCCTTGCTTGTGAAATGTGATATTAGTGTTGTAAGACCAAGCAACTGGAGGCGTAGCTCAGTTGTTTGGGGCGTGAGAGATGAATCTGAAGTCAACGCCTATAATGAATTTTGTCACAATGGGCTTCGCGACATCTATTTTCCCAGTGAGTTCGCGGAATGTGGTCGTGGGTATTGTGCCTGGATAACCACAAAATTATATTGGATAAATTGTATGAAGACCTGGTGCGAATCCTAAGTGACGCCGCTGTTAGGTCCAGCGGGAAGCGTGGCAATAAACAAAACAAAAGCAGTCACGTAAGTGGGTGGAATAAACATGTTCGTGAAGCTCATCGGGCGGCCAGGCTTAAGTTCAAATTGTGGGTAGCATGCAAACGGCTTACTGCTGGCATCATTTGTGATGAAATGCGTGAATCACGTAAAGTTTTCAAAAACCGTTTGAAGTGGTGCCAAAACAATCAGGAACAACTTAGAATGGACATTCTGGCTAAGCACAGATCGGCTAAAGATTTTAAAAAATTCTGGAAGGCTACTGGAAAGCAGGATATTAGGCCTGGCCCGGCGAGTGTGGATGGAAAAAGCGAACCGGTGCATGATGCAAATATGTTCAGAGAGCATTTTAAGGTGCGCTCCCCGCTGGGCCCTTCAACGTCGTCTACTATCTTGGAGGCCGAATGTGAAGGGGATGAGTCTTCTGTGCTTTTTACAGCTGGTCAGGTGAGAGTTGTTTTAAGGAAAATGACAGGCGGTAAATCCCCCGGTCATGATGGGCTTAGTGTTAAGCACTTGCGGCACGCGGGAGTTCACCTGCCGAGAGTCTTGTCCATGTTCTTCACAATGTGTATGAATCACTCTTATTTACCACACGATTTAACGAAAACCGTAGTGCCCATTGTGAAGAACAGGACTGGTGATATCTCGGATAAGGGGAACTACCGCCCCATATCTCTAGCAACTGCGATTGCTAAGGTGCTGGACGGTTTGCTTGAGTCCAGCTTGGATAAATATATAAAACTACACGACGCTCAGTTCTGGTTTCGGCCCGGGCTATTCACTGAAAGCGCAATCCTGAGTCTCAAGCATACTGTCCAGTGCACGTAGGACACTGAACGTAGGACGCCGGTGTATGCCTGTTTCCTTGACCTCTCCAAGGCTTTTGATCTCGTGTCGTACGATGTGCTTTGGAGAAAGTTGAGAGACAGGGGTGTACCAGTGACTGTGCTCAACATGCTAAAATATTAGTATGGAACTCAAACCAATTTTTTAAGGTGGGCCAATACACTCTCTGAAGCGTACAGGTTGGAGAGCGGAGTGAGGCAGGGAGAATTTTTTTTTTTAAAATTATAAATTTTAAATTTTCCTGACGTCTCCCAAGCTCTTCAACCTGTACGTAAATGACCTCATCGACGAGCTCAGTAGCAAGCGCATCGCTTGCTCCATAGATGGCGTGTGTATTAATAACATAAGTTACGCGGACGATATGGTGCTGCTGAGCCCGACGGCGGTGGGTCTCAGAGAGTTGTTAAATGTGTGTGAGGCCTATGCCGATGTACATGGCCTTTTGTACAATGCACAGAAGAGTGAATACATGGTCTTTAGGGCCGCCGGTGGATGTCCTGATAATTTTCACAAAATTACCCTAAATGGCTTGAGCGTAAATCGTGTCAGGAAGTTTAAGTATCTGGGACATTTCCTTACCGACGGCCTTGAGGACAATGTAGACATTGAGAGGGAGCGTAGGGCTCTAGCGGTCAGAGGTAACATGCTGTCTCGCAGATTCTCCCGTTGCTCTGAACCAGTAAAGATCACTCTTTTTAAGGCATATTGCCAGAGCTTTTACACTGGAAGTCTGTGGGTCCGCCACACCAAAAGATCGCTGGATGCCCAGTATAATAATATCTTCAGGATGATGTTGGGGCTGCCACGCTTTTGTAGTGCATCGGCGATGTTCGCGCTGACGGCTTTCATGCTATCATTCGAAAGAGGACGGTATCCCTGAATGCGTGGCAGCCGCAAAGAAATTTTGAAGACAGTTGCCAATAAGATCTCATCCCCGCTTTGGAGGTCCCTTGTTAAATCAGTCATCTGAATTACTTTGACTGATTCTTGATTCTTTCATGTTATTATTTATGATTTTATAATTAATTTCTGGATTTTAATTGACATTAATTTTAATATTGTACATGATTTTAAGGATTTTAATTAATTTTTAGATGGACTTAGGTATTAATTTATTTATTTTATTTAAGCATTTATTTTACAATTTGATTTTATGCACTTATTTCAGTTATTTATTTTAGTTATAATAATATTATTGTGGCTTGTATTTTAATCTGTTTTTTTTTTTTCCCTTTATTTCTATTTGCAATCGGTCGTCAGACCATAAGGGAATTCGTTCCATGTCAAATGGCGTTGTGGTGGAGCAGCCAGTGCTGCGCCTCCCACTTATAGAATGTGGTTCCTCTTTAGACTTTTTACCACCGCTGTCGGGTTTAACAGTTCCGTAACTAGTGGGTTCGGATGCATTATTAGGCGTGCCTTGTGTTGTTTTTTGTATCGCTCGATTTCAGAGTTTACTGAATGGCATTTATAAATAGTCGTGGATTTCGTCGTTCCTAGCGAACCAAGGTGCATTTGCTATTGATCTCATGTAATCATTAAAATCTTTAATTGATCTCTCTAAGATTTTCTTATTAAACAGGTTTAGCAGACCAGACTGCCGTCGTTGAAGCTGTTGCATGTTTACAAGGTTGTCAGCATATTGGAATGCCGGAATGCGACGTTTTGCTTGCACAATGTGCTGTTAGACTTGCAAGAGCGCCTAAAAGCAGAGAAGTATACAGTGCTATGAAAAGATGTCGAAGATCGCTGGTGGAAGCTAAGGGTCCTCTGCCACCAGTTCCACTCCATTTGCGTAATGCTCCTACGAAGCTTATGAAGCAACTGGGTAAATAATCACTACATATTATAAAACTCCTCCCGCCGCGTCTGTCCGTTTGAACGCGATAAACTTAAAAACTTTCGAACTAATTATCATACGGTTTTACATTAATTAAGGTTTTGTGAAATATGACGATGATTGTTGAAATTGTCGGAAAAAATCATGCCGACTGGGAGCTAACTAGCGTGCGCGTTACGGTAGTAGTACTACGTTTCCATGGGATAATTTCCGACCTCCACAGGGCGAAGCCGCGGGCAAAAGCTAGTGGTGTATAACTATAAAAAGTGACCAAAGTGGAAGCTCTGCTCACTTTGGTAGGGACTTTTTTTCAGAAGAGAATTTCACAGTGGTAGACTTACGGTTTCTGGAACGAAAATTGTAGACAGTTCAAAATTTTACGCAAGTCAAATAATGTGATTGGCTGTTGATAATTCATGCAACTAATCACAGTACGTTATGCGCGCATGATAATTTGTTAGAAAATCTTTCGTTTGATTACCTTATTTTTTTTCACACGGGTGTATTACCTTATTTTTTTCATGAACTGGTATTTTGGGAGCAGTTATTAGACTCTTAACATAATATGCCGTTAATGATGTACCAGGGAAGCCACATGTGCAGAAGGAATGATTGCCAAACTTCCTTGTCTTCAAAGTAGGCTTTAATTTTATAATATGCTTTTTTGATAAGGACACGTTTGATGTGGGTTTTAAACTTCCCATCGCTAAGTTCTGTAACCGACTTTGGCAACTTGTTATAAAAGGCGGATACTGTTTATAAGAAATAACTTGCTTGTTTTAGTTAATCTAAATTTGGGTATCACAATTTCATGTCTACGAGGTGTATTTATATTATGGAAATCGCTTCTTATTTTGAAAAGACCTAAGTTTTTGCGAACATACATAATACTTTCTAGGATATAAAGAGAAGGAAAGAGGAAGAGTCAGTACCTATATCAATTTCTTTGAATTTGTTTCTGAGGGACTTGCGAGGACCCATTTTATACACACATCAACACTGTGTAGGAGTATTTCAAGCAATTTCCTGTACTATGGAGCACACAGTCAAAGGACTATCACAACTTAATTTAAAAAAACCGGCCAAGTGCGTATCGGACCACAGACAATGAAGGGTTCCGTAGTTGGGATGAATTTATCCCAAGAACAAACTTAACATTGTAGTTGAAAAACATGTTCAATGTATGGGAGATCATGTTTTTCAAACCGCAAATTTAAGTTGGTTGGTTATTACTCGTTAACCTGTACAGCCTACATAGCTCTGATGGGGGGGACACATGACTAACAAAAAAAATCTGATAAAAGCATAATATTTTGCAAACGGATCCCTGAATCCAAAAATGGTTTTCATAAACTCACAATATTTTTAAACGACCTTTCTAACGATACCCCACAACATGGGGAAGACGAGAAAAAAAACATCCTCACTTTACGTGTAGGGGAGGTACCCTAAAAAAATAAATTCTTGATTTTATTTTACCACTTTGTCGGCATCATTAATATGTATACATATGCAAAATTACAGCTTTCTAGTACTAACCGTCTCTAAGCTAAGCCACAGACAGACAGACAGACGGACATGGCGAAACTATAAGGGTTCCTTGTTTACTACGGAACCCTAAAAAGGATGTTGTATGGAAAAGAATAGTGGAGGAAATAAGTAATCCAGACATACCAGACGGTGAGTTTAATTAATATTTATTTAAATTTTAATCTAATTTACATTATTTAAATAATTACAAAAGGACTCTCTGACACGATATGCTTCTCTAGTTGCTCGTAAGTTGTCGTATTGTACCGCTCTTAAAGTTTGCTGTTCTTCAATATTGACGGTATTGGCGTTACTAGTTGTCGGAAGACACAGGTAGTCTTTGTAATGACGTCCACTAGTTCTAATTGACATTCAAATGGTGGTACTACATTTCGTGCTCTACTGAGACGATAGTTAAAGGTGTTTTTTTGCTCTGTTATCTAAACATGTACTCCGTGGGTACGGTCTCATAAAGTGTTTTTGTAATGGGAAAGCTTGATCACCTATAAACGCATGGTTTATGATTAGGTAAGTTTAGTTGCCCGTTTTGTATATGTAGCCAAATGCGCTATCTGCAAAAATACCTCCGTCGTTAAATCGTAATAATTAGAACAATTGGATCTAAAGGAGTCACCAGTAGCTTAAAACCTGAAACACATAAATATTTATGACTAAGTTTGACTTGGTGTTTGTTACAGTGAAAACTGCGAAGAATGAGAAGAAAAAAATACGTGATAGTCATCGAGAGTCACTCAAAAGGATGAAAGCCAGTACAAGTGGTCAGGCTGCTTCTCCGACAAATATGCCGAGTTACTCGAATTTCTTTTACCCCACATGAAAAACCGTAAGAGAACCACCAAGTTTAAAAAATAGAAAAGTTATAGGGTACTCATCATCATCCAGCTTCTCGACACTAGCTCAAAACGATAGCTGAGATAATTTGTAATATAACCTTTTGGCATTTACCAATAAAAAATATAAATACTTAAACATTTTTTTAAAATTAAATTGTTTTGCCTCTTGTAACACGATAGTATAACAGAAAATGTTCATCATATAACTCGTAAAATAAAGTTCTAAACTCTCCACTTGTGTGCCGAGATTGAATGTGTTGACAGATCTGGCATGTCTTTTTCCTAAATAATAATAAGTCAGTATTAATCTTCTTTTTCTATGTGTAACGTATTCCTCATCGGAACTTTCTTCATCGATTATATTCATGGCGAGCATCGTCCGTCTAATTGAACTTCGCAACACTGACTGAGCTTTGGCTTAGCTCTTGGTGTGCACGCCGCTTTCTAGCTTAGCTTAGCCTAGCCTGTTTAGTTTAGCTTTGGCATAGCTTAGTTTTCGGTCTGCAACCGGCTTATAATATATGAGTCTCCGAGCTAAGCCGCGGACAGACGGACATAGCGAAACTATAAGGGTTCCTTGTTAACTATGGAACCCTAAAAACTGGGCTAACTCTCCCTGGTCTCCCCTCCAAGTCCGCACTGCGAAATATTGCTGCACTTTTTTTTTTTTCAGAAGACATAAACTGTACATTAGGTATATTATATGTGCGAAATTTCAGCCAACCGCAATTGATTTACGCGGCGCGCCAGTAAAGCTCCCAGTCGGCATGATTTTTCCGACATCTCAACAATCATCGTCATATTTCAGCCTATTTACACAAAACCTTAATGAATTATACACCTAAACCTTCCTCATGAATCACTCCGGCCATTAGTGAAAACCATAGAAATATAAATAACAGGAGAAGTGGCATCATGGGGGCGTGTCTGTGTCCGCGCGTCGTGCTCACAAAGCTCATGCGTAGGCAAATGGCCGTCTCCGCTAACTAGTGCGCTTTCGAACGTGATCGTGATAACATTTAAGAATACCGTGTGGTTCAGTGGTTTCTTGTAAAAATCGAAGCCAAACTAGAAACTTTCTAAATCATAGAAGAATCACTTATCATATATGTCAGCACAAGTATTTTACTATATTAGTGTTGAAAATCATGAAAAACAACAAATCGTAAAATATTTTTTGCCTTTACTACGTTATTTTTTTGTCTTCATATATCACAGCGACTGTACTATTATTGCAGTAAATACTCGTACATTGCTTCTTTACCACTACCTAAGTATGTTGCTAAGTGACTGGACAAGCCATGTAAAAATCACAAAACAGATGCTTGTGCAGATCTACTAACGTAGGCTATCGACAACAATGTCGATTGTCGTATGAATTTATATTACTATTAAAGTTTATTCTTCAATTTGTCAACATTTATAGCCTGATTGGAACACCGATGTGAAATCTTGTTTAATTTTTTTTTAGCTACGTATTGTTTATTTTTATCATCTTAGTTATGTATACTTACTTATCGTTTATTCTTTATAATTTTTTCAGGAACACTTTTAATACTTATAATAATAAATGGGAGAATCGATAACTTTCCGATTGAGTCAATCACTAGCGTATAATTATGTAAAATAAATGGCTTTTGCACAGCACAACGATAGCAATCGATGTTTTCGTGTGAGTTTGACGGTGCATGGTAAATGCACGCTGTGTTTGCTGGGATAAGGTTTATAATTGGTTGTGTAATACGTTCTGATTTATAAATTTAAAGTGTGAGCGCGACTTCGTATTTATTGGGTTTACTGATCTGCATGTGTAGTTGTGGCAAGGTAGAGGGGATCTAGTGGGTTTCAATACATTTTCAACTACCGGGCATATCTCCTTCTTTCTTATATCTATGGAGAAAACCGTATGCAAATCCGTTAGGTAGTTTTTGAGTTTATTGCGTTCAGACAGACAGACGCGAAAAACCGAGCAGTACCTCCCCTACTATAATAATAACCGAAAAAAGGGACCGAAACCGGTATGATCAATACGGATATGTTTTCAGTTACAACATTTACATTTTTTACAGGTATTTTTAAAGCTTACCTTAAATTGAATCCAACCAGTATTAATACCAGTTACCGAAAAAAAAAAAACTATCTTACACGTACCATCGGCATTAGTCAAAGGGGCGTGCATCGCCTGTCTGTGTGTAACCGGTATTAAAACAGTAACCTAAATAGTAACACGATTTTTCTTCTTGGTTACCCAGATAGCGGTAACATGTTTCTTCTTCTTGGTTACACAGATAGTGGTAGAAATGACCAAAATTCTTCTATACCTGTACTGTAATTCATCCGTTTTCGGTCCTGGATAATAACTAATGAATAAACAATATTACTGCTTTTTCAGGTTATGGAAGTGGCTATAATATGTCACATAAAGACCAGTCTGGATTAAGCTATATGCCTGAGGGATTGGAAGATAAGGATTTCTTCCGTGATGATGATGATTAGGTTTTAGTGAATCAAATGTTAATTAAATTAAATCACTGAATTACTAGTGTCAATGTTTTATTTATTTGGGATAATCTCATTACACAATTGTTTGACATGGTAAAAATTTACTATATACAAGACGCACACATAAATGTATGTAATATTATAAATTTACCTAGAACATTGTACCTTTCGTAAGATGAACTGGCGCTTGCCACGATTTCCGATCCTAATTTTATAAAAATAAAATAACATTATTTCTTACTTTACAACATTTGCTACTGCACACATTGTGCACAATTTACATTACATCTGATGCGGCTTTATTTTTCCGGGTTCTCAACTTGTTAATGAATACTTCTAAGAATAATCTAGTGATTATTAGTAAATCATAGGTTGCATTAATTAGGTGGCGCTTCACTGTTTAAAATGTAAACAAAAGAGCCTCATTTTATATACAAATCACTTGAATTGTTAAAACTGTATACACTGCATTCTTCAATAGTTGCTGGAAAACATTAAATAATCATAAATAGAAAATAATGTTCAAAGGAAATCACTGTCTTTGTAAATTTTGATACAATTGTATGAATAATAGATTGTTGTTAGAGGCTGTAATAGTTATTTAGAAGAAAAAAAAAAACTACTTTTAACATCAAAAAGTTCGCAAATCTATACAAGAAATTCTTAAACTCCCTTTTAACACTAGTCTTAGCCTACAACTAATTAATCTAAAGAGAACATTGTAACTAAATTAATAAAATAAATTAGAATCAGACTTCTAATTTGGATCCTAATCTTGGGAGGAACACTATTCCGTTTGGGTCCAAATGTTTTATCATATCAATACTAAATCACTGAATAAAAATTTTACGTCAGAAATCCATAAAATAAATTCCATGCAAACAACATGTAGGAAATGGAACGTTTTCAGATTTAACGAAAATAATAAAATAGTAATAGCTAATGCTAATAATGACCTTAGAAGATATATTCCGGACCGGCCATATCGATCGCCCAACGGAATTTATCACGTTGAGTTTTGTTGTAGATCTTTTCAATTGGTACACCATGTTTTTTGCACCTGAAAAGACAAAATGAACGAAATATTGTGATTATGGTAAGATTTTTTATGAATATGTCCAATTTTATTAAATTGTTCTGCACTTACCAAGCTACTGAGATACGTGGATCAAGATAATTCAGCTTAGAAGTGCCAAGCGAAATTGTTTTATTTTCGTCGCGATCGGTCTCCTGGAGTTCTAGTTTTTTAAGTTGGTCTCTCAGACGTTCTAGTGCTTTCTTTTTCTTATCACAAGCAAGCTTCTCTTTCACAGAACCTCGTTTGGCCGCCTTTGTTGATTCTCGCAAGTCTTCTTCTGCTTCATCAACTTGATCACGTTTGGCTTGAATTTTTTCCTTCAAAGCTTCCATAGATTTTGAATGACCTGGAAATAATGGTTTTATAGAATGGAAGATGTAATGCAGTAAATTGAGAACTTTCGTATGTTGGACATGTCAGCTTAGACAAAGTGCCGCTCAGGGTTTTGTTAAACCTATAAAAAGACAAAAGTAAATTAAATTACCTTTGGGGACAGCACGTTGATGGTTACAAAGGACAGCAACTGCACGGTTTGCACGGTTGTAAGCCAGTATTTTCTCTGGTATGGATGCATCAGCATCAGTAAGCTCATCTAATTGTCTTTGTAGTGTAATAGATGCATTGTATGTACGGAAAACCTTTGCAGTTAGTCCAGGCATTAGATCTTTTAAATGTTCATTTAGAGTTTGGGTATTAAGTCTGTCAAAGAGATCATCACTATCTTTTTTATTCTCCATGAACAACTCGACATTCTTAAATACACGTTTTTCAACTGGCACTTCATTGTAGTATCTGATAGAATCTTTACCAAGAAAATCAAATACAACCACATATTCTTTACCATCTTTTTCTTTGTGCAAAGCAATGTGTTCAACGCGCAATGAGCAGCAACCTACTGTGTCTGCTTGATCATCATCCTTTTCATTACCTGCTCTCAATGCTAGTTTATCAATAAAGTATAGAGCGACTGCACGTTGACGAACACGCATTTCTTTAGCCTTCCAATCATTTTTATAGTTTTCTCTGATTACATCAATACACTTGTGAAGTTTTCTGGCAGTTTCATACTTTTGCCAATCTTTCTCACCTTTTAATTTAGAACTAGGATTTAACATGACATACTTAGCCTGCCCTTGGACATTTTCTGTCCATGAAGCTAACCAAGTAACTGTGTTGTCATGGCGAACTTCTTTCCATTTATGACCCGGGGGCGGTTTAGGTATTTTACCATCTTTAGAGCAATTAATAAGCACATCCTCAGGCATAACACGCCTTTTCAACATGCCCATTTTCGGGTGTTCTCCACGCCCTCTGAATAAACCAGGGGGTTCTATTCTAAAGTTGCCTATTTTCTCTTTATGGCCATCTATGGAACAGAAACCATATTCTTTTTGAATTTCCTCATTCTTAGCTTTAAGTGATGCTTTTTCTTCTTTTGTTCGATTCCTGTTTTTTTCTGAAACGCTTGCGAAATAAGCTTGCATTTCTTTAAAATTACATTTTGAGAGATCCTTTATTTGTTTTGTTTCCTCATGTGTCATTACTTTGCGCCAGTCAGTAAAAAAATTCGTGTTAAATACGGATTTGGTTGTATAATCATGGTCTAACATTCGAGCGTAGAATCCCGCCACTTCTTCAGCGTCCTGAGAAAGTCTCATCTCTTTACCATCATAAAAGAATCTTACATTTTCAGGTAAAGGTTCATAATCTGGCGCAAATACAGGTCCTTTGTGCTCCAAAAATTTCCATTTAGTTCCATCATCCTTCTTTTCTTCCTCCCACCTTAAGAAATAAATTTAATGATAATTTAATTTTTAAGTTAAATATAATTTTGAAAAAGATACTGCCTGCATGTCTAGGTTAGGCACTAAGAATCTTAATAATAAAATAACCTACACACACTTCGGCCTGCGATAACGCACTTTCCTCACAATAACTATAGGTGTAACCCTAAAAACCGATATTACTTCTAAAATTTTTATTGACACATTTCTAAAGAACATCTTCAAGTAACTTAACCTCAAAACTGTAATGTCACATTGTTCTAGGATAGCGCCATCTATTCATTTCCTAGGCAACTAAGCCGAAGAGGTTAGTGTGCTATTTTATGTTAGCATTATGGTGTTTATTGACTTTATTTCCGAATTTCTACTTACCACTTCCAGACTTCTTGTTCATCTTCTTGTTTCTTCTTGCGTTTGTTTGGACTGGGGCCATCATTTGGCTCATGCTTAACTTTGCTTGGTTTTGTTATTGCTGGCTTTGATTTCTTCTTTTTTGGCTTTTCATCTTCTTCTTCGTCCATACCATCGTCGTAAACAGGTTCTGAATTAATATTATTACTGTAGATATATCCAAGTATCATTTTGAAGATAAAAAAAAAAACAAAAATGAATGACAACATGAATAAATTACAAACCTTTTTTGATTTTCTTCTTTTTGGATTTCTTACGCTGAAGTAATGGAATGTCTTCTTCACTCTCACTGGGCGCACGCCGTTTTTTACCAATAGGCTCAGACTGTTTAAAGAAGAATAAGATTAATTTGGTGCTGGTAGTCAATAACTTGAGTATTTCAATGGTAAAAATCAAATGATTACCGATGGTGAATCTTCACCACTTTCGTCTTCAAGTGGGAGTTCTGACAATGGCTCATCCTTAAACTGTGATAGAGAATAATCACATGATGAAGCTGTTGTGTTGAGTCCTCCAAAATCATTGCTTTCATCATTAATTTCTCGCTTGACATCAACTTGATGTATCTATTTTAATTCAATAAAAAATTGTTATAATAAACTGAACTTTGGAAAAAAAACATAATTATTGGTCTCTCAAATTAAATTCCCGTATGTAACCATTTATAATATTTTTTTAGTAATTACCTGCATGGGCTCATCCTTGATGTGAGAATCTTGATAATCTGGTTCAGATTTGATTTTATCATGTTTTTCACTACTGCTTTTCTCTTTGCTTTTACTGGAGCTATAGAAAATAATTTTATACACATTGTAGTTTAGTCAATAACTTGTATTTTATAACCTCTATAATAAAAACATTTGCTCTAAATTTTATGCAAGCTATTATTTTTAACTTAATTGTTATTCTCTACATAGGGAGTAATGCTTTTTGTTTGCAGGTATGTAAATTAAGCTTAACCTTTTGGTAATCAGATAGACATACAGCATCTAAATTTGTGATGAGATATTAAATTGAACTAATTTCTAGAACTATTCATTGCTAGCTGAACATTAACCAAAAGAACTTCAACTCTTCAATGGTGGCATTTGTGGAAGAGACACCACAAATTTGATAATAACATATACATACTGAAATACACAGAACCAGAACAATTTAGACAAAGTTGACATATAAAAATTGACATTACCAATTTTTTAATAATTTGATTTGAACTTTTTTTGGATAACCTTAGAATGAAAATGAAAAAATAATGAGCTTACTAATGGAAAATATAGTATGAGATGAGAGAAATAGAAATTATGCATTAAATTAATGAATACATTATTTGCAACCAACCTGTGTTTATCTTTAGAGCTTGCATGTTTGTCTTTATCACTGCGGTGTTTGTCACTTCTGTGGCGATCTTTTTCACGTTCTTTATCCTTGTCCTTTGACTTGTGATCTTTAGATGAACTCTTGTGATCTCGGTCTTTATCCTTAGACGATGACGAGGATGGTTTTTTATCACTGCCGCTGCTCTTGTGCTTGTCCCTTTCACGGTCACTTCTCTCCTTGTCCCTGTGCTTGTCTCTCTCGCTGCGGTGCTTGTCCTTGTCGCGATCTTTATCCTTGCTGCTATGCTCTCGATCACCGCGCTCTTTATCTTTTTCAGTGCGGTCTTTGTCTTTGTTGGAGGACTTGTGTGAACTGCTGTGATTTTTACTAGATGAGTGCTTGTCTTTATCGCTATAAATTAAAAATAACAAACACCATCAGATCAACAATGCAGAAGGTATGTTAACACGGAACCTTCTGGAAAAACTAACCTGCTGTGTTTGGACGAGCTCTTGTGGTTTCGATCTTTGTCTCGGTGCTTGTCCTTACTTGATGACTTATGACTGGATCTGTGCTTCTCGGAGCCACTGTATCCATTGTGAACACCGTTCACGTGTTCATTTTTATTACCATTTACCTTTCCCTGAGAACAATTTACGACATTTTAGCATTACCAAAATAATTGACAACTAATTGTCAATATGTAGTCAAATATATAAAGCGCTAGGAAACACTATAATTGTGTCGATTTTTATTCTCGAAACTTTCCAAACCGACGCTTAGCTTCGGTTTGTTCGAACACTGTAGTTGACGCCATATTGGGACTTAGAAAATTTTCGCTTCGTGGAGATTTGTGTTCGCCAGTAAACAGCACAATTCAGATTATCGTATCGCATAAATGTAATATTAACTGATAGATATTGAATATACGAATCTATTTAATCACTTACTGATTCACAATCATTGTCGCTAGCGGGATTTTCGACACTCATTTTGCCTACGTATTACCGATCGACGTTAGTACAAAAAGTACGATGTACGATTACATGAGGCCGGTCAAGCGAACGCAAAATTCTAAGTGCTGAGAAGTGACGAATGCGCATGCGCCGTTCCTCCCAAGATTGTTGGTAACTTCAGGTGAATTGGTTCAACGTGCCTAATTGGACGTTGTTCAGACTACTTTGTAGTGTTGCAGCGTTCAAAACAGAATTTTAAACTACGAAAATAAAAATAAAACAATATTTTTGTCTTGCGGGACTAGTGTGGGCTAGAACTTTATCACGAAAGATGTCCCGCAAATTAATTTATTGTATGTGGTGGAAAATATGCGTGGACTGTATTTACGGATTAAAATTCTAGCTTTTCCCGCGGCTTGGCATGCGTAGAGACCAAATATTATTCCACGGGACTTGACGGGATAGAAAGTAGGGATACTTTCTATCCCGGCAATATGGTCCCGTCAAGTCCCACACACTAATAGACTATGACCTGAATCATAGGAATTATTCAGGTCATGGTCTATTCGTGTACCAAACATCCAAGTCCGTTCAGTCAAGCGTAAAAAAGGAACAGACGAAAGTAACTTTCACATTTATGTATGGTATGGATTCCTATTTCATTCAATGGGGACTCCTCATCTCCTCGACCGAGTTGTGAGTCGAGGAGCTTTCGAGGCTACGGATAGGTGTAAAACTGCCTCTTGCTCACTTCAGATCTCGTAGAGTATGAGTTAAGTATACTTAAATCTGTGCTTCAGATGTCGCTAGTCACATGTCCAAGAATTTGATTAGTTGTCAATATCCATACATGTTTTGTAAATCATCGACTTCTTTTACGTCTAATTAATTAATTTATTATGCCCCGTTGCGCAGCGTTTGATTGCAAAAGTACGGGGACCCATGTATTTGCCAAAGATGTTATAAACCGAAAACTGCGGCACTAGCCTGTGGGAGACAGCTCTCCGAAAAAAAACAGGAAACCCGATATTTCGTCGAGAACTCTCGACTATGTGCTATCCTTTTATATACCTAAAGACTTTTATGGGAGAAATTCGTATACAGATGATGCTCCCAAGAGAACTAAGTTTGTTTTCATTAGCTTTTAAATTAATTATAGTAAAGGTGTATGTGTGTTTATATTATCATTTATGATCTGTGCTAGAATTAACATCTCTGAAGTTTTTCAGTTAAGAAGATCATCCTCGAGTTTGTTTTCAACTCCGATCAGGTTATTCCTGTCGTACACCAAGTCAACAAACACAAAATAAATTTTAAAATAGACTAAGGGTAGACATATCTCTTTTCTTTGGCTCGTCTTTTAATAGTGCTACTCTCCAAGACGCATACATATTTAACTAGTTTTCGATAAAGTTGTGATCGACACAAAAGTAAACAAAACAATGGCGGTTTGTTGTCGAGCAACAGTGGTGCCACCCACCTATGACGATCTTTCAGTTTTTAACCCCATTTGATGATGAGTATACTTCGGTATTGTAAGTTAATATAAGTCGCGGGCGCGTCTGTTTTTTTTTCCCCCTTACAACCTGATAGGTACAGACGCCAGCACATCAAGCTACTACAATCTGTCAAATTTATTTAATAGATTTTCAACTTTAGCACTACAGCATAAGGTTCAAGGTTGATTGCGAAAATTTGACAGTTTCGGGTAGCTTGACCTGCTGGCGTCTGTACATAAAGAACTGTAAAATGCAAAAAAAAAAAAAAAAAATCGAGGTCTCGCGCATAACCCGCAGACGACTGCGGGTTTACTTTCGTGGTGCGGACTTTACGACGCAATCGTAATAGGTACTTGACATTCAAAATATTACTATCGTACATGGTACAATCTGTAATGTGCTTGTGCTACCAATTTATAGTATAAAAAGTAATATTACGGTTATGATCATTGTTTGTTTTACTTGATAGAATGTAGTAAACCTTGTTGGCGACAAACAATATCCATAATCAATGTGGATCAGTGCCAATAAGTAAGTCGACAAAAAAAAAACCGTCAGGTAGATTATAAACTGACTTGTGACGTAGCGAGCGGGCACTCCCTAACTTTAATGCGTTTTATCTACACCATTTTTTAATACAAAAAATACGTCTAATATTTTTTTATCATCTGACTGACGCACTAAATAGTTTCAACATCCCTATTCATTTGTCGTTATGATTCATCCCTGCCTGCATCTTCTCTACCCGAAGCTTCGCCCCCCATTTTACAGTCAAGTCTCCATCCTACGGTCTATCAACCTAACGATACTAGAGCGTAGGTAGTCTCGGGTTCGATCACTAGGTCTGGCAAAGGGTTATAGATTTTCTAGCAGCCCTATTACATAGGACTTAAAAATAACTGGCGCAGCAATGTGGTACTGGAGGTACACCTAAGTCTGTCGAACCTTTCAGGCGCAGAGCATACACAGGGTGGCAGGGACATCAACGCGAAGCCGGCTACCATGGATTCAGTACATGATTCTGAAACCCCTTCTTTTTTTTATTTTTTGGGTTGGAAATCATTAAATTAATGACTCCCGCTCTGGGCGGAGCGAGAGGGAGTGTCAGACTTTTACGGACTAAAACCCACCCGTGTTCCTTCCGTTGCTTGTGTGCCGGGGCCGCGATATCCCTTTCAGACAAACCCGCAACCCCATTCTGAACGCCCCTGAGTTGAAATTTTTCGTCGAAAAAAAAATATCTGCTGTTTCATAGAAAAGTGCGGTCCTAACCTACGCGGTCAAAATGTATGGAGCAGCTGTTTTTTTTAAATAACCGACGAAAAATTTCAACGCAGGGGCGGCGTTCAGAATCATGTACTGAATCTATGGTATCAGTTTTCACGTCGATGTCTCTGCCACAATGCTTTCAGGAAATACAATACGGCCGGTATAACTTGGCAGTTCCGAACTTTGGGCAGAAGGCTGCGCAATATCATTTCTTAGGAACTGTATGAGGCGAGTGTGAGTGAGAGAACATGCGCGAAAGTTAGTAGTCATAGTAGTGCCTATTTTCAGACCTGCCAAGTTATATCGTCCTTATTGTACAGGCGCGATGTTATGTTGTAGTAATATATTTATACATAGGTACGCCTGAGGATGCTTTTGTTTTCACACCACCTACCGTACCTACACACATCAACACGGTCTAGGGATATTTTTAAAAAAGCGAATTACTATCAATGTGTTAATTATTTATATGACATGTATATATTTAAAAGATACGTTATTTAATATTCTACCATTTTTTAATAATGGTTAAGGTACTTCGATTAAAATTTCAGGATTTTATGGAAAAAAAATGAAGCATAGACGGAAACCGTATATGAATTAACTTTTAATTTATGAGTAAAAACTGAAAAAAATAGAAAAATCATTTAATTTGTGTTTATAAACTTGAAGTTAGTAGTCTGAGAAAGCGCCCATGATGTTCATAACACATCGGCAACGATTCGGCATGCTCAGAACAAGGTTGTCAATGTCTTGCTGCGGAATATTGTCCCATGTCCTTCTGAGGTGCGCAAAAACTTGATCTTCTGTAGCCAGATTTTCAGGAACTTCCTTCAGAGCTCTTCTTTGCAGCATATCCCACGCATGCTCAATGGGATTTAGATCTGGCGATTGAGCAGGCCAGTCTAAGGCCCTAACATTGTGTGTATGTAACCAAGCTGCTACCGTTCTCGCCGTGTGTGCCCGGGCATTGTCGTGCATGAGCAGGAAATCTTGCCCCATTTGTGTTCTGTGGGGCAAGATTACGGGCCCCAGCACCTGTTGGACGTATCGTTCTGCCATCATATTGCCCCGCACCCAAACGAGATCCGTCCGTCCTCCAAGACGAATTCCTGCCCAAACCATAATTGTTCCTCCTTGGTATGGGTGAACTTCCTGAGGGTTATGAAGACGGCTTCATCGTCCAGGAACTCACCAAACACACGTCCTTCGTGAATCTGGATGGAAGCCGAACCTGGATTAATCCGTGAACAGCACATTGGACCATTGCTCACGGCCCCAGTCCACGTGGTTCCGAACCCATTCTAATCGTCGTCCACGATTGCCTCTCCGCAAAGGTGGGACCCGGAGTGGTCTACGAGAGCGTAGATTGCTTTCATGCAGTCGCCTTCTTACAGTTTGGTCACTCACAAGCACTTGGTGTTCCACTCGCAGCCTTTGGACCAATTGAGTCGCCGTTGCATTTGGTTGAGCTCGCGCAGTAATTTGCAAAAATCGGTCTTGTCTGGGGGTAGTGATGCGACTTGGGCCCCGGTGCCTCTCCGCTACTTCACCTGTGGCACGATAGCGTGTCCACAATCTTGAAATTACATTGTGGTGGGTCCCTATGGCCTCAGCAACATTACGCTGAACAGACCCAGCTTCCAGCATTCCCACAGCTCGTAACATCTCCGCCCTCGTCAAATGTTGGCGTTGCATGGCTACAATACCTCAATTTTAACTTTATCTTTCGTTTAAAAATGAAAAAAAACTGTAACTAAATGTAATTCGTATTGTTTTCTAAATTTCGCACAAATGAAAATACCCTCTCCTACACATCAAGACATTTTTATGCCACCGAAACAAAAGAATTTTCAAAAATTTGAATTTGGAATTAGTCTGAGATAAATTACAAACAAATCGGTGTATAAAAGATTCCAATGCGGCTAGTACTTTTCGAGTTATTTAATTGAGTATGAAATATCCCTAGACCGTGTTGATGTGTGTATATCGTAAGCCTGCGCATGGATTTTGAATTATGATAGTATTTTATTTATTTATTAGGTACAGTTAATTTGCTTATTCCTGTTCCTCGTTCTGGTCTTCTGTTTCTCTTATTACTTTTTGTATAGCAGCTGTTATCAGTTATTGGGTATACCTATTTCAGAATAGATTATTCCTGGTTATATGTCCATCACTTTTAAAACATCGACTGACATACCAAAAATATATGAGTGCATATAAAAGGGCTCTCTTGAGCAATAAAACATAATTTTACAAGCATAGGTATACACGGACGGATTCAATACCAAAATAATATCTAGGTACATAGGATAGTGTGCGTCAGGATGACTGGACCAAAACAGATTTTGGAAAATTGAACAATACAAAGTTTTTGTACCTATTTGGTACCAGACATCAAATAATTGGTACCGGTAGTGCGATAAATTTTCCCTCTTTAGCGAAAGGAGGGAAAATTTATCGCGCTTGTCTTTTCACGGTAACATATTTTTTTTAATGAAATTTCAATACAGAGGTGTTACTTAAGTCTTAACTCGCCAAACTTTTACGTTTGATGGCGAGAGGTGAAAGTGAAACAGAAAGTGGCAAGCACGAGGCAGTTTTAGAATTAATTAAATCATTCTTCATAATCGTAAACAAGTTACAGAAATCAAAATTTTGTTGTGTCAGACAACAAAATTTCTTTAATTGGAATTGACTGTTTTTAATGACAGTAATTCATGTTTTTATTTAATTAATAATTTTACATTGAAATGTAATTTTGATGAATATTATCACGGTTTATGCACCATCTCTTCCTACCAATTTCTAACTACGCCACGATATGCGGCTGAACATGTTAGAACTTTTCTGTATCCCATTATTATCCTGCATGCAATGTATTATGTACACCATGTTTAAACAAATAAAATTTACTTACTTACTTACACGACAGAATGGCTAGACCAAGTCGGTTTCACCTTGTTGTAGGTATTGTTCTCAAGTGATAAGTTCAAATTGAGAATAAAGTTTCTATAAACCTAATAAACCAAAAAGTTACACCCAGAACAAGTTTTCCATATATTTTATTGTTATACTTATCGTACTTGTTTTGTTGAAACACAATCGCGCGTGTACAGAGTGTTTCCATAAAACTTCTTTCAGGTATAATTTATTTTTGGCTTATCGAAAAAATCTAAGAAAAACACATGTTGAGGTACCAATTAGGTACTTAATTTTAACGAAAACGAACTAGTTATAACGCCTACGACAAGGTGAACCTGACTTGGTCCAGCCATTCTGGAGTCAGAATGGCTGACCACTTTCTTCGTAATAGTTTTCCTTCTTTAGCGAGTTACCAATTATTTGATATCTGGTACCAAATAGGTATAAAACTTGGTATTGCTCAATCTTCCAAAATCTGTCTTGGTCCTGTCATCCTGACGCACACCATAGGATAATACGGAATACCAGACATAGGTAAATAAGTTCTGGATACTTATATTCAAGAACTTATTGGTCATTTGGTGCAGAATTTATTATGGAAATAGCTGCTACCCGCGGCTTCGCCCGCGTAAACCCTAACACTTTTTCTAAAATATAGGTAGCCTAAGTTACTTCTTTTAACATCAGGTATCTACCAGTGAAAGTCCCGTCAAAATCTGTCCAGCCCTTTCGGAGATAGCTGGAATAAATGGACAGAAAGACAGACAAAAATATAATTACCTAGGTTTTATGCATATTTTATTATAAGAACTTTTTACAAAAAATAAAAACCGACTTCCAAGTTATTTTTCACTTTGTAGTGTTTTTTTTGGAAGTTGGTTGTTACTTTTTTTTTGTAAAAAGTTTTTATTACTAAATGCATAAAAGTATATGCGGTACTTATGTAATTGTAAAGTTTTTATTTTTTCACTTTTTAGTTGTTGTACCTACCCCACACAAATTCAAATACCTGTTATGTAAATAACAGTGACAGAAAGTTATATCATATCATCCACCTATTATACTAAGAAAAATACGTTTTAGTAAATACGTAGTAGCTTACTCAATAACTATCCAAGCAAAGTTAATAAAATTTATATGGGTCCAACTTGGGAGTAGGTTTAACCTTACCTTACCTTTCAGAAAAAAAAAAAAAATTATTTTCAAAATCGGTCCACAACAGACGGAGAAATCGGCGGACATACATTAAAAAAAACCATACTTGTGCGATGAAAATATAGCCTCTTCTTTTTGGAAGTCGGATAACAACCTGTTATTTTTTTTGACATTACAAACAGGCAGTTTTTATTTTATTGTATGTAATATGTGGCGGACAAGTAATCACCTGATTTCCTAAAGCTAAAACTTTTTGTAAATTTATAAGGAAAATCGTTCTGGTTATTGTTTATTCAGACTTATAATTTTGTTCTATGAAAGTTGAAAAATATTATCTAATAAGTGGCCGCCAGAATTGATGCAAATGTGTGCTCGTTTTAGAGCTTTTGCATTACTGTTCTCAGTAGGTACCTACTTCTGGCAATTTATTCGCCACTTCTTCTACGATGTTTTTTTTCTTGTCAAAAAACAAATATCCTCACTTTACGTGTAGGGAAGGCTTGCTTACCCTTTTTTTTCATGATATTATTTTACCATTTTGTCGGCGTGATTTACATACCTATTTACTATTTACCGGTTTACGTTTCTTTATGGCCTTTTCAAACAGCATTGCCACTATCATAATAAACATAACTCCGGTGAAACTCTTACTACGCTTTTTTATGCAGTTTTGGCTTTCATTGTTATTTTCTAGGGCTATTTAAAAAATATAACATATATTTTTACACCATTCATTTTAAATCATTTGCGTTAATTAATAACACTATAAACTTAGTACTAGCACAAAACTTATATATAATATAGAAATAATAAGGTGCACCTTGGCACCTTTCGGATACAGAAACCTAAAAACAATTAAGTAATTCAATGGGGTTTACGAAATGCTATAGTCTCTGTCACTATCAGGCCTGCGCCTAGTTTCAGGCCGGAGCCTGAAACTTGAAATAACATCCCTGTACATATCTATGAAACTTAAAATTATTCCTCAGTATTGACTGAGGAATAATTTCAAGTTTCATAGGCATATCCTTTCATAGTGGTTTTGGATTCGTATAAAAAGGGTTAATAGGCTTTTGCTGATTGCATAGAGTACCAAGTTTGGTTCTAAATGTCCTTGTCCATTAAATTTTTATTTAGAAGTTCTAATAAAGAATAGGATGGAAAAATATTCAATTATGTATCTAATTTTTGTTTGTTGATTGACTTTCTTCTTTTGGCTTTGAATATACAGGCTTTCCATTTGAATCCCAGGTGCTTTTCAGTTTTCTAAAGGCAAAAGCCATGTATACAGCTAAAAAAAAAAGGGAATATAATATTAACATGTTGTAACAAAGTATACATATAAAAAAAAAGTAAAAAGAAAAAACGAAAAAAAAAAAAAAAAAAAAATTATACGTATAGTTATTAAATTAATTTTAACAATTGAATACTTACTGGCCACTTCCCATTCACATGAACTCATTGTGCCAACTCTATCTCGCTCAGTCTTGTTATCCTTGCTCTCCCAAAATTGTTTAGCATGTTCATACTCTGCTACATCAGCAATAAGCTCTTTCCCCGGAGGTGGAGGATAACTTTCAAAGCATACAATTCTTTGCAATAGTTGTCTGTACTTCTCGGAGTGATCTTTGAAGAAGTCTGCAAATCTTGCTTTGTATACTAACTCCAAACCAAAGTCAGAAGCAAGCTTAGTAAATAATTTAAAATTCACTAAAAATTCAGGACAATCTACAACTCCCTCTAGATGAAAATCATACTTTCCACCAAAGAGTGGATAGCCTTTCTCAACATCAAACAGTAATTTAATGTTATAAATTCTATTTCCAAATGAGCCATCAGGTGATTTTTGTCCTCGCGACACAATTTCATAAGCATCAGGAATAGTTCCAAAAAAATAGCCACCTGGTTTTAAGCACTCAGATATGTTGGTAAGCATCCGCTTTGCCTGAGGTAAGCTTTCAAAGCTATAATGCAAGCCAAATTGGCAGCTTACAATGTCGAAACTGATAGAGGGGTCTCTATATTTATCTCTCAGTGTGTCTTTAGAGCAATCTGCTGCAATGAATTCAGCAGAAAACAGTCGACCACCGCGTGAACGAGAATGAAGATCGTCATATCTTGTCTGACACTGCTGCACTGATACCTCAGCAATATCAGCAAAAACAACATGCTCTACTCTAGCCTTTTGCCATTTACTTAAATCGCCACCTTTACCACAGCATATATCCAGTATTCTCAAGGATCTACCATAATCCTTTTCTCGAATTTTATCCGTGTACTCTTGTATCAGTACACTTTTGACCCAATTATTAAAATTTCTGAGGTAATATATGGGCGAATTGAATCTTTCCTTCAAGCCTTTCTCTTCTAAGTGGTTATAGTGTGCTGCCACCACAGAACTGTGTTCTTCAGTAGCAGCTTTCTTTTTTACGGGACCATTGCTATCGTCATCTTGATCATTAGTCTGTTCTTCGTCAACTTTAGGATCACCGTTCTTTTCTTCTGAATTATGGGTAGTACAGGACATGTTCTCTGATTTATTTGGTTACTTGTGAATGTTAAATGATCATTACTTTTTTAATTAGCGTGATTTACTTTATTCTTATATTATAAGAGAAGTTAACTCGTAAAAAACGTGAATTCTCGAATCCAAATAAAAAAATACACGGATTTATTCACGTCATGACGTCACTTCACGCTGACCAACTGACCACAGATTATGTAGCTAGTTAGCTACAACCACAGAGTACTTTAAACTTATTGGCTACAACGCCAACAGACGCACAGAGCCTTAGAGTAATAACTAACACAGAGCCTATGAATCTATGAATGAAGTGACGGCAGTTTTTATTCTGTTTTTTATTCTTTTAAGGCGAAAGCGTCAAGGTAGCCCGCGAAATTAAAATTTTCTTACGTTTTTTGCAATTTGCAGGTCAGTATCATGTTTTAAGTTGATCTAAATATGATTTGCGGCCGTATCAAATGTTTATTTATAGAATTATAATCTTATAAATGATCAATACAACTCTCTAAGTTCATTTGCATTGAATGATTATTTCATGAAATCATGACATTTGACGATTGTGCTTACATATGGAGTTGTATTGCTGATTGCAATGATTTTATTTATGTAAAGCCATATTTGATAGGGTCGCATTTTAATCAACATAAAACCTCACACTGACCTGAAAAATGTAAAAAACTAAAGAAATATGAATTTCGCGGGCTACCTTAGCGCATTTAATCACATTTACCTACCTTAGGGCGTAAGCGCCAGGGTAGCCCGCCAAATTCTTTTGATTTTTTAAATTTGTAGGTCAGGTTAAAATATGTTGATCAACATATGGTTAGCGACCGTAATAAATATGTATTTACAGAATTATATTCATTAAAATCACCAATACAACTCCCTAAGTATTCTTTTTTAACTTAAATAGTAGTTTATAGAGGATAATGATTATGGAATATTCAGCAAAAATACTAGTAAGTAATAATCGTTTATTAGAATAACTAAAATCCACGTCCGTGACGTCCACACACTTTTGACATCGCTTTCGCTAGCGACAAATCGGCTGTCGAAATCTGTATGTAGATGTAAGGTTTAGAGATCATCAATTCACTAGCGAACCGCCAACTAGCGCCTGCTTGTTTATGTCGCAGATGGATTCGAATCCGCTGTTTTATAAAACAGCTAGTTGTTTTAACAGCTTGATTGCCATTGCGCTGTGTATACACTTATGAATTACATTTTTAAATATTAATGTAATAATAAAAACATTAAAATATAGTAACCCCCGGTGGGTTACTAAGTATATTTTAATGTTTTATCGGGAACAGTATAATTATTACCAACGCAGTTTCTAGGAAAATAATAGATTTAAATACTTAAGTTAAAATGTCTGAAATTTAAAGGTAGTATAAATGTTACCGATTAATTTCATAATTTCATAATCATATCAGCTGTAGGACGTCTACTGCTGGACAGGCATCCCCCATAGATTCCCAGTTTCAATATTTTTTCCCGGTTGCAACATGTCAAACCGTCCGCTCGCAGGTGGTTCTGTACAGTTTGCATAGTGACGTTGTGTGCTGCTGCTGTTATGCTGGTCTTAGCAAATGGATCTGATGTATGGGTGGCAACAATCTCACGGTGCTGTGCCGAGGCGAATCATTTGTGTAAGCTAGTAGTGGTGTCGGTCCAGGCAGGCGACGATTTATTTCGCCTGTCTCAGCGTGACGATGCCGATGCACCTACAGACAAACGGTTTTTCTAAAAAAAAAAAAAGTGAAAATATTAGACCTAAACATAGATACTCCCAAATTATAAATGAGGAAATAAAAATTACACAATAAGTATAAATACAATGCAGAGAACATAATATTTTTATATATTCATATAAACACACTTATACCTATGTACATATAATAGTTTATTTAAATTATGTACCTAATACATATATCATACCAATAAAAATAATAATATGTAATATGTATTTATGTAATATAATTATGACACCTATTATTTACTTTATTCATTAATGCACATATACATTTTTATTTTTTATAATATTAATAGATATTAATAGAAATATTAAGGAATATTTATATACATTATTTAGAATATCCTTTGTTTAATTTCCATACATGCAATTTACATTTTTAAATATTTTAGGAAAAAAAAAGGATTTATAAATTGTTACTTACCTATTTTATTACTATCTCCTATTCATTTACAAAAAAAAAAAAAAATATTTTGAATATTTAATTACAAAATACAGATAAAAAAACTATTATTTCTACAAGGGGGTACCTACTGTGTAAAACGATAAAGGTAATTATTATATATTGATTTACTTAGTGAGTGGCTATGCAGTTAATAAATAAATACTCCGGTGTCATTTCCTATTATTTTCAACTATTCATAACAACAATTCGTTACGAGTAAATGAGACAACCTTATTGAAATTACTGGGTCACGGTGACATAATAAATTAATACATTATTTTAAATAATAATTTTACTTAGGTACCGATATCATTAGACGTCTCTGAAATCGCATTTCACAAAACGGAAATGCTTGCTAATGCAAAACAATAATCTGAACTTTTTGGAATAGTGTTAAATGATGCATGGTCTAAGTTAATCAATATAAAGGCTTGTGCAGACCAGTGCGACTTGTCGCGCGACGCGACACCGGTTATTGTTATACTGTGAAGTTTTCTTAGAAATTGTATTGTTCGTGTCGCGTCGAGCGACAAATCGCGCTGGTCTGCACAAGCCTTAACACAATCACAATCTTCGTAACAGAGCAAAAGAAAGATTACAGGTGTAGTTGCTAATGCAGACTGACTCTCATACCTACATAGTTCACAATAGGGATGATGCCTGGTTAAAAAAAAAAGAAATTATAATTAGTCCGTCAGTCAGATAATAAAAAAAATATTAGACACGTTTTTTTTTTATTTATCATATTAATAAGGGAGTGGGGGTCACTACATCACAAGTAAGTAGGTATAAAATCTACATACTCGTGACGTCATGGCACATTTTAACTCAATGTATCGCCGTAATCTTTAGATTACGTAAAAAAAGGAAAAATACGTGTCCAATATTTTTTTTATTATCTGACTGACGGACTAATTATAATTTCTTTTTTTTTTAACCAGGCATCATCCCTATTGTGAACTATGTAGGTATGAGAGTCCAAGACGTAATATATTTTTAAAGTAGTTAACTTCTAAACCGGCAAATAATTTTAAGTAGGGGAGAAACTTGTGGATAATTCTCAAACCGGTCAGAATAGCGCTTTCAGTTAGTACGAGTATATTATAAATTACAAAATCTCAAAAATAATAATTTAGTATACTCGTGGCTCGAACTCAAATCATTTGTCACTGTAGGTTGCAATAATTATTTTACCTGTTGTGCCACGAGAGCAACTAATTCTGATTATGCGAAATCATGTTATATCATTTAGAAGAAGTTAGCGCACTCACTCTACGAATGCGATGTGTGCGTGGCTGTCATTGTGAGCAGTACGTACAGTAGCGATGTAGTATTGTAGTGTGCGTGACTGGTTACTTAACTCCTTTGGAGGCTGTACATAAATGGGGTGGATTTTTGAGACAGGGTAGAGGGCATAGCTAGCAGGAAACTGTTCATAGGAGAATCCTTAACTTTTAGAGTACTTGGTAACTGCATTCACGGATTTTGGAATTGAAATAGTAAGTACCTGTAGGTACTCTGTACGGTCTGCTCGCGTTTTATTTTTATGATGCCAATCGATGCAATTTCGTATAGGGATTAAGAGCGTTTATACAGAAAAGTGGGCTACGTCGCAAATGGCTGTCAAATATTTCGCAGTTGTGATTAATTGACAATATTACTGTATGGAAATATGGCTAACTAGTGAACTAAAATATTGATGATGAAATGTAATTTAATATCATAACATTAGTACATATTTAGTTTTAGATGTAAAAAAAGTATTTGAAAACTTTCCAAAAGCCTTTTTTACACCTAAAACTACTGTTGTTACTAAGTACATCAAATTCCGAGTTATAATTGCAATTCATTATTAATAGTCTAGTTTGCTAGTTAGCCATATTTATTATTTCCATACAGTAATATTGTAAATTTTTGACAGCCTATTTGCGTCTTGTTTTTTTTTAATTTTTTGCAGTTTATTTGAATAAAAGAGCGATATGGACTACCTAGTAGAACAATTTCCTTGAAGGTTTCATAGAAATTGTTCTAATAGAGACGTGTCGCGTCTGTCTGCAGCCTTTATTAAGTGGTGTTCTTTGTGTCGCCAACAAAAATATAATAAAATATGGAGCAAAGTTGTTCAACTATAACCGGAATAGTCATAGTAGTAGGTAGTCTAGGTAGGATAAGTTGTTGATTGTGACTATAACTTAATCAAATTTTCAACGCGAGAGCTCGCGAACTTCTTTTCTCCAGCGAGTAGTGTCATCTAAAATTAAATTAGAGGTACCTGGATCACGATGACCTCTCTCCTTGTTTTGCTTGTGTTATCTAGGATTTATTTCATACTTTCGGGTTACTAGAACCAGCAGCGGCCCTAGCACTTGATCAGAGTAGAGCGGGATTGTCTTTCGGCCCTCTTTGATCGACGCTTTCACTTCACGATAATTCTACTTCGGTTTCATGATAAATAAATAATAATACCCAAGTTCATAAATCTACTTTTGTTGCAAATATCAACACTTATTGAATTTAAATTAAAGCTCCAATTACTAACTATACTTCTATTTACTGCTACATAATTAAATTAGTATTTGGTTTTAATTTCAATCAGTCACTAAATAGCAAAAAATGTGAAAAATAACTAGTCGGTGTCTTTACTTTTGAATTTTCGTTTTTTGCCACCGGCTTCCGAAATTAAAGTTATTTTTCACTTTGTAGTGTAAGTATTTATTTGGGAAGTCAGTTGTTTTTTTTGTTGGAAAAAGTTTATATTTTCCCTTTTTTTTGTGGTACTTACCCCACGCGTATTTGTTTGTTGCAACTATGATACTGAGTTTATAACTTCATCCAAGTAGGCTAAGTGGGAAAAATATACATGTATTATTGAAGTTAACTCAAAAACTACCTGAGCAAAGTTAATAATATTTATATGGGATCACCTCTGAAGTATGACCAACCAAAAAAAAAAAAATACAAAAATAAAAACATACACTCGAATTGAGAACCTCCTCCTTTTTTAAGTCAGTTAATAATGCTCCTGCGTTTCTCAAAAGTTGCTAAGTATGAAAATTTTATTTTGCGTTGAAAATAGTTTTTCGCCATTTTGGCATTTTGGCGCCCCGTACCGTACCGTACATCTGGCGCCTAGAGCGACCGCTCCACTCGCTCTACCCTAGGGTCGGCGCTGATTAGAACTATGTGTGAGGTAGCTATTAGGCTTCTAGTGCTACCCACTAGGTAGGTACATGGTTTGCCGACATGCATGAAGTTATGTAGGATTAAAAATAATTGAAAAAATACCCGACTTCAACTAAAAAGTTCAAATCAAGATCACTTTTCAAGTTGTCTGGTGCAGTTGGTGGCAGTTATTTTAGTTCAATCTCAGATTTGATGCCACCAACTGCATCAGACTGCTTACCTGTGTATCTTCTCAAGTCTTATACAATGCTGTTAGGGATTTCTAACAATTATATGATGAAACATGAGTTTATCATGACTTCATGAATGGTCACTTAGCCAAGGGGCTTGTGGCTAAATGATAACAGCCGCATGGGTAGATCGAAAGTTAAGCTACACTTGCCACGGTCGGTTCGTGGATGGGTGACCATCCATTACATATCGAGCCGTCGTGCCTCGGAAAGCACGTTACGCCGTTGGTTCCGGCTGTCACTCGTGGAGGTTTGACAGTCGTTACGGGTCTTCAGAAGCCCGAAAGTCTGACAACCAGTCTTACCAAGGGGTATCGTATTACCCAGTAACTGGGTTGTGGAGGTCAGATAGGGAGTCGCTCCATGTAAAATACTGGTACTCAGCTGCATCCGGTTAGACTGGAAGCCGAACCTAACATAGCTGGGAAAAGGCTAGGCAGATTGATTCAGATTATAATAAAGCAAAACAATTAATAAGTTTCACGATATGGGTATATTTGCCGCGCGGAGCGACCCGCGCCGAATTTTTATTATGATAATGCTTTCATTTATTGCAAATAATTCAATTAATCAGATTTCCCCTGACACAAATAGTCCGGGTAAAATCCGGCCACTATTTGTGTGTTATTCAAAAACCTCTCTAGACGCTCCCGGCACAAATCCAAACTAGGACAAATCCGGGGAAACCCGGACGGATGGGAGCCCTAGGTATACCTAACCTGCTTAGCTAGGCTCATCAATTTTATATGATCTGTAATTGTGACAGAGCGAACAGCCCCTTTACCTACTGATTATTAAAATCTCTGTGATCAGTTGATCAAGCTGAAGAAGCTACATAATTTTGTTAGCCTCTGTTTAAATAACAGACATCGATAGGTACGATACGAAACGCATACATACTCGTACGTATTGGTTATAATATCGTGGTGATTACCTACACATGAAAACGGCTGGCTATGCAGGCGATAGTGAGACAGGGCAGGTCCGGAGGAGCCAGCCCGAGGGGAGGCGCGAGCGGCAGCGGGGGCGCGGGGGCGCTGTGCCGTTACGTGGTGCGCGCGCGACGGCAGCGGTGCCACGACGCGGACGTGCTTCACTCAGTTCGTGCGCGAAAGTCGTTACCTGCGTCACACGATAGCACTTGCCCACACGCGAACACTATTTCTACAGCACGCCAAAGCAAAACGAATCAATTCATCGGCCAAGAGTATCGTTGTTTGAATTTTAGTGATCTAGTGCACAGGACCTACAGGCACTTAATGCATTGTTACAACCTTGTGAAGTAGTGAGAAAGCGCGTGACGTCAGAGACACCGGCCACCGCGATCATATGTTAGACGCGGATGCAGTGATGGAATGTGGCGTGTTGTTATGGTGACGTGCGATGGTGCAGTGTCTTGGATTACCTGGATTCTAGCCGCAACGCCGCCACAGCGCGGTTCCTCCACGGGAACCATGCGTAGAAAAAGATGAGCCAGGATGCTGAGAGCTTGGTAATATCATTTTTTAAGTTCCACATAACACTACTAACACAGGCACTAAGTGCCAAGTTTCATCGAGCCACTTCTACAAGAGCGAATAGTGCGATGAGCTATCTCACGAGCACTCACGACTACTGACAAATGCTATTAGATCACTATTGAGAAAACTGCAGAGGCGATTTCAGTTTGGCTATTTATAATGATGATAAATATAGACAGTAAACGTTGCTTAATAAGTGTGTATTTACTTGAACTGGCGACATTCAAGGCTGGCTACATACATTCTGCTTAGTCAATGGATTATTTGTTATTGTACCTAGATGCAATATTTGCTAAAAATGCTGTGATAATGACGTAGACAGATGTTTTCCTGTTAAAAACAAAAATAGTATTGGTGTGTAGTGTACGAGTATGTACACTACAGGAAAACTGGTACCCATAGCTACACCAACTATAAACATTATCCAGTAGAACAAAAATTACGGCCTCTTTTAATGGCTACTATTCGAACAGTTAGTGGTTAAATCTTAGCAGTCTGCATGGTCGATAGTTCGATACGCTCATTGGAAATATTATTTGGTTGGGCGATGATTCAGTGCGTCGTGGGTGCTATTTCACGCCCACAGACTTGTAGAGATCAACATAGAACCCATATCTGGTCTCGACTTATAGACTCAACGGCTATTGACTTTTTTTGCTGTCCGTGGCAAAATTTGCAGGCAACTCACAAAATTCAGTAATAAAATATCATCAAATTATATAAGGTAGTTAGTTACCTATGTAGTTACCTATGTATATTACCCGTCGTCATCATAGTAGCCTGCTATAGCCTTGGATGTAGGTGTTTGGGCTCCTTGAAAAGCTTCAATTAATTGACTTGACTTTTATAAGACATGTACATGAAGTCATACATTCTCAATTGCATAAAAAGTACGGCACAGATGTTGATTGCGATATTTGTTTTGTTATTCTAGCAATAACGCAAAATGTTGAAAGTGTTCGTGGGACTGGTG
This sequence comes from Agrochola macilenta, assembly GCA_916701695.1. Classification (NCBI taxonomy): domain Eukaryota; kingdom Metazoa; phylum Arthropoda; class Insecta; order Lepidoptera; family Noctuidae; genus Agrochola; species Agrochola macilenta. The sequence continues at coordinate 7,672,237 of OU753559.1, read as the reverse complement.
GTAGTGGCTTGCCACACGCGCGCTTGCTCCAGTTTCTGCACCATTGTTAACTTTCAGATTTCCTTCTTTTCTATGATAAATAGAGTAGTGTGGAAGGAGAAACGAGAATTTGACATCGACTTCGATTATCATAATGACGATAGACTCTCTTTTGGCCAGTATCACATCCAATAAAATTGATGTAAAGGTAAGATACGATGGACGGTAATAAAAGAAGAAGCTACCTGTTCACTCAGCTGACTTAAAGGTTGCCGGTAGCGCTATCGGGAAGCAAATACTCTTGTGAACTCCAAAAGAATTCCAGTGTCAGAACGCAAATATGTATTGGTGTAATGTCCACCTATAACGGTGGGGCATCGCTGTATGTCTAGTTGTCCGACTGTGAAAAGGCCATGTTTGGTCTCCAAATTATCCAATTCCTACGTACACTTTCCGAAATACATCATTTGAAACAACGACAGATTTGCAACTCTGCGACGATGAGTTTCGCCATCAATTCATTACTGTTAATCAGCATCTTTAAGAAAATATTTCTTAATAACAGCGTGAGATGGATCAAGTGCCACTAAGTTAGTAGCAACGTTACAATTATCCAATTTTTACGTACACTTTCCGAAATACATCATTTACAACAACGACATATTTACAACTCTGCGACGATGAGTTTCGCCATCAATTAATTGCTGTTAATCAGCATCTTTTAGAAAGTATTCCTTAATAACAGCGTGAGATGGATCAAGTACCACTAAGTTGGTAGCAACGTTATTTGGTTCATCTAAGACTTCCATAACTTGACTTTAACTCTAATTCTCCTTTGAATTGGGTAACAACGCATCCTTCCGCCATGATTAGTCCTCCCTAAAGAAAATGCTATACTACACTAGAAGTATTTTTTTGGAATAGAATTCCTACTTTTAAGTGAAATCGAAAATCACTAAATATCAGTCAGTATGCTAGGTACTGACGAATAGTGAAATTCATTCAATTCATTTACGTTAAAAAGGTCTTGAGTTAAAATATCTCTCTCCCATTTAACATTTTCATGCTAATATGATAAGATAGTTGTTTTATAATTTGGATAGTTGACGTCGGTGCGCGAACGTTCGACAATCGCATTTTTCTGTAGAAAGTGAAACGGCCGGAGCCCGGACCTTCGACTAACACTTTCACGTTACATTGCGTTCCATAGAACTTTAAGTAACAGCTCGCGTAATTATCAGTTTTTTTGTTTATTAACGACTTATTACCCAACAGAAACTGTATTAGTTAGGTACCCGAGGTACACACGCATTTTTTAAACATGCTTAAAAATCATAAATAATAAAAAAAAAAATATACCTAGTATTTTCTGTAACTACTTAGGTCTCCACTCCTCAAGAATGTAACGACACGACGTCATTAACAATAAGTCAATGGAAAAGTGTGCAACAAAACAAAGTCTGTTTAGTATCGCGCGTTGAGATCTTTTACACACCAAGCGATGATGATGTAACGTTTCGTCTCTTCGTGTCTATTCTGCTGCTATATTAATCGGTATCGTCTTCATTAATTTCATTTAATGTAGATTGTATCGAATAGAATCAACTTTTCATGCACTGACTATGTTTGTTTGCTGTTTATGCAGCAAGTAATAAGGCGCTGTTGACATAGGAGTACTACAGATTGCTTCAACCAAAAAGCTATTTTAGAAAACTGTGAATAAATCAATAAATTATAACTTTAAATTAAATTAAAACGAAAACGCGAAACCGTATACGTGTGTTAAATTAACGGTACGCTGTAGATTGTATCGAATAGAATCAACTAGTTGTATTTTGTTTTTTTTTGTACCATTCTACAAAACAAAACTTTATAAGGTATTTTTCATAGCGTCAGCTAACCTGTTGTGTAGTCGGGTGATGTAAAATCTTCTTCTCCTGAATAGCAAGCGTACTCAGCCTTAGCTTATAATGTTCCCACTGGTGTGACTCAAGGCTTAGTGTGGGTTAGCGGATGATACCGAATTTTTGGTTCTAGGACATGCATGTTGCCTCACGATGACCTAACTCGATGAAAAATCTCGTAAGTTGGGGCTGGTACCACGGATTTCATCCCAAAATCCTAATTACCACATTAATATCATACTTGTCATATAAGAAAAAATAGTTATTTACAATACTATAGGTATTATAATTAAGAAAGCAATAGATCTGGGATAATAGAAAAATAATGAACTATAGACAAATAATTTAGGCAACTAGGCTATCTATAACACATAAATATGTTTGTGATTATGTAATATTTCAGCAAATCTGGGCACAATAGCTATTGTTCAATATGCATTAAATATTTATATAAATAGTCCGTCAGTACGATTATCTATAGGCGGTGCAGTGTCACACAGTTTTATTGGTTTCTACAATTTTGCTCATTCACCAAATTGGTAAACAGTTTTGAACAAAACCACTGAGCTAATATTTACACACACACAGACGGACATACGGAGAGGCACACCTAGAAGGTCCTCTAGGGCGACATCCATATGGATTTTCGTACGAAAAAAGGAATCAATTGTAATGAACCGTAAAAGGTGTCGCACTCGTGTGTGATAGTAAAGAAAGAGAAGAAAGGGAGAGAAGAGTTTAATGTAGATCTGAATCTACCTGACCTTTTCCCAACTATATTGGGGTCGGCTTCCAGTCTAACCGGATGCAGCTGAATACCAGTATTTTACATGGAGCGACTGCCTATCTGACCTCCACAACCCAGTAACTGGGTAATACGATACCCCTTGGTATGACTGGTTGTCAGACTTTCGGGCTTCTGACGACCCGCAACGACTGTCAAAGGTCCACGAATGACAGCCGGGACCAACGGCTCAACGTGCTTTCCGAGGCACGGAGGAGTCTCGGTATGTAATGATGGTCACCCATCCACAGACCAACCCCGGCAAACTTAAACTGATGGATCGACCCGTGCGGCAGTTATTACTTAGTCACGAGCTCCTCCCCCCAATTTAATGTAGATGCAATGCCTTATATGGCATGCTCTTTGGCTCGCTGTGTGATCCTCATTTTGTACCGTTTTGTTAGTCTGTGTTTCGATTCAGTAAGTCATCTGAGGAAAAAGTTATACAAGTCTTGGACCCTCAATGAGTTTTTTTCATCAGGCCTCTAGCCTACATTTTAAATTTCTTATAGTACTTTGTCAAGGATGTCGATTGCAGACGCTGCAGCCCATCCTAGCTGAATGTGTTAAGTTATATTTGTTAAAGATACCTACTGGTATTGATGCAAATGCAATCAATCAATCTGCCTAGCCTTTTCCCAACTATGTTGGGGTCGGCTTCCAGTCTAACCGGATGCAGCTGAATACCAGTATTTTACATGGAGCGACTGCCTATCTGACCTCCACAACCCAGTAACTGGGTAATACGATACCCCTTGGTAAGACTGGTGTCAGACTTTCGGGCTTCTGACGACTCGTAACGACTGTCAAAGATCCACGAATGACAGCCGGGACCAACGGCTTAACGTGCTTTCCGAGGCACGGAGGATTCTCGGTATGTAAAGATGGTCACCCATCCACTGACCAACCCCGGCAAGCGTAGCTTAACCTGATGGATGGACCAGTGCGGCTGTTGTTACTTAGCCACGAGCAAATGCAATGCAATGTTGATTATTTTGCTGATTCTTTGGAATACCCTGTGGGTTCATTTTAAGGGTTCCCTAACTCAAAAGGAAAAAACGGAATCCTTATAATGTTACTTCGTCGTCATCTGTCTATTAAGACCTTTTAGTTCTTCCCAGGAACTCGTAGAGGTACCAAGTGGAATTGATATCAAATAAGTAGATCTACGGCTGTAAAACAATCAAGTTTCTAATTCAACGAAATAAAATATAATTTAAGTAAAAACCTTTTTAAAAACAAGCTTTTATTGAACTAAAAAGTACCAAATAAAACTTACGTAAATATGTTTACGTAAGTTTTATTTCGTTTTGTAAAGACAAATCCAATGATTCCAAACGCATTTACACAAGTCATGGTGTGAAGCCAACCGAGTTGCACTATCTAAGTCATACTATACTTTAGAACGGCCTATCATAATTGAATGCGTATACCAAATATCGTGCCTGTGCTGTTGACCGCTGAAGAGATCACACGTATGCAGCCAATCCTGGGTCAGCAGACAAGTCATTGTGTATGAATGCTTATATAAAATTTACTACCTGTGCTGTTGACCATTTAGGAGTTCCCTCGTTTGGAGCCATCCCTTGGTGCAGCAGCCAGGTCATGGTGGACTTTAGAACGAACTATTATAATTAAATGCGTATATTAAATTTATTGTCTGAAATGTTGACTGCTGAGGGATTCCCTCTTCTGGAGCCTAACCTGGGTGCAGCAGCCAGATCATGGTGAACTTTAGAACGGGCTATCATAATTGAATGCGTATATAAAATTTTGTGTCTGTGCTATTGACCGCTGAGAAGTTCCGTCTTCGGGAACCAATCCTGGGTGCAGCAGCCAGATCATGGTGGACTTTAGAACAGAAATTAATTGCGTATATTAAATTTCTTGTCTATACTATTGACTGTTGAGGAGTTCCTTCTTCTGGAGCCAACCCTGGGTGCAGCAGCCAGATCATGGTGAACGGGCTATCATAATTAAATGCGTATATAAAATGTTGTGTCTGTGCTGTTGACCGCTGAGAACTTTCGTCGTCTGGAGCCAATCCTAGATGCTGCAGCCAGGTCATGGTAGACTTTAGAACGGACAATCATAATTACATGCGGATATTAAATTTCGTACGAGTATCTGTAACGTTGACCTCCTCCTGTTGAGTTCCTTCGTCTGGAGTCAATCCTGGGTGTCCTGGGTGTGGGAATCAAGTCATGCATCATAATTAAATGCATTATTAAATCTTCACAACTGAACCGAGATGTAAAATTTCAAAGTGAACTGGTTTTAATTCAGCTTGCAAGATTTGACCAATACATACTAACTAACTTACACGGCAAGTTAAATAAAAGCTTCTAAAAATACGGCCATTTATGCCGCATATTTTGTCTCTGGCAAATAAATCAAAACCTGTAAAAACTGATACATGATTTGAAAGTTGTCAATAAATCAGTAATCAGACAAAAAATTGTGCTAGTTATAAAAATTACATCATTTGTTGCCATATCTAGGGGCCTAGGAACATTAATTGTTCAGCTGTTTTGGAGCTACACGGTAGCTATTACATGAATTAGCAAATTATTGCTATAATTTATTTATTGATTAATCTTTAATTCAGGCACATTACCGAAAGGAGATGGATAACGCACCCATACAAGTTTGGCCCAGCATGGACATAAATAAAACAATATATATCATGAAGAAACATTTGTATTTAATAGTCCTGTTTATATTTTATTACTCTAGAACTCAGTGGTGACGAGATATCAGACCTTTTAATTGAAAATTCTGGTATGACATTTTGACGTTTAAATACAGTAGGTATGTACATTATCCTGAAGGCCCAGTGGTTAAAGCCTCGCTTCTAATGCACGAGGTTGTGGGTTCAAATCCGGGCAAGTACCAATGTGACTTTTCTCAATTTATATGTACTTTCTGAGTATATCATTACTGACATTGGTTATGGAAAAACATCGCGAGGAAACCTGGACTTATAGTTAATATAAGTCTGAAATTGCCAACCTGTTTTGAGCAAGTGTGGTAATCAATGCTTGTGCCTGTATAAGAAGAGGCCTAAGCCCTGCAGTGGGAAAATAATAGGCTGGTATTATTATTATTATTTACTTTTAATCATATCACCTACACCAATCGTGTGCTCCTCGCATACAGTGAATTTCCGCGATTTCCACCATGTGAAGGGCCTGCTTATGTGCCGCAGTGGACTTTTTAGCTGAATGATGATGATGACTATTATTTTAAAGAAAATGCGTTCGTTTGTTAGAACGATGGCAGCGTCGCGAGCTCTGGCCAACCCCCTCCTGAAATCACAAAGATTATTGAGAATTAAACATTGTTGAGGACAAATTCATTCAGATACAACATCATGAATGTGTCTATTACGTTCAGGATTACGTGTCAGTGTATGAAAACGAACACGCAGCAGGGATCTTCCACAGTTTACACACACATGATGATGGCCAACACTAGGAATTGGTGTTCTACTTGTACCAGACTGTGATAATGTCTGCCAAGCCAGTAACCAGCAAGAATGGCACACATGATCGGATACAGTGACCTAAAATAAAACACCTACATAAGTATTAACAAATAGGCACCATAATAAGAAGTGCTGAAAATGTTAAAACTCACCAATCGCGGAGTAATCCACTCACTGTCTTATAACAGATTGGATTTCATCCGAATCCCACGAATGGCTAAGGAGCCATTATTAACTGTGGTATAGCAACGCTTCGCATAAGGATGCGAAGCGTTGCTATACCACAGTTAATGCGGCGCCGATTCTCCATTAGAAATAGGGCAAAGTCAGTTGTCCAAAGTGCGAGTAAGCAAAGTAAATCGAATTATCGAAATGAGTAGATGCAAAGTCCGTGATGCAAAGCGGGTCGGTCGGGAGAGCAGTAACAACAGGTATCCAGAAACAAATCCAAAGATCGTCGTAAAACACCACAAGGAAACATTCATGCGGGCCACAAGACACACGATTGACTTTAATTGTCTATTCTATTCTATTCTATTCTTTAATATGGCAAGCAAAGCCGATGTCGACTATTCTGCCAATGTCTAAAGTGAGTTGGAAAAGCAAGTGTGTATTGAGATAAAATAAAATTAACAAGACTTAAATTGTCATGTCATTATTGAAAGACATGATGTCTTGACTTTTTAATGACAATCGACGTAATCAAAATAAAACAAACAATTAATGAATACTCTTTTAAATTGATATTTTTCCACCATGTTATGCGGACAAATGAAAGCCATGATGGAAATTTAAATATTCTAAGCTTCAAAAAAAATATTATTAAGTCTTTGTCCGTGCTGGGCCAGACTTTATCCATGTCCTTTGGTTAGTATTACTTAAACTACGAGTATGTTAGTATAATTGACTAAAACACAAACATAAACAAACAACAATACAATTTAAGGAATTAAATACCTATTATTTCTACCTATCAACTTCTGGAGACACCTGGCAACAATATTTTTTTTTTTAAATAACCGACGAAAAATTTAAACGCAGGGGGTTTCAGAATCATGTACTGAATCCATGGTAGCCGGCTTCGCGTCGATGTCCCTGCCACCCTGTATATGCATTGCCCACGAGTGTCCCATTGGGTGGCCTTCAGTCTTACTAGCAATGGCAATAGGGATGATAATAAAATAATTAAAAAATTAAAATAATTTTTTTAGTCCGTCTTTCTGGTTATATAAAATTAAAATATTGGACACGTATTTTTTCTTTTTTTACGTAATCTAAAGATTACGGCGATACATTGAGGTAAAATGTGCCATGACGTCACGAGTATGTAGATTTTATGCATACTAGTGATGTAGCGACCCCCACTCCCCAACCTAAAATGCGTTTTATCTAAGTATTTTTTTAATTAATATGATTTATAAAGCAAAAAATACGGGTCTAATATTTTTTTATTATCTGACTGACGGACTAATTAGAATTTCATTTTTTTTACCTAGGCATCATCCCTATTCGGAAAACTTTTGATTTTGGCATTTCCACCCATGAGTGCCCATGACTTGGAAATGCTGGAATCGAAAGTTTTCACACACAGACAAATTAAAGTTACTCTAAATCATCAAAATTAATATTTAATTAAAACTACGCACCTGCTAGATGTGAATTATTTGCTGGTTTACCTACTTGTTATGGTGCTGAAATCATGTACATGTTGTCTGCGGTCGAATATTACAATAATATTATATATATGCTTTAATGACGTAGCTCTTAGCGACGTCATGATTGTGCCGTGTCGGAAAACCCGAGAGAATCCTGCACATGCGTGGTTTCCTTGTCGCGTCAGTCCTCGGTGTATGGTGTCGTGCGATAGAACTGGTCGGCCGTCGCCGGCTCAGACGACGCGCGCCCCGCGTCGAGTGCGGAAGGCCATTACTTGTCAACGTTCGATGCCTTTACTTTACATTCAGTGACACCAAACACTTCCGAAAAATCTCGATTCATAGTTTTAGTGAAGTGTCTCTTAGTAAACACAAAAGTTTTAAACCATCACTTTGTTTATAAGTCTTGTGTGTTAAAGATTTATGTGATTGTGAACAGTGAGATAACATTTTTGTCTTTTTATACGTGTTTTGAGTTCGAGTGTAATTTGCATGGTAATTACTTGCTATACCAATTAGCTCGTTAACGGGTATGTAGTTAATGCCAAGACTTAAGAGGCCCTGGTTTATTAAAAAAAAAAAAAACACCCTGAAGTGGATGTTTTGTGTCAACTGTAAACTTGTTTCATCAGCTGAGAGTTTCGCACAAACAACATGTATTACTCAATGTTACCATAACTCCTGAGAAGGTACAAAGATGTTCACTAGTCTGGGTGTGACTAACAAAGATTCATGTGTGTTATAACTTCGTTATGAGAAGCTACTAAGGTTAATGACACTTTTTGCGCGTATTTTTGTCTTAATGTATTCGTTAATTACTATGTAGTTATGTTTATTATTTAATAAAAGTGTATTCTTTAGTTATAATTATACAGTCAGCTAGAAAACTATACTTAAAACCCAGTTTTATAGCTTGACTTGTAGACTTTGAGTTAAATGTAGAGCAGGTAGCTACAAAAGGGGAAAAACGGAATTGATTTTGTCGGTTGAATTATGCACTTGTTTATTTAGTTTAAAATATATTAATAGTATCGACGGCATCAATCTCGGGCCCAAAATAACAAGAAGTTAAAATCAAGTTTTCAAACATATGAACTATTCCGTCGTGGTGTACGTTATTTTAAATGCAAATGCTAAATACTATTGAATAATTTGGTCCATAACTTAATCATTTCTATAAAGAAAAAACTTATTTAATCATATCTAAATAAAGGAGTAACTAACGTAGAAACGGAGACAGCCGCTAGTAAAGTATACAAGTGAAAGACTAAACGCATTGAAGTAGGAACAAAAAGCAAGTGTCTAGTTGTTTTGTTTAACGTAATTCTGCCATTCACTGATAATAAGCTAGCCTACTGCCTAGATAATGAGTATGACTATGACTTATGAACACAAAGCCACACATAAGGCGCAAACGCAAAAACTCGCGATTCATATGAGCAGATTTATGAGTAAGGGACGTATGGAAGCCCAGGTAGGATTTTAAAAACCTTTTCGGTTCTTTGAACGTGTGCACCTGACGACCGTTGTCGGGCACCTGTCGTTTTCACTCGGAATCGGTATTCTTGCCGTATTCACAAGCGTTAAGGGCGAAATTTCGGGGCATAAATAATTATGGAGCGAAACACCTGGCGAAGGCACGGCCTGTGCTCAGTGGTCGTTTAAAAAGTTTTATAAATTATGCTTTAATGTTGGATACTTAACTTTTGAAGAATAAATTGGTTACTACTCCATAAGCTTTTTGATTAAAAGTATAAATCAAGTCAAAAAACAAAACACAAACCAATCTTTTCATTAATTTGGTCTGGAATGCCATCTTCAGTATATTGTATTCATTCGATTGTTGACTTTACTTATTAATATCCATTAGTTAAGTCGGCTCTATCTTTGATAAACACAAATATTTTTAGAAAACGTAATCACTAGCTAAGCAGCAATTAATGCTTGTTTACGAGCGATATATCTCAAAATACACTTGCACTGACCCAGTAAGGAGTTCTGTAGAATTCCTCAGAAAACATTCCACCGCGGGCCACTAGTTCTGTTGCAATTTATTGCATTTTTACGCATGTTGAAATCACTATTTAGGTTAAAAGGAAAATTAATCTTTTGAAGTAGGTACTTAGGCTATTGTTCGCATTACTATCGAGGATAGGTAATGCGCAAGATTCAGTCCTAGTACGCACCTACTAAACAAGAACTTAACCCGATGTACTGTATCCGGTTTTTTTAAGCATGCCAAAGTAGCTGCGTTGTTATTGTGCAACATGTGATATCCATAGTAAAAAGACGTTAATGTACCTAGTCCTCGTCGGCGGCCGCTCCCTTCCTCAATTATCCAATTTCCTCGTCAGATATCGACCTACTCTACAGACATGTATTCTACGGCTTAGCTGCTCAACTTGCAATGCCGTAGTTATTCAGAACAAAACGTGTTTTTGCAATAAAAAATTAAAAAAAACTTGGGTGCTTTAGAGCCGCGTAGCGCAGCAAGTATGCTACGTTTTCGCACCTTTTGCAATTGTCACAAAAACGTTTGGGAAATAAAATGATTTAAAAACGAGTTCAAAATAGGTACCTAATCATTTCGATCAGTTGGTCGATAACTGTAGCCTCTCTTATTGCTCTTCAATCGTTTTTCAAATCATTTTCTTGGAAGCGTCCAAGCTAACAGAAATCAATTTTGTTGTGATTGAACCCAAACTAAAATGGTTACGTCCACGCGTCTACGCAAGGCCTACGCGGTGTCTAGTCCGGGCCTACGTAGGGCCTACGAAACTGTGCGAATGTAAACACATTTACATGGATGGCTTATTAAATTAAATTAATGTTCCCAGGATAATTCACTGAAATGAAAGTCGGATGGCCTTATACAATTTCTATTTATGGAACGTTGATTCTTGGAAATTGAATGGTTCCTGTGAAAAACCGATAATCAAAGCTTCGCGGGATTCATTTAAAAGAGAATTTTGTTTTTCTTCGCTTTTGAAGGTTTTTGAACTCCATTGTCGGGTTATTTAGTATGTAGTATTCGTTTTTACAGTTGCAATCAAATAATATCACAAGGAGAAGCATGTTTTATATCTTTGAACAAATGTATGGTACCGTTAACAGTCTTTATACAAGTCAATCGATTGTCATTTGTTATTGTAAAATAAATCGCAGTTTTGATAAACTTATAATTATTAATATTAAAATAATTTATTACGCGTAATAATTTAGTCAAAATTAAACTAGGGTCCATAACTCCATTATATAATTTCATAATTTGAGAGTAGAGTAGAACAGTGTTAAATCCTGTGGTCAGTGTGCAAAGGAGGTAAGGCAAAATAATCGCATTGAAGCTACATTTACGGTTAACAAACATTTTAGTAACTCGCAAATACTCGCAATGCAACATATTAAATATTATGAAACGCTATTTCAGACATATCAATCTTTACGTTGACTTTTAAAGTTTTGAATGAATCTTGTATTATTGTAATTTACGGTAACAGCGTGTAACTAAGTAGGTAGTTAATTGAATATAAGTAAACAAATAGTAATACGTTAGTAGCAGTGAATACGAATGTCTGTCACAACATGTCACCGGTAGATGGCATCGCGGGTGTGACAATGAGGATGTCTATATCTGTCTCCGAGGAGCGTTCATATCGCACCTTTCCCTACTAATCTTACAATAACAGCTAATTTCAACCGTTTAATGTGTTGTTCTCAGTTTTGTATAGCTTTCAGAGAACATGAATCATTCCAACGCACAAAGAACTGATACACACAACGTTATTGCAGAGTTTATATTTTTGTTACTTCTTGTATGTAACGGGTACAATTTGTTTATCCCCGCTTGAAAAGGGATTTTATGTTAATCATCCAATGACAATATACAATGACACATGTTGGTGATAACAACTCGTCGTCTGGCAGAATGCGTTTGGTTTATACCTATTATCAAATGAAGGACAGCTTGTTACTTGGGCGACCTTATCTTCCGACCTAGACCTTGATACTTCGTCTCGTTCATCTAATCTAAAACAGTTACAATCAATTTATTTTTAGCTACAGAATGTAATTGCTGGGTGCGACAGTTTTCATTTATCTCTGTAAACATTGATGACTACAGTTGACATCTTATCTTGGCATTAATTACATAACCGTTTAGTTGAATGGGTTTTAATGGATAAATCCTGTGTTTTCTATAGCACTATCTCTTTGTGTTAGGCACCGCTGCAGCACAAACTGGCGGAGTAGTGTGACGGAGGCGCGATGAGTGATATCATAGATGACGACAGTATTTCGGTGGAGCAAGTGGAGGTCGGTTGAGATGCTGGTGCGAGGGTGCGTGGGGGCCGAGCTGCGACACTCGCTGGCCGAGCGCACCAAGGCGCTGGCGGCGCAATGCCACGCGCTGCGCTCGCCGGCGCGCGCTGAGCGAAGCTGTGAGCGCCGTCGGACCAGGCACCGAAAGTCACAAACGCGGTGGTATGTCAAAGTAAGTTAGGTTCAAGGACTTAAATCTGGGACTTGCATTTTGTTTGGGAATCCAATTCCCCAACTCCGCCATGTTCTGTTAGGAACACGCATCATGACTTCATGACATTATACACATAAAGCTTCGTGCAGACTAGCGCGACGCGACACCGGTTATTGTTATACCGTGAAGTTTTCTTAGAAATTGTATTGGTCTGCACGAGCCTTAAATCAACAAATGGTGAACGGTCATGATGAAGAAATATCATATGTCTATGGAATTCCTGAAAATAGAAGAAATTAACTGAAAACACTGAAACTTTAGAGATTTCAACTGCAGATTTTCGTTTGGTGTTATGAAGGATTGATTATTCAGATAAATATTGTAATACCTAAACAATCGAATTCGTAACGAGTATATTACGAGTTCGGTTGAGTTTAGAATATGTGTTATTGAAGTTGGATAAAGTCAAAAAACAAAATGTAAAATTAATGATGCACCGCTGGAGTCAAATTCTAAGAACACGAGTCACTCCTTCTTGATCAGCTTCATCTACACTTTTCGTTTTATTGATAAGTCACAATCACAACGATAAAACCTCAGGATGTATTACACGCCGGATATTGATGTTTGTAACAATCATCTCACTGGATGAATCAATGGTTTCTATGATATTTACATGACAAAATGACGATCTTCAGCCGTTCGTTGACTCATTCATTGTCCATCATAAATATGTAAATGTAATACATACACCGTTTTAATGAAAAAAAACGAATACCTACATTTAAGGCATTTAATACCGTTACATACAAAATAATTTAAATTCTCTGGGCAATAGAAAAGTGCGTATCACATCGTTTTGCAAATAAAGGCAATCTGTAATCTGTCTTCTCTTTTGTTCTCAACCAAAGTTTTGCTATAGCTCCTTCTTCCTCATCACTTCGTCAGCTTTAGATAAGTAAAACCAGTTACTTCCAGGCATCATCTACAATTTAAAAGTGTTTGTAAACTAGCGATAAAAGAAGATGACGAAATAATATGGAGTTAAAGTGAGATATTTTGTAGATATGATGGCCTTATGCAACGTACCTACAATGTTGTAAAATATTTAAAGATTTGTCAATTTACACATCTCTGTGAATAATGTGTACCTACCTAATATTATAATATTATAATAATATTATTACCTAATATTTAATACCTACCTAATATTATAATAATATTATTAATCGTTTACCTTCTTATTCCTCCGCGTTCCTACACTTACTTGTCCTTGTGATAAGATTTGAAAATGAAAAACAGAAAATTGTTATAAGTATTAACTTTTCGCCTAGATTCCACAAACTAATAAGCCGGTTTTGGTGTTCTAGAATGCGTAGATGAATGATTTACTAAACATGTATTGATTTTGTATGCGTTACTGAGTTCTGACGTCATTGGTATTTAGATTCTTGATTCATGCTATTACGAATCTGAACGCTTTTCAGTAAATACTTACTTCCTTGGGAAGTCAGTCGAAAAATCGTGATTACGCTTTATTTTTTTTAATAATTTTTGTGTTATAATTTTCATTCTGCGTCATAATTATTTTGCAGTTAACATCTGTGTTAACTACCATAGATTGCAATAGCAACAGTGTTTAAAAGTTTAGTTAATTTTGCAATCAGTGTCAGTAAATCGTCTTATCGGGTACGTCTGCAGGCTTCGTTAGCAATGCAGGTCAAGGCTTGAGTTATGTGAGCGTCAGTGGCGGCGCACGCACATAGGAATGCACGCGGGTTGCGCTCGAGAATGCGGCAGGCTGCTATGCGGGCCCTGGATACAAGTACTCAGTTATTTGGTAAATATTTATTATCTGAAAAGCTGTACCTAAAAAGTCTATCCTATAGGTACATATTGATGGCATTTTCCCAGTAACAGAGCGCTATCGCCGCTCTGTTTTACAAACGATACTGAATGAAAATTAGGCATTTATTATTTGCCTTAGGCATTAAGTCCGCCTTTGTACAGTATTTTTTTACTTGTGCATGAAGTTTTAATAAATAAATAAATAAATAAATAAATAAAATTATTTAACTCTATTAATTATTATTGATTAAAAATTATTTAATTATTATTTTATGTCTAAAAGTCTTTTACTCAAATGAGCTAAAGCAACCTCACAATCAACCCAGCTGGCAGCAGCTGTTTTAGATGTAGTTAGTAGATGTGTTTAATTATGCCTAAAAGTCTTGTTGAAAATGTTATTTTTTTGGGGATTATTATAATTATAAGGCATTACATCTACCTGGTCTATAATCTGTTATTATAAAAGGAGAATCGGGACGTGGGGTGAAATAGGTCACGGGGTGGGCTTTGTGTTCATAAATGAAGCGACTTGAAGGGCGTCCTTGAAATAAGAACAGTTTTATCACTTTGTGATCCAATACATTTGAATAAAAGATAAATGGTTTTTGTTTTACGGGAATTGAGTAGGTTTCAAAGATCAAATGTTTAAGAATATTTGTTTAGTGGAGCGATAATTGTCTGAACAAGAGCATATTTGTGACTGACTTGTTTGTAGCACAAGTGCTTTATGAGTCATAACTTCGTAAGTGACGAATCGTTTGTGGACGTACAAAGGTGATCGAATTATAATAGGTACACACTGTACCAAGTCATACTACGGCTTCGCAGAATTTCGTGGCAAATATGAATTATAAAAACTCCATAAACTACACGCTCCTTTGAATCATATCAAATAATTGTAGTTGAATAAGGAAGGCCTATCTACTTAATGTTCTATGTGGTTCTATAGGTACTTAGTTTGTGTGTGGCAAGATACAGGTGTCCTCTTTAACTGTCACTCCAACAAGCAATTTATTTATTATTTATTTATTTATTTATATAACAATTGCTTGGTGCACTTACAGTAAATAGCAAAGCGCGCAGCAAGCCAACAACAACATTTAGCTAAAAACTTCATGCAAACATTTAACATAGATTTGCTGCTATACATAAATATGTCAATATGTTACGTGTGTGTGTGTATATCTGTATATGTGTGTGTATTTTGTCAATATCATAGATTAGTTTTAGGTCTGTAAGTCTTATATATTTCACTAATACCTATGTACTAAGGAGGCTGATAGGTTATGACGTTTGACCTACCACCGTATGTCTGTTCTCTGTTAGCTGACTGCTGTATCTCTACTTCTCTAGTGGACATATTTCAGAAGCATAAAGTGTTTGTAAACATGTCGGCTATAAAATCCCAAACATTTGTTAGATAAGCAATGATCATTAGCAGCAGGTCTTATGAATGAACACATCATTATGAATTAGCAAATAAAACGTCTCAAATATTGACACAGTTCATTTCTATAACGTGATTACAAAGAAACGAAATGGACTACATTACCATTTTCCCGAATGCTTATCATGTTTACCATGTTCCTTTATCTAAAGTTTATTAGCAAATAATGGTTTTATTTGGATTATATTAGCTTTTTAATAAATCCTACACAATGTTCTGATAGATAACGTACTGTTTTCTAATAAACGTATGTAACAGGATGCCGAGTGCTATTTCCTGGCGAAGCGGTGAGAGACAACAAACGAATTAGGTCAGCGTGGTGCTTCATGCATGGAGGATGCTTCAGTTCTAACTAACAGCCACCTGGCCTCTAATTGCGTGCTATTGTAACTTTTACAAGTTACAAAACAACATGGCCATTCTTCTTTGTTGGTTTGTTACCAGATACCCTGTAGCGGTGATATTTTTAGAATCTGAGATTAATATAAGTGAACTTGACAAGTTTTTTCTAAGATCAGGTTTAATAATCTCTAGGTCACTTTCTGTGATCTTCTTCTCAGTTTCATTATCAACGTTACGGTATATAAAAGTAACAGAAGGTATGTTGGTACTTACGTGAATTTCAGCAAGTTGTTAAGTTAATTAGTCGGATGCTAATCACTGCGTATTGCATGCCTATTGTAAGTAGTGGGTCACCCAGTGTCTGAGGTGGCCTGAGGTCGTTGTCACCGTGACTATTGGGTCCGATGCTCGATACGTATCGATTGCTGAGGTGCCGACGAACTCAGACCTGCGTATTTTTATGACGACAAGTACTTTGAACTATTAATTTTCTCCCTTTTAAAGCGAATCATAGTTATGAAACTACTTAACAGCCGTGATAATTTAACACTGAAGTGAAGTACTATGTATTTGTCTTGTGATTGTTATGGACGCAGGACGCGTGATTATAACGACGTTGAATGCTCACGCGGCCAGTATGATTACCACTCATACACGACCGAGGTTACATCATATTCATTACTTTTAGGACAACTGAGTAGGTATGTACTTGCCTTGTTTTCGGGATTCAATTATATGAATATGCTTTTATGTTATTTGAATACAATTGTCATAAACATAGAGAGAGTCTGTTCAAAGTACGTGCTTAAAATGTTTCTTGTAAGATTTCACCATAAAAGTAGTGGCTTCTTACTGCTTAGTATGTAAACTGTGGTGTTTACGTCGAGACGAGCGTGGAAAGTAAGAAAATGTGTGCAGTGTTGTTTTTCAAATAAGGAATGGTGCGAGTAGGTACTCGCCTTTATGAGCTGCCTCTCTAAAGCCGTGGCGTACGATGCAAAAGAAGTGACCGACATTTCTTAACATCGGTGTTAGCTTTTGCTGGCGGAATGCAAAGGGATGATTCTTGCGGCATTCAAATGAATAGTCATGTAACGTCGGGTACTCGGTGCCAAGTTCGAAAGCTAAGTGCGATTTATAGTGTTTGTAGTTTGCATAAGGTTGCCAACGACGGCACCGTCTTGCCCAATAGCTGGTGGGTGTTTGTTCCGGGTAGCATCAGTCGCGGCCAGGGCGCGCCGCCGGCCAAGCGCGTCCGTCACGCCACACGCCTGCCCCGTGTCGCACAATGCCCTCCGACTTCACCGCTGTCCTTTGTTTAACAACAGTTTTCTAATAAGCAACGACCACTTTTTGCCCGAAGACACGGTTCAATGTTTTAAGCTTGAGTTATAAGTAGAATATTGCCTAATGTTATTTCTAGTTCCTAGGCATATGGATAAATCGATACAATATACATTTTCCATAATCATAAAGTTTGAGGTTAGGCACCTACAACGTGTATTTTCTTTAGTAGTTTCCAACGTTGGTAAAGGAATTTTAAGGAATAAAGAAAAGGTATGGGAAAAGTCAAAGTTAATCAAGCCAAAGAGCAGTCGGCTTTGAATCAGAGTGAGTGCACTCTTTGGGTTTATTGAAAGGTGGCGAAAGGGCGCGAACGTGTCAAAGTGTCGTACGTCTGCGTGGGAGGAAGGTATAGAGAACCTCTTGAATACTTTAATAAGAAAATGGATTAGTAGCATAATGGCCTTTTCACTCGACGATTTTTTTTATCGTGTCATAAACAGGATTTATGGTAACGTTCATAAGTGTTTAATTAGTAGCCACACCACAATCCAATAAATAAATGAATATTAATAAATGTGTAAAAATATCTCAGTATGGGTAGTGTCGTACGTATGTATGTGCATACGCATTGCAGACGCCTTTTCATTATACAGGCGCTATGCTATGGTGTGGGACAGAGGGAGTGCGTCACTCGGGAGAGGCGCTCACCCGGCACGTCTGCTGCCCGCTCCAACTGCCGTTCTATTTCAGGCTCCGACGCTATTACCATCCCAGCCTCTTCACGTTTTATTGCGTTCACATAACAACCTACGTCATAAACGTAGGGAGATACAAATATCTTCAGCTTGTTAGTACTTTCTCGAGGTCAATAATCTTATCAAACTGATACAGGTGACTGCGGAATGCCAATGTTATGAGATAAAATGACAATACATTTATCATTCTCGTATAAATGATTTTGTTCGTTTTTTCGAGAAATTATGTTTTTCGTAGCACCGCTACGAAATTCGTAGCAAACATTCAAAAAAATCACGCTCCTACGTGTTTTTTTTTTTTTAGATAGAATGACATGTTCATAAGTAAATAAAAATATAGAATTAGAATACCTCATGCGTATCCTTCTGCGACTGATTATGGAGGCAGACACAATGAAATGACAGTTAAAAAAGGTTTTACGGTTCCCTTGAGTGTATTTATTTCAAAAAGTTCAATTGGAACATAAATAAAAGCAATGTCTGGCTGTTTATCAGGATCTCAGACCTAAGCCTCTAACCAAGTTATTAAAAAAAATACTTGCGAGGCATATAATAGCCATGTTATTCCCTAAGAGAAAATTCTAATATTCGTTTTGATAAAGTCAATTATTTCAATATGAGGGCGCAGACTGACAGTTGTCGGTAATTGGACTAGCATGATGCTAGGGACTAGGGAGGTACACGGGGTGGCAAGGAAGTCACCCGACTTGGATCATCTGCTATATTTAGACTGCTTTACTGTAAATTGCATGCCCGATCGATATTAGCACTTATTGCTAACTTTCTAACAACTCTACTACAGGTTAAACTAGAATAAAATCGACGTTTACCCCTCGACCTATATTCGTAAATACGATTCATAATATACGTCGTAGTGTAGATACATTGAATGCCGACTATTCATCACGATGACTATGCAGTAAAATAATTGCCTTGACATCCCGCAGTGGATAGCGTGCTAGTTGTTCACTGTAGTTTGAACTTTGCAATTACACTTTTACCTTGAATACTAATTTCGATGAAATCCGTCTTACAATTCTATTTTGACAGGTATAACTTCGTTAAACCAAAAGATTTATTTGTTTTCTAGGGTTTCGTTGGTCTAAATCTGTATAAAGTAGTAATAACAATTGGATTGAACGGAAGTAAATCGGCGTGAGTCCGGAATTCTTCGTCGTACCCTTAAAAGGTTTTGTTAGAAGGGTCCATTCGGTCCAATGCTTAGTCATGAGAGATTTTTCAAGCGATTGCGCATTTGTGAAGGGCTCCAGATGTTTAAATGCGTGGGACGGCAATCTACGAAATCAATTGAGTATTGTTGCTTGTCTCATCGATCGCTGAAACGTTCTACGAAGAATTGATCAATAAATACGTGCCCGTTTTTCGTTAGTTTTCTATACGAGATTCAGTTCTTATTTAAGCATTTTACCCTATCTAATCAAAAAAATAACAAGTAATAAATGCAAGTCTCGCAACGCAGTTCTTCTACCGCAAAACGTTGTGAGATCTAATGTAAAACCTAGTCGGTTAATTTATTCAGTATCTATGGGAGCATCTATCGAACAACTTTATCATAAATTGTTACCTAATTAGTTAACTAACAACATTTATAGTGACTGTATAAATATTAGACATGTTTATTTCTTTAATAAATAGAATGAATTGGCCATCGCACGGCAACATAGTCACATAACAATAATCTACCATTTTAAATAGTCCTAATTGACCATTGAACATAGCGCTAGCGGGCCAAATTTATGCATATACAAGCATAAATAAAGCGCTCAGAGCGCTAATACTAGGTAGATTTAGTCGTATGTGGATTCTATTGCCGTGTGCCTTGCTTTTTATGCTAAACACTAACTGTGTACAAAATTTGAAGCTTGTGTGTCTGCAAGAAGTACCCTAGAATTTTGATGATCGGTGATTATGTCAGTGACAAAATTAAGGAAGTTTGACCGGCAATAGTTCTTAAACTACAGGTTCAAATTAAATGTAATTTGTGAATATACCTTGTTGTACTAAGCCCTCAAGTTTCTAGTTTTATCCACAACGACGTTACAGGGGATCGAAAATGTTCCTGAATGGCTTCGAGAAAAGATGGTACGGCTGTTTGCTCGACTGCCGTGCCCCCGATGCAAAGATCCCAGCGGCTTCATATTGCTGTTTCGATTCGACTGATCGACAGAATCTGTGCGATCAATATCATGTTTATAATTTGGCCATCACTGAATTTCAACAAGAGTTTCTTTACTTGGAGACTCAATTTAATTTAGTAGGAACATCAGTTTATGTTTGAAAGGAGCCATCTTGGAAAATTGTATATTCAGGAGATAACCATCAAAATAGTAGTACGTAGTATATTGTAACATTAGAAAAGAAAGGTCACGCGAGGTCAGCCGGCGCCGACTGGGCTGCTGGCGCGTTGTCAACTCTCGTGAAACCGCACAATTTGTACATATCATGTAACTATGTTTTGGAATTACATTTCAGTAGTAATTTTCTTTCACACCTGCTAATGACCCTTAATTTTGCTGCACTAGAGCTCAGTTTTATAGAAATGTTATCTAAAATTTTCGAGTAAAATTATACGAAAATTATCTTGGCTAGCCGGTGTAGCTGGCTGTACGTAGTGAGTGAGTAGCATAAGTGGAGCTTATCGCACCTGCGTGCTTGGGAAACTCTGGACAGTACCTTACTGTAGCTGAAGTATTATTAATACTTATACTGTAAGCTGAAGTATTCTTAACCCAAAAGGCTCCCGCGGACAGGTGCGATACGACACCGGTAGAACAATTTCCGTGAAGTTTTCAAAGAAATTATTCCACTAGAGTCGCCTCGCGCCTGTTTGCGGGAGCTTCGGGCACTGTAAATTTTAGTCGTACTCGTAAGTATGCTATATTGAATAATAACAATGTAGGCAAACTACCTTGTTAACGTTTTGAAGTATATTCTAGTTCAGTGATTCTCAAATTATGGGTCTACAGCTATGGCAGGGACATCGACGCGAATTTTTTTATCGTGGATTCAGTACATGATGCGTTGAAATTTTTCGTCGGTTATAAAAAAAAAAAATCTGTTGTTTCATAGAAAAGTGCAATACCTACGCGGTCAAAATGTATGGAACAGCTGTTTATTTTTTAAATAACCGACGAAAAATTTCAACGCGGGGGGCGGTTCAGAATCATGTACTGAATATGGGGTAACAGTTTTCGCGTCGATGTCCCTGTTTGGAAGTTTTTGTTAAGTGGGTCGCGGTCCAGTAAATTTTGGGAACCACTGCTCTAGTTACATGCCACGTAAAAAGTTATGTGTGTATGTATCCAACATAATGTGTAGTCAGTTAGGTGTTAATTTCAATTTTCAATTGATCGCAACAACTTCGTACTTGAGTAGGCAAGTTATTAATCGCTTCATTGGGTGCGCGCGAGCATATCGCTTCACGACTCACGACTCATTTCGACCAGTACTTGCGATAAAACTTATTTACTTATTTACTTTATACTTATTTGGTGGCATCAATATCGATATCGGTACGTAGCGGTAAAAAAACATTTGTTTGTAGTTCAGTATATTTTATATTTTAATGCTCGTACAATATTTTCTTTATTGCTTTTCTTTATTTACCTACACAGTTTGTTAAAAGGTAAAACTCTTAAATCGTTACTACTTTTGAAAAGGGCGTTAGGATCTTTGGAATTTGGAATCAACTGTACTCTTTGTGGTTTTGTAGCCCAGATATAATTATTTAAGGATCTAATTTAGGTATGCCAACGTTTTACATATAAGTACCTATTCTACATTATGTACTATCGAATTTCAATAACTCGACAGTCTAATTAACAGCAATGCAACAATAAGACGTATTAATTTTTATAGAGATCCATAACCTAACCACATAATAATGAACAGAACCTTTCAGAACAAGTACCCACATATCTGTCTCACAGACACAAGAAAGTGTATAAGTACACAGATAGTGCATCACACTACACACATATGTCATGTACATGACCCTTATGTCATAATAGATGCACTATGTTGCTGTCGATTGATAAAAAAACTTTACACTAGGTACGAAAATACACTGTCCCAACTCTCTCTGCTTTTTCTCGTTTGTCTCAATGTCTGTACCATCTACACTTTCTTGTGTCTGTGAGACAGATATGTGGGTACTTATTCTGAAAGGTTCTGTTCAGTATTATGTGGTTAGGTTATGGATCTCTATTAAAATTTATATGTCATGTAATAAATAAATAAATAAATGTCGTAAACGTCGAGAGAGTAAGAAATTGCGTTATGTTACAACTTCAGCGTAGTCAAGATAGTCAAGGCTGAAAGTTTACCGTGTGAATTTAATGCAATGTATAATCTTAAGGGGAAGTGCACAATCAGCAATTTCCGTAAACATTAACCTCATCTGTACGCGGTGTACTCTATTGCTGATGAGACCGTAAAGTCTAAGCCTGTAATAATAGTTGAAGCTTACAGCACGCAGAATACTGCAGTATTATGTTCAATACAGGTGGTCCTCAATGTGTACTGGAATATTTCATAAGCAATTAGGTACTGAAAGTTATTATTGTCAGGTAAACCTATTGGATGTGCCAGTACTTGTTTGCGCTAATAGAATTATAATAACAAGCTGTCATGTTGCGTATATTTAAGCTTGTTTGATTCGACACACACATTGTGGCGGCACGTGTTCTCGTGTTATGAAGCTAACACCTGGGTATAGGGGCGGCAGGCCGGCGCGGGCGCGTCATTGACGTGCTCTATCGGAGTTTTTCACGCGATCTCTCTATGAAGAGAGCAGTCGTCGTGCGCCCGCGCTGCAGCGCCAGCGCTTCTGTATTACCTACACTACATATTTCTTTATATTTTTATTATTATTTCTATATAATTGATTGTGGTGGTTACGTGTATCGTACAGTTATGCAATTCATTTTCAAAATCCAGTAGAAGTCAGTAGGTAACATTCTCAATATTAAATGTGTGAAAGTTTTTGATAGATTGTGTAAGTTATGCGATGTCCATGCAATATGCAAATTTTTCGATTTCATAATATCAACGTAGTAAAATGTGACGATAATTACACAGTTTATTAGACTGTAACGCAGTACTAAATAGTAGAAAACTTGTTATTATCGAGGGAGAGTTCGTTTTGGATCATTTACCGAGTGCCAGTGATTAAGAGGTGACAGTGGAGCTTAATTACGTGAATCGATTAAAAGTTGCGTAGTGTCGGCTCTGGAGCCGGATGCCGAGGTGGACAAGTGTGCCGCTGTACGCGTTCGCTGCGATTTCTCCCGCGTCACGCACGTCCGCGCTGCTAGCATACTCGCGCGCCTCTCGCCGCTGATTGATCCAATTATTGAATTACTGGATTTGCATGTGGATGTATCGTAGCGGTGCGGTGTGCAGTCGGTAGTGAAAGTGAGCGTGATGCGGGAGGCGCTCAGCTGGGGTGACGTCGCGTGACGTCGCGGACATGGGCCATGTGGAGGATCTGCGGCGTCAGTAAGGCCGAGCCCGCGCTGTTCGCTCGTAACCTAGACGATGATTATGTAAGCAGTCGTGTTACAAATAACACATACCTCAACAATCAACAACACTATTATGACATGTTCCTTATCTTTACAGTTAAACACATTGTTGTAATCTACCTAATAACTATGACTAATCTATAACTTCAATTAGGCTGTAATTAGGTATGCACCTAAACATACGTTCAATAGGTGTCATATGCGTTTGACGTGATAAACAAATAATGTCTTCTACCTCAAAATATTCGGTTCTAAAGAACTCTAGGCATTCATCACTAGTGTTATTAGATACCTTCAGCTTCGCTGAGGCAGACAATATAAGTGGAATTAGTTATCTTTCTCACTTGAACCATCATGATGAAGTAGGCTGAAAAGAACTGTGTTTTACATTACGAATGTTGTATGACTAAATGTTGGTGTTGAACTATTATGTTGACCTATTGGTGGTGTGTTCCAGCAGCCGACATGGCGGTTGTGGGGCGAGGAGCGCGTCAAGGGCGCCATCTACACCGTCTACCTCAAGAAAGTTCGCTACCACCGGCCGACAAGGAGTGCTTCTAATAGTGTGAGTATTAACACATTATTAAGTATAATTATGGTTACCAGCACAATAGGTGGTCCTTTAAAAATACTCCTGAATCTGAATCAGAATTATTTATTTGTAAAACATAATAATAATTCACCAGTCGAAAAGTAGGGAACAGCTGATTTTTTTTTCGCGATTTCAGCGTTGGTCCCATATTGAAAGTTGTTTATAATGATGAGTACAATAACCCCTTAAGAGGTTTAAAACTAAGCCTGTATACTAAAAATAAAGCTGAAGAGTTTGTTTGTTTTGATTATTGATCGAACGTGAAAACAAACAAAAAATATCAAAACAAAAGAAAATACAATACATGCAATACATTGGATTATTATTAGGTACAGTATACAGTGTTTTATCATTTAAGTAATCATCTAGGGCATAGTAACATTTCTCAACTAATTAGTTAATCAAACACTTTTTGAATTTCTTTGTTCAGGCAGAGCTGTAGGTATGCTTATCTAGTAAGTACAGAATCTACAGTTGCATGAACACCGTTCGCGATAGTAAATAGTACTGAGTCCCGATAGTTCCATCACCTATAATTACCTAAAAGGTATGTCAGTAACATCTAAGCCATCCCAATGCGTTTGTATCACGCGTATACGTCTCTGGGTGTAAATAGCCGTATTTATTTAATCATAAAGGTTTTGAATATTAATAAGGATTGCATGTTACAATGAACATTTACACAATATACGTAACTAAGACAATGTAATTATAATTAAGAATGCTTATTTCATACTCACTACCGTGACTTGATGACCTATGAGGAATCACTTGTGTTGGCACTTGCTTACAGCACACAAGTTTTAGTTAGCAAATAGTACCTACAATATTTTACCTAATCAATAAATAGATAATTTAAAAACGCAAAATACATAAATAATTAAGTAAAATCATTTGAACATTATTATTTGAGTTGATCTTTCAGGTTTAACAGCGTGAAAAAAGGATAGTTACATTAGAAATAGTTAGCTCCAATTTACTTAGAATACTGCAATGCTTTCTTACATAATAATGAGACAGTAAACTATAAACGTTGTCGATAAACTAATTCTATTTACTCGCTCTACTTCATTACTCAATTTTTTTGTTAGGTTTTGATTACACTAGTGTAATTCAGTAAGTAATGTTTAGTTATTAAGTACTTTTATTTTGAGCTAATAGATAGTAGTTTCACATTGAACATTGTAATTTCAGATTCCACCTTTGTATTGTTTTTATGTCTCCAAACATTTGTGATTTTATTACCTCGGTCAGTATTTTTTCTATTGTGTTCATTTGTGCAGTACGTTACAGTTCGGATTTACGGTATGCGATAACATTTTGTAGAATACAAAGTGGCTATAAAACATAGCGATTCAGACACAATCTGACAGAGCTATATTCATGTTTATATTTACTGTACATACTGTTAACTTCCCGGATGACCGACAATGGTGTACAAGGTTGTACATGACAATTACTGAATGTAATTTTGGCGTGTACCATACAATTTTAATGCTTTATTACCGTGGATCTTTTAATTAGTCCGCTCTGTAATGTATGGTTTATCACGATCTGCAGTTATATAGAGCGGTGTGGCGACGATTAAAATGCACGAGCACGATTTAAACGCATGTACACACGGCTACACATCAAGCTATACATTTCTAGTTTATACTGGAAATGTATAGCTTGATGTGTAGCCGTGTGTACCATGCATACAAACTTTAGGAAAGTATGTTTACGTTGATATGCTCCAAGTTCGACTTGGGTCTTGGAAGGTTGTACTCACAAGTCACAACTATGGTCTACAAGGTCCCATTAAAATAGATGGACAAATTTTAACACAGCGTTCAGTACGTCTAACTAAAGATATCCAAGCAAAAAAACACTGATTAAAGTGATTTTATTTTAACCTAAAATAATAAATGGTATTGGGTAATCAACATTTTTAGTGTATTTTCGTTAGCTGATTTATTTTTCTTGTAAGTATCTAATGCGTGTTTCTATTTTTTTTTTACCATTGTCCTTATTTTGGTTATCTGAATGATTTCTAAAAGTTTGTCCATCTATTTTAATGGGACCTTATAAATGCGAAAAGTTTCAACAAGATATGATATTCTTTGTCATGAAGTAGGTAACTGTGCGTTTGCATTGGTGAAACATTACAACAAAAC
Organism: Agrochola macilenta; assembly: GCA_916701695.1. Taxonomy (NCBI): domain Eukaryota; kingdom Metazoa; phylum Arthropoda; class Insecta; order Lepidoptera; family Noctuidae; genus Agrochola; species Agrochola macilenta. The sequence continues at coordinate 7,645,984 of OU753559.1, read as the reverse complement.
ATGTTGAAATCTCTAGTTCCTGTCAAAAATTGTTCGGAACATTGACAGAAAATAGAGATTTTAACATGTTTTGTTGTAATTTTTCGCCAGTGCAAACGCACAGTGATAATGAAGTGCTGCTTATTTATTGATATTATGATTGGTTCAGCTTGAGGAAAATGCAGGCTGACCGATGATTGAGCGAATAGGCACTTGAGATGAGACACACTTGATCGCTTTTGTTAGGTACTTACGTCAAACAAAATGGCGGTGTCAGCTGAGCAGGTATTTGAATTCCAATATTCATTCATCATTTTATTTTACTAACCAAATTTACGTCTTTAAAATTCTGCGTACATTAAATTGTGTCATACATATATGACATGTTCAATGATATCAGCAATGTTAGGTACGTATTATCGTACAGATTTTTTGCCAGGTGCCTACCTATTTATGTAATCAAATCATACATAAAATCTATCTAATCTAATTTATTCAATGTAATTTAATTTAATTATTGTAATCAATTTAGCTTATAATAATTTATTTTCATCTAAACTATGTATTTCTTGTTTTAACTATTTAATTATGTTATTATCTGCGCATAATGTAGTGCATGCTGTGCTTTTCTATATGTAATGAGGCGCTTAGATTTAAATTTGAAATGTAAAAGTGTACTCATTGTTGAAGAGCCTAATAATAAATAAATCAATAAGTTACACGCGACTTTGGAAGACCCCATATTTGGACTGTGATAGATTGACTTGATTCAAAAGATTGCCAACATTTAAGTGATAGACAGTACCTACTTAAACACATAACTATTTACTGTACTGTAAGTACCTACATTCTGCGAAAAATTCACATCGATTCTTTAATTTTACGCCTTGCAATAATATTGATTTTCAGCACTGCGAGACCACGCTATTTCAATGTCGTTTAGATGGCAATCATAACAGTGCAGGTACACAGTTGATGACAGAGACACTGGCATGTAGTGCATCATGAATCATTTACATTGTTGCTATTCGGTAGGTACTTATCCTCCTGCTCACATTCCCAAGAGGTCGTAGTATGCTTGCGAATTATTACGAAATTATTTATAATCATTACTTGAGATAAGAATTAATGCGTTTACACGAAAAATATTAAGAAAACAATGGTGGAATGAATGAACGACAAAATGTTTTCCTTTCATTATAATTACTTATTCCATTCTTCATTTTGCTTAGAGACGTCTGGGAAAAAATACTTCATTGGCTGATATAAGTAAAAGTATTGTCGAAAATCTCGTTGATGTAAGAATCCGTTTATTTAGTCCAATAGGGACGCTGAAATCTTTTGGGTGTAAGTACCTACCTACCTAGATACAACTTAGTCAGTGGCGTAGTCTGCGTATTATGAATGAGTACGGTAGATACCAGTAGATACCTATTAATCCAATATACATTATTTTCCTCAGCACAAAACATATCTAAAGACAATATACACGTTATTCGGATACAATGAGCGAAACACAAGAGTATAATAGTAGTGTGAGATGTGGGAACCCGCAGTCATTAGTAACTTTAGTTTTGTTCGCTGATCTCACAATAGCTTGACGACTAAATTACATATATACATGTACATAGTTACTTGGTACGGTGTGTTATTATGTCTGAAGCTGGTTTTGTTCTGTGTTCAAATAGCTTTCTTAACTATTCAGTAGGGTTCTCGCAAAAGGCTCTCACCGTGCCGTTAAAACTTGTATTGAATTCAGTTTGGTTGGGGTTTTATTATAGTTACCTAGGTTATTTATTTAAGTTACGTACGAAATACTTGGCCAATAGTTCATAGAATATTTTTTAAGGAAAATACGATGTTTTTTTTGCTTGTGCCTTTGGACCTATATGTTATATTACTTATTTAGGTACTTATTAAAATGGGTTTAACTTAATGCGGAAAATCTAATTATGAAATTGAGTACCTATGTTGTTTTTAATGAGATTTACAGGCTCTACATAATGTATCAAAAGTCAAATTGATTCAGCAAACGACATTGCAAGTTTAGTTAGTCAACAAGTTAAAGGTAAAAAAAAAAAACATGTCATTTAGGGATCCCTTTAGGTTTGGGGGATAACTTACGTTTGATATTGTGATGGCAACACTGTCGCAAAGTGGTATGAAAAAAAATGGTTATTTACCGTATTTACTTAATTCAGTGTTGTTGTATGTGTTGTTTATCGTGGGAGCTTTGTGAATGACGCAAAAGAGTCGTATTCGCATACTTTCCTTACGTAGGTATTTGCTTGAAGACTGATTTTCCTCATTTTGTTAAAAAACCACAACAAACCACGATGAGTCATATGGACTTGTAAACTAGATCTTGTTACTCATCGGGACAGTGCTATGACGGCGATGTACCTGCGGTTTATTCCTTTTCACAAAAACATTTCACATTTAGGCATTATTTAATAAACACATACACGCCTAAAAGCACGTAAACATGATTTAAAAAATAAAAACTTTTTACAAAAAACAACAACCGACTTCCGAAAAAAAACACTACAAAGTGAAAAATAACTTTAATTTCGGAAGTCTGTGGCAAAAACCGAAAATTTAAAACCAAAGACTTCCGAAATTAAAGTTATTTTTCACTTTGTAGTGTTTTTTTTTCGGAAGTCGGTTGTTTTTTTTTTGTAAAAAGTTTTTATTTTTCACTTCTAGTTGTGGTACCCACCGCACACAAATTCGAATACCTGTACCTGCTATGTAAATAACAGTCACAGGGAGTTATCAGCATATCATCCACATATACTAAGTGGGAAAAATACGTATTATTCAAGCTAACTCAAAAACTATCCCAGCAAAGTTAATAAAATTTATATGGGACCAATCCGGGAGCATTTCCCTTGCCCTTTCAAACTTTATTATTATTATTATTAAACAAAAAAATATTTTCAAAATCGGTCCACAATTGACAGAGAAATCGACGGAGATAAAAAAAAAACGTACTTTCGCGTCGAACATATAACCTCCTCCTTTTTGGAAGTCGGTTAAAAAATCATACTCAGTCCTACTGTGAATCAAAAGTAAACCTAATTATTTATTGTTTATTTGTATGTGTGGTTCCCAGGAGAGAAAAGGTCACCCATATCTATTCGTAAGTAAAAAGTGTGGAAACTCAAAAGGCTTGTGGAAAATGAGCACTACCACCACCAGCCACCATTTATAGCCACATCATTTGTAACAGATTCTTAGCAGGCTGAAGTACAGAAGTGGCACCCGTGGCCGGTAGTTAGGTCGGTGTGATGTTGTCACTAATGTCATGTAAATCATGTTGTTTTCAGGAGTCAGATGACGAGATCTCCCATCTGGAATGGGAGACGGTGCGCGTGCGCTTCGTGAAGGCGGGCACCGTCGAGCGACTGGTGGAGGCGCTCGCCACCGATGATGGTGAACTCGAGTCCACATACGTTAACGTGTTCCTAGCGACATATCGGTAAGTTATCTATAGAATGATTATTATTTTCTTAAGTCGCTAAAAGACAAAGTCGGTTGTGAAGCTGAGTAACCGACGTACCCTACGCCAGACGAATAGATGAGTACCGTCTGTACAGAAATTCGAATTAATATTATATCCCATCTTCCGATTTATCATAGCTCATTTCTAGTGTTAGCCTGCTGCAGACTCATTTGCGAAGACTGTTAATAGAAAGACAAAGTATATAAAGTTATTGTCACTTTCACTGAGTATTTTCTCGACAGCGGTGCAGAGGTAGAGATATATGTATGTATAATAGGTACCTAGTTCTGTTTTATTTATGTAGTTATGGTTAACGTTTTCAGCTCGTTTGCGGAGTGCAGCCGAGTGCTAGACCTCCTCCTGCGACGATATGAAGCATTGGCTGCGGAGGACGTGCATCCAACAGCAGTCGACACGTCGCTGCAACACCGAAAGTGAGTATGGTCAAAGATAGAAATACTGAAACCACTTCATTTGTTTTAGTTACATAAATACAGGGTGTAAAACGACCCATTACGAAGCCGTCATCTACGCATCTGTACATCAAACTAAGTAACTTAGTTCAAAAATAATTGCAGGGAAACGACTTTTATTTTTGGTGTGAATATTCGCTGTTTACGGTAGTGCGCAACTCAACGCACAGAAATCATTGTCCATATGGGTGTATAAAATGGTACAGGCATCGTGGGAGTATTTAAAACACGTAAAAAGAAAATGGAATCTTTGACATTCAATATCTCTGTAATCAGAAGGTAATTCCCAGGTATGGTATGACGTATACCTACCTACATAAAATTACAATGACGGGAAGAAGAAGTGACTCTCGGCTTCGTTAAAAGCGTATTTTTATACACGGGTATAAAAATACGCTTTTAACGAAGCCGAGAGTTATGTTATGAAATGCAGATATAAAAATAGCATTTTTTTTCAAACAAGTAGTCCTTCGCTGGATTACTTTAATGAGCCCAATATGTTGTAACATAAAATGTTTTAGGACTCTGGTAGCGTGTCTCCACGTGTGGTTGGACACGTACCCGGAAGACTTCCGACAGCCCCCGCACCACCCCGCACTGCAACAGCTACTCGCCTTCACACAGGTTCATCTACCCGGGACGGAACTACACACGAAGGTATGCCTTGAAATCTCTTGTAATACTGAACTAAAACAATATTTTTTTGTTGATACATAAATTATTTTGTATTACTGTGCCAATCTTGGATGTGATCATTTGCAGGTATTACAGAAGTTAGCTGTATTCAGTGCAGAGCGCAATGGCGCGTGCGGCGTGGGCGGGCTGTGCCTGGCGGCCGGCATGCGCGTGCCGGCGCACCACACCAGCGCCTACCGCCTGCCGCACGTGCCGCACCGGCACTTCGCCGAGCAGCTCACGCGCATGGACATGGAACTGTTCAAGAAGCTCGTGCCGCACCAGTGCCTCGGCGCCGTCTGGTCCCGCCGGGACAAGGACCGCAATCACGACGCGGCTACCGTACTAGCTACCGTTAACCAATTCAACGCTGTATCGTTTCGAGTCATTTCGACGGTCCTAGTTGAACCGAATCTTAGGCCGCTCGAACGCGCCGAAATCTTAGCGGCCTGGCTCGATATTGCTCGGGAATTGAGAGTGCTCAAAAACTTTTCTTCGTTAAAAGCGATCATCTCTGGACTACAGAGCAACCCTGTTTATAGACTGAGAAAGACGTGGGCGATACTAGCCAAAGAAAAAGCTGAATTATTCGATGAACTCGCGCGTATTTTCAGTGAAGACAATAATCGGTGGGCTCAGCGGGAGCTACTGATGCGAGAGGGCACCGCGAAGTTTGCAGACACAGTGGGTGAAAACGATCGTCAGCTACAAAAACTATTACACGAACGGGGTTCCCCTGGGGTCAGTCATGGGACCATCCCTTACCTTGGAACTTTTTTAACCGATCTCACCATGATCGATACCGCCATTCCGGACACGGTAGCTGATGGCTTAATTAATTTTGATAAGCGACGGAAAGAATTCGAAGTTCTCGCGCAGATTAAGTTATTGCAGGGTGCTGCTAACGCCTACCACTTGCCTCAGGACTCGATGTTTGATAGGTGGTTCGACTCCGTCATTGTGCTGGATGACCGGGAGTCTTACCAGCTATCTTGCCAGATCGAACCACCGACGAATCCTCCCAAGGAGAGGCGACCGAAGAAACAAATAAACGATTCAAATAGCCACGGTCATAGAAAGAACGACTCGATCGCCAGCACCAGCTCGAGTAACAGCTCGCAGTTCTATTGTGAGACGGACGGCACGGGTACAGCTTGGAAGAGAGACAGTCTAGAGAGGCGGGTGTCGCCGACGCGTCTGTCGCACGGTTCATCATCGTCGTCGCTGCCTTCGCTGGATGTCTCGCTGTCGAGCGCCAACAGCGGCCAGAAGCCCGCCAACGGCAAGGCGGGGGGCGCCGGCCCGGCGGGCGCGCGCTCGGGCCCCGACTTCTACATCATCCGCGTCACGTACGAGTCGGACTGCGCGGAGACCGAGGGCGTGGTGCTGTACAAGTCCATCATGCTGTGCAACAACGAGCGCACGCCGCAGGTCATCCGCAACGCGATGCTCAAGCTCAACCTCGATGGCGATCCCGATGGATACACCTTGGCGCAAGTTCTCCCCGAGAAAGGTAAAAAAAAATATATCACTCTCTCAAAGAAAGTTTTATTCTTACAATTTTTCATAACCAATAACTCAAAACACTCAAAACTAAATTACTTTTTTTGTCTGTAAGGTTGGTACTTAGGTGGTTGCTGGTTTCGTGACCAGTGATTCTTTTTTCTTGACTCTATGTACTGAACTGGTATCTTCTCTTCAAAGTTTAAAAGAAACGGTTAAGAATGGATGCTCATGTTCACCCCGTGCCAGTTCTCTTGCTTGCCGTCTACTGCACTAAAAGTGAGGTTTTGATATTTTCATTGCCCAGACAGAACCACACCACCATTCCTCCTATAAATTGATTATCGTTACAATAAATAATGCCATTGTTACAGAAATGCTGCTCCCTGCTAACGCAAACGTGTACTATGCAGTGAATACTGCATATAACTTGAACTTTATACTACGGCCGCGTAAGACGCAGCAGCTAGAACCGGTGGTGAACGGAAAATCGCGCGGAAAGCGCCCTTGATCGCACACAGTGGGATTCAATAGACAGTTGTGCTTATAGGACTCCTACAGGTATTTATATTATGGTGAGCGACGACAGTTCGGTGCTAGAGCGGACTCTTACACACAGGGAATTAAAATATACTTCAAGAATTTCGCATTTATTGTCTATTGTACCGACACGTATTTCCTACGTTTTTCTACGAAGTGAGTTTTTGTTTAATGAGAAATACTTCTGCTTCTTGAATTTTTCCATTCCAGCTTGGTTATTCAACCAAAGTCCCACGCATAATCTAATCACATATCGCTTCGAAACTACCGCTATAGCCTTGTTTTCGGAAGTTCCTTTGGTCATTTTGCGACTACCTAACGTTAATGCGGTCTGACGCGTTACTTACAACTTACTGTGTTCCCATGTATTCCTAACGTGCATTTCACGGTGTCCACGATGTAATATTTGGATTGTATACTCATGTAAATAACTTATTGTAATGCCACCTCTAGCATAGTGTTGTGAATTTAACTGTTTATGTATAAATGGATTGTTGTTTGTATATAATGTTTTGTAAATAAGAATCTCATGAAATAATATTGTAGTATAATACTGAGCCAAAGGCAATATACGTCTAATAGCAAGGTGCTGTACCACTTTTGTATAACGTTTTAGAAGCTTTAATATGAACATGTTTTATAAATTGAATTTCGTATTGTATTTCATACTTATAGAGTGTACTCGTATGTGTTTAAAACTAAAGAAGGGTAAAAAACGGGATCAAAGTGATTCAAAAGATGTTTACTACGCCAGTCCTTATAACGCATGTTTTTGTTATATATACACTTAATGATGGCAAAAAAAAAATCAGATTAGGATACTTTTGAAATGTTCCCGACTTTTATTTTCTATAAGACTTATCCTTAGTAATGTTTTACCTGACATAACGATTTATTGTACTTAACTGTTTTATCCCTGATATATTTCACCTTGAAGTGGTCTTGTAGTTTCAGTAGAAGTAAATGTCGCTTTAGGTATGTGTTCATTGTTGCAAATGGCATCAAATCAAAGGCCATTTTATAAAAAATAATAATTAAGTATGTCAAATCAATTATTTGCACACGAGTTAAGTTAATGTGTAGATCGTAAGCTCTACGTACTTACAGCCATACTTACATCAAATGTACCGATATTCACGAGTATCGTTTAATTAAAGACATTATAACATTATCTATCCACTATAATAAACGCCGTGGTATTAAATACTAATTCTTTTGACGTGACCATACGCATACGATAAACATAAGATTCACGGTGTGCCTAATATAAATTATTATTTAAATAGTTTCGTTCATAATGTATTTAACTCATATAATTATCTTACTCTGCATTATATTGTAACTGTATTTATGTTACCTACCTATGTATTAAGCTCAGAATGACATTTGTATTACTTTTTTTGTTTGTAAATATCTGTATCTAAGTAAAGTGTAATTTTGTAGTTTTCCACCAGTGTCGCTGTAACATGTTTATATTCGTATAATAAAAGTTAACGAAACCTAATATGAATCGTTTTAATTAACGTAACCTATTTAGAGCCGTGCAGTGTAGGGTGCAATACTTATAGTATAGCTGCAACCCAGTTAGTTCAGCTGGTGATCAGTGTATAGTAAAGTTGAAGTTACACGCCCATGGGATGGCGTGCGTGAAGTACCCACGAGGTATTGATCGTGCGTATATCAATCCTAGTGGTGCCACCTAAGAAGGGTGTTCAAAAAATCGTCCAGACATGTGTTTGTGGTATATAGTGCTTCGCTACTACTCTGAAGATTCATGCAGTTTGTAATTAGTGGGTGTTCTACCAGATAGCGTCTTCATATTTTCTTCTCCCTCTTTGAACTTTGACCTCTTTACTAATGGCCACATGGACGACCCTGAGGAAGGAATACTGCCATAATATTCGCGCTTGGCATTATTATAAGCGCAAAAAAGTAGGCTGCTGACCAACCTTCTGTTTGCTCAATGGGATTCGATAGATACTTTCTGAAATATTATTTATTTAGATTTTCGCAAATTCTGTTATAGGCTCAAATAAAAAAGTAAGCATTTAGTTAGCATGTGGGTTTAATTATATTTAGTAAATGCTGGCAGGGCAGCCAGGTCATAAGGAGCTCTGTAAGTTATAGCGCCTTATGCGTTTTAGAGGTACAACCGCTAGCTCGAAGGAACCCAGGCCTGTGTAAGGAGAGGATTTGGGCATGGTGGTGATGGCGCACCTGCGTGCCGCCACCGGTTGACAGCGGCTCGGCTGAAAATTTCATGGCCAGCGTATCGAGCGGACACGCGCGCTCCGGCCGCGCAGTCGCGCCGCGCCGCCCGCCCGAGCGCCTCGCACGCTGCTCCCCGACACTCGCTCTGTGACAACCTTGCCGTGCCGACCCCGGCTCACAACAACAACACGCGCGACCTCCACTGTACCGTCTTTACACGAGCGTCGATTCCTCCAGTGCCGGGTGTGCAGTGGTCGTGCCACGTGACCAGCTCCCGGGCCCCGCGGCCCGTTATGTGAAAAACAAAGCCGTTGTGACAGCGCCGGCCAGCGGCATGTGGTGTGCCAGAGTTACGCACAAAATGAAATAATAAGGTGAGCTGAACCAGCATTATTTTACTTAAGTCCCTATTCGATAAAGCCAGTTCATCACTTTCTTTGGTGAATGAGAACTTAGTGACAAAAATTAATAAAGCATCTTAATTTTTTGACGTAACTTTCTTTCAAAAGCCTAAAGGATTCATCAGGTTGACAAAGACGTACTTTAACCTACGTGTATGTACCATATTGCATGATCAAGGTCAGAGTTCATTTATGCCATAATACATTTGTCCAGATTATTGCTATAAGATGTACCTTCAAATTGATACTACTGAGCTAGTTGTGTGGTGGGAGCGGCCGAAGTCCGTCCGTTCTACGAAGCTCTACGACTGCCGCAATCTGATTATGGCACACCCACTAAGCTAAAAAATATTTATTCAACGATATTTTTAGTAATATCCTAGATATTAAAGACTGACGTACAGAAAAGATGTCTATGAGGTATTACATACACTTTAGTTGACTATTTTTACCCAACATGTGTTTTCGTAGCACTTTCGTAGCAGCTCGTAGCAGTGTTTTGGTTCAGTAGGCTTACCAGACAAATGATTTACCTATAGATATTTATTTATAGATTTTCCCTAGATTCATACAATAGAATTTATTATAATGTTTTGTTAAAATTTTTGTTTTTGATGATATGATGATCTACCTGTACGAGGATTTAAATGTTTGCACAAAGTGGAGGGAATAAGGTAAGTTGACCTATTGCCGTCCGCTTGGCGCCCTACCTACAATTTTGTATCCGATAATTAGTCGTCAACATAATTTAAGGTAAATCATGAATATTCGTTTTAATAAGCTTATTATTTTATCAGCATTAGATATAGTTTGGCGTGCCGCAGGTTCGCGTGTCGGGGGCGCGGCGTGCACGCAAGTCGCTCAAAACGATGCAATAACTCAGCCCCCTCACGTTTTGTTCTCATCGATCCTGGCAATCAGGGTTCGGACATGGAATATGACTGCTAATTAGTAAAAATAACGGTTCTTTTATTGTTTCTTCTGGTTCCCGAGAAAATGAGAAAATGCCCACCATATCCGTAGAGGCGTGAAAAGCGACTTATAGATTAGGTACTAGCATATGATCGAAAGCAATGTCTTCTTATTTTAACAACTACGATCACCTATCGTTGTGTCAAGTATTGTAGGTCATTTCTCTCTCTGACCATCCATCTAATTGATAGGTCCATGCTTAGCAGGTGGTGGTCCGAACTTATATTATATAAACAAGTTTACAATAAAGACTATGGAAAATTGGTTTTATAGATAAAATCATTAGCTTCGAAAACAACAAATTAACATCCTGCATCAAATCATCATAAAGAAACTGTAAGCAGGAAGTTATCAGCTGATTATACAATTATCTCATTCACGCCGACTATAATTGTGCTATTTGGAGCGCAGAGCACCCTAATACAATGTGCTATTTACTTGCGGCTCCAAGTTTACGCGGACCAAGTAAGTAGATTAACAGAATCTTTGAAACTTGTGCAATTTACTTGTGAGTTCCTGCTCTCTGAATTCTGAAATATTCTTGTAGTCGGCCAATTTTGTGTTTAAGTTTGGGCAGGTACTTTAGGCTTATATCGAAATTTTTTACCAAGCCCTTGTATTTTGTTGTGATGCTTTTGATGTATTTAAAATTATGTAAAAATAATATTCAAATACAAAAAACAACAGTATTTTTTGAAGACATAAACTCTCCAGCTCATCTTTGTTTCTACTCTTCAGTTCAAAGCTGACTGAAACAGATTTTTTTTTGTGTTTTTATTGTGACACTGATTGTTAAGAATAACAAACGGATTTAAATAGAAGGCTGGTGATGGCACTAGGATATTGTAAGTAAGCTGGGTACCTACTCTCCATGTGAAGCAATCTTAGAGTCGTATCTTACGACACCCCCGAGATGTTCGTAGTCGAGCGTAGGTACCTACAGTCTTATTTATTTCGGTACAGTAAAGAACATTCATTCAGTGCCTTTATTTACATATTAGGTTTGACTTGTATGACTTCGATAGCAGAGAAAAATACACGTTTCTCTCATTTACCTACTGAACGTTGATACAAGAAGGGGTAAAAATACTTAGTACCTCAATAAAATACCTACACACAAACGTCTTAGTTTTAATTCGGATACGAAGATCTTACTATTATCTACTATTAGCAACAAAATCAAAGTCTAAGTCAAATAAGTGATTTAAATTAGGTACATAATAGGCACTTTTGAATGTCAGAAATTTACAAAAAATATAATTGATTCTAGTCGCCCCTTCCAAAATGTAGTTTTCGTATGGAGAAGAATGGGCAAGAAACTCCACCGTTTTTAAACAGCAGTAGTAGTTTCTATATTCGGTCATACCTACCCACGTAAAAGTGACGGGTTCACACCTTTTATTAGTGAAGAAATAGCGTGGAAATGAGATTGCAAGAGCAAGAATTTTGCAATTGTACCCTCGGTAATAACAGAGCGAATGCTCATCGCTTACGACCGTGCATACATACGAAATGCATTCTCCGAGACGATTCCAACGAGTTTCACCGGAAGGTGGGCTATAATAATACTCTATAATTTTCTTATATTCTCAGAACACTGGGAAACTTCGGAAGGAATAGTTACAGAGATAGTAGTAGAGGACCTTACAAATAATAATAATGGTTTCACTTCTTGTTTCTTTTAAAATCCCTGCACGTACACCTATACCTAATAAGTAATGTTCAATACTGGTTAATCCTGCTTTGCTAACACTTTCGACTCCAACCATTTTCATAGAACTCATTCGCCATACCACCATACCACATATTGGAAGTGAACCCTCCGGGAGGGTTGCCGGCATTACGTTTGCGCTAAAGTTAACCATCGCGGACGGTCAACGTTATTAGGTTTAAAACCGTGTTACTGTAAAACAAAGTAAAATAGTATTTTCAAAGGGGTCTTGTCACTATAACGTAGTTCCCAACCTTTTAAATTTTTAGTGAATATTTGTAGCACTGAACAAAAAATTAAAATGTTTGGATTTTAAAACCAACGCACTAATAAGTCTTGTTAAAATATACATCAGATTTTATTTTTACTTATTATAATGCTGTATTCGCTAACAAAAACCTACATTTAAAACGAGCTCTTCGCGAGGGCTGCCGGCATCCCTTATGCGACTAGGTGAACCCTCCAGGAAGGCTCCCGGCACTGAACGTGTTAGAGAAGAACCAGGTATTTTAGCAGTAGCTTTTAGTCGTCATGGGTCTAGTCTATTGTCAGCCAACTCATCACATATAAGATGCTGACCGTACGCCGGTAATCCAAATCATCTAGGAAACCATAGTGATACGTGACGAAAAAGTTACGAGTTTTGTGTAAAGTGTAAAGTATTTAAAGTTTATTTTAGAGTGACATTTTTATCTGCTATTAGATTATAAGCTTCAAAGGCATGCAGAGTTTGCATAGTTATTCCACCATCTTGAATAATGTGAAAAGAGAATATTTCTGTCAGCATTCTTGATGTTTGCATTCTTATATTTATTTTCTTTAGCCTTTTTGTCGACTACTTAGGGTTATTCCAAGATTTATTCCATTCCATTTAGTTGAGTATCGGACCACTGTTATTTACATTATAAAAGATCCTCCTTTAAATATGTATAGGTATGTACTTTCTTTTAGGACAAGTTATAAATAAAGTAGTGTGTTACTGGCAAAACTAGCAGCGTCTAGGAGTTGATACATTTCGTATTCAGACAGGATAATATTATGATTTATGATCTCTGTGGAATAAATAACAATACAACGGAAAAAAAGAAAGCTTTAAATGGTTAGGGTTACATCTACTTTAAATGTACACCTCACTCAGCAAAATACACCACACAGACCCTTAGTGCCACTCTGCATGACTAATTAGTCACTTGTTTGAGCTACGCTATTCACCAAGCGTGGCACCAAGCTGCTAATCTCCTAGCTGAGTGGTATCGGTTTATAAATTTGTTTTATATTGTTTTTTAAACATTTTTCTCACATTTATGGAACCAACAAGAATAATATACCCAGGATTTTGTAATACCTGCGTTGCTTTCTGACTACTACAGGACCTTTATTGTGCTTCCTAATTTCGGTGGCCTAAGATGGAACAGTATTTGCAAAAAGAAAGACTTACTAGGTAACGGTGTAACTACATTATTTCGTACAGTTTAATCAACTACCAAAAGGACCATCTGATACTATACAGATGGCAGGGACATCGACGCGAAACTTTTACCGTAGATTCAGTATATAATTCTGAACCCGCCTGCGTTTAAAGAATTCGTCAGTATAAAGAAAAAAAACTGTTACGCCGTCAAAATATATGGAACAGTTTTAATTTTTTATAACTTACTAAAAATTACAACGGGTGTTCAACATCATGTGCTGTATGAATTCCATGGTAAAAGTTTTCGCGTCGATGTCCCTGCCATCCTGTATAGGTACGGTATAGTAAATCCTCCTAATTTGAGTGCGTCAGATGCGGTCTCATTGAAATAGCTTGTTCCTACGTTTTCATTAACGATACTGCACCCACAACGATACTTCACCTGAAAATGAGAAAACGCTTTCCGTTTTACTACGTTTTTACACAGAAATACGGTAGCAGTAAATATCGTGCGGATTTATTTAATTTCATCATCGTAACTCTGTGAGCCACATTAATTAAACAGGGATATAAATTATCCTCTGTTTTGACTAACAGCTACGTGAGTGAAATCCCGGGTATGAGCCTGGACCTGAACGTTTCAATTAACTGTTGTTTATTAAAATACACGTTATTAAAAATAATGAACTTGGATACTCTCACCTGAGAATATATATAGCAGTGATAGCCTAGTGGTGTGACCGTCGGACTGCCAAGTCATAGGTCTCGAGTTCGAACGCAAGGCACGCACCTCTGACTTTTCAGATTTATGTGCGTATTGTATAATTATCACTTGCTTCAAAAACGGTGAAGAAAAACATCGTGAGGAAACCGGCATGCCTGAGAGATATTTCTTGACGGCATGTGAAGCCAAGTCAGAGGCGGCTTTAAAACTCTGACACCAGGTTAGTTACTAACCACACAAAAAGAAGAAGACCTGAGAATATTGGCAGGTCACCAACACTTATATTTAAGACTTTCGGTAACTTTCCGAATAAACGCTTTTCTTCGTACTAGAACTTGAAACACGGGATTAATTTACACACACGGGACAAGAGTACATTTTTCGTAAGTGTAATTGTGTAATAAGATTAATTTCCGTAGGGTGTATTATTAGCAGTAGGTTAGGAAATTATAACAAGGTTATAGCAGTATCGCCATATTCATTAAAACCTGTTATAAGTAGCTGTGCTAAGTACAGAGGACAATTTACAACAAAAAAAAACGTATGAAATGAACAAGAACTAGAAGTATTTAATGTTTGGAGCATTGTATGGGAGAATTTTCATATATGTAGTTTAAGCCTATTAATAGCTGAGATACAAGTCAATTCCATTCACTAATAGGTTATCTACTGATAGCAAAAAATATTTGAAGAAGAAATAAAGGTATTCTTTTTATTAAGGCGAAGGAAGGCTCAAATAATTTCCTTTTATTTCATTTGGCGTCTTTTCTGGCAAAGAATAAGACTCCCTTGGGTGTCGTTAAAGGTGACTAAGGAATAATGGTGCGACGATGGGTAGCAGCTTTCCCCTAAACACTAATAACAATATATTGCGCGCACAATGTTTGTCAAGCGTGCTGATTATGGCAATATTCCCTGCGACGACCGTTCGTTCTTACGATCTATTAGGAAACCTTGTTCAGCAGTAAATGTTACCGAATTGTTATGATTTACGCACATGATATTTCTGTACATACATACATACATACATACATAAACTCACCCCTTTTGCCATTATTTCTGTACTTGTGTAATACTGTTAGTTATATGGTTCAAAATAATGTCGTATACAACTTGGCTAATGGCTCGGATATGGCGTCTGTTTATCTTGTAAGAAACAGTTTTATTTGACGGTTGCTACACACAGAGATTTGGACACAAGTTGATTGAAGGTAATGTTTGAACAGTAGCATGAATTCCCTTGATCGTATAGCTACATAAAATTTATATAAAGCACATTAAAAAAAAAACCTTGGGATTGTGCTCTGATATACCTTGTGATAAAACCATAAAACTTGACATTATAATACATACAAAATGACATTATTACTTTTTACAGTATTATATTATTTTAATTATTGTGAATGTGTGAAAGTGATATTTTTAAATTTTTCCTTTTTTTCCTTACTTTTTTTGTTTTTCATTCGCAGTTAGTTTTAATGATGGTCTGGCAGTTTCAGTAGTTTATGCGGCCTAACCAAATGTCCTTTCTTTGGTATTGTTCGTCGAGTTGAGCTCCTTATGTTCTGAGTTAAGCTCCACGATTACTGACTAATGCTTGCACTGACTGGACAGGTCCACTCAAATCTGTGTGCTTCTTTTCTCACAAGACCATATCAGACATTAATCTACATAGTCGTCATATGGCCTGAGCAAGATTAAACTGTGACCTTTGAGTTTGTTTCGGCCTTTCTTCTCAGAGTAGTCGGATAGGAAACGCCGAACTCATCTAGCTAAAATAAATATTTTTTCAATATGACGTTTAAAAGTGATTCCAATATCCTATTTACAGAATAAACAATTTCAATTAATTTCATTATTTTATTAACGACGACTTGGATATGGAAAGGGAGCGCAGGGCACTGGCTGTGAGGGGAAATATGATATGCAGAAGGTTTTATGGTTGTTCAGTTCCCGTTAAACTAACTCTTTTTAAGGCCTACTGCCAAATATTTTACACCAGCAGCCTTTGGGATAACCATACCCTAAAAGCAGACACTGCCCTGCGCATTCAATACAACAATGCCTTCAGGCCGCTGTTAAGGCTTCCACCTTACTGTAATGCGTCAGGTATGTTCGCTGATGCGCACACTGACGACTACTTTGCGATAATGCGGAAGAAAGTTGCTTCAGTAATATCCCGAGTGAGGGGAAGCAGCAACCGCATTCTGAAGGTGTTTGCAGAGAGGCTGGATGGGCCTACAATAGGGAGGTTTACCAAGCTACATGTTGGCAACAAAGTTTGTTTAACCTTCCTGTGATTGTTATTCTTTTCTTTTTTTTTTTTGTGTTCTTGCATGTTACTAATATAGTTTTTTAAGTAAGATGTAATACTAACACCCTATGGGCCTTGATGCCTGATAATAAAATATTTTTATTTTGATTTTTTGATTTATTTATTAAAAATTTGACGGGGAGACAATACAACATGTCCAGGAATACCTTTACTTGGGCCAAGTAGTCTCCTTGCAGACGAGGCAAGATAAAGAAATTACAAGACGAACAGAAAACGCCTGGAAGAGCTACTGGTCCATGAAGGAACTATTGAAGGGTGAGTTACCAATGGCACTGAAACGCAGGCTCATGGACATGTGTATTTTTCCCGTCTTATCATATGGTGTACAAACTTGGTCTTTGACTAACATCCAGAAGTCCAAACTCAAGGTCTGCCAACGTGCAATGGAGCGCAGTATACTAGGAGTTAAATTAACGGATCGTGTTCGAAACACAATACTGCGCTCCAAAACAAAAATAACTGACGTGGCTCAAAAGGCTGCCCAACTTAAATGGGACTGGGCAGGACATGTCTGTCGCATGCCGGACAAACTGTGGGCCCAAATAGCACAGAACTGGTGCCCTGAGACAGTGAGGCGGGGTCGCGGAAGACCGCGTAGGAGATGGCGGGACGAGCTGGATAGGTTCCGTCAAAACTGGAAGGAGGACGCGCGGGCTCGCGAACGATGGAAAGAGTGGAGGGAGGCCTTTGCCCAGGAGTGGGACGGAGTAGGTTAGTAAAAAAAAAAAAGTAGTTAGTAGTAGTAGTAAGTTTATACAACTATCTTAGTTAGTCCGGAGGAAGGTGATGGCATTCGTGATATAGGGTAATCCTAGTACGAGTGCCATTTACAAAGCACTCCTTTGTAACCTAAGTGCACATTGTTTATGACCAACTTTTTTTAAGGAGATTTACTGTAACCATTTTTCCAGTAATAAACACAATTATTAATTATTATTATTAAAATGTTAGGTACATGTTATTTCAGAAACTAGATCTGAAACTAGCTTTTATTGTTACAAGTTCTACAATTCCAGATGTAGGTAAAGAAAACTTCTCAAATGTCTCAGAAATCAAATTGGCTTTGGCTTTTCTTAAAAATTCAGATGTAGACAGAGAGTGGTTTGGGATTAGGTAATTTGGGCTAATTGAAAAACGGAAATACTATTTTTTTTGACAATTTAGCTTGTCAGCATTCCTAAACAATATAGTACCATATAAGCTTTTACTAGAAACAATAAAAAACAATCAATTTCCAAAAAAAAACACTACAAAGTGTAAATAACTTTAATTTCGGAAGCCGGTGTCTTTGGTTTAGAATTTTCGTTTTTTTCTAGAGACTTCCGAAATTAAAATATTTGAAAACCTTATAACAAGTCCTTTCATTTGATATGTCACATGGTACAGTAAGCAAAACAATTTCTTCTTTAAAAAAAAAAAAAAAACAAATTTACCCCCTAAAGTGAACCCTATATTCAAAATTAATCTATTTACGTTACACGGTCGTGTTTAGGTCATAGAAATTCAGTACCTGGGCGACCGAGCTCTGCTCAGGTGGAAATAGAGAATGTTAATTTAATATTATAGGTAAGTTCATACGAATTCCATGCTACCATGATAGTAGATACTAATTCCATACTGCCATGTCATTATTTTAAGGTGTCATTATTCTTGTTCAAAACTTTAGGCGACCGAGTTCGGCTTGGTTAATACGGAGAAAAATAATTTTCACAGATATGAGAGAGTTAGATCGATTGTTCACCTCCGTAAGCCCCTATATTGCAACTTTCATCTAAATCGTTAGAGCCGTTTTCAAGAACGTGATTACAAATATATATTTATATACATATATACAAATATTGCTCATTTAATAGTATAGAATATGTGTACAAAATTTCAACTTAATCGGTCCATTAGATTCGGAGCAAATCGGCTGTGACAGAAGGACAGACAGACAGACAGACACACGGACACACGTGTGATCCATTCGGACATACGAAACCATAAAAAAAAATCATTTTGACGAACATAGAACCTCCTCCTTTTTAGAAGTCAGTTAAAAAGGAATTCTGTAATTGTTTAATCGAAACTAAATTAGGTTTCTTATGCCATAAACTCTCTAGAAAAAGCCTGTCTTAGACGAGTTTGCCTTTTTTATTTGACTTTTTTACGCAATTTGTGTTCGAGTAGTAAAAATTTACTGGCCATAACCCTCAGGCGCCTTTACGATGCCCGTGGAATGTGCACCCGTTGTAAACCGGGACACACTCGCCTGCTGAGCGAGCCAAAGAGGATTTTCATGTTTGGTCAAGGGCTCTCCACCCCTTAAAACACTACAGCGGTTATCAAACTTTTTTGGCGACGGAACCCTTTTGCAAAACGAAATATTTGACGGAGCCCTAAAATAATCAAAACCTGGTTTATGTGTATTCTTCATTAATAATCATAATACTTGACATTAACATTTACATCTAATGTGGGATATGAAATAGATTTTTTACTTTTCATCAATCAAACCTGACATCAAACAGATGTCAGGTTTGGTTGAAGAGAGTTTAAGTCGCATGTCAGGTTCGGCATCAGCTCTATTGTGGTATTTTGTTTTTATAGCTGCATAGGTTGAGTTGAGAATCCTGTTTCGCAGTTTGTAACTCCAGTCTAAGTTCAAATAGCCTTGTTAAATATTTACGCCGAGATAAAATATTGGTCACAATGAACCAGTATTTTCGCGGAGCCCCCACAGAGGTGTTGCGGAGCCCAGGGGCTCCGCGGAGCACACTTTGAGTAACACTGACATAGACTATAAATAGACTATATTACGTCGAACACGTACTAAACATTCCAAGTAAATAAGTTTGTTTAAACCGCTATTATATTCTAAAAATAGGTACATTCGACTCTGAAAAATTTAAATAGAATCGAATCTTTAAATTGGAAATGGGAAAAGTTTTGGTTTTTATTAAAAGACTGCTATCATAATAAAAGATGGCCTCGCAATGATCGATGAGCTAAACTTTATAAGTACAGGATATATTAATATTAGCGTTAAACAGTTACTTAGGTACCTACAAATCATGAGCGATTTTGCATTTACTAAAATATTTAAGTATACACCCAAGCAATAAAAACATAACTTTAAACGGAAATATTTAAAGGTCTTTTGACACGCGAACTCGTTTCGTATTCAGGTTCACGTCGGTTCTAAATCTAATGTATATTGTAAAATTAACCTTTCCTTGGGTCTTCAAGTAATTTTATACCTAAAATTGGAATGTATACGTTACTTATTTTGAAAAAGATTATAAACATATTTTAAGATTTACAAAGAAGAAGAAGAAATTTACATATTTTTTTCTCTCTAAGTTTAATTTATTAAATATATTTATAAAATTTATCAATTATTTTCTTTAGGGTTTATTCTTAAAGTATTTTTGTTCTGAATCCTGGCTTGAACAAAAAACCGGCCAAGTGCGAGGCGGACTCGCACACGAAGGGTTCCGTACCACCGTACATTATTTAGCAAGTAAATGAAAATACACACATCAACACGGTCTAGGGATATTTCATACTCAATTAAATAACTCGAAAAGTACTAGCCGCATTGGAATCTTTTATACACCGATTTGTTTGTAATTTATCTCAGACTAATTCCAAATTCAAATTTTTGAAAATTCTTTTGTTTGGTGGCATAAAAATGTCTTGATGTGTAGGAGAGGGTATTTTCATTTCTGCGAAATTTAGAAAACAATACGAATTACATTTAGTTACAGTTTTTTTTCATTTTTAAACGAAAGATAAAGTTAAAATTGAGGTATTGTAGCCATGCAACGCCAACATTTGACGAGGGCGGAGATGTTACGAGCTGTGGGAATGCTGGAAGCTGGGTCTGTTCAGCGTAATGTTGCTGAGGCCATAGGGACCCACCACAATGTAATTTCAAGATTGTGGACACGCTATCGTGCCACAGGTGAAGTAGCGGAGAGGCACCGGGGCCCAAGTCGCATCACTACCCCCAGACAAGACCGATTTTTGCAAATTACTGCGCGAGCTCAACCAAATGCAACGGCGACTCAATTGGTCCAAAGGCTGCGAGTGGAACACCAAGTGCTTGTGAGTGACCAAACTGTAAGAAGGCGACTGCATGAAAGCAATCTACGCTCTCGTAGACCACTCCGGGTCCCACCTTTGCGGAGAGGCAATCGTGGACGACGATTAGAATGGGTTCGGAACCACGTGGACTGGGGCCGTGAGCAATGGTCCAATGTGCTGTTCATGGATTAATCCAGGTTCGGCTTCCATCCAGATTCACGAAGGACGTGTGTTTGGTGAGTTCCTGGACGATGGAGCCGTCTTCATAACCCTGAGGAAGTTCACCCATACCAAGGAGGAACAATTATGGTTTGGGCAGGAATTCGTCTTGGAGGACGGACGGATCTCGTTTGGGTGCGGGGCAATATGATGGCAGAACGATACGTCCAACAGGTGCTGGGGCCCGTAATCTTGCCCCACAGAACACAAATGGGGCAAGATTTCCTGCTCATGCACGACAATGCCCGGGCACACACGGCGAGAACGGTAGCAGCTTGGTTACATACACACAATGTTAGGGCCTTAGACTGGCCTGCTCAATCGCCAGATCTAAATCCCATTGAGCATGCGTGGGATATGCTGCAAAGAAGAGCTCTGAAGGAAGTTCCTGAAAATCTGGCTACAGAAGATCAACTTTTTGCGCACCTCAGAAGGACATGGGACAATATTCCGCAGCAAGACATTGACAACCTTGTTCTGAGCATGCCGAATCGTTGCCAATGTGTTATGAACATCATGGGCGCTTTCTCAGACTACTAACTTCAAGTTTATAAACACAAATTAAATGATTTTTCTATTTTTTTCAGTTTTTACTCATAAATTAAAAGTTAATTCATATACGGTTTCCGTCTATGCTTCATTTTTTTTCCATAAAATCCTGAAATTTTAATCGAAGTACCTTAACCATTATTAAAAAATGGTAGAATATTAAATAACGTATCTTTTAAATATATACATGTCATATAAATAATTAACACATTGATAGTAATTCGCTTTTTTAAAAATATCCCTAGACCGTGTTGATGTGTGTACTAAACGAAGAATATTTTTATTTTTTATCTTTAATTTAAAAAATCGCAGATATTAATTTCTATTTCATAATGATACTATGAATTACAAAGTTATTTTTGCAGTTGCAGATAATCACCCATATTTAAATAAAAAACTTTATAAATCGGCGTTTTTAGTATTTGTTGATTATAAACACATGATATACAGATGCATTTCAAATTCCTAATTTGTTTAGTTGTTGAGATGGAGCTCGTACAAAAATGGTCTAAAACTGACAACTTTTACGGCCCCCTATTTCATCATTGTTAAATATAAAAAATAAAAATAAAATATTTGTTCTCTACTCGATGAGCTCCAGACAATGTGCTCCCCACATGTGGCGAGTTAGATTTTTTCAAGATCGTAATTTTATTTTTTATTGTATCCCTTTAATTTTTGAAGATGCACAATCTGTGAAAATTTTAACTATTACGGTTCATTAGATACAGCCCGCTGACAGACAGACGGACAGCGGAGGCTTAGTAATAGGGTTCCGTTTGGCACCCTTTTGGTACGCAACCCTAATAAGTAAATTCATTTGTTTTACTTCCAAAGACTTCCTAACTGAAAAGAGCAACTTATTCTCACTGTACTTTATTTTCCCGCAAAAGCCGCAACGACCCTGCCAAGTGTTCATGATACGACATGACAGGCAAGTTGGCACATATTACGAAGTAATATTACTTAATTATATTCGAAAAATTTCTTTGTTTCTGAACTATCTCATCGATTTTCCGTGAACCTGCTGTATAGAAGATAGAAGGTATTTGGCATTCCTCAGTGTTCTTATGTGTTGTAAGTGAATTTAGCGCGTAGATGGAATATTTGATTGTGAAAGGAATACCAATGAGTTTCCCCGAAGAAAATAATGCAAGTTCAATTGGAAATAAATGTTCCATTTTCGATTTCTAAGTTGTAAATGAGCGTTCAATGTGAGCGATATCGTTTGATGCTATCGCGAGAGAATATAACATTTAATATAGAGAATACATATTTGTGTTAGTATGCTTTGTATTTATTTTGCATACACGGCAAAATCTATATTTCAACCATGACCAAGGTCATGAATTTTGAATGATGGAATAAACAGATGAGATATATTTTAAGGTTGAAACAGAATTTCAGCTTAGGCATACAAAGTCACTTCTAGTCTGACAATGAGCGCCGTTAAACCTGAAACGCGCATTTAATTGAATAAACAATGCTTTTCAGTGGAGGGTTCGGGCTCGTAAATCATGGGAAACACGCTTATTTGAACGAAAGCCTTTGTGCCTTTCATAAACTAACAATAACCTAAATTCAGTTTGCATCGAAAAGCATTGGAATACCTTTTGAACTGTGAGCGGCTCACGATACTTTGAAGTAGCGAAATATTGACGGTTCAATCAATAATTCAAGTAGTTTCTTTTAGTCCCTATTTACTTAAACTGAAATACTTTTGGTGAAAATTCAGCTATTGTTGTAGGTAGCAACCATCCTAATTATCTACGTAATACATTGTGTCCTTTTTTAAAGGAAATATATTATCTCGTAGAGGTAATATCTTGGCTGAAAATTTTCTGTCTATTGTTTTGGTTGTGGCTATGGGTTGTGTATGAGGAGAGAACTTAGGTGTGACTATCGTAGTTGACTTTTCTGATGCTATTCAATATTACAGGAACTTAGAAATGATCTAATATCCTAAGCGAAATAATTTAGGCCCTATTTCACGATGTCCGAATAGCCACTACTTACCGAATAAATAAAAAAATGGAACAGAATTTGTAGGATAATTTGCAAAGTAAGTTAACGAGAATCTAATCGTAAGTGGAACAGGCCCTTATTAATATATCGTTGCGGTGAGAATACCTGCAGTGTGATATGTGTCAGTGTGTGTATTTCTATAGTTTTGTATACGTAAGCTGAACGCTCTCTTGACGAATGTGTTAGGTGACGGGGACCGTTTAGCGCCCACAGACAATGCTTGCACGCCCGCTTATAGGAAATTCTCGCTCAACTTCACTTGTTTGCTGTCAGTTTCCGCCCACTCTCGCTCCAGTTCTCATTGAGAGGTTGTTTTTCACTCTTTTAGTATAAACTAAATTGAAGGACCTAGTTGTTTGCGCAGCACTCGGGAGCTGTTCAGACGATGATGGGTCGTTACATCCTGTTCTTATTGCCACTTCTTTTATATGTTGTTTTTATTTCATGCAAAATACTGCAGCGGGATGCTTGCTAAGCATGCAATGCAGCGCTTTGTTAAGTCTAGCAGCACTTATAAGAACAAATTATGTGACAGACGGTAAATTTTATTATTTCAGAAATAAGTACGCGAGAATTCTTTCAAGTATTTGATGAATATTGTTCGCAGTAGGTACCTATTGAAATAATGAGATGCGGTAGAGAGCTATTTTCATTTTCATGTCAGAATTTCGCAGGCGTGCCCGTGTCGAGCCGTCCGTTGTCTGTGTCACGTCCTACCTCTGTGGAACAGAATTGTTCGATTATTTTCGGCTGTTTCATCGGCTCGAAGCAAATTAGTCCATTTGTATGCTAACGGACTTTCCGATTCGGATGTGAATATGGGTAAAGAGTATTTATTGCTGCCGGCTTTTTGTTTTTATTCGCGACACGGCATGCCCTTTTCGTGCAGCCATTACTGTCACATTGTGTAATTTTTGCCGGAATATGTATGACACAAATGATAAAATAAAAAAGCGTGTCACACGTTGTACACGGTGTTGTTTGTAGCAAGATTTATGTGCTGTGTTAAAGGTCCCAAGTTCTTAGTCCAGGCCAGCATTATTTGTGAAGTGTACATTCTGTCTGTTCTTATTTTCATACTAAAAGAGTACGTTAGTGTTAAGAAATGCTATAGTTTAGTTTATAAGCACACCTTACGCATGGCAATAAACGAGCTGGATGTTTACAACTTTATATTTTCTCTGAGCTAAAACAACCATTCCGGATACGGTACAGACTTCACAGTAAGAGTTTGCTAATAAATACGTCAAAGTTTTAATTTCTCCCCAGTTCGCTGTAATAACTTGCACGAAACTCGCAATTTGCACATTCTGCAGTCTTATTTACGTTCTGGAACTAATATTAGGTACCTACTCTATCTTATATGTAGATGAATGTAGCTGGAATCTGAAGGAAATAATATAAAACCTTGAAACTATAAATAACCGAACAATATCCGTAATAAAAGGCTTCTCAGCCGGTCACAAGGCTGGAACTACTTCTTATGAAAAATGATGCCACCCACAACACAGATAATACATTATGAGGGTGGTTATTTTTTACAACAAATGCGATATAATTTTGAATTATCATGTTGTGATGATATAAGACTGGATTCTATTTTGGCGTGTTTGGTTTTGTGTAAATTGTTTTTACTCTGTTCTCATTTTGTATCGATTAATATTCTACATTTTTAATGTTGAATAATAAGTAGATTATTGAACATGGTGTTGCGTAATGGCGTCTAGATAGTTTCTTGACATTGTGGAAATATTGAATACTAAGCAGCTGATTTAAATATTTTTCTAGAGTTCATAGTCCTTTATGAAGTTCGTGCTTTCATCAGCTTTATTGTGATTGGTGGAATTGCATGAAAAGGGTGGGTCGCCCGTTCCCTCAAATAATAACATGCTTTGTGGAAATATCGGACACGCTAGCGAAAGATCACGCGTCGATTAGCCACATAACAATGGTTCCATGTTAAAGTTTACTTGCTTTTAGAGACTAATGTTTTGATTTATTTCGCCTGGTTTGAAATTTTTAGATTTTTAACGACCGTTTATCGGCTCTTATTCCATTTTCGGCTTAGGTATGTTTATTCCTGTTTTTTTTTCGTCTTATACAAATTCGTATCAAAATGATGATGATCCGTAGGTTATTTTTTCTCAGATCGAAGGACGCTTTGTTCGTCAAGGACTCCTTTTCCTTTCTTTTGCTTTTCCAAGATTAGCTTCATGACTGAGTTATTCCTGTTAAATTAAAAGTAAATTCGTCTTCAAAGCATTCTTGATCTAATTGAATGGTTCTTTTGATGTGTCGGGTTTCGGCCAGTTATCGGCCAGGTGGAAAATATTCACAGATTGTGCTTTGAACCGGATAATTTCTATAGACGCCGCTGGACCGTAAATTATAGGCTGCTTTATAATTAACCCTGAATAGGTACCTAATTTTTTGAGTTGATGTAAAGAACAACTGAATAACAGTAGATATGTTAGCTAAGCTTTGAGGTAATAAATAGTTAGTCAATATCTTCGACAGACAGTACATAGGCATGCAATAGTATGATAGAACCAATCAGGAAGTAAGCCGTCCGTGAGCCAGTGTTCGTAGTAAATCCGGTAGCCCAACTTCGTCCGTGTCCCATTGACCTAGATTCGCGCCCTTGAACCCCGACCCTCCGCCCCTACACCCGCACGGTCCCGTGACGTCATAAATGCCCTCCGCAAGCATTGTCTTTTAAGTATATTATTTTGTTCTAAAAAAAGATAGCTCCACTGTATGTCAACAAAGCTATTTAATTGTTTGGAATATGACATAAAGAAACAAAGTGCTACGTTATCTTCATCTGTTTGTTGTTCGATCTGGATATTATTGATTTTAAGTTTATCTTTGAATACGCCACATGAATAATGTAGGGAAGAATTATATAAGATACGTTAGTAATTTTGTACATTCACTTGAAGAACTTATTCTTGCAACCATACTAAACAATCTAAACACGCGAATATGTAGAAGAGACAAGACTTGGTTATCGAAGATGTGAAAGACCAGAGAGGGCCTGAATGTTGGAATTTTGCCAAAGACCTTTTAACATCAGGCTGTTATGTTAAAGAACATATGGAAAGAGGAAAAGGCGAAAAAAAATGCGATATTTTCATCAGTGTAAAGTTCATGATATTTTCAGAATGCTGCAGTACCTTTCTGCAGTGGTAATGAATGCTTGTTTATGCCTAGTAAACATGTTCAACAATGTCAATCAACGAATAAAGTTTAAAGCCATGTAAATTGCATGTTTGATGTTTGCTTTTCAACGAATGACTGCAATTTATTGAATGCAGTTACACGCTTTACAGCCGCGTTAAGTGCTTTACCTGGCTACATATTTATTGTATAATTACTTGATTATAAATAGGTACTATAAAGATTAACCTTGCTTTTTATAGGAGAGGGATAGAGAAATATTGTGTTTGTTCTAGAATAATTCTTTTATTTCGCTGCTGTTGTAAAACTAACGGGGGCACGGGGCACTACGTGTGGCATGTGTAATATTGATAAAGGAAAAATCATCATTCAAAATATACCGGGTTACGAAAAAAATATCTGCTGTTTCATACAAAAGTTCAATACCTACTAGACCAAAATGTATGAAACAGCTGATATTTTTTTCGTGATTTCAGAGTTGGTTCCATGGTGAAAGTTGTTCATATTCATGGGTAGAACACACTGTGAAAATTTGGCCGGTCATTGAAAACTAACCCCGTATTTGAAGGCTTCCAAGGACGGATCCTTTAAAGAAATTAACGATATGCAGATGCTTAGTTTATGATACCGAGAGTTTGAGCCTTTTTTACATATTACGTCTCTGAAAAATAACTTACGCAAATTCAACCGCTCTTTTATTGGCTATAACCGATCCATTAGGAAATGGTTTTTTGAATGTTTTGTCAGGTAAAAGTGGAACAATGGATGTTACATAATTATCCTCTTTGTGTTTGCCAAAAATATATTGTCATATGAATGCCATAACAATTGAATATTTTTTGTGGGTACTATAAATCTCTATAGTTTGAAAACAAGGGAATAATTTAGTGGTAAAACCGGCTAGTGGTTCAGTTCAGTTCACTGGCGCCTCGCGGCGGTTGTAGGCAAATTTTCCATTTGGTTGTCTGTGGTTCCAGCTTGTTTTCCGAGTCAGTGGCTCGCTCAAATCTAATGCTGTGAAGACATTTACGTAATAAAAAGTATGCATAGTATGTATGTGCACAAGGGCGGATCCAGCCCTTATGTCAGGGTGGGGTCACATAGTCGGGGTCCAGTCAGGACAGGCTCCAATCAGTGACGGACTAAGCCTGTCGGGGGCCCGGGGTGGCAAGGGCCGGGGCCTCATTTTGATTTGTCTCATTTGGTCTTCTCGGTTTATGTAGGTATTTCTAGTAACATTTTGCAAAAAAAACTAGTATACCTGCACCATGGGCCTCGCAACCGGCCTGATTTTTTTTTTCAGGAAGCTGTATTTTCATCTCCTCAATAGGCTATTTACGAAAAGAAAGAATGTAGGATGCGAGAGCGAGCGAGGCAAGCTCAAAATTTTTTTGCCCCTCGTGTTGAAATTTTCAGTTAGGTTTCTAATGAACATTCTTAAGGAAATAGGAGTAGCTTTGTCGACTTATGCAGAAAAGTTTGAGAGTCAGAAGAATATAGAATGCAAGAGCGAGCGTAGCGAGTTAGAATTTTTTTTGCACACCGCCTTGTATAGGTAAGGTATTCTTTTAAGTCATACATAAATAGGAGTTCCATTGTCTACTTCTGAAAAACTATTGAGAATGGAGCCAGCGAAGCTAGCTCGAAAATTTTTGCACCCTACATTTATATTTTGCATACTTACGAACGGGGACCTCCAACTCTAAACTGAATATATTTTGACCGTGTTTGGGATATCATTTGCTTTAGGTAGAACGGTTAGAGAACCGGTAAGAAACTCCACGGTCCATCATCATATACTCGTAATTATAATAACACACATAGTCTTATTATGCGTGTCGTTCGCGCATTTGTGGCCAACACATGAGTGGCAACAAAATAAAAAGTATTTATTTGATTCAATTTATCAATGACATTAGAAAAATATCAGTGGTCTTCCTAGACATTGCCCAGGGGGGGTCACGGCCCCCATGACCCCCCCTCGGATTCGCCCTTGTATGTGCATGTAACGTAGTGTAAAGATTTAGTATATAATCTGTAGATATGTTTAGTGCGATCGGTAAAGTGCTAGGATAGCTTACCTACTGGTATTTAGTTCGGTTTTTTCAAATGACTATACGAGTAGTTGATAAAATAAAACAATATTAGAGTGAAGGACTACAAATGTACAATAACAACCAATAAGCTGTTGTAATTGTATTGTACATAAGTGCTTTAGTTGTTCACACTACAATAACAGCGTATTTTGGCTGGGCTGTTATTAGGGTGCCTTCAGTGGTCCCATTTTTACAATTATTTCGGAACCATTCGGCGCTTATTTCTGTGTTCAGCGATAAGACTGGAAATTCGCTCGTTTCAACCCAAACGTCTTCTAAAATTCAATTAGTTTAATATTTTGCATCTTATTGACTTTGAAAAGTAGGCTAAACAAGACTTAGGCGGGTTCAAAATTGGGGTAACCAAGAATTTTCTATTTATTATGTGCGCTGATAAACCTTAGTCTCATAGAAATAACCTAGTGTTGTTGTCGGTGTACTATAGGTGCACCTCTACCTAGGCCTTCCGGGAACACAGGCGTGATGTTATGTTATTATGTTATAGTAGACATAGGTACAATATTGCTCTATAATTAAATACCTGATAAGAAAAACCTTAATCCTTTAACGTATGTTCTCGTAATAACGTTTCTGCCATAAGTCTTTCCCCGAGAGAGCTACTTATTGTCATAATCACATGCTTGGCACGGCTCGGGTCGTTTATTGCAGTATGGTGTTATTATTTTTCATCTGGGCACTGTTCTCTGTCCCTTCGGCACAATCCGTTAGTTGTCCTATACGACTCCCAAGGGCACTTGTGGGTTTGTAACTAGGACATGCAGTAAATTCTATATACTATAATGTTAAATGAGCAATATTTGTATAAATATATTTATTTGTAATCACGTTCTAAAGGTGGTAATATTTACAAGTGGGTACGTGACAACTTATAACTAATTAATTAATAAAAAAATTGCAAAATTATATACTAACTTAACTAAACTATCACGTTCTTGAAAATGTCTCTAACGATTTTGATGAAAGTTGCAATAAAAGGGTTTACGGGGGCGATAAATCGATCTAGCTAGGTTTCATATCTGGGACAATTCGTTTTCTCTATTTTAATCAGAGCAGAACTCGGTCGACCAGGTACTTTAAGATAACTGAACGTAAATACAGGACTGTCAAGCTGAGATCTATAAACGTTACTTAGCACATACTTTGACTTAGACATGTTCCTGTCTCTATTTTGCACTTGTAGTTTGACAGTTGTGCGCACTATAACGCTTAGCCAAAGTATGTGCTAAGTAACCTTTATAGATCTTTGCCTTAGGCTTAGGTACCACCTACTTTTAGTGGAATGTAAAAGTCAATGTCAACGTAAAATTTGATCAGTATAAGAGTAAAATTACAAATAAAACAGTATCCAAAGCAGGGACTCATAAAAAAAAAAATTGTCCAAAGGCTTTCATTTTATAATAACTTGAAGATAAAAGTTTCTGAGATAATATTCTTTACTTTTTTTCCGGCAAAGTTTCAGGATGCCTCTTGTAAGACTTCAAGAGATATAATCATAAAGATGGATGGATAAGACTGGTATCCCTTCAGAAAAGTAAACATTTTACATTCTAGGCTTATAAAATTATGAGTTTTTTGCTCTCATTTGGCCTTATTCAATTGCTTGTATGTATAAAACTTCTTCTTGTTAAACTAGCAAATGCAGCACCTAAAGCAATGGTTGAGTAAGATTCTTAGTGGATTTATCTTACCTACCTGTAGCTGGCAAGAGACATTCAACTTACTTAAGTGACTCAACAAAATTGTGCATGTAGGAAGGTAGGTTAAAAAGTACTCGTGACAAAACAGTTCGAAGTAAAAAGTTTTACGAATATGGTGATTTCTTACTCTCAAAAAATCCTGTTGTATTCTGTATGTGTTAGTAGCTGAGTTTTGTCTTATTTCATATAAGTAGACAAATCGTAAAATATCTGCGAGGCTATTTTCGGGCGAGCGACTGCAGAATTGAATTGGTAAGAGCACACAGTGCTTAACTCTCAAAGGAGCGGGTGAATTTCGTTCTTAAAAAAACGATTTTTATGGTGGTACTTTCGGTAGGTCTAAAAGGTTTTTTATTAAGTTACGGCGCATAGGCGCAATTAGGGTGCGAAGCTCAGCAGTTTTGTTTACGAGGCTCTACGATATGTGTGGGTTTTATGGATAAACAAAATAAGTGTGTGAGTTTTGCGGGTAAATGTAGATCACGTAAATGTAGAACCTACCTACCCTTGCTTATTAAATATACTGACGTTTTCTTTAATATTTTGAATTTTGTCTGCTGCTTGGGTACTGGTACTGGCAGTTGTTATTAAACAAATCCTCCTCAGTTTCCTAAAAAAGTTTGTAAAGGCATTAAGGAATTTTTACTTCAGACTCCATAACTCAATTCTAGTTTAAACAGTATTACTTAGCTGACTTTTCTGAAATAGTGGCAATACCATTCGTCTCTAGGTACCTAAAAAGAACATGCTAATTCTTATCAAGAATTCTTGGGAAACGCCAATAAAGTATAATGAATTCTGTTGTATAGGTATCTTGAAATGTTCCACCGGCAGTAAAAATGTATGAGACATGAAGTGGCACGACGTAAAAGTGATATAAAGTTGTAAGATGTGAGTCAGTTGGCGGTCGCGCGGGGTTGGCCCCGAGCCAGGGACTCATCCGTCCATCCTTGGAACTTGCCGAGATAAATTATCACAAACAAATTGCATTCGTTCGGCCAATTTCTTTCAATAATATTTAAGACAAAGTAGTTTTATTGTTGTCAACTGTTGCATTGATTTGTAAGTGTTTTTTTTACCGATGAGAAATAACGTGGACATAATTTTATTATTGGTTTTGTAAGTGAGCGTAATTTTTTATTTTAATCCTGGGTACCAATATTTATTTAATACCATTAAAAGAGACGCTACGATAAAAGATAAGACAATAATAATATCTCGTAGCACTCGTAGCAAGCAGCCGTAGCACCCTCTACGAACACAAAATATTCTAGTTAAGTTCACTACAAGTTCAATGGGGATTTGAACTCACAACCTTTGTATAGGCAGTCAAAGCCTTAGCCGTAGCCTCGAATATTCGTAACTCGGCTATTTACGGGTCATTCTAAGCTTCCTCAAGGTTATTTTTTATAATGTATTAGACACAATGTGATAAAGGCAAAAGGTCACACATAAGCGAGGTTAGGTTATATTCTATTTGACTATAGATTCTATAGAGAACGGACAATCGAAGAACATTCTTTCCTCAAATATATTTCTTTAGTACTTTTTTATTTTGATTAAATCCGTACTAAAGGTATGGTCAAAACAATTGTCTATTTTATCGTATCGGCCATGTTATATTATTCATTAGATATGTATCATGTGACTGCAGTGCAGACGTTATGCAACGGACCAGCTTTTGGTTACCGGTTCATCAACTGACGACGTCATGTCATCTGTGCCACTGCAATGCACTCCATATTGGTCAACCAGGAGAGAGTATTTTTAGTATACAAAAAGTTATTCGATGATAGGAAAATGACAATTTATTTTATAGACTTTTTAACTAACCAATACTTACTTCATATATTTTCAATAAAATGTGTCCATTCAATTCTCTAGATTGTTGTTATTTTATGGTATACTATACAGAATGTGTTAGTATGGAAATAAACGTAAATACATACTGTAAAATATCCGGATATTCATAACAACGAACAAAAGAATTTATGTAGAATTTCACATGTTATTCATTGAAGAAGAAAGTCGTGTATAATTCAGTTGATAGGTGCAATTGAAAATGGGCCAAAGTGGGCAATTGTAAATAGAAGCCGTGTGAGTTGCCAATTCTTAGGTGAGAGTATTTAATTTTATTAAAAACAAAGTAGGTTCTATTTTAGTCAAACCTTTTCAGTAAATTACAAATTAAGTGGTAGCTACTGGCTGTTTTCACTCAAAATTATGAAAAGCCATATAATATTGATTTTTATTTATTTCTTTCTCATGAAAATATGGCATTATGATACCTGTGGGAATGGCCAGTTAAAAAAATAATATAAATAAGCCTTTTTTATTGTTTGTTAGTAATAAATCTTGCTTTTAATTTCGCAATAAAACTTGGGCCGTTTCCTCATTGATCGGTGCGGTATAGTTTCGGTATAGTATGCTCGGAATACCGAAACGATACCACAATGCTTTCATTTACGGACCTGACCGCTTAATTCATGGAAATATAGGCGCTCGGTAAGCTTTCGGTACCGAGTTTACGGAGCATGCAGTAAAACGCGTGACGTGAACGGGGACCACTCTTGGATGATTCTACCGAGACGCGGTTAACCGAAACGATCCCGCCCTTCTCCTGCGTATACCAATCAGGAAACGCTGTTTGAAATATAGGCGCTCGGTAAGCGTTCGGTACCGAGTATACCAAGCATGCTGATCCCGCATCGCGGACGAACCGACCAGTGACTAAAGGGCCTTTGATCGCAGCTAGCTCCTACCGTAAGAAGATTACTTTTACGTATAGGTATTAAGCTGTTTTTCGGCTATTAAATGGAAAAGGGTATTGTGATGGGAACAATAAAAAAACCTACATTTTCGTAATTAGCTCCGCAAGCACACGAACGGAATTTTTATTTCCTCTTACTATACCTACGGGAAAAATAAAATCAGTTACAGAGAATCATGCAACGGTAGACTAATCCGGCATTCAAAGACCGTATAAATGAGGAGTCCTATCTCTTGCTACAATGCGTAAAAAAAAAAAACAATATTGTTCTTGTCATAACTTACCTAACACATGCTCTCTCCGAAGGGTACCTACTTCGTTACCATAAAATTGACTCGCTCGAGGAACCCTCATTATGAATGCCAGCCCATGACGCCAGTTCAACTGAATAAACGGTAGTAACGCGGTCAGGCATACCTCCATTAATCTGTGCCTCGAGTGACCATCACATTTATCAGACTTGCTAAGGCCATACAACAGTATTTAGCAAGCCAGTACTCGTATTCCTCGTATTTTTCGAGAAATACGAGTATAGCACAGGTGTTCACAATGCAAACACACATTTCACCAGTTATGTTTAGGTTCTAAGGCGCCAATCTAGGCTGTTACTAAGAACTTCTTACAGAAGGACTTGCTGCGCTCACCATTCGCGCTTACGATCACTAGAGCAACGATGCAGTTTGAAAATATAAGAACATAACATAACAACATGCCTGTAATTCTAGAAGGGTTAGGCAGAGGTGAACCTACAGTATACCTATACACCCACATTTCGCCACATAATAGGGGTCGAGAATACAAGTGTAAATAAAAGTGCTCTGTTGGATCTTTAACTCTCAGCTCTAAGTTTAGTGTTGAAAATCCAACAGTGCACTTTTATTTTGGGATTCATTTAGGTGTCACTTAGTTGTCGGTGAAAATTGGCATTATACTTCTTCTTCTTAGCGTGTCGATGGCTATCTAAATAGACTTGGCCCAGAATTCGGCCACGTGTTTGGGGGTGCATAAAAGAGGCCTCCCCGAGCGACGTATCTACAGAGCACCCTGGGCAATCAGCGAATTTCCACACTGATTGGCTAATCCTTTCACCACGATGGCAATCCAAAATCCATTTAGAAAACCGGCTCTGTGCGTAGTCTAGATAAACATCGAAGGGTTCTCATTAGACAAATGTAAAACTCTATCTGATGTCTACTGCAAAACTCGCTCACGACGTTCTTTGCGTCCAACAGACCGGGCCAATCTCTGTCACCCGAAGCACGGTAACGCAGTTTCCTGCTCCCGGTAATCATACTATCCATCAAGTGTTCAAACGAGATTTATACTTTAATTAAAGGATATAAATTACATTGAAAGCGATTACTTTCGTTACATGTAATTTAGAGGGTATTTACCTAGATTTGGTGTATAAACGGCGTATAAACAAGCGTGCGTTGAAAGGGCCGAGGTGACCGGAAGTGGACCGCCACGCCACCGGACATCGCGCCCAATGGTCGGATGCTTATTTTGTACTTAAGCCCTCATTACGGACATTATGACAGTTTACGACATAGATGTACTGTAGGTACTTCTCTGTTAAGAGATTTTGGGTCTTATGACAGAAGTTTGACAAGTAGTCATTGTTTCAGTGTTGCTTTTACCCGTATAGTATTTGACATATATTATACAGTGTGCCCCTGGGTAAAGTGCACAAACGAAAATGGGAGAAACTAGACAATTATTCATCGTTTTTTTTTTTTTACAAAAAAGTAAAAAAAAAAACAAAAACGTAAAAAAAAAAAACAATGAAAAATTCACACAAAAATTTCAAAATTTATCAAAGAAACGTGTTTTTTTACTTGATGAGTGTTTTGAAGGGTTTCTTTGTATTTGCCGTGCAATATCAGCCATCATTATTGTTTTTATTTTACCGAAATTCACTCAATTAATAAAAAGTTATTATGTTTTCAATACAGGGGAATTTAATAGGCAGAAAGTTTTTTTTTTTTTTGTCGATGAATAATGGTCTAGTTTCACCCATTTTCGTTTGTGCACTTCGTCCAGGGACACACTGTATAAGAGTGTGTCTAGTACAGTCAGCAATAAAAGTAGATTATTATTTCTGTCTTTTAAATCTTAATTATTGAGCCATATACATACTTAATTAAAATGGAAACTGAAGTAAAATTGAAAGAATTTTACTCTAAGCTAAAAGTAGTTCATCGAATCATGTACATTGTGTAAATTTTGATGATATGTAAAAATAATACTGTTAATGGACTTTTGTTGCTGATGCACTACCTAGGTAGGTAGGTATAACTGTACTGTACTGTACGGTATCCTTGTGAATCTGGAATAATTTCCAACATCATGGTATTACAAGCATTTATTAGTTAGTCCATGGCGGTCGCAATTACACATAAGACTGTGATATTACGTACTCGTGTTTGTGATAAGAACAATTATTTCCAACAACCGTTCGTTAAAGCGGTTTACAAGGAAATTAAAAAAACGACGCTGATTACTAATAAATACAAGAAGGAGAAAGAACCAATAGAATAGTGCAACTTAATTGTTAAATTTTCCTATAAGTATTTTAAAAGCCCATTTAATCTATGAATCGTAGACTAATATAACGATAATTATAAAATACAATAGATGACGTATATTTTTTAGTAACCTAATCCACTTGCAGTGCACCACACACACACACACACACTGCGTACTGCGCTCGACGCTTGATGTGGCTACACGTCGTGTCTGGGTTCGCAACAAGTTAATCGTCATCCTGAGGATGTGTCAAAAATGTAGTGGTAATCAACTCCTTGAACTCACAACTAATTAAATACGACAACAGACCATGTCTCCTCAAAGGGTTGTACCGCAATCGCTTTCAAGTAAAGAGTGCCGCCGCAACTCATTATGGTGTGGCCAACTTTAAGAGCCACATAAAGCTTTATGTCTCGCTCACTTGATGGCTGAAGAAAGTGTCCTGAAAATGAGAAACAAGTGGCAGTTTTGAAAGTTTACTGGTACTGCAATGACGTGATATACAAGAAGATAGCTACTGTCCCCAGTTGCATTAATAAATGCTTAGATACTATTAGATAGAACTAGAACATGACATTCCATAACATCACGCCTGTATTTCTCAAAGGGTTAGGCAGATGTAACTATAGTACACCCACATTTCACCAGTTATGCTTAAGTCCCATGTAAAATCCAAAAAACCCTTTACCCGACCCGGAAACGTTGAACCCAGGACCTCATGCTCAGCGGTAGCGCTTACGACCGCTACACCAACGAGGCAGTTTTATAAATAAGTGCCTAGTTTTAGAACTACGTATGTCCTAAAACGAAATACCCTATGAATCTTGTTGGATTCTCGCTCACGTTAAAAACGCCGTCAAAAGCAATCCCTCGAGAGCAAATTTTATTCAGTTAAGACATACATATGTGTCTCTAAAATGCAAAACTACTCTTGGCACCGGGTTGTAAATAATTGAAAACAATGAATGAACCAGTGTCCATGAAAAATGTATGTCGTGGTTCGCGATCGAAGCTCGAGTCGACGGTCTCGTAAATTGGACCGCGCCCAGGTGTTACGCTTACTACTTCCTTCGCTAAATGACCTAGGACGGCGGTACTGTGAGTTATGCTTCCTACCAGCCACTTTTTGCACCTTCCGAGAAACTAGCTCCAAATCTAGCAACACTCTTAATATCTAGTGGATTCCGTCCTCGAAGTGGGCATTACCTAATATTTTATAACGTAGCACTATCAGCTTTATAGTCTGGAATATTTCTTTAAATTTACCTGGATTCTGTTGGTCGTTTTCATGAGAAATATTTTAATATAAAGAAAGTGTCATTGTTTTTACGAAACTTAAGCAATCTCAATACCTAAGATATTACATGATGAGATGTTAAGATGACATCTTAGGTATTTGTATGATCTGCAATTTTACTGCTATCCTGTTAAACTAACTAAAGCATTTAGTAGCAAATATCGTGGATGATATATGAATGTGTAAGAAATAATTTAAATTTTTAGTAAGAAAGTTTAAAACAAAATAGCGCATGCAGCACTTTACTCGTGATAGAACTGAAACTTCTTAAAAAAACAAAGAATATGAGACATTTAGTGTGAGAGACAGAGAGTGTTTTATCTTTCTTCTCTCTCATGTGCCATAACGTGACGCGTCCTTGAAATTCCACTCTCAATTCTCGTCCAATTATCGAATCGCGGCCTAAAAAGTTTCACTTAAAAAATTGTTAAGGTTTTCCTTGAGCCACAAAGGTAATTTTCCGTGTTCATTGTTCCAGAAAGCATCGTGACCCCCGGCATGAGGTCGGGGGAGGCGGGCGAGGGCTCGGAGCTGGCCGAGTTCGGCGCGCGCTGGCCCCCGCCCTACAACCAGGGCTACGGCTGGACACGCTCCGCCACGCCGCAGCACCCGCCCGCGCATCACCTCGCCCGGCACTCCAGGAGCCACCAGGTACACTGTCTGTGTGACTATGCGCTTGCACCAGAATACATTTAACATGTAGATGTTTCGATACTTGTCACGTGAAACAAAACTCACAACTTGTTTTGTTGAATTTACGTTCGCAATGCACGAAACATGAGTTATTTTAAGACAGATCTCAAGATTTGTTGTTAGCTGCGTTCGCACTGTCTAGGAACATATTCAATAGACATGTTTTGTACGCCCTGTTGTTTGTTTATGTCTTGCGCAACCTGTCTATTACTTGATATTTGAGTGTTCCAAGTATGACGGAAACATGGGAAACATGGATAGACACGATGAAGTTGATAGAGCCTTGCCGGTTTTCCATGTTAGTGGATTACAAAATATGTAGACTATTAAATCACACTAAGGTGTCAATATTCTTTATTACTTCAAGCTTAGCAAATGTGCAATATGGGTATAGATTCCGGACGAAAGGAAAATTATGTCTTTGAAAATTCTATTCAATTGGGAATTAAATAAATTTAAAACCAGGTCGGGAGCTGGACTAGACGAGGTAGCTCAGTCTAGCTTTTAGCGAAATGGCAAATTAAGCTACTCCAATGTACCCTCCAAGCAACAAACAAGTATTTTAGAATCAACGACTACATGACACTATACTATATTTTGACGATCGAAAAGTGAATTATGTTTGTCTTTTGAATTATGTTCCTATTTTTTTAATTTTTAATTTTGAAACCTTCCGCTCTGCGAAGCACAAATCCCAGTCGCTTGTAAGCCTTTTCACAGAAGTTGATAATATGCTCCCGGAATCTCAATTGAGTATCCATGCGAACACCAAGGTCTCGCACTGCCTCCTCCCTTTTCATAGGCACGTCGTCCACTTTGTAGTTGTGGTGGAGTGGTACTCTTGCCCAACTGAATGTTAGAACGGAACATTTCGTAACATTGAATTGCAGTTTGTTCTTTCGACTCCACTCCACTACTCGATCAATGTCTTGCTGAAAGCGGTGACAGTCGTCCTCGTTTTCTATAGCCACCAGCAACTTGAGGTCGTCTGCAAATAGCACACCTGGCACCTCTTATTATGTCAGGCATCTCTGTTCTATGTTATGGGGTTTGGTTTCCGCACTTAGTCCTTCAGTGGACCATTGTCCGTGGGCCATAGCGTTCGTTGGTGATTATTCTAACCAGCCCACCTCCCTTCAGAAGTTAATTAAATCTCCTGGTCTATTCAGAACATCTGTGAAAGATCTGGGTGACCCGAAGGTTTTTGTTCTAATCTGGGTGACGCCTGTGCATTCAAAAAGCACGTGCGTGTCGGTTTCCTCAGCCTCCATGCACGCCCTGCACAGCGGACTGTCCATTATGCCTATTGTGTAGAAATGCTAGCGAGCAGTGACCCGTGATGGTCCCCGTCACCAGGCGCAGTGCGGTGATCATTATTATGAATTCTAACGGCCCTAAATTGCTACCTTGACTCACTCCCGACCAAGTGAAATAAGGCTGCAAACGGAATTCACAGTACTCTACATACTCAGTCCTGGCCCTCATATAGCTCGCAAAGTATTGGAGCAATTTAGGTGTGCAGCCAACTTTCGCTAACTTTGATAATAAGACATCGTTTTCCACTAGGTCAAACGCCTTCTTAAAATCAAAGTAGGCGGCGTCCACCTGCACCCCTGCATCGATATGAGGAACTAATTACGTTATGGCATTCAATAGGTTGCTGGTCGTGCTACTCGCTGGTCGGAAGCCGTGCGTTGCGATGCTACTTGCTCCTGGATATCTCGCTGAATGGCAGACTCAAATACCTTCGGTGGTGTCTATAGAATCGCCACTGATCTAAAAGATTCGACAACCTCTCCGTCTCCTCTGTCTCTTGGTTTTCTTCCAACGTTCTCGGAAGTATGATGTTTCTAGGCAGAAGTTAAAAATGTGTACGAGCGGCTCTGCCAACACCGAGCGGAAGACTTTCATAATAAATGCCGGAATAACATCCGGGCCTCCCGAGCGCTACGGTTTGAGCCGAGCAAGCGCAGCTCGGACTTGGTCGAGTTTCAGTCGTGGGATGTGCACACGCGCGCTGCTTGCGCCCCCAACCCCCACCACTTTGTTCACGTCTAGCCGTGCCGGCTCCTCATTATACACAGAATAGAAATACTTTGCAAATTCCGTCACATATTTTGGGTCTGATAAAACTACTAAAACTAACAACACACACAAAAACATAACACTGCAAAGAGTTTGAATAAATTTGTTGCGAAAAGTTTCAATATTTTGTTTCACTCTAATGTTTGTCCTAGCTTTTCATAATACGAGTATTTGTGCATTTTTATCCAAACCATCTTCACTATCACTATTCAGCGTTATTTTCCTTTTACATTTACTTATCACTACTCATTTACTTGCCATACTTAGGTAAATAGCTGTCGATAAAAATAACGACACGCACACCTAATGTCATGTAGAGAGCACAACACTGACTGGCGGCTCGACACTTGCGCCGTGCGGCAACATAATTCGAACTCCTACGCAGTCGCGAACGCGGCCAATACCTAGCTTGTAACATTTTTACTCAACTTTGCTTTCTGAGGCAGACTCTTGGCTCCTTGCCCTATTTTAATATTTTATTTGAATACCACTTTAACATGCAGTCCAGCGTTAAAATGGGTACCAATAATTGCAACAACGACTCAACTTTCAAACAGCTTAGTTACGGTAAAAAGTTAAAAGGACAATGTCTGAAGGAATTTCAATTTAAAGATGTGTTGGAATTGTCAGGTTACAAACTTGGTTGACTTTTAAAATATATATTATTAATATATAAAATATATATATATTTGTAAACATGTTTTCAAGAAAAGTTCTTGGTTGGTTAAAGTGCAACTAGATTGCTGTGGATCGATTTCGACCAGTCGATCTAGATTGCCTCAAAACATAATCGATGGTCGATCGATAACCGATAATCCGGCTGCCATGAACGTGAGAATCAATCTGATCGGTTGATACATGGTTGATGTCATCGATCGTTTTATTTATTTGTCTTGAAGATGATAAAAATGATCCAGTATTTCTGTAGAGTCTTGTGTTCTGTTCAAAGCAAGTATTGGTTGCAGGACAACCGACACACAAGCTACGAGGCGGAGGACGCGCGGGGGAGGGCGCGGGGCGGGGTGTACTACTCGCCGCCGGGCACCTCGTACACCATCGTGGAGCGCCCGGCCTCCTCGCACGGCCACCACACCTCGTACTCGCACCACTACGCGGGCAAGCTGTCCCGGGCACCGTACCTCGGCTCCACTACCATTGCGAATAGTGCAGGTGATTCTGATGATATAATTTGGAAGCTCTTATGAAACCCAGTGTAGGATTTCTGTGGAGGTCTCAGTTGAAAACAGATAACCTTGCTCTCGAACTTGCTAGCTTAGAGAATAGAATCCTACCTAACTGTAAAACTGAAATTGAGGAGTATCTGTTATATGTAATCTATATTATTGTGTGTGTAGCCGGAGTAACGAGCTTGAGGAACAGTACGAATCACCTGAGCGCGCCGAACGGCAAGAAGCGGCCGATCTCGCCAGAGCAGGTGCTGCGGCTGTTCGGGCAGGGCGGGGCAGCCGCGCTGGGCAAGGCACTGCCCCCGTCGCACCCCCCCGCACCTCTGCCCGCCCCCCTGCCCGCGCGCAGGCACTCACCCGCCAGCAGCCCCAGCAGCACTACGCATCATGTAAGTGCTCTGAATGCAACACTTATTGCATTATTTAGATGTTGCCACGATTCCACGACCTAACCGGAGCACTACTAAATTAGAGTGCTACAGCGCAAGCCAGAAATTCAGGTTAATTCCGAGAACGTTCGTGATTAATTAGAGTTCAATCGTTGTATAACTCTCTGCTCAGTTATTCATAACTTGCACTTGCTTACTTCAGATGTAAGCAATTAGCACAGTCAATTAGTATTAGGTACAAAACTAAGGTCGACGCTACACTACAACAACAATACCGATTAATCATCTTTCATATTCTTAGTAATGGAACCTTGAATTTCAACAGCTGTTGAAATTGCGGTGCAGCAATTATTGAATCAATACTAGTATATCGTCAAGGATGTCAGTGGGTGAATTAAAGTTCCAAAAATAGCTAAATATGAGGCACGGCGGGGCAGGGGGTGTCATGTGTGTAAATTATTCCTGGGTGAGGCCGCGCTCGCCAGTCGATACTACTACTTTATTCATGACCACAGCGGCGACCGTTTAGGTGCCGACAGTATGGACATGACCACACAGAAATGAATGGGTTTTGCTTTATCCGCATATGTACATAGGATGCTTGTCTAATAAATTACTGGACCAAGTTAAATATTTGAAATTCCGTGTAGGTTTGACCCCGACTACTGGTCAGAATTTCTGAAAATAACTTACGTGTACAATGAGAAATATTGGAGAATATTGTTATTGGTTGGTGTGGGACTGTCCATACCAAGCTTATGGTGTCATGGTCACCGTCGACGTCCCCGCTGTCGTCGTCACGTTCAGTCACTGTCACGACACAGCCCCGACAGCCCAGCGTATAGTGTATAACCGTTATTTATTGTAAAAGTAAAACACAACAAATTTTGATTTTACGCGAACTTTTCCTAACTTTATCGTAAAATCGTTAGGGCGGTGTCGTGCCATTTGACCCAATTACACTGGTTTTTTTTCAAGGCGGGAACGATAAATATTTCAATTTGTGAACGACAGACGACTCGCCGACGATGGCGAAGGTCTCATTTCCTCGTAACTGATGTGGTTAGTCGGGAAACATCAAAGTAAATAACAGTAAATAGATAGAAAAAGCTTAAAGAGTAGCGGTGACCGTAAACTGTGTTATCTTTCAGCCGTATAAAGTTTCAAGACATTTGCTCATAAGTTATCTGTAGAAGTTATCCTTGGTTATTTAATTGTTGTAATTTCTGGAACATAAAGAAAGCTGAAAAATGAGTTCTTAAATAGTCTTCAAGCAGTGCGTGATGTGGCTCAGTGTAAGCTGGTTTAGTGACAACATATTCATATCCGACGTTCCAAATTGGATTCCACCGAGAACAATGAGGTAATTTAGAATTTCATACAATTCTACTAAACTTTGTTTTCTAGGTTACCAACGACTTTGATAAACATACTTACGAGTACTACGAATACATTCAGTAGACGTTAGAAATTACTTTGTTCAAACGTAGAAGTTAAAGCTGAAAACTTGTGTGCAATAAAACCGGGTTTTGAACTTCAGTTTTAATCAATTAAAGTGTACTTAGGGGCTATTAACATCGCAAACTGAAAGCGAGCAGTTAATCACTGTTGGAAAGTGTAAGGTATCTTCAGTAAAGTTGTATGAGCGGCGGCAGCTCGGCGTATTCCCCGCTGAGCGAGTGAGCGATTACAGCTGGGATACACTTGTTGATGTAAATCTGCATATATGCGCGGTTATTACGGTAAATTTTATGATGAAACCAATGCTGAAAATATTTTTCAATTTGGCTTGAAAAAACCAAAATATTTTTTTTGCGTCATGTATTGTTTCCTTACTTAAGAAGTGGCCTAAAACATTCCACGAGGCTATGCATGAAGGGTTAGGATTGTATTATATTATGCAAATATTGATAATATTTGCATAATCCCCAAAGACGTTTGCTAAACAAAACCTAAAATAATTGTTTAGTAACACAACAAAAGCGTCCAGCAAAAAAACGCAAGTTATTCCAACTCAGCCAAGCCTTTGGCAATTTATGTTCTGTAACTGACACTTAAATAGACGTGGAATAAATATGCAATAACATTGTACAATGCAAGCGAAAGCATAGTTTTCAAGTAAATCTCGGGCGAGATCGGATGAAAGTATTCGCGGCTCGGATCGCTTGCAGCGGCCTGGGCGGGCGGGCGAGCGTGGGGCGGCACCCAGCGTGCGAGGGCGGCCGGCAAATACAACTTCTTTGTGATGTTAAACGTTCGCCTCGAGAAACATTGTTTACGCAAAAGAGGGGCGCGGGTTTATTGCTTATGAACGCCGCGTCGAGTACAATATTGAGGGAAACAATTGTTTGAGCAGTCACTCGCGTTTCTAGAAATCGTTTCCTTTCGCTATATTTGGATCAAACTTCCCTTTTGTATTGCACCTTATTGAAGTATAAAGGATTAGAATTTTATGACAAGCAAACACGCAGCGTGTAGGTATGTGTTTGTATTATTATTTTGGAATACTCCGCCAAACATGCCAGGTCACGCTGTAATGTAAAGGGAACACGTCACTTACTGAAAAATTAATAAATGCGGAAGCCGACTGTACCTATAATATATGTATTTTTTAAAGCCTC
Organism: Agrochola macilenta; assembly: GCA_916701695.1. NCBI lineage: Eukaryota > Metazoa > Arthropoda > Insecta > Lepidoptera > Noctuidae > Agrochola > Agrochola macilenta. The sequence goes on along the minus strand of OU753559.1, from coordinate 7,602,118 downwards.
CGAGTTTGTAGCGAATATGAGGTTTATGCCTTGTCGAACGAATTTAGGATTACATTTCAAACATGAACTCTTTCCAAAGCACACCCGATTAACCTACAGTTAAATTTCAACAATGAGGTTATTTATTTTATCGACAGGGAAAATTAAGGTAGATTAAACATTTAAATATATTTATTTTTCTATGGCAAAAATACGATTTTTGATTGCTTTCCCTTTAAATCTGATGATGTTTACATTCCAAAACTTCAGCAAGATCATCATAATTTAATGAGAGGCTTAAGATCGGGTCGCTAAACGTCCTTAAAGTTTACAGGACAAACAATAAGGAACCCAACGGTATTTCAACGAGCGTAATTTGACAAGCGTCTGTTGAACAACAAAGGGGACGCGCCATCATTTTTTAGACAAACACCATTTTGTTTAAGGAGCTAACAGGCACATCGCTCACACCTTTCATCGCTTGAATATAGACAGAGCTTTAAACGTAAGAAAAATTAAGCGAGTTAATAGCCCGTATTATTTATGAATTATTAATTCTAAAGTACAACGAAAAGCCGAAAAGGCTTTTATTATGAGTATAAATAACGTTGAAGAATTTTACTCATAATAATTTTATTTAGCGGCGTCAGAGTTCAAATAGACTGGAGCGAATGACATTAGAGCTCTACAATCTCCACATATTTCTACACTGCGCCAGTCTGTTGCAGTGCAAAACTTTTTCAAATTCGTTGTGCATATAACAGAGATACACTTTATATGCACGTTGCCTTCACATCACGAGATAGCAGGTAAAAATAACCATAAGTCTGGTTCAGCTCCGGTTTTTGAACATTTTCAAACCAAGCGTAGTCATGATTCCAACGCCAAAATTGTAACGCAACCGAATCCGGACTGGCTTCGTATTGATCCTGCTCTTAAAATACCTATGTGGAGGTACTCTAAGCTATTCAGCAGTGCATTAGCCGCTCTCTTCAGTCACCAAAACTGTAAGTTTATAAATAGTTACCATTCACCAATACGATGAATAGCCCGACATAGTTAAGAATACGATCGATGGATATAGGTACTTAGCTTTTCTTCGAAAGACTTTACTATATATCTTTTTTTGGAACTGATAAATGTCCACGTTGTAATGATTAATGCTTCATTTCTCTATTAACTATATTATTTGTCGGCAGGCAATATACCGTGGGGGTGAGCGGGAGAGGCCGTATTCGTCGGGCGGGGCCCCGCCGCCGCCGGCGGAGCCCGCCACGCGCACCGTCACCATGAGCCGGGATCCCGCCGACTCGCATGGCTTTGGCATCTGTGTCAAAGGCGGGAAGGAGGCAGGTGGGAACCTTCCTTGTATATAACTAAGAACCTCTTACTGTAGATATTAGATACCCTTGTCACACAGACAGCGAACACGTGACGAAACGTTTCTTAATTGCTAAGCACAACACGTGAACAGAAAAGCGATAGCGAAGTGTGCTCTCTATTTTATTCGGTCTAGAAAAACTGTCAGTTTTCCACGTTTGACAGTAGTCTTATTTTGCTGGTGGAGAAGTAGAAATAACTAATAGTTACTTCATACAAAACCTTACCAACGATATGGTCATTTGTTTCATTTGTCTTTGAATTCAGTAAAACAGTATTCACCACCACACGTCGAGGTTCGCTGTCTGTTCATTTATTTTAAACATTTACATCTTAGAATACATGGAATCATTAAATATCGTTTCGCCATCTCCATGTTGTGTAAACTCATTGTAGAGCTTTTTTACTATTGAACCGGCGCCCAAGACAAATCTAGATAGATAGTCTAGAAATACTATTAATAATTTTCTTAAAAACACCACTATTTCCTCGCAGTAAATAGCTAATGTTATGAGTTACGCAATACCATTAGCCGATAGCCGTAAGCTACAGCAAACGGGGCTGCCCTATCGATTATGAGCAATATAGCGCGGGAGGCAGGCAAATAGCGCCGAGAGCGGTCAGTACCTAAACAATGAACCCATGCTATTTGTGATACACGCTTTTCGTGTACTATTTGTAACATAACAATTTTCTTTATTGGCAACCCTTTGTGTGTCGAATACAAATCGTGTGTGGACTATTGTGATGAATAGGGGTTTTTGTGTAACTGTTAATCTGTAATTAATTACTCGTATGGGAAATGATATGGGGTTCAGATTTCATAGGCCAGTTTTAGAACAGGCACTTACAGTAGGCCGAGGTTTACAGTTACTGTTTAGTTACTAGGTTTTTACTGTACTCACTTACCTATAACTTAGTACCTTTATGAAAATCATGTTAGTTTTAGGAACAGAGAAACTTTTTACAAAGTTAGTAAGTAGTAGATCATATTATGTATTTAAAGTGGCCAATCAGTAGTCATATTCCAATTACAATTTTATTTAGTTTTATAAAATAAAATAAAATATTCTGTCCTGTTCAGTCGGTTATAGGCTTGTAGCAACTTTAAATGATAATCCCGCTCGAGTGAACCCGGCAGACGGCACGGCGCGGTGAGTTATTTAAATTGCATAAAATCTCTTACGAGAAAGTACGCCTATTATCCATAAGCCACACAGGAAAATATACGTTGCAATACACAAAGCCAGAGAATACAATACGTTGACGGGAAAAAAGAAATATCATTTTGTTTGACTGTTTGCGACGTACAAAATAATAGGGTAGACGAGAGATTATTATTTTTATTATAGTACTTAGATTGCAATGTACGGGTCCAGAAAGGTCTACTTCGGAAGCACGTGAATGAAGCGGCTTTCAGGTGTAGGTAAGATTGTGTACATCTTAGTATAAAAATTCTAAAGTAAGTCTGCTAAGTAAAGTTTAATATTCAGCCACAAAGACAAGATAAGATCCTCCTCGGTTTATATTGCATAAAGCCCCCATTGTGAAAGTTACATTGTAGCCACGTTTTCAAATTATGCGAGTTTCATATCTGAATTTGTTCAGGCTAAGTATGCTGTTAAAGTTTGGCCAAATACAATCTTCTGATCATTGGGGTGCATTCATTCATTGTATCATTAATCAAGACAAAAGCAATGTTCGGAGAACTGTCAAAATACTCGTAGAAGCAAAGTTTTCTTGTTCTTGTTACATAGTTACTTAACTGTCTATAACTTTTATTATTTAATATTATGTCAAATTAATAAAACTTCTTTCAGTAGCCGTAATAATACACGGTAACCGAGAAGATGTGGGAAAATCCAACTTCTGTCTATGGAATTTTTTGGCGCCAAAATTGAAGAACGGACTTCAAAATGCTTTTATTATTTTTCAAAATTTATTTTGCATTTTGTTACGTTGGCTAGTTGTACTGTAGGTGTATAAATTTTAGTTAATGTAATAATATTTAGGCGTAGGTGTGTACATATCGAGAGTGGAGGAGGGCTCGGTGGCGGAGCGTGCGGGCCTTCGCCCTGGGGACTCCATTCTGCAAGTCAATGGCACTCCGTTCTCCGGAATCTCTCACGAAGATGCTCTTAAGGTAAGATATTCAGCCTGGTAAGATGGCCTTGATATTCTAGTAGAATATTTATGTAGGGATCGTAATGGAAGAAACAGAGTTTGAATACTGTTATACGTACCATGCACGTAGATACTGCCTGTGTGAGGATTCTACTGTAGGTACTTGACTATTTTATTTCATTTGAAAAGAATTCATCTAAATTCTTTAGGTGCATTTATTTTACAATTTCGATTCCTTCATTATTTCACTGTAACAAAGGTCGTCAAGCTTGACAGTTTAGATACATAAATCAGCCTACAAAATCCTCAATCTGGCGCTTGACCCATTTTGTAAACGTTTGGGAGTCAAACACTTCGTAAGCTAGGAATCTTGATCTACATAATGATGTCGGAACGTTGATATTTGTGAATTACACGGTGATTACATATATGACCAGGGCTGAAGTCAGACCTGTTGCTGTCGTAGTCGCTAGCGGCCTGTCCTGACGGTAAGCCAAATTACCCTAGTGACATGCGCCAAATGCCTTCACTACCAAACAGTTTCGCTGCTAAGAATATTTTTAACAGTTAACTTCGGCGTACCTGCCAAAATACAAAAGAAACGCGGTTTCGTTTTATGATTTCCTTTATCAGGACACTTATAGCTAATGAAAACAGTTATTCTGACATTGTTTTGTCTAGCTTTGGTTTTAGAGGTATGAGGAACATCGTGTAAAGTTCACTCTTATTAGAAAAGGGAGGATTCTACGACCAGACGGGTGTCGTGTCTGGCGGGCAACTACCCAATGATTGAAGTTGGGAGCTTGTATATATGTCGATCGCGTGGTAAATTCTAATTGCGCGTTGCAGGATTTGTGTGACGTCAGGATGTTGTGTGACGTCAGGTCTGTGATGCGTAGTTCACATGTGGCGATGTAGGTGCCACCACAGGTTCACGATAATTTCGTTCGCCATAATTTTTAATTTGTAAACGTACTATCGGGGACACTGGCGCCTGACTACTTTTCGACCTTATTACCTAAGCAATAAGGTCTAAAAGTAGTTAGGCGCCAGGTTCCGCGATGGTACCTACTTGAAATGAAACAGTTATGGCAAAATAATTGTAAAAGTTATAATACTATGAGGAAAAACCAATTATAAATAGTAAATAAATGCAAAGGCTGGAAAACTGCAAGTGACGTTATTAGCATTAAACAAAGTGTACTTAATTGCAGACGAGCTCGTCAACTCACACTCGGCAGCACCACTTAACGGATGGTAATCATGTGATTTATGTGGCAGGCTGGTCTAGGAAGCTGACATAAATGCATATTTCATGTACTAATGGTGTCGAGCGTTAAGAGCTTTCTAACCTCTTTATCTTTCCCAGCTTAGCTGTTATTTTAATCAAAGACTTTGAGATAACGTTTTAAAACTTTATAGTGCAATTTAAAGAGTTGACAAGACTTTGTGATTGTGAGGCTCATAGTATTACTGAGAAAGATATGTCTCCCTCGAGATATACTATCCTTAGTTGTATATTATCCAACTGTCACAGCCAACTCGTAGCGGACGTGTTTAATATCGACTTTGCAGTGTGTGACATCGGGAAATAGAGACCGTATTTCTGTCTAAAGTTGCTATATGGAGTGAAAAGTATTGCAAGATCTAATCCATTTGAAGTCAATTTATATTTTTGTGTACGTGTGTGGTAACGAACCAAGTTATTAGGAATGTTTTAATAAGTTGGTTAATATTTTCTGTTAGGTACCAGGTAAATTGCAGTGTATTTCTAATTTGGGATTTACACAAATGGTGCCGAATGATGTGAGGGATGAAAGAAAATAATGTCAAATGTATTTTAAGGCCTCACCGAGCTTGGGCAGAGCACCACCGTGTCCTCGTGAAGGTGATCGGCGGCGGTGATCTGTCGCAACCGGCCCTGGTCCAGGCCATGGTACGGATCGAGAAGGCATGGGAAGCCGTCCCCTCCTTCTGCGAAGCAGTAATACTCGCGAAGGAGGAGGCAGAGTGCGTGAGGGAGCGGCAAACTTCGCGCCCTCACGCTCCTAGTCGCCGCAGGAGACGCCCTGGGCGTCGGGAATCCCAGGATGATTCCCGGTCACCGTAGGCGACAGTGCGTTGTGTTCCTCGCGCGCCTCAAAGAGATGTCAGCACAACTGACGGGGCCGCTAGGGCCGATGCCTGCCAGGGTCGCGGGAAAGTCCAAAAGGGATACCGTGGCACCTGGCAACACACAGGCAACTGAAGGAACACGGGTGGGTTTTAGTCAGTAAGAGTCCGACACGCCCTCCCGCTCCGCACAGAGCGGGAGAAGTTATTTGTTAATTTCCCATGCAAAAAAAGAAAACGGCCGAGCTGCTGCTGACTAGTTTGTACGTAAACGCGCTGATTGCCCAATTGGGACTTACACGAAACACAAACAAGAGTTTTAAAACTGTCCGAATAAAATAAATATTACTCCACTTGTCACAATGGGATCGTAAATCCTGTAATGATATGGAATAAAATTAAAGCTGAAATGGTTAATAAGCATTATTTTAAATTCTTTATTTAACATACTGATAACAAGCTGAATTAAAACATGAAAAATAATTTTATTTTATTTTTAAAAGCTTAGGAATGTTTCATACATTTGGTTCTTACAATATAAAAACTAACACCGTAATGTTAAATGATAATGATCGTAAAATTTTCACAATATTCTGGTTTTATTCAAGTACTTTAAGTATTTACATTTTACTTTAACCTGAATATTCGACATGCAAACGGCATTACTGTGGGTTTGGAAATGACAGGCCGACACGACAGGGACGTCTTCTATTTCCGTGCTAATACCGCCCGCAGGCACCTACGCAACAAATAATACAGAAATTTTCCCAACCTTAATACCTAAACAGATATTTTATTGCTGCGAAACTCTGCTTCGTGTATGGAAAACCATATTTCTTTGGTTTTATAGCTTGACCAACATATCGAAAGCACTTTTATGACTTTAGCTGTCCTGAATTATATAGGAATCGATGAATTTTCTGCTATTATTACATTTTTGTACATATCTTTCTAATAAAAACTAAAGATTTCCGACATATTATTTCCATTTTGGAAATAAGAAATGGTACGTATGTATGTAGATACCATTTCTGTTTGAGAAGAGGAAATACCTATTTCCTCGTTAATATTGCATTCAGTGTATCGTGCCGTGACTGAAAGCGTTTAAAGCTAACAAGAATCGGAAGGCGCTTTACCGTTTGATATTTTCTTTTTATTGGAAGACTAATGACAGCTGGCACTCCTTATACATTTGATAGGCATGTTAGATTGTTTTTTGTTTAGACACACTCGTATTTTCAGGCTATAAACGCAATTTAATTACGCTTTTCTTTTGTTATTTTTCTCAAACATGCCTGGAAATTCGAACATTATTTTGCCAACCTTCTTTGAGATAAATCGAAAATGCTGTACTGCTCAAATACATGTGAGCACGCGGCCGGCAATGTTAGTATGAAAATCCATATCTGTCGTGTTTAGCGGCCGAATAAAATTAAAATTTCGAACAAGTTTGCAAATAGAGCTGTTATAAAAAAGAAACAAATGAAAATATTATTGACGCGTGAAAATGATCGTTGTTGGTCATTAATTAATAATTATATTCTGAAATTTAGAATTAATTTACTTAGTTCGAATTTCCGCGCATTAAAAATACTGTTCAAGCCTTGGCCACAACCAGGCATTGATGGACTCACATATGTGTGCCTCGGTTTCGCCTCGGCCCACATTTTCACATTTGTCGATTATTTTCCTGGCGGACCAATATGGATAAAATATGACTGAAATGTATCAGAATTAGTGTTTCAAGCGATTCCCTGAAATACATCCAACTTTATATTCAAATTGCCTGCGTATAGAACTTCGATAAGTAAACAATATTGACTTTGTGAAATAAAGGTAGCTCGTATATGAGAGTAGAAGCGAGGTGAAAGTTCCTAAGTCTACATCAAGTTTTGTTTTCTTTTCGGGAAAGTTTGTTTTCCTTTTGTTTTCTCTGAAGGTACCTACAACTCAGTGTAGGTACTTGGAATGATATTGGCTATGGCAGTTATATTTCAGTTGTTTCCAAGTTTTTATGGCACTCATTTAGTAAGTACCAATCTTCTATACGTACTTATTATTTATGTAAGTAGGTACTATGTGTTTATATCGGAACCTTTGAACAAAAGTTTCACTATTTGTTTTCTTTTTCAATACTTGGATAAACAGTGCAGACATTATTCAAAGTTATTATGTAAAGTCCTTTAGGAGTACTCGTACTTTAAAAAATAACTAAGTACCTACCTATGTTGGAAATATTTTTGCTGTAGCGGTTAGGTAGGTACAGTGGGTGGGTCAGGTAAGCGGTACTATTTTTGCAGACGTTGTTGGACTTTTCCTTCCGCACTTGACGATATCGCTTGATTTACGATGTCGCTTCCTGACATTTACTGAGACCTTTTTGTAAAACACGAGTTTAGTTGTTTCGACACAAAGACATTGTGCTATATTATTAACTTTTATCTTTAGGAACTCTTCCGTTTGTGTTATACCGCTGCATACATTTTAACTGTAACTGAAACTTTGTGCATACAGCAACAACAATAACAACTTTTAAGCAAGAAGAAAAGCTTAATTTGGAATAAAAATGTTCTCACTCAGATAACTAATTTGTTAAATGTTTCATCAATCTGCCTAGCCTTTTCCCAACAATATTGGGGTCAGCTTCCAGTCTAACCGGATGCAGCTGAATACCAGTATTTTACATGGAGCGACTGCCTACCTGACCTCCACAACCCAGTTACTGGGTAATACGATACCCTTTGGTAAGACTGGTTGTCAGAGTTTCGGGCTTCTGACGACCCGTAACGGCTGTCAAAGACCCACGAATGACAGCCGAGACCTACGGCTTAACGTGCTTTCCGAGGCACGGAGGAGTCTCGGTATGTAAAGATGGTCACCCATCCACAGACAGACCCTGGCAAGCATAGCTTAAATTGATGGATCGACCTGTGCGGCAGTTATTACTTAGGCCACGAGCTCCTCAATTTGTTAAATGGTTATATTACGTAAAAGCGTGTGACATACAAATGTACCTATAATATATCAGATAGGGGTGGGCAGTAGCGCCGCGCCGGCTGGCCGCGTGTCGCCGGGTTGTCCCAATCCCCCGACCGTCTCCCTGCCCATCAGCTGACGTGATTTTATCACACACAAATAAAAGTAGTCGCGCAGATAGCCGTTTTCATTCCTTTTATAAAATAAATTCCTCTCGAAATAGATATTTACCTACTTTGTAACTTAAAATGTATGTAGAAATGGAGCCAAGTTATTTTAGAGCCTTCACGGATAACTTTTGTTGTAAAAAGATCTGGGCATGGTCTATCTATCCGTAACTTCGTTTGCTACTTACTCATGGATTAGCATTGAGCATGGTTCTCGAGACTATAGAAGGGAAATGTAGAGCACAGTCGTTCCTACCTACATATAAATAGACAGGCGCTGTCGGCGATTCCATGAATGCAGCATATTTCCCACGATATTCCGCGTCGATTGTCAGGTACCCTTGATATAGTTCCGCCATTTTTGTTCGGCCGAGCGTTCAAAACTCCAAATCCTTGCCTTCATAAGCAAGGAAAAGAGATACGAAAAGGGACTACTGAACTATAGGTACATAGTATACATTATGTTATTTAGATTCCCACTTCCTGGCTTTTCGTTATTTCGCTGATTTCATATCGCGTGAATGTGATTTTACAGTTATTCTAGTGAGTTTTTAATAGAGAGCTTTTTTAATATCCCTGGCTATGTCAGCGCAGGTAAATTAATTTGGTTTGAATACAAATGACTTCCTGGTCCAATTTCAGAAGTAGAACACGAATATGTTTCTAATGTGTGTGCTATTACGATTTACGTCACATTAAGTTAGTTTTACGAGTATTGGATAGCTTAAATACATTTATATGAAACATAAACTTTTATGCAGCGGAAAATAAAATTCTCTTCTTGAATACCAAAAACATAAACATATTGGGTTTTCCTTCATGCTCATAAGCATGAAGGAAACCCCAATATGTTTTGATATTGAATTTTATTTTGGTTACGAATGCCCAACATAAATTGCGTCTTTTACCGTACCATTCCGTAGCCGACCGCAGGCGACAACTGCTGATGACGTGTCACCGTGACATGACTGGTTTCATGAGCTTCTATGAAATACCTTCCATAGCTAGCGATACGACGCTTTCATAAAAATATAAAAGAATACATAACAACCAGTCGTGTCGCAGAGACGCGTCGCTTGCAGTCGGCTACGGAATTGTGCCTTAAATCATTGAAAACAATGGACGGTTATTGAAAACTGAATTTAGTTCTAGATAGATTAAACCTTAGGTTTCTTATTACCTACTACGCAATCATTAGTCTTATTTAAATTCCAAATATATATTTTTCCACATAAACCTACATGGACACTTATGAAACGTGCACGGTTCCAAATGGTCATTTCCTACGGAGAAGAACCGGCAAGGAACTTCACGACTACTTTTTTAAATGATTGGCTTTTACAATATTTTCAAATTACGGTGTTATGTTTATGGGAGGACAACAACAAAAAAGAAAAGGGTCAATAAATCGAATTATCGAAAACTCTAAACTATAGCTATTGATTTCTTAGATGTTGAAGTCATGTCGTCAGCTGACGATGACGGTGCGGACGGCGGGCGCGCTGGTGGGCCGCGCGTCGTGCTCGTGGATGGACCGCTACGGCCGGCCCGCCTCGCCGCCGCCGCAGCGCTCCTCGCGATCGAACAGCAAAGACCGCTCCGTACGGAGGGTGAGTAAACTAAAGAGCAGCTACTTTTGTTGAACGTCTGCCAATACTAACGCTATAGTACCTGGTATAGCATGCAACTAATTATAACACCCTATTCGTCTCATGTCACATGCCAAGCCACGGCCTACGCAAACGTCCTAAGCCGAAAGTAGCGTAACCGAAAGTACTCACCAATGATGACAGTTACTTATAAACACGTAAATTAATTTACGACATCATACATTTTTATGGTCAATTCCGTTGCTCGTAAATATTTGATGTCATTGCATATTGGGGTTAGAGGTCGGAGCGCTTTGTGGTATGCTAATCGCAGTCAACTAACCACAGAATTTTGTCGTTAGCGGTTGTAATGACGTCGAGCCGCATCGCACATCGATCTCTGTGACACCACCGCGCGATGAGCCCGATCACAATAAAGTACATTTTGGTGAATGAAGCCATTCTTAAGCCGTTGTGAGCACAGATTACGTGTTTATGGGCCTTAATGTATTATAATCACATAACGTGCCAAGCTTTCCCTAATAGCAATTTCCGAAATGTTCTATCCGAAATGCCATGAATTTTCGTATGTGTACTACGCATTTTCATTTTATGTTCCGAAGCACTTAATGTACCGTAATAAATAGCTAATCTTATGAATTTGTGTGCAGGTTGACCTTTGTATAGAGCCGGGACAGTCATTAGGACTAATGATAAGAGGAGGCCTGGAGTACAACCTCGGCATCTATATCACAGGGGTCGACAAGGATTCCGTTGCAGATAGAGCAGGACTTATGGTAATTATGCTTTCGTTTTCAATTTACTTGAAAAGTTCACCCGGGCAACTAATGACGCTCAGGACGGAACACAATATTGGAAATTCTAATAAAGTGATGGCTTTTCCAGTGAACCTATTGAACCTTTTGACTTAGAAAAATTATAGGAGAGCTAAATACTTACCTCCTTACTAAAAGACGTTGTATAGCGTCTGTATAGTTACACAACGCTTTGTCTTCTTCTTTCGAAAGTCAAATTACTGACGACTGAAAGAGAGAAATCGGTGTGTAACTATTCACCTGATATAATACGTTTATTAGTAAGGAAGTTAGTAGAAGAATACCTAACGATTGATGAAAGTAGATATACTTGTTAGGTGCGTTATCGCCTAGTGGTGTGACCGTCGGACTGCCAAGTCATAGGTCTCGAGTTCGAACCCAAGTCATGCACCTCTGACTTTTCGGATTCATGTGCGTATTATTTAATTATAACTTGCTTCAAACACCAGCACTAAGCAGACGAAAAAGAAGAAGGTGCGTTATGTGGCTGCACTTATAATGTATGACACGTATTTTTTATTTATCACGTAAAAAGTAAAAGACGCAATTTGGATGACGTATTTATTGGTTTTTTGACATGAATTGGGACCGTTGATATTGGATAAATGCGATAATTATAGATACATAGGTCGATTAAGAATGTTTTCACCAAAAGATGGGGACTGTACTTTTCTACTTGCAGATTTAAACAAATGAGAACATAATTTTAATAAAATCGAGAAGTGTAGTAGTTTACTGTGATGAATATAAATTGATGGTGGTTGACTGGTAGAAAATGGCTACGACATTAAGTCCGCCTCTGTATATTTCTGTGCTTGAAGTACTAAATAAATAAATATAAATCTCAATTTATGCGCTTAGTTGGCTGCAATTCGTTGTAAATTAACGCGACACCCAAGTCTGGAAAACTTGCGGAGGCGGCAGGCAAGAGGCCTTCGAGACGGAATTGCATCGAAGTTTGTGCCGAGGGCGCTTCATAGTCGGCTAAATTACTGGTTTGTTTCCCATTAAACTTGCAGCGCTATGGAAATGACATTTTGCATGCTGCTATTAAATGAAGTCCTAGTTTTGGAAGCGGTGTATTCAGAACTTACTCTACGAGTAGGTTGACTTTACATTACAACAGTGTTTCTGTTTTCCGAACTCAACAAATATTATTAAATTTTCGTGTTGCGGGTAACGGTGCGAGGTGTGTTGGCAAATTTATAGCGTTTGAGCTTCATTTTCGCCCCTCCCACGTTTTCTGCACGCTACCTAGCTATATCCGAACCTCGTAACTTACATTTGAAACTTCTACCACTAACAATTTTCCAAGAATGTTCATTAAACAAACCGCACTTGAAAATTATTGCTCGATCACACTTTCAACCTCCAACCTATTATTAATACGAAAGGTATCGTTTTAAAGATGAAAGGAAGGAATATTGGTTAATTAATAACTTATTTATTTATTTATTATAAGGTAGCTTCACAGCTGACAGTAAGTATAACATTAAAACTATTCTAAACATTACGCCAATTACGAAGTACACAGAAAAATATGCAAAACAGAGAGTGACATAATTATTAATATTTGTAGTGCGTACGGGCGTGTATATATGCGGTGTAGTGTGTAAATGGTGGTGTTGTGGAGGGTGTAATGGAGGTGGTGTAAATGTGTGTGGAGGTGTGTGTAGGTATGTCTATGTAAAATGAATAAACTGACACAGAGTTCACTGGGTATCCGGCGTTTGATGGAGGATGTGGATAATCTCTTTTTTAAGTCTGTTCCGTGTGGTATTGAAGGGGTCCAATGTTGGGAATTTATCATTATATAATGCAGGTAGACGCAAAAATGGTGACATCTTTAGATAATTAGTGGATGCCGATGGTACTGATAACAGAGTGGTATGTCTGGTACGTCTGAGTGGGACGTTAAAGGTTATTCTGCTGAGGAGTTGTGGACAGTCAAATTTATTGTTAAGTATGTCGTATCATATCATTCAACTGTCGACGCTCTTCTAGAGTATTAAATTTGTGGTATCGACAGGAGTCCGGGTAATTTGGAATATCCGCTTTAGTTTTGTAATTTAGGTGCTTAATAAATTTTCGTTGGATTGATTCAATTTTATCAATATATTTCACATAAAAAATTATACTTTTGTAAAAGATGAGCTAAGTCACCAGCATCACTAACTTTTTTTTTTCGGTATTAATAAGAACTGACGTTCTTAGTAATTGATTACAATCTATCCAATAGACTAATAAGTAATTTGATTCTAACTTAATATTTTACGACATAGATTATATTATAACTAAGAATAATGTCAATTTGCACTTTTACACAAGGACGCATCACTAACTGTTCTCATTTGTCTGTAAGGTTGGAGACCAGATCATGGAGGTGAACAACCAGTCGTTCATCGACGTGACGCACGACGAGGCGGTCGCACAGCTCAAGTACCACAAACGAATGTCTTTGGTTGTGAAGGACGTCGGGAAGGTTCCTCACGCGTGCACCGCGTACGGAGAACGGGACGCAACACCGAGGTAACAATAGCATTCATATTGTTATAATTGCATTCAGTCACATTATGTTCGTATAAACTCAAGTGTCACGAATGACCTCGTATTTTGCAAGGTGTATCGGAAACACATTTAGTTTGACCGCAAATGAGCAAAAGCTGTCTCAGCGTGGGAGGCCGCGCGGCAGATGGCGGCTCGATAACCTAAAGAAATCGCTGAACCAAGTTGTGCCGTAATCAGCTCTGGACTTCGTAAAGTGCCTAAATCTTCTGGATGGTTTTATGTGCATAGTTTTCACAAATGTTAATTAAAATGTTTCTCATTCGAGTAGAAAAACAAAGCCATTCCGTTCGCGTGAAATAATTTCCATTTGACTTTGTTTCTGTAACAAAGTAGTCTCTCTACGATATTAAATGAAATTACATGACTTGTAACTCGTAAATAGGGTAAAAAACTAATCGAATAGATTGAATCTGACTGCCGTCTCGAAATCCATTATAAAATTGTTTTAGGCACGGCCACGAAAGGGGTACACCTGTCAGCCCAAGGCTTATAGATTAATCGAATGATGCATTCGATTTCCTTTTCGGCTTCGACAGTCAGTTTGTTAGAATCGTTCTTATAATATCATTGAATTAACAAAATACCAAATTTCAAATCGATCAGACCTGTGGAAGACGCTCACATCCATTCATCAACTAGAAAAGAGCTTATAATCTTCAAACAGCTGAACCGATTTTGATAAAACATGTCTAAGAATCATCGCTAAACAAACAGCTTTCAAATAAAATAAACTGCATTCAAATCGGTTCACCCATTTAACAGCTACCGTGCCACAGACAGACACACACAATAGCTCCTAACTTATAACTCCCCTCTTTTTGCGTCGGGGGTTAAAAACCGTGCGGAGCAGGGGCAGGTCGCTAGAATACGAGTATATACATTAAGAACGTTTATTCTGAAAGTGGGCAACGTCGCAAATACATGTCAAATATTTCACTGTTTTGATTAATTTGGCAATATTACTGTGTGGAAATAAAAAATGTGGCTAACTAGCGAACTATGTAGAATATTGATTATGAAATGCAATAATTAATATCGTAACACCGAATGTTTAGTTTTAGATGTAAAAAATATATTTGGAAAGTTTCTAAATGCGTTTTTTACATCTAAAATGGATATAACATCAAATTCAATGTTATAACTGCAATTCATTATTAATATTCTAGTTCGCTAGTTAGCCACATTTCCTATTTCTATTCAGTAATATTGCTATAAGAATCAAAACAGGTCAATATTTGACAGTTATTTGCGACGTTGCCAACTTTTAGGATACAACCCTCTTAATACAGATACCAGAGTACCTGATATACGAGAAGTACGAATACGACTTTGTGTAACTTTATTCAACCGGATTCTCTCGCTCGTTATCATACGACGACCTAGTCTCTTTTCAGGGCCCTTATTCATAATGAGAAACCGCGAGTAACGCAGTCTCATTATCATCTGAATATGCAGGTTGGTTAAGTAGGGATAATTTTAATTTAGTGTAGTACCGTACCAGTTCTGACATTATTATAAGAAGTCCCAGACTGCGCTATTCGCATACCTAGTACCTAGTTTTCGTAGCGTTTCAGTGCAACTTTGATCTTCAGCCCTGATTCAGTTTAACTAGCAAGTCGAACATTAAAGGGAACTTAAACTTTATGGTGTAATCCTACTAATATTATACTTAAATGTGAAAGTTTGTATGTTTGGATGTTTGTTACTGAACGGAAAAAACGGTGAAACGGATTTGGATGAAATTTGGCACACAGATAGTTTATAACCTGAATTAACATATAGGATACTTTTTTATCCCAGTAGAACGTTCCCGTGGGATAATTTCCGACCTCCACGCGGGCGAAGCCGCGTACGATAAATAATCCGGAAGGCGTAGCGTGTGTAGGCCGTATTGATTGTTGGTTCACAGGGTGAACTGGTCGTGCCAGACTCCAGTGGATGCGAAGGCCGCAGGACTGGTCATTGTGGCGATGCTTGGGGGGAACCCTTACTCGTCTTTACATAATGTGTGCTTTAGAATAAGCGGCTGGGGCAAACGTCGCGGCGCGGCGTCGACCGCGGTCGAGCAGAAAGCGCGCTCGCTGCTGCCGCAGTGCGACCTGCCCGCCATCGCCTACTACATGGAGGAGTATGCCGCGAGGAGACTCACGCCCGACTCCTTCCTCACCGTCGTCAGGGACCTACTCGATACGCCGCAGAAGGTACGTTATTATTTGGATTTGACCATGTGTTAGGCTGTGTCCAAAAAGAAACCCTAAGTTATAGAGGGTTCATTTACCGAAAGATTTGAATACGTACTTATGATTTGGACTAGTTTATACAAGGTGGCAGGGACATCGACGCGAAAACTGATACCATGGATCATGGGTGTATCCAGGGGGGGGGGGGGGGGGCAGCTGCCCCCCCTGTATTTTGTATTCCAATGTACTGTTGTCGATAAAAGTTAGAATTACAGTATATTATGCATACATTTTAGAAAAAACCGCGCTGCGCTGCCTTTCATGTGTTATTTATTTATTGTACCTATCATGCTGATCTTGCTTATCTGAGTTCAAAAAAGAGTTTCTGATTTGCTACCCCAGCCCCCCCCTGGGCCAGAAGCTGGGTACGCCCATGCCATATACATATTCAGGACATGATTCCGAACCCTCCCTGCGTTGAAATTTTTCGTCGGTTATCAAAATAAAAATCTGCTGTTTCATAGAAAAGTGTACGTGGTCAAAATGTATGAAACATCTGATTTTATTGTAGTGAATCCATGGTAACAGTTTTTGCGTCGATTTCCCTGCCACCGTGTATTGTTCACAGTACATCTGTAAACTTCTTTTTCTTGGCATGTCGATGGCAATCTAGATTATGTCAGCCCAGAACTGAGCTACGACTGTAAACTAATGTCTACCCATATAGATCCCAATCCCTCTAGTGCAGGCGGTGCGGTGGCTCTGCCATCCGCGGCATTTAGGTCACATCACACAAATATGCCACATGACAAAATACAGATAATTAGGTAACAGGCAACGTACCCTATTAAAACTGGATTTGAGTGCTACGAATAGCTTAACATCGCAATTTGTAAAAGCAGTTTGATCATCAACTTGAAAAGGCTTGTTACTATTCCAAAGGCGAGAATATTTCCCGTATATCCAACGAATAAATGTAACATAAAAAATATACACCCGAAATAATACCACCTAAAGAACCTCATACAACTGTAATGTATGTTAACCGATTTCGGATACTTTCAAAGACTACTTTCTACTTTTGCCGAATTCCAGATTGTGCTCTATCGACCCTATTATCTTGGCTCCTTTGATCCCTATTCTGGGACATTCCGCACTAATACTTACCTACATCTACTAATGAAAGTGTTTGTGTGTGTAGATCGGCTTTTCTCGTGTTAGCAATAGAGAAAACTGTAGGCTGTGTACTAGAGATAATGTTTCGGATTACAAGTATTACCTACAACCGGCTAATTTATGTGCAAACATTGCTTAGGTTCAGCGCTTTAGCAGAATAAGTACTTTGTCTAGTGCCTTCAATTGATTCTAAATGAGATCGTTGTGTAGAATTATAATATTGTCTATCATATCTCACAGTTTTGTATGTATTAGTTCTTTTACTTAAGTTAGTTAAATACTTCCATTTATCGCGGCTAGAATGTTTTACTTTCCATGAAAATTTATTCAATTTTATCGCGATAGTTCAGGTTCCTCGCCAACTTCAGCTCTACGTGAAAGTAATTTTTATTGATAAATAGAAATCCAATTTATTTCGATTCCAATCTCTCGATAGCAGATAGGGCCATAGGGTTCGAAAATAGGCCACTTAGTTGATTAAGAATGTCTACTAGATAAATATGATTAGTTCAATGTTATATTTATTTGACTATCTTCATAAAATACACATTAATAAAGGGTAACTTAAATACATAAAGCTTTTGTTTTAGTACGAGTATATTCCAACTGTCTATTAGAATATTTTTAGAAATGTTTCAGAGATCAACCTTTTCTTTCTTTCTCATTATTATAGATAATAATATACACTCATTGTGTTGGTATTCGATTCGTAGTAGGCACGTAGACACGTATTTAATTCGACTTCTCGTGTTGCATTATTCAATACACCCCGAATTTTGTTCACCGAGACATCTTTACCCGTCGTATTTTGCTCTCTCCGCACGGTATTATTTCATTTTGTAAAAATACCGGAATATAGGATTAAAGTAATTAGTGGGATGTCACGAAGTGTGCGTGTGATGCTATATCAATACATTATCATCAATCATATACGCGGTATTAGTTATGTCTTGTGCATACACGCTCGTCACATTACTAAACAGCAATTTATCTTTTGGAGCAGCCAGCGTGCACGAAATCTGTTTACGTTCAATTAACGATGTGTGCAAATGAGTATTTTAACGATATTGTGTAGATACCTATGTTATTTTTCATTATTCAACGGTATTTTCAATTAATTGAACTTCAGCTTCAGGGATTTACTTAAAATGTATGCATGATGCTGTTAAATTATTCCATATGAGAGCGTATCCTTTGTTTCCCTATCTACCTGTTTAACCTACATTCTGCTCGTAACCTCGACAATTTCGGTCCAGTGCTAGTTTTGCAGTGTTATTTCTTTATTCAAATAATAAATGAGTGTTTTGTGTGCAGTACACGCTTCTGACGGAGATACGAGAGTTCATGGTTCCGGAGGACAGGGCGAGGTTCGACGAGCTCGTGTATAGGAGAGGAGAGGAGCCCGGCGACCATCACATTAAGGTAAAAATCGTTTTTATAATTAAAATAACACAACAAATCTATAGTAAAAGTTTAGTGCAATTTAGTACTACTTCATCCATACCGAGAAGATTACTTCCGATGGACGGATGTATTTTGTTAACGTTTTATTTTTCGCCCCCGGAATTTTAAAGAGCGCTGAATTTAAATGCTCATCCAGCATTCTCATGGTGTGGATTAGTTAAAAGGTGCGAGCCAGCTCTTTTGATCTCCTGAAAAAGTATCTACATATAGGTACTTAGTTTAAATTATGGGTATTACTCTTAAATCGCTGAACCAAAAACACATCTGCACACAGAGTACCAACCTACCACAAACACAACAAAAGAAGCTTTGCATATTGTAGAGTAAAATAATCATGTAAATACAAAGTAATTCGCAACGTTTTCACAATTAATCTTTTCTCCAGCGAAAAATAGAGGTAAAAGGCGTATCTTCTCTGAGTTTATTAGGCGGGCTTTCGTCTTACAATGTTGTAATCTGTGCTCCACCTGCAGTACCTAATTAGGATTCCGCCCTCTTTGCAAGATTGCTTGGACTAACTTTATTTAAACGATGTTTTTCTGTCTCTAGAAGATAACTAGGTTAGTTTAATAAACAATGCTTTTCATTAATCTTAACAAACGAAAGAAACATGTTGTGATTACTTCAGTTGAACAGAAGACTTGACTTTGTTTAGTAACTATGTAGTACCTACATACATATGGTACAAGATAGTAAATCCACATCACTAGAGTACTTAAAATTACACAGCTGCTCTGCGAAAACTGCGCAAGTACATAACATGGATGAATGCATAAATCTTCATACATAGAACACACGAAAGTATGAACACTTCAGTGCAAAATCATTTGCACAAAACTTAGTTGATGCTTACGATTTGTTGGTAGCGGGGTCCCGAGCGACACATGCTACCCTCCTCGACGATGCATGAGTTGCACGACCCGGTAAGTGCACACGCTTTACTTATTCACTTGACTGTACACAAGGACGTACACAGCTGCTCCAAACAATAGTCCGATCTTCTATCATAATACAAAAGATCTCAGCAATAAAATTTAATAATTCAAAGGATCAAGGATCGCCGAGTACGCCCCTGTCTCTGCATGTTCCATCGATGTCATAGTTTGATTGCTTTCTATAGTAGATTGAGCTTGTTTATAAATGGTTCATAAATGTATTATTTTAATAACACGTAGGCATCATGAAACATCTAATGATACACCCATAAGGTCAGGCCTGACAAATGTAAGACTCCCATCGTGGGCTCGTGGCATACTGAATGTGGCCCATGAATATACGCGTTCTTTTCTGAACACTATGTCGACCACAACGTCTTCAATGTCTTTCGTAAATCAGTTTATCTCATTCCATGGTCTTTATAGAGTACTATAGTGTTCAAAGTCCCTTATCTACTAAGAGTTAGTAACTCTTCCACGTAAGAAAAGTTACGTGAGAAGTGGTTGAAAGTGTTGGGGCTTTCGGGTCAGGTTGCGGGTTATTGTTATAGGAGGGACCGGCGGAGGCACCTCTCGTAGCCGATCATCGCTCGCCCTCCGAGGACTCCGGCCTGGGCCTGCCACCGCATGACCATGCTTACAGGTGACCTCATTATATGACTGACCACACTTACATTAACATAGTTAGAGCTCTTTACACTAGGATTAAATACGATGTAGCGGGTTTCATGAAAAGCGGAAGGATGTAAAAAATATTTGCCATTCACCTGATGCCGTGCGAGATCAGAGAGCCGCAAGCGCGAGAGAGCGCACCTCTCTAATGAGCGAGGCGTAAATCCCTCATCGCCGGCGGGGCCTCTTATAAAGGCGCTTAAATACTAAAGTACCATTAAAGTGCGAAAGCAAAGGCTGAGTCCTCGTCGAGCGTTCGCTTTCGTCCGCTCTTTTACATCTCACAGCGAAAATAACCCACAGTTTTCCACTAGCCCTTGTCAGCGCTCACTCTTGCGAACCGAGCATCTCATTGGCTGGTCGCCAAACACTTCCACTTTTATTCAGTATTGGAATCGATTGTTTTATGACGGCATAAACGTTCCCATTTATTGTCACCGGCGGTTTAGTGCCATTGTCCTGCATCCGTAAGTAAGGGATGCTTTAAATTTACTGCCAGTAAAATCGATACGAAAGCGACGTTTAAACTTTTATTGAAGATCAATTTTGTCAATTTGTATCAGAATAAACAATTCAGATTTATTATTGTCGCAGTCCATATTCACTTAGAACAGTTATTTAACGGTTTTGTTGCATGGTGTTATTATGATAATAATGAGAAGATCAAGCAATGTATGTCTTAAATAACAAAAAAGGCTCGAATAATTCATTAGTTACACCTGCACAAGTGTAACTAAACTTGACGTTACACTATTCAGAGCAATGTGAAATTCGCGAATACCTACGTACTATGAATGAATTCATAAACCGTAATGTCTGTTTACTATTAAAACTGTTATATCAGACATTATTTATTGTGAGGCTTTAAATAAAATAAAAATCCATGAGGAGTAAGAAACAACATTGACCGATTAAAACACAAACATTTACGTATATATTAGGCCCCCCGGACTCGCCAGTGCGTCCCTGTAAAATTTTTGATCGTTCAAATCGGTTGATGGTTGAGTTTGTGTGTTCCGTATGGTGTTATGTGTGAACTAGTTGGTGTAGCTCTGTGTTGGCGTTATGTGACGGTGGTGTTGTCTGGGGCAGGAGCGGGCGCGCGTGGCGGCCCAGCGACGCGGCGGCCCCGGACGACGAACTGGAGCCCCCGCACGAGGTGATTTTGCCAGAATTACCTTCTACACTTATCTTGTCGACCACATTCACTTCTCTGCGCCTTGTCTATAGCAGTGTCCTGGGTGTCACTCGCGTTCTCATCACCGACCATTCACACTTACTATAGATATTTTCTACTGATCTTTACCAACAGCTGTTCTAGCTCATGCTCAAGTTCTACTTTAAGCTTGATCGTATAACTATATGACTATAGTTATAAATAAAACACTGAACAATTACAGAAGCAGGTGATGCTGCATCGCTTTCATCGCATCTGTTCTTTTCATAGCAAAAATAAAAATATTTTTTGCATTACTTTGGAATTTGCTAATTAATTGAGTAGCTTAGCTGGAGTGGCACCTTGGCACTACCACTAACTATGTATCTCACATTTTCTTGCATGAGTCGATAATGGCTAGCGAGTAGAACTAAAACAGCTCACAATTATGGCCGTTATTTCCTGTATATTGCATTCTATGGGTAAATCTGGCAAAATTCGTTTACCTATTTAATTATCACCTCGCAAAGAGGTCTAAGGGGAACATTGGCAATTTATATATGCGAAAATACCTATTCGGCAATAGCGGCCAATAACAGTGTTTTCTTTTGACTCTATTAGTATAGAATAGATTCAAGTAGCATTCTTCTCTTGGAAAATGTTTTCATTTATCTGCCAATGTGTTTGCAATGCTTAAATAACTTAAATATCCCAGTTAGGGCGATCACCATTAAATAAACCTCACAGGTGTTTCATGAATGAAAATATTTTAAGATTTACTAATTCGTTACATCTCGTATGAAATCATGATGACTAATGTAATTTAAAACATTATGACGTCATTGATAACACAGTTATATAGGGCGTTTGTTTAGAGTACTATTTTAGCTCAGAGAAATATCGGCTCGTTGGTCTAGGGGTATGATTCTCGCTTCGGGTGCGAGAGGTCCCGGGTTCAAATCCCGGACGAGCCCAAATTGTTATGATTTTGCTATTACGTTTTATTTATTTTGTACCTTTTTATTTAAGCACCAGTCATCCGTCTATTAATTTATTTAAAATAATAAATAAAATAATTATGTCATCAAAATCACGCATAAAGATAAAATTAGGTGACAACATGGTTTAATGGTTAACTTATCTAGGACCTTTTACAACCTTGTATGGGACTTTCCAATTTATTTTTGAATATGAAATAATATTAAAAAGTATTTTACTACGTAATTAATATATTTACCTTCAACTTATGTTGAGACGATTTTTTTAAATTATACTTCATTTCTCACGCGACGTGAAGTGCTTCATATAGTTAATAGGTATTTGATGTGACAGGTGTTTTAAGAAATAACGTAGATTTCTTACTACTACTTTACCTAACCAAGTAATAAAATAAAATAAAATAAAAAAAAAACTTGTTTAACGTTATAAGAAGTTGTGGCTCCGTGCCAAAAGAATCCTAACGGAGTGACACCTTTGTCCGTCTGTCTACCTGCCTATAAAAAAAGATATGACCCTTAAATAACCACACCATTTTAAAAGGTCCCATCTTTTGCTAAAGCAATTTTTAGGTAGGTATGCTCTGGTCGACTGGCAGAAATGGAGACGTTATACCTACGGCATGTTCGTCCGTCGGCATCGGTCTATCAGATTGTCTGTTAGTATGTTTGTCAATATGTCACACCGCTGAAGGTTTCAGATGACAGGAGTGTAGAGATATAACCTTTATTTAAACATTTGGCTACTCATATTCACAAAAGAGAAATGAAAAAACACGGGTTTATTGAAATCTTAAGTCACATTTCCGATAAATACATAGTCAAAAAACAAAATTTTGACGACAATCTGCGTTACATAAAGAAATCATGCAAGTGTCTATTAAATGTATGGTTACTGGGTTTAAATTCTACTGTTTAATATTAGACTTTTTCTACTTATTAAATAATAGTACTAGATACGTAATAAGGATCATTTTGCACTGCAAGAAACGTCTTTTCCCTAAAGTTTGAATATAACCTGCGAAGTAAGGCAGATTATATTCATAGTTTTCACAATACATATGTAGCTTTTTATGTATAAAGACACTCCGCCATACGATGTCAAAGATTTTACTACAGCACAATGGGTCACCTTAAAAGGGAGTTGCAGTTACCTACCTGTATACATACGTACTTATCTGTTTTACTGGCTGTACAACTACCTACATCATGAATTCACGTATTAATAAATCGCCTGTATTTGAGAATTCACTATTCTGTGTCTGTTGTCATATCTCTTGGGATGCTGATTGTATGTATACAATTCAGATGACGTATTGCATTACATAAATATACGGTATATGTTCAGAGTGGTTTACACGGGCCAAGACTTTTTCCGGTTTGGAATATCAGAATTTTCTTACGTTTCCTACGGTTTTGAAAAAGTGTTGTTTTGACTTTTTCATATTTTGAACAGATTTCGTTGTTGTGTACATAGGTAGGTACTGGAAAAAAGTAAAGACGGAGTAATTGTATATCTACTTAAACTGTTTTTTGAATTAAAGATAATGCCAAGAGCAAACTAACTGTTTCGCTGAAAAATTCTTCTTAAAAGAATAGCTTTTTCCATAACCTTATTTAACCTTTGGCGAGGCTAGTATCGATTTAATTAAAGCTATACTTTTCACCGCACCTTCTCTTGTTAAAATTAATGAGTGCTAAAGGCTAAACGCTAAACCATCTAATATTGTGACGTCAGTAAGTCGCGGCAAGCGCCATTTTGATACGTCATAAAGATAAGCTTATACCTTGGATAACGAACTTGCCTCCAAACAGTTATCTTTAGTCTTTATTAAAACTTATCCTTAAAAGACATAAAAAATGGCGACTAGAAAGAAATGAGACATGCAAGTGTAACTGAATCGACGGTTTACCGCGAAACGCTTAAGAAATCTAATTATAAGTTATCGCATTAATCACGAAAGCATTCATTAATATAGGACATCTTTTATAAATGAAGCTCAATAAGAGCGAACAAGGAAGGCCTCTTTGTCGGCAATGTGCTTTATCCTCCCCCAGTGTAATTAATTAGCTAATATAAGATATACGTATACATAGAGTAGTTGTACTTCTTAAATGAAATTGGTCCAATAGAAGCTTGTTATGTAAGCTTATCTTGTTTGTCAACCTTCAGGCGCAGGTATCATTGTATTTACCTTTGTGTCCGAAATAGACAAAGATAAACGGACCAACCAGGTTTCTTCTTCACAACCAAATGTTTATTTTATGTTTAGGCACAAGTTGTTTAGGGTTAGGGTTCTGTGTACCTACCTAATTTTAGTCAGTAACAACTACCTAACTAATCTTCTAATGGGCATCTACAAACTAACCCACACTCCTTTTTGTTCCATATAAAACATTTTGAACACGAACTATTGTTAATTAAGCTCTTAAATGAAATACATTTCGCGAGTTTAAAGCGACAGTTATTGACCGCACAGTATTTTACTAAGAGGGTAGAAAATTAAAAATATTTCCGACGCGTACTTGCCGCGGGTGTGCCGTAAAATGTAAAGTTAACAGGGAGCCTCTTAAGCAAATTGTAGGACGGGCGCGTCCCAAGTGCGGTAAGGGCGGTAAGGGCGGTAATGGCGGCAAGGGTGGCTTCAGGCGGGTGACTTTATCAGTGCGCGGCGCGCCGGCCGCTCGGCATGACGTCGCGGCGGCGGCGCCGCGTCGCCTTCCGCGACTACGTACCGATGGACGTGCGCGCCATGGCCAAGGTACTCTCTTCTTTCTTCCATACACAGTTCGGTAACATTCTCACCCTCTCCGTGATATAACATGTAATGAGATTGCTTTCTATTTTCGGTAAGAAGTTTCAGGGCTAGTTGACATTTTCGTAGTTTCAAGATTTTGTTATTTAAGCAGTTCAAACGCTTGAAATATTTAAAGAATATTCGAATGCTTTTTCGAGTTTCATATCAAAAAGCAACCTCATAATATGTTTGTTCATTTATGTGTGATTCATTGTGTAGACTGTAGGTACCCGCTCTTTAATGGAAATTTCGTGTACCTACATGCAATGTAATTATGAGTTAGCAGGAATGTAATGAACGTTAATATGTAATTAGAGAATCCGTTAAAGCAGCCATTAATATTCAATTAGTCTTTCTGTGAATACAGTTTAACTTTAGTGATTTAATAAAATTAGCGATTGTTAAGCGCCTGAATTTTTTAAGCTGCAACAGTAACTGAACGTACATTTTAAACTTACGTGGGATTAGCATTCAACTTGAAGCTTCAAAATCGGTTTTGTTTCTTTAGATAATAGTCTTTTATAGAGCTATAAAAAACATTGTTTATGTTTAAGACTGCTGCTCAAAGAGGTTCCCTTGTGCGCTTAAAATTAATCATTTAAACATTATGCATAAATTCCCGCATGGCTCTTAGTTAGAAAGGTGTGAGCAAGTTCTACGTAAACCACGGATTGCCCTGCATAATTAACAGGGTTGTTGTTTACAACCTTACCCTAACCGATACTGCGGTGAATAAAGAGAACAAAAACGTCAATATATTATGACATTTTTAATCAGTAGGTTAAAGCTTACAGCGACTCTGATACGTTTATTTAATATTTCCTTTGTGTTTCTAATCAAAAGTAATAGACTCAACAACATACAACCGATCAATAAAGTTAATTAAATTAGCAATATGCTAACCAGGTCGTTGATGTCTTCTCTTTGGGGAGTCATTGTTGCAGTACATTTAATCGTTGTTATGCCATTTAATTTAATTTTATCTATGGTGTTCTAATTAATTGACGCAAATGTAGCCAGATAACAGAACTGGGTACTTACCGTTTGTAATTAGTAATTTAATTCCGTTCCTAAAATATAATTCTCGTAGCACGTAGCACGCGTAGCGTTTCGTAGACTCGTAGTCTCGTAGTCTCAAGGATCTCTTTTTGTAAACGGTCGAACAAAACCCTGACATTATCTACGATCTGTAGCAGTCAGGTGCTACGATAAAGTCGTGTTTTAAAAGTACCGGTTGAGTCAGTGGGCTACGACTGCTACGAGAACCGGAATGACCTATTTTCCTCTGTTGACACTTAGGATTTACGCGGGAACATGCCGCTGATAGCTTCCGTACACACTGCGTACCTACTATGATTTATGAATAGATATTGCATATTACGACTGTTTAAATTTTTTGTCAATTTTCATCATGTACTCGTATTTGCGTGTGTTTTTCTTAGCAGATAAGAAGGTGGGGTATATAAGGTTCTACTTAATAAGGAGAATTAGGTATATGCTGTAGTAGTATGTAAAATATGGTATAGCTATTCGGTATGGTATTCGTAACCAAAATGCACCAGATCAGATACATAACCAATCTGACTAAGTAGTTTTATATGAAAACGAAAACACTATAAGGTTGTTTACTTCGAAATTGAACTAGAATTTGGGTCGATTTAATTTCATATTATAGGGTTCTTTAGCCTTTATACGTTGCGTGACTATTTATTGTAGTTACACATAAAACTATTGCGTTCAATGGCTTCGGCTAAGCGATAATAGCGAACGAGTTCCATTCGATATTAAACACGCAAGTATCCGCCTGTAAGCTCACACCTGCTTTAGGTTTCACTTACAGTTTTTAATGATATATCGTTTTTGGAAATATCTAGATACAGTTGGTGTTCAAGAATAAGTATTAAAGTAATCAAGTACTATTAGGTAGGTATTATCTCGTTTTCATTATAGGTTCGTCATACAGGCACCGAAATTAAGTTATTAATTTTCAGATATCTACGTGTATCTGCGTCTACACGGAAGTAAATTATTTAACAAACAGCCATTATGTTAAGCTTTTGTTACGCAACACTAATTAAAAGTAAACATTAAATTATTATGTTTCGTGGGAATATTTTTTTTTAATAAAAGGAGTTACGTTTTTGTTTCTGAAAACGAAACCAGTCTTAAATCGCACACTTGGTCTGCAATTTTAAGCGATTGTTATGGGGAAAACCAATGTTTGTTTGTTTATGCTCGACTTGACGGAAAAGCACTGCCGTGCCCCCAGATATGGTTGATTGGTTAATTTGCACATGATATAATTATTTTTGAATTGTATTGGGCGTTTCGGGCAGGTTGTGATTTCAAGTCATAAGCGAGTAGAGTTAGGATTAGATAAAACTCTTATCTATCATAAATATTACCTACATTGTATATAACTTTAGTTTTATTTGCGGAATTATAAGTCAGGCAACGAAGCTCTGTCAGTAAAATTACCATATGTATTTGCGTTGTGTGACTTTTTGTTATTTTTAGCGTAGTTGAGGTGCTACTAGAGCGATAACAATACTTATCAAACTAGCACTTCCGCGCGGCGTTGGCGCTAGTCGAAACTCGTGCCAACATGCAAAAATAGCGTGAAAAATCAATTGAATCGTCAAGACAGTTAGTTGGTCATCCCTCGCCCTGCAGTTTAACCGCGAGTCTTCGCTGTTTCACATCCCTCTAACTTTACTCCTTAAGTCTTAGTTTTTTTTTATAACTAATAAATAAACAACTTCATATGTAGGTTGTAGTCTAGACGGAACTTTATCGTGTGCTTCATAGAGTTACGTAGTTTGCTTGTATTACTTTCTTGCGTGTAAAGTGTGATGCATGTTATGATTTGTGACACGGTGCTGTCTAGTGTTTAGTACTTGTAGTTCTACTGCGTTTCACTTTGGTTGGTCTGTGACGTGTAATGTCAGCTTGCATATTGTTCGGCATGTAAGGATATAACGCACGTGTATGTGCAGGAATACGAGGAGGAGGGGCGGCGCTCGAGGCGACACTCGTCCCCGTGCAACTCGCGAGAGGGCAGCACCACCGCGCTACACACGCAACACTACGATGATTCTGTAAGTACCTAATCCATTGATTTTTACTCCGTTCCACAGAATTGTATGTTAGCAAAATTGTGTGCTATACTTCTGGTAATCGCTAACATTTTTTTCTTACCAATATTGGGATACACGAACTAAGCTCCTTTAGGATACACGTGGTTTTCATGGGATTCGAACCTAGGTAGTTTCGAGAAAAATCTAGCTAACTCGCGACTTTCGTTTAAAAAGACAAAACAAATTCTGATTCAGAAAATTGGGACGGGTAGTTCCATGAAATTATTGTGTGTAATCCAATCACGAACTTTTCAAACTTCGGACAGCAATATATTTCTTGTTAGTCTGGAGGAAAATAATTTTGTTTCGTGAAATTATAGATCTATGATTTATGTACGTGTAGTAAAGCTGATTATACGCTGGGTTACAATAACACAGGAAAAACTTGCGATGGTATTTACAACAGTAGGTAAACGTTTTGACATTTCATACCAATCATGCTGTTAACATTTAACAGTAACTTTTTATGTAGGTACAACTAACTTTTAAAGATCACGTAAGTGCCCGTTCTCATTTATCTAAAGAAAAACAGTATAGATCTTGGTTCACATAACTGTAGGTATAACTTTAGCTATCGAACAATTTCGTCGGAATAAGCAGAAGCTCTTGTTTATATGTATGTTTGTTGGAATACAGTGGATACCCACCAAAACTCATTTGTAACTGAATAGTTTGGCACCGCGCCAACCCTCTGACATGGCCATCTTGATCTCACAGGTCCATCTCAAACGTATGAAATATTACTAGCGTAGCTTAGATATTTGTATACATAGAAAGGAAGAACGCCTAAGCAGTATCTTAGGAATATTTCTTTCAAAGCAATGTTTGTATTTCCCCTCTTTTTCTTACTAGATAAATAAATTGTTCTAAAACAGTATTTCTTTGGTGTGGTAAATACATAGATGGCTTAAGTACCTTAAGGCCATTTCTGATACATAAAACTACAATAAACGATACATCAATATTTATTTATAAAAGTGTTTTAATACTTATCGAGATTCAATAAACTTATTCTAAAATAATGTCAGTCTAAATAACTATGTCTAATCGTA
Organism: Agrochola macilenta; assembly: GCA_916701695.1. NCBI lineage: Eukaryota > Metazoa > Arthropoda > Insecta > Lepidoptera > Noctuidae > Agrochola > Agrochola macilenta. Next base: position 7,572,822 of record OU753559.1, on the reverse strand, counting down.
GCTTACAATATTACTGGTTTTTTAGCTAAACGTGATTCAGTAACACGAGAATAAGCCATGCTTTTTTGCTTTATGGCAAGTAAAGCAAATTTTAAAATTGTTATTAGTTTTTAGTTAAACAAAAGAACAAATCTATGCAAATTAATACTGACAGCTTTTTGACAAAAGAATACTAATGTCTCTCATTGAAACTTTGTGACATAAAATTGTAATTTTATATTGTAACAAAGCAAGTCACACCTGTACTCGTACCAGGGGCATTTGACATTCAAAAGTGAGTGGATACTCACTTTTAAATCTGGCTTTATATCGTGCCATGGGTACGTTTTGTCGTTTAATATTTAATACCATAACGTGCTCTCACTGTGTGATTTGAATTTCTGTGTTTTCAAAATTACCATTTGATTTTATCCCACAATGAAGTACATTTAAAGTTGATCACTAAATTAGATGTTTAACAAAATAATAACACTATTACTAATAGCAATGATAACAAATAACCCGGATGATTAACACGTGTCCGTAACACTTCGTAAATTTAGCAAATCACGTTCATTTGTATCGAGCAATGTCCGTCAAAGTGCTTGTGTAATCGCTTAAACGGGTGCGTATGGGGTCATTATGCCATTGGCTAGGGTTAAATCTAAATTAGACCTAATGCTCTGTTGGGAGGTCATAGTTTCTCTTGCAGTGCACGACGTAGCTCTTCCGTCGCCTTAGTCAGGTCTTTGTCATGTCGGCGTTGCTTGCCAAGATCCCCTCCACAATCTTCTAGATAATCCTTCGGCGGTTCTACGGGATACTTGCTCCCGAATTTCGGCCGCGGGATTCTGACGCGTTTGACATCGCCCAGCCAGCTCTCCATTTTCGATGTTTGAATACTCGGTTCTGAAAAAAAAAGAAAAAAAGGTCTCGTTCGGTGTCTAAAATATAATTTACGCAATAAAAATTACTAGGTACAAAACAATTCATGAACAACGGAACAGTTTAGTAGTTGCGTAGCCTGCTTGATACAAGATCTATTGCACCAACCTACCAGACTAGGAAACTGTTAGTTAATTGAAACAGATTCAATCATATCTGATCGAGTAAGTACAGGTCGTGCAAAAAGTGGTAACACGCACTACTTTGGAGCAGCACCGTTGGTCTCTAGTTGTGTAAGTGACGATGGTCATTGGGATGTGGTGAAATCCTAAATAAGCACGGTTGCATCTCGGCGCCAGGCGTGGGTGCCGCCGTCAGGTAGTGTCGAGACATTTATGGTAAGGTAACACAGAACTATTTTGAAATGATTACACAAGTAATCTTAGTTGATCCAAGAGAAAACGGCGCCAGTTATAAGCAAAAAGTGAAGTCAGGTCATTTACAGGATTTCTTAAATAATGATTAAATCGAAATGTATCTCAACATTCAATCAATCACAATTTTACCTCGTCTCTCGGGGACCAATCGTTGGTCCCGAAAGAGAGAGATGATGAAATTATTAGTTAGTTGAGATCAATTAATTATACATGTGTGTTTGTCACAAATATTAGTCCATAATCGTATTTATAGTTCAATAAAAGATGAAATGCTAATTTTATTACATACGAACAAAACATTCTTCTCAATAAAAGTAAATTAATAGCAACTTTAGGTATTGTCTTAAGTAAATAAGAATCTTCTTATACATATTACTATAAGATGGCCTCGTTATCTGATATTGTATTGTATGGTAATTGCATCTGAATCGTGCTCGCTCGCCGAGGAGCATAAAAAGTGATTAATAACTAGTCAGTCGTTCAATCGTGCTCGCTCGCCGAGGAGCATAAAAAGTGATTAATAACTAGTCAGTCGTTCAATCGTGCTCGCTCGCCGAGGAGCATAAAAAGTGATTAATAACTAGTCAGTCGTTTAATCGTGCTCGCTCGCCGAGGAGCATAAAAAGTGATTAATAACTAGTCAGTCGTTCCGCGCATCTTAAGCGTAAAGACAAAGATATTTTATTGCATGAATAGCTTTCTCTAGCGAAAGTGTTGCTAAACGCGGTGGCATTATTTCTCTGTGACGCTTTCAAATACAATTTGCTTCGTTATTAATAGGCACTTGATTTATGATCGTTGTGGTATTCAAAGATTGTCACATCAATACAATTTGGTAAAGGTTCAACAGTTTTGGTAAAGGTTCGCAGAACAGATTCAAAATACTTATTTGTTCTTAAAATCCGAGTCACACTCACGATTGTGATATTCTAATAATTTATAGATATAGGAAGTAAGTTATCGAAAAGTATTGGTAAGCTATAGGATATCAAGAAGAACATTTTAGTCATGTGGAACTTAATGCGAGACGGTGTCGTAATACACGTAATATCCGAGAAAGCGGGCCGACAGAATCAAATGCATTTACAGGTCCGGTAGTTGGTACAAATCGTGACTCACTGCCACCTACCGTGGATGAGATTCGACACGACAAGCGGACACCCAAAGGAAGCACTGAGAACAAATACTCAGAAACTTCTGACTCAGCAATGATAGTGATATCGGAAAAATAAGATAAGATATTGGGTGTGCAATAAAGTTAAGAAGTCGCTCCCATGATTGCGAAAACGATTGATACTGATATAATAATTTTATGCAATAATTTTTTTAACAATAAAATAAATACAGCCAATCACTAATTTTATTGGAAAGTATAAAGAATTGGAGCAAAATTTTGTAGAAAATTAAACTTTTTAGTTTTCTATAACTGAATAAAACCTTCAAGCAGAGCTTATCAATGTTTCCTGTGAGGAGCAAATCAATATTATCCATAATACATTGTTGAATTTAAACAAACTGCGTTATTAACAATACGAGTACATGTTGCGCTTGAGAGGATCTCAGACTTGCCGGAAGTGGGACGTCGCGTGCGCATCGCCCACGCCTTTTGTCGTTTGTTCGTATTAATTTGTACATGTAAATAAAGGAAAGTACATCAATAATGAAACATTATGATTATGGATACTAAGTATGGACATGATACTGCACTGACTAGGCAATATCAACTGTCACATTTTCTACGCAGACCTTTTTATCACTCATTAGGAAAATATGTCATAATGTCTCCAAGGAATGTTAAGTCAACCATGGTGTAATGGAGAGATAGTGACACTTTTACGATGCTCTAAATTGCTTTGGTACGTGACATCGTAAGTAACTCATGAGGCCTATAACTATATGGTACTTTCTCTTTCCAGTGTATCTGATAGGTTTCGGATAACGTTGGTAATGGATTTCAATATGGTGCAGAATTTAAATTGATAACCTTATGTTGAAGCTACGTAAGATACCGATCATCTCCTTAACTATTTAATTTATCTTTCTTTCTCTCTCTCTTATTTAATTTCGATTTATAACGTCATAGGTGCCTTCTTAATTAACCTAGAACTAAGAAATAGATAGAACTAAAACGATACGATATCTAAATAATTCGTGTCCAATTATAATAAAATATTCAACTAGTCAATAAATAAGTGATTAACATTTTTAGATTCTCACTTAGTTGAGGCCAGTAGACCAGTAAATCGTAAGGTGCCAACAAGTAGGATACTTTCGCTACAAAAACAAGATTATTGTATAGTGTCGCACATTTAGGTGAGTGTGTTAGATGTACGAGTATATAAGGCAATTGTACGTAATGTACTTGTCATGACAATTTGATACCGTTACCTTGGCGATATTAGTGATAATATACCGACGTTCCACTTAGCAATTCCTTTGCGTCGTCGGTCGCCGCATCTGTGCAAGTGGGCTTTGGCATTTCCGTGTCAATCGCTTGTTTCGACTAGGAGGTATTCTTGCAAGACAGAATTTCATTTATTGATGTGTTCATAACAAATGTACCTATTTTAGATTGACGCAATAATTGACTCTTTTTTTTCGTTTTTCCTCAGAAATGACTTGTGTGGAGAATTTGTAATCTTAACATTTCTGAATGCATAACTATCTGGATGCATAACGTGCACCGGCTAGTTGGATATCGCGTGACATTTACCAAATATAGCACAATGTCGTTTACTAAAAGGAAATTATATAACCCAAACGCAGCGCCTTCACGATTCTTATAAATTGAAATGAAGCAATAAAACAGGTCTTATAGCGGAAAAATTACATTGTAAACGTTATTTGCATTAAGTTGACCAATTAAACGCAGGAAACTGAAAAGATTCAACGTCTAAACAGGAAGAGCAGGGGGTACTTGTATGGTCTGACCCAATATTTCCTGCAATTACCTACCGTTTCCCGTAAACTCGTCGTGCCACTTTCTACTTCGTGTTTCTCGAAATGTTTTAAGTTGTGGACTTATATTCAAGTGTTTATTTTTACTTCACTTGAGTCAAACAAGTTATATCATAAAAGGTTGTTACTTTAGTTAACTTTTTTGTAAAAAAGAGATTAACTGGTTTCAAAACTTGCTGCCAGCTACTTCTGAACAAACGGTTATTACTTCCGATTAATCTTTCCATAGACAAAACCAAAACAGAATATGAGATGAGTAAAGAAAAAGTAACCTTAAATACTCGTAGAACCTCTTTCTTCTACTTATATGACGACATATTGAAAACCTGATAGTTTCAGATAAGACTGGTGATCTTCACTGATTAAACGTCTTTCGTGCAAGAATTTAATTTATTAAAAAGTAATCTAAGTATCAGATAAATATCAAAATAAAAAAAGTTTCTTTTTAACTCATCTTTGATGTGTACCTACACTCGGAGACTATAAAGACGATCCTATAGATCACGCAAAACATAAATGTCTAGACATGAATGATACAGTGGATACTGTCACTCCTTAAATTGGACACGAAACTGACATATTACCTAATGCTGTAATATGAAAAGTTTCAGTAAAATATAGTTGAGTTTTCTACATATTTGCACAAAAATGAGCAAATGGTGATCGTTCACTGTATAAAACATATTGAAGCTAGAAAATGTATTTTAGAACGAGCGCTTGTAGCGAGTTCACGAAGACGAATTTGCATAAGTATGTTAGTTGTAGAGAAAGGAGGTGCGTATTGAAAATCATATGTTTATGTGCCGTTCGATGGTAAAATAGTGCAAGGGTTTAAAGACGGCCCCATGGCCCCGTCAGTCGATGAAAGTCCGCTTTGTTTGGCTAGCGGGACTGCGACGTTATTCTATCACGAGCGCTCTCCCACGCCACCTCGCTAATTGCCAGTCTTGTTTGTCCATACAAACCTGCTCAAGTGCTCACAAACCTCAGCGGAGCATGCTCATTTGCCTATACCGCATTTACTATTTATCCACTATCGTCTGACTCATTAATTCTGTCCACGGAAATACAATAGCAATGACAAGGTTTGCCCCAATGGACTGTTGTTGGTTGGTAACAAGAGTATCAGTATTGTGCATTTAAATGAAATGGGACGCGTTTTGTTTAAAAACTAAGGTTGAATGAAGGCGATGAAAATCATGTTTATATTTTGGGTTATCAAATTAAGTTAACTCGAATTTTTGTGATCCATTTACTAGCAAATTGTTTTACATAAGAAAGCCCTTTTTTCGTCCATTGTTGAACACCATACGAAGGTGCTACGTGTATTAAATAACCGACTTGTAGTGTTCTGTGTAGTTTCTAGAGCTCGCTGCAATCTCTCCATGTTGGTCGTGCGCTATTGTGACCTGCGGGTCGACATTAATCTCTACCTACACAGCTTTCGCGTACCGTAAACCTAATACATTAGCCCAATCAATGCCTCTCTCCCCATTCGTGTACTGCATTAATAATGGGGCCGTGTCGTGGAAAATGTTTCCGTACTTCACTATAATAATAACGCATTTACGTAAAGTACTTCGTCAGTAATTCGCTAATATAAATCAAGTAAACGAGAGAACGGTTCTTTTTCAAAGGACCGGAAAGCTATCGGTCCGTCTCGTCGTCCCAACAAACTGTATAAGGAAGGTGTACTGCAACATTAACCTCTTTGCACGGCACGGCTCCGGTTCGTGATCTCAACAATATTTCTCATGTAGTGTTATCTCGTGAGCGGCGATACAATAGAAAATAAAGACCTGTCGATTCAACACGATAACATAAAATTATGTAGAAATATCGTTACTTTATCCTATCACTCCTGTATCTTATGTACCTATTTGAACTGATCCAAAGCGGCAAGTAGATTACGATATTATACTTATTCAACAACACGATAAAAACAGAAATTAAGGCAATGCACTTTTATTACCATCGTTAACCTTAAAAGTACCTATATTCAATGCATGATTCATATTTTTAAGTTATAAAATTCAGAAATAAAATAAAATTGCTCAAACTTAGCAGCATTGATATTTTTGATAGTCTAATTCACTTAACCCAATCTCAGTAGTGCTCGCCACCTCACCAGCTATCAGATGCATATACCACTGGTTCTGAATCTCTCCTAGCAAATGGTGTATAGTAATAGTGTACCATTCCATTCCAATCGTAGAAAGCGTGTCATGGAGCTTCGCCGGCTGTGTTGTGGATAGATAAAAAAGTGCATAATTTACGATAACACAATAGCAATACAGACATCTCTTCAAGGCCTTCTGTCGGGCTGTGCTGTCCTTGTTGCATTCAACAAGTCAGTCACGCGTGGCGCCATAAAACGCAAGAAAATATTTTACGAAAAGTTATGGAAGCTGATTAGGAAATCTTCCATACCTATTAGTTATATTGCCAAATTGGGATCTGCTTCTTTGTGTATCACAGTTAATACAGCAGGTAACCTACCTATATTTAGTACCCCAAACGCGAATAAAATAGAAAGCATGTTAACAGGTAAATTGAACGTCGAAAACTAAAGGGTTGGGTTGGTTCTTGGTTCCATTGCTTTATTATATAATTGCATCGAGTAAGACAAAATTAATTATACATTCCACTTTCTCCACGACTGTTCTCAAATCAAATCTTAATATCCCATCGAAACCAATAAGTAAACAAATTAATAAGCATGAAAATATCATGTTTTTGTCGTCAAGCAGGAATTCTAAATTACTGACTTTTTTAACATTTTATAGCAATATTTATCAGTGAATAATTGATAGATAGACGTAACCTTTAGTAAAATTAATATTTCATGAAAGTTACATAAATGCATTTGTATTACACTGGGTATATGTCAAGGAACTCGAGTCGTGACCTGCTCGCGTAACCAAAATTATAATAAAACAAGATAAAAACACAATGAGCATACAAATGATTCAGCTTTTATTACAAAGATTATGCTTTAATTTTTAGAAAAAACTGAATTTTAAGCGAATTGCGCGACTCATAATATTATACAACGAAGTGAGACAACGACCATTTTTCTGTCCATGGCCCGAAAAGAACCGGCCGAATGCAAGCTAAACTTGCTTTTGTGTTGAATAACGAAATAAGTAAAACCACATGACTTACTTACTTATGGTACATGTTACACATATACTCATACATATGGGCTATAGGTACCGGTATGAAAACTTTAAAGCAGGTGCCTAGAAGCCAAACTTATTAGATATCTAGAATCTTTAAAAAAACAATGTTGACCTACTAAACTGTGTTGCTACTAAAACTGTCTTGCCTTAGTCACCAGAATTTTAAACATTTATAAAATTAAATGTAGGCAAGCTACACAAAAATAAATTCAATCCACGATCTTCGCACTAGGTTCCTATTTGCACACATCACATTATAATGTCCAAAAACAAAGGGTACACAATCGTATTGTTTTGTTTACACCCTAGTAAACTAACTGCTAACTAACTCTTTCTCGAGTACTGATGTATAAAACTGTATTTGACACACTGGCCTCCATTTAATATTTAACTTACCTGTCACGGTTATCCTGTTGACAGCGAGATTGCACTACCTTCTATTTGTAAACAAGCCAGTAATATTGTGAAGTTAGTTAAACGTGCACGTGCGTCGGCGCTTGGAGCGAAACTGACCGCGAGTGCAAGGCGAGCGCCTGGCGCGGCCGGTGTGCGAATCGAGTTCACTTGATACTGGCTACGCAAGCCGCGTCGCGTCGCTTTGAGGCAGAATTTTATTGGTTGTATGCCACAGGCAATGGCTGTGACCACCCACGCACACCATTGTCGATTTGTAGTCAATAACATCCCTGGCCCGACAGAATAATCGAACATCATGTAGGAAAGGTACTAAAAATAAATTGTGTTGGTACTAAACCAGTCAAATCGAATATTTTCAAGATGGATTTATGAATGACGCGACGTTCGGTGTGAAAGCGAGTGTTACGTAAACAACGTGGTCGCAAAAGTAGATTTTAGTTAGTGTAGTTAATGATCTCACTATGTACTATCCATAACTTTGAAAATGTCGCAATTCCGACCCCCAAGATACAGGCAAATGCCTAGTTTGGGGGTCACCGTCAAATCTGTTCTTGTACAATTTGATTTGAAATCTATTTGTGAAGGAAAAAAAATACTTACTGTTTATTTTTGGAATTGAAATTAAAATTATACAAAAATTACAATTCTTGTATTACGCAAGTATGTATATGGAACTAAGTTTCTTTTTTGTTAAAGATGTTTTACAGTTGATGCTTGAGATACCAATCACCGTCAGCGTCGTGTCCGTGTCGAGGCATAACTAAAAGATTCATGTTCTTGTGTTAATCAAACACAATGGTTATGAACAAATCGTATTGCCAGCCGCACCGTTAGTTCCCACGCGGACATCATCCAATCCAAAACTGGACAAACCGGAAATTTCTGAGCCAACCACCTGCGATTCCCATGTCAAGTGAACACTATTTATTTTTTACCACTTCAATCACGCCGCCCGATAAAACCTAATTATAGTTAAGATTAACATACATATTTGCTATTGTTGTAATAATTAAAACTAGTGGTCGCCCAGAGGTCGAAATTCGACCATAATAATTCATTTAAATGTCATGATTCTAAGGTAGCCTGTCTAAGATCTATCTTGTGCCAAACACACTCCTCCGTCCGCGTAATTTTCGTAAAAAGGGGTACAAAGTTTTTGCTTCACGTATTAATAAAATAATAATAATAAGGCGTAAGTCCGCAGCTCAGTGGACTTGTTTAATTTAAAAGTTATTCGTATAATTTGGATGCTTGAATTTTTTATACGCTTAGATGCTCTATGATTCACTCAAACACGCATTACATTATTTTAACTCGCTCGTTCTAACTCAGTTATTTGCAGGATTTTATGACTTCGCCAATTGTCCTTTGCCACGTATTGAAAGCCTATTTAAACGTGTCGTAGGTATACGACTTTTTCGTGATTTTCCTACAAAATTCTATCCTATGTATATCCAAGTTTATGAAATGAAAACAAGTATTTACGAGTACCATACTTCAGTATCATGACAGGTACCGTTCATTCGGTGGGCAAAGCCCCGAATAAATAACAACTCATACCAACACCGTTTCCCCGAAGGGTATCTATAATACATCCACCATATCTACTATTAGTTATGTTTAAGCCGACGATTACCTACTTTTAATGATTTTATGTTGAAGATCACGTCTAAACGAGTAGTGTTAATGATTTGGAAAAACTATATGTTAAATTAGAGCATTTCTTTAATAACTTAATATATGAATATTTTGGATTATGTTTATATTACATAGTGAAATTAATTTGTAAAGTTATGTCTAACGCGGAAAAAAAACTGAGAATCACGCAAAATCTATCAAGCGTATTTTTTTTTAAACCTTAAGCTTTTTAAAGATGATTTAATTATTGATCTTTTAGTATACGTGTCTTATTAAATTACTTTGTTTTATGTATAATAAATTAATAGTGCGGTTAATTTGGGACAGCGCTCCTTGATGGGCGAGTCCTATTACTAGCTAGACATACGAAGCGTTGCGTGAGCTCAGTACAGAACACGCAAGCTAACCACTCAAGGTCACTGGCATATATCTGCGTCTTAAGTCCCATGTAATAGGGGCGAGCCTATTGCCATCAACCGGGTACAAATCCGGACTCCGAGCTGGTACTGAGAAATTCCAGGTTCAAAAACCCAATAATACATTGCCCGACTTGGGAATCGAACCGATTCATGCTCAGTAAAAGCGCTTGTGACCACTAGACTAACGAGGCAGTTTAATAAATAAAATAATATATTTATTTAATAATTAATAACAAATCCTTTGAAAATTAATCAGGAAATGTATAACAAAGCGAAGTTAATGTTAGTAGTTAGTAAAAGTTAAAAATCTTTGTTATACGCTCCATTCACGCGTTTGTTATTGAAAATGGATTAGCAGTTAAAAGAAATAAAATAATAAAAAACATTAAACAAAAAAAGAATCCTGTCTGTAACCATAATAATATTATATGGATCAGGATAGCACCCTTATTGCGTAAAACACCTCCAATTACAATTCGAAACATTTTGAAGAAAATTGCTAATCCATTGTTTCATACGAGCAAATGTGAATACCCGCGAAATTTCTCGTTGTTGCATAACTTTTTAATTAGTCGAGATTTTTAGTTCATATTTTTTATGACACCTCTTTAGGTCATGAATAGAGATCGGATATTCGGATGCATATTTACCTAAAGTTAATTTGCTAAGAAATTATGGAACTGGCTTCTTAATTATTTTTTTCTTAATTTAAATCCCGGAGTTCAGTAAAATCCGGAAATGTACAACTAATCGGATACATACATGGTATGAAAACGACTTATCAGCAGTCTTATGAAGGTTATTTTTGCGGTGTTAACATAAAAAATTGTATACCTACTGTAATCATTTTTTGACGAAACTCAAGACACCGAGTTATTTGTCGCTATGTGCTATGCCAATTTGGCTACCTACTTTACAACATTTCTATAGTCTAAAAGTACAAAATTTATCAATTCCGGAATCGCGAGATTTTTGCGATCGATACAAAAGTGCATTCCATAATAGCCAACACCTGAACGTAAGTAAATATACATTCGATTCTATAAACTCTAAATCAGTCGATTCCGGAATCCCGGGTTTTTTTTTATACAAAAGTGCTTTCCATAATAGCCAACACCTTAACTTTAGGTAAATATGCATGCGAATATCCCATCTCTAGTCTTGAGCTATCGGAATATCAAACATGATCTAGGTCTGAAGGCGTGACAACTAATTCGCTGTTACAATGTATAATAGATGTTTGAAAAAATCATCTAACCAACAACGTTAATAACGCAATGGATGTTGTTGAACTGTCAATATGAAAGGTATTGCCATTGTAAGTGTGTTACACAATTACCTAGCAGGTACTTATCGTTCTTCTTATTTATGTTAGGGGAAGGCACAGTGGCCACGGCTATGATTTTAGACAGGATTTGTTTAGTATGAAATTCTCATTCATTAGTCCAGTCTTCGCAAAAATCGGTTCAGTAGTTTAGCCTGTACGAGATAACAAACCTACTCAAATAGCCAGTGAGATTTATAAATTTTCTTCTATTCCATAAAAAGCATACATACTTATTTTAAAAGTGTTCGGGGTTACTTCTACGAAAGCATTGCTGAATCTACCTACCCCCTAATAGGGATGATGACAAAAATTTTGTTTTTAGTTCGTCATGGAAGTTATTAAAAAATATTGGGCACGTATTTTTTCTTTTTTCACGTAATCCAAAGATTACGGCGTTACATTGGGTTAAAATATGCCCTGACGTCACGAGTATGTAGATTTTATACTTACTTGTGACGTAGCGACCCCCACTTCCCAACTTTAAATAAATGCGTTTTATCTAAGTAATTTTGTATTAATATGATAAAGCAAAAAATACATGTCTAATATTTTTTATTCTCTGACTGACGGACTTGTTAGAATTTCTTTTTTTTTACCCAAGCATCATCCCTATTGCGTAGCACAATCACAATTCAAATGATTCTGAGGATATAGCTAAACCAATGTTCGAAAAATTTGTCTGCTCAACAACGTATATCAATCAATCAATCATTTATTCTCTCTTCACAAAGCTGACTTAAAATTATTGTGTACAAAAATGCTGTATTCCACCTTTGTGAGAGACTGGTGCTTGATATAAGTTTTTGGGAAAAACCTGTGGTACAGGTCACCAGGCCCCCAAACCCCTCCACAGTTAGAATTAGCTTTCACAGAGGTATCGTGCAAGAGTCGAAGTTTAACAATATGCATAACAAAAATAAAAACTAAGTAAGAGTTAAAACAATATGCTTAACGATAATAAAAGAAGAAGTAATAACAATAAAAAACAATAAAAAAATACCTACCTATAAATAACGCAATGAATATTGTTGAATTGTCAAAATGAAAGCCATTGCTACTATAATAGGGATGATGCCTGGGTAAAAAAAAAAAAAATCTAATTAGTCCGTCAGACAGATAATAAAAAAAAAATTAGACACGTATTTTTTTCTTTATCAATTAATAAAAAAATACTTAGGTAAAACGCATTTTAGGTTGAGGAGTGGTGGTCGCTACGTCACTAGTATGTATAAAATAAAAATAATAAAATCTACATACTCGTGACGTCATGGCACATTGTACCTCAATGTATCGCCGTAATCTTTAGATTACGTAAAAAAATGAAAAATACGTGTCCAATATTTTTTTATAATCTCAAAGACGGACTAAAAAATTTTTTTTTGTCGTCATCCCCATTGTCTTACGCAGTTACCCCGCTGTTCCAGTTTCTAATGCAATTGTCACGGATTTCTTTCTTTTCTCCATTATATCAAATCCCTTATTTCCAAACACGATTACGTTTTCGATGAAATAATTTTCTGTGCAGCAGTCTGGTACAATCCCTGCGAATGTAATTTAAAGAGCTGCTATTAAACGACACATTCATATATGTCGGAGGAGGGTATGTGTCTCTCTCGTTATCAGGCATATTTTAACTACTGTGGGCGTACTAATGGGTAGTGTTGGTTATTGTGCAATAGAAAAACCGTTGTAGTTCAGATCAAATTATAATTTACGATAACATTAATCACATTTGCATTTCACACGCTTTATGTACACGATACAACTATTCGAAACGCGCGACAGTTTCTAAATGTCTTCACCGCTTGACCGCCACCAGTTTTTTTTTTTTTTGAGCGTCGGAAATTATCAAATAACTTCTCCCGCTCTGGGCGGAGCGGGAGGGTGTGTCAGACTTTTATTGACTAAAACCCACCCGTGTTCCTTCCGTTGCCTGTGTGCCGGGGTCGCGATATCCGTTTCGGACAAACTCGCAACCCTGGACAAACTCGTAAGAAGTCTGCTTGTGATCTGCTGAGCCCCGGCCGGCGGCCGGTTCAAGCGTTACGTAGCCGCCGCCAGGCGGCACTGGTGTCCCGGTTAGTCAACTCAGTAACGAATTTTCGTCATATATAATAAAACTGGCATTATAGCAATTTGTCGAGCTATTTTTAGTATGTGGGTACCTAAAACTTTCTGACTTGGTAGAATCGTGTGGTCATCGGACACCTCTCAAGTTCTCAACTGACCACACACGCGTCTGACATATACTTATCATATTTCACGCGAAGAGAGTTTGTAATTCAATCAATCGAGGTGTTTACACCGATTAGCGAAGCGTACTCGGTGGTTGGCAAAAGTGAAATTAATGGCGGCTTTGTTCGATACGGTTACAGTATTAGAGCAGGTTTCACTAACAGGGCGTGGCTTTGTCTCCAGAAGCTTTCACGGTTCACTATACATAGCTTACCAATAGTTGTATGTTGACTTAAACGTATTACACAAGAGTTGAACCCGTAGTGTAAAGGCGGCTTATTTCTGCTATATAAATAGAGACCCGAACTAAATAAACTTGTCGTCTGATGTGATGGAATCGAAATCAATAAGTGCGAAAAGGTTCTGTTTCTATGTATGTAAGGTATTTTTTATGTGGAAATAGTGGAAACGTGTTACTGAAATTTTATTTACTTACTACTTCAATGCGCTATAGTTTAAGGGTTTTTATTATTATTTATAAACGGTGCTTAAAGTTAAGTAAAGATTAGCGACTGCTTAACCATACATTTTTGACGTTAGAACGTCACTTAACTTAAAGCAACGTTTTATATAAACGCCTAATAGCTTAGTTGTTTTAGTGAGCGATTATTGGAGCTGTCTTTTTAGTGTTGGCATTTAGATAGTGCAAATAAGCTTTAAATTTAGCTTTAGCTGTATTTTAAATAAGTGATATTTTATAATAATATCACGAATTTACTCTCATCATGCTATCCAGTAAATATCTGACCCATACAATGATCAGTCCATTGAAATACTAACTATATTATCTAATATATAAAATTCTCGTGTCATAGTGTTTGTAACAAAACTCCTCCGAAACGTCTTGACCGACTCTTATGAAATTGTGTGTGTATATTCAGTAGGTCTGAGAATAGGACGTAAACTATTTTTCATACCCCTAAGTGATAAGGGTGGTCCACCCCAAAAAAAAAAAAAACTGCACATTTTATTTTATTTTTATTTTTGCACTTTAAAAAATACATACAACCCTTAGGTAGGGTAGGTAGGTAGGTATGTAGGAAGGGAGGGTTTGTAGGTAGGGTAGGTAGGTAGGTAGGTAGGTACGCTGGAGATAAATACTTGATGCTACCCGTGCAAAGCCAGGGCGGGCAGCTAGTAATATATTAATATTATAAATGCGAAAGTGAGTTTGTTTGTTTGTTACGCTTTCACGCTAAAACGGCAGAACCGATTTGGATTAAATTTGGCACATAGGTAGACTATGACCTGGAGAAGGACATAAGCACTTTTCGTCCTGGGTCGCAGAGGAAGTCGCGGGCAATAGCTAGTGATATAATAAAATTATGATGCTACATTATAGCACACTTTCTTGAGAATCCAATTACCATTAGGAATCTTTATAGGATTATTTTGTACAAAAGATGGTCGCCGCTATTCATCGCCCTGATTACAGTTCATTCATCAACGATATTATTGGCTTTCTTAACACATAAAAGATGATTTATAAGTGCCCGAGCTCAGTCTCAGAATTTCACTCAACTTTTGCTTATAGATAAGTCAAATTATATTTTTACCTTGGTTTATTCTACGCTTTCCAGGTCTATGAGAGGTAATAATATTTCAATAGAGTTGAAAGTATTGAAACCAACATAGAAATAAAAACAGATGAAAGTAAACGATAATCCATTTTCATTTATCTAAAACTTGCCCGCCAAACGAACTAGACATTTCAGTATGGATTTTAATTTTGATACTTAACTAAATTCAACACCGTTTCGGACTAATTACTATTATAAATAAAGTACTGTTTGTAATATTTGTGGCAAGCACGTGTATTCTGGCAATTACTATTCATGTTAGTAGATAAAGAGTTTTTTAGTTTAAAGGAGGAGCTCGTGGCTAAGTAACAACAGCCGCACTGGTCGATCCATCAGGTTAAGCTACGCTTGCCGGGGTTGGTCAGTGGATGGGTGACCATCTTTACATACCGAGAATCCTCCGTGCCTCGGAAAGCACGTTAAGCCGTTGGTCCCGGCTGTCATTCATGGATCTTTGACAGTCGTTACGAGTCGTCAGAAGCCCGAAAGTCTGACACCAGTCTTACCAAGGGGTATCGTATTACCCAGTTACTGGGTTGTGGAGGTCAGATAGGCAGTCGCTCCATGTAAAATACTTGTATTCAGCTGCATCCGGTTAGACTGGAAGCCGACCCCAACATAGTTGGGAAAAGGCTAGGCAGATTGATTGTTAGTAGATGAAGAGTTTACCAACGTATAGGGCTGTTAGAGTTTCATCTGGCACACATCCAACGGTAACACCAAGCCTTCATACAATACGTTATCTAATGGCTAAATTTAATTTGGCTGAAATCATAAAGTATCTAACGGATATTGAGATTTGGAACATAGATAATGGAGAAGTTTCGTTTGTAATTACGGATGGCAATGACTGCGCATCGTTATTCGATGAGACGATACCGGGCTATCTTTACGATTTATAAGCTAACGGTGCTTGTTGTTAATAATAACAAGTTAATAATCCTCTATTGTCCGTATCCGTTCTTCCTTGAGGTTATAAATATCTACGACGGATGATGTATACGTACTTATACAGCTTTAGTATGAGAACTCTAACTTATATGGTGAGAGCAGTCAGATAACACGTATTTACTTAATAGCTCCAAAAGAGCCGTAAACGTCACGTCCTAAAAACTTTCAACTCGTAATGTGTGTAGCCTCCATTGTAACGGGCTTCATACACTTGCTCCGTATGTGTGTTACGTGTGATTACGATTGAGAATTAAGATAGTACACACGGCTACACATCAAGCTATACATTTCCAGTTTATGCTGATCTCGCATTGTATAGGATTTCCGTACAATGTGAGGTCAGCTTATACTGGAAATGTATAGCTTGATGTGTAGCCGTGCGTACGTAAGCGTGCATCTATATAAATAAATAAAATTGAAGTGTCTGTTGGTAATGTCAAAATAACAGCTTTTTACTAAATTAATTTGAAAGTATATACGGTACTTACAACAAAAAAACATTTGTTTAATTGTCTGTCTGTCTATCTGTTTGT
This sequence comes from Agrochola macilenta, assembly GCA_916701695.1. Lineage (NCBI taxonomy): Eukaryota > Metazoa > Arthropoda > Insecta > Lepidoptera > Noctuidae > Agrochola > Agrochola macilenta. Next base: position 7,556,281 of record OU753559.1, on the reverse strand, counting down.
TCCGGCTAATCTCCGAAACGGCTGGACCTATTTTGACGGGCCTTTCATTTGCACATAGCTGATGTTATAAGGAGTAACTAAGAATATAATAGAATAGAATAGAATAGAATAGATCTATTCTATTCTAAGGAGTAACTAAGGTTACTTTTATTTTAGAAAAAGAATTAGGTAAATAGTTTACAACAAAACTACGGGAAAGGTCAACGTGAACTACGAAAGAACCTATTTAAAAAATATTCGCCCATGCGTGCAGTCACGACAACTGAAACAAGCGCTAATAATTATATATAATAATACAAGGTGAGTATATAATGTGAAGCCAGGCACGCTTTAACAAGGTAGTTTATACTCGTATATCCAAAACGATCAAAAGAACCTTAAGCACCTCGGTAGTGTAACGGAAACTTGATCAAGTCTCTCTACCGATACTTATTGGGTAAAGCTTAGAGGTAGTTTTGTAAATTGTAATTAGGTACATATCTTTTAAGATACCAATCAAAACCTTCCACATTTTTATGCGTGAATAGCCCTTAAAAAACTCAAACATCAGCTCTTTTTTCAGCGATAGTTTTTCACTTCTAATTCATCTCTAAAAATATGTATTTATAGGTACCATATAAAACTGCAAATATTTAACTATGTGAAATGGGGTTGTGAGTCGCCGATAATAAAATAGAGATAGCAGTGGTTCGGGTGCTTGTATCGGCGGCCGGCGCGCGTCGTACATCGCATCGGATCGGCGCGTGTCGGACGACATCGGCCGATGTTATCTCATTATTTATAGAAGACGCTAACGAGACGCACCATGTCGCGCCTTCTAGATACGGTCCCTAGGTATACGCTAGATTTGTAACAAACCATCTCGTTATGACAAACATAGCGTTCTGTATTTTTTACGTGTCCCTAAGATTGTGCATTGTGATAGATAAAACACCTCAAAATATTCACCAAGTTCAATGCTAATTTTAGGTAAACACGTAGAAACAATGACTCCTGTATCAAAGAAAACATTCTCCCTTGTTTTTACAAAATTTCTAAATCATCGTATCGTCCGAGCTCAAGAACATATAGAAAGCCAAGTTTAGTGCAAAGTCATGAATATGAAGTTTTTATAGGTATTATGGTTACTTAGCAAAACTAAAAGGCTTTACCGTAACATATAACGAGGTATGTGAATGTACCTGTAGGTAGGTGAATAGAAATGATTATCTTCTTACAAAGATCTTACATAACTGTCGACAGTCCCCTAGAAAAACAAACAAAAGATGCATTCTTTTCTGAATAATGCGAAGTTTTTCTTTGAACAAACGCTAAATTTGTTGACAAATCCAAAACACAGCACAATTGATGGAAAGTTAACGCGACGACGAGGCACACAATATAAACACAATCGAAAAAAATTGTTGCATGACTTGAAAGTTACCTTACGTTCTAGCTCGTCTGGCGCTAGAGGAACAGTGATACAATCTTACCATTTTTGTTTCATGCTATCCGACAAATCTCACATGTAGGACCAGGTATGTATTTTTATTTATATCCAAGACTTGTTAAGATTATTTTTTTATTATGACAGCGTGCGGTGTCAAAGACCCTGTAACATTTCAAACAAAACAGAGTAAAGGGTTAGTAAGTAATGTTAATTAAGGCTTGGCAAATAATTTCACCTTTACATAATCTAAGTAATGTTTAGTAGATAGCTAGCAATTTGTAGTATTTGCTAATTTTTCTAGCATCTTATAAAGTTTTTGATAGAACAACTACTTACTCAATATAGATGTTATGATGTTACCTTACACTTTGTTCGAGTATACAGATTACGTGTTTTGTGAACCTACTTCGTAGCATAATCGCATCGGACTGAATTTTAAATCTATTAAGTAGGATATATCCTATTGAATCCTATAGTGTACCTGTCTTCAGCTAGATTTATGCTAGATGCTTAACAGTCACTTGAACATTGAACATGACAAAGAACACAAGCGGGTGCTGTGTGGCAAAACTCAGGGTGTTAGGAGTCGCGAGATAGATTGAGTATCGGAGGGAGAACGATCTGGTCCTGAGTGAGTGTGATGTTTCAGTGCGGCTATCTCGAGGGGCTGCGCTCATCACTCGGTGGCTGGACGCAGAAAGTAAAATCATGGTACTGGGGACGACCTCTAGTAAGTGGCCCGGCCTCTCGCCGCCGGAATGACCAGCGAACTGTCCTAGCACATTAACGATTCTTACATTTGCACGAAATTTAAAAAAAAACTTGATTTTTTTTATTGGAAGTTCTTGCTTCGAATTCAAAACGATTGCTTGGTGTTAGTGAATTATTCAATTATTGTATGTTTTCACTTCTCTTATCGTTGCACTTCATTTCGGTGTTTATTTTGTTAGTAATACATTTTATTTGACCCATGATTTTATTTCGAAGTAGTGACGCACATCTCAGTGATTTAATTTATCATTCCGGTTATTTCATTAGCCTGTAGAGGTACTATTGTCTTGAATGGATCGAGCTAACGTGCTGCATGAAAATTTAGTATAAACTGATGATCATGTCACAAATCCTCAATGTAATAAACTTCAGTACCTGAATAGTGTATTATAAATTAAATTTCTAATTCATTTATTTTGTATTGAAATCAAGTTTTATTTATTTACAATTAGAGCATGGTGGCGTAAAAGCATATCAGGACTAAAATGCGTTCAGAAATATTTATTTGGTTTCTAGATTTTCTTCATTTATTTGTTGCATTTCCGTTGTTTTCTTATTCAGTTCGTGTCTGCTATATTTCTTGCTGTAACTAAATTCGCCTACTCAGGTAGGTAAACGGGATAAGAACTCTCTCCATAATACATTGTAACACTTGTAAAATATACCCACTTTGAACCACGCCACCGAGTGATCGAAACGCATGAATCCAAGCCTCTAGCACACATCTCACTTACAGCTTCTCAATACATTCGACGTATTATACTCACTGTACATTTTGTAACTGAGAGGCACAAGGTCGTAAATCAAGTTTAACCGTATCTGTACCCACCAGTCGCCGCCGCCGCGGCTGTAGCACGTCGCTGAGTTACTGCCCTCTGCCGCCCAGCTACACGTCTCCTCAATATTCTTAGAGCACTAACTTGTACTTAGAGGCTGAATTGAATTTGCTATTTATTAGCATAGTAGAGTAACAATTTTAGTGTGGATGTGTATAATTAGTTACTAGGACTTAGGAATTGGAGGCATATCAGTAATTTGTATCCGTATTTATGATGTCAATTTTACAAACGAGAATCGAAAGTGACTTATTGTCTAGCTAGCAATAAAATTAAAGCAAACATTATGGAAAAGTGGTAACTTTTTATAGGAGTTAGCACACAATTTGTCACGAAGTTTCGACATGAAAGAGGATAGTGGTGCGTTGTTGGAGGAGCGGGGCGGTATCCGGCGGCACCAGTCCATGCAGCGGCTGCAGCACGACGCGCCCGACGAGGCACGCGCAGCGCGCGTCGTGTCCGACCACCACGGCAACCTGCACATCACCGTCAAGAAGACCAAGCCCATCCTCGGCATCGCCATCGAGGGCGGCGCCAACACCAAGCACCCGCTGCCCAGGATCATCAATATTCATGTAAGTTAAAACTACTCGACACACCACTCACACTTCTGTTCAGCAATATTAGCAGTTGCATATCCCAACAACCCAATTTCAGACTGTTGCTTTAGTCATAAAATTATGATTCCAGGAGCATGGGGCTGCTTATGAAGCTGGCGGGTTGGAGGTGGGCCAGTTGATCCTCGCGGTGGACGGACACCGCGTGGAGGGCCTGCAGCACCAAGACGTGGCGCGGTTGATAGCCGAGTCCTTCGCGCAGAGGGACAAACCGGTGAGCCATTCACGTTTTTATAACATTACACAGTCAATAAGATATCAACTTATAAGATAAATGAATAACACATTAATACTTAAAAGACATTAGATTAGTCATACTCGTACTCCAAGGTCGAAGAACACAATTGCATAACAAATTCTTTTTAATTAGCCACTAGTGAACCAAAATCGACAAAAGACTAAGACCATTTGATAATCATGTTTGCCGAGGGTAAATCTCATGTACTGATTGAATGTAATAAACGAGTGTAAGCAACGTACCGCTAAACGTCCGCAGGAGATCGAGTTCCTAGTTGTGGAAGCAAAGAAGTCGAACTTGGAGCCGAAGCCAACCGCGCTGATTTTTTTGGAGGCCTAACATCTACTGTCCCTCCCCGCCAGCGACCCGCCGGCCGCGCAGGGCAGCGCGGCGGTGCGGGTCGCCCTCACCGCGCACACCACGGAATAGCCAACTCCAACCTGCGCTGTCACATGCTCTTCTGAGCGACGCGGCAGTGCCGGCGTGACACGTGACGTGACGTGACCGGCCGCAGGACGAGGGCTGTCCCACATGGCACAGGGAGGCGATGTAACACGCGCTGACGACGAGCCGTCCGGAGCGACGGAACAACACTACGAACCTTAATGCACCGCCCGACGGGTTTTGGATGAAATCTCTCGAGACCGTGATGCGACCGTCTGACGATGGACGCTACGGGAGTGATGACATTTTTTAAAAAGTTTTCTAGGAGATTAGCTATTAATCCGATTTTAACAGTAGGCGGCGACTGAATTTTATAAAAAGAATCTCCTACTTTTACCGTTTACTATAAGTTCATCTTAAAAATCACAAAATTTTAAAATCACAATTTTTAAAAATTAGAGAGATCGATCAATTCCGCGACTAATTTAATAGAACTAGAGTTGTAAAAAGATGACGATAACATAGATCTTTCGAATTTCATTTTTAATCGTGCTAAAATTCAATGGATCGGCAACGGTGCTACGAGAAGATATCATGTTTCAAGTAAAGTATCGTCCTCAAGTTCAGAGTCATGTTCCCATCAGTAGTTGTCACTAGTGTTCGTGTAGAGTGCTTCGGTCGGCACATCGCAAGGATCGCCAGTTCGGCCCGCAGCGCGGCCAGGTCGGCGCGCTCCTAAGCAAGCTCACTTATGGTTTCGTCGGTCTCGTCATTGCTTGTACCATTATGTCAGCTTTAAACTATTCATACATTTTCTAATAGAAATGAGACCGACAATTTAGTTCCAATTAGAAACCATTTGGTAAAAACCCATGTTCTAAATACGTTCAGCTGTCTCTTGATTGAAACGCAAAAAGTTGTACATTCGGTTCGTCCTCGGTATCGCTTCGTTTAGTTTGCTTAGAGAGTGTCACATAGAAGGTGCGTCAAACATGTCATTCCATCAGGTAGTTAAGCGGTGAGTTTACGAAAATATGGCGGAGAGGGATTATAGCCCACTCTTTATGGATATTTACGTAGAAATAAGTGAATGTGTGCAATATAATCAAATGTTAGATATTAGAATCAATAAACAGTGTTCGGCGTCGATGTAATAGGTGATCACGCGGCGTGGGCGCGGCGTCGTGTTGTGGGAGCGCAGCGGGCGCCGCGTGATGGCCGCTCTGTTCCCGACCCCGGGTATCGAGGTGAGTGTTGCTAGAGCTTCTAGTATAACGTACAGCTACAGCTGTAGATATTGTACACGTTCCCACAATAATAACTTGTATTTGTATAAATGTAACATGCTATAACTGAACCTCATTACCCTTTATTATCTCTACAAGCGACCGTTGTAAATATATATATCTGTATCTACTCATAAGCTGTAAATATCAATTTGAATGTATTGTAATATAAATTATTATTATAAATATTTATTGAAGTTAGTGCCAAAAGCATTTTACATTCCCCCACTAGGCGTGTACAGTATAAGTAACGCACAGCCTCCGGCGGTGGCAGTTCTCTGCTGACATCCAGGTATACTTACTACAGTTTATCGATTGCTAATCTCACTCAATACGCTTCTAATATTAGGATTTGATCATGATTGACATATACTTTGATTGTATCATTACAATACATTGCGTATTCAAGTAAATATCTATTAAAATTGTATACTTTCACGTTATACACGATATGGCGGCATGAGTACTTCAGTTCCCTTTGAGAACACTTGTGAATAGTTCAAATTGTTTCACATAATAGACATCCGCCTTTCCTGATTACTGTTTTCCACAAAAATAACAATGAGCAGAAGTGCACTGAAACAAATATATTTTGTACGAGTAATTATAGTTAATTTTAAACTTATACCTAATTGTATTTAAAGTACCTATAAGTTTTTATGATTACACTTAAGCGTTCATGTATGTAAAGGCGGGCTCGTCTGACCGGCCAGCCTTCTATTTGAGTCAATTCATCATTTACGTACGTATTAAACACGTCAAACCAAAAGCAATGTAAGAAGGAATAAGAGATTATTTGAACAACAAACTATTTTAGGTTACCTAATGTGTTTTTGTGGTAATGACTTAATGAGTTCGCAAACCTGAAGATTGTTTTGTTCGTAGATTTGTTTACCAACAGCTTGCAGTCGTTTATTTAGATGCGTCTCCAGCACTACGCCTTTGAATCCCGCAGTGCCTCTCGTTATTGGCAACCTATTTATCCTAAATATTGTAAGCCGTCCATTTATGTTGCATTTATTTCGTCCTCGGATGCTGTGAGGTGAACGTGGATTTATATCTGCATAATGGACCTTAGCTAATCTCAATGTGTTGGTAAACATGTCACAGGTGTTTAGGTGATGTTTAAATTTTGCGCAGGTGTTTCGTTGAGAAGATCTATGTTGTAGTCTGTTGTTAAGTTTGTCGTTGATGACAAAAATATATTGTTATCTAGATAATTACATATTGTTTTATTTGACTCCTGTTCCGGTACACGTGGGCCTGAGTGATGCTATAAATTCCAAACTACACATAATCAGCTGCACATCGACCTGACAATCGACTGCGGTTATAACAATCGTGAGGTGATGTTGACATGTGTTGACATAATCCGTATAATCATCAGCTCAGATTGATGATCGGATTATGTTGTCATTCCAGCTCAGTATTCTGCGATCTATCACACCAATGTTTCTTTGTTTGAATAACTTAATAGTGAATGCTGTTTATCTTTATAAATAATCCCGTTTACATTTATTCATAGACGCTTTGCCTTTGTATTACGAGTACGTAAAATTCTCGCCGTACACAAAAGGATTTCTATTCAAACTCAAACTCAAAGCATTTATTTCAAATAAACCAATTACAGGCACTTTTGAATTGTCAAGGGGTCCGTCAGTCAGAAAGATGAAGCTAGATGCCCATTCCAAAGCGTAGTAGGTACCTATGGAGAAGAACGGGCAAGAAACTCCACGGACACTCTTTTAAATCATAATATGGTTACAAAAAATTAGTTACATCATTCATGTTGAAGTTATACATGTGAGAACGATGCAAAACGTTAAAAGCGTCCGTAATAAAAATAAAAATTCAAAAATTAAATTAAAATAAGCCGTGGTAGCTAAGACATGACCAGTCCCTACTGACGGCGCCCGTTCACGAACATGACGCATGGATTAGCACCATTCAGCTCAACCATTTTGAAGGGAGCTAAATGATCCAACACACGCGCCACCGTCAGCGAGACATTAGAGTGAGCATGATATACTCTCAGCCGTCAAGGCACATTCAAGTCAATGAAAGACATATCCAGTACCTAAATGGTAGCTTTATAGTCGGTACATAGTACTCAACATGTGCTATGCAATGTTATGAGATTGAATTTATACAATGCAAAGATAGTTTTTTAAATCTTCAGCAGCTCCAACAGTATTTTCAAATGCTAATCTATTCGTTTATGCGCCCTTGTGGAGCAAGACCAGCGTTGAGCCAAGCATTTTTATCAGCGATATAATCTCCCAACTTATAATATGCTTGGCTGCATAGTGTGCGTTTAATATAAGATTTAAATTTCGTTTCATTTAGTTGAAGTATGTTGGAAGGTATTTTATTGTAACATTTTAAACAGTACCCCATGAAAGATTAGTCCACTTTAGCCAGCCTGAAACCCGGTTGAACTAATTGGTCCCTATTCCTAGTGATGCAGATTTTTCCTTACGTACATAATGTTTTCATAGATATATTGACAAGGTACCGTCATGTTGTTAATATCTTTAAACAGTTCCCTTAGAGAGTCACGCCTGCGGAGGCCATATATGGCTCTTTTCTGCAGAATAAAAATAGACTCGATGTCTGCAGCCCGTCCCCATAGTAGAATACCGTACGACATAATACTATGAAAGTAACTAAAATAGACTAGCCTCGCGGTACCCACGTCAGTAAATTTACGGATTTTAGTCACAGCATATGCTGCTGAACTTAACCGTCCTGAAAGAGATGTTAAATGAGGACCCCATTGAAGCCTTGAGTCGAGCGTGATCCCTAGGAAAACTGTTTCATCGACGAATTCTAGTTTCTCTTGATTCAATACTATCTCACAACTACTACTTACATTTGGTAAAGAAAATCGTATGCACTTCGTTTTTTTCCCATTTAATACTAAATTATTAGCAGTGAAACATTTTTGGACCTGCTGCAGGGCGTTATTTACGTCGTCAAGATTTGATGCACGTCTATTAATTTAAAAAATTAAGGAAGCATCGTCAGCAAATAACAAAATTTGTGGTTGAGTTTTTAACAAATGGGGTAGATCATTAATATAAACTAAAAAGAGGAAAGGACCCAATATTGATCCTTGTGGTGTACACCCATTTTTACTTTTTAACCGATTTTCCGACTGATTCACTATAATACTAATAAGATGAATATGTTCTAAATGAGAACGCAAGACTTCAGCCCTGTAAACCATAAACCTTATTTTCAAACCGCGGCGCCATCATGAATATTATCCTATTTTTTGTTGTAAGGCCTACGGCGTAGCGCTACGCCGTAGCAGGGTATAGGACTATTATAATCCAGGGCAACTATTTCATATTGTGTAAATGTATGTTTTCCTGATATTGTACATCATAATGGGTATTGAAAGGTATACCCCCGATTTCAAAATATAGTTTACATCGAAGTGTAGCATAGATATGAAAAACAAAGATACCGAAAACGTAGCCCTCTCATCTGATTACTAGTTTATTTATTTATTTAGAAGTATAAAAATTATGTATTAATATATAGGTATGTTGAAACTGTTGTACTCTCCGTCACTTGTCCTTAAGGGTTCATTAGAAAACCAGCGTCAGACAGCATTTGTCTGGCATTAATGCTGAAATGAACCTTTTTGGTGCAGCCGTGAGGCACACTTATTGTCAAAAGATTACTGTCAATTTTACTTTGTTTTATTTTGTGTTTCACGAACTGTGTCCAAATAAACGTTTCTTTCTTTCTTTCTAGCCTTTTGCATAATATTCGGTAGCCAGTTGTTTACACAAATTAATAATTAATTTAAAATCAAATCATCGTAAGAATAGAAACTCCTATACTAAGAGATTATAAGAGAGAGATACACTATATAAACTCCTATACAAATTATAAGAGTGATATTGTGTAGTTATGTGGAGTTGTGTTATTAAACCCGCCTGACGTACGCCTGGCGTCGAGAGCTGAGCAAACACTTACGTCGCTCTCTATTATTAGCTGATAGAACGGCATCAAACGTATTAATAATAAATTACTCAGATAAGTTAATTGCTAGTGTTATTTTCAAGTAGATATGATCATATATTTGAATTATTGAAATGTTGTTTCTGGGTTACGCAATGTCCTTTGTGCTCTAGAATCGATATTTACCTTTTAAAGAGAAGTTATAGATCTCTACTTGGTTGGTTTTGATAAATGTAACCTTGTAAAAGGCAAAAATAACATGGCTTGAAATGTATGCATCATCTTACTCTCATCTGAGGATCTAAAAAGTAATGAAAATTGTCTTAGATATATTTAAATAAAAATGATGTTGTTCCTTGGATAATTGCACACGGCTGGACCGATTTGGCTATTTTGATTTTAAATTGTTCGTAATAGTCCGAATTGGGTTTTTATAGAAAGAAAACTTGGAAAGTTTCCCGGAACAAATTCGGGAAACACTGAACGTTCTTTTTTCTATGGGATATTTGTATGAACTCAAGACCATAACTTGGACAGGACAACGTCTCTCGGGTCAGCTAGATTGTAATAAAACGAAACATGCTGCTGATAATTAAGTTACCTACGCCAAGATATGTATATAAGTAAAATAATATATCTTATTTATTTTGTAATTAATAAAGATAAAAAGTAAATAACAACTATTCAGTTCCTATGGTGATTCCAGATGAGAACTTTTATCTCTTTCTTATCGTCTTAAAAATGAGCAAGTTACAAACAATAACTACGGTTAGGTAATTGTTGCTAGGTACTACTGTTTGCTATTATATTCCAGTTAGGTACAGTTGCGATACTTACGTCTGATATCTTCTTTACGACCTATGCCTACGTACGTGTAAATACGGCCTGGTTTACGATTTACAGATCTTATTGACTCCGCCTGGAATGATTGCCATCCGATAAGGGTTAGATCGTGGTGATATTGCACTGCAAGTAAATAGTGTCATGAGCGTTGCCAGATGGGGCATCTCTCTTTCGATATAGACCAATATAACCCAGAATAGATTAGTAATGATAGAGGTGCAATTTTGTGTGCAGTTTTTGTCCTACTGCATTTAAAAAATAGAAATAGCGGTTGATGGCAATAGGTTCGCCCCCTATTACATGGGACATAAACATAACTGGGGAAATGTGGGTGTACTGCAGGGATGTTAATGAGCTTTGGTTCCGATTACGAAAGGTCGTAACTTCCGATTAATTTTACACCTCCGATTCCGACTGAGGTTCCGATAATTTTGGAAATTCGGAGTTACACCAAAGTTCGAAACGCAGCGATGCACGTAACTAGAGCGCGTATAAACAAGCTATAACTCGTAATATTAGTTTAGGATAATATTTGTTTATTAAACACGCTCGCGCTCGAAGTCTCAGTTTATTGTTTTGTTTGTGATGTTATCGCTAATATTTGACTGATTAAACAGACTGATTAGAGAGACTAATAATTAAAAAGACTAAATTTCTATTGTTTCATTAAGCCTTCCCTTAACACATCTTTTTTCTACTTCCGCCTCCGACTCTGGTTCCGGTTCCAGTTTCGATTCCGATCAATCAAATTTAAAACCTCCGACTCCGGTTCCGGTTCCGCTCAAAAAACTTTCGTAACTTCCCTGGTGTACTGGTACAGCTCTATCCAATCCATCAGGAAAACACGGCGTTATGTTATTGGTAGTTATGGTATGTATTCAGCAGAGTTCCCAAGCCTTATGAGTACAATATCTTATGATATATATATATACAGGGTGTCCGGTAATTAATGGATAACCTTAAAATGGGTCATGGTAAAAATAATGAACATTAAAAAAAAAAAAAAATACGAATAAAAGAAAAAATATTTTTTTTTAAGTTACGGATGGTTAAACTTTGTCATATTGAATATTTTTCACAAATTTTTCCCCAGAACAAACATTCAAGTTGTTTAAAAAAAAACCCGTGTAATAGTAGTCATACTATTTATTGCCTATCTATCAGCTCAGTTAACGTAAATTACTATAACAATAAAAAACATAAAGAATTCCTTAATCTGTGACCGTGGTGTATAAAAATGTAAAATAAGGTAACAAAAAACACCGATTATTATTAATAAAATCATATCATTGGTACCAACCACCAGGTACCAACTGTATTTTTTTTTTCTGAATCACCATTCGTTTTACCATGACCCATTTTAAGGTTATCCATTAATTACCGGACACCCTGTATATATATTATATCTTATGGTGGATTTTTGATAAGCTCGTTTATTTATGTAATGTGGGACTAGAAATTATATGAATGTCTGATGAGCACTGAAAGGATGTTATTGAAGAAAATATGAAAAAATGCTTCATTATATAAAAATATTTCAGTAACAAATGTAGTTTCAGCAATTACCATTTGTTTACAAACTTGCTATTTAAATTGCTGATAGGTAGGTTAGAAAAATGCTGAAACAAACATCTTTATATCAAGCGTCAACGTCTATGACCAATATTATCTAATCACGGCACAGGCCTGAAGTGACCCCAGTTTTGAGAGCCACTCCAGAAAGTTCCACAAGCTAAGAACTTTTTACAATAATGTAGATTTGTCATCATTGATGTAAATACAAATACTCGTATATTGCACAATATAATGATAAAAGGGATTTCTTGCAGACATTTTTTTTTATTATTTCCGCTATCATAGTTTGGTACAGATACCTACAGAGATGGACAAGTTTTAGGTGTTGAACTCAATATTTGCAGATTTTTCGTTTTTGCCTGTACTTAATTACAGATTGCCCAAAATTCTTGGCTCTCTATAGAAAGATACATGGGTAGCAAACAGACCACTCAAGCTGCCTTGACAACAACCAAAAACTTGAAGAATTTTGTTCTATTAAAACTGTCGGGGAAATACTGAATGAATTCGTGCCTTATTAAAACTTGACACAGTTAATCGCAACAATAAGAAGAAAAAAAACTTGTTTTTTTTGTACAAAGTGTTCCTATCTGAATTACAAGTGAAATTATATTAAAATTTAAAAAACCCCCGACACAATCATTTCCTAATTTCTCTTTCCTACTCCATCACCAGACCTTGTTCATCATCTATCTATAACCTATTCATTGAGACCATTCCAATCAGCTCAAACACGATACCTGTGCTGAAAGTTGGTAAGGGAGTTGGGTATCCTGCAAATTCCAGGTAATGCTGCAGCATCAGTTCATTGAAGTAACAGAATATCAAATTTTAAATCGATCAGACCTGTGGAAGATGCTCACATCATATAAATAAGTAATCGATTAATTAGGTAGATGTGTAACAGAAATGTTTGTAACATTTCTGTTTCTTTACTTCCATACTAATATCTTATACTCTATGCCATCTCTATGCTTAAATTATTAAACGAGCAATATTTGTATATATATATATATATATATATATATATATATTATATTATATAGTTCTCGAAAACGGCTCTAACGATTTTGATGAAAGTTGCAATATAGGGGTTTACGGGGGCGAAAAATCGATCTAGCTAGGTCTCATATCTGGGAAAATTTGTTTTCTCCGTATTTTCACCCGAGCAGAGCTCGATCGCTCAAAGTTTAGAACAAGACAATAATAACATGTCAATAATGACATGGCAGCATAGAATTTGTTATAAGTACCCTACTATCATGGCAGCATGGAATTAGTAAGTACCAACTATCATGGCAGCATGGAATTAGTAAGTACCAACTATCATGGCAGCATGGAATTAGTATGTACTATCCTATACGATTAAATGAGCATTCTCTATTTTCACCCGAGCAGAGCTCCACGGTTGACCACGTACTATATTATAAATAAAAAAGCAACTGTCTGTTTGTCGCCCTGTTATATTTTCCAGCCTAAACCGCTGAACCGATCGTTAAAAGATTGGCGGCCTGGAAACTGAAGGAGATATGCTAGTTTTCATCCTGGAATTGTAAATAAAATATGTATACAAAGTCGCGGGCAACAGCTAGTATTAAATAAAACAAATCCCATTTTTTCATGTGTGTATTTGTTTCTGGTTGAATATGCGATTATGTAATATGTGTTTACTGAAGAGAGATATCTACGTAAGTAACTACCTATCAAAAAACATACAACTCCAGGTTTGAGTTCATCGAATAAAAACATCACTTATCTGTTAATACTTTAACAATATTAATGTTGGTTGTCATAACAAAACATGAAATAATCTACAAACAGTACGAGTGCCTACTTTATTATCAGATGCTTTAGCTAGCGGCATGAGTCATCGGCCGTTATGTATGACCGAAGGTCGTTAGGAAAGAAGAATGTGAATTAGGTACAGGAGAAAATAAGGCTGAGATCTATAAACGTTACCTAGGGGAACGTGCTTAGACATGTTCCCGTCTGTATCTTGCACTTGTAGTTTGGTAGTAGTGCGACAGTGACAGGAATAACGCTAAACCAAAATACCTACCATCTTATTGTAAATACCATGTTTTAATAAAACAAGGTCTGGCATTTCGGGAGTGACACATGCTTACGTCACTATCCAGTTGCCTCTTTATTGCAACAAAACACGAATTAAGAAAATAATGAATGAAGAAAGATTTTCAGTCACCATTCTGTTAAAAAATATGTACAAAGCATTTAAATTGTCGTTTCGTTCGTCTAATCAAACGAAACAATTCAATTTAAACATAAACCAACGTAATTGGTATTTTAAACCTCATTGTTTTATCGGATTCGCACAGGTAATAAAGGTGGTTGGGGAGTTCTTATTACAGACTTCTAGCAACACAGATGTGATGACGTAGACTTGTGTCACCCACGTGACCACTGTGTCTCGGAATGCAATACTTGGCGAAGTAGATTATTATACCATAGTAAATACCTACATTCTGAGCAAATAAATATTCTATTCTATTCTATAGATCTCGGCCTATGAGAAGCAAATAGGTACTTAGGTTCTACGAACTAAAATAAAGAAGATTACAGCAGTAAGGTCAGTAGAAGAAATGAGTAGCGAGTTTATTCAAGTGGGATATCATACTATCATAGCACTTGACATTTCAGGGTTCAATATGACATCGTCAATGCGTTCAATACCCTGCCCTGGAGTTGCATTAGGGAGGCACTCCGGTATCACCGGATGCCGACCTACCTCTGTCGAGTGGTCGAGGCCTATTTGACGGACAGGGCCGTCATCTACCCCGGTCACCACGGAGAGTGGAACCGGCGAGAGATGTCGTGCGGTGTCCCGCAGGGATCGGTCCTGGGGCCGCATCTGTGGGACATCGGCTACGACTGGGTGCTGCGCGCCGACCTCCCTAGCGGCGTCAGCGTAGTCTGCTACACTGACGACACGCTGGTCCTGGTGCAGGGGAGGTCGCGGCCGCCGACCGGCCGCCGGCGGCCGAACTAGCGACACCTTGGGTTGCGACAATCGTCGAAAGGATCCGGCAACTGGGACTCGAGGTGGCCTTGCACAAGTCCGAGGCTATGTGTTTCTGTGGTCCTCGGAACGCGCCACTGTCGGGTTCCCAGATAACGGTGGGAGGGGTTCACATCGGTGTCGAGTCGACGATGAAGTACCTGGGACTCGTCCTCGACAGCCGGTGGAACTTCGTGGAGCACTTCCGACGTTTGGCTCCCAAACTGCAGAGGGCTGGGGCTGCTTTGAAGCGGCTTCTGCCCAATCTAGGGGGTCCAAACGCCTCCTGCCGAAGGCTCTACGCGGGGATCGTGCGGTCCATGGCCCTTTACGGGGCACCGGTGTGGACGCGTTCATTAAGGCTGCGACCAGCCCAGCGATTGAACGCGTCCCAAAGGGTCATGGCCATTAGGCTGGTCAGAGGATACCGCACGGTCTCCCGTGAGGCGGCGAGCCTCCTTGCCGGACTACCGCCATGGGATCTGGAGGCAAAAGTCCTCGCGCACATGTGGGAGTTGCGCGAGGAGGCGAAACGCCGGGGTGTAACTCCACTGCCGCGAGAAATCACGGCACAGCGGGCAGAGCTCCGAGCGGGATCTCATGGCGGCATGGAGAGTGCGATTGTCGCAACCCAGCGCTGGGCACGCCACAATTGCGGCGATAAGTCGCCTCTTTGAGAAGTGGCTAGAGAAGCGCCACGGCGTCCTCACCTTCCGCCTGACGCAGGTCCTCACCGGACACGGTTGTTTCGGGAGGTTCCTGTTCAGGATAAAGCGGGAGGAAACGCCCGGGTGTTACCATTGTGTGGATCGCCCGGAGGACACGGTGGAGCATACGGTGGAGGTCTGCCCGGCTTGGGCGGGGCACCGCCGTGTCCTCACGGAGGCGATCGGCAGCGGCGATCTCTCGCGTCCGGGCCTGGTTCAGGCCATGGTCCGGAGCGACAGTGCATGGGAAGCCGTCACTTCCTTCTGCGAAGCAGTAATGCTCGCGAAGGAGGAGGCGGAGCGCGCGAGGGAAATGCAAGATGCGCGCCCTCGCGCCCCTAGTCGCCGCAGGAGACGCCCCGGGCGTCGGGAGTCGCGAGCCGACTTCCGGCCACCGTAGGCGCGGGCTTGCGGGCGGTGGGCAATGGGTAGCTCGCCGTCCGATTAGGACCAGGCCCGGGTCGACGGCGCGTTGTGTTCCACGCGCGCCTCAAAGAGATGTCAGCACCAACTGACGGGGTCCGTAAGGGCCAATGCCTGCCAGGGTTGCGAGTTTGTCCGAAAGGGATATCGCGGCCCCGGCACACAGGCAACGGAAGGAACACGGGTGGGTTTTAGTCAGTAAAAGTCTGACACTCCCTCTCGCTCCGCCCAGAGCGGGAGGAGTCATTTGATGATTTATTTACCACCCAAAAAAAAAAAGGGGTCAATATAAACCAACCGTTATTCTTTGTCTTCCCAAATAAAAACACCGGCCAAATGCGTGTCGGACCACGCACACCGAAGGGTTCCGTAGTTGGGATGAATTTATCCCAAAAACAAAGTTCTGTGCCCAGAAAAAACTACAACTGTGCTTCACTCAAAGAAACCTGCGAGTAGGTAGGAAGGGCGTTTTGGTTGTGAACCCTGAAGAAATATTTTAAAATTTTCATCGGCGAAGCCTATATTCGTCAGAGAATTTTAACATTGCGGTGTAGAATATTGTTTAGTTTTAGGTCAGCGCCATCTCTTGAGCGATAGTGGAACTAATGTAATTTTTGTTGATGATTTCTGAAAAAGTGTGCTATTTAGAGGCATCATTTTATTTTTCTGTAATCTTTACATACACTTCTATCATATAGAATAATTTCAGATTTTTCTCTATTCAAACTTCGAAGATAAGGGAGGGGGGAAAGATATTTCCTTTTAAATTTTTCGTCAAAAATAGAAAACGTTACGGCCTAAAAAAAAAGAAATATGTTCGAGAATGTGCAAATAGCGCTCTTCCATATTTATGTACTTAGGTTAGGTTCGTTTGTTTCCCACATGCCCTAATAGCCCCACTTCGAATTTTTAAGACCCCCGTTCAGTCCCTGTTGCAAAAAAATACATATATTTTTATTTCTATCTCATTTGCAAAATAGTTGGGCAAATGTGATCTAAAACTATTTAAAATTTCAAGTTAGCATTACTAGTTCTTGAGATATCCAGGTCTGACAGACAGACTGAGTCGCACCATAAGGGTTCCTTTTACAATTTTGATACGGAACCCTAATAAGAATCCTTCTTCTCGTACGAGTACTAATGCGGTAACTAGCCTAACGTGGGGGATCGTATCTGCAAAACCATGGTGCACAAATCGATTAGTCGCACATAATTATAATCTACTTAATTCTGAATCTTTTAAGCTTTTCGTATCGTAAATCGTATCTACACAAAAATTATTTTGTGCTCCAATTACACATAATGTATAATTTAGCCTTTGTCACGTTGTTGTAATAGATAATAGTTATAGACGACCCAGTAAAATGGTTTTGATGACGTTGGATCTACGTAAAACGTTTCAAGAATCATCAATTTATCTGTGTAGATATTGAGCTGAGCACATGTTAAGGAAATAGGCAAATGAAATAGCGGTCAGCTTATAAGCGGAAATAACCAGATATTATTATCGTTTTCATTAGAAATGTAAACGTTTACCTATCTTCACAACATCTTCTATTTAAGAAGTAAAAGGTGATACACTGATACTGATTCACTGACTGACTGACATATCAATGCAGAGCCGAAACTACCGGCACTAGGAACGTGACATTTTGCACACAGCTTCCTTTTATAATGTAGGGGAACACTAACAAGAGGTTTAAAAAAAAAACCGTTTAGGAGGCGAAAGGGGCGGAATTCCTTTGTATGAAAAATCTTATTCCTTAAGTTAATAAACTCGAAACTTGGCATAAAAAGTACTAGGCTTGCATGAATTCACGATAGTATTCAATCATTATGTTATGCTTACTAATAATAGGATTTGACTGAGGCAGACACATAGTTTATTACCTGGATTAATACATACTTAGGATAGTTTGTAGTACGTTACCATGGGATAATTTCCGACTTCCACACGACCTAAGCCGCGGGACAAAGCAAAAGAAAAAGTCTTTTATAATAATAAGGTATAGTGTTGTTACCATCGTTACCGTGTTCTCCCCGATTTATGGAATAGGTACGGTTAGAAGATTTTCTTATATTTTATTGTCAACGCTGCTTTTCACTTTGCATGTACCATACTATGTATAGTACCTAGGCCGTACGTCAGTGGTATTACTTTGACCTTGAGCTGGCCTACCATAGCACGGGGTTTCAATCAAAGATGACATGCGCTTGTCAGGTCGCTGACTGTCTAAACTTTTATTTTTCTCAATATGAATTAAATATTTCTTTCGTAATAGATTCGCTGAGATTATATGCAAATACCATGTCAGGTCCAAAGCCTCTATTACAGTACCTAACCAGAATCAAGTCTTACCAGATTTTTCGCCTAATTAAGTAGATATCTCGTCTATTTAACTTTAGCAACCAAACTATCCTGTGTGAGATGATTCCTATATATCGCATACCTACGTCTTATATCAGACTTTCGTATATGAATCTCTTATAAATTATAGTCTATCTACGTAGATATGTTAGAATTATAGTTATATAAAACAAGGGACCTTTATGAGTCTGTTTGATACACAAAGCAGATCAAAACATAGCGGTCGATTTCATAATCGACCGTTATGAACCATTTTATTTGGATGTGAGATAAAATCTTTACGAGATATGAAAATAGCAATATAGCAGCAGTAAAACAATCTTAGACATTATTATCGTCAACTGATATTTGTCTGGTTTAAAAAGAGCACAAAAACATCTATCATACTGTACCAGTACGTAAAGTTGTTTCAATAAACTTGCACAGATTAAAAACCTGATTAAACTGGTATGTTTCTAATGAATCCAAACCAAGATAGCGATAATTAATGTGTATTTCATGTAAATTCACATTTTCTCTGCTCGTAGTAACGTTAAATTGGATGCCTACTTATCTACTTAATAAAAATCTTTAATCCAATCACTGACAGACAACGCACAGTCTAAAGCGCTGGCTCTAGAAGCATGAATTTTGGGCAAGAGTTCCTTATTAACTAAAACGAGCACTAAAGAATATTTTTTGAAAATTCATTCCCGAAAGGGGTTAAATACGGGATGAAAGTGTGAATGATTTTTTCAATTTTGCCGCTGGGAAACGCTTGTTCAAAATATAGTATATAGTATAACTTTGTTATTTTTTAGGGTTCTGTAGTCAACAAGGAAGCCAAGCTCAGATACTGTTCGTACTAGAAAGTTGTAATTTGGCATGGGTACCTATACATATTAATCACCCCGACAAAGTGGCAAAATAAAATCATGAAAAAGATTATTTTTATGGGCCTCCCCTGCCCTGCACGTAAAGTGGGGATGTCTTTTTTTTCCTCGTCTATCCCATAGTGTGGGGTGTCGTTGGAAAGGTCGTTCAATATTCGGAGTTAGTGAATGCCATTTTTGGATTCGTTTGCGAAATATTAAGCTTTCAAGTGTAAATTTTTGTTAGAGTCAAGTAGCAACCAACTTACATTTGCAGGTGAAAAAACATCTTCGCCAAAAATTATGGGAAAACATGTTTTTCAACTAGGTACACTGTTAAGTTTGTTCTTGGATTATTCATCCCATCCCGTCGAGCAAGGGTCGGGGGGAGCTTCTTCCTAATCGCTTACAGTACAGTATATAGTACAGTAATCGCCTCTAGGCAGAAGAGTGGGGCGCGTCTTCGTGAATGGCACTATCTACAGGATGGCAGGGACATCGACGCGAAAACTGGTAAATTCACGGTGGATAACCACCGGTTGGTGGTGGGTGATGGTGGTAACTGGTGGATTCAGTACATGATTCTGTGTTGAAATTTTTTGTCGGTTATTTTTTTTTAAATCAGTTGTTCCATACGTTTTGACCGCGTAGGTATTGCACTTTTCTATGAAACAGCAGATTTTTTTTTTAAATAACCGACGAAAAGTTTCAACGGAGGTGAGTTTAGAATCATGTACTGAATCGATGGTGTCAGTTTTCGCGTCGCTGTCCCTGCCATCCGGTATACTAAAACTACTATAGCTACCTATATAACGAACTGGCGAGACAAGAGACATTTTGTACTGCCGATTCTATAATTCATCATGAATACCTAAGTTCCAGAAGGAAATAAGAGCATAATAAGAATGGTGCTACTTATCTCTTTGATGCTCAGTTTGAATGCCGGCTGTCAACGGAGACGGCTATTGTTAAACGGATAGAAGAACACCCGTATAAGCGGTTTTCCTTGACTTGTCCAGGACTTTTGACCTTTGTCCCAAACCTACGAGCTTATTTGCCAAAGGCTAGAAGAGACAGAGCTCCTACCTATGGATACCAAGAGACTCGGATGCGATGAGCGGATGAGCTGTCGGAGCAATACAGGCCGGAGTGCGGTGAGGCACAGAGCAATACAGGCCGGAGTGCGGTGAGGCACGGAGCAATACAGGCCGGAGTGCGGTGAGGCACGGAGCCTGTCCTCATTTTGGTTTTCGGTTTGTATATTTCTGCGCTGATTGCAAGCAGCATGCGTGTCGGCTCCCAAAAGTGTTACAATGCGCTGCGGATCCAATACACATTCAGGATATTGTTGTGACTGCTGCACAGTTGTAGTGCCTCGACGATGTTTGCCTACACACTATAGCAAAAAAGAATGGTGTGCCACATTCGTGTCGAATGGCGCCAGGGAATCATACCCCGAACGTCGTAGGATAGAGAATGACACGAAATATTGCGGTAAATTCACATGATTATATTTTAAGGCGTAAAAGGTAGAAAAAAAAGGTAATAAATAAGCAAAAAATTTCGTAACTTAATAGAAATGACGATGATTTTTTGTACTAACATAGGCTAAGTTATTGTATTACTAACACTGTGGACCTCATTATAATCTGAATAAAACAAGTTTATTATTTTTACTATTCACGTTCAGTGCTGGGAGCCCTCCTACCTTTCACCTAGTCGCATATGGGATGCCGCAAGCCCTCGTGGATGGCTCATTTTAAATGTAGGTTATTCTTACCGAATACAGCATACACCGTGAAAATAAAATCTGATGTATATTTTAATAAGCTGCATTAGTAATATGCGTTGGTTTTAAATTCCAAGCAATTTTTTTTCTCACGTTTACAATTATTCACAAAAAAAATTAAAGGTTATACGACAAGACCCCCTAAAAACACAATTTTATTTCGTTTTAAAAACGAACGGCATTAGCTTTAAAAACGTGTTATTTTAAAACGTTTTTAAAACTAATGCCGTTTGCCGTCCGCGATGGTTAACTTTAGCGCAAACGTAATGCCGGCAACCCTCCCGGAGGGTTCACTTCCAATAAGTATGGCGGCATGGCGTATGACTTCTAGGAAAACTGGGTGGAGTCGAAAGTGTTAAGTTCTGCATTATTACATTAGTTACCTATAATCAAATTATTTACAGCCATTAGCTACGGAAGAAATATCACGGGGATCATATTTTTTATATGTTATGTACCTTAATAGCATGTTCATTATGATTACATTTTGGTTATAAATGTCGTTGGACTTGTCCAACTATCATTAAGGGTTCCCGCTATGACAGGTTAATCAAAAATACTTATAAGCCACTTGATAATACAAACTAAGTAATTGTTTACTTAATCATCTATCGAACTACTTTTACAATACTTCATTCAATTAATATCTATGGGTTAGTTAGGTTTGAAGCCGCTAGTGTTAGTTATAAAATGGTCGCATGATACAAAAATGATAAATGCGGCTACAACCTTGAAACAGCCAGTCAACCTATCCAAAAAAGATGTAGACACTAACATGATAAAATCACATTTTATAGCATGCGCTGCACTTTATTAATTCTGAACACCTGCTAAGATAAACCGCTGCTACCTCTTCATTTAAATAATTTGTTTAGAACATCTCGGTCCGGCTTGCTCGCGGAGGAGTCTAAATATACGTACCTAATTCTGATGCAACAATTTGTGGACGGATATCATAAACGCAGAGTGTTGTTTTAAAACGTCAGAACGGCTCGCCAGCCCCCCGCGAGTGTCGCCGGCCGCGTCAGGGCATTAGCCACGGTCGGCCTGCGCCCGCGCCGCGCCGGCAACACGCACGCGCAGGTACGCGCACGGCCGTGTGGCTTGTGGCTCACGATACAAGCGTAGTAACTTGCATCAGCCGGCCACACGTGTTTGTTGTTTCATGCGATAAACAATCAATAGCAGTCGGCAGTTTCTTCAGCATGCACTTTGACTTACAAAATTGTTTCCGTAAACATTTAATTGTTTATAACAATTGCGTAATACCAATTTTTAGATTGTTGTGAATTAAGTCAACATACAACAAAAATATTGATCAAACGACTCAAGGAGGCTCAGGCTGGATAAAGATGCTGCCCCTACCACCTAATATATCTAATCTAATAAAATAATAATATACCTTGATCTTTTTAACCGACTTCTTAAAAAGGATTTCTCAATCCGTATGTGTATATATACGTATATATATATATGTGTGTAATATAATATTGAATCTTGCATCAATATTTTGGTCAAATTATGAAAATTGTGTTTTCTTTCGGTAGAAAGCTCTGGTCCCTTATAAAATGCTAAGGTTAGCTCCACTATTACGTATTTGCGTTTGACTTGTTATAATAACTTCCTGTCACTGTTATTTACATAGCAAGTAGTGGTATAGGAATTTGTGTGGGGTAGGTACAGTCAGCATCAAAAGTTGTTGACCACATTTAGATTTTCAAAATCGCTGTAAAGTGAAGTGCTAATAGTGAATACGGTGTACAGCGATTTTGAAAATCTAAATGTGGTCATCAACTTTGATGCTGACTGTACTACAACAAAAAAAAAAACTTCAATAAAGTCGGTGGCAAAAAACGAAAATACAAAACCAAAGACACCAACTTTCGGCATTAAAGTAATTTTTCAGTTTGTAGAGTTCTTTTTTTAAGGTCGGTTAATTTTTTTATAAACTTTAAGAACAAAACCTCTTAACATGTTCCCATCTTCAGCAACTGAGGCTGGCACTCAATCACGGAACAATTTTAAAGGTATAGTATAGTATGTATACTAATGTACTTTCCTCTTGTATATTAGTATACATATACGAGTATACTTGTATCATCACTTATCTCTATAAATTAACAGACTATCACGCCCATTATTATAATTCGCGCGTGCTTAGGAAGGTCACTAGAGGTGTCTCGTGGTATTCTTAATCGCAAGCTCAATGACGGAACAAGTCATGTTTACGCCTGTACGGGTCGACACTACCGCTACTTGAAATTTGTCACTATAATCCAATATTGCTGGATAATTTAATATTTTCTAAAGAACAAGAAGAAATAGAGAATGCAATTTCAGGGTCATAGTTCCGAAAGATCAGTAGTGTTGAAGGAATAACTGGACTAGTTACAATCAACCTCGACAGCGTATTACTTTTCCTAAATGCTTCAAAGGTGTGCCGAGGGGAGGCTCCGTTCATAGACACCTGTCGTTGTCATGATTGCTGGGTTGTGCTCGAACACCTGCAAAGGGGGTCATAACTGTGGCCACACTTAGAACATACATGCAGCCACAGTTTTCTCTAAAACTCTTAACACAAACAGTTGACACTTATCAATTTCTCTAAGATTTCTAGTGGAAGACGTCGGTGGACCGTGTGCACCGTAAAATCTTGGAGGGGTATCGCATTCACCGGTGCCCACAGCCAGCAGTATATAGCCAAAACAACCTGCCGTTCTTTGAAGATAG
The DNA here is from genome assembly GCA_916701695.1 of Agrochola macilenta. Classification (NCBI taxonomy): domain Eukaryota; kingdom Metazoa; phylum Arthropoda; class Insecta; order Lepidoptera; family Noctuidae; genus Agrochola; species Agrochola macilenta. The sequence goes on along the minus strand of OU753559.1, from coordinate 7,532,443 downwards.
AACAGCTGCATTCGTTTCTCCCAGAATGACTAATAAAAATATTTTAATCTATAGAAAGAGGAATCATCAGTGATTCAATGCTGAATAAAATTAATGGACCGTCTGAATCAAAACGTGTGATGTTATCAGCGTTCAATACACTTCAATTGATGTGTTTACAAACTATTTACAGCCTCTAATAAGGGGGATCTATAAACGCTCCAAATGTACAATAATAAAGTATGATAAACGTTTATTTTAATATTTTTGCTACACCCGGCCTATCTGAGGGTCACTCACTATTTGATAGCAGTGTCTGTTAGAGACTATCATCTACATGGCTTGTCGTTGCCCTTACTTGGGCATGAATGACCCTAGGAGTAAATATTGAAATTAATCAATCAAGTACCTGGTCAAACGAGCTAAGCTCAGGTGAAAATACAGAATGCTCATTTAATAGTATAGTATAGTTCATACCAATTCTATGTATAGTACATACTAATTCCATGCTGTCATGTCATTATTTTAAGGCGACCGAGCCCTGCTCGGTTGAAAATACGGAGAAAACGAATTTTCCTAGATATGAGACCTAGTAGACCATAGTTTGATTTTTCGCCCTCGTAAATCCCTACATTGTAACTTCTAATCTTATCTCTAATCTCATCTATCTAATCTTATATTCTAATCGTTAGAGCCGTTTTCGAGAACGTAATTACAAATATATATATACAAATATTGCTCATTTAATAGTATTGGATATCATGCTAGGCATAAGTCATATTCATAGGCTTCAGCCTAGGATTATTTCACTACACTTTTGACTAGTTTGTTCAACGGTTGGCGAAGAAATTAGGTAAGTAGCTTGATAGACGTACAGCGGAACACCTAATGAGCCTAATGGGGATGATGTTGTGTGTTTCCCTTTTCCCCCTAACACAGTGATAGCATTCGTTGGGACCCACTATAACCGGTTGCACCGGTATTTTAGCTAGTCTGTTATCTTTGGCGGTTTTATATTTTAGTACTTAATACTTAGTTTCCTCGGTAAGCCGTTATTACGGGTCTACAGAAGCCCGAAAGTCTGACAACCAGTCTTACCAAGCGGTATCGTATTACCCAGTTACTCGGTTGTGGAGGTCAGATAGGCTGTCGCTCCATGTAAAATACTAGTATTCAGCTACATCTGGTTAAACTGGAAGCCGACCCCAACATAATTGGGAAAAGGCTAGGCAGATTGATTGAATACTTCGTTTTATATCCTGTTAGCATTCATTTGGTCCGAAAAAGGAAGAAGTTGAAATTCCGATAGAAGGCCAATTTTGTTGACACTAGAAGCGCAATCAATTTGTTTGTTGTCATCAGATCGGAAGCATCGGCGACCCGGCAAGCGTAGCCGCGGGGCACGACATTCAATGAAAATATTACATCAGCCGCCACAGGGGGCGCGCGAGGTCTTCGGTTCACACCTTTGAAATTTAGAACAGTTGTAACTTTTACAAACTATTACTAAGCCAAACGTAGACTAGTGGAATTTTACTGTTTTTTTTTTTCTATACCTAAATACCAACTTGTTGTAAACAGAAGGCAGAAAATAACTGTTAATTTTTTCAGGTTTTTTTTTGTATCCTAGTTTTATCATTCTTCAAAAAAAATCTAAAAAAAAAAGTATTAATATACTTTGCTTTTGCTTTTTATTGCGTAGTTTGTGGTGCGTACTAGAATATACGGGGTGTCAGGAACATCGACGCGAAGCCGGTTACCATGGATTCAGTACATGATTCTGAACCCCCCTGTGTTGAAATTTTTCGTCGGTTATTTAAAAAAAAAACAGCTAGCCGGCTTCGCGTCGATGTCTCTGCCACCCTGTATATTATAGCTCCGTCTGAGGTCACTCGAAGATTATTATGGAAAATATATCGTAATATGTCTTGCTATAATATATATTATACTACGTCTGTGGTGGGCTTGAGTTATTAAAATGTAAATCGAGAAAGACCTGAGGCCTATAACTACCTCTCCCATCCCATCACAGCCCATCACAGTGGGCCCTACCAGAATACCAGCGCTGCTGTATTTTTTTTTTAAATATTGCCTCATTAAGCTGAGATTATTAGCCTGGCACAGGTCGTTATTATTCTATTAGTTTTTAAATACTCCTTTTTTGTTTTTTATTTTTTTATTATTACTTACGGTTTGTATTTCCTGTGCGTGTCCCAAATAAAATATTTTTCTTTCTTTCTACCAGTAGACCCCTCACACGGTAGACTGATGACCTCGTGAAGGCCGCGGTAGTCCTTTGGATGCGAGACGCACGGAGCTTGGGGAAGGAAAAGTGTCTAGTGGACATCTTTCGGCTTAAATGATGATTAAGATACCTACAAGGAGAAAGGGCAACGAACTTCAGTCTTAAATGGAAATTAAGTACCTGTTTTTAAAGAAATTCGCATGTAAATTAATTTTCTAATGCTGAGAATAAAACAAAAACAGTTTTTTGTTTGAGTTAGAACTCGTTTCTTTGACTCAGACCAATCAAACAGACGATTTTCATAGACGACACTGTTGTTAAGACAGATTTCGCGTGTCTACTAATGTGATACCTACATAATCACCTTTGCGAAGGTCTAACGGGATTGACGACCGAAACACCCAGATAGACGCAGCATAGAAACCAGTCATTGCCAATACACCATTATTCTATACCATTTTATCATTTCTATATCTGAATCAATTAATAGCCCGGATCACATTTGAGAACTAACTTTTAGAGCAGACAGAATGATGTGACTTATTTTTGTACTTTTTACAAAATCTTCAATGTCTTCGAGAGAGCTCATAGACAACATGTAAAAAAGACCCTGTCCCATCAGTGAGGGTTGTAAGTTATCATACTAAGAGTATATTTATGAGGTAATTTTGAGGAAAAATAACATCGCCGCATTTGTTTTCAATGGGGAATTTTACCGGGTTTTAATTTTAATTTTACATGGGGCGTGGGCGGCCGTTGTTTAGCAGGTGTCTACCATAAACCATAACTATACCCTAGTTGTTTTTTTTTTTTTTTATGGATTTGGGGTAATTTTGATACTAAAAATGTGAATTTGAAATAGCAATAACTTTTTTTATTCAATAATAATTTTTAAAAAAAATGGTAATGTTATTGCAGTACCTATGAGCCCCTTTCGGATCGGATAGGGTTTTTTTTACATAATGTATAAGATTAATTTTCTAACACAGGCCTAAGTAGCCTCAGTAAGGTTTAGTAGTGATCTACTTGTTGCAATAGGTCGTTATTTTAGTTTTAATAAGACGTATAAAATGTCGATATCTCCCGCATTGTCACGGCCTCAGCGTATGGTCATCATCTGACTCCTGACCTAAGATCACTCAGTGATATTTGCTCCAATTTCATCCGGATCGCGCCTGATCGCTGGATTGGGACAGAACGTATCAGACAACTTGTATGTGCAATATCTGTTTAGGAATATTATGTAATACTAAAACTTGGTAACAGGATACGCAGTTATAGGTGAACGGGTGAAACTGAAACGTTGCGATTATGACCACAAGTGATGCTACGTAAGAAATGCTGAACGAGCTATTTATTTTTTTTATCTTACAATAAATTATTTGCCTATTTATTGTGTCTATGGATGCAATAAAATTATTCAGGTAATCGATCGTAAATTATTGATCTACGACAGAAAAATCTTTTGTTCTTGCGAAATAAGTTTTAATGGACAATTAATAAATACCCTTGATAGTAACTAGGTATAATAACCAGTTTTGTTTTATATTACACAACATTAACTATCTTAAGACGCCGTGGTGCTTATTTAAAAGAATAGTAGTAAAAAATGCGACGTGCCTTATCAACTGCGTATCGCCTCGTCTGCCATTGAACAAAATTGGCGCAGTATCGATAAGGCCTATACTGATGTAAACGTAGGCGTTCTCTTTGCCTTCGATCGCATTCAATATTCAAAGTTTTATATTTATTACGTTTAAACTAACCTGACTTTGCATTAGACGACCTACGAAAAGACCTTATTATTACGGTACGGCGAACAATTTTCAACGATGTACCTATATCTATTTGATCATCTTCTTCTTTTCGTGTGGTTAGTGACTAACTTGGTGTCAGAGTTTAACAATTTCGACTCTACCCACTTTTTATAGAACTCATACGCCATGCCGCCATACATAATAGAAATGAACCCTCAGGGAGGGTTGCCGACATTACGTTTGCGCTAAAGTTAACCATCGCGGACGGTCAACGGCATTGGGTTTAAACGTGTTATAAAACAAAGTAAAATAGTGGTTCTTATCGCTATACGTAGTTTCCAACGTTTTAATTTTTTTGTGAATATTATAGTAACCGTGAACAAAATAAAATATAAAAATCAAAATGCTTGGTTTAAGCTAACGCAAATAAATCTTGTTAAAATATACATGAGTTTTTATTTTCACGGTTTATAATACTGAACTCGCTAAGAAACCTACATTTAAAATGAGCCCTCCGCAAGCTGCCGGCATCCCCTATGCAACTAGGTGAACCCTCCAGGAGGGTTCCCGGAACTGAACGTGTTAAAGCCGCCCTCTGGGCCTCTGGTTTGGCTTCACATGCCGTCGAGAAATATCTCTCTGGCATCCCAGTTTCCTCACAATGTTTTCCTACACCGTTTTTGAAGCAAGTGATAATTATACAATACGCACATGAATCCGAAAATCAAATTAAACATTGATCACCAATCAATCATTCATTGCTCATCATGAAAATATTTTGTATAGTGCTCCGAAAGTTACCATAATGTAGGTAGTAGATAGGTAAGTTTACCTGATCTCTTCCCTCATTAACATTTAATTTCTATGAGTGATTTTAGTTAAAATAAATAAACAAACAAGAAGAACTTCATATTAACATAAGAAAGCAAAATCATGCGTTTTAATTACATCACATTTTCTTAGGAAAGTCCACTTTATCCACATCAATGATTTGCTTACGCTGGAAAAAAACAAAATGACTGATGACGCACTTCCTAGTCTGAAAATTATGTTTGTTTTAGCTTCACGAATTCATGATCATTGTGCATTTGAGGAAAATTTTGATAACAAGCATTTACGTTTAAAACATCATGTATTTAACCCGTAACGATGTTTATGTAAACACAGATAATGATTCATTGAAAAAATAAAACATATTGGGAATTTACTTGCACGTCATGCATACAAGAAAAATTATTATCATTTATTAGCCAATGAGGCAATGATAATTATCTATGTAGGTACTACTATTACTACTACTACTTTTCGACCTTATTGTCTAAGTAATAAGGTCGAAAAGTGGTCAGGCGCCAGTGTCCGCGATAGTACCTACCTAACTGATTCTTAATTTTGCTTGTCGGCGTTTTGGCAAGAACTATACCTAACAGAAAATGACGTTCCTACCTATTGTGGTAAAAATCCTGGCTTGTCAGCTAAATTGGAGCTGAGGCTGACTGTTCGCCAACATTTGATCAAACATTTTAACTGCATAATAATGTATTTACCTATGTATTATTCTACACAAGCATCTAACTGATAATCCCACGTTCAGTGCCGGGACCCCTCTTGCAGGGTTCACCTAGTCGCATATGGGATGCCGGGAGCCCTCGCGGATGGCTCACTTAAAATGTAGGTTTTTCTTAGCGAACTCGAAATTATAAACAGTGAAAATAAAATCAGTTGTATATATTAATAAGATTTCAAACCTAATTCTGTGAGATTCTTCGAGGGTTAACTTTAGCGCGAACGTAATGCTGGTGCCCCTCCTGAAGTCAACTTGCAATATGTATGGCGGCATGGCGTATGAGCTCTATGACAAGTTGGTGGAGTCGAAAGTGTTAAATCATCGCAATCATCTTTAACGCATGTATTACGATATTGATTGGCAAGAGGATTAAAGCCACCTTTTGTTAGGGTTATTTAAGGCAGCATTCATATTGTGGGTTACGTGGAAATCAAGGGTTCCGCAGAAAAGTCACAAAGGTTCCGCGAATCCGAAATTTAAAATAATCAATACTAATACAGGGTGGCAGGGACATCGACGCGAAAACTGATACCATGGATTCAGTACATGATTCTGAAAAATGTATGGAACAGCTGTTTTTTTTTAATAACCGACGAAAAATTTCAACGCAGGGGGTTTCAGAATCATGTACTGAATCCATGGTAGCCGGCTTCGATGTCCCTGCCACCCTGTAGGTATAATAAAGCTGAAAAATGTATTTGTTTGTTTGTTTGCACGCGCTAATCTCTTTTATTTTCTATTACGATACAGGATAAATCCAAGAAGTTCATATCACCAAGGAGTTTCCACCAACTTTTGTAATCGAACGTTAGCGTGGGCAGCAGCACCGCTCTAGCGCATGCGCGGTGATGTGCTGGGTGCAGGCGCCATTCATACGATTTGTTGTACTGAATTTCGTGGGAATTTTTTATTCTTGATCTTTAACTTTGATCTTTTATTTAGTAGGTTCAATCCTAATGTATGAGAGTAGACAAAGTAGTGTATGAAACTGCACATAACTAGGTATTAATTCACTCGTGTGATACTATACACATACGTATTTTAATACCCCTCATTATGCAACAGTTTCATAAACTACTATAACATTATGCTACTACCCTCAGGAGCCGCGCAAAAAGAACGCTAAACGAAATGAAGTAATACGGCGCGCCTGGGAAATGTGGCTGATAATTTACTATATTGTGGTGTCTCTTCCACGCGAAGGTAGTTATTAACACTTTCGACTCCACTCACTTTTCATAGAACTCATACGCCATGCCGCCATACATATTGGAAGTGAACCCTCCGGGAGAGTTGCCAGCATTACGTTTGCGCTCAAGTTAACCATCGCGGACGGTCAACGGCAATAGGATTAAAACCTTGTTACAAAACACTGTAAAACGGAGTAAAATAGTGTTTTCAGTCTTCTTTCGCGGGAAAGTCCGAAAATGATACCGTGGCCCCTGGCAATGTACAGGCAACTGAAGGAACACGGGTGGGTTTTAGTCAGTAAGAGTCTGACACGCCCTCCCGCTCCGCCCAAAGCGGGAGAAGTTATTTGATAACTTCCCACACAAAAAAGAAAAAAAAGGGGGTCTTGTTGCTATTGTCACGGAATGTGTTAATAAAACAGTGAAACAGTTTAAGCTTCTGATGATAGAAGAAAAAAAAAATACGATAAAAGTCCAATGCAAAAATTCTCATCGGGATTATATTTATTCGGTTATTAGAAATACTAGGTGAAAAGTCCATTGCGACAACATGAGCGAAAAAAAAACTTGCTGTGAAAAATCTCGTAAAGGATTATTTAGTTTTACGTCAATTTATGCTACAAGTATATTCCTTGAATTTGTAATCGTTCGTTAGGGTTCCATAAAATGAAAGGGATTAGTCGAATGTTCCGTGTCCTTAAAAGTTTAGGAAACGCTGACGTCGGTCACGTTTTCGATTCGACCGTTTAAAAAAATCAAAACCCCTTTTGTTTTATGATGTAATACAATATTTTCTCCTCCGTCGTAATCAAGAGATAGCACACGCAAAGGAATGTTATGAACGGTCTTAAAAGTATCAACATCCATACTAGCCTTGATCTTGCGTACGAATGTCAAGAAAATATTATCCTCCTTGGTTCAACGTCTTCGTGTCGGTAGGTTCGACACTTCGAGATTAATGGATAAACAGTTTCGTAAACATCTTGTTGTTACTTAGAAATCTAATATGTATTTTAGAATCGATCGGTGAAGGGTGAACGAATAAGTTTTGACTGAACTTGACTTACAAAATAATATACAGGGTGGCAGGGACATCGACGTGTTAACTGTTACCATGGACTTAGTACATGATTCTGAGCCAACATGCGAGGAAATTTTTCGTCGGTTATTAAAAAAAAACAGTTTTCGCGTCGATGTCCCTGCCACCCTGTTTAAGGCCACATCATTATGCTATAGATTTTGTACACAACAAGGTATTATTGCCGATCCTGCACATAGATATAGGAGCAAATTATATTATTTGAGCAAATTATACTAACCTAACCTATCATTCTACAATGTTAATTTAGCACTGTGTGAACGACATAGGTAATTTGAATCATTAAATCCTGATCGAGTTTAAGATGAATGAATATCTTTGCATAAGTACCTACTTACGAAGAATCGCCAAACTGTTATCGCCTGTTATTGGTCTTCTAGCGACAAAACGGTTCGTTCCGCACGTACGAAAACATTATCACGATCTATTTACATATAAAAAAGAAAAACATTTATGACGTCAATACTGTGTAGTGTATAGAATGACGTCACATAATATTTTCTTGAAATTATGTTATTCAAGTGAAAGGATGACGGTTCGACGTACGCATAATATATCATCAATTTATGAACTATCACAACATACTATCCGTTGGCACAATTGATATAATGTAGATATATTAGCGTCACTAAGTAATCTATTGATTCTAATTTTAGCTTCGTACCTTCAGTATTGTCGTCATAGCTGAATACCCAGTTAACGTCCAATACTCAGCATTGGCCTCCTTAATCGCTATTCTATAATACGAACGATCTTTCATAATGCCACACCACAAGATCTTCTTTTCATGTGGTTAGTGACTAACCTGGTGTCAGTTTTAAAGCCGCCCATGGGCCTTGGCTTCACATGCCGTCGAGAAATATCTCTCAGGGATAGCGTTTCCTCACGGTGTTTTCGTTCACCGTTTTTGAAGTAAGTGATAATTATACAATACGCACATGAATCCGAAAAGTCAGAGGTGCGTGCCTTGGGTTCGAACTCGAGACCTATAACTAGGCAGTCCGACGGACAAGATAAAGCAGGAGCAAGGACCCATAAGATACCTACTTGTAATATATTTAATCTCTACTACTCTAAAACCGTTTATCATCGCAGACTGCCCATCTTGATGTTCTAGAACCAAAAATTCGAAGATATATGACATCCATCAACCCACACTGGTTGGGCCACATAGTTGATGTACCCAACATTAGGAAAGTTAAATGCACCACAAGACGATGACTGCAATGTTTTTATATATGAGTTAATGAGGAAAATGGTAAATGGCAATCAGTCTTACCAAGGGGTATCGTATTACCCAAATACTCGGTAGTGGACGTCAGATAGGCAGTCGATCCATGTAAATTATTCAGCAGCATCCGATTAGACTCGAAGTCGACTCCAACATAGTTGGGTTCTGCCAATCTGCCTAGCCTTTAGGCAGATTGACCGAGGAAAATGGTCACACATTTTTCTTTTCTTGTGGAAAAATGTTGAGCATACCTTATTACGTTCCGTGTGGTGCCGGACGTAAAGAATAGTATCATCGCATTTCTTCCCGTGGGGGTCCGTAAAAGGCGACTAAGGGACTCACTAGAGAATGGGCAGCAGCGTTCTCTATGCATTTTAACACTGCGATCGCCAACCCGCCTGCCAAGCGAGGCGATTATGGCAAACCCCCCCATTTGGGGGGGCCTATGTCCAGCAGTTGACGTCTTTCGGCTGAAATGATGATGATGATACCTTATTACTTACCTATTCTTATTAATATGGCTTGTTTCTGTGCCTTTAACATGATTTCTGCCTACTTTATTTTATTTCTTTTGTGGCACCAAATAAAAGTTTTATCTCGTAGGTTTACGATTTAAGTAAGCAGTTCAAACAGTGGTCACTTATCTACAATTATTATAAAACAAAGTCGCTTTTTATGTCTGTCTGTGTGACTGCTTAGATCTTCTAAACTACACAATTGATGTTAATGCAGTTTTTACCATCACTTAGAGCATTACTTTTGGAATGTTTGTGTGTGTATTACATTAATATTTAATAACATGTAGCGCAGACGCAGCCCATGCGAAATAGGGGCGGGTCACTAGTATTTTATGACGCTAGTATAACATTTTGTTGGTCATGCTATTTATTTGATATAGCCACTTGTGACGATACCCTGGTCAAAACAAAATGATAGCCGTGATTGTTTTAAAATTAAACAAAAACAGACAAGAGGCCACATCACACCATATCCCTGTATATAAAGAAAATAACAAGATTATGTACCTACCCCTAAACGTTACGTAGTTTAAGTTTTCTTCTAAAGAAGGAGGCTCTCTCGGCACATACCGTTACGTACTTTACGTTTTCTTCTAAAGAAGGAGGCTCTCTCGGCACATACCGTTACGTACTTTACGTTTTCTTCTAAAGAAGGAGGCTCTCTCGGCACATACCGTTACGTAGTTTAAGTTTTCTTCTAAAGAAGGAGGCTCTCTCGGCACATACCGTTACGTAGTTTACGTTTTCTTCTAAAGAAGGAGGCTCTCTCGGCACATAGCGTTACGTAGTTTACGTTTTCTTCTAAAAAAGGAGGCTCTCTCGGCACATAGCGTTACGTAGTTTACGTTTTCTTCTAAAGAAGGAGGCTCTCTCGGCACATAGCGTTACGTAGTTTACGTTTTCTTCTAAAGAAAGAGGCTCTCTCGGTACATACCGTTACGTAGTTTACGTTTTCTTCTAAAGAAGGAGGCTCTCTCGGCACATACCGTTACGTAGTTTACGTTTTCTTCTAAAGAACGAAGCTCTCTTGGCACATAGCGTTACTCTGTTTATTATAACAACGGACAAATAGGCCCCTTTAAGGAAATGTATATAAATAAACAACCTATTAGCTTCCAACAAAGTATGAAGATATAATTCCGTAGCCGACCGCAGGTGGCAGCAGCAGGCGACGTGTTGCAGCGACACGACTGGTTTCTATGTATTTCTATGAAACCGACGACGTTTCGCTAGCTACGGAATGTATTTCATAGAAATACATAGGAACCAGTCGTGTCGCGGCGACATGTCGCCTGCCGCTGCCGCCTGCGGTCGGCTATGTAATAGTACCTTTATGCTATGCTTTTAATGATCATGGACGGTCTTACTGACTGATGACCTGAAACTCTACTTACAGAAATTGAATAAAAAATCCGTACCTAGGTGAGCCACTTTTGTCTAATTGTGTGACAATTAAGGTTTCTCGAAAACTTTAATTTTAATTATGTCCTTTTAATCGTAATTTAATACACAATTATGTAGATAAAGGTACACAGGCAGGTATCATCATCAAAAAGAAAATAACATTTTAAGACAATCAAGACTAATTGTTTCCATTGTTATGAAATCATCGGAAAAGACGGGTCAAACCACTTATGCAATGTACAGTCACCAAATTGATTAGTATTTTTTTTGTAAGTAAATAACTAAACACAACATCATGCCTTTATTCCCCGGAGATTTAGGCAGAGGTGTACCTATAGTGCACCTACATTTCACCAGTTGTTTCAGTCCCATCATCCCATAAAGTTAATAGGGAAATCATACATTTATTTTAATCATATTTTTTTACATAATATTTAAAGAAAACGAAACAAATGTAATATTAATACTGATGTAGTAAAATGCTGAAAAGCGGATAATTTTCTATGAATCTAAATACGTCAACATCGAAATTCGCCTTTCGTTGCTAACCGTACCATTTTTTGTAGGTGTGGTAGGATCCATTCTTTGGCATTATTTTCTTAAAGACGCAAAAAAACAGAAATTTCTCGCTAAAATAAATTATCTTTTACAACTAAGGATCACCATTTACACCTATTTTTAGACTAGCGATCCGCCCCTGCTTCGCATGGTTTATATAACTTAACAAAACATTGAGATATCTTTATTATATGTTAGTTTAATAAGAATGTATTATACATAAACCTTCCGGGTTAAATTCTCTAAACGCTCTTGAAAACCGCATCAAAATACGGTGCGTAGTTTAGAAGAACAACCCGGTCAAACAGACTTACACGAAATAATACCTACGTCTAATACGGTACGTTAGCAACCTAGCGTTTTACAATTTGACAAAAAATCGCGATTTCTTTATTGTATGGTAGTTTATTATGAATGTTTTATATAAACCTTCCGGGACAAATTCTCTAAATGATGTTCAAAACCGCATCAAAATACGTTGCGTAGTTTAGAACAACACAGACAGACACGAGACACACTCATTTATAATACCTATATATCGATATAGAAGAGAACATTAGCCCCTGACTGCACATTTTACCTACGTTGGTCTAATTGTAGCAAGTGCAGAGTGTGAGCATGGTATCCTAGATTCAGTCATAAGCTCACCCCCTATTATATGGGCCTAGAACTCCAGAACGTATAGGGATGCGCTAAGATAGCCCGCGAAATTAAAATTTTCTTACATTTTTTGCAATTTGCAGATCAGTGTCAGGTTGTATGTTGATTAAAATATGATTCGCGACCGTAACAAATATGGCTTTACAGAATTATAATTGAAAAAAATAAAACACTGCCTTCACTTTCGCAGAATACAGGCATGTTGTATTATGTAATAATATACCCCTTTTTTTTTTGGGTTGGAAATCATCAAATGACTCCTCCCGCTCTGGGCCGAGCGAGAGGGTGTGTCAGACTTTTACTGACTAAAACCCACCCGTGTTCCTTCCGTTCCTATTCCGGGGCCGCGATATCCCTTTCAGACAAACCCGCAACCCCAGAAGGAATAATGTACCCCTCAATGTGCGTTTGCACTGGCGAAACATACACAACAAAACATGTTGAAATCTATATCTGGTCTGTCAATTTTCCATACACTTTTTGACAGGAAGTAGAGATTTCAACATGTTTTGTTGCGATGTTTTACCAGTGCAAACGCACAGTTATAGTACTGCATCCCCCTACATAATTTATGACACCATATGACAAGGATTATATTGCCTCCGTAATTTGCGCCGGACCTTCTAACTCTGAAATTGCGATTTTCGGATCTCGAAATGAAAATGGCAACTTAATTCGTCTACTGAGAAAGTTTTTGTAGCCTAAGTAAATACAGCATTAATCATAATTATATTCTTTACTGAGACAATACTAGCTAATTGAATGAAAAAAGTTTCCCGATACCCCCCCCCCCCCCCAACGCAAGAAAACGCATAGCAATATATTATTACGTAGGTATGTATTATATATTTTAGGTATTAAACCTTTTCACCTAGCTCTAACGACATTATGCTGAAGCGTATAGAAGCAACAACTTAGAAATATTGCGTCATTGTTTTTAAAGAATAAAATTAATTACATATTGATGGTAAGGTGATGTATTTGTCAACGCAGCGCATACGCAATCGCGAAAACGGTTTTCATCAGATAATATTATGTTATTCAACTAATATGTAATTTTTATTCAAGGACTGGCAGAGACATTTTATTCTGGTTTTAGTTACGAGTATTATAATATTATAACAACACCTGTAATTTTAAAAGGTATTTTTATCGAATGTCATAAAATATATGTAGGTATCTATACTATATTAGTGTTACATAATTTCTCTATATTCTCATAGATAGTCGTCCTGTACGTCACTTTGCGTACATAAAAAGCAAAAAAAATTGCCACAAAAATAAAACTAAAATGGTACCTATTATCTTATCTTAATTGATTAAGAAAATAATTCCATAAATTATGTACCGGATTTTGAATGAAGATGACATCAAATAATGATGAGGATATTTTTGGTTCATTGGAATGCAACATTGGATCCCTAGATTATCTATGATCCTTATAGCGTCATCGATTGGAGAGGAGTGTAAGGTACCTACTTTTTTTTGGAAAGAAAGAAGAAAGAGCAGATTGGATCTTTCTATATCTGGAAAACGCTTAAGTTATTGAGAAAAGAACCAATTAAAAATATATTTCGCAGAAGGGATCAATACCTATTAATTCACCAAACCAAACATATCAATGACAATCCTTAGAGTCAATTGTCTTAAGCAGATGGAAGTCACTTCACACCAGCCACTGCAGGAGTAGGTAATTCTCATATCAGTTAATACTAGTTAATACAGTTATATCTATTCATATGATTAATGTAAAGAAGCCCGAGGGGAGTGGGCGGGAACACTCGCGTCATGAATTATATCAAAATAATAACAATTCACGGAAATTGGGTCACACATTTGTTTGGTCAAAGAAATACGCTGCAATATCTAACGATTGATAACGAAATGACGTGAATTCGGTTGTTTGTGGGTGTCGTACGATGTGACGAGGGTTCGTTCACCGCCCTGCATCTACGTCATCTCTCATCGAAATGGCAATAACATAAGTACTTAGAACCCAGATAGTTTTAATAAGGATAAAGTTATGACAAATTTACCCTATAGTTACCTAATAGACTCTTGTTAGCACAAATAAGGTATGCTACGTTATTTACTGAAATAGCTGACGGGATTTTTATGGCAAAGTAAAATCATTTGTTTAATATAAAAACGAATCATTCCAAAAATGACCTCATAACTCAATATTTGCGTACAATTACAAGCATAACTTAAGGTCAGAATAATATCTGAGCAATCCCGACACCGTGCGTTGGTACTGATAACTTATGCAGAGTTGTTGGCAGCAAACGACAGTGGAGGCGTGTGGAGCGTGGCCCGTGCCGGCGCGCGCGCAAGATAGCGCCGAGTTACATCAGATCGAGCAGCCGCGGCGCGTGCGCGACCGCTATATAAGTTACGGTGCCGCGACGAGCTACTCATTCACTAATCGCAAGTAATAGATGACAAGAGTATATTAGTTTTGTGGCAATGTTCTACGCTCGCATGCATTATCCTACTATCGTGATTAATAATAACCTGAAATACGAACAACTGTGGCATAGTGACAATTGGTGTGACAGTCATTCCCCGCGATTCGAGCATCAACAGAGATAACCCAGAGTCCTTCAGATCCAGTGCAGTGATTAAAAGGTAAATATTATTTGTTTTGTCAATAATGCACTTTACGTTTCCAAGCATAATTAATTAAATACAGTCGGAAATAATTCTGAAATAAAATGAAAATTAACTTTAAACTTTTATATAATAAATAATTCACTGTAATAATAAACTTTGAATGCAACAAAAACTTACATTCTACTATTTTCAATTATCTAAGTTGTTACTTAAAAACTTTTAAATAAGTAGAGGTTAACGACAGTCAATTTTTTATCAATGAACTTTACGTTTGCGTCAAATGCGAGAGATAACTTGCCGCTGTCAATCGTTATAGCCAAAACTTCTCTTGATAAAAGCCTTCTGTAACTGTTTTAAAAATTGGGGGTCACCGCAATGTCGAGATAACCCGTTTTAAGATACTGTCGTATAGCAATGAAGCAGCCAACTGCCTCTAGTTTTCCTTTATATAGGAAGGTGTTGCAAATCCTTTCGTTGTCTAGACGTGTAAAACGATCCAAGTTAACGGTATCGTATTTTAACTATTCACGCTCTGCTGCTTTCGCTCAGGGCTGGCACAAGTCCAACAATAATTTGGTTTGACATCCAGAATACGTGAAAAAAAATATAAATTATTTAATCGATATTTACAAACTCATATCACATCCCTGGACCCAAAACATTTTGTGGAACAAAAATTATGCTCAATCGAAAAATTTCACGGAATATTTGACACCCCTAACAGTAAATGAAATGCGGGCACTATATGGTTTCATAATTACTTTACAGAGTGACAAGCGGTCGATCAATCAATCGAGTCTAGATCATCTGAACGAGCTAACGTGTCTGTTAGACGTTAAGAGACAAGAAGAGAATTTATTGAGAAGAATAAATTTTGAGAAGAATTAAGATGGCGACTGTACAGACCCCTCCTGAGATGAGCCTTTCGGCATCTCTGCCAGTACAGCAGGAGCAATCTGAAATAGATCTGATGGCGCTCACCATGGCAGCGCTGCGCTTCGTCAACCCTTGGTCGGTGGAGGCCAAACCGAACCAATGGGAAGACCAGATAGTCCCGGGAGCACCCGAGGCTAAAGATCGCACGATCACCCTCGCGGAAGTGAGGCTTCACGACTCACCGCAAGACTGCTGGGTGGTCATCTACGATCGAGTATATGACATCACTACTTTCTTTGATGAGGTGAGTTCAACACTTGAGCAAATAATAACTCCCCCCTTAATCAAACATTCTCAAACAATATATTCGCCCTCTTACATCTACTACCACTTTTTCAAATAAACATGTAGCTATAATGGTATTTCCTGTTGTTACAGCACCCTGGTGGAGCGGACATAATGTTCGAGTACGCCGGCCACGACGCCAGCACCGCGTTCCGTAGCTCCGGCCACTCGCGCATGGCTAACAAAGCCCTGGAGCGATTCCTCGTCGGAGAACTACCCATGCAAGAGCGCATGTACCGACGACCCGGGGGAATCCGACTCAGTGACATACCAGAATGAGACAGCCAATTACACCAGCACAATGCACTGCCAAAGTAATTAAGGGGAAATGGTATTAAGTTTAAGACCCGCCCACTAAACTTGTTTTTTATCCTCCTGTCTCTGACAAGTTCCAACAGCCCCTGATAATGACCGGCCTTGGAGTTAAATTAAATTTGTATTCATGGGCAAAAGAGGAAAGAGTGTGGCCTTTAAAAGGCTATAATTTCTTTAAACCTCTCTAGTTGACACGGCATTGTACGTATTTGTTTTCTATTATTAAGATTTAGTTTAGTTTTATCAAACCACCAGCTTTATTTTAGATATAACTAGGTATGTTATGAATATGTCGTTACATTAACAGTTTCTCAAACCGAGATAGCTAGAGTAGGCATTGTATGTAGGTACCGATAAATTGATAATTTATTTCGCTTACCATGACTTGCTTATCCAAGAATTTGTACTTTATAATAATTATTGTTACTGTTAACCTCAGTCAGTGATGTCAGAGTTTTGATAAGCGCAGTCATGTGAAAACGAACTTGCCAATTGTACTTTTTCCACTATTCATCATATTATGTGTTGCCAAGTGGTATTTGTGTCTTAGTATTGTATGATATTTGCATTTATTTAGGTACCTAGACATAATTATTAAGTTTTTTTTACATGGCAGTAGTTGAGCGTTCTTATTAATAATTTATGTTCTTTGTTGTACGTCATATATTCTGGCCAATGATAACATTATCTTGTTGGCCAAATTTGACCAAGCTTGTTCCCGAATGAGAACAATATTATACGTTAGAAAGCTAAACTTACGTCCTTTGTTTGTATTGTTACTTTAGATATAACTCAGTATTAATTGTAAAAGAGATGTATTGTAATTGTTCGCTTAAATCTAGCAATAAGTGCTTTCTCTTATGTTCCTACTATTTTTAATTAGAAAATACAATTTTTGCATTAACACTTAATTTCCTTATTTTATTTACCCATACCTTAAACATGTTTCATAAGATGGTTAATTGAATATGGACACCTCAGAAAAAGTGAAAAGTTCACATATAACATAACATTATGCTTGTAATCCCCGAGGGGTGAAGCAGAGGTGTCCGTGTAGTAATACTATAGTACACCCACATTTTTAGAAAC